>JAQPPZ010016356.1:8184531-9503047 GCA_028583015.1 Wollemia nobilis | reverse complement strand
GACACTTAAAGATGTACCTTTAGTGGTTAAATATGAGAATGATCATAAGGGAGGATATGAAAGTTATCTCATTTGGTGGATATTATAGTTAATAAAGCAAGTAAGATATAATGGTAGATATTAACAAGTCTATGAGGGTTTGTGTGATAACTCTCTTACCTACCTATTGTTTATATGGGGAGAGATAAGCATTGCAATGATTGTTGTTCTGTCCTTAAGGAAGAACAAGCTAATATTCAAGGCATACGCCTAATGTATGGGTTGAAAGAGACCTAACATAAGGACTAGCTTAATGTTGATTTAAGCTAGTAGGGAAAATGACATTCCTATTTTAGATAGGAGAATTCTCAATTGCGAGGTAAAGAAACTTACCCACAAGTCATATAGGGATTGGCCACTATTATCCATGGGATAAACACTGATCATATTGATTCGTATGAAGTGCACCCTTGGACTTACTTGGATACTCATATATAAGAGAACCACATGGAGATTCTTCTAAATCACTTATTGAACATTGACAATGAGGAGAGCTTAAAAAAAAAAGCTTCCTAAGATTGATTGGTTTTGGTAGCAACGTTATAACTTCATTACTCTTATCCATTTAGTGGATGACCTCATGGATAGTTATTATACCCTCCAATATCTATTATCCTCTAACAAATTTCCCTTGGTTGAAATCCATTATGAAAGGTAAGATTAATTTGATCTAGTTGTTAACCTAGATTAAATAATAATAATTTATTATCTTACTTGGATTTCTAGCAGATGGTCTATTTCAATGGTTGGGCATGATAATGAATCTAGTGAAATCATCCTACTTACAAATGTGTATGCTCCTATTGATTACAATGGTAAAGTGAATTTGTGGAAGCACATTTGCTTTGTAATAAGTTTGGTTCCCCTGTACCCATGGATTTTGGCTGGAGAATTCAACTCTATCACTTGTCTAGAGGAGAAACATGGTGGGATGGACTGTCTCGAGCCTTTTTCTTTTGTCTTCAGTGCTCATATCCAGGCTCTAAACTCGGTTGACATCAAGCCAGATAATGGTATCTTTACTTGGCACAATAGAAGGTGTGGGGAAGCTTCCATATCAGAAATACTGGATAGGTTTTTGATATCCAGTTATTGGATGGGTAATAACAAAGGTACTAGTTTTGTGATTTTGGAGGGTAGGGGATCTGATCATTGGCCTATCAAACTCTCTGCTTTGGAGATAGGGCTAAAAAAGAATCCCTCCTTTAAGTTTCAACTTATGTGGCTTTGTGATCCTAAGCTTCATGATTTCATGCGGGGCTGGTGGACCACTGGAAAACCTGCTCATGGCACCACTATGTATTCCAATATGAAGCGACTATAATTTGTAAAACATAAATTGAAGAGATGAAATAGACTAAATTTTGGGAACCTTTCCTTGGCTAAGCTGGTAGCTCTTACGATGATGGAATAAGCTTGAAGGAAGATTAGAGATCAAGGATTCACGAAGGAGCTTCTTGTTGAGGAATCTGAGGCTACGAAAGACCTTACTCAATGGGAACTGAGGGAAGATTTTTTTTGGAAACAAAAAGCTTAAGTAGATTGGCTTCAGGAAGGGGATATGAACACAACCTTATTTTATAACTCAGTTACGGCTCGCCATAATGGTAACCTGATTACCACTCTTGTGAATTCTCAGGTTGCCTTGCTCTCTTCTTTCAAGGATATTTCATAAAAGACTAAGAGGTATTTTTCCTCTATCTTCAAGGAGGACTCCCTATCAGATGGTGAGAATGAAAAGCTTATTCTAAATTGTATTCCATCGATTATTTCTAGAGAGATGAATGAGCACTTTATGGGTCCAATTTCCCTTGAGGAGTTGGAAAATGTTACATTCAATATGAAAAAAGGAAAATCCCTAGGCCCAGATGGATTCTTGATTGAGTTTTATTAGGAGTTTTTGAATTTAATCAAATTTGATCTTTTGGAGATGGTCCATGAGTCCCAAAATAACAAACAGATGCTAAGTGCCCTAAATGCTACCTTTGTGGTGCTTATACCCAAAAAAGAGGGAACAAATTCCTTGGATATGTTTAGGCCTATTCCTCTCTGCAATATTGTGTATAAGATCATCACAAAAATTATTGCTGAGATGCTAAAGATATGGTTGAGAAAAATCATCTCTAAGGAGCAAGGAGGGTTCATTAATAGCTGACAAATCTTGGATGGGGTTGTTATTGCTACAGAAGCTATTCACTCGATGGAAACTTCTAAGGAGAAAACTATGTTCATTAAGTTCGACATGGCCAAAGCCTATGATCAGGTCAGATGGTCCTTTCTTCATAAAGTTCTTACTGCTTTTGGATTTGAGGAGGAATGGATTAGATGGGTGATGAGCTGTGTTTCTTCTTCCTCATTCTCCGTTCTTGTTAATAATGAGCCATTAGAGCTATTTGATGCCTCAAGCAGATTGAGGCAAGGAGATCCTTGATCTCCTTATTTGTTTATCATTATGGCGAAAGGGTTGGAAAGATTTCTCAAATCTCAAGTCATGAAGAGTCTCATTCAGGGATGGAAGTGGGATAGTAGTTTCACCTCTTTCCCACCTTTAATTTGTTGATGATACTGCTTTGTTGGAAGTTTCCACTATCAGGGAAGCTAGAAATATTAGACAGTATTTTGACATATATCTTGGAGATTCTAGACAGTTGATTAATGAGGACAAGTCTTATATTTTCTTCTTCAATACCCCTCCTCTTATTCAATCTAGGATTGCTCGCATTCTAAGATTCCAGGTTGGGACTCCCCCCTTCATTTATCTTGGTATTCCAATTTCATCTCACCCTCTACCTAAATCTTCTTGGCAGTCTATGCTTGATAATTTTATAAGGAAGGTGAATCATTGGACTTTCATATGGCTATCCACTGCAGGTAGGGGGTTGCGTTTAAAATTTGTTGTTCAAGATTTATTTATTTATAGATATTTTGTACAAATAGCTCCCTCTCACTTCGTCAAGTACATGGATGCTTTGTCAAGATATTTTTTATGGCCTAGAAAACTTGATCAATCTAAATGGAGTTTGTTTAGGTGGGATTCTATATGTAGGTCAATGCAAGAGGGAGGCCTTGGGTTGCGATAGATAACTCTTTTTGGGCAGGCTTTGGTTGCAAAACTTTATTGGAGATGGTGTACCTCTCCAGATCATATTTGGGATAAAATATTATCTTGTAAATTCTTGAGAGGTATTTCTGAGCCTAAAATCCCTAGAGTCAGCTTGGTTGGGAAAGTTTCAGTTATCTGGGACACTCTGAAAAGAGGAGCTAATTTAATCAAGCAGGGTTTGTTTTGGATTTGCAATCAGGGATCAAATGCTCTCTTTTGGGAGTATGCTTGGGATGGCCACCCTCCTATCTTGAATCAATATCCTAGGTTACATTCCCTAAGTATTTTTTTCTTGGAAGCAGGTTGGTCTCGTGTGGAGGACTTTAAAAAAATCTAGTATTTTGGAAATATGGAGATGTACAGGTGGAAATATCGGCAAGAATGGCCCTAGGGGGGACTAGCCAAGTACAGAGAGTGCTTGCTATTATTTTTACGGGGGGCCTTGTTCTTCATTGAGGGTTAAATATATTCTGGCTTGGAATCCTAATCCTAAGGGAACCTACTTAGTAGCCTATGGTTATCAGGTTCTTGATAAGTAAAACTATGAGAGTCTTTCTATCACTTGGTGGAAAAAGGTGTGGAACAAATTTGCCTGGCCAAAGTATAACTTCTTTCTCTTGTTGGTAGCTCGTAATAAATGCCTCACTTGGGATAATGTGAGGAAGAGGGGATTTCAGGGTCCCTCTTTTTGTGTCCTTTGCAGTAATAATAAGGATGACTCTTCTCATTTATTTTTCCAATGCTCCTTTTCCAGAGACATTTGGCATTGTTGGTGGAGTGCCTGGAACCATCCATGTTTTCATGTGTTGTCCTTAGTGGCATTTTGGAGTAGTCTGGGTATACCTACGACCAAGGCCCCCTTCCTTCGGGTGGCTTCGAATTTGGGCTCTTCTTGCATCATCTGGAAAATTTTGCTCGAATGAAACCAACACATATTTCAGGGCAGTTATTTGACTATTCAATAGATCTTGCAAAGGATCCTGTATATGGTTCAGGAAACCATTCATAGCAAATGTGATGTGGACCCTATTTTGGATTCTAGGGAGGATAAGGTACAACAAGACCTTGGTATCTTTGGGGATGGTGTGAACTCTTCTATCCCTAGTAGGGTTCCTTAGCTCAACAAGAAGGTTAGGAGAGATGGTAGGTGGAGGCCACCCCCTAGAGGAGTTTTAAAAATTAATACTGATGGATCATCTAGGGGTAATCCTAGACATGCTGGCATTGGCGGTGTTGGGAGATATTCTACTGGTGGTGTCAATTTTTTCTTTTCCATTTATAAAGGTGTTCACTCCAACAATTTTATGGAAGATCTTGCAATTCTTGAGGCCTTGTGGAGGGGGTTTTCTCTTGGCTGGCATAGGATTATCTGTGATTCTGACTCTCAAATTGTGGTTAATATTTTAAACAGTAAAAGGGTGGAGGAAGATAATTGGTAGTTGACATCTATAGCCATTCATATTCTCAGAATGAGTGAAGAGTTTGAATTTATATCCTTTGTGCACATTCCAAGGTAATGGAATGTGGTTGCTGATTACCTGGCCAAAAGGGCTTCTGAGCTGTTGGATCCTTGGAGTATCAATAATTGGGAGAGTCTCCCGTATAGGGACTCTCAACGCCTATGGGAGTTGATCCATAAGGATGTACATACTTAATGTGGTTTATTCTTGTTGTCTTTTCCAAGTGTCATTCTAGTCTAGTGGTTTTAGCCTATTTGGCTATTTATTTGAGTCCTGGTTGGAAGCTCAGTTGTACTCTGTAATCCAAACTTTTTATCGATAAATTTTTACTCCTTTATTTAAAAAAAAACTAACTAGTGTGTGATTTTGATGAAATGTGGTATCCGGGTGGGGAAGCTCTGGATGAACCGGTGGAATCTCTTTCTTTGGAAAAGCCTTGTGGCCAAGCTATTGGGGAGGCTGCACCCAAAAGGAATGGGGGGAGCGTAGACTTAGCCAATCGGGTTGTTGATGGAGACGTTCATCCCCAACTCGAAATATCTGTCTCTGACTCAACTGTGTCCTCTCTATTGGCGAATCTGTCTGGTAATTTAGTGGGAAAATTCTCCGAGAGCAGACCGGATGTTGATGCTTTAAAGAGATGGGCCATCGCCCGTTGGAAGCCGACTGGAAGCCTCTGTTTATCTCTTCTCTCGAGGAACTTTTTTCTCTTTTCTCTATCGGACCCCTCTGATGTTGATCGGGTGTTGGAAGAGGGGTCGTGGTTTTTCGGAAAGCGTGGGTTGTATTTGAGGAAATGGGACTCTGGGTTTAACCCTGCTACTCACAAAGTGGACATGGTTCCGGTTTGGATTCATCTTCCTGAAGTCCCTCTCTATTTATGGCATGACTCCATATTCAAACAGATTGCCAATGCAATTGGGAAATTTATCTCTTTTGATGCCTCTTCCATGTCGGAAGACAAAAGGCAATTTGTTCGCCTGAGTGTTCTCGCGGACTTGTCCAAAGAGCTGCCAAAATCTATTTTGATCAACTCTCTGGCGGGAAGGTGGGAGCAGGTAATCATCTACGAACATGATAGCTTTTCATGTTCAGCTTGTGGGGGCAAAGGTCATTCATATTTGCATTGCAAAAGAAAGTCGGGGGATGCCCCTACTAGGGTGCAGCGCTCACAAGGATTTGTGTCCACGGTGGAGAAAGGGAAGAGACCGGCCTCTGTTTCTGGTGTTAGCAAGTCTGTTTGGTCTTTCCCCTCAAAGAAGCGAAGAATATGGAAGAAGAAATCGTTCGCTGCCCCGTCGGTCAAGGAAGTCATTGCTCCTTCGGTGGCTCTTCGAAATTTGGCTCCCCCTCTTTCCTCCCCTCCGTTGGCGCCTGTGGTTAGGGAGGAGGAGTTGGTCAAACCGATGTGTTCAGATATTGCAATGGAGAATTCTAATAGGCTAGAGGTGGACTTGTTTTTGAAAGTCAATCTGGTGGAGGCTTCTATCCCCTTAGACAACTCTTTCGAGTGTCTAAATGCTCTGGCAGAAGACTTGGGTCCATCGTGCTCTAAAGCCCAGATGGCGACCCTAGTGGGGTCCTTAAGGGAATGCCCACAATCCTCGGTGGCTCATTGTCTATCCTTCTCTCCTAGTGTGGCCAATCATGTGGATGGTTGTTCCCCCTCTGTGGTAAGAAATGAAGCTTTAGTGATGGATGTGGCTCCTGCTTCCCCGTCTCCTCAGTCGGTGGTAATGGAGAAGGGCTCTCCTGGCCCTAAAACCCATAGTCATAGAAGATGTTTGATGGATTTGGGCAAGGCCTGTAAACCTGGAAGGCCTATGTCTAAAGTAAGTAGGAAAAGAAAGGCCAATGAGTCTATGGCCAATGGAGGTCAATCTAGACTAGTTCTAAAAATTGGTGAAGGTGAAAAATGATTGAGCTTGGATGGTTTCTTGAGCTCGTCGGTAGGTGGTGGAGATAAAGTGAGTTCCCCCTTCCCATGAAAATATGCTCATGGAACATAAGAGGGCTTAATAGCTCCTCTAAGAAGCACTTATTGGCATCCCTGAGAAGAGAATTGGCCCCTGATCTGTTATGCATTCAAGAATCAAAGCTTGAGGTCGAGTCATGGAGATCGATCCAAAGGGCAGTATGGAAGGACTCGGGTTTCATGGCTAGTGAAGTTGTGGGAACAGTGGGTGGACTCCTTTTTTTTGGAATTCACATAAATTTGATGGGCATGTAATCTCTGCTTCACGTAGAGTGATAAATATTCTTTTCTGGTGCAACGAAACCCAAAGGCGTTGGGTGGTCTCCAATATCTATGCTCCGAATACCACTTATGAAAGGAGAGATTTCTGGCAGTTGTTGCTAGAAATGCATCAAACCTTCATTCATGAACATTGGTTAGTGATTGGAGATTTTAACTCCCCTCTATATCCTTCGGAGAGAAGGGGTGGAAGTGGCCCTGAAGAGCGCAGTCTTGCTGACCTGGCGGATTTCATATCTTCCATAGAATTACGAGACGTGGATTTGAAAGGGGGGCATTTTACATGGAGTAACAGGAGGTCGGGTAATGGTTTGATCCTGAGCCGGCTGGACAGAGCGCTAGTTTCATCTGGAAGTCTCGATTTATTTGGGGATGTGGTGCTTTCCACCTTGCCCAGAGTGGGCTCGGATCATAATCCTCTCCTTTTGGAGACTGTTGAAAACTCTTCTTTTGTTTCGAGACCCTTCCACTTTGAAGCAATGTGGTGCAACTTCCCTAACTTTGAAGATTGCATGAAAAAATGGTGGGATGAGGAAGCACCGGGATCGGGCCTTTTTAAAGTTACCTTCAAAATTTGAAGGCTTCATCATCAATTAAAATGGTGGAACAAGAACGTGTATGGTAATATCTTTAGGGAGCTGGAAGCTTTAAAAAAGGTCACTGAAATAGAGAAAAATATTGAGTCACAGGGACTCGATGAGGTGTTATTAAGGGAGGAAAGGGAGTGCTTAGCCAATTATCATAACAAACAAGCGGATATCGAGTTGCACTGGAAGCAAAAATCGAGAGAATTATGGCTAAGAGAAGGTGACAAGAATACATGGTTCTTTCATGCGTCCACCATGCGACGGAGGAGTAGGAATAGAATAGTGGAGATTATTAAGGAGGATGGCAGCTCTATCAGGAAGAGCGAGGAAATTCGATTGGAGGCTATCAATTTCTTCAGTTCTCTTCTTGGTCCCCCTAGATCGGGATTTGGTGGCGGAACGTGTTATGTTAGATGCCATTCCTACGTTGGTGATGGAGGAAATGAACGCGGGTTTGGAGGCCCCGCTCACAGATGATGAAATATTTAATGTTGTTAAGGAGCTGGGGCCTTTAAAGGCTCTAGGGCCTGATGGATTTCCTCCATTGTTCTTTCAAAAATATTGGAATATTTGTGGGTCTGAGGTGGTGGAGGCTCTGAGAGAAGCCCAAAGATCGATGGAGATTCCTAAATCCTTGAATGCCACGTTGATTGCCTTAATTCCAAAAAAGGATTCCGCCTCATCATTTAAGGATTTTAGACCAATCAGTTTGTGCAATTATTTATATAAATTCCTCTCTAAGGCTCTATCTAACAGACTCAAGGGGCTACTTTCAAATCTCATTGATATGGCTCAGAGCGCCTTTGTGTCGGGTAGACAAATCTTAGATGGCACTATTGTCATGCATGAGCTTCTTCATTCGGTCAAGTACAGTGGTAGAGAGGCTTTCCTTTTAAATCTCGACATCAGTAAGGCTTATGACAAAGTGACATGGCCATTCTTACAAGAGGTGATGAGGAAGTTTGGCTTCAGCGATCGGTGGGTCACCCTTATTTTGGCTTGCATTTCTTCAGTTTGGTGCTCCATTCTAGTGAATGGATCGGTGTCTAGATTTTTTAAGTCTCACCATGGTTTGAGGTAAGGTGATCCACTTTCCCCCTTCCTCTTCCTCTTTGTGGTGGAGGCTTTGGGGAGAGCGATTGGAAGGTTGAGCGGGGAGGTGGGTCTTCATCCAGCTCTCCCATGTCCACCTGTATCTCATCACCAATTTGTTGATGACACTCTGATTGCTAGTGGTGCATCGATATTTTTTCACTCGAGATATTAAAAATATCTTATTGTGTTATGAGAGGGCTGTTGGTCAGGAGATCAACTTTATGAAGAGCTTTCTCTACTTTGTTAACACTCTAAAAGCTAGGCAATCAAATATTATGAATATACTCAATTGTAGGATTGCCACGTTGCCAATGACCTATCTTGGACTACCTCTCTTCATGGGGAGAATGAAAGACTCACTATGGGACCCTTTGATTGAAAGAATCCAATGTAAACTAGCCTCTTGGAAAGGGGTGTTGTTGAGCCAAGTAGGGAAGGTGGTACTTGTTCAAAGCATGCTCTAGAGCATACCCATTTATTTCATGTCCTTATTCATGCTCCCTGCTAAAGTAATGGATAAAATTGATCATATTTGTAAAATGTTCCTTTGGGCTGGATCAGATTTAAAATGCAAGTACCACTTGGTCACTTGGGATCAGATTTGCAAGAGGAGAAAGGATGGGGGTCTTAATTTGAAAAGAGCAACACTTATGAATAGAGCCCTGGTTGGTAAATCAGGGTGGTTGGTTGCTTCAAATGCCGAGAGACCTTGGTGTTCTATCCTTAAAGTGAAATATAGATTTAATTCTTTCTTGTCAGATGATCTCTCCTCGAGAGGC
This sequence comes from Wollemia nobilis, assembly GCA_028583015.1. Classification (NCBI taxonomy): domain Eukaryota; kingdom Viridiplantae; phylum Streptophyta; class Pinopsida; order Araucariales; family Araucariaceae; genus Wollemia; species Wollemia nobilis. The sequence goes on along the minus strand of JAQPPZ010016356.1, from coordinate 9,493,730 downwards.
TCCATTTTTTGGAGAAGCTTAACGAAGATCAGGGACTTTGTGAAGGCTAAAAGTAGGTGGATCATTGGTGATGGGAGAAACGTCAAGTTTTGGGAAGACCATTGGTTGAGGGAAGAGTCATTATTGGATGACCCAAATCTCAGGGCTCTTGCTTTGAAAGTGATGGAGGAAGGTAAAATTTGGGTTTCCCAATATATGCCTATTGTCAATGGTAGGCATTCATGGAATTCTCATCCCTATTGGGTGTCCAACCAGAATGATTTGGTCAGTTGGTAGAGACTTTTAGTGGAACTTAATAGGTATGCGATCAGACAGGATGATTCCAGAGACCATTTGATTTGGAGCGGGGAAGCTGAAGGTGACTTTACTATGAAATCAACTTATTCCTTCCTTCTCTTGAAATATGAGGCTCCTTTTCTAGTGAATCTTATTTGGATTAAAATACTAATCCCAAAGATCAATATTTATTTTTGGTTGGTGGCTCAAAATAAAATACTTTCTTTGGAGAATATTCGAAAGAGGGGTCACATTATGGTGAACAGATGCTATCTATGCAAATCGGACTGGGAATCCACGCAACATCTGCTCCTCAGCTGCCCGTTCACATGGCAGGTATTTATGTTTATTTTTAATTGGTTTAACATTTATTGGGTGTTTCCAGGTACGTTGATGGACAACATCCTTCAATGGTGTTCATCGTTCGTGTCCCAACGACTATCTTGGTTGTGGAAAATTATGCTTCCCCATGCATGGTGGGGGTGTGGAAAGAATGGAATGCCCATGCTTTTAATGATGTTGAGACCGATGCTGTCAGGGTGGGTACTAAGATCATTAACAGAGCATCAAAGAATGTCTTGGCTGCCTTTGTGGGTAAACGGCCCAAGGCGCCCTCCTCCTCCGACGAAGTTGATTTGGAATTTAAATTGGGTTGGAGCCCTCTTCCTCGGCCCCCTCGAACCTGATCCTAGAGCAGGAATTAAGTGGGCCCATCCGACTCCCAATTGGCTGAAACTCAACTTCGATGGGGCCTCAAAGGGTAACCCCGACAAGGCTGGAGCAGGCGGCATTGTGCAAAACGAGAATGGTGACATCCTCATGGCATTTTTTGAACCCCTTGATTCCCAATATTCACACTTCGTGGAGGCTCACGCAACTTATATGGGGGTGAAATTGTTAGCGGATGCTGGCTGTCAGAATGTGGAAATCGAAGGTGACTCTTTGAACATAATCAAGATGCTCAAAGGGGAGTGTACACCTAGCTGGAACGTTCTCAATCTTATTGCCGAAGCTAGGAGATTGTTGTACGCTTTTGAACAGGTGAACATTCACCATGTGTTCCATGAGGGGAATGCACTGGCCGATATGTTGGCCAACCGTGGTGTCCACTGTGCTGCTTTTTCGGTGTGGAAAAATGATGTCCCGAATGACGTAGTCTCCCTTGCTAGGAAAGAGGCTCATGATGCTTTGTTTTTGTAAGGAGGAGTCGGACATCCCTTTGGCTCTCGTTGGAAGGGGTGTTCGGTCTCGCTTTGCCCTTTGATCGGAGTTTGTTAGAGTTTGTTTTACCTTCAAAGCGTTGTGCTTTTCTAAGTTCTCTCCGGAATCATTATGGTTATTAGGAATTAAACTCTCTCGGTTATTCCTAATAGGTATAATATTTTGGAGATTGTTATTATGGTTGAGAGTTTGGTTGTATGTATAAGGTTGTGGGGACCCTTTCAAAACCCTCTCTTTAAATTAATACCAAAAATATATATATATTATTTTAAAACTTTTAATACAAGATAAACTAATCTCAAGCATACAAAATTTAGTAGCAGTCTATAATTAAAAAAAAAACATTTTAAATATAAAAATAATAATTGTTATAATAAATAACTAAAATGATTCGTCATTAACGCTAATAAATAACTATATAATAAATATAAATAACGATCCGTCATCACCCTTGTTAAAAATATTTGAACTATAAAACATAAATTGTCAACAAGGGGAATAGAAAGGTGTAAGGGGTTTGCGAATTTGTGTACTCCATTGATATGTAGCGGTATTATATATATTTCACAAACGACGTAAAAGAGTACTGACTAGAAGTAGAAGAGGGACGACAACAAAACAATCTAGATTTTCAACTCGAAAGGTTAGTGGGTTGGTAATTGTAATTTTGTGTATTTCATTAATATATAAAATATTATATTATATTTCACAAACTACTAAAATAACAAAATAGTACTGATTAGCAGAAGAGGGACTACAACAGACTAAGAAAAAGTGTTAGATTTTCAGATTTTTATTTCTAAAGGTTAGTGGATTGGTAGTTTTTTTTTAAGTTATATAGGAGAGTTGGTTACTACCACATTATTTTTAGTAGTTGACAAGTAATAGGAGAGTTGGTTACAACCACACTATTTTTAGTAATTGACAAGCACAGGGTTTAAAATATAGGGGTTCCATCAAACCTATTCCACTTTGTTATTGTTAATCCGACATGAAAAGGATCATCAATTGCTTGGGATTTGTACCATTATTGTCATTTTGGTGTGCACTCAGAGGATTTAGATCACACTACTACCTTTGCAAATAAACTATGGTAAGTGTCTGGCCAGACAAATAGTTACCAATCCACTTAGCCCTCAGGGACCTTTTTAGGTTAAAAAGAAACCTCACAGAGCCACTATTAGGTGGCCAACAATGCTATCCCATCCGGGTATACCACTATCTAGAGGGAAGCCATAAGAGATTTTTTTGTGTCCCCCTTCACATCACAAAGGTTCAAACTGGGGACCTCTCGTTCAACAAACTAGATTCGTCTTTTCCACTTGCACTACAAAGGAAGACCAGGTGATTTGGTAATTGTTTATCTAGCCAACCACTTACCAAGAAGAGACTTAGGTTCAAAGGTAGTAGTTTGATATGAATCCTTTAAGTGCGCACCACACGGATGATGATGCTATGAATCCCAAGCGACCGATGATTCCTCTCACGCACAATCAACGCCCAATCAACAACAACGAGGTGGTATAAGTTTGTTAAGAGCAACCTCTCTTGACGGTTATTAAAAAAATAGTACATTATTAATCAACATGCTTATGTAATAATAATATTTAAAAAAAAAATCTAGATTTTCGATTTAAGAACGAATATCCCACCTTAAAAAAAAATAATGATAACGAAAGCAAGATAATACATGTGAGCGAATTTCCCACGTCGAAAACAAAGTAATATGAACGAAGACAAGGGGAACAAATATCCCACCTTCCCACCTCGAAAACAAAGTAACGATTCCTCAATTTGGACGGTATGGCTGAAACTGCGCAAGCTCGGTATATTGAGCCTATTTATTCACATGCATATTGCATTTGGAAGTAATCGTAGCCTCTAAGGGTGAGGAAGAGCACTCGTTTTTTATTTTTGCCGGTCATTTTCTTTCGTCGGAAATGAAAATCATAACGATCACCATTCTTCTGTTAGCCCTTTTTCTAACTCCTTCCCATGAGCTCAATCAGAGTGGAGTGTTAACAAAATTCCTAAGGACTAAAACATCTCGTGTTAATAACACACAGGAATGGTCACCTCCCCTAATAAGATCTTCTTCGAGGTTGTATGGGTTTCAGAAGGGATCGCAAGAGGAGGATCGGATAACAGCTCTGCCAGGGCAACCATCAAACGTGACGTTCGCACAGTATTCGGGATACGTCACCGTCGATTCAAATGCCGGCAGAGCTCTTTTTTACTATTTTGCCGAAGCCACAGCAAACCCTTCCACCAAGCCTTTGCTTCTCTGGCTTAATGGAGGTAATCTTTCACATTAATTTATTCAATAATAGCTATAATAATTATCTTATCGTAACTCAGAACCATGTTGAGTGTTGCGTTTCAGGTCCAGGATGTTCATCCTTCGGAGTTGGAGCTATGACTGAATTGGGACCTTTCCGTGTCAAACCTGATAACAAGACGCTTTATACTAACCCCTACGCCTGGAACAACGGTCTTCTTTATACTGTTCTCTGCTTTGAATTCTTTGTTTTTCTGTTTTTGCCCCGCCTTCCAAGCAAATTACAATTGAATGGCTGTCTGTCAACGAAGACACGATTTGTTTTTGCTCTTGTAATCATGTAACGTTCATAGAAGACTCAATTAGTGTAATTTATTTTTGTTCACAGTGGCGAACACGTTGTTTTTGGAATCACCAGCTGGGGTTGGATTTTCTTATTCCAATACGTCCTCTGATTATTTAGATGCCAACGATGATAAAACTGGTACTTTCGTAGAGTCTGCATTTATCTTCTAAAACTGAATATTTTATATTAACCATTTGCTGCAACACCATTTTCACGCACTCCGCGTCATGGAACCAACGTTTCAAATCGCTCTTTCTTATGTACACATTTCAGCTCAAGACGCCTATACGTTTCTTCTCAATTGGTTCGAAAGGTTTCCACAATACAAATCTAGAGATTTCTACATAGCAGGGGAAAGCTACGCTGGTAAGCAGTGTAGCGTGCTAACATTATAATTATTTTAACCATAACCTAAAAAAGGCAAACGTGAATGAGCCTTAAATATTTTCTTAATTTGGGTTGTGAGTGCAGGCTTCTATGTACCACAATTAGCGGACGTAATTCTTAAGAATAACAGCTCTCGCACATCTTTCATTAATCTACAGGGAGTTATGGTGCGTTTTCTCCCATATGGTAATCTTAGCTTCTTTATTCTCTCAGGTTGTCACCTATTGATGTTTATGGTATATTAATGCAGGTTGGAAACGGAATCATGAACGAGGGAACGGATTACTGCGGTGGCATTGACTATCAATGGTCGCACGCATTGATATCCGATGAAGAGTACGAAGCAAACCGTTGCAGTGATTCAAGCCACTCCGGTGATTCTCACAGTCACGCTGCTCCCGACAAAGCAGACTCAAGTAGCGGACAAATAGACCCATATAATATCTACGCCCCTTTGTGCCCTTACCATCCTAACCCCATATGGTGGGCATTAGCATCTTCTAACTCTACTGTAAGATCAATTCGCTCAAACTAAGCCACATTTTCTTTCACATGCACAGAATTTTCAAGAATTTTGAACTTGCAAGGCACTAAAAGTGAGGCGAATTGTGCCACCGGAACTAATACGCATATAAATATCCCCCCTTATCTTTTGCAGGATGCGGTATCCACAGATGGACTGAGTGGATTTGATCCATGCACTCCTGGTTATGTACATTCCTACTTAAATACGCCCGAAGTGCAGAGGGCTTTTCACGCAAATGTAACATCTTTGCCTTATGAATGGAGTGAATGCAGGTACAATTAATATCTGTTTGTAATTTCGCATACAAAGGCATGTTATATTTACAAGCTCATCTACTAATCTAATGTGCCACCAAACAGTCACGTGCTTTCTTATACCAGCACTGCAACGACCATGTTTCCAATATATAAGAGAATGAGGGCAGCAGGATTGAGAATACTCGTTTACAGGTATGGAAAAATAGTTAGTTTTGCGAAAGGTTGTTTTTGACATGGGATTTAAATCATGATTAACGAGCTAATAAGTTTTGGTTGCAGCGGAGACGTGGATGGGGTCGTTCCTGTGACTGGTACGAGGTATGGAATAAATGCAATGAAACTTACAATAGATACTCCGTGGTATCCCTGGATGAGTAGTGAGGTGGACGTGGGAGGATATTCTGTGGTATACAAGGGATTGATATTTGCAACGGTGAGAGGAGCAGGGCATGAAGTACCGAGCTATCAGCCTGCTCGAGCCTTGACGATGACCACATTCTTTTTGGCCGGAAAACCTCTTCCGTCGTAACGTTGTCAAGCAATGCCAATATTTATAATTTACTCATAGTCGAATAGAGAACAAATGATTTATAGGTAAATGAGAATTAATTGTGTTTTGTATGTTTAAATTTATATATCTTTTTAGGATACATAAATAATTATGCTTTTGGACGTATATTTTGATTCAAATAGGTTTTCTCTACCACATATTCTAAATATGTTGAAAGATTATTATTATTTTTTTTAAGTTTTTTTTTAAATGTATCCTTCTTAATAATAAAGAATTTAAAAGCTTTAACGTGCTCTAATTGTTTTTTTAACTATTATTGTATAATATTACGAAATATTTTAAAAATAAATTTTATTAATTATTTTTATGTAAAAGTAACGTTGTTCTTAAAATATTTTCTACATTTGTAGATACATCCTTACACTCTTGTACATGATATAAATAAAAGATGATAACTTTTATAACTTTTGTTGAATAATTGTGTTGCTCGTACAAGATTGTTACTAATAATTAAATGTTCACACAAGATTGTTACTAATAATTAAATGTTCACACAAAAGCATAAAAGATAGATAACTTTTATAACTTTTATTGAATAATTGTGTTGCTCATACAAGAATGTTACTAATAATTAAATGTTCATACACAAGAGCATTAGCACAGGAGAATTAGATCAAAAGATTGTTTAGTACATATTTTTTTTTATGATGGTTAAAGTTTATATTGAAAGACACAATCTCTCACACGACGAAGAAATTAATAAATAATATAGTTTTTAAGTTAATTATTTTATTATGAGTAATTTTTAATATAAAATAAAATGATATTATAATATTTACTATGATGCTTTGTTATGGATATTAAATTACTTTAGTTTTAATTCAATTTTATGCATTATGTGTAATTATTTATAATAATTAGTTTTAAAATATTTTTTTTGAACTTATTAAATTTTAAATTTTTACTATAAATTAATTTTTTTTTTTATATATGTTTGATTTGAATGTTTTGTTTATTTATTTATTTATTATTTCTTTAATAAGTTATGTGTGGTTTTTATTGGGGCTATTCTTATCAAAATAATAAAATATTATGTTTGTTATAAATCCTTCTTCTCATTATTAAAAATTATTCATCAATGTACATACATGCATCCATAAATAAATTTCACAATAACAATCCACACAATAAATTAGAGATAGATAATGCTCTTGAGGAAGGGCAACACCAAGAATACTTTTCAAGGACGAAATCACTTCATAAGATCTCCATATCCACGAGCCAAGACTCCTACGAAGAATACTTCATATATAAATTTTAAAATCGAGGGCACATTTCTCTTTATACAAGAATGTGACGTTTCACCTTCGATGAGTTACAAAGAGCATAATATTTTTTATTTTAAAGACGTTGAAAAGTGGAGGTATATAGGGGCTACACTTCTCATGAATTGAACTTGGGACGTTGAAAAGTGGAGGTATATAGGGGCTACGCTTCTCATGAATTGAACTTGGGTCTCTGTTAAAAGAGCATAATATTATAACATATATTATTATAATTTTATATTTTATTCATGTCATAATACAATATTATATTATATTTCTACATTCATATACTTAGGTACTTAAAATTACATCCCATTACAAAATTATTTCATCCTTGAAATAAGGAAAAAAAAAAAATATGAACTTCTAAGAAAAGATGAGAATTGGTACCAATCTTGATCATCCATCCATCAAAGTGAAATCATGATTGATGGTGGTGTGTGATAATGCCATTTTTTTCTTGTGCCACTTGAATATCCATAATTATTCCTTAGGTTCCATGTATGTCCATCATAGCTCTTTTAATGCTCTTTGTCCTCTCTCCATGATTGTTGCCTCTCATGGTGATGTGGATGGTGGAATGCTCCAACCTTAAGATTATGTTCTAATTTTTGTGCCTTTACTTTTGGTTTATCATTTGCTTTTGCTTATTTGATTATTGTCTCCTTTTTAGACTCAATTTTAGGTTCTTTTACTTGTTCTTCAACAAAATTTTATTTTTATTCATATCCTTACCTCTTATACTAAGAAATATCTTGTGTCGTTATCTTTTTTCTTGTACCAAAATTTCATGAATTTTTTGTACATCAATTGTAGCAGTATCCCATGAATACAACCAAGGATAACCAAGAAAGGTGAAGTTTCCTTATCCTACACATTATTATATTTTTCCTCAAATATCATTACTAAAAATGCAATATCAAATTCTTTTCATGTTTATGAAAAATTATAGGTTCAACGTTCATAAACCAAGATAAAGCTTTCTCTTGTAAATAAATAAAAAACTCACATCTCCATAACAATTTAGAAGAATTTAAAGACTTAAAATTTTTTGACCATTCCTTAGGAGTAATATCACCTCCTCCAATGAATATCAACAAATATGTGATCTCAACCCAAAAAAAATCTCAAAGCAACTAGGGTTTTAAATAACCAAAACTTCTCAAAAATTAATTTTTTAAAATCTATCTATTCATTTTTTCAAACAATTAGATATGTAAATTTTATTCAAAATAAAATAAATGGTAACCAATTTTCTTACCAAAATTGATAGATATGATTATTCTCCCCTTGCATGAATTTTTTGTGTAGCCTAAAAATAACATCAAAAGCTAAACTTTTAATAGTTGTAATTTCTTCAATACTTAATGGAACTTAACAAGTGAGTAGTCATTTTTGTAGTACTCAAAATAATATACATGTTGGTGTAAAATACTTCTAAAAATTACTGATAAAAAGTTTAATATGATTTTAAAAAAATCATGCAACCAAAAAATAATGAAAATACTTCATCTTCAAATAGCCATAACTTTCTCAATATGAATTTAATAAATGAGTAGTTATTTTTTTAATACTTGAAATGATCTAAATGTTAGAATAAAAATATTCTAAAAGAGATTGTTTAAAAAAATATATGAACCCCATAATATGTGATGTTTTTCTAAATGAATATGCCCTAGCTTTACAAATAGAACCCTACTTTACCAGAATAACTACTGTGATACAATTTTTTATGAATCTCTCTTCTTATTATAAAAAAATATTCACCAAATTGTTATGACCTCTCTTCTCATTATTAGAAATCATTCATTAATATGTAAAAATAGAAAACATGTATCCATAAATATATTTTATAATAATAATCCACACATTAAAATAGAGATAGATAATACTCTTGAGGTAGGAAAATACCAAGAATACTCCTTAAGAAAGGAATAACTCCACAATATCTCTAGCTCCACAAACCAAGGATCCTACCAATAATACTTCATATATGACTTTTACAATTAGAAGTGCATCTCTTTTTATACAAGACTATGATAGTTCACTTTCAATGAGATATATGGTCATCCATGTTGTGATTTACCTTCAATGAGTTACAAAGTGCATAGTATTATAATATGGTATTATTTTATATATTATTATAATTTTATGTGTGACCAATGCCATAATACAATATTGTATTATATCCCCATATTCATATACTTAGGTACCTAACAATGTTATTTTTATATTACTTAAAATATATTTAGTTTATTTTTTTATCAAATATCTTATTTAATCTTCGTTAAGCTATATGTTTTTACAATCAACTATTTGACATCATTTTTATTAAGATATGAAATCTTACATTGATAATTGCCTTCTATTTTTTTTTTCTAAGATAAAAATCAACACTATGAGTGGTTAAAACAATTACTACCTAGTTTCCTTATATATAAATATATTGATCATAATAACCAATCAACCCCCCTAATAATTGTTTTTTATGGGTCTTCTTGATGCCCCTAGTAATCCAAGATGTCATTTGCATTATCATTTTTTATTTTTATTTTTGGGCTTCATATTATTTTATTTTTTTTGGTAAGTAGTGTTTGTATTTACAGTGGGTTTTAACAAGGATCCCAAAACCTGATTACATAAGCAATGGGCCTAGGGCATCAATCCCTTGAAATCGAACACCAAAACAGAAATCCTGCCCAGTGGTAACAGTAAGCATGAAACAATCCCTCTCAGTGAGAAACAAAAAAATAAGAAAGAAAGTAGTTTTGGAGATCCCGCCCAGTGGGGAGTAGCCAAAAACCACCATAGAGAAGATCTCGCCCAGTAGGAAGCAAAGAAAAATCGTTACAATAAAATCCTGCTTCATGGGAAGCAGTCAAAACCACCACAAATAGTCCCGCCTAGTGGGAAGCAGCAGGGTAATCCCGCCATCTGGGAAACCAGCAAAAAAGAAAGGATACTGCCTCGTAGGAAAACCGGCGGATTTGGCCGATCCCGCCCTGTGGAGAAACCATCCCGCCCACCAGGAAAACATTCCGTTCAGCGAGAGCCATCCTACAGGAAGTCGACAGCCAGCACAGAGAGGATCCAGCCCATCAGGAAGTGACTAGAGAGCTGCACCATGAGGAACCCACCCCGAGAAAATAGAAGAGGATCTCGTCCCGACAAAACAAAAAGAAACAGCAGGTTAAGGGACCAGGGATCCAGGGACTGGGAATCCCGAGTGGGAAGAGGAAACAGTCACAGGGATGGGATCCTTAGGAACCAAAATAGTGGGATCTATGGTCTGCATGCATAGATCAGACCCCCCCAAGAATGAAACATGCAGCAGAAAAAGGAAACCCAGTAGCAGGGACCAAGAATCTCGTCCAAGCACAAATGCGGCTTCAGGGAACTGGGACTAGGAATGGGAACAACCCAGATAGGGAAAAGCCCCCCCCAAGGCCAAACCAGATGCCCAGGGTGTCCACCAAGGAGCAGAACCAGCACGAAGAAGCCTCCACATGGGAATAACAGCAGCCAGGATCCCGTCGAGGATTCACAAGCAAAAGGGGGAAAGAGGCCCCCCCAGACCACCCCCAAAGCTATGAGGACCTCAAGGGAGACCCTAGAAAGTTGTCCAAACCCTAAACCATCACCTCCACCACACCGAGAAATGTAGGGGACCAGATCCATGTGAATAACCTATAAAAAACCCCAAGGGGAAGCCTGAGGGAAAAATGGAAGGGATCCCCAACCAAACAGGGATCCCTGGGAAGCACCAGTCCAAAAAAACAACCAAGGAAACCCTAGCCGACCGGGAGGGGCGCAGATAGTGGATAAGGATCTCCCCCTAGGAGATCATCTACAAACAACCACTCCCCGAGAGGGATGACCTGGGTTGAGCCAGGGACTGGGCAGGAGCCAAGAGCCATGGTAGGGGGAGCAAGGGAGGGACCAGAGCCCTCCCCTCTCTACTTTCTTCCCTCCTATGAGTAAACGCTTTATATTATTTCTTATTAACACTAATGAAATTTTTTTTCTCTTCCCATATCAACATCCCTTTCAATTTTCTTTTCTCTTTATTTTCTTCTTGCATCTTCCTCTCCTTTTTTATTCCTACCAACACTTTCATCTTCATTGTTTTTTTGACCTTTCACAACAAGCCTTATCATCTTTATATTTGTCTTGCTCTAAATGATCTAAAGTGTAAAGAATAACCTGAAAAGCACTTTGTTCTTTATGTTACTCTTAAGACCCTAAAGTGAAATTTTATTCCTCCATAACAATTATCTTCTTATGCTATCCTAAAACCACTACATTGTTATGAATATTCTACATCCTCATTTCTTTATTATGCTACTCTTAAAACCCTAAAGTGCAAGAAATAATCTCTACATTACTTTTATTTCTATTGCAAGGAGAGGATTTTATATTACTTAAAGATAATGAAGAAGATTTACCTAGAATAAAGTTGATCTTTTTTATTTATTTGTTTTAAAATTTTCGTCAACATCTTCCATTGCATCATTTCAATCCTTCCAAATTTAAACTTGCTTATCATACTTCCTAAAACCTTAAAAAAGGAATATATGGATACCTTTAAGGTTGCAATGAATGTTAAGAGGTTTTTTTTCTCCTTATAAATATCACCAAAGTTCAAACATAACCAAATCTAACATATCTAATAATACTTTAGATTTTATTTCAATAAAAAATAATATAAAGCATTCAAATTTTAATGAACTTAAACTTTCATATATTTTTTTAAAATTAAATACTAAGAAAATAAAAATGATAATACCAAATATTTGACTATTATTTTTGTATGTCAAATAAATATTTAAGGGAGGAGTCTAGCTCTCCCTACTCTATTAATATAATAAACGAAAGTAAGGAGGTGTTGTCAAGTAATAGAAAGATCATTGCTTGGAAAAGTGAAATACTAAAAAAACTACTTCAAAATAATATCGAAAAAAACTCTAAAATTAATAACATTTAAATTGATTTATAATTTTTATTAAATATATTTTTTTAAAAATTTAAAGAATCTTCTATTATGTAAAAATTATATTATTTTTAGCAACCCATTGTCTTTTACAAAGTTATAAAAAAATTATTTTAAAAATTTTGAAAAACCCTTCCAAACCTTATTAAAATTACCTTTATCCCATTTTCTTCGTTCTTTTTTTCGTTTCCCTTATGCTTGATTTGATTTTTTTCAATACTTCCTTTCTTGACATCTTGAATTATTCACTAGTTTATATAACATTTTTATTTAAGCAACTCTTTAATTCATAATAAAACAATAAAAAGACTATAGGTTGACCGTGGAGTTTAATCCCTTAAGTGAGCGCTTGACCATATCTTTCACGAGTATTGAGATTGCCCGTAGGACGTTTAAGATGCAAGCAAGTGATATGGGCTTAGAGCTTCAAGTTTCCCATTAGCGTTAATATGTGAGAGAAGCCGTAAATTCTATACAAGTGATTTAAAAAAATAAATAAATAAACAAATTGTATACATTCGTTATGAGGAATGTTTTATCACGAAAACGTAATTTATCTTAACTTTAAGAATAAGAATATGAGGAGTAAAGGGCAGTGCTATTTCTTGTTTTATACTGGTGGCGACATAGCGTATGATGGTTTTCCTTTCACATCTCCGTCATCCAATTTCTTAGAGACACTTCGTTTAAGAAATAAGTAATCGTTTGGACTCGAGTACTCCACGCAGTCATGAATATTATATATTTAATGCCACAAGCGACGTAATAGATCGACGACAACAATCCAGACCTAAGAAACGGTCTTAATCAATCAAAAATTTCACTTACTAATCACGCAACAGAGATTGAGATTTAAGTTTTCGAAAGAGAGTGAAGTGAACAAATATCCTAATAGGGCAATACAAAATTTTTATGGTATGGGTGAAACCAAACTCACTCTTAGTCTTATTGAGTTTGTTTATTCATATGCATATTGCAACTGAGATTCACAACGGTCTTTGAGGGTGAGGGAGAACACTAGTTCTTGATTTTGTTGGAGTTTTTTTGGTTAATTTAAAGCCTTCTCGGTCATGAGCCTTTGAACTAATATATTTATTACATTGTTTTTTTATTGAGAGTCTATTTTAAAAATTCATCTTGGTTTCAGTGATATTGTCCAATTATTATTTTGATGATAAGATCATCAACATAGAGCACAATAATAAATAAAACATATTCATTAATACTCTTCACATACAAGTTGGGATTATGGGAAATATTATGAAATCCTTGTGCTTTAATATATTCAATAATTTTACCATACCAAGATCTTGGAGCATGCTTCAAGCCATAGAAATGTTTCCTCAACTCGTAAACTAAGTGTTTTTGTACTAAATACTCAAATCCATGAGGTTAACTCATGTATATTTCTTCGTCAAAATATTCATTTAAAAAGGTATTTTTTAACATCCATTTGGTAAAGAGACCATTTGAAATTAGCTGCTAAAGCTATAATAGTCATGAGAATATTGATCTTAGCCATTAGAGTAAAGATTCTATGTAATCAATCCCTTCCTTTTTGGAATACCTTTTATCCACTTGTCTTATATTTTTAAATGTTTCCATTAGACTTGAACTTAGTCTTATACACCCACTTATTTTTTACCACATTCTTCCCTTTAGGTAACTCTACCAATTTCCATGTTTTTATTTTCATTAAAGAGTCATATTCACTTTGCATAGCTTGTTCCCACTCAAGTTTTTTCTTAGCTTCCTGATAAGTTTGAGGAAATAATGAACTTGTTGAGTTCTTTGACATATTTCTTGAAACTTTTTGGTCTTCCTAGAAGGACTTGACTCTTCATGTTCATTAGAATATGCCTTTGAACTTTCACCATTTTCAAAGGTACTATGTGGTGCATCATCATTTATGCTCACTTACGGGATAGGAGTGGGAGAGTATTGAATCCCATCATCAAAAGCCCTATAGCATGGTGGTAAGTATTCCAATAGTGGAGGAATAAAATGATAGATTTAAAGACAGCGCAATATTGTAATCAATACTATCTCACAATGGCCCAACATCCCACTTGTACAAAAATCAAGTGACAATCCACATATATATGGTAGGTTGAATATATTCACTTGTATAACATCACCTGAATGAAAAATCATTCACTTCACTTGTATGGTAACTTGGCAAGTTATTTGTATGGCGATTTTGTAATCCACTTGAAAAACACTTCTAACTGCTCCACTTGTAAGATGCTTTTAGATTGTAACTCTACTTCACACTTGCACATAAAACATAGAACAACCACAATCTACCAACATACTAGTAATAATAGCATTACTCAAAACACATGTAGTCACACAAATAAAGGATGAATCATCATTGTATTACTCTTGCTTATACAAAATTGACTTTATAAAATATCTACCCTAGTAATATATAATGCTACAATCGATTTATAGAAATAAAATCTCCAAGCATACATGCTCTCTTGTACTCCCTTGGTATCTATGAATAATGTATGTGTTATGCATATGTGAATGATAGATAGTTAGTGATGAGGTGTTCAGGTAAAAACTATTAGCTTACTCTATATTTATCTATTGGAACTTTTCCAATCTTATGTCTAACTATTAAATCATGTATACCAAGAAGTTCATTCTTCCATATATTTTACTATATTTGGTACAAGTTTGATGTACTTGACACCTAATTCCTCCTCTAGACAAGCTATCAATATTCATCTATGTACACATGGTATATGTCTACAAAGTACCCAATTTTACTTTAGTAGGTTCTTAAATCCCAATACTGATTTGATATTGCATTCTAGCTCTCATGGCTACATTTGGTGAATTTTAAAAAACTTCTTATATGCTCATCATCACGATCCCAATGCACTAGTTTACTCAAATTAATATCCAATCTTAGCTACCATAGTTTCTAATCTCCCATACATCCCACTTTGGACTCACTATTGACTCTGTTAAACAATCTAGTCATTTTGTTAAAAAATTTATCAACCTACTCATAATGTGTTCTCCTAGAACTAGTGGTCTCCTTAGATTCGATACTTCAATGATGAAATGCTCACTTGTATCTTCTTCTAGTTCTATATCATTATTGTCTATAGTGGTTTTTTCCTCCATGTCATCCCCTTTGTTACCTATAAGGTTAATTTATTGCTTGGTTGTCTTGCCCTCCCGAATATTCTATTCTACATCTATATTTATCACTTCTACTACTATTTCCTATTCTCTTTCTGGCTCATTCTCCAATGGTTGGATCCTCTTACCTTTTTACCACCAAGTAAAATCTGATGCAATTTGTTTTCCTTTCTCCTTGCTATGGTTTAACACAACTAGACTTGGTACTAGATCCTATACTATAGATGTTATTTCAATGTGTGTATCCTCATCAAGTTAGGGTGATCCACATGAATCCACTTGTTGCACAAAATATACTAGAGTACTATCAAAACTATTAGATGAGTTTCATTTTTTTCCTATGTATTCCTTGTACCTTCCTCCAATTATGTGTCCACTATAGTCTAGATCTCCTTATCCACGTCTAAAACAAAAATAGACTCCTACACCTAATACATAGTTCTCTCATTTGACTATTACATTTCTTATTATCTCTTGTCCTATATATGTAACAAAATCTCTTGACTACTATTCACTAACTATAGTCCTTTCTAAAGTATCTATCTAGTACCCATATAACACCTATAGTGTCTTCTTACATAGTTTAATTTTTATATTTTATAGGACTTCCTTCTTGCACTATTACCTATGGTATCACATGCTTCATCCTCCTATTCTTTGTCATCCATCATGCACTACCAGTAAATTTTATTATGGCCTAGTGTGAGGGTTTTTCCTATGATTGTTATCTTTCCTCTTGTTGATGTTGAGGTTGTTCTCCCATCCACTGCTGCTCTAACATCCTATACCTTTTCTCCTTCTATACTAGCTCCTCCATTTATAGTTGCAAATCAGTTCCCTATGAATATTTACTTGCTACATCTTTTGAAGCCTCTCAATATTTCCTCTTCTTCAAGGTACCCTTCTTTTTATTCTTCAATGAGGTAATTTATTGTGAGTATTACATTATTTGGTCTAATGTATGTGTCACTTTGTGAAAGTGAAATGTATCAAAATAGAGAGGAGTGTGAAGAGTCACATTAACATGTGATATATTGAGATATTGTCTTAATAACAAGTATGTGAATGGTTGTATTTCCTATATTTATAGATGAAACCAATAGTTTGAGGACTGAAAAGTTGTGTATTGTATTATATCGGAGATAACTCTCCATGGTTGTATCATATCTTGATAATATCTTGAAAATGGAAGAATAATACAATGCAGAACTCTCTTTTATGATATACTTTGTATTAATACCTTTGTGTCAATATTTATGTGTGTGATATTATGATATTACTATGTTTCAATGCATAATATTATGATCCTGGTTAATATTTTATTAACATGAAATAGTGTCATGTTTCAACAAGGTATCAGAGCTATGAAGAAACCTTGGTTGAGAAAGCTGTTGAGAAAACCAAAGAAACGAAGAGTCAAGGAGAACCAATGAGCCAGGTTGTTTGCATAATTTTTTGGGAAAATCATCGCCATCCGACGGTATGCCCATTTGAGGTGTTGAAGGCAAAAAAGTAATAAGGATTGAAGCTACAAGTTTATCAAATTCATGATAGTAAATAGGTGAAACAAATCACAAAGAAGAATAACTACAAAGGAGACCAAAAGAATAATAGGAAAGATGTGAGATTAAGGTGGTCATAATTGTAGCCTTAGTTGCAAAAATTATTTCCACCACAAGAAGTACACATGACATTATTGGAAAAAAGAAAGACATTTTCATAAAAGAGTTGTAACTATAGCATGGGGATAATAATTCTAGAGCTACCATGTTGATAAATGTAGTCATCGAACAAAGAGGTGCCATTGTAGAGTTGCATTAGGACATGTCTAAGAAGAAACTAGCATCATCAAGGCTATAGAGTGCCCTTATGTAGAAAAGAAGTGCCCAACCAAACTATTTAAGATTTCCAATTATTTTTGTTGACTACCACTGATTTCAAATTGTACTCCTTCCAAGGCTCAAACCTACTAGTAGAGCATCACTTGTCTTACCTCAGGTGAAACAATATCATTGATAGACTATGACCATGCATGCCTTACAGAGTGATTACCATATTTGCTTCTTCGAGGTAACGATGCATCAAAACAAAATCATCAATTTTTTGAAGAAGTCAAAGAGGTTGGTGAAAATATCATGGCCAACACAATACGTTACAATACAATAAGTGGAAGTGCATATATTTGATTTTATAGGATTTTGTTCATATAAATTGTAGTCATTTAGATTATGCAAAATTTCATTAGATGATGTCATTGATTAAAAATTGATTACAATTGAAACACTTCTATATTTTAGAAAATAGTGAAACTCCTTTGAAAAGTAAGAATTGGTAAGTGGGCATCTGAAATAAGTGCTAGACATGAAGAGGAGTTTGACATCGGGTATACAATCCCCGAGCACTACTGTGAGTTCTAAAAAAAATCATAGAGAGACATTAATCCTAAAATAAATGGTCACATGTCACATAGTAACGATCAGAGATCAAGTTGATTTTGGTTCGTGTGGAGGTGAGGCCTAGGTGAACGTTTATTGGGTGTGTTTTCAGAGATATTATTGACCTAGATATGTAGACTTGTGTTTCCACCAACAATGTAATTGTGGCAAAGGGTATCAAATTTGAAGTCAAATTTCCATGCCAGTGTAACGCACGGTAGTGTGATCATAAGAGCACCAACTAGACATTGATGAATTTAGGCCAAGGTAGGTGTTGTTATAAGATGTACCATAATTCATACCAATAGTATACAAAGGATAGCCATTACAAGTTGTGACTAGAATGTTACAAGCAATTATGACAAACACATGGTGGACGACGACTGAATGCTAAAAAAAAAAAACACAATCTCCTTCTAGATAGAAGAATTTGTGTGCCATATTCAAAGGTGAACTTCAACATTAATTTTTTGAGTATTGCTAAGGATAAAGAGTGATAAGGTATTTTTTTAAAGGAGATATAAGGAATTAAAAAAAAAAGAAATATAATTTTTTTTTTTTAAATCATTTTTTTTAAATTAGAGGGAAGTTAAGTTTTTCTAAATTGAAATATTTTTTTTGGGAGATAAAAGGTTTTCCACTTCAAAATTTAAGAAAAAAGAAGAAATTAAGTTTTTTCTTGAATTGATTTAAATTTTTAGGGAGGTCAAAGTTTTTCTATCTCAAAGGAAAAATTAAATCAAAGGGGAAAAAGAACAAGGAAAAAATACCAAAAAAACAAGAAACAAGTTTTGTTACAAAAATTTTGTCAAGAAGCTAAGGAAGAAGAAAAATTTGTTTCAAATAAAGTGATAAAAGAATTAAGTCTCATTCTTGAAGAAGTCCAAAAAGGAGAATTTTTGTTACTACAACAATGCATACAAGGAGTCATTAATGATGCAAATGAATGCCATGAAAAATTTGTCACTATACCTACTTGCTTATTGAAGATAATATACAAGGGAATAATTGTTAGAATAAGTAATTATTCTCTTAAGTTTTACTAGGACATACATACTTGAGTTTCCACTCCTCCGTGAGTCAGGTGAACTCTCAATATAGTCTATATCAGATTTGATGAGTTGTTGTAATCCAACGACTCTCAATGATCAACTTTGCTATTTATACAAAGTTGATCCATGAAATAAATCAATCAAGTACCATATTTTCTAACATGGTATCAGGCCTTCCGTGCTCTGTGAGTTTGAGGAGCTTTTCCTCATGGGAGAATTCCCTCGTGAAAATTCCCCCTCACGTGAGGGAGTATGCTCTACATATTTGATAGATCAGAAACCAAAAGCTTGAGGAAAGATTAATGGCAGAAATATGTGATTTTTTATTAATTTTTTTTTGGTTGCAAAATTCTACATTGATGGACGTGATGATGGTGCAGTTTGAAGTTTTTATGTGAAGGGTCGCGCTGTTGATTTATGCGGACATGGGATATTTTTTTATTGCTGCATTCTGTGGAAAGTTGGTATCAAGTTGCTGCATTCATCGACGTTCTTAAGGTGCAGGAGATTACCGTGGAATGCCTGGAAAGATCCCTCCATTCCACAGTAGATTCATGCATGTCACCAAAAATAGGAGATATAGTTCCTTGATTGATTTTGGGGTTGTGTCTGTGCAATAGTTGGTGAAGCCCTCTTGAAAGACGATGTTTTTTGTGTTTCTGGAGCGAGGGATGAATTCAACAGGCTTCTGAAAGCCAAGTATTTGGTGAACACAAAAGATGAAACCCTACTACAGGACTGCTGGATCTGGCTCCTGTAATCAAACGGCTGGTTGCCCTAGTGATTGAGGTTCCTAAAGTCGAGAAGATTAAGATGGAAGAACAAGAAGAGAAAGCAAAGGGTAAAATTTGTTGATCTGATCCCAAACCAAACTTCAGTGTGTAGAGAGTGCAGATATCAAAATCTTGTCAAATTTCAGCCATATTTTCCTGTTGTTGATGGCGGCGTTTTGGAAAGAGGTCCTACATTAATCTAAAGCAAAGTGTAGTAATCGAAAAGAATCGAAGCCACACACTGCAGCAGATTCAAATAGAATAGTGACCAGTGCTGTGATTGTGGCCCCGGGCGGTAGAGTGAGCTGGAGCTTACAACTGCAAGCGGAGTTTGGCATTTGCCCTGACTGCATCAGAAATCTTGTCGATAACTACTCCTAGTGCACGTCTAATTTTATCGCCTCACAGTTGCATGTTTTGGCTGAGAAGGCTACTTGAAGTCTCTTGCCGTATTTACAGAGAACTTCGTGGGCCTTATTCAAATTCCGGAAGGAAGCCATAAATGGTGTACAAATGTGGAACGTTCATGTCTCTTCATTGGTGAGGTAGTAATGGATGAATATGGTGGTTTGTGAGACGAGACAAATTTTGTGACTGTCTGACTGCAATTGTTCTCTATATTAGATTTCGTAGCAGAGTTTTATTTTCATTGTTACATGGGTGTGCAAGCATCAAAGGTAATGTTCTTGTTTGCAGCGACATTGAAGGAGCCTTGTTTGCCCATGTTGCAGTGGTCAATTCATAACTTTTTTAATCAAACCACCATGGCGATTTTTTGGATGATCACGACGTGGTTTTTTCGTTCGTAACCGTTGGAGGCATTGGTGGAGACGCAGATCTCTGTCCATCTGGATGGAATAGCTCCATGGTGTTTTGAATAGGAAAAAAGGAAAGGACTGGCGGTGCTATCCGCAAGTTTCATTGATTTTTTTTTGTTTGCTGCGAGCGCGCCAAGTAAAACCAAGTAAATCCATAGGTGCATCTCCAATATGCCACGAAATAACTGCACTTGAGCCAGTTAAAGCGAAAGGTGCTATTGAAGATCCACAAAAGAAGCTACCAAAATACGGGACTGTTCTTTTTCCCATGAGGAATGGCTACCTTAGTACACTTTATGGCGCGTTTGATGACGTAGCGACCACTGATGAGATGGAGCATGTTTTTTTTAGTACATTTTTTTTACAGGTCTGAAGAAGAACAGGCGGTGGTGCTTGATGATCAGGCAGACGTATTGTTGCACTTTCAGATCTAGTGTGTTCATGTCAAACTAGCAGACATCATCGACGGGTAATGATTTTTCCCCTTCTGGAACAGCGAGATGTCACGTGGCCGAGGGCGCTAGATCACCCATGATTTTCGGAAGTGAAAGTCTCTAACGACGGAAGAAGCTATTGCTGTTTTGAATGCCCGTGTTTGCATCAGCGACCATCACGTTCACTAAGGTTGCCATTCTTCAGCTGTGATGCCATTTTTCAGTTGGTTAATATGGAGTTGCAGTTGCCTTTTTTCAGTTGTGATTGAGAGTTATCTCCAATGAACGCATGGAAAGCATTTTGGAGGTGGATAGTTCCTATTTGCATAAGTGGCCATCACGTTCACTACGGTTGCCATTTTTCAACCGTGATGCCATTTTTTAGTTGGTTAATGTCAAGTTGCGGTTGCCTTTTTTTTTCAGTTGTGTGCTTCATCTGGATCGCAGTATGCAGGCCACAAATGATGCAGGCCACAAATGTAATTGTGGTATATTTTTCTGATCAGCGTAGCGCTGGAAATGATGTAAACATGAAGCGAGGAATAGTTTTAGAGTTGCACAGGTGCCCAAAAATCAAGGCGGGCTTCACACTGCTTCATTGATCATTTTGGCTGCGTCTGCTTAAGCAATCCATTTTTTGGCTGCGTCTATGCCTAAGATTACATAAAAATGACAAGCGGCGTAGGTGACAGCTTCATTGCGGAAGATCACCGTGAAGGCAGGCACGTGGGATATTGCCAGCGCTCAAATTCTACGGAGGAAAATATTTTTTTTTTTTTGGCAAATATCTACTCTGACATCACGGAATCTCTGAGAAATGAAGAGATTGTGTTATTTTTTTTTTGTTGAATGATACGTGGATGTGGTCCGCATCGTTGGGAGAGGCACAGAAAAATCATCATGGATTTGCCATTAATGGAACGTGATTTACTGAGTGGTTTTGATTCATTCTGACATCGAGATTCGCCATATGATTCTGGTAGTCTTTGGCCCTGATGTATCTGCTGTGGAAATTAGTGAAACAGATTCTTTGTTAAAAGCATCACTGATGTCGATGGCGTTGTAGTTTCAGCCGAAGAGAGCAAGCACCTTTTCTTCAGGGGTAGTTTCTGAAATGCAAACTTTATTTGGCCTACGATTTCCAGAATGCTAGGGTGCTCAGATTGATTAATCAATTTTTGAGAAGGAGATATGCAGCTCCACTGGAGATGTGGTCTGTGCACATTGAGATCCGCAGCGGGCAGCGGCAGGCTCTACAGAGGTTTTTGCCTGAATTTGGTGCGAAATTTTTATGTTTTGCCGTATCAGATATTGCCTGGTTTGAGTTGATTGGAGCTCATGGTGGTGTCGTAGCAGATTTTCATGTTCTGCAATGGTGAAGATCAGCAGCATGCAAATAAACATGGTCGTTAAAATCAGTAACGGGAAGTCCTTTTTAAGCAGTGTATAGTGCGTCACATTTTCGACGATGCATTGTGGGATTCTTTGGATCTGCAAAATCTGACGGAGTTGTTGTGTTGACCCTCGTTGCTGAAACAGTGAAGCAGCTTATTTTACCATCCTTTCTGTTGCAGATCTGTGTAATGTTCACAAAAAAGTAAGGGGCCATTTTTTTAATAAAGTTTTTAAGGGCATAACTTTATTATGGGTAAACAATAGGCCCATAGGCTATTTTTTTTTAAGCTTATTTTAAAATTTTCTTCTATTCAAAATGGTGGTCCATGTATTTTCTCCTACGACAAAAATATAACCTATATTATTTCGAGAGTTATTTTCAGAAATATTTTTTTATGAGGTAAGAAGACTATTGTAATTTTTACTGTAAATGAATAATACATTGATACTCGATCATAAGGGTATATATAGTCGTCGGAAAGGTTTTTCCGATACTGACACGTTGGTGGTGTCCATCTTCTATTTTGATGTAGTTAAACCTGTATTTTTTGGCTTCAAATATATTGTATCATGGGGTGCATTCTCAGTTGAACTCAACACTCCCAACACATTGGTGCCCTTGTTTTGTTGTGTGTCCTTTTTTTTTGGACCTTGTTAATCAGCTCATTGTGTTCATATAGGTGGACACCAAATATTTGTGCTTGTGGAGTCCTTTTTTTTTTTTGGACTACCCTTGCGATTATCGTGCTTCTTTTTCCATCCTATATTCTCACATTTTTTTTTGTGTGAGACACTTTGGTTTAGAGGGACTTTACGTTGGTGGCCTTGTTTGCTACCTTGATATGTATCCAAGCACCAATCTAGGAGAATGCTTTCATTTCAGCGATGAGTCTCTATTTTTTTGAGATATCTAATGGGTCCTTTGCAGGCTTCTTAATGGAAGTTGTCCTAGGTGGGGTTGAAGAGGACATCTTCCTTCCTCCCAATCCTCCATGCACATCTTCCTTCTTCTTCTATTCTGGCAAGTGGTTTTCTCCCTTGAGGTTTTTTACCATTTCCCTTGTTTTACTAGTTGTCCACAAGTTTTGGACCTTGTTATCAATCCATTGTGTTCATATAGGTGGAAACCACATACTCATGCTTGTGGGGTCTTTTTTAGACTACCCTTACAATTTTTGTGGTTCTTTCTCCATCCTATCTTCACACTCTTTTTTTGTGAAACACTTTGGTTTTAAGGGACTTTTTTAGTGATATTTTGATCACATATTGTACATGAGTACCTTATCAGGCCTTGCTATCAAGACTCATTTTTGTGACTATACCATCTATTGTACATGAGTACCTTATCAGGCCTTATTGTTGGGACTCTGATGCAGGAGCATCTAGTAGTACCTGATGCAGAAGCATCTAGTGGCAAGAGGGCCACTTCTAAAAAATTGGCTAAGGAAGGAAGCTGTTGCGACATGTCGTGAAATCATGACCAAAAGAGGGGAGAGATGAGAAGGAGAAAAACTGTCGCGATATCGCAACAAAAAAAGTGTCGTGATATCACGACACCGAAAGGAGAGAGATGGTGCAGACGAGGAGATGTCGTGATTTTGTGACATGTTCTAGTTTCACGACCCATAGAGGAGAGAGAAGGCACGAAAGAGAGGATGTTGTGATTTCGTGACATGTCATAATTTCGCAACCCGTAGAGGAGAGAGAAAGTGTGGAAGAGAGGATGTCACGATTTTGTGACATGTCGCAGTTTTGCGACCCACAGAGGAGAGAGATGGCACAGATGAGGAGATGTCACAATTTTGTGACATGTCACAGTTTTACGACCCACAGAGGAGAGAGAAGACGCTTTGGAGAAGATGTCACGATTTCATGACATGTCGTATTTCCATGACCAGAAGACGATGAAGTAGTCGAAGGATAAAGATGTCGCGATTTCATGATGTGTCGCATTTTCACAACTAGAAGGCGAAGAAGAAGCCAAGGGAGGAAGATGTCGCAATTTTGTGACATGTCGCATTTTTGCGACCAAGAGGCAAGCGAAGGAGTCAGAAGAGAAGATGTCACGATTTCATGACATGTCGCATTTTCGTGGCTAGAAGAGAAGAGAAAGTGGATGAAGAGAAAAGTGTCATGATTTCAAGACCCGAAGAGGAGAGAGAAGGTGATGAACCAGAAATGTCGCGATATCGTGACATGTCGCATTTTTGTGACTAAAAGAGAAGAAGAAGAGCGAGAGGGAGAAGATGTCACGAAATTGTGATAGGTTGCATTTTTAGGGACCGTTACAGAATGAGGTCGTTGAGTGACATGTGGCAGCACAAAACAACATTTTCTGTAAGGAGCAATGAGAGAAGACAAAGACGAACAATCATGGCAAAAATGAACCAAAGGGCCACCAAATGGAAAGCAGATCGTCGCATCAAGAAAGTTATAAAAGGGTAAGCAGAGGCATGCACAAGGGGTTGGAAAATAGTTGCAGGCAGAGGTTGTAGTTGCGAGGCCAGAGGGCCATCCTGGCCCTGCTTGCATGGTTTTTCTTCCAGAGGAGCTGAAGGGTTCCTAGGTAGTGTAGATAGATTGTCGAGCGTGAGGCAGTCTACACTAGGATCGTGCATGTTGGAGGACGATAGAGAAAGCGATGCATGAATTTACTTCTAGATGGGAGGTTAATGGCTGCGACCATTGTTCTGTAATTTGATTGCAGATTGTAGAGGGTCGGGGCCTCTATAAAAACCCAGTGTTGTAATGAGAGGGCATGGAGGCCATAGATGCATAGAGAATAGAAAACTAAGCCTACAGGCTGTTTATGTAATTTTACTTGAAGTTGTTGAATGAAAAATTTGCGATTTGTTAGATGTAAATTTTGGTTCCCCATCAAGTGGTATCAGAGCAAGAAGATTCTGAGCATGTAAGTAGAGCACCGAATGTGAGGCAGCTTGCACCAAGATCTATGGAAAAGTGGTGAGAAGACAAAGGGTTGATTAATGAGAGTTCGAGTCCCTGTGTAGAAGAAGGTGACAGAACAGTACAAAAGTGAAGGTCACTTCTCCATCAACCCCAGGTGTCTGATGCAGGAGCATCCAGTAGCACCTGATGTAGAAGCATCTAGTGGCAGGAGGGCCACTTCTAAAAAATTGGCTAAGGAAGGAAGTTGTCGTGATTTTGCAACATGTCACGAAATCGTGACCAAAAGAGAGGAGAGATGAGAAAGAGGAAAACTATCGCGATATCACGACAGAAAAAGTGTCGTGATATCGCGACACCGAAAGGAGAGAGATGGCGTAGACGAGGAGATGTTGCGATTTCACGACATGTCACAGTTTTGTGACCCGCAAAGGAGAGAGAAGGCACGAAAGAGAGGATGTCACGATTTCATGACATGTCACAGTTTCGTGACCCACAGAGGAGAGAGAAAGCATGAAAGATAGGATGTCACAATTTCATGACATGTCACAGTTTCACGATGCGTAGAGGAGAGATATGGCGCAGATGAGGAGGTGTCGCAATTTTGTGATATGTCACAGTTTTGCAACCCATATAGGAGAGAGAAGATGCTATGGAGAAGATGTCACGATTTCACGACATGTCGCATTTTTGCGACCAGAAGACGATGAAGCAGTCGAAGGATAAAGATGTCGTGATTTTGCGATGTGTCACATTTTCATGACCAGAAGGTGAAGAAGAAGCCAAGGGAGGAAGATGTCGCAATTTCGTGACATGTCACATTTTTGCGACCAAGAGGCAAGCGAAGGAGTTAGAAGAGAAGATGTGATTTCGTGACATGTCGCATTTTTGCGACCCGAAGAAGCGAGAGGAAGCAGAGAGGAAAATATGTCGTGATTTCGTGACATGTCGCATTTTCGTGGCTAAAAGAGAAGAGAAAGTGGATGAAGAGAAAAGTGTCGCGATATCACAACACATCACGGTTTCACGACCCAAAGAGGAGAGAGAAGGCGATGAACGAGAAATGTCATGATATCGTGACATGTCATATTTTCATGACTGGAAGAGAAGAAGAAGAGCAAGAGGGATAAGATGTCACAAAATCATGACACGCTACATTTTCAGGGACTGTTACAGAATGAGGTCGTTGAGTGACACGTGGCAGCACAGAACATGTGGTGCAAGGCGTAATGAGAGAAGACGAAGATGAACACTCGTGGCAAAAATGAACCAAAGGGCCACCAGATGGAAAGTAGATTGTCGCACCAAGAAAGTTATAAAAGGGCAAGTAGAGGCATGCACAAGGGGTTGGAAAACAGTTGCAAGCAGAGGTTGCAGTTGCGAGGCCAGAGGGCCATCCTGGCCCTACTTGCGTTGTTTTTCTTCCAGAGGAGCTGAAGGGTTCCTAGGTAGTGTAGACAGATCGCCAAGCATGAGGCAGTCTACACCAGGATCGTGCATGTCGGAGGATGACAGAGAAAGCGATGCGTGAATTTACTTCCAGACGGGAGGTTAATGGCTACGGCCATTGTTCTGTAATTTGATTGCAGACTGTAGAGGGTCAGGGCCTCTATAAAACCCCAGTGTTCTAATGAGAGGGCATGGAGGCCATAGATTGCATAGAGAATAAAAAACTAAACCTGCAGGCTATTTATGTAATTTTACTTGAAGTTGTTGAATGAAAAATTTACGATTTGTTAGATGTAAATTTTGGTTTCCCATCAGACTCTTGTTTATTCCTTTTTGAATTTACCCCTAGTATCACTTAAGGGAGGTGTTAGAGTATCTTGGAAGATGGTTTTTCCCATGTGGATTATTCACCATCTCTCCTATATATAAGTTCATTGTACATGAGTACCTCATCAAACCCAGTTGTCGAGACTTATTTATTTTGTTCAATGAGGACAATCTTCACCATATGAAGACATGCCTCTTCCTTTTTTGAAATATGGTTTTTCCCATGTGGTTTTTTCACCATCTCTCATATTTGTAATAACATAAATAACATAGCACATGAGTACCTCATCAGGCCTAGTTGTCGAGACTCATTTTTTAGGACAATATTCACCATACGAAGACATGCCTCTTATTTTTATTTTTTGATAGATGGTTTTTTCCCATGGGGTTTTGCCATCTCTTCAAAAATAATCATTGGTCATGAGTACCTAATCAGGCCAAGTTGCTAGGACTCATTATTTTTTCATGAGGACAATCTTCACCATTTGAAGACATACCTCTATCTTTATCTTTCTAATAGATGGTTTTTCCAAGGGGTTTTATTTTTTTCACCATCTATATATTGTAAATAAGTACCTCATCAGGCCCTATTACCAGGACTCATACCTTCATTTTTTTGTCAATGAGGATAATCTTCGCAAACCTAAGACATGCCTCTTACCTTTTTTTTATAGATGGTTTTTCCCATGTGGTTTTACCATCTCATCAAAAAAGGATCATTGTAAATGAGTACCTCATCAGGCCATGTTGCCGGGACTCACCTTTTTTTGTATTAAGAGGACAATCTTCACAAACCGAAGACATGCCTCTTCCTTTTTTATTTTTTGATAGATGGTTTTTCCCATGGGGTTTTTACCATCTCTTTAGAAAAGAAACCATTGTACATGAGTACCTCATCAGGCTCTATTTTTGGGACTCATTTATATCATTCACCCCTAGTTTCACTTAAGGGGGGTGTTAGAATAAGTAATTATTCTCTTAAGTTATACTAGGACATACATACTTGAGTTTCCACTCCATGAGTCAGGTGAACTCTTAGTATAGTCTAGATCAGATTTGATGAGTTTTTATAATCCAACGGCTCTCAATGATCAAATTTACTATTTATACAAAGTTGATCCATGAAATAAATCAATCAAGTATCATATTTTCTAACAATAATTACTCTTAATATTTCCAAAATCAAAGCACAAGGAAACAAGCCATTGATGAAGGATGTTGTTTGTGATACTAATGATTTGAAGCCCATAATGGTGGATGAATGTTGTGATACTAATGATATTTGTGAGCAGGAAAAAGATGCATGTTGTGGTGCAAATGAGTTGCACATGGTTCATTATTGTTTAGAGAGAGCCTATGCTATTATAATTGATGAGGACATAGACTCAAATGATGAAAAAATAGTGATGCTCAAATTTATGTTGAGCAATGTAATGATGGTTTTTGCCATTCTGAGAAGCACACTAAGGGAATTGGTTCTATATTGCCATAAAAAATGGTCTACAAATAGAAAGGCTTAGGAAAGCATGAACAAGGTATGAAAGAACCATTTGTAACAATAATAAAACCAAAATGTGAATATCTTGGGTACAAAGGATAGGTGAATCAAAATGATTGCACAAAATTTGTAATAGGTAATAATGATAGCAAATTGGTGATAGAAAATAAATGTGAGCATTGTAGTAAATATGATCATAGGATAGAGCAATTTTGGAATATCTATTCTTGTAAATTTTGTTGAGGACATAATCATTCACACATGTTTTATCTACAAAAAGAAAGAAAAGAATGTAGATTAAAAAATAATTATGGATGGATTGATATGAATGCTTGGGATAAGTTAAAAGACATATTGTATGGTTTCTTCAAAAGGAAACCAAGTGTGGTCAAAATTTGATAAGATATAGATATAGTGACACATAGAGGAAAAAAAATTTTTTGACAAATATCTAGCTCTCATATTCTATGGAGGAAAACATTATTTTTTGGCAAATATCTACTTTGACATCACGAAATCTCTGAGAAATGACGATATTGTGTCATTTTTTTTGTTGAATGATACGTGGATGTGGTCCGCATCATTGGGAGAGGCACAGAAAAATCATCATGGATTTGCCATTAATGGAACGTGACTTACTGAGTTATTTTTGATTCATTCTAACATCGAGATTCGCCAGATGATGCTAGTAGTCTTTAGCCCCGATGTATCTACTCTGGAAATTAGTGAAATAGATTCTTTGTTAAAATCATCATCAATGGAGATAGCATTGTAGTTTAGTCTAAGAGATAAGGCACCTTTTCTTTAGGGGTAGTTTCTAAAATGCAAAATTTATTTGGCCTATGATTTCCAAAATGCTAGGGTGCTTAGATTGATTAATCAATTTTTGAGAAGGAGATCTGTAGCTCCACTGGCGATGTGTTTTGTGCACATTGAGATCCGCAGCAGGCAGCAACAGGCTCTATAGAGGTTTTTGCCTAGATTTACTATGAGATTTTTATGTTTTGTCGTATCAGATATTGCCTGGTTTGAGTTGATTGGAACTCATGGTGGTGTCGTTGTAGATTTTCATGTTTTGCAATGGTGAAGATCAACAACATGCAAATAAACATGGTCATTAAAATCATTAATGGGAAGTCATTTTTAAGCAGTGTATAGTGCATCACATTTTTGACGATGCATTGTGGGATTCTTTGGATCTGTAAAATCTGACGGAGTTGTGTTGACCCTCGTTGCTGAAACCGTGAAACAACTTATTTTACCATCCTTTTTGTTGCAGATCTGTGTAATGTTCATTCATCTTGTGATATAAGAGCTAGATGTCACTGGCGGGAGATATGGCACGAAGAAATATTCATCACGCCTCTTTATATGGAACCTTTTTTAAAAGAGAATTTTTAACTTTTCCATTTTAATAAAAAAAAAAAAAAAAAAAAAAAAAAAAAACAAATGTAAGGGGCCCATTTTTTTAATAAATTTTTTAAGGGCATAACTTTAGTATGGGGTAAACAATAGGCCCATAGGCTAATTTTTTTTTTTTCTTGAAAATTTTCTTCTATTCAAAATGGTGGTCCATGTATTTTCTCCTACGACAAAAATATAATCTGTATTATTTCGAGAGTTATTTTCAGAAAGATTTTTTTTATGAGGGAATAAGACTATTGTAATTTTTACTGCAAATGAAGAAGACATTGATACTCGATCATAAGGATATATATAGTCGTCAGAAAGGTTTTTTCAATACAGACACTTTGGTGGTGTCAATTTTCTATTTTGATGTAATTAAACCTATATTTTTTGGCTTCAAATATATTGTATCATAGGGTGCATTCTCGGTTGAACTCAACACTCTCAACACATTGGTGCCCTTGTTTTGTTGTTTGTCCTTTTTTTGGACCTTTTTAATCAGCCCATTGTGTTCATATAGGTGGACACTAAATATTTGTGCTTTTGGAGTCCTTTTTTTTTATTGGACTACCCTTGCGATTATGGTGCTTATTTTTCCATCCTATATTCTCACATTTTTTTTTTGTGTGAGACACTTTGGTTTAGA
The DNA here is from genome assembly GCA_028583015.1 of Wollemia nobilis. NCBI lineage: Eukaryota > Viridiplantae > Streptophyta > Pinopsida > Araucariales > Araucariaceae > Wollemia > Wollemia nobilis. Next base: position 9,463,313 of record JAQPPZ010016356.1, on the reverse strand, counting down.
GGGACTTTACGTTGGTGAAATTTTCATGGTTTGCTACCTTGATATGTATCCAAGCACCAATCTAGGAGAATGCTTTCATTTCGGTGATGAGTCTCTATTTTTTTTTTAGATATCTGATGGGTCCTTTGCAGGCTTCTTAATGGAAGTTGTCCTAGGTGGGGTTGAAGATGACATCTTCCTTCCTCCCAATCCTCCATGCACATCTTCATTATTCATCTATTCTAGCAAGTGGTTTTCTCCCTAGAGGTTTTTTACCATTTCCCTTGTTTTACTAGTTGTCCACAATTTTTGGACCTTGTTATCATTCCATTGTGTTCATATAGGTGGAAACCACATAATCATGCTTGTGGGGTCTCTTTTAGACTACCCTTGCAATTTTTGTGGTTCTTTATCCATCCTATCTTCACACTTTTTTTTTGTGAAACACTTTGGTTTTAAGGGACTTTTTTAGTGATATTTTGATCACATATTGTACATGAGTACCTTATCAGCCCTTGCTGCCAAGACTCATTTCTATGACTATACCATCTATTGTACATGAGTACCTTATCAGGACTTATTGTTGGGACTCTTGTTTATTCCTTTTTGAATTTACCCCTAGTATCACTTAAGGGGGGTGTTAGAGTATCTTGGAAGATGGTTTTTCACATGTGGATTTTTCACCATCTCTCCTATATATAAGTTCATTATACATGAGTACCTCATCAGTCCCAGTTTTCGAGACTCATTTATTTTGTTCAATGAGGATAATCTTCACCATATGAAGACATGCATCTTCCTTTATTGAAATATGGTTTTTCCCATGTGGTTTTTTCACCATATCTCATATTTGTAATAATATAAATAACATAGCACATGAGTACCTCATCCGGCCCAGTTGTCGGGACTCATTTGTTAGGACAATATTCACCATACGAAGACATGCCTCTTCTTTTTATTTTTTTATAGATGGTTTTTTCCCATGGGGTTTTACCATCTCTTCAAAAAGAATCATTGTTCATGAGTACCTAATCAGGCCAAGTTGTCGGGACTCATTATTTTTTCATGAGGACAATCTTCACCATCCGAAGACATGCCTCTATATTTATCTTTCTGACAGATGGTTTTCCCAAGGGGTTTTCTTTTTTCACCATCTATATATTGTAAATGAGTACCTCATCAGGCCCTATTACTAGGACTCATACCTTCCTTTTTTTGTTAATGAGGATAATCTTCGCAAACCTAAGACATGCCTCTTACCTTTTTTTTTATAGATGGTTTTTTCCCATGTGTTTTTACCATCTCATCAAAAAATGATCATTGTAAAAGAGTACCTCATCAGTCCATGATGCCAGGACTCAACTTTTTTTGTATTAAGAGGACAATCTTCGCAAATCAAAGACATGCCTCTTCCTTTTTGCTTTTTTGATAGATGGTTTTTCCCATGGGGATTTTACCATTTCTTTAGAAAAGAAACCATTGTACATGAGTACCTCATCAGGCTCTATTTTTGGTACTCATTTGTATCATTCACCCCTAGTATCACTTAAGGGGGTGTTAGAATAAGTAATTATTCTCTTAAGTTCTACTAGGACATACATACTTGATTTTCCACTCCTCCATGAGTCAGGTGAACTCTCAATATAGTCTAGATCAAATTTGATGATTTTTTGTAATCCAACGACCCTCAATGATCAACTTTGCTATTTATACAAAGTTGATCCCTGAAATAAATCAATCAAGTATCATATTTTCTAATAATAATTACTCTTAATATTTCCAAAATCAAAGCACAAGGAAACAAGCCATTGATGAAGGATGTTGTTTGTGATACTAATGATTTGAAGCCCATAATGGTGGATGAATGTTGTGATACCAATGATCTTTGTGAGCAGGAAAAAGATGCATGTTGTGGTGCAAATGAGTTACACATGGTTCATGATTTTTTAGAGAGAGCCTATGCTATTATAATTGATGAGGACATAGACTCAAATGATGACAAAAATAGTGATGCTCAAATTTATGTTGAGCAATGTAATGATGGTTTTGGCCATTTTGAGAAGCACACTAAGGGAATTGGTTCTAAATTGCTATAAAAAATGGGCTACAAATAGAAAGGCTTGGGAAAGCATGAACAAGGTATGAAAGAACCATTTGTACCAATAATAAGACCAAAATGTGAAGATCTTGGGTACAAAGGATAGGTGAATCAAAATGATTGCATAAAATTTGTAATAGGTAATAATGATAGCAAATTGATGATAGAAAACAAATGTGAGCATTGTGGTAAATATGATCATAGGATAGAGAAATTTTGGAATATCTATTCTTGTAAATTTTGTTGAGGACATAATCATTCACACATGTTTTATCTACAAAATGAAAGAAAAGAATGTAGATCAAAAAATAATTATGGATGGATTGATATGAATGCTTGGGACAAGTTAAAAGATATGTTGTATGGTTTCTTCAAAAGGAAACCAAGTGTGATCAAAAGTTGATAAGATATGGAGATAGTGACACATAGAGAATGAAGATAATTTTGATGAAGGGGGAATGTGTAATAATCAATTTTGTAAAAAAAAATTACCAAATAATGTACTAAAGGGAGGTGTTGTGGGTATTACATTATTTTACCTAATGTATGTGTCACTTTGTGAAAGTGAAATGTGTCAAAAGAGAGAGGAGTATGAAGAGTCACATTAACATGTGGCATGTTGAGAACTTGTCTTAATGAAAATAATATGAAATGTTTGATTTCTTGAATTTGTAGAGGAGAGCAATAGTTTAAGGATTGAAAAGTCATGTATTATATTATATTGGAGATAACTCTCCATGGTTGTATCATATCTTGAATATGGATTCATAATACAATGGAGATATCTCTTTTATGATATACTTTGTGTTAATATTTTTGTGTCAATATTTATGTGTGTGATCTTGTAATGTTAATATATTTCAATGCATAATATTATAATCTTGGCTAATGTTTTGTTAACATGAAATAGTGTCATGTTCCAACATACTTGGCTTTATTAGTGATATCACATAGATCTTCTTGAATAATATTACTGCATGTTTTGAAATAACTATAGAAAGGTTTTTCAACCTAGAAACCATAGCTTCTCCCATGTCAAAATATTTTTCATGGTTGCAATGGCATGTAAAGGCATGTACTACATTAGAAACTTGTTGATGCAATATGAAAATTACAATGCCTAGTCATATGCTATGTTAGCCATTATCCTTTCCATATATGTTATGAGCCATGTGAGCATATCTATGGATATCTACTCTCCTGATAGTTTTGACAAAATTATGTTCATTACACATTGTAGTTCCTATGTCTTGAGCTATTGCATTTTTAGTTTGTAGCTTCCATGCTTCAAAAAAATTTTCCCCTCTTGTAGAATGATATAGGTGACCCTATCCATCAGTTCCTTCTATAGGTGTAAGTCAATTGCCTCTTTTCTCACTGGTATTACCAACCTTGGCAATGCAAACATCCTCCAAAATTTTCCAAGTGAGAAGATTACTTGCATGTCCCAATTACCAATCATAATTTTTCTCATATATTATTTATGATCACATATTCATAGCATCTATAGCAAGAACTCATTAAAAAATCCTTTTCAAAATTTAGAATCTACAAAATGTAATGAATTCTTTAGCCATCAAATTTGATAAAAATCTCCTACTAGTTGTTGCCACATCATCTTCTATAAGGTTATCAAAATTTCTTCTTGTTCCTTGCCCTTCTCCTTCTCTTGAGGTGAATCCTTCACTTCTCTCTCCTCAAAATAGATGGTTCTTGGCTATTACCTAGATTTTCCACCTTATTTCCTACTATTATCTCGTTCAATGTCTTGATCATATTCTTTTTTCTTATCATGCACAAATTCTACAACCCTCTTCATGAGGCTACTTTTATGGCATCTCCTGATGAATGATATGTTGAAAATAACATTATATCAAATGGACCTTGAAAACATGAGATTTTGGAAGTTGAAAAGGAACACTAAAGCTATGCAATGCAAAACGAAATGTAACGCTTTAATCCTAGAAATTTGAAATGCATGAAATAGGGAAAAGAGACAAATTGATACGAAATGAAAGAAGTATAGAAAGCACAACCCTTTTTATTTATACTCTCTCAATATCGGTTACAAAGATGTCTCCCGCATTTTCAGGGGCTAGGAGCGTTAACATGTTTCGGTTACAATAGTGACTAGTGATCCTCCTTCCGCATGCCCACATGTAAAATGGGTGGAAGTGTTGCCACCACTGGTGTGAATGAATCTTTGATCCTTGCTGCTCCTCCTACATTCAAAGAAACAATAAAATTGTTAGTAACACCTGTTGCAAAGATGAAATGTTTTTTCTCTAAAAACAATGAAAGATGTATGCAAAATATTGATTATAGTGATGAATAAACTGATTCTAAACAACCTGCAAATTTGACAAGAACCAGGGAACATTACCAGAGGGCCACTGCCATCAGAATAGTCAGAAAATTTGTCATGATTTCCTAATCATTTTGGGCCGGGACGAATAAACCTGCAAAAAATTGGGATTCGTTCCAGGTAGGGACGAATAAACCTACAGAAAGTTGGGATTCGTTCCAGGCAGGGATGAATAAACCTGCAAAAATTTGGTTTAAATGCAATGCCCAAAATGTCTCATCTTTGGGGTTCCAAGTTACCTGCAAGGTTAGGGCTTAAGTAAATAGGGATGTTTTGGGAAGACCCAGAAGGTCGGATTGCCCCAATTCGGCTTTGATCACTGGGAATTAGACAAGTTCGCCTGCATGTTCGTGAAGACAAGATATAAAATAAACATGATATAAAATGCTTGGAATCAACTGAAACTTGGAATCTGATCTATTTAAGCAGTATGGAAAAAGATGCAAAATTGATAGTGAGCAAATCTACCATAGATCCATAATCATTTTGGGGTGGAACGATGAAGCCTACAGCAATGCAGGGTGCACCCGCAGGCAAGGCGCCCATCGTTTGGGTCTCTGTTTTGGCCCCAATCCACTTGGAATTGGTCCAAAACTGGTTTTTTAGGTGTTATCAATGAATTGGTAGATCGATGTGGTCAAGTGTCGGATTTTGGATCCGGATTCACACTTCCAATAACCACCCAATGACCTCCCTTGCGAAAGAGATCAAGGATGTGGAAGAGGTTAATCAAATGTAAAGCACGGTATTAATTTGGTAGCACTTCGTTGCTTAAAAATGCTTCCAACCTGTCCTCCTTGGGGTGAGGAAGCTCACCAATTTATAGACCCAAGGGGTCTCTTTGGATGGGCATGCAGGGGCGCAACTTGGTGGCCATGCCTTCCCAAGGGGGAGGAGATTCCCCCCTGACTTGGGCTTCCATGACTGCCCTTGTGACAGTCCTCTAATGTTCAATTTGCTCACCTACGCGCGCATGCAAGGCAGGGAGCCTTAATTGACTGTCCTTGGTTGCCATTTGGCATAATTTCTCTTTTTTCCTATTGAACTTGGAATTCACCCTACCCAAGAACGAATTGGAAATCGCCCCTGGATGGAACGAATTCCAGTCTGTACTCATATTGGGGCGGGACGAATTTGGAGCAGAGTGTCTGAAGGTGCCAAATTGATTTTTGACCTTCCAAAATTGCTTTAAAAGTGGTTAGGACCACTGTTTAACCTCTGAGGGCTGCCCTGGGGGCTGTGTGTGTCAAAGTGATCAGTGTTTGCAGTCACATAATCGGATTGGTGCTGTTTTGGTGTCTACAGATGCCCCTTTTTGGAAAGTGTTGTGGGTGACGTAGTGCTGAGCAAAAATAGATAACCAAAGCACTAATGATTAAGATTTCTTGGTAACCTAACCAAATTTTGATGCCCTAAGAATGGAAAGGGCATGCATTCTTGAATCCTTGCTTTTGACGAGTGAAGGCACTCAATTCAAGTGTTAACCTTTTTCGGTGAGGTGTTACTTGACCTTGGACATTGATCAGTCATGAATAGGCAAAGGGTGCAACCTTTTGTCTATGAGAACCTTGAGTTCATGATTCATGAAATGCTAAGTGATTTGATCAGATTGTGATTATTGCTTGTTTACTGCCCCAAGCAGGAGCGTAATTGTCTTTGTCAATGATTCTTTGAATGCATGCTATTTTCCTTAATTGGGTGTGTGCTTGCTAATTGGTGACTAAGTGTGACTACCCCCTCAAGTGACAAATCGATGAGGGAATGACCTTCATGAGAAAAGTGATGAGTCACTTGACCCAAGATGACTTGTGCAAGGGTGCCTTTAGATGTTTTAGCGTTAAGCATGTGTAGTTTTTCGACATTTAGACCTATTTTTGGTGGGTGGTAACCCTTTTTGCGATAGTTTTTGGAGCTAAAATTGGTGAAAATTCGTCCTCCCGTGGAGCGGTCCGGCTATGGTAGCCTTCTTAGGGAGGATGATAGTGACAATTTGTGACCCCAACATCGGTTTTGCATGCCCGGGATGTCAAGTGCAACAACACTCTCATCGGGCAAGTTTATTAGCTATTTTAGTGCATTTTTGTTCAATTTTTGCTATTTTTTGAAATTTCTACCCTAAATTCATCCCAGGGTGGGACGAATACCATCTTAGAATTTTTCCCAAGGTGGGATGAGTGCTAACCAGAGCACTCGTCCCAAGGGGGAATGAATATAAGCTCAAAAGGCCTATTTAAAGGCCAAAACTAGGGTTTGGGCTCATTTGCATTTGAATTTTCTTACGATTTGGAGCTCTGGGGAGGAGGAGGTTAATTCTGTGAAGCGAAGCACTGCAAAATTTCTCCTGACATCATGAGTGCACAAATTGAATCGAGCGGTGGAGCCAAAGCGAGACCAGTAAGTGCTCCCTAGTGTTATTGCTTTTGTTTAAAACTGCAAGTGTTTTGTTTAATTTTCTTTATGATGATGCTTTTTTTTTCAAAATTTAAAATTGAAACCTTGAAACTGAGCTGAACGCAACCAAGACTTAGTGTACAACTGGCTGACAAGCATAGTTAAAACCTAGGTAAAGATTTGTTATTGCTTTTAACTAAAACCCTAGGATAAACGGAACATAAAACCCTAGTTCTTAGGTTGAGCTGGTTAGTTTTTAAACGTAGGTTAAAACCCTAGGTTTAAAACTATTATTTTAATTTTATGTTGTTTGTGCAGACGTTTTAAACTTAAAATACAGAGCTCCTAAGACTGACAAATTATTATGTTTTTTTTAATTAATCAGTTTAGAGTTTAAAAACCCTAGGGCTGACAAATTAATTTTTTTCTGAGTTTTTTTTTTGTTTTGTTTTTTTTTTAATTTATTAGTTAGGATTAGAAACCCTAGGACTGACAAATTAGTTTTTGAATTTTTGTTTTGTTTTTAAATTTATCAGTTAGGATTAGAAACCCTAGGACTGACAAATTAATTTTTGAATTTTGTTTTGTTTTGTTTTTGGAATTTATCAGTTAGGATTAGAAACCCTAGGACTGACAAATTAATTTTGTTTGAATTTTTTTGTTTTTTTTTGGTTGTACATTGGTAGGCAATGTTGTATATTCATGTTATTGCTGTACAATTTTTTTTCATGATTTTAATGTTTTTGAATTGTTTTCTTTTGCAGGTGGTTAAGAGCCGATACCGTGTACCCACTACTTTTGCTGAAGCATGAGGGGCACTAACTGTGGTTGACTGGGAGTGGCTTGATGCCCTTGGGCTCAAGCACATGGCTCAATTGGAGCCTGTGGTCACATATCGAGCTTATCTGATGAACCTAATCAATCTATGGGATCCCCAGACCAACACCTTCCATCTCCCAACAGGGGAGATGATCGTGACCTTGGAGGATATCTATCAGCTTTTGTGGATTCCAATAGATGGACTGTAGATCAGGACATCACTGCATGATCAACGGACATTTGTACTAATGCGATGCTTTGGGCATGGGGAAGAACTGGGTGTGGAGGATCCAGTTGAGAGGGCGAAGGGCAACTGCCATATTGGCAGGATTTTGGTTCAATGGTGGCTAGAGAGGGGGGTGTTGGGAGTGAGGCATGCATTCCTTATGGGCCTCGTTTCCAACATGCTGCTACCTGACTCATCAGGTGCAAGGTTCCCATGGGACCTACTGGATTTGGTTTGGCATTTGGTAGAGTGCCCAACAGAGGCACTGCTAATCATGAGATGGGGACAGATCCTGTTGGCATAGCTCTATGGTGAGCTATATGAGGTTCGCTATCAAAAGCGAAAGTGGATTAGCTGTAGCTATCTGCTGCAAAGCTAGGCTTGGCAGCACATAGCGATGGAGAGGTTGTCTGGGTTATCGTGGATGACTCTAGAGGAGATGGAGGATAGGGAGATAGGCTATGTAATTCTATGGTAGTGGTCTGTGGAGTAAGGACATAGTCGATGATGGGCAGGTGTTGTAGGGCACTATGTCGATGCCCTCACTCGACTTACTCTAGGGGAGGTGCTCTGGCGCCCCTATGAAGACTGTCTAGCCTGGTCGAAGGCTGGAGAGTGGCTTCAACAAGTACATAGAGAGCGGTGGTTGATTAGGCAACACAGGACCGAGCATGAGTTCTTCCCCTATAGCAAGGTGACATGACATTTTGGGGTGCGACAGGGTTGCCTAGTGAGCCCATGGTCTATCGACATTGGGGGGATGAGAGAACTCTGAATCGATCGGTCATCGCACCACTGGGTGAGGATTCAAAGTGATGCCCAGACATGGATGATGTCGGGACTACTATAGAGTACGACCAGTGGCGGGTACTATGGTGATGGCAGGGAGAGGGTCCACTAGGAGGTGTGGAGGTGGTAGCAGCGGGTGGGGAGGGTGCTGAGGCACTAGGGGATGATTGGGGAGCTCCTCGAGAGGATGCAGACATGGTGGAGGTGGAGGATGAGGATGTGGATCTAGGGGTTCCAGATCATCTAGAGATGCAGGACATCACGGAGTAGTGGGAGCCAGAGTAGGCTGCTATTCCAGAGATGCCCATGCCTCAAGCGGATGCAAAGGACATGGAGTCTAGGTTACATGCTAAGAATGCACGGTTGGAGGGGCTATTGCGGAGGCACGATGAGGAGTTGGGGGATGCATTACAGGAGAGGGATCTCCTATGCATGTAGCTAGCAGAGAGAGATAACGCATTGGCTACTTACTATCGATAGGATAGGGGTACTGATGCGACATGGGAGAGGGATCTCCTACAGACATAGCTAGCAAAGATGGATAGGGTTTTGGCATAGCGTGATGATGCAGTAGCTTATTATCATCGACGAGAGACAAAGTGGTTATAGTGGGAGATAGATTGGTCTCAACATCGGATGGATATGGAGGGAGAGATCATCTACCTCAATGGGCGACTACCTGAGTCACCGAGAGGTGGATCATCATGCAAGATGAGGGGCAGTGATACTGAGTAGTCAGCATCATCTCATTGTAGGCGACTGGATGAGCAAGGGGGTAGCAGGCATGATGCAAGGGCTAGCAGTAGCCGCCCTGAGGGGTCCCATAGGACCCACACCATGGGGGGTAGTTTTCGTCGCACCGATCCTACATGATCATGGTGGCCGACACCCTAGGCTTGGGGGTTTTTGAGCTTTTGGATTGTGCGGGGTCAGATGACCGATTATTGTAGCCTACGGGCATTTTTGATGATATATACAGATGACTTTATTTTGTTTATGCGAGTGATGATTTTATTTTATGCATGATGAGTGATGAGTATGGATGTATGCATGTTAATTTATTTCGATGGATGCATATGTTATGATGAATGCAAATGTTTTTTATGTATATGTGATATGCAAAATGTAATGGATGAATTGAATTTGTGTTTTTTGGTTAGGGCACCATAGACTATTTAGGACTTTGTGATTTTGTTTTTAGGCGATTGCTATGGTAAATGACTTTGCATGTATACATGTGGTTTTTTGTATTTTCTGATGGTAATGTGAGGATGAAAAGTAGCACATTTGGTTTAGAAATGTAGCTAAGTTTTTATGAGACTTAGACGGTTTTAACTCACTAGCCATGACTGTACTTTATCTTACAAGACTTTTGAACAAGGTATGAATCGGACTTGTCTTTGACCAAGCTATTTCACATCCCTTTTTGTGCAATTGAGTTCATTTATGTGGTATTTGTTAGGATACCGCCAGTTTCGGATAGGTCTATCAACCAAACTCTGCTGAGGATCACCTAATTAGCTCCACCAACTCCTTTGTTGTATTTAGTCAGATTAATCTGTGGTGTTATCTAGGATACCATAAGCTTGCTCATCCACATGCAAACATTGATCTGTACACGAGTTAATGTGACAGATATATTGTCATGCGGGAGTTTTACCGCCAATGACCGATAGGCTATCCACCAAACCGGTACTAAGGTTTGCCTCATGACCTGTCGGAATGCTGAGAGTTCCAGGGATTCAAGTTCAACTCCCTTATTTTCTTTAATTGTATTGGGATACTTGCTCGTTGGTAGTGATAAAAATCACTGTTTATTTTTATATATTTTTCTTTTGAGCAAGGGATTTGGATTTTGAGTGATAAGAATCACTATTGTATGTGCTTTTTGATGTATGCACTCTGGTGGTGATGTCAAATTTTTGGAGTTTTGACGTTTTGCAAAATTTTGATGTTTGCAACTTTTTTTTTGAGAACTGGGGATTCTTGGGGAATTGGGTAGGGAAGATGCTTGTCCTTTTGCCAACTCTCAGCATTCATGGGGTCATTCGCACAGGGGGATGAGCAAGATAACCATTTTTCTTATGGTGACCTAGATTGTTGTGCAGGTTTCATCTTTCATTCGCACAACTTGGGAATTTTTATGTGTTTTAATTTGTGTTGGGATGCTACATAACAAGGTGTGATCCAAGTAGAACTCTACCTTTGTAAAATCTATCTGACTTGGTACAGTATGTGGCTAGAAAGCAAAATGACGACTGAAAGACGAAAAACTCTTGATACATTAGAAGACCACTGACTCTGGTATGGTAAGAGGAAATGAATGGCATTTGTTTGTTTTTTTTGGACTGCTTATGAAATGGAGAAATGTGGAACAAGATGGACTAGCAGAGTAATTACAGTCTATGGTGCCTTTGACTTGTAAGACCACAAATATGCAATGTATGGATGCGATGCTTAATGCAACTACATATTTTTGTATTTTTGATGGATTGATTTTTGTGAATATGAAGATGAGATGCGAGAAGAGCTTTTTATTGATGAATTTGAGCATGCCTAGATATGAGATGCAAATTTTTGTTGTTTTTGATGATTTTACTATTTTTTAATTTTCTTATTTTTGACCAAGTGAATGTGGGAATCCTTGGAGATTTTTTGGATTGACCAAGCAATTGTAGGAATCCTTGGAGCATTTTGGGATTGACCAAGCGATTGTAGGAATCCTTGGAGCATTTTGGGATTGACCAAGTGATTGTAAGAATCCTTGGAGCATTTTGGGATTGACCAAGCGATTGTAGGAATCCTTGGAGCATTTTGGGATAAGGCTCTCTTAGATATGGAATGGTCATAAATGACTGATGTTCAAGGGTTCTGGATCCTTGATTCCATCAAGAGAGGCTAGCCAGTACGTCTCGGGTCCTATTTTGCTATCAATTACATATGGACCTAACCAATTTACCATGAACTTTTCCCTTAGGTGGGATGACAAACTAGAGTTCTGTTGGTTTTCCTTCAAGACCAAATCACCAACTCGAAAGTCCCTTAGGTGAACTTTTTGTTGAGCAAGGTGCAGAAATAGTATTGTCATTGTTGTCAACACAGACAGATAGATCAGTTGATGCAGTGGACAGGAGTTCAGAGGTCGGTCAGAGCATGTACAGTGAATTTCCAAGAAGACAAAAGTGGCCCAGATTCAGAGGATCAAAGAAAAAGACAAGTAAGAAAACTATCGCGATATCGCGACATGTTTTCTGTCACGATTTCGCGACATATCGAAGGAGAGAGAAAATGCTGGCAAAACTATCACGATTTCATGACATATCGAAGGAGAGAGAAAATGCTGGCAAAACTATCATGATTTCATGACATATCGGAGGAGAGAGAAAATGCAAGGAAAACTATCGCGATTTCGCGACATGTTGAGAAGCTAGAAAACAAACTGTCATGATTTTGTGACATGTTAAGAAGAAAGAAAAGAAACTGTCACGATTTCACGACATGTTGGAAGAGAGAGAAAGTGAAAGAAAAATTGTCATGATTTCATGACATGTTGGAAGCAAAGAAGGCAAGTAAGAAAACTGTCATGATTTTGCGACATGTTCGAGGAGAAGGAGCTTGCAAAGAAAAGTGTCACGATTTCATGACAATCTACAAGAGAGGCAGTACAGATGAAAATGTGTCATGATTTCGTGACATGTTTGAGAGAAAGAGCTCGTAGAGAAAAAGTGTCACGATTTCACGACAGGTTCGAAGAGAAAGCGCCAAGGAGAAAAAGTGTCACGATTTCACGACAGGTTCGAAGAGAAAGCGCCAAGGAGAAAAAGTGTCACGATTTCATGACAGGTTCGAAGAGAAAGCGCTAAGGAGAGAAAGTGTCACGATTTCGTGACATGTCGGGTTTTCGCAGACCGAAGGGAAGAATAGCGCCAAGGAGAAAAAGTGTCACGATTTCGTGACATGTCGAGTTTTCATGACCCAAAGAGGAGAGAGAGTGTACAAAAGCGAAAGGTGTCACGATTTCGTGACATGTCATGTTTTTCGAGTAGCTGAGAAGAGGTACAAAGAGAAAGATGTCACGATTTCGTGACATGTCATGTTTTCACCAGTGCAAGAAGAGAAAAGTGTAAGGCAGTGAGAGTGTTACGATTTCATGACGTTTCGTTTTCATGGGCGAGAGGCAAGAAAAGAGACAAGGTAGCGAGAGTGTCGCGATTTCATGACATGTTCCATTTTTACGGGCGAGAGGCAAGAAAAGAGACAAGACAACAAGAGTGTCATGATTTCGTGACATGTTCGTTTTCGCTGGTTGAAGCCAAGAAGAGTAGCAAGGAGGAGAAAGTGTCACGATTTCACGACATGTCTTATTTTTGCTTGTTGAAGCCAAGAAGAGTAGCAAGGAGGCATAAGTGTCACGATTAATGTTTGAGAAGAAGGGGGTGATTTCACGACATGTCTTGTTTTCACGGGTAGAAGGTGAGAAGAGTGCAAAGAAATAGAAGTGTCACGATTTCGTGACGGGTCGCTACAACATGCTAACTGATAGTTAACTAGAGTAGAACGACAGTTAAAGGGGCAGTTGTAGAGGAAAAGCATGTAGCCAAAATAAGAAGAGTTAACTGGAGTCAGTGTGATAGTTACAAGTGCAGTGATAGATAGAAATCATGCAACTATTTTTAAGAACAGTCAAAGAAGGAGAAATCGAACAGTCGCATAAGTAGAATCAAAAAATGCATGCATGCATAGAAAAGAATTCGAACAGTCATGACCAAGAAGATGAACAATCATGGTAGAGGTATATGTTGCATGTAACGTGTTCGACGAAATGCCCATTCTATATATACAAAAGGAGTTACATAAAGAAGCAGTTACAGTTGACAAGTGGTAGAAGAGAATGTTAATAGACTGCATGCGGGATTACAGAAGTGATAGAAGACGAGGAGTCTCAATGAGAAATAGGGTTATAAAAGGACAGTCACATAGAGAATTAAGTTGCTGTTGTAAGTGAGAAATTGTTGCGTAAAGAGGGTTAGAAGAGGGCCGAGAGAGAAATAAGCAGAGCCATGAGAGCGTGCAGAGTTTGATTAATTGCAGACCAGTCAAGGTCGTGTAAACAATGAAGGCATTTTTATGTCATTGAAATAATTCAGAATTGCAGTCCAAGTTGGTGCTTGGCATTAGGGGTTGGTGCTCCTATCTGTTGCAGCAGAAAATTAAGGGGTTGGTGCTCCTTCCAGTGGGTGCTGGTAAAGTGTTTGTAAAATTGGTGTTTTGCAAAGGCTGGATTTGGATTGGAGTCCAAGCAGTCATTTTTGAGGAGTAGCCAAATTGGTGAACCTCGTTACATTGTGTGTTGTGGTGTGCTCTCTTGTGAAAATTGCTTTACCTATTTTCAAGTTCTCTTTGCTTCAGCTTTAAGTGTTGTAGATTTGAATTTTAATAGCTACACTCGATTCACCCCCCCTCTCAGTGTCATTGTGAGAATATCAATTGGTATTAGAGTCAAGGTTCCTGAACAAGCTTAATCAGCTAAGGTGATCTTGGAAGGAACACAATGGCAGGTGGTGAAGGATTCTCATCCAACAAAGCTCCTTTGTTCGATGGAACTAATTACTCATTCTAGAAACTCAGGATGCAGACATATCTGAGTGCGTTGGGATACGACATTTGGGAGTCAGTAGAAAGTGGATACACAATACCCGCTACTCCTCCAACAGATACTGTCGAGAAGAAAAAGTTTGAGAATAACTCCAAAGCAAAGAATGCCATAATGTGTGGGCTAGTAGACAGTGAACTGATAAGGGTCATGAGTTGTAAATCGACAAAAGACATGTGGGACAAACTAAAGAGCATCCATGAAGGAGACAACAAGATCAAGGAAGCCAAGCTGCAAACTCATCGAGCTCAGTTTGAAGCATTACAAATGAATGACGATGAGAACATAGAGGCCTATATGCTGAGAGTCAATGGAATCATTAATGCAATCAGAGGACTCGACGAAGAAATCGAAGATGCGGTTGTCGTGAAAAAGGTACTTAGAACTCTTCACAAAAGATTTAACTCTAAAGTTTCTGCAATAGAAGAGGCTAAAGATCTAAATAATTTTAGCATGGATGAGATGCATGGTTCTTTGACTGCATACGAAATGAGAATAGGACAAACTAAGCCCATAGATAGAGAAGTTGCTTTTAAAGCACACAAAAATATAAAAGCTGAACAAGAATCTGAGGATGAAGAGACACAGGATGAAACAGAAGCTAACTTTGTTCGAAAACTTACAAAGGGAAAAGGAAAGTATAGAGGAAAGTTACCGTTTAAGTGCTTCAATTGTGGAGGAGTCGGTCACTTTGCAGCTAAATGTCCAATGCATGAGAAAACCAAAAATGATGAAGGGTCACACCAAGAAAAAGGTGACTGGAAGAAGAAACCAAATTTTAGAAAGAACAACTTCAAGAAGAAAAGCTTCATATCCAAGAATGTCAGCTCTTCTGAAGAAAGCTCAGGTGAGGATTCTGAAGAAGAAACAGGTGAAGCTCTGTTCATGGCATTTGAAGAAGAAAGAATAGAAGAAAAATAGGAAGGTGATGAAAACCTTAAGGATGAGGCTGAAGTATATCTGGAAGGTGAGTTGGTTGCTGCACTTGAAGAGTTGAATACAGAAAGGAAAAAGAATAAAAAGTTTTCAAGAAAGCTAGAAGATGCCAATGACATAATAAACAGTTTGAAAGTACAGACAAAAGAATTTAAGAAAATGTCTAAAGAACTTGAAGTACAATTAACCATGAAAATAGATGAGTGCAACAAACTGGAAGAAGAGATTGTTGTTTTAAGAATGCGGCTAGAAGAAAAGAATCAAAAATTGAGTTGCTATCACAAACTTGAAGGAAGTTCTACAAAGCTTGAAAAAATTATAAATAGTCAGAGGACTACAGGCATCAAATTTGGCTTGGGCTTTGTCGAAGGAGAATCGTCAAGTGGATCAAAGGCCATAACTGTAGAACCAGTAAAGAAAGAAGATAAGATCAAGGTTGACCAAAGAAAATCGAATCATGCAAAAGAAAGCAACAATGCCAGGCACGAGAAGAGTGCTGACAATGAGGGATTCACAAAAGTCACACATCAAAGGAGAAGAAAATTTGTGGCTCCTACTACAAATTGGCAAAGACCAACTCCCAGGTTCAATCATTCCTTTTCTGGTTATTGTTTTAAATGCAATACTTACGGTCATAAGATTTCAGACTGCATTTATAATATAGGACAAAGAAATTTTACCAATAGAAATGTCTTTTCACCCTTGATGGATTATGCAGTAGAATGCTATAACTGTCATAACTTTGGACACATTGCAAGAAACTGTAGAAGCACATATGCAGCAAATAAATATCAGGGAAGAAGAACTCAACCAAACAGTTTAAGGCAAAACAAAAAATTCCCAAAAAAACATGCACAGGCCACTGACAAAGAAAAGTCTAAACAAGTGACCAAAACTACAGCCAAATCAGAATGGAAAGAAAAGGAGCAACTCAAGGAAGAAAAGGAATCCTTGATTGTACAGACAACATTCAAAGCACATAACAAATCTGCACCATGGATATTGGATAGTGGATGCTCCAGTCACATGACAGGAGATAAACAAAAATTTGAAAAGCTACAGAAATATGAAGGGGGCTCGGTAAAGTTTGGAAATAATGATGGAGCCAAGATAGTTGGCAAAGGATCAGTCAAGATAAGTGATGGAAAGATCAATTCCAAAGAAGTTCTATTTGTGATTGGTTTGAAACACAACTTACTGAGTGTAAGTCAAATCTGTGACAGAGGTCATGAAGTCATTTTTAAGAAGCAGGGTTGTGAAGTCAGAAAAGCTCACAGTGGGAAGCTGATAGCTAATGGATCAAGGACTTCTGGAAATCTATATACTCTCTCAGAAACTTCAGAAGGAGCATGCTTGATTGGACAGGAAGATGAAAATTGGTTGTGGCACAAGAGGCTCGGTCATATTAGCTTTGACAATCTGGTAAAAATAAGTTCAAAAAGGGCAGTAAGAGATATACCCACCATTGGCAAACCAATAAATAGCATCTGTGCTTCATGCCAAAAAGGAAAGCAAACTAGATCCACATTTAAATCAAAGGAATACTTCACCAACAAACCTTTAGAGATAATACATACTGATTTGTGTGGACCCATGAGAACACAAAGCATAAATGGTGACAAATACTTTATGCTGTTCATAGATGACTACTCCAGGATGACATGGGTACTATTTTTAAAGCTTAAATCAGATGCCTTTGAGATGTTCAAGATTTTTAAAAAATAGGTTGAGAATCAAACTGGAAAAAGAATTAAATGCCTAAGATCAGACAGAGGAGGAGAGTTTATCTCAGAAGAGTTTGTAGAGTACTATCAAAAATATGGGATCAGAAGACAGTTTTCAGCAGCAAGGACACCTCAGCAGAATGGTGTTGTAGAAAGGAAGAACAGGACAATGCAAGAAATGGCACGGACAATGTTGGTCGAGAACAAAATAGCTAACAGATTTTGGAAAGAGGCAGTCCATACTACGGTTTACATCCAAAATAGGTGCATGCTAAGGACGCATGAAAGCAAAACACCTTATGAGCTGTGGTTCAACAAAAAGGCAACAACAAGATATTTCAAAGTGTTCGACAACAAGTGCTACATCAAACGAACTGAAGATAATCTCGGTAAGTTTGAAGATAGAGTTGACGAAGGTATTTTTCTTGGTTACTCAACAAAAAGCAAAGCCTACACATGTTACAACAAGAGGCTAAAGAAAATTGTTGAGAGTGCTGATGTTAAAGTTGATGAAGGTAGAGAACGAGAAATTACTTATCAAGAAAACTACCCTATTTATGAAGAAGTCATTGAAGGAGATGAAGAAAAGGAAACAGAAGAGAATCAGAAAATTGACCCAGATGATTTAAGAACTGACTCAGAAGAAGAAGAAAACAAGAAATTCAAAACAGGAAGCTGGCAGAAAAATCATCCCAGAGAACAGATTATTGGGGACCCCACAGTTGGTATTCAGACAAGAAGAGCAGTAGTACGGAACTACTCTCTATTATCCAGCATTGAACCTAAAAATGTTGCTGAAGCAAGCACAGATGAAAGTTGGATGAAGGCAATTAATGAAGAACTAGATCAGATTGAGAAAAACAAAACCTAGGAATTAGTACCACGACCAGCAAATAAAAACATAATCGGTACTAAATGGATTTTTCGAAACAAATTAAATGAAGACAGAGAGGTTGTCAAAAATAAGGCAAGATTGGTCTATAAAGGCTATGCTCAAGTTGAAGGCATTGATTTTGAGGAAACCTTTGCACCAGTAGCTAGACTAGAGGCAATCAGAATGTTTCTGGCTTTAGCAGTTCATAAAAATTTCAAAGTATATCAAATGGACGTGAAATCAGCATTTCTGAATGGAAAACTGGAAGAAGAGGTTTACATTGAACAGCCAGATGGCTTCCAACTCGGTGACAATCCCAATTTTGTTTGCAAGTTAAAGAAAGCTTTGTATGGTCTAAAACAGGCACCCAGAGCATGGTATGCAAGGCTGGATAACTATCTTATTCAACAGGGGTTCAAGAAAGGTATGGTGGACAACAATTTATATGTCAAAACAGAGAATGGCCATCTTATTGTACTTGTTGTTTATGTAGATGATATAATATTTGGCAGCAGCATGGATGAGTATTGTAGAGACATAGCAAATAAAATGAAGAAAGAATTTGAGATGTCTATGATTGGTGAACTTTCTTATTTCCTAGGACTGCAAGTCAATCAAAATGAAAAGGGCATTTTTATTTCTCAAGTTAAATATGTGAAAGAAATGCTGAAAAAGTTCACAATGGAGGATTGTAAACCTGTTAGCACTCCCATGACAACAGGTTGCAAGTTGAGCAAGGATGACAAATCTCCAGATGTAGATCAAACCATGTACAGGTCTATGATTGGAAGCCTATTGTATTTGACAACTACTAGACCAGATATCTTACAGTCAGTATGCATGGTAGCAAGATTTCAGGCTAGTCCCAAAGAGACTCATGTGACAACTGTAAAGAGGATTTTTAGGTACCTCAAGGGTACTATGGAGTATGGGTTGTGGTACCCAAAAGGTAAGGACTTCACTCTTATTGCATATTCTGATGCAGATTGGGCAGGATGTATTGATGACAGAAAGAGTACCAGTGGAGGAGCATTTTATCTTGGAGACAAGTCGGTAGCATGGCACAACAAGAAACAAGAATCAGTCTCTCTATCCACAGCAGAGGCAGAATACATTGCAGCAACAACATGTTGTACACAGATATTATGGATGAGACAAACACTGAAAGATCTTGGTATTCACTTCAAAGAGCCAATTTCAGTTAAATGTGATAACACTAGTGCTATCAACATATCAAAGAATCCGGTTATGCATTCTCGAACCAAACATATTGCGATCCGGTATCACTTCTTGAAGGATAAAGTTGCAGAAGGAGAGGTCAAATTGGATTTTGTTCCAACTACAGAGCAAGTAGCAGATATATTCACAAAACCATTGCCCAAGGAAGTTTTTGAGTACCTTCGAAGTAAGTTGGGAGTGGTCACATTTCCCAAGAACTGACTATCAATTGGGATCACATTCTTAGGGGGAGCATTTATGCCTATGTTTATAGTTTTGCTCATATTCATGTTTTTTGCTAACTATAACAATGTGTGTCTGAGAATGTTGTGCATAGACTCAGGGGAGTCTGTAGCAGCCCTTTGGTATTATTGTCAAAGGGGGAGAAGAATTACAGGAAATTACACATGTGTTGCCAACAATTCCAAAGGGGGAGATTGTTGAGCAAGGTGCAAAAATAGTATTGTCATTGTTGTCAACACAGATAGATAGATCAGTTGATGCAGTGGATAGGAGTTCAAAGGTCGGTCAGAGCATGTACAATGAATTTCCAAGAAGACAGAAGTGGCCCAAATTCAGAGGATCAAAGAAAAAGACAAGTAAGAAAACTATCACGATATCGCGACATGTTTTCTGTCACGATTTCACGACATATCGGAGGAGAGAGAAAATGCTAGCAAAACTATCATGATTTCGCGACATATCGGAGGAGAGAGAAAATGCTAGCAAAACTATCACGATTTCATGACATATCGAAGGAGAGAGAAAATGTTAGCAAAAATGTCACGATTTCGCGACATGTTGAGAAGCTGGAAAACAAGTCGCGATTTCGTGACATGTTTAGAAAACGAAAGGAAAGCTGTCACGATTTCATGACATGTTGGAAGAGAGAGAAAGTGAAAGGAAAACTATCATGATTTCGTGACATGTTTGAAGAAAGAAGGCAAGTAAGAAAACTGTCATGATTTCGCGACATGTTCGAGAGAAGGAGCTTGCAAAGAAAAGTGTCACGATTTCGCGACAATCTGCAAGAGAGGCGGTACGAACGAAAATGTGTCACGATTTCGTGACATGTTTGAGAGAAAGAGATCATAGAGAAAAAGTGTCACGATTTCACGACAGGTTCGAAGAGAAAGCACTAAGGAGAAAAAGTGTCATGATTTCATGATAGGTTCGAAGAGAAAGCGCCAAGGAGAAAAAGTGTCACGATTTCGTGACAGGTTTGAAGAGAAAGCGCTAAGGAGAGAAAGTGTCCGTATTTCGATGACATGTTAAGGGAAGAATAGCACAAGGAGAAAAAGTGTCACGATTTCATGACATGTCGAGTTTTCACGACCCGAAGAGGAGAGAGAGTGTACGGAAGCGAAAGGTGTCACGATTTCGCGACATGTCATGTTTTCACAGATGAGAAGAGAGAAAGAGAAAGATGTCATGATTTCGATGACATGTCATGGTTTCGCAAGCAGAGAAAGAGTGTAAGGCAAAAAGATGTCATGATTTCGTGACATGTTCGTTTTGGAAAGAAGGAGAAGAAAGTGTCACGATTTGTGAAATGTTCATTTTTCGGAAGAAGAAGAGTGAGGTGTCACGATTTTGTGACATGTTCTCGTTTTCAATGGGCGAAGGCAAGAAAAGTAGCAAGGAGGAGAGATGTCATGATTTCGTGACATGTCTTGTTTTCGCTTATTGAAGCCAAGAAGAGTAGCAAGGAGGCGTAAGTGTCACGATTTCGTGACATGTCTGTGTTTTCATGTGCGGAAGAGGAGGTCGAGAAGAGAGTGCAAAGAAATAGAAGTGTCACGATTTCGCGACGGGTCGCTACAACACGCTAACTGATAGTTAACTAGAGTAGAACGATAGTTAAAGGGGCAGTTGTAGAGGAAAAGCAGGTAGCCAAAATAAGAAGAGTTAACTGGAGTCAGTGCGATAGTTACAAGTGCAGTGACAGATAGAAATCATGCAGCTATTTTTAAGAACGGTCGAAGAAGGAGAAATCGAACAGTCGCATAAGTAGAATCAAAAAATGCATGCATGCATAGAAAAGAATTCGAACAGTCATGACCAAGAAGACGAACAGTCATGGTAGAGGTATATGTTGCATGTAACGTGTTCAACGAAATGCCCATTCTATATATACAAAAGGAGTTACATAAAGAAGCAGTTACAGTTGACAAGTGGCAGAAGAGAATGTTAATAGACTGCATGCGGGATTACAAAAGTGATAGAAGACGAGAAGTCTCTATGAGAAATAGGGTTATAAAAGGACAGTCGCATAGAGAATCAGGTTGCTATTGTAAGTGAGAAATTGCTGCGTAAAGAGGGTTAGAAGAGGGCCGAGAGAGAAATAAGCAGAGCCGTGAGAGCGTGCAGAGTTTGATTAATTGCAGACCAGTCAGGGTCGTGTAAACAGCGAAGGCATTTTTATGTCATTGAAATAATTCAGAATTGTAGTCCAAGTTGGTGCTTGGCATTAGGGGTTGGTGCTCCTATCTGTTGCAGCAAAAAATTAAGGGGTTGGTGCTCCTTCCAGTGGGTGCTGGTAAAGTGTTTGTAAAATTGGTGTTTTGCAAAGGCTGGATTTGGATTGGAGTCCAAGCAGTCATTTTTGAGGAGTAGCCAAATTGGTGAACCTCGTTACATTGTGTGTTGTGGTGTGCTCTCTTGTGAAAATTGCTTTACCTATTTTCAAGTTCTCTTTGCTTCAGCTTAAGTGTTGTAGATTTGAATTTTAATAGCTACACTGATTCACCCCCCTCTCAGTGTCATTGTGAGAATATCACTTTCATGTTGTAAGCTTTCTTAAGTCGCTCTTGATAGATACGTAAATGCTCGAGAGCATTAACATGTTGTTCATCAAGCAACGTAAGCTGGTCTAACTAGGCCTGCCACGCAGCGTCATCATCAATGAACTCTTGCATTGATATGCATAGGGAAGGAATTTCCAACTCGAGAGGCATGACTGCCTCGGAGCCATACACGAGTAAAAACAGAGTTGCCCTAGTGGGCGTCCGAATGCTAGTGTGATAAGCCCACAGGACAAGTGGGATTTGGATGTGCCAATCCTTATGATTATCTGTGACTATCTTTTTAAGGATGGCAACTAACATTTTGTTTGACGCCTCTACTTGCCCATTTGCCTATGGATAATAGGGTGTCAAAAAACTATGCTGAATTTTGTACTTTGTGGTCAAAGCACGCACATCTTTGTTCTTGAATGACGTCCCATTATCCGAGACTATTTTGGATGGAATACCAAAATGAGAACTCCACAATATGGGGTCCTATTGTAGAGGTAAGCGAAACTGCTTCCACCCACTTGGTGAAATACTCTATGGCCGTTATGATAAATGTGTGACGGCTTGATGATGTAGGGGAGATCTTTCCAATTATATCAAAGCCCCACTACAAAAATGGCCAAGCAGACTGGACTGTCTGCAAGGCCTGGGAAGGTACGTGCATAAAATTGGCATGATGTTGACACCTCACACACTTCCTAACATATGCACAACAATCTCGCTCTAAAGATGGCCAATAATAGCCCATGCAAAGAATGCACTTTGCGATGGCCATACCATTGAAGTGGCCACCACATGTACCATCATGTGCTTGGGTGATTGCCCAAGTGGACTCTTGCTAGTCCAAGCAATGAAGGAGGATTCCTTTGTAGCTACGATGGTACAAAATGTCTCCTATCAAGACATACTTAGACGCTTTCTGCTTGAATGCTCATTTTATGGCATGCGTCAATCCAAGCGGGAGATTACCTAACTTGAGGTAGTCTTTAATAGGTAAATACTAGTCCTACTGATCGAAAGCCTCGACAATATGAATAGCCAATCCCTCTTGAATTTCATCCCTAGCAAACACTGAGCGAGAGAGAACTTGTAAGAATAGCGTTGTGTTGCTATTAATGGGAGTAGGGGAGAACAAGGACCCCCAGTTGGCATGTTTCAGATGATCATGGATTTGAGAGAACTTATCCGAGGATGGTTCAATCTGGATCATGTGGATTCCTAGCATCAAGTTAGAGCTTACACGCTCCATCACAGATTGTGATAGTGTTTTGACTTGAATGGTTGTCATATCACCAAAAAGGTCTTGCGAGATTAGTGACCCCAATGAGGCCATTGTGTTCGCAAAATGATTCGATGATCGAGGGAGTGCCTCGATGTCGTACCACTCAAGTTTTTCCAAGAATTTGTCCACCAGGGCTTTATAAGCCTATAGAAGTGGGCATTTGCATTAGAATACCCCTTTGACTTGATTGACAATTAACAGTGAATCACCATACATGTTTAGTCATTTGATGTTCATGGCGATTGCTGTCTGAAGACCTATGAGCAAGGCTTCATACTCTACATTATTGTTGGTGCATGGGAAATTTAATTTAAATGACAGGGGCATTGGAGCAGCCTATGGTGTGAAGAATACTATGCATATGCCACCACCTTGCTCACATTTAAAACCATCAAAAAATAGGGTTATGTCAGCTTGTGACTCAGGCTCATCAGAATCTGGCGATTCTAAGACATGGAAGACCCCATCATTGGGTAGTTATATGACTAGAGGCTGATTGTTTTTGAGAGGAGCCTCTGCTAGTTGATCGGCTATGACCTATCCTTTGATGGATTTCTATCCAATAAACTCTATGTCAAATTCCATCAACAACATGATCCATTTCTCCGTGTGACTACTATGATAAGTATGACTCATCATGTATCACAATGGATTCTCCTTAGACACAACATACGTAGTGTTGCTCAGCATGTAGTGGCATAGCTTTTTGGTAGCAAACACCACTGCCAAGCAGAGTTTCTTGACGTATGCATAGTTAAGTTCATAACTGACCAGGGTGTGGCTAAGATAGTAAGTAGCCTATTCTTTGTGAAGTTCATTCTTTTGGGCCAGCATGGCACCCAATGCCACCTCAATAGCTAAGATGTATAAGTAGAATGACACTCCTGGTCTAGGTGGTGCCAATACTGGCAGCAAAGCCAAGTATCGTTTGATGTCATCAAAGGCTGACTGGCACTCGTCATCCTAGTGAAATGCTAACCCCTTGTGCAATAATTTGTTCATGGATCGACACTTGTCAGATAGTTGCGCTATGAAGCGCTTAATTGATGCGACCTTTCCCTGCAGACTTCTAAGCTGCTTAATGGTAGTTGGGGGAACCATTTCAAAGATTGCCTTGACTTTTTTTGGGTCCACCTCGATGCCTCGCTTTGAGACTATGAAACCCAAGAGTTTCCTATATGTGACACCAAATACACACTTCTTTGGATTCAGTCTAAATTTATGCTCCATGAGGTGATCGAGGATCTTGCTTAAGTCATCAAGATGATCTGGGCACAAAAGAGACTTGGCCAACAAATCATCCATGTAATATTCCAAAGTTTTATGCATGTAATCATGGAAGATGTATGTCATGGCACGTTGGTAGGTGGCACCAGCATTTTTAAGGCCAAAGGGCATGACCTTATAACAAAATGTCCCCCAAGGTGTTGTGAACGCCATTTTTAGTTGGTCCTCGAGATTGATACAAATTTTATTGTATCCTGAGAAACCATCCATGAGGGATAGCATTTTGTGACCTGTTGTAGCGTCTACCAACGTGTCGATGCTTGGCAAGGGGAAATCATCCTTAGGACTCGCTTTGTTTAGATCTCAAAAATTAATGCATATGCGAATCCTCCCGTCATGCTTTTTGACGGGCACCATGTTGGATAGCCATGGTAGATAATCCACACAGATGATAAACTGTGTATCCAACAACTTTTGCAATTCATCTTTGACCATCAAGGCCACTATTGGGTGCATCTTACATAGTTTTTGCTTAACTAGCTTGATTGTCATATCAAGCATTAGATTATGCATGACTAGCTATGGATCTAGCCCTGGCATGTCTCTGTATGACCATGCAAAAACCTCCTTCTTCTCTTTGATAAGGGCAATGTAGTCGGCTTGCTCTTTAGGGGATAATATTACCCCCAGCTTGATAATCTATGGATTCATTGGATCCAAGTCGATGTCTACGTCAGTCATCTCCTCGATCGACATGTGGGATCCGTCCTCCAACTGATGTGGAGTTGGGATCAAATGGATATCAGTAGCTAAGTTTAAATCTACGTTGGAAACCTTGGGTTCTTGTTCAGAATGAAAGATATCTTGAGTTGTCCCTAGGGTAAAATTAAGCATTTTACCAAAATGCCAGTACTCTGATGGGGATGGAGTGAATTGAAACGATCCCAGTCAATGGTATCTATGTCTAGATGCAAGGACCATGCTGGATTGATCGGATTGCGGATGGGTGTGGGTAAGTCAATGGATATCATGTGGATGAAATGGTTCTGGTATCCATTACCGTGGGTGTGATGACTCAAACATTCTGGATGTTCTCTGTGTTCTGGATCTGGATCTAGAGGTATGGACACAAATAGATCGGCCCTATGTGCTAATAAGAGGACAGGGTCTACCTTCGGCACTGATATCACCCTAGGGTCTTGAAGTGGAAGGTGCTCTTCGTGTACCTAGAGTAGTGGATCCAACACTTGATCCCACCCTACTGGGTCTCCGTACCACTCATGCCCTGGCACTATGCCCATATATGCAAATATGTCATTAATCTCCAAGGGGTATCGTTGTTGCATTTGTCACATGTGGTTGAGATAGGCCATCTCAGTTTCATATTTTGAATCATTGTCGAAGATCCAAAAGTGTTTATTAGCTCCAACAACTGCTTGAGGCATATGAGGCTCATCTTGCTCAAGAAAATTAATCTGGCCTCATTTTTGTTGTTCCACGCTCCATGGGGGACCTAATTCTCTTGACGCGACATTGGCTCGATTGGAGCCTCTAGAGGAAACAAGGTCAAAAGGATCTCTTGATAGTTATTCATGGGAATCCCCTGTGAGTGATCACTATTGGATTTGAAGGGATCATATGACACTGGTTCATATTCTGATTCATCCTTCGAAGATCCTTCTAGACACTACTTATACCTTCCTTGAATGTGAGTTCCCAAACTTTCACCTCTCTCTAGCAAAGGAGAAGGGTTATTGATGTTAACAAGGGTGGTTGTTGACCATGGGAGGTAATATCCCAATGTATATGTTGTGTTTGGGTTGGCATAAGGATCTGATGCCAATCCACCCTTGTTGCCTATTCTTAGGCCTTGCATGTTTTCCACCAAGATGTCCAAGGGCAGGGGGTGGTTGAACCCTACTCACGACTTGTCATAAGTCATTTGGTATCTTGGCTGGTAAAGGACATGCACTCCTTGCTCATACCTACCTAGCCCATATCCATGCCAATTGCATTGGCCAAGATATCTCAGAGTGAAGTCCGGGTTAGACAGATAGTTGACATCTTCTACAAAAGGCTCTTCGTCCTCGTCCTTTTGCATGCATGGCTCAGTACCATGGTCAAGGCCCCCATACACAAAATTGGTCTGGTTCGGTGGGTAGCCTAAAGGAACAATTATCTTGATGGGGAGGCGAGGTCTCCCCATGTATTGCACTCACTCTAGCATGGTCGTTGCTATGATATTCCACACTAGATACTCCCCCAGGCCCATACTGGCCATTTCAACAGTAATTTTTGGCGATTAAGAGGGAGGAAACGAAAGCTCTTCCTGAGTCCATTCCATTTTGGGTGGGCTAGGAGCCTCAAATTCCATTGTGCTAGGCATCTCTTCGATTGATATGGTTGATATTGTTGGTAGTGCCTCTTCTAGGAGTTGAGCCTCTTCCAGGATTTGCTTCCCTTTGTCATTCTGTTTAACCACGATAGGTGGCATTGGTAGTGAAGGAGCTAACAATGAAGATGCACCTGGCTAGGGTTTTGATGGATTTATCACCAGTGGTGCTTGTGACATCGGACCCTGTCTAGATGGATTTAACTAAAAATCCAAGTGTGTCAATGGGAGGGTCAATTGCGGCATCAACTGCACCGCATTGCAATATTTGAAGGGTTCTAAGTTCGTCGGGACTACATGTACTTCCCCTTCAAATGCATACTTCAAACACTAGTGAGCTATCGAAGGGACACACTTCATGTCCTTGATCCATGGCCGCCCTAGCAATATGTTGTACGCCATCTCACCTTCCAAAATATGGCACAATGTAGGTATCGTCTTTTGTCCTACCTAAACGGGTAGAATAATTGTGCCAACTATCGAGCATATTGCATCATTGAATGCTCATAGTGTGTAAGTGGAAGCTATGATGTGAGAGGCTAGAAACTTTAGATGTTTCAATGCTACTGTAGTAATGATGTTAATGGACAAGCCAGTGTCTATCAACACCCTCTTATATGGGATCCCGTTGACCCACACAATAATGTGCAAGGGTGGATCTGCCATGTCATCAGACACTAATTTAACTTCATCTTCTCGAAAGGTAATGACTGGATCCATGCATTGTTTTACATGTCCCATGAAGTTATTGAAGGAATTCGCTTTGTGGGGCTGCAACTCAATGGCTTTCAAAATCTCCATGAGAGCCTCCCAATGGGGTGCTGATTGATGTATAAGCTCATATATGGAGAGCCTAGCCAACGTGGTCCACAAAATCTATGTGAGTTTGGTTTGTATCATGGCCGTGGGTCTAGGCGAAGGTAGTTGCATAGGGTGTTGTTGAGGTTGTGACGTCGATGGAACCTCTCTTGTGGCTGCCTCGGGGGCAACTCCTGGGTATTTCTTGTTCCTAGTCACTATGCTTATCATTCCCACATACCCTTGCATGGGGCAATTCTGTTGCACCTCATTGACCTGAAGGGGTTTTGCCTGTGCCTCACGGGTAGGCAAGGGGTCCTTGAAAACCCTCATCTACTAGTTGTTTGGCACTACGGGGTTGTCCACTTCCAATGTATTATTTTCAATTAGGTCTTGTATCAATCCTTTGAACTTCCAACATGCGTTCAGGTCATGTCCCCTTCGCCTGTGGAACCTACAATACAAGTCCTCTCTGTATCCCTTAGGCTTGGGAGTGTTAGGATCTATGGTTTGAATTTCTAGAAGGGTGATCAAGTTCACCACTAACAAGTGGTCAAATAGGGAGTCCCTAGACTCCGTATAAGGGGTGTACTGTCGCTTAGGGCGATGCTTCTGATTTTGCTCCTTTTTTTTATTTTCTCTTTCATAATTGTTAGGAGGCACTACCTGATAATTAGCCTTTTGAGGCTGTATTTCTTGTGCAGGCCTAGGGACATTTATAGCAACTTGATTAACCACAACGGGTTTTTGTTGTGTAGTCCCTGTCTTTGTGTTCTTGTTCCACTCTTTCTTCTTAGGTTTGGCAATTTTGCCATCCTGTATTTTGATCTCTTTGATAATTATGGCTTGCGCCAGAGCTTCTTCTAAGGTGGCATATTGTTGTAGTTGCAATAGCATAGATATCGATCTCAAGCAACTTCGTGAGAACATTTGTGTAAGGTCAGACATAATGGGAAGGTAGGGTAGCTTGGAAAGTAGAGTCCTCCATCGATTCTCATAGGCCACCATGGTCTCCTCCTCATATTTTCTGAGGCTAGCCAGGTCACTCAGTGACACCTTCTTCTTTGTGTTGAAGGCAAAGCGTTTAAGGAACGCATCCACTAACTGATCCAAGTTATTGATGTTGTGCTTCGGCAACTGGGTGAACCAATCCGAGGTAGGGCCCGCAAATGTGATTATAAATTTCCTTAGCAACAACACATCATTATCCTAAATGCCAAAGCATTGGCTCAGGAATCTCGTCACATGCTCTTGGGCATCCTCTTCACCCTTAAAGACTACCAACTGAGGTAGCTTGAAGTGTTCAGGGTAAGGGGATGTAGGCACTGACAGATGCACATGATGACTATGAAGTTTGCGTAATGTGGGATTTTGGGTCCCAAAAGCTTTGGTTTCCATAGACTCCAAATGCTCTAACAACGCTTTGTAAGCATCAAAAGATTTAATCTCTTCCTCTTTAGTTTGCTCCCGTTGTGGGCTGTGGGAGACTTGAGGCCTATGGTGGGGTGGTCGGATAGCAACCCCTCCGCCTTGGTAGGGCATTTCGGCCCACTCTACTTCTTGTTCATACTCATCATAAACTTCTTGAGGAGTCTCTGGGTGAGACCTATGACCCTGAGTGGGTCCCCGTGGAGGGTACCCATCATTGTTTTGGGGAGTGGCCTCCCTCTCAATTCTATGGGGTCTCGAAGGCAAAACTTGACAAGGTCACGGAGACCTATCCCATACCAAGGGATTATGCCTCTCATATGGTTCTACTCTTTGGGTGTGAGGGGTTGGAACCCTCTCAAGTAGGTTATGAAGTAGCTCGTCTGTTTGGCGTTGAATGCGCTCCTTGCTAAGGTGGTATAAACGCTCTAGCTACTATTGATCTTGCTCAAGCTACATGATTTGGGCTTGGCGAGTGGCATGTCTAGTGACTGCCAGGTCAATTTGGTTTGCCATCTTAGGCCTAGGAGGCTTGGATGCCTCTCCTATGCATTTGCCTCGATCGTGATGATCTGAGATCTCAATGGGTTGCTTCCCTCTATCGAGGTTGGTAGCATTTATCCGAGGCTTTGGCCTTAGTGGGTAACCATGGTATCTAGCAGGTGCGGAAGCGCAAGGCTCCCACGCTATATATTACTCTCGAGGAATGTGATGGTCTTCCTCGTACTCCATTTTGTAGGTGTGAAAGGGGTGGGTGGAGTTAGCTTGCCCTGTTTGGAGAGCCTTGCACTCTAGGGTTTGTCTATTGGTTCTAATAGTGATGGGAGGCAAAGGAGGGATGTCATAGTCATGTGGCCTTTCCTCATGGACACTATGCCTCTCTAGCACTTCATCTTGCGGTGGCCACTCATATCTAGCTTCTAAGGGAGATTTTCTATCTACGTTGAGTGCCACATGTAACGATTCTTCTTGAAAGGGGCTGTGATGAATGGGCGTGTCCTCCAGAGGGGTGTCCCTATAATTCCACCTTGACATGGAATGATGTGGACTCTCTTGTTGGTTAGGCCACCAAGGCGGTATGGCCAAGTCCTTAGGGCTAAAGCGGAGGCGACTTGTGCCCGCTCCTTGTACACTTTCCGTAGCTTCTGCCCTTGATTGGGATTGGCTATGGGTGTACACCATGGTGGTGCTCTTCTACAAGCTAAGCAGATTTTTATCTCTTTTATGATTTTTTTTATGCTACACTTAAACAAAAAATAACACACACATACACAAACAGTTATTATCTCGTTTAAAGGTTGAAAGTGTGTCCTAAAACTAGTTTAGTGTGTTTTGTTGTTATTTTTGAGGTTTTTGTAAAGAATTTTTAAATGCAAAATGAAGGCTCTTATGGCTCCCAAAATTGGTCGTCCCTTCGATATACCATTGCCAGACCGATATACGAACCTCTCTATATATCCACCCTTACATGAGGGAAACTATAGGTATGTGAGAGCAGATGATGTTAGACTTACAATGGCACTGAGAGGGGGGGTGAATCAGTGTAGCTATTTCAAACTTAAAAACTTAACTCTTAAATCTGAAGCAATGAAAACTTAAAACTAGATAAAGCAAAATATCACATGAGAGCATCACATAACACAATATGTAACGAGGTTCACCAAATTTGGCTACTCCTCAAAAATAGACTACTTTGACACCCATCCAAATCTAGCCTTTGCAAAGCACCAACTTTACAAACAATTTACCAGCACCCACTAGAAGGAGCACCAACCCCTAATTTATTTGCTCCAATAGAAAGGAGCACCAACCCCTAATTTACCAGCATCGACTGGAAGGAGCACCAACCCCTAATTTATCTGCACCAACCCCTGATTCCAAGCACCAACTTAGAATTCTATTTTGAATCTTTTTGACATAAAAATGCCTTCGCTTTTACAAGATCCTGACTGGTCTATTGCTTTCTCAACATTGCCCACTATTTACATATCACACACCCTACTCACTTGCCTCCTGCACACTCTCTTTCAGCAGCACTTTCACACTCTTTCTGCAACACTTTTTCACTCTGAGCGGCAACTTTATTTCTCCACGCAACTGCCCTTTTATAATCAAATTGTCTAATAGTAACTCCAGTTGTAACTCCATCTTCTATTTCTCATGCGCCACTTGCCAGTTGTAACTGTTCTATTAATATTTTCTTCTACCACTTGTCAACTGTAACTCCTTCTATATGTAACTCTTGTATATATATAGTGTGGGCATTATGTTACATGCAACGTATATCTCTACCATGACTATACATCTTCTTGATCATGACTGTTCGTATTCATTTCTATGCATGCATGCATTTTTTGATTCTATTTATGAGACTGTTTGATTTCTCCTTCTTTGACTGTTCTTAAAATAGTTGCATGCTTTTCCTCTACAACTGCCCCTTTAACTATTGTTCTACTTTAGTTAACTATCAGTGATCGTGCTATCGTGACCTATCGCAAAATCATGACACTTCTATCTCTTTATGCTCTTCTCGTCTTTTACTCGTAAAAATGCAACATGTCATGAAATCATGACATTTTCGACCTCCTTGTTCACCTCTTGTCTTGCAGCCGTGAAAACCATACATGTCACGAAATTGTGACACTTTTCGCTTTCTTGCACTTCTCTTCCT
This sequence comes from Wollemia nobilis, assembly GCA_028583015.1. Lineage (NCBI taxonomy): Eukaryota > Viridiplantae > Streptophyta > Pinopsida > Araucariales > Araucariaceae > Wollemia > Wollemia nobilis. The sequence continues at coordinate 9,431,648 of JAQPPZ010016356.1, read as the reverse complement.
TTCGCCCGCAAAAATGAAACATGTCACGAAATCACGACACTTTTGTTGCCTTGTGCCTTTTCTGTCTTTGGCTAGCGAAAACACAACATGTCGCAAAATTGCGACACTTTTCGCTTCCTTGCACTTCTCTGCCTTTCGCCCGCGAAAATAGAACATGTCGCGAAATCGTGACACTTTCACTGCCTTGTGCCTTTTCTGTCTTTTTCCAGCGAAAACACATGTCGCAAAATCATGACACATTTCCTCCTTGATGCTTTCTCTTCGAACCTGTCATGAAATTGTGACACATTCTATCCTTGGCGCTTTCTATTTGAACCGGTCACGAAATCATGACAGTTTTCTTTGCCTATGCCTTCTCTCCAAACATGTCGTGAAATCGTGACAGTTTTCTTTGCTTGCACCTTCTTTCCAAACATGTCACGAAATCACAACAGTTTTCTTACTTGCCTTCTTTGCTTCCAACATGTCGTGAAATCACGATAGTTTTTCCACTTGGCTTCTTTGCCTCCAACATGTCATGAAATCGTGACAGTTATCCTTGCGCCTTCTCTCTCCTTAGCCATGTCACGAAATCATGACAATTTTGTTTGTGCCTTCTCTATCCTCGACCATGTCGTGAAATCATGACAATTTTTCTTGTGCCTTCTCTCTCCTCGACCATGTCATGAAATCGTGACAATTTTTCTTGCGCCTTATCTCTCCTCATCCATGTCGCAAAATCGTGACAATTTTGCTTGTGCCTTCTCTCTCCTTGGCCATGTCATGAAATCATGACAATTTTGCCTACGCCTTCTCTCTCCTCGGCCATGTTGCAAAATCATGACAATTTTGCTTGCGCCTTCTCTCCTCGGCCATGTCATGAAATCATGATAATTTTGCTTATGCCTTCTCTCTCCTCGACCATGTCATGAAATCACGACAATTTTGCTTATGCCTTCTCTCTCCTTGGCCATGTCATGAAATCATGACAATTTTTCTTGCGCCTTCTCTCTCCACGGCCATGTCGCGAAATCACGATAGAAAACATGTCGTGATATCGCGACAGTTTTCTTACTTGTCTTTTTCTTTGATTCTAGAATTTGGACCACTTTTGTCTTCCTATAAATTTACTGTACATGATCTCATTGACCTTTGAACTCTTGTCCACTACATCAACTGCATCAACTGATCTATCTGTTTGTGTTGACAACAATGACAATACTTTTGCTGCACCTTGCTCAAAAATCTCCCCCTTTGGAATTGTTGGCAACACTCATGCACTCTCCTAGAATTCTTCTCCCCCTTTGACAATAATACCAAAGGGCTATTGCAGACTCCCCCTGAGTCCATGCACAACATTCTCAGGCAAAAATTATTATAGTTAGCAAAAAGCATAAACATGAGCAATATGATAAACAGATGCATAAATGCTCCCCCTGAGAATTTGATCCCGATAGCTAGTCAATTCTTAGACTATTATTGGGAATATGTGACCACTTCATTTCACTGTTTGACAACATCATGATAAGCATAATAGGCATTACTCAGAGCTATCTTCAACTGTGTTGGCTACGGGATCTCTATCCATTGAGACTCTGTTCTCTATACTCTGTCAATAGGCTCACACAGAACCTGCTTAACAAGCTCACATAGATCTTGTCCAAATCAGCTCACAAGTCCTCACTAGAACCTGTCCCATTCAGCTCACAAGTCTTCACTAGAACTTGTCCAAATCAGCTCACAAGTTCATCAAGAAAAACTTGCTTAGCATGGACCCAGAAAGAGAATTGTTAGAGACCCAATGTGATTCATCAACCTCATAGAAGCATAAAGAGAATTGTTAGAGACTCAATATGTTCTATACTTAACTCCCAATATCAATCTTAGCTCAATCTCAATCTCAAAAGAATAAGATAGATGTAGTATGCTTTTCTCAAGAACATGAAACACAACCCAACAATTGCCAACCATGCAATAACTCATATAACAATGATACTCATGATCTTTCCACAACCAATATCTTTTCTCAACCATTTAGGGATTTAACAACAATGCTTATAGACAAGGTTTAACCAACCTCATTCAACTCAATATTATCCTTGAAGCATTCAACCAATCATTTCATGAAAAGGAAACTAATAGACATCCTTTTCCTTCCAAAGGTATTTGAACAAAACAACCACCAACATAAATCACCAATGCAAAGAATAACTTGCTCAAATCAATCTCAATGGAGTAAGCCCAAATCATGTATCAAGTAAAGTATTAATTTGATCAAAACAACCTCTATGAAAGCAACTCAACCATCAATCTCAAAATAGCCAACTAAGGGTTTCACCATCTCACTGCAAGTAGCAAGACTTACAAACATAAACCCTAGCGAAAAATGCTTCCTCTTTGTTTGAGGAAGAAGAGAATAGATCTTCAACTTGTTACCAACACCACCCTCAAATTTGCCACCAAGTTAGGGTTAGATCATAAAAGTAATCTATTTATTCCTTAAAACACCTTATGACTCCAATCCTTAGAAGTCAACTATAAAAAGAAATATAAAGCATACAAACAATATATCCTTTTACACCTTACTCAAACTCATACTTCTAGACCGTTACCTCTAGAGTTGGAACCTCAATCAATGCGCAGTCATTAACTCTCGGTATTCTGCTTCCTCAAGAAATATCTCACATTCCTCAAATAATGCAAGACTTTCTTAGGTGCATAGGCATCTTGACCTTCTTGGCACTTCACCACCTGGGCGCTATTCTCTCAACATCTCTACCTTGCATGTGCCACTTGGCACTCTTGACAAACTGGGTGCTAGTGCCATTGTTTGCTTTGACTCTGGCATCTCTTTGTTGCATGTTATATATCAAATAACACTTATCATCTACTACATCGAAACACAAGTACGTAGCTAGAGCATGCACGCATTATTTCATCAAACCAAAAATTTGAACTATTATGATCCGTAATTTTGAACAGTGGTAGAAGAATCATCAACAAAGCAACAATGACATAAGCAATACTACCAATGGTGATAGCTCTCCATTTAATCACCAAACTTCACGGCACTTCAACAAACCACTACATAAAATGAAAAACACACTTTAATAGCAATACGAAAATTTCCTGACCACTTGCCTTTCATCCTCATAAAACCATACAGATACATAGGAGCATTAAAATAAGACATTAACATTGCTCCCCTTGAGGATGTGCTACCTGGAGCTGCTTAGTGCAATAGAGGAGTAATCTCCTTCTATCCAAGGAGACACGATTTCCTCTCTTCTTTCTTTTTCCAGTTTTTCTTGAACTTAGGCTGAGAATTTTCACCTGCATCCACATTTTGAACCTTTTCGTGAACCTGAACATTTCTCTTGGGTGGTTGTCTCTTGTGCATTATTGATGGATAATTATTTTCTTGTCTATTTTGCACTCTTTGTGTCTGATGGAATCTACGGTCTTTCCTTAGATTAGATGCAGAGGTGCTTGGACAAAACCTTGCTATGTGCCCATGACCATTACATTTAAAACATTGCACATGGTGTTCACTCAGAAGAGCTGACGTATTTCTACCAAAGATAACTCCTTGATTTATTATTCAATCCATAGTAAATTTCCTGGTGACCAAAATGGATGCATCTAAAACAATAACCATTAAAAGCATTATTATGATAAGAGTGAGAATGAGAACCTCTTTTGTGGTGTTTGCTTTGCTGTAGATTTTCTTTGATATTTTATTCCTTTTGAAGATTCAGCTTCAGACTTTTCTTTCTTCTTTCCTTCATCAGTGAACTTCTTCTCTGCATTTTTGGAAGATGATGGTTGTTCAACTTCATATCCAAGACCAAGCTTAGTTGTGGAGCTTCTTTGTTGCTTTATCATTTTATCTAGCAACTCTATGCTCTTCTCATATTTGAGATTTACATTGGCCTCTACTAGTTGTTTCTTCAATGAAACAATCTCTTCTTCTTGTTGGCAGCAAACAGTCTCTTTCTCATTGATTTGAGACCTAAGAATATCTTCAATCCTTTTGTACTGTTCTACTTGCAGCTTTAGATCAACAATAACTTTGTTAGATTCCTCTTCACTTGTGCTGCATACATAATTCTCATCATCCAGGTGTGTCTTCAATGCTTCTTCTGATTTCTTGGCCTTTTGAACCTGTAAGAAGAGATCTTCAATCTCATCTCCATATTCTTCCAATTTATTGGATAGTCTTTTGTTCTTTTTCTTTTCTATCCTTAATTCTTCAAGTGTAGCAATCAACTCACCTCTTAGATTTACTTTAGCCTCAGCCTCAAGGTTTCCATCACTTTCCTATTCTTCTTCTGTATTTTTCTCTTCGAATGGCATGAACAGAGTTTCACCTATTTCTTCTTTAGAATCCTCATCGGATCTATCTTCAAAGTGTTAGAGTAAGCGAACAATTTCTATTAATCAGAATCCGTATAAATAATACATGGAGAGCTCAGATTAGCTCGTAACTATAGGATCTAATTAACAACTTAGGTCTAAATAAAATAAACCAAATATAATGTACGCTAACAATAGCGCAACTAACCTAACAACATAATTCTAACATAAATAAAGGAATAACATAGAATTACTATAGTAACTCTAACATCCCCCCTTATTACATTATTTATGTAATATAAGAACTACTAGTTGTACTAACATCCCCCCTGATTACATCATTTTGCAATACAAAGAGAGCTACGAAACAATTCAAATTTGACACGTGCAAGTGCCTTAGTGAAAATGTCTACAACTTGAGCATCGGTGGGAATGTGCTGAAGCTGAATTCGGTGCCTCGAAACTTCATCTCGAATGAAATGACATTGTGTGTCAATGTGTTTTGTTCTTTCATGATGGACTGGATTCTTGACTAGGTTCAGAACACCCTGATTGTCGCAAAACAAGTGTATTGGAGATTTGGATGGATGACCCATACTTGTCAGAATGCGATGCAACCATATCACTTCGCACACAGCTTCATGTGCGACGTGATACTCTGCCTCTGTTGATGAAATAGCAACCACCTGTTGCTTCTTGCTGTGCCAAGAGACAGGACCGGATCCTAGATGAAAAATATATCCTGAAGTTGATTTGCGATCATCAAATGATCCGGCATAGTCGGAGTCCGTGTATCCTTGCAAGAAGAATTTGTTGTTCCTCTTGTATTCTAGGCCATATTCCATTGTGCCATGGACATAGTGAAGAACATGTTTTGCTGCTTTCCAATGAGTGGTCTTAGGCTCCTGCATGAACCTCGAAAGATAGTTGATAGCAAATACGAGATCTGGCCTAGTATTGGTCAGATATATGAGACTCCCAATCAACTGTCGATAGAGAGTACCATCTACCTGAGGTGAATCATCATATCGTGATAACTGAAGTCCAGTCTCCATCGGAGTTGCCATTGGCTTGCAATCAATCATGCGATATTTTTCCAACAATGTCTTGGCATATTTTTTCTGAGACACTTTGATGGAGTGCTCCTTCTGGCTGAATTCCAGACCAAGACAGTAATGGAGAAGTCCGAGATCTGACATCTCAAAATATTGACACAAGTCTCTTTTGACAGTAGAGATCATAGTTTTTGAACTCCCTGTAATGAGCAGATCATCAACATAGAGTACAAGCAACACTATCTCAGAACCCTGTTTCTTGAAATAGAGGTTTGCATCTGACGGACATCTCTTAAAACCATGTTGCAGGAGGTGATTGTCCATTTTTATATACCAAGCTCGAGGAGCTTGTTTCAGGCCATATAAGGATTTGACCAATTTGCAAACTTTCTACTATTGGCCTTCCACTGCAAATCCTTCTGGCTGAGTCATATAGACTTCTTCTTGGAGATCACCATTCAGAAAGGCACTTTTGACATCCATCTGATGAACTTTCCACCCAAACTGTGCTGCCATAGCACAAATAACTCGAATTGTTGTCATCCGAGCAGTAGGTGCAAAAGTTTCCTCGTAGTCAATGCCTTCCTTTTGAGCATAGCCCTTTGCAACAAGATGGGCCTTATGCTTATCAATTGTCCCATCTACTTTGTACTTGACTTTATACACCCATTTGCAGCCAATGGGCTTCTTTCCATGTGACAGATCGACAAGCTTCCAAGTTTTGTTTTTCATCAAAGACTTATACTCTGCATCCATAGCAGCCTTCCACTGAGGCTCACCGAGAGCAACTTGTACTGATGCAGGTTCAAGATCATCTATGGAAGACATAAACACCTTATCACTATCAATATCCATATCTTCTGTATCTCTCACTGGATCTACAGAAAGTTCTTCAAAATATTGACACAGATCATCAACCCCAGTATTCTCTGTTGCAGCTTTCTCCTGTCGAGCCATGCTACGAGTACGAGGCCTATCCAAAGTCAAATATGGTGGAGTAGATAGCTTAGAGTCTTTGATTGTATTTGTATACCACTTTGGATTCTTCTTCTTAGGTGTTGAAGAAGATCCAGAAGAACCTCCAACCTTTGATGAAGGAGATTTAACAACCTGAGTTTCCACAAGGTCTAGGTATACATCTGATGTGTTTGCTGATGTGAAAGCCTCATCAAAAACTACATCTCTACTAATGTGAATCTTCTTGGTCAAGGGATCAATCAAACGATAACCCTTAGAGTGCTCATCATAGCCAAGAAGAATACACTTCAATGTCTTCTCATCTAGCTTCTTCCTTTTCTCTTTTGGTATGTGCATGAAAGCTTTACATCCAAAAATGCGTAGATGAGAAATGGAGGGTTTCCTACCACTCCATGCTTCCTGTGGAGTCATTCCTTGTAGGGCCTTTGTGGGTGCCCTATTCAATAGATATACTGCTATGGTGATAGCTTCTGCCCAATATAGTTGCTCAAGTCTAGCTCCTGTGAGCATGCAACGAACCATTTCCATGATGGAACGATTCCTCCTTTCAGCAACTCCATTTTGCTGAGGAGTATAAGCAGTAGTTAACTGTCTTGTGATCCCATTTTCTTTCAAGAATGCAAAAAATTCTTTAGAGGTGAACTCCCCCCCTCGATCTGAGCGGAGGGTCTTTATAGAAGTCCCTGACTCCTTCTCAACAGATTTCTTGAATTGCTGAAAGAAGCCAAATGCTTCAGATTTTAGTTGAAGAAAGAATACCCACATCTTTCATGAGTAATCATCCACAAATAACTAAAAATACCTCTTACCCCCACAACTATTGGGAGTGAAGGGACCGCACAGATCGGTATGAACCAACTCCAGAGGTTTCTTTGCTCTTGTAGAGCTCTTTTCAAAAGGCACTCTATGCTGCTTTCCTGCCAAGCAGTCAGAGCAAACTGGTAAAGTGGTAGAAAGGGAAGGAAGACCCTTTACCATCTCATACTTACTTAACTCAAGTAAGTAACCATAACTCAAATGTCCATATCTCTTGTGCCATAGGGAAGTTGCCTCCTTTGTAGAGACTGTCATGGCAACATGTGGAGTAGAGATAGTATCTAAGGCAAATAAGCCATGCTTATATGAAGCGGTTGCAATGTTCTTACCCCTCCTGGTAATAGAACAACACTTCTTGCCTCCCTCAACACTAAAGTTCACAACCATATCTTTGTCCAAAATTTGTGTGACTGACAACAAATTGTTTGCCAATCCTGGAACATAGAGAACTTTATCAATCTGACACTTGCCATCAGGAAGAGTGACTAAAATAGTGCCTTCTCCCTAAACCTTGTAGGTTTTATCATCAACAATAGTGACAGGTTTGCCCTCTTTGGCCTCAAAAGACTCAAACCATGATTTGTCACCAGTCATGTGCTTACTGGCTCCAGAATCAACATACCATATAGGATCCGTCTGCTTGGACACTGTGGTAGTCATGAGAACTTTGTGGGCTCTCTCAGAATCCATGTCAGATTCTTCAACAGCAACATTCACTTGTTGTTTGTTCTTTTGTGGTTTGTTTCGGCCTTTCTATTTTGATTGCTTATTCTTATGCCAACATCTGTTTGTATCATGACCTTCTTTGTCATAGATCTTGCAATATCTCTTTTTCTATTGAGGTTGTTGAGTTTGTTTCCCTTTTGAATCCTTTTGTGAATTCCCTCCCTTCTAAAAATTACCCTTCTTCTGGTTCTGCCCTTTCCTGTTGATGTAGAGAGCAGTGTTAGAAGAATCATCTCGCTGTAGTTGGCGTGCCTCCTCCTCTTGAAGCATATTAACCAATTCTACAAAAGTAACTTTCCGTTGTGATACCTGAAGGGAAGTGATCAACACCCGATAAGAATCAGGTAAAGCTCTCAATACAACTGAAGTAAGGAGCTTGTCTTCAACTGGTTCTCCCAAAGAATTCAACTTTGCTTTCAATTCAAAAACTCTGCAAAGAAAGAATTCAACTGTCTCACCCTGCTTCATGCTTAGACTGTGTAATTGAGATTGAAGAAATAGAATGGTGGAATCATTCTTTCCCTCATATATAGTATTAAGGGCATCCCATGCCGCTTTACTAGTTGCACAGTCAGCAATATGGGGTTGGACTTCATCAGACACAACAAGCAAGATGAGCACTTTTGCTTTGTTGTCTAGCTTATCAAAGTCTCTTTGAGCAGTAGATGGAGCTGTAGCACTAGCAATAGATGAAGGTCTGGTTGTTGCTCCAGATACAACATCCCATAAGTCATCCATTGCTAGGATGGCCTTCATCTTATTTTTCCATGGTGTGTAATTAGGACCTTTCAACAACTGATGAGAATCAGTCATTAGTTTTGCAGACATGATGAAGGTTCCTTATAACACCAATTGGTCCCCCTTTCGATATACCTTTTGCTAGGCCATTATACCATACTAAATACCCGCCCTTACGTGAGGGAAACTATAGGTATTTAGAAAGATCAATAAAAAATCACCCGCCCTTACGTGAGGGAAACTATAGGTAATTTTTAGAGATCATACGATACGTGGTACATAAGCAGTACTGAAAGGGAATAGTCTTGTTGATGGCACCTACCATAGAAAGTCTGCAATCCGCATGCGTGGGGCGTAACTTCCCCTAAACACTTTGGATTTCAGAACTCTCGTCAGGATTTACGCCTAAACACAAGAACTATTAGGGTAATGGATGGAGTAAAAAAATGCAAAATGGCAAACTTATCTCTCCCCGACGATTTATAGAGAACAAGCTCAGACGTCATTTTGGTAGCTATATTAGGTGGCGGATACAGTAGCGCAATCACGACAGCTTTACCTGTAAGTGCTGGCTAGAGGTATCACAAATACCGAATGCTGCAGTGCAATAAATTGCACGGATGGGTTTTAATTATTCCGGGGACTTAGGGAGTGAATTTGATTTTAACTTTTAATGTTATAGTGCAAGAAATCAAATATGCAACATACAACAAAAAAAAGTGCCCACAGGAATGACCCACTAGGTGTCGGGCACAGCTGAAAATGCACCTTTACAATAATGCCAAAATTGCTTTTTCAAAAATTACTCACTTTCCCCCTTTGATTTTTGAAAAAAAAATACCCCCCTTCTTTTTATCTTAAAAAAAAATTTCCCCACAAATGATTTTGAAAATTATTTTATAACCTTAAAAAAAAAATATTAATTTTAATTTATATAGTTTTTAAAAAACCTTTAAAAAGAAATTAAAATCAAATTAAAAAATTTAATTTTAATTTATAAAGGTTAAACTATAGAAAATAAATTAAAATTAAAAATTAAAGTTTAACTTTAGGAAAAATAATTAAAAAAAAATGTGGAATTTTTTTTTACCTTTGTTGAAGGGGTTGGGGGGGGTGGGGGGTGGGGATTTTGAGGAGTGTCCCGCAGCCTCCGCCGCTCTCGGTGGGCGTGCTCCTCCTCTCCTTCTCGGCAAGGACAGTGGTCGCTGTGCCGTGGCTGTCGCCTCTCCGGCAACGGCTATCGGGGTCGGCTAGCCTCCACTACTAGGGGCCTATAGCCTCTGCTGCTGTAGCCTGGTCGCGCATGCAGCATGCGACCTCGACTGTCATGACTATCATGACAGTCGTGCGTGTCACGCCTGTAGTGCGACCTTAGGGAAGGGAAGCGGAGCCCTCCCAACGTCACGCGGATGTGCGACGCGGTAGGGGGGGTCCCAACGTCGCGTGGAAGCACGATGGGAGACTCCCAACGTCGCGTGGATGCACGACGTGTTGAGGGAGGGGAGGGGGGCCTCCCAACGTCGTGTCTGCACGACGGATTGGGGGGAGGGAGGGCCTCCCAACGTCGCGCGCCGTCGAGGGGGGGGAGGGGGGTCCTCCCAACGTCACGTCTATGCGATGGAATTGGGGGGGGGGGCCTCCCAACGTCGCGTCTGCGCGACGTGTTGGGGGGATGGTCCTCCCAACGTCGCGCGGATGCACGACATTTTTTTTTTTTTCAGGGAATGGCCGTTGCGAAACGTCGCGCGATTGCGCGCGACATTTTTTTTTTTTTATTGTGGCTATGGTGGGTGGGAGGGGAGGGCACTGTGCGTGAGAGTGCACAGAAAAATGCACTGCGCACAGGAAAAAAACACTGTGCGTGAAAGTGCAAAAAAAAAAATTAAAATTTTTTTTAAAAAAGACTACGGACGCAGTGCTGCACAGAAAAACGCACTGCAAACTATGTGCGAAAAAAATTCCAGCCAGCTCTTTCACTATTTTTTTTCCTTCAGCCTAACTATGCAAATAACTTGCTGCCTCCTTTCTCTTCTCACGTTTCTGGCTCTGATGCCATGTTAGAGTAAGCGAACAATTTCTATTAATCAGAATCCGTATAAATAATACATGGAGAGCTCAGATTAGCTCGTAACTATAGGATCTAATTAACAGCTTAGGTCTAAATAAAATAAACCAAATATAATGTACGCTAACAATAGCGCAACTAACCTAACAACATAATTCTAACATAAATAAAGGAATAACATAGAATTACTATAGTAACTCTAACACAGAGGAGCTGAATTTCTTGGATATGAAACTTTTCTTTTTGAAGTGGTTGTTTTTGAACTTCATATTTTTCTTCTAGTCACTTCTTTCTCGGTGCGATTCTTCATCACTTTCATTCTCCATATTTTGTGGACATTTAGCTGCAACATGCCCAATGCCTCCATAGCTGAAACATTTAAATGGTAGCTTTCCTCTATATTTTCCTTGGCCCCTTTTTAGTTTTTAGACAAAGTTTGCTTCCATCTCATCGAATGTCTCTTCATATTTGGATTCTTGTTTTGCTTTCATATGTTTTTGGGCTTTAAACGTAGCTTCTCTATCTATGGGATCAGAATTTCCTATTCTCATCTCATACGTAGTCAACGAACCATGCATCTCATCCATACTAAATGTATTTAGATCTTTGGCTTCTTCTATAGCTGATACTTTAGAATCAAATCTTTTGAGAAGAGATCTTAATACCTTTTTTATGATTGTAGGGTCTTCAATTTTCTCATCGAGTCCTTTAATGGCATTAATGACTTCATTTACTCTTATTTAACGCTTTGTATTGAGTTCGATGAGTTTGCAACTTGGCCTCCTTGATCTTATCGTCTCCTTCATGAATGCTCTTCAATTTCTCCCAAATTTCTTTTGTAGTTTTACAGTTCATGACCTTTACCAGTTCACTATTTGCTACATCGCACATTATAGCATTCTTTGCCTTTGAGTCATTCTCAAACAATTTCTTACCAGCAGCATCGATTGGAGGAGTGGTGGGTATTGTGTATCCACTTTCTACTAAGTCCCATATGTTGTATCCCAATGCACATAGATATGTCTGCATCCTGATTTTCTAGAATACGTAATTAGTCCCGTCAAGCAATGGAGCTTTGTTTGATGAGAATCCTTCACCAACTGCCATTGTGGCACTTCCTAGATCACCTTAGCCAATTGAGCTTGTTCAAGAACCTTGCTTTGATACCAATTGTTATACTCACAATGGCACTGAGAGGGGGGGTGTGAATCAATATAGCTATTTCAAACTTAAAAACTTAACTCTTAAATTTGAAGCAATGAAAACTTAAAACTAGATAAAGCAAAATATCACATGAGAGCATCACATAACACAAGATGTAATGAGGTTCACCATATTTGGCTACTCCTCAAAAATATGCTGCTTGGACACCCATCCAAATATAACCTTTGCAAAGCACCAACTTTACAAACAATTTACCAACACCCACTAGAAGGAGCACCAACCCCTAATTTATCTGCACCAACAAAAAGGAGCACCAACCCCTAATTTACCAGCATCAACTGGAAGGAGCACCAAACCCTAATTTATCTGCACCAAAAAAAAGGAGCACCAACCCCTGATTCCAAGCACCAACTCAAAATTCTATTTTGAATCTTTTTGACATAAAAATGCCTTCGCTTTTACAAGACCCTAAATGGTCTATTGCTTTCTCAAAATTGTCCACTCTTTACACAACACACACTCTGCTCACTTGCCTCCTACGCACTCTCTTTCAGTAGCACTTTCACACTTTTTTTGTAGCACTTTTTCACTCTGAGTGGCAACTTTATTTCTCCATGCAACTGCCCTTTTATAATCAAATTGTCTAACATTAACTCTAGTTGTAACTCCATCTTTTATTTCTCATGCGCCACTTGCCAGTTGTAACTGTTCTATTAATATTTTCTTCTGCCACTCATCAACTATAACTCCTTATATATGTAACTCCTTCTGTATATATATAGTGTGGGCATTACGTTACATGCAACGTATATCTCTACCATGACTATACGTCTTATTGATCATGACTGTTTGTATTCATTTCTGTGCATGCATGCATTTTTTGATTCTATTTATGCGACTATTTGATTTCTCCTTCTTTGACTATTCTTAAAATAGCTACATGCTTTTCCTCTACAACTACCCCTTTAACTGTTGTTCTGCTTCAGTTAACTATCAGTGATCATGTTGTCACGACCTATCGCGAAATCATGACACTTCTGTCTCTTTATGCTCTTCTCGCCTTTTACCTGCAAAAATGCAACATGTCATGAAATCATGACATTTTTTGTCTCCTTGTTCACCTCTTGTCTTGCAGCTGTGAAAACCAGACATGTCGTAAAATTGTGACACTTTTCGCTTTCTTGCACTTCTCTGCCTTCTGCCTGCAAAAATGGAACATGTCATGAAATCACGACACTTTTGTTGCCTTGTGCCTTTTCTGTCTTTGGCTAGCAAAAACACATGTCACAAAATCGCAACACTTTTCGCTTCCTTGCACTTCGCTGCCTTCTGCCCATGAAAACAAAACATGTCGTAAAATCGTGACACTTTCACTGCCTTGTGCCTTTTCTGTCTTTGGCCAGCAAAAACACATGTCATGAAATCACGACACATTTCCTCCTTGACGCTTTCTCTTTGAACCTATCATGAAATCATGACACTTTCTATCCTTGGTGCTTTCTCTTCGAACCAGTTGTGAAATTGCGATAGTTTTCTTTGCCTATGCCTTCTCTCCAAACATGTCATGAAATCACGATAGTTTTCTTTTCTTGCGCCTTCTTTCCAAACATGTCACGAAATCATGATAGTTTTCTTACTTGCCTTCTTTGCTTCCAACATGTCATGAAATCGCGATAGTTTTTCCACTTGGCTTCTTTGTCTCCAACATGTCACAAAATTGTGACAGTTTTCCTTGCGCCTTCTCTCTCCTTGGCCATGTCACGAAATCATGACAATTTTGCTTGCACCTTCTCTCTCCTCATCCATGTCATAAAATTGTGACAATTTTTCTTGCACCTTCTCTCTCCTCGTCCATGTCGTGAAATCGCAACAATTTTGCTTGTGCCTTCTCTCTCCTCGACCATGTCATGAAATCACGATAATTTTTCTTGCGCCTTCTCTCTCCTCGATCATGTCACAAAATTGCAACAATTTTGCTTGTGCCTTCTCTCTCCTCGGCCATGTCATGAAATCGTGACAATTTTGCTTGTGCCTTCTCTCTCCTTGGCCATGTCACGAAATCGTGACAATTTTGCTTGCGCCTTCTCTCTCCTTGGCCATGTCACAAAATCATGACAATTTTGCTTGCGCCTTCTCTCTCCTCGGCCATGTCGTGAAATCGTGATAGAAAACATGTCGCGATATAGCAACAATTTTCTTACTTGTCTTTTTCTTTGATTCTGAGAATCTGGGCCACTTCTGTCTTCTTGGAAATTTACTGTACATGATCTCACTGACATTTGAACTCTTGTCCACTGCATCAACTACATCAACTGATCTATCTGTTTGTGTTGACAACAATGACAATACTTTTGCTACACCTTGCTCAACAGATGATATGTGGAACATAGGCGGTACAGAAGGGGAACCGCTCTATTTATGACACCTACCATAGAAGACTTATCCTCGCATGCTGGGAATCACCCCAGCTACACTCGATCAGCTTTCATCAGGATTTACATCTAGCAACAGTAGCGATCGGGGTGTATGAATGCAAAATTCAAGCCAAGGTGGTGATGAAATCCACAATTGGTCTTGATCAAGGGCTAGGGTTTTACGACCAACGCCTTGGTTTTTAAGTTGCCACATGGTGTGTGGGGTTCTTTTTATTTGCAAAAGGAAACAAGCAAACAATAAAAGGAAAACTTTCCCTAAGCAAACAAGTAATCCAAAATAGAAACACTAAACAAAAAATGATAGAGAAAAATGCAAAATCCTTACCTCTTCTTTTCCTGTATCTGTTGGTTCTGAGTTTCTGCTCGAAAACCTCACAGGCTAGAATTCATCCCAGGGTGGAACAAATTACAGTATTGTATTCATCATATGGTGGGGCGAATTCCCATTCGTCCTTGGGTGAGATGAATTATAGCTCTGCATTCACCCTTTGTTGGAACGAACAACAGTCAATGCATGAATATACGGTACCTGTAAGAAAAAAAACCAAGTTTGGATCAGATCTATGATCTTAAAAATAGAGGACAAGGTCCCACCGTGATCACCACTAAAAACATGAGATTTTGGAAGTTGAAAAGAAACACTAAAGCTATGCAATGCAAAATGAAATGTAACGCTTTAATCCTAGAAATTTGAAATGCATGAAATAGGGAAAAGAGACGAATTGAGATGAAATGAAAGAAGTATAGCAAGCACAGCCCTTTTTATTTATACTCTCTCACTATCAGTTACAAATATGTCTCCCACATTTTTAGGGGCTAGGAGCATTAACATGTTTTGGTTACAATAGTGACTAGTGATCCTCCTTCCATGTGCCCACATGTAAAATGGGTGGGCCAAAGTGTTGCCGCTATTGGTGTGAATGAATATTTGATCCTTGCTTCTCCTCTTGCATTCAAAGAAACAACAAAATCGTTAGTAGCATCTATTGCAAATATGAAATATTTGTTCTCTAAAAACAATGAAAGATGTATGCAAAAGATTGATTACAATGATAAATAAACTAATTCTAAACAACCTGCAAATTTGACAGGAACCAGGGAACATTACCAGAGGGCCATTGCCATCAGAACAGTTAGAAAATTTGCCATGATTTCCTAATTTTTTCGAGCTGGGATGAATAAACCTGCAAAAAAATGGGATTCGTTCTAGGCAGGGATGAATAAACCTACAGAAATTTGGGATTCATTCTAGGCAGGGATGAATAAACCTGCAAAAATTTGGTTTAAAGGCAATGCCCAAAATGTCTCATCTTCAGGGTTCCAAGTGACCTACAAGGTTAGGGCTTAAGTAAATAGGGATGTTTTGGGAAGACCTAGAAGGTCGGATTGTCCCAATTCGGCTTCGATCACTAGGAATTAGACAAGTTCGCCTGCATGTTAGTGAAGACAAGATATAAAATAAACATGATAGAAAATGCTTGAAATCAACTGAAACTTGGAATCTGATCTATTTAAGCAGTATGGAAAAAGATGCAAAATTTACAGTGAGTAAATCTGCCATAGATTCGTAATCATTCTAAGGTGGTGTAGCACCCTAAAATTGGCGCAGTAAAATTGGAATAATTACATTCACCTTAGTAAATAAATTTAAATTCAAATTTAACCTCCCAAACCGCCCGTTAACCGCTGAGAAACCCGTTTCCTCCTTTTCCGTGCCATTTTTAGCAGTTGTTTTGACCATTTGACGATATCATCTCCGATCAGACGATATCGCCCCAGATTTGACGATTTCGTCTGGACTAGAACGTCTAGACGATTTCGTCGCAAAACTGAATTTGCATAGTTGGAATCCATTCCAACGGGCCTCCAATCCGGGCAGAAGCGTGTCTGCGCCGTTGGGACCCTTCCCCCATTGGAGATCTCCCAAATTGGGATGATCTCCAACCTCCCAACAACTATCCTATGCCTATTTAACTCTAAGACTTTTCCCTCCCCAACCCCTGGCTGAATTTTTATGCAAATTGAACCCTTATGCTCTAAAACATCGTAATTCATATTTTGCATTAGTCCTATAGTCATTACATTGCAGGTACACCACTGGTTTTCAACCAGAGCCAGTACCTATCGCAGCCGATGAACCTGTCAAGATCGGAGGCGATCTCATCAAATTCGGGACGATCTCGTACTGATGCGAGACGATTTTGACTGCAGCGCACATCGAGGCAATCAGTGCCTGGAGTTTGTTCTTCTGTCTCTTTTCTCTATCATTTTATGTTGTAAATTAGATTGTTTATTCATTTTTTATATTATATTGCATTTGGAGTTCACCCATTTTGTCTAAGTTTACAGATTAAGATCATATTTTGCTATCTAAACACAGTTATTTGTATTTATTTCTGTTCTTGTATATTGTTCAACACTCATATTATTGTTTTACATAGTTTGCCCCTGTTTGCAAAATAGAATTTCTCGTATTTCGCATCTGTTTTCTGTTTTGCAGGTCTCTGATGAATTCGTCTAACGAATTCGTCAGATTTCAGATGATCTTGTCAGTTCAGATGATTTTATCAAATTGAAGGTGATTCTGTTGAATTGCGGATGATCCAGACTGCTTCAAGCTTTAGAAACTCCATCAGACTTCCGGATCAGGTAATCTTCATTGGCCTCCTGCAAATTCTCTGTTTCTGTTTTCCTTTTTGTTTGTTGTATGCATTTAAATTGCATTTTCATGTAGTTTAAGTTAGAATCATTCGGCAAAACCTAGGATGAATGCTTAAGACTAAAAACGAACACATCAAAACACATTCCAAACCTAGGCGTGGAAACTGCCGTCAAATGTTTCCTGGTGAACCCACCATCCATTGAAAAATCATCAAAATGCACCTCCCTTGAGAGGCGGGACCTTCGCAAAGTCCTCTCGTCCGAGGTACCGCACCATCCTTTTCCCATCCTCCTTCCGGGCGCGGATCCAATAGCCTGAAGGTAGGGGTGCAAAAAATTTGGAGCGATACATTTTGGTGAACCCGACGTGAATGCATCATAACCTTTTGAACAAAAAACAAACAAGACAAAAAAAAAAAAATTTAGATGCATTTTAAAACATTTAAGGTTCAAAATCATGTTTAGATGGTAGCTCCTAAAAAGAGGTTAGCAGTTACTATAAACGTAGTAAACCAATTAGCGGCCATAGAAGTTAATTCTGTCCTTAGTGCCCCTGAAGCAAGTAGAAATCAATCCTTGTGGGACGAGCTTATCGGAGACTTAGTATCATTTCATCTAGGTCCACACAACTTAAACAGATTAAGAGGCTAGTCTTGGATAGAATCCTGGATCCTCATCAATTAGTGTTCTATCATGAACTTCGGAGAGCTTGCCATAGGTGGTTAGCCTATAGGAGAGCTCTTGTATCTCAAAAGTTTTAACTTTCAGGGAAGATCTTGAAAGCACCGTTATAGTGCGCCCATTTTTAGTTCATATAGATTCCTTAGAAGATGATATTATAGTTAGGAGAAGACGGAACAAAACTCCTAGAGCTATGTTATATTGTAAATATTGTCGTGAGAATTATTATTTCCAACCAGCATCTGAGACAGACAATATCACCATAGCCTTTTTCATCAAATTCTTAAAAGAAAACTTTCAATTTGAAAAAGAACATTTCATGACCCCTGAACAGCTTGAACCTATTAATGATATTCATAAATTATTCATAGAAGATTAGTTCATCTAATTTTAGCCTTATTATTATTGTGTGCATTTCTTGTTTCATTTGTTGTCTTTATTATATTATTTCAAAGAAAAACTAAAAATCAAAATCAAAAAAAAAAAAAAAAACATAGTAAAAAACTTAAACATTTCATTTACAATATTGCATTAGGTATATATAAATATATACCTTTTAATTTGTTGCATATATATATATATATATATAAATATATATATATATATATATATATATATATATTTGTTGAAATCAAAACTTAGCACCATGACTAAACTTAGGAATGGTAAAGAAATTTTAGGAGAAGGAGAAGATTGGCTACAAAATACAACTGAAAACCCAAATGTCCTTCTTGGAGATACAAATCCGGAAGGTGAAACTCTAGGTCAATCATATGAAGACTTAGGTGAAGATAAGGAACAAGAAGGAAGTGTTAAAGAATCTTCGTCCCCTAGAATAGCTCCAAATGGAGGCATCACTTTTGACAACGCAGAACATTTTCAAAAATTTCTTAATCAACATATCGACATCCTTAATGTGGCAGTCCGTATTGATAAAGGGGAAATTAGTGATGCTCAAGCAGTCTTAGAATGGGCGATTGATATGCAAACTAATCCTTTGTCTTTCATTGATCAAGAAAGTGATAAGGGTGGACCATCTAATGCGAATATGGTCACTATAGCCCAAGCCATGACCAAACAACAGGTCACCCAACCTCCTAAGCAACCTGTTACTCAACCTAAAATCACTCCCACACAAAATAAAATTCCCTTCACTACTTCCTTCCTCCAAACAAGTTGAGCAAAATGCTTTAAATAGACAAAAATCTAAAACAAAGCCAAATACAAACTTTCAACAATCTACAATACAACACAATCCAACTTCAAAACTCCTCCATAATATCTTTCCTACCAATGTTTTACACAATAGTAACATGGCATCTAATCTGCATGTTCCTCCATCCTACACCCATAACACTTATGGCAATGCCCCACCAAATCAATATGGGGGGCAAACTAGTAGTTTGGAAGCTATGGTGAAACAATTGGCTTCACATATGGACCAGATAGATCCCTACCGTCCCTCGTATAATTATCGAGAGATTTGTAGCCAACCATTGGATCCCATAGTGGTAGCTCAACCATACCCTAAACATTTTCCCATGCCCGTCCTGCCTATCTATAAAGGAACCGAAGATCCCATAGAACATCTTCGCATGTTTAGGATAGCATGTCATGACATATCACATAACGACTTGCTATTACTAAAAATGTTCCCCAAAAGTTTAGGTGGAATGGCGTTAGAGTGGTATTATCAATTACCCACTCATTCCTTAAGAAACTTTGAAGAAACAGCTGAGTCATTTGTTCATCAATTTAGTGCCTACATCGAGAGGCATGTAACTATTAAAGACCTATACAATTTAAAACAAGATAAAGACAAATGTTTTGCTGATTTCTTAGCAATATGGAGACAATTGACAGGAAAACTGCACTTTGTGCTACCCTATAGGGAAATGTTAGACATTTTCATTAACAATTTACAAGAACAACTTTCTTATGAGCTATCAACAGCTACTTTGACTACCTTCGATCAAGCTATAGACTTAGCTCGAAGGGTAGAAGATGCCCTCATTAGGAGAGGCCAACTTAGAAAGAAGGATGATGAGAAAACATCTAGAAATCAATATAAAAACAAACAAGTTGTCGGTGATGGAGTCACTGACAGCAAAAATGTTGCTAATGTCAATGCAACAAAAACAACAAAAAAATTCATCTTGAAACCTCCTGATAAGCCTCCTCGAGAGTTCACTAGATTAAACCAACCTTTATCAAGTATTTTACCTCAAATTCTTGAAAGAGGTTTAATCCAATCGCCGACTATCCAGGAACCCGACCCAAGCATACCCGGATATAGAGCTGATTTGCACTGTGATTTTCATAGAGGTCCTGGACATTTTACCAACGCTTGTAAGAGATTGAAACATAAAATACAAGATTTTATTGACAATAATGAAATGGAAGTGCAAGCCTTCCAACCTAAACAAAACCCTCCTAATAATACCCAAAAGACTGTTCCCCAAAATCAAAATCAGAATGCCAATCAAAATTTAGACATATTTCAACACCCTTTACCAAGACATGGTAAAGAGGTAGCCAATCAAATTGAACATCACAATGTTCCCCCTCCTACCCGATATGTAGGAACCATTAGCGGGCAATTACCCGTTCGGGACTCTCACACATTCGACACAACCTTATCCCTGGTTACAACCAGGCTCTTACATAATTTTCAAACTTTTGATTCTAGCAATATAGAGTCAGATAGTGAGAGTGAAGTAGACACCATTCAATCGAATAGTTCTGAAAATGAATCAGATCCTATTCAACCTATCACAGATGCTAATGTTCCAGAAGAACCATTTCCCAAAAGAGTCACTACTCGACCTTCTTCTAATGAAGTCCTTCCTTATGAACAAGCCATAAACTCTCAACCAAGACCCTTTCAATGTCATCACTATAACATTGTAGGTACCATCGGAGTCGTCACCCGACAAAAAGCTCAAAATCCCAACCAAACTAGAACGATGGACCAGCTCCATTTGTTTTGAAAAATCCTAATAAAGGAAGTCATGCTCCTATTGTTCAAACTAAACCCCCTTACAGCATTAATGAGCAATTGTCTAATACCACCGCCAAAATCTCCATTTTAGATTTATTAAGATCCTCCCCCACCCATAGGTATGAATTGATGCTTACTTTGAGCCAGATGATGGTACCTCAAAACATCCAACCCGAAGCTATGGCCAATACTATCATCACGCGAGAGATTGATTGTATTGACTTTCGAGATAAAGATATCCCACAACACAGTTTACACAAGGATAATCCCTTGTATATTACAGCTTTAATTGGGGATGTAGCTATCAAACGAGTCCTGATTGATAATGGCTCATCTCTAAACATCTGCACCTTTGACTTCTACCAACGATTTGGTTTTAGAAGTGATGAAATGAAGGAGACTGATATGATTATCAAAGCCTTTAATGACGAAACACAAGAAACGTGTGGAGTCATTACCCTCCCATTGCAAGTTGGTCCTAGAACCCTTGAGACAACTGTGTTCATTGTACATTGCCCAAAGATCGTACAATATACTTTTGGGTCGCCATTGGATTAACGCCATGCGAGAATTCCCATCAACTTTACACCAATGTGTTAAGTTTGAGTTTAAAAATCAGTTGGTCACTATTCATGGTGACCCTAGACCTTTTGATATGTGTGCATTGGCAGAACCAGTTGGAGTGCAATTTTTCCCTGCTCTGTCATCCACATATCCTAGTTCTTCTTCATCTAAAACTGTGAAATATAAACCCATCATTTCATCTATTCCTCCTCCATTAACTTCATCTTCCCATATAGATCAACCACCTGCTAAACAAATCACTGTAGAACATCAAAAAGCTCTTAAAACTACAACCAATTCTTCAAGTTCTAATCCCATAAATTCAAAACCTTTAGACACATCTATCATACCTTCCACATCTCAAAACATAGGTAATAACCCTTCTACATCTTATGCCCTTTCTGATGATCTTTTACTAGATTTATCTACAACCTTAATATCAGAAAAAATGAATGATTTCATGCAAGATTCAGACCTTTTAAATCAATTGCCGTCATCTCCTCGTACTTTGGGCCTCCCACAACCTATGGGAAGTACTTACCAAGTCGGGAGTTGCACCTTCATTTACAAAGGATATGACTGGGGAAGAATCCCTTAGAATATCAAAACCCATCATGATGGATATGCTCGGTGCTATTTTACCAACGATTATATTAAAGCTAAACCCATGATGCTTAAAATGGGATATAAAGGGAAAGGCTTAGGACCTTTCCAAAATGGCATGAAAGAACCTTTCGAGGTAGAACCATGGTCTGACCGATGTGGTGTGGGCCTATTACCTAATAAGGGTCAACCCTTTCCTTTTGAGGATGATGATCATCTCATATGCTATCAAGACTATTTGGATAGACATGTTGATTTACCTCTTAAAAATCCGTCATTTTCATGCAACATGCTATCCATAGCATACCCCGAAATGATTGCTTGACCCCGATGAAGAGTTGGAAGGAGATATCTTCCATGATGTCTCTGTTGAAGAGATGTTGTATAACGGGTTTTATTTTGATGGTTCTATACCAACCATAGCTCAAATTGAGGCCATCGACCCTCAGAACGAATTATCTAAATTAACTTTACAAGAGTTACAAGAGTTGGGCGTTTCACCTGCCCCACCTAATTTTGAAAGAGATCTACACATGGAGGTAGAAAATGTCCTTAAAATTAATATTGGAACTGAGGACAACCCTCACATAATCAACATTGGAGCAGAACTAAGTCAAGAAAAACAAGAACAATACATTGCATTTCTTAAAGGGTATGAAGATGTCTTCGCTTGGACATATGAAGATATGCCAGGTCTAGACCCTTCTGTAGTCATGCACCACCTAGTGGTCCATCCGGATGCTAAACCTGTTAAACAAAAACTTAGAAAAATGCATCCCAAAGTGGCTCTGCTAGTCAAATGGGAGTTAGAAAAACTCCTGAATGTTATCTTCATACAAGCTATTGATTATGCTGAATGGATCTCCAATGTAGTTCTAGTCACCAAGAAAGAAGCCACCAAAGTTAGGGTTTGCATAGATTTTAGAGATATTAACGCTGCATGCCCTAAATACGACTTTCCTCTTCCAAATATGGACCAAATTATTGATTTTACTGCCGAAAGTGGGATGATGTCCTTAATGGACGGATTCTCCAGCTATAATCAGATCAGGATAGCTCCTGAAGACCAGGCTAAAATAGCCTTCATTACCCCCTAGGGTACCTTTTGCTGGAAAGTGATGCCCTTTGGTCTAAAGAATGCCGGGGCAACTTATCAACGGGCCATGACCTACATATTTCATGATATGATGCATGATATCCTACATGATTATGTAGATGACATTATAGCTCGCTCTCTTATTGAAGATCATCATTTAGACGATTTAAGAAAAGTTTTTAATCGATTACAAGAATATCTCATTCGATTAAATCCAACAAAATGTATATTCGGAGTTAAATCTGACAAGTTATTAGGGGTTTTAGTTTCTTTACGTGGTATCAAAATTGACCCTCTCAAAATTGTGGCTATCACTGATATGCCCGCACCCACTAATATATCTGAATTACGAAGTTTACAAGGTAAACTTCAAGCTATCCATCGCTTCATTGATAAGCTGGCGGACAAAACTAGTCCCTTTCTTAAACTCCTTAAGAAGGACGTCCCCTTTAATTGGGATACAGAATGTAGAGAAGCTTTTGAACTTCTCAAGCAATATCTCCTTAACCCTCCGGTGCTTTCATCGCCTAAATTTGATCGCCCATTTATTTTATATATTTCTACTTCAGATTCTGCCTTAGGAGCTATGTTAGCTCATCTTGATGATGAAAAATGAGAACGCGCTAATTATTATATTAGCCGAACTTTCGTCAGTTATGAAACTCGCTCTACAGCATTAGAAAAGTTATGTCTAGCAGTCGTGTTTGCTACGCAAAAATTACGACATTACATACTTTGCCAAAAAATGTATGTCATTGCCAAATATGATCCTTTAAGATATCTCATGAGTCGACATTATTTATCGGGTCGCACAGCCAAGTGGGTTCTTGCTCTAAGCGAGTTTGATCTCACCTTCATAGGACAAAATTCTGTTAAGGGTCAAATCATAGCAAATCAATTAGCTGCTGCACCCTTAGAGTCTACTCATCCCCTCATTATCGAGTTTCCTAATGAATGCCTTCAATTAGAGGCAGACCTTGTTGAACAATGGTCCTTATACTTTGATGGAGCCCGATGCATGAGTGGGGCTAGTGCGGGTATTATTTTAATATCTCCGCAAAAACATCTTATTCCTCTGTCCTTCAAACTAACCTTTGCTTGCACCAACAATACTGCTAAGTATGAAGCTCTAATCCTTGGATTACGAGTTGCTTTAGCGCTTAAAATTAAAAACCTCTTAGTTTTTTGGGATTCCCAATTGGTTATAAACCAAATTAATGAAGTTTATCAAACCAGAGATGATAAACTTCGCCCATATAAGGCCTATGTTTTACAACTAATGGCCTTGTTTGATCAAGTTACCTTGGAAGCCATTCCTCAAACTAGCAACCATGCAGTCGACGCCATGGCCGCCGCTGCATCTCTCTTGCCCTTGGAGTTAGACGACGAATATGCTACTATCATCATTCATCGACTCCAGGAACCCGCTTCACATAAGTCATGCTTAGAGCCTTTGGATGTGTTTCTAATCAAGGAAACCACTCCTCGAACTCCAGTATACTAGACATATTTGATTTCCTCCAAAATGGGACTTTCCTTGCTAATTCCAATCGCAACCAGCATCGGTTATTACGTCGATGAGCAAGTCGATTTGTAATCATTGGCAATACTTTATATAGGAGATCTTTTGAAGGTATCCTATTAAGATGTCTAAATTTAGAAGAGTCTAAATCAGCCTTGAGTGAAGCCCACGATGGATCTTGTGGAGGACACTTTAGTGGTAGCGTCATTGCTAAAAAGCTCCTTCGAATAGGATACTTTTGGCCTACCATGGAAACGGATGCACATGAATATGTGCGCCATTGCGACAAGTGTCAAAAACATGCTGACCTTTTCCATGCGCCTGCACAAGAGCTGCAGGCTATTTCTTCTCCTTGGCCCTTTTCTAAATGGGGCTTGGATATTATTGGTAAAATTAACCCAGTGTCTTCTGATGGACATAAGTTCATCATAACCGCCACTGAGTATTTCACGAAGTGGGTCGAAGCTATGCCTTTAGCTTCCTGCACTGGTTCACAAGTCTCTAAATTTATTTTTAATCAAATCATCTATAGGTTCGGAATTCCTGCAAATCTCATCTCTGACAATGGAACTCCATTCAAAAATAAAGATGTTAAAAAATTATGTCAAAAATATAAGATTCAACATCGCTGGTCTACTCCCTATTATCCTCAGGGTAATGGTCAAGCAGAAGCTTCTAACAAAACTCTAATCAAAATTCTCAAAATACTAGTCAATAAAACGGCCGTGGATCGGCATATTCAATTATATCCATCACTCGTGGTCTTATCGAACTAGTGTTCGAACCCCCACAGGCACTTCACATTTGTTTTGGTATATGGTGCCGAAGCAGTTTTTCCATTTGAATTAGAAGTTCCTTCTTTGGCTCTGCTACTTCAAGACATCGAAGTAGGAGATGAATATCGCTGTTGTGCAGACTCAGTTAGCTGGAACTCCTAGACGAAAAATGCATCAATGCTTTAGAGCATCTCCGTGCATACCAAAACAAGCTTAAAAGAGCATATAATAAGAAAGTTCGTCATCGATCCTTTGAGATTGGCGATCTTGTTCTAAAAGAAAATAAAAAAAATACAAATGCAACCAAAGAACTGAAAGGTAAATTTGAGCCCAACTGGCTTGGACCATACATCATTACTGCAAAATTTGAATCAGGAGCATATAAATTATCTACCTTAGATGGTAAAGAACTTAAAGAACCCATGAATATTTTACATCTCAAACGTTATTATGCATAAATTTGATTATTTCATCCATGTATATATTTGTTCAAAATCATTCAAAACCCTCAAAAAAATTCATAAAATCTTCAAAAATCTTCAAAAATATTTATCGCATTTATTTTGTAAAGTTTCTTTTTCTTTAAAACAAAAATCAATATAAAAAATCCAAAAACAGCTATATGCTTGACTCTTTCGAAACCAAAACAATATATAGAATAAAGAGAGAGTCAACATTCTCAAAACTTTCTCAAAATCATTATTTTCTTACAATTATTGCAATTCTATGTTTCAACTTATTTTGGATAAAACTAGCATTTATTTGGCATCCCTCACTTGCACACTCACACAATAAATATCTTGATTTTATCTGGCATGATTACTAATCTCTCTTATATCAAAGTTCACAAAAATCAATTAAATAAAGTTTGAGCATAGAGAATTGATCTTGGTATTTACTTAAACCAAGCACATATTTTCACAATAAAATGATTATATTTGTCATTTCCATGTTTTGCTACATAGTAGAACTGATTTCTTGAGTGAAAAGTTTCCCCTGCTATCCTATCATGCACATGGTCTAGAATCTTTGAGAATTGGCAAAAGGACAAGCTCACCCCTACCCAGAATAAAAATCCCTTGCTCTAC
Organism: Wollemia nobilis; assembly: GCA_028583015.1. Classification (NCBI taxonomy): domain Eukaryota; kingdom Viridiplantae; phylum Streptophyta; class Pinopsida; order Araucariales; family Araucariaceae; genus Wollemia; species Wollemia nobilis. The sequence continues at coordinate 9,405,344 of JAQPPZ010016356.1, read as the reverse complement.
AGCTAATCCGAGCAAGTATCCCTAGAAAAAGAAAAGAGAAAAGAGAAAAGAAAAATGTTATTCTATATCATTCCAGCAATATTTCAAGCACTATCTCAAAAATCAAGGAAAATAAAAATAAGCAAAGTTCAAAAGAAAGCAAGAAAGCAATAAAATCCCTTTCCCTACCCTTTGAAAAAAAAAAAAAAAGAAGGGTTGATGAGCTTGAATCCTTGGAATTCTCAATTATTCGAAAACTGTGAGGTAAGCCCCATAACAGGTGGTTTGTGCCCAACCTGCTTGGCCTTGGGTAACTCCTAGCGTGGCAATATGTCTGTCACATTAGCGACCTTATTTTGTACAGACCTATGTCTGCTCATGGATTAGCTAGCTCTTGATAATCCGATCTACATAGTAGCCTAGTATGGTTATATGCATCTACATCATGGTTAATGAACACTTAGTTGGTTTATTCAAATCACTTGTATCATAGTATCTTGCTCAAAACTGGTAACTAAACCATACAATTGCACACACATTTGTATTTGAGAGATTTTTTCTATCATTATGATAAATCAAGATTGGCAATGAATTCACTTATACACATGGGATTCCTTATAAATCTAATTTTTTCAAAATACTTTGAAATATTATTTTGCAACTTGTTTGGAATAATCAAGTACAATTATTTACCACAAAGACAACTATATAATAGAAGAAATCAAAAATTCCAATTAAAACATATCATATATATCTTATCAACTTTCGCGATGATGGTATAATTCCAAAACCAAAATTGGAGTTTTATGCTTAGCGCAAGTCCTCATTTTCATCTTTTCTGTTCATTAAAAATCAACCATGCAATAAAACTATTTTCTTTGATCTTCGCGATGATGGTATAAGTCTATACCTACATATTCTATACCTAGCGAAAACCATTGTAACAATATTTTCTCCAATTTATCAAAATTCATAAAAACCATATGACTTCATTCTATTACACAAATTATGCTTTTCAAAAGCAAACACATTTTTATTATTTCATATCATTATGTCAACCTTTGCATTTTGCAATGATGGTATAATTCTTAAGGAAATATTCAACAATTTTATCACACTTAGGAATTTATGCCTAGCAAAAATTATTTTACAATATTTCATGCATGATATTTTTATGGAAATCTGAAAGCAAACCATCATCATCATCATTTGCATCATCACAACAAAGTCTTAAGATAGTCTCTTAAGCACTTTTTTCTTTTAACAATATTTCTATCCTGGGACTAGCTTGACGACCGAGTGAGCAGCGACTCCATGAAATGGTCTATAATAGCGACAATGTCCTTTGAAATTATTGTTAGAAATATCTTTTTATTTTATCACATTTCATTACAACCAATCAATTTGTTACATCAGATTATTTCATTTAAAATATTTAAAGCATGACATCCAAGTTATAATTTTTTCCAAAACGACATAATTACATGAATCATCAATAAAATCATTACATCAATCAACTCAATCAATCAATCAAACATAAAAAGCATCATAAGCATCACATAAGACAAGTCATATGATCAAAAAATATCTCATCTATATATATCAACAGAATATATACATCATCAAAACTAGATTGGTATGCCACAATCTGTACCTCGACATACTCAATCCTCTATCAATACAAGTATAATACAATATCAGTGGCAGTATCTCACCCTCTAGCCTTGAGAGCCTCTAGATCTCTCGGCCTCATCTCCTCCCTCGCCATGCGGAGGGCGAGGTGGTCCCATCGCAGTATGTGTGGTACTGTGAGTCCTCGTCATCGATCGGGATGAGCTCCTCGTCGACCCTGTCCTGATAGGATTTGCTATGGCAGGTGGTAGCTGTACCCTCTGGCCCTCTGGCACCGCCTAGTAGTATAGTGCTTGATAGAATGCGGTCTGAGAAACTGACCGCAATATATCCTGAGTGCTTACCCCTTCGCCTCGTGCCCGAAGATGAGCATTCTCGTCTCGTAGCTATGACACCTCAGCCTGGTGCTATGCAGCTGCATCCTATAACGTCTGCACCTGAGCTCATAGACAATCTCCCTTTGCTCGGAGAGTAGCCATCTCACTACTCTCTCCAATGTCCACACCCTTGCCCTTATCAGGCGATGGTGGCCTCTGTGGAGATGGGGGTCTCGCCTCCCTCCTCTCCCTCTCCCTCTATCGCGGCATCTCCTGTGCCTGTGGCCTCCTCTGCTCTCCTCTGTCACGACCCTGGGCTGCCTCTATCATCGCCTGGCACCGCCTCCTTATCCGACAAACAACTACGTGGATCGGTCCCTATGCCCTCGTCATCCGAGGAGGTCGGATGCCTGTGTACCAGGCATCGTAGCCATCGGCTACTCCTGCGTTGTCCCCATCCACTGGCTAGATGGGGGCATCGTCCGCGTCCTGGCTCTAGAAGTGCTACATGTTTGGAGCCTCACTAACCGTGGTGTTATCCCGGACAGTTCGAGAAAACTCGTAATCCCTGAGAGATGGGATCCCCTACTGTAGACCGAACTATCGCAAAACTCGATCATAGCGGTGGAGCTCCACCTCTCCCCTCTCCATCCGTAGCCAACAGACTCGCCTGATGTGAGCCAGCTCCTGTGCATCCTCTGCCCACCCTGGATGCTGCCTCCATGGCCTCCAGGTGATCTAGTCTGGGACCAAGTCATCCGAGTAGTCTCCGGGACACCGGCAGGTCGATCCGTCGCTGTGCCCCTCTTCAGAGCCACCAGTAGAAGACTCGGGGCCTCTCCCCATCAACCCCTATCAGTGGAAGCCCTATCGGCCTCCGCACCGCAATGTGCTCCCAGCCATCGGCCGCCCTTGTATACGACCCCCCTTGTATACGACCCCATGCAAGATCCTATACAATCGGCATAGAATAAAGCTGCCCTAAGCAAATCTGTAACCATGGTCGCGCATGTCACAGATCACATCTGCCAGCATCCATGGTACCCTGTAGCCGCTCTGGTGGCACAACAGAAGTCCACCAACCACCCCAGCCAAAACTCATGTCAGTGTAGATGCCCCAGGCATCTGGCGAAGTGCCTCGATGTTCACTCCGCCCTTCTCTAGGGCGAAGCTTGGGTCACCGCAGAGTCGTCCCATCACGTGGCCCTGATTGGCCGCAGGTGTGATCATCCTCCCTTGTATGGGGATTCTAAGAATCCTCCATACATCCTCTAGTGTGGGAGTCATCTCCCCTGTCGGTAACCGAAAACATGAAGAGCTCGGGTACCACCTCTCTGCTAGGGCCGTCAGTAGCCCCATGTCTGTAGATACTTATGGCATCTCTGCCACATGTAGTAAGCAGGCCTGTGCCAGTTGATCTCGCTCTGCCTGTGTTAGAGCAGCCAAGTCATCTCTTAATCCTCCATATTTCCATTCTCTGCTCTTTTGTAATCCTCTCTGCAAGCATAAACATCAAAACAACAAACAATCATTAATAACAATCCCCTTCAACTTTGGGCCTGCCCAAAGAAAGGCCTTACAAATGCCATCAAATTTAGATCAATAAGAAATGAATCACAATTAAATCAAAATATAAATACAATTTAACAAAGATTTTAAATTTGAACGAATAATTGGAACGCTCGGAGGAAACTTTTTCGAAACGAAGCTCTGGCGATTTCCATGTAATTTTTCTATAGGTTATTGACTATAAGCTTGCACGAAATCTTGGCTGACAGAGTGGAGCTTCTATGTAAAATTTCAGACCAATATGATGCATGTGATAAGAGATGTGAGTGATTCGAAATCCCCCATAGCACACATATGAGATACCAGTTGTATTTTTTCCCTAGTGCTCAGCCAACAGTCTAGATCCTATTGCTCCAATGTGGCAAAGATATTTTTTTGGCATACATCCTATGCCAAATTACTAGTTTTAGTTTTTCCTGCGCAGAGTTGGATGGGAGCAACACAATTGGTTACACTGCATTTTTCTTATTATTTTTTGTAGAGATATTCAGAGTATTGTGTAAAAAAAAAAACCATGTTTGAGAGTAGTTCGGGAGAACATATGGACCCATACATACTTCTTCTATGACTATCTGGCACTGCTAGTCTGTTACACCGAGATCTTCCACCTCTATCCCATGTGAAACTAAAAATTCTATTTTGTGTTTTATTAGACTTGTGATGCCACCAAAAATGGATGCAATTTGTGCACCATTCCTCAAAGATTTAGTTGCTTTTCCAATAATGGACTCGTTTTCAGCGTGATCTATGGTGTAACAATGATCTACATGAGCACGATGGACGTGACCATTGAATGTAATTTTTTTATGGTGAAACTAATGTTGTTTGACATTTTTTGGAAGGCACGCTATTTTTTGGAAGGCATATTTGGAGCACGTGTAGTTTCACTTGTGCATATTGTGAAAACATGTTCTTTGATGGCGAAGTATTTCAATGGGCCATAGAAGTAGTTCAAGTTGTGGCAGCCAAGAAGTGCACAGAGCCATTGCAATGAAGATGCCAAATGGAATGGCAATCACTATTTTCCTCTTGGTGTAGATGATGTTGCGGGCCTGATAAGGCACAGAACGTGGCCAGGGTGCCATGGAATAGTGACAAGCCTTGTGGAGTCGTAGGTGGCTAGTGCAAAGTTTGTTTTTCCAAAGAGGTGCAATGCTATTTTGAATCCATTTTTTTGCCTTCTGGTCAAGATCGTCGCTAATTTTTTGAACAATCTGCATAGTTTCAATATGGTTGCAGATAATAAGATCTTAGACAGATGAGTGGATAGTAGAAAATAGACACTCCTGTGTAGAAGAGAATGCTATATTTTGCTATAGTAATGCTCATAGTTGTATTGTCTAAGGAAAGACTGCATCGCTAGGTAAAATGGTGGATCCGAAGTGACTGATGTTGTTTCCCACTACGAGGTTGAGATGTTAATGCCATTTAATATTTACTAGAGTTTGACAACCTCGGTAATTTCATCGATGAATGCGGCATACATATTGGCAATATTTTTTTTGGAATTTTTATTATGGAGTTGTTGTGGTCGTTGCACTAGAAGGAGAAACTAGAGGACTTCTATACAGGGTAATTTCAAATTTTTAGTTGTAATCGATGCCACAATATGGAGTGTCATACAACATGTAGAATATGTGTTATGTTCATTGGGTCATGATTTGTGGATCTGAAAGTGGACTAAACCAGTGTGTTGCGTCCTGGCTTGATGCCTTGTTGACACGGCATGGTGGCTCATGATTTTTCCCTTATCAATTTTTTTCCTATACATTCTGAGTCATGGCTTCAACACAGTGGGTCTGTGAAATTGAAGAGTGAACGTTGATGTGTGCTATTTTTTTTTTAAATGGGTTCTTATTTTTTATATTGCAATGAATTATGTACAATTTCCATCCAAATTTTTTTATGTGAAAATAAAATGTTCAAAAATGTTTTTTTTTGTATCAAGTGGAAGGGAACCACTTGTGGGGGTTATTATTTAATGTATGGTCATAGGGGATGGCCAATTTATTGTGAAAATATTTTCAAACTATGGGGGCACTTAATCATTTTTTAATTTATCATATGGGCAGTTGAAGTGAAACGCCCACTCCCCTGCAAGGGAAAATTGCAACATGTTTTTTTTCCACTAGAGAGTGATTTTAGGATTATTCTTGAGGTTTATGCCTTGAAAGATAGTTGTTTTTCCATAAAATGAAGGCCCCATTGAGATAAACACATAGGGGTATTTTTAGTCATCAGAAATATTTTTTTGAGACGGACACATTAGTGGTGTTCAATTTATATTTTGAGGTTGTTCCATCTGTATTTTTTAGCCTCAAATTTGTATACCTTGGAGTGCACTCTCGGATATACCCGACACTCCCAAGGCAATTTAAAAGTGATCCTTATACCCAATCACCTTCTCTATAGACCTGGTGGATGCAACAGCTGGTTACCCATGCACGCTGGTGGGATGAGTGGTCATCATAAGGACACTTACTCTAGGGACTACAAAGAAAGACACCCTAGACTCTATCCAAGGAGTTTTTCAGATCAACTTCTAAAGACTACAGACAAAGACACTTCAGAATATTATATTCTATTCTCTTCTTTCTTCTTCTCCTCCATATTTGGATCTATGGCTCAATTTTATTGTATTTTCTAGCTCAGCTTTTATTTTGTATTAAAGTGCATTTTTAGCAGATACCGACACCTTCTAGATTGATTTCACCATGAGGGGGAATGATATTCATGGTGAATCTAGTTAGTAACCTACGAGAGGTAACATCCTTTGAGGATGACTTGCAGAGGCAACAAACCCATAAGTGGCTAACCCTGAGGCACCCATGATGACCCTGAGGCACTTAGATGGCTGACCCAGTAGCAAAAGATCCAAGGAAGTGGTTGACCCTGAGGCAATATACCAATATGTATACACCGTTGATCTAGCATTGTTCATAGTTGGAGATCCAAGCGTAAAGAGCATGAGCCTAGACCAAATCAGCAATAAAGGAGGATGATAGGTTTCTTTTAGAGAAGTCAACATTAAGGGGGAATGTTACCTAATGTTGACTTATTTTTTTCTTTAGTTAGGATAGTGCACATTAAGGGGGAATGTTAGAAATAATGTGCACTATGCCTCTTTAACTTGACACTTGTCAGTTCTGTTGACATTTGTCATGTATTGATATAGGCACTATTCCTATTTATACTTTTCATATTTATATGACACTTGTCATGTCATTATATAGGCTTATGCCTATATATTGTACCACTTTCTTGTACAATAATATCTCATATTGTTCATTCCATTATAGTCCTAACACCCTCTCCCTACTGGAGGAGAAATATTGGTTATGTTTTGGTCCTGATTTTCCAAGAGTCGTGAGGACTCCTGAATAGTGATTTGAGCGTCATTGGTGACATCATCAAGAGCTTCTCTATTTATTTTTTCCTGAGTAGAGAAGCAGCCCCTCTTCTTGACTGACCCAATATCCACTGTAGATTTCTTCAAGGGATGGTAAGGTAGAGGGATAGGGGGGGAGTTGGGGGATGGGGGAGGGGAAGTGGGGGAGGCCAAGGCTCGGGTAGGGTAGGGGGGGCTGGGGGATGGTAATAGAGGGTATGTGAAGGTTTTTTTAGAGGATATAACAAGGAGTTCATCCGATGATAGTGGGGAGAAGTGGTTGGAGATAGGGATAGTTAAGCTGCAAATGGGAAAGGATTCTAGAGGAGGGCGAATGAAAGGGCCCTTCATGTTGATAGGGCTTCGCAAGGGGGCTCGGGGGGGTCAGGGATAGGGCTAGGACCTTGGGGTAGGGGATTTTCAAGAGCTCAGTGGTTCCTCCAAGGATGGGTGCTAGGGTCCTAGGAAGGGCACTAGAAGGTGAGGTGGCCCTGGTTTGAACAAAAATTACAAAAAGTCAGTTTATTTTCATATTCAATAGGTTGGGAAAAAGTACAAACCTTGGAAATGAGATTGATAGTCGATGGTAGCTCCACATACAAAAATACTTTCATACACATGCGAGCCTAGGTCATGTGAGTTCCTGTGTGGGTTGGAGGATCGAAGGAGATGAACTCTTCTATGCTTCGAGCTATATCGTGAAGGATGTCCTCATGCCAGAATTGGACTGGAAGACCTAGGAGGCAGATCCAAATTGGGGTAGAATTGATTTTTTGGGTTGCTAGGTGGAAATCAACACCCCACTTGCAGAGGAATAAGCCTCTATGGCCATAAAACCAAGGTCCTCCAGATAATATCTTTTGGGGATCTACAGGGTCGCTCAACTGGATTAGGAAGAACCCCCTTGTGAGAGCAATAAGTTCCATGGGACCTTTAGGGTGCCAAGAGGTGTTCACCCACTTACAGATAGACTCCATGTCCAGATGGGGCCCAAGTAAATTTCCAACCAAAGCATTTGAGTTTTGGTTAAGGATACTGGACATGACTTCATAGGGTATCTCAAGGTTTCCATTGACGAGATGTAGTTTTGCTCTAGGTCCATTCGAATGACTAGGGTTGGGGTTCGTTATCTTTGCATAGGATCAGGGTGGGCTCTTCCACCTGACTTCTATATCTGCATCCTCTTCTTTATTATCGGGTGGTTCTACTTGGTTAGAGTCTAGCTTTTGTTCTTAAGTTAAGTAATTCATGAGTGGCCTAGATGGTGGGCTATGATCATCATCCTATTATACATGAATGGTGGTCTGACTACTCTGCAAGGACTGTGTAGGAGGTTGCCTACCTATGTATATGTTGGGTTTTCAGTATTTGTTCATGTTGGTGGCTATAATTTTATTCACACCTAGGATGTTCCATGTTCCATTGGTTTGCTCAGAGGGGGGGAGGGTCCAAGCTTTCTGCCAAGTCGACCTGTATTTGGATCTTGGTTCTCTTTTGTCTCCAATGTTAAGTATTTTAGTTTTATAGAGTCTACTGACTTTCTTCCTGGTTCTATTGCACCCTTTGCACATGGTCACTCCTCATTCACCATATCTCCCTATTTGTAACATGACAATCCATAATAGAATTATTAAGCTAAATCTAGCAATAAAATTTTTGTAACTATTTTGAAAAAGATATCTAAAGAATCAAAGAAATATTTGCACTTAAATTTATATCCTACATTGTGGGTATACTACACTAGTATTTAGACTTCTATAGGATAAGCCCCTATTTATTTGGTCTATGGTACTAAAGTTATTTTTCCAATTGAAATTGAATTGCATTATTTGCATATTTCTTTGAAAAAACTTATTGAGTCATTATGAGTCTCATCAAGAGTATTAGGAAGCCCATATTGCTAAACTTACTACTATTGATGAGAGGGATGTATGTGCTCTTGAGAATAATAAATTATTTAAGCATCATGATGCCAAACAATATAATAATAAAATTTAAATCACAAAAAGAAATTTGGGGACCTTGTCCTTAAGCTCAATAACGTGCATAAGAAGTGCAAGGTCAATTTTATACAAAATTGGCTTGGTCCATATACTATCAAAGATTTTTTTGAATCCAAGGAAATAAAATTATAAACAATGGATAGAATGGAGTTGGAGGAATCCACAAATTCCATGCATGTAAAACACTTTTATGTGTATCCTTTTCCACCATATTTGTATAGTCTTTTGGATTTTCTATTCACTTTGGTGCATTATGTTTTGCCTTTGACTACTTTGACTATCTATTTCTTAGTGTTAGTCCTATACATTTTTTATTTTGCCATATTTACAAGTGTTTTGTCTTGTATCTTCCCCTTGGGACTATGACAATCCCTCTAAGTGATTATTTTACTTTTAGCTTTATTGTTTTTTTACCAGTTTTGGCTTCCTATTTTGTATTTTGAGTGGTCTCTTCTTGCCAGACCATGATTGCCCTTTAAAATAGTGATCTTGGTCAATTTGGTTATAAGGCTACATTTTGCCTTATTTGATTTTTTTTCTTGCATTTATTTGTTTTTGTTGATTCACCTTCTTTTTGCTTGGTATTTTTATCCATTTTTACTTACATTTATTGTTATCAACTTTGTTTGTACATTATTTTCCTTTCTTCATCATGGTGTTGGTCTTGCTAGTAAGGGGAACCATGGTGTCTTTAAAGTCTTCCCCTATTAGTATCCTTATTTAAATTCCATTAAGTTAATTGTATTACATTAACCCATGCCATCTCCTATATGGTATTTGTTTAAAACACCAAGACAAAATTCTTTAAATTTCATGTAATAAAATAACACAAGCTTTCCAATTAAAAAATCATTCAGTGTCTAACTATGGTTGTAAGTGTGCCTTATTGAACAATGCACTTGATTGGATACTATAGTGGTGAACCCCATTATAGTAGGGGCATGATGAATTTCCCTTCCATAGGATCTCCCTTCCCTAGGGTACATTGTAACATGTATCTAACTCATATCCAATCATTTCTATTGCTTTTTATATCCCACTATAGTGGCATCCATGCCTTGTTGAAAAATGTGCCTGATCAAATGTTGAATGGTAAACTATGTTGCAGTAGGGACATGGTGACTTTCCATTTGATGGGATGCCTCTCCCCTAGGGTGAGTTGCAATATGTATATAGCTCACAAATTTCTTGCTCTTATTTTTCTTATCCCTATATCATGGTGGAAATGCCTTGTTGATTAATGCATCCATCATTAGTGATAAGGAATAGGTTGTATTTGGGGATATATACTTTTATACCATTAATGGCATAGGTTACCATCCCCTATGCCACCTTGTAGTAGTGGGTGGACGTGATTTACTACCATGGTGTTCATATATGTTTATCTTGTAGTTTCTTTTAGGATTGGGGTCAAATACTTACATTTGTACTTGGTGTAAATTGGTTTCTCCCAATTTACCTCATTGTAGTGACAAGTGTATTTTTTTGTACTTAGAACTTATTAGATACTACATGTGGCTTATCTACTTTAGTGGCATGTATGAGAAACATACCACCCCATGCATAGCCATTAATGGAGGTATTATTTTATGAGCATATCAGCAAATGCTACACAAATATTTCATGTTCCATATCAATTGAATTTCATAAAAAACATGACTTTGAATGCTACTCAAGTCATACATGCAAATCTAAAAATATTAACACATTATCTTGTATTATATAAATCTTGAGTGTGTGTTTTCTCATGTCATTGTGTGTTACAGAAATCATATGCATATTCCACACGTGAAATGAGTACAATACAGGTAGCAAAATAAATATAGTCATACATAGATAGAAAAAATGAGATATTATAATGGAAGAAAAATATCACATATACATACATACGTACATATATATATCAAAATATAAATACATATGGATACAATATGGTATAATGGGGCATTGATTTCCATTACCTTAAGCTACCTTATGTCCTAAGAACATATCCCCATTATCCAAAGAATCCTATATACATCTTATGAGTGTGGTGGCTACAAAAATAAACCTAATACAATCAAAAGGTAGAGGTTATAGCTATAAAATAAACCCCTATGTGCCTCTAAATATGTGTTAGGTGCCTATGTTATGGTTTGAGATGTATGAGTCTAGGAGAGTCATGATAGTAACATCTAAAATATTTCTAGCTTCCCCCAGGCCTATGCCAAATCTAGCTAAGTTTGGATCATCTACTATTGTAAGCCTTACTCCCTCTCAATTTCATCTTATCAAAGTCATAGTTCTAACTCCTTATCATAGAGTTAGTAGGATATGTGGCACCTTGTTAGTTCCTATTACAATATTACACCAAGCTATCATGCCCTCCTTTACAAGTCTATTTGCCTCTCTGATGGTCCAACCTATGAAGGAGATAGTAGTAGCAAGCAATCAAAATCAATGATCCCTCCTAGAGTTAATTGCTACAACCTATATACTACCTCATACCACTTCTAAGATATATCTACATTCATAAAAATTATATAAATGAGTTATATACATCATCATAACTAAATAAAAAATTTAATACTAATAAAGTGATAAAGTTCTATAAGATAAAGGACTAGAAATTTTTACCTAGGTTGTTTGGATACCAAGTAGAATCACTCTCCTTAAGGGGTGTAGACTAGATGTCTATGATATCAATGTTGATCCCATGGACATGTAGCTCCTCTACCTCCATACCCTCTTTTGATTCCTCTTCCTCAATAATATTCTTAATAGCCTCCTCATTGACTTCCTCTTCCTATACCATCTCCTCCTTGGTCACCTCTAGTGTGGTCTACTTTACTCATACATCCTCCTCCCCTAAGGGCTTATTGTTATTTATAAGTATCTCCATCAAATTTGCATTTGATATAGAACTATAAATAGGGTAAAAAATGATGGTCTCTCTTAAGCCTTTCTAGAACTATGTTGCAAGACCTCCCTATAGATATCTCCTAGGTCAAAAATGGCCTTGCATTAGTGTTTGGCCCATTTGTCATATCTACTACTTGTTCCTTGTGGTATCTACATCATGGCTAAGGAAGTAGGATCTCTCTAGCTAGACATGGGTCCCAAAACTATCCTAGGATACTCTCTACTCTATGTGGTTCTATGACCTTAGATTGGTGGTCCCACGCAATAATCATCTAGTGCATGTTAATAGTTGTTGCATGTGAAGAACATGTGCTTATATTGAGAGGGGGTGAACAATATACAATAAAACTTTTTGCTTTTTAATCCAAATAACAACATCAGAAATATTAAAGCATTAAACATCACACAAAGCATCACACACATGAGAGACATGATTTTACATGGTTCACCCAATGTAGGCTACTCTATGGAGAAAATATTTCTTATAATTTTTTCTCAAATAAATTCTCTTGGGAATCCTTCCCTACAATGTTTATGAACCTTTGTCCAAAGGAGACACCAATCCCCTAAATCAAATTCATGGATCTCTATCCATAGGAGAACTCCTTCTCCTCTACTCTGGTTGATGATCCTCTAGAAGACTACTACTCCCACTACATTGGATTGTGGATCTCTCTCCATTGAAGACTCGTGTCCTCACTCAGAATACATGTCCTCACTACCCTGGCTAATGGACCTCTATCTATTGGAGACTATTGTCCTCTACTCTATCACCTCCAAAGCTCTATCTCAAATATATACTAAAATCTTTCCTCAAATCTGCTCAACAAGTCCATATAGAACTTACTCAAATTTGCTTAACAAATCCATACATAACTTTTCCAATCTGCTCAACAATTCCACATAGAACTTGCTCAAATATGCTCAAAAAATCCACATAGAACTTGTCCAATATGCTCAATGAGTCCACATAGAACTTGTCCAATCTGCTTAACAAGTCCACATATAACTTGTCCAATCTCATAGAAACATAAAGAGAATTGTTAGAGACTCAATATGTTCTATACTAATCACAATTCTAAATTACTTTCTCAACTCAAATAAGAATATAGAATAGTTTGTTTTATGGAACTTGAACAATCACTTCACACATCCACTTGACTAGGCTCAACCAAATCTACTCAACCAATCACTAAATGAAACACCCCTTTCTCACAAACCCTAGTCCAAGCATGTAAACACCAACTCAAAATGTTTCCAACAATGCTCAACAACAAATATCACATAACAATGATACTCATATTCCTTGCAAACCCTAGTCAAGTTATTCACTCAACAACTCACTTCAACAACAATGCTTATGAAACAACTCTCACATTTCAATGATACTCAGACCCTAGTTCAAGTTCTTTACACAACCAATAGCTTCAACAAAAATGCTTATAAAACAATCCTTTATTCCAGAAAACATTGAAGCATTATCTCAACACTCTCAATAGGAAATTCTAATCAAGTCCTTTTCACTCCAAACTTATTTTCCAGAAAACCAATCAATCAACTCAACTATGGAAGAATGTACTCATACCTTTTTCTTGATGATGAAGGGATCTCATAAATCTACCACAACAACAAACACTCTTTTGCCAAGCTCAAGAAGTTATAATATGATAAACTCCCTCAAAAATTACAATGTAAATATCAAAACATATACACCTTATCACTCCATATTTAAGGAAATATTCTTCAACCTTTACAAAAATTAATTCACCAAATACACCTTATAAACTCCCAATGATAATAATAATCAATGACAAGAATAATGTTAATGCAATATTCTTTCTCAAAAATAACTCTATGGAGGAAATCCCTTTTATCCTTTAAATCCTCAACAAATCAATGTCAAAAACACTTTATTCAAAATAAAGCTAACTCCTTGTTCCTCCAATACACCAAAAATAATATTCAATATAAAAAATTTAAGCAACCCTTTTATCTCCCTAAGACCTCATGTAAAACCTTAGGCACATAAAATATTACAAACAAAAATTAATACCTTTACCTTACCTTGGAAGGGATTCAAACTCATGATGCTTCCTCAACCAACACCCTAGTCGCAGCTCCAATTGTCGCACGATCTGTGTGCTTGCTTGGGGAGAACAGGGCACCACGTGCTCCAAAAACTCATCGTGTTACTTAGTGTAAAACATGTGTCTTTCCTTTGGCACTCTCCAAAACTAATGCAACCACCAAAACACTGTCTCCATGTTTTGAATGCAGGTCTCCTGGTGCCCAACACTCTAACGTTGTCCTCTTTGCCACTAGGCCAAGCTGCCCAGTTGGTGCTTGGTCAATTCACGTTGTTCCTCTTAAATGTTATTTATTAGCGCTAAACACATTAATCACTTCACATATTCCACACGAGTCAACACAATTGCACGCATACATTTATCGAGCAAAAGGATAAGGATTAATGCCTTTTAGGCTTTGGTATTTATAATGGTTTCCCTCCTTTATGAAAAACGTCGACACTCGAATTTCCTCCAATGTATTAGACGTCGGCACTTGTTTATCCCTTTGACCTTATTAATTTATAAAATATTTAAATTCATTTGAATTTAAATTTTTAAATTATTTCTTTAAAACCCTTGGTTTTATTTAAGCGACCTTTCATTTTGCAACTTGGTATAAATAATATTTATTTATAAAATTTAAGTTCATTTTGAATTTAAATATTTTATAAAATAAATATTAAACCTTCCTTTATATTTGCAATAAAATTTCTTGGGTTTTTATGAAAAACATTTTAACTTATGCTTCCACATAATATTAAAAATATTATGGAGCCCTTTTGCCTTTAACCTTGCCTTTAACCTTTGCATTGTATTATGGAGCCCTTTTGCCTTTAACCTTACCTTTAACCTCTGCATTGTTCCTCTTGACCTTTGACATTATTAGAAGCTTCTTCCTGGATATTAATGACAACTTTATTTCTTGAAAAATTCCTTGACATCAATGACAACTCGACTTAATGACTCAAAATGTCCAACAACATGTCCCACAATTTTCTCTATCATAAGTGGTGGTATGGGATCCAAATAATTTGAACCCAAGAATCCACATTAATGGTGACACCTATGGATGTGAGGTGCCTAAAATGTGTTCCCATTTCCTCATTTGAATATCTTTAGTGTAATAGCATGGGGTAAACCTAGGGGCCTATACATTGTAAAACGTTTATACTTGTTAGCTTTTGATGCTATATATTTAAGGAAATGCAACCACAAGTACTAAAATGAGCATGCAATATTAAATATATGATAATGGCAATATACTAAGCAGGAAAAACTCATAAGAAAATTCTGCAATAACTCATAAAACTACCATTAATGAAAGCTCACAAAAATAGGATCTTCATACAAAATGTGGAGATCTCAAATGCTCCATGCTTCATACAAGTTCTACATTGTGTCTAACTTGTATTCTACTCTACTCTCACTTATGCTTTCTTTCCTCTCTCTTCCTCTTATCTATCAAAGGCCTATATATAATGAGATGTGTCTCTTGGCATTTCACCTACCTATGACTCTTCATCTTCCTATTCTATGACTCATGTACACATGGACTACATGCACATTTACATCATCAAGTACTTTGCACATTCTAACACTTGTGCATTTATTACATTGCATAAATTAAATACTCAAATCCTAATCTAAGATAAACTCCTAATCTAAATATGTACCCATGATGGTACATTAGCATGTACCAAATAATGTAATATATTCCAACACCCCCTTGTATTACATTATTTGGTTATTGAAGACTTTAGTCTTCAATGTGGTCTTCATCCTGGTTCTAGAACTTGAGCTCTTCTTTTCTACTTTCTTCATTGTACTCTCTGTTTGTATCCTGATCAAGTAAATAATTAGTATCTTCATCTTGTTCCTTTAGTTCACTTTGATCTGTATTCAACTTGAAAGTATTTTCTTTCATCTTCATCTTTTCTTTTCTATCATGCTTCCTCTTCCTTCTTCTTCTTCTTCTTCATTTCTGCATTTTTACTAGTGATATATCTTCTTCATGGTGAGTTAGTATATCATCACAATAGTATTGGCCAAGATTCAGTATTTCATTGCTAGTATGTTCATTTTATTTCATGTTTTGAAAGAATTAAAAAACAATTAATGATAGATATATCATCAAACATTCTTCTGATGTAAATATAACTATGTTTTGAGTATTCCACCAAGATTTGAAAAGTACTTCATGAAGATAACCAATTAATGTCATAAAATTTCCTTCTTTTGCTTCCTTGAGAAACAAAGAGAATCTTTCTTTTTTACTAGTAGACAAATATTTGTATCCATCAAAAGTATCTATTAAGTTTTGTGAATAAAATTTCAATTCATGAAATAGTTCTTCATTATTGAATGCATTCCTCACTATTTCATCCATGCTTCTTCTAATTTAATCTTTGAAGTGGAATTCCTTATAGCTCCCTAGTATTATGTATTGAGAATAGTTTTGATAGAATCTTTTATCTTTCAAAGCCTTTGAAGTTGTCTACCTTATGACTCCCTAGTTTAGAGATCAAACTCAATGAACTCTTTTCAATTCTCAAATTTGTAGGATACCCCAAAAATTCTAATGTTCAATCAATGGTTTTGACAAGGGTTTAATTTTTCAAATCTCTAGGTAGAATTCCTTTTAACTCCCTAGTATTTTGAGTATAAGATCAAATTTGATAAGATATTTTCAATTCTTAAGTTTTGTAGAATACTTTGTATCTCCCAAGTGTTTTGAATATACTATGGTCTTGATAAAGTACTTAGCTTTCTTAGTTTTCCTTTGAGTTGAATCCCTTTTGTCTCCCTAATGTTCAACTACAAGACAAGCACTTTAATTCTCCTTATAGAAAGCTAGAAATAATTTTAATGCACTTTCAATTTTGATAAGGTTCTCTATTTTCAAGACCTTTAAGTTGGATTCCTTATGTCTCATTAATTTGAGCAAGAGACTAATTCCAATGTAGTTTTCCAACTTTTCAATAACTCTATGTTTTGCTTCCTATATCCTTTAATTTTCAATAGTATAGTTTCTAAATTTCAATAATCTATGTTGGTGTTGAACTCCTTATAACTCCCTAATTAGAAATTTAGAAAATATGGATATTTGCAAATTTAATGTTTCAATTTCTATGTAGAATTCCTTATTCCTCCAAATTAAGTTATTTGCAAATATTTCTTATGCTTGAATAAAGTAATTCCAAATGCTTTCCAATTAAATCTTTCTTGCTTCAAAAAGGCTTTCAAATATTTCAATAAAGCATCTAAGGTTATAATATATCAATGCAATTCCTTATACCTCCATTTATTTAATTAATCTCAAGCATAAAATATTAACTAAGTTTAACCTTAGCATTAATATTCCTTATTTCTCCTTTACCTTTATAAAAAAGTAAGTTAATTTAAATTCTTTTAGTACCTTCTTGATTATGGTACACTGTGTATGAGGTCTGCTTCTCCTTGACTTCTCTATTCTGCAACTTGCACTTTGATTAAGGTGTTGTCCACTTCACTATCTTCAATGCAATATGACACCTTTCTTACAACATTTAATGCTCCTCCTTTTAGAACCTTCTAATATGTTGACTATCCTCCTAATGCTGGTTGGTTTCACTGACCTTCAACTGTGTTGTGTGCTCTATTCACTTGCCTTACGTTCTTATTTCATGAATGGCTTGTATGACTTGTCTCTCATGCAAAGAAACCATTTCATTTCCCTTGGAGTTACTTTCTGTAATGTGACACTTGGCTAAGTATCTCTTTACTCCTCTTGTGTTCTGTCCTTCCAAGTGGTGCTTCTCTTCTATGTAACCTTTATTCTCTTCCTTGGTAATGCTTCTTTATGTTCTTCCAGGTGGTGGTGCCTCTCTTCTACGTAACACTTTTCTATTCCCTTGCTTGATAATGCTTCTTATTTTCTATGTAGCGCTTTCCCTTGCTTGATAATGCTCCTTTTCTATGTAGCACTTTCCCTTGCTTGATAACGCTCCTTCTTGCTTAGTAACATTCTCTTCTCCTTTACACTTGGCACCAAATGCTCCTAATCTTCATTAACAACAAATGGCGTTAGGCTTTCTATCAATTGCTCCTTGTTTTTGGTGTTCTCCAGTCCTTTGTAACGCTGTTTGCTTTTGGCTTTGGTGGCTTCTTGATTTTGGTGCTCATATTCTACTCTCCAACGTTACAACTTTCCTTGAGTAACGCTTTCTTCTATGGTGCTCTATCTTCCTCTCTATCCAAATATGGTGGCTCTTCTCCATAATGGTGGCTCCTCCTTCAAGATGGTGGTGCTTCCTCTTGAGATTGGTGGTTCTTCTACGCTTGGCTACTGGTCCATTCACCTTCCAATGTTGGGGTGCTTGGCTTCACTTTTGTACCTTCATTTTTTTCTTTCCTTCAAGTGACTCTTCAATGGTGCAAGTGCAAACAACTGTTTGGATCCTCCAAATGATGCATAGTTTCTACGTTCTCCAAAAAATCCTTTTTGGTGACACTTCCTCTTAACCTTGGTGGCTCCTCTTGAACTTAGTGGCTCTTCCTTGAGCAACACTCCTCTTGGAAGCTTCAACCTTTTCTTCAACAACATTTGGGCTCCCTTCTTCGTGACTGGTTTGATTTCACTTTTCTATACTTCCTTTCAAACTTTCTTGGCTCTATGCTTGGTGGTTTCTTCTTTGGTGACTCCAAGATTTTAATTTGTGCCAAAACCTTTACCTTTTGGATAGTATGATACTTCTATTCTTTGTTGTAATATATTGACTTATTTATTTTCCAAGAGATAGTAAGTAGTTGATCTTTCTCCTTTCCTTATATTATGTCTAATTTCTCCTTTCTTTGTTGCAGGTTCTAATCCCTTGTGAATGCTATCTTCTCCGATATTTGAAGATATAAACTTGAGACCTTTCCTTTTGCTACTTTAAAACTCAAATATGGTGTTTTCAAAAGACTTAAATAATACTTGGATAAAAAACTTTAATAACACCAATTTTCAAACCTTATTTTGGCCTCCTTTGTAGAAAGATTTCTTGGTGATTTGGTTCACCTATTTTCTGCCCCGGATTTGTAAATTTTGCAGCTCTCCTTTCTACTTAATTGTTGCCTCAAACTTGTCAATTTTGCAGCTCTAATTGCTGCCCAAATTTTTTGCTTTTTAGCCTTTAATTTGCTATCCAAAAATCTGATTTTTGTGGCTCCAATTCTCCTCCAACTTTGTTCTCTCGGACTCTAAAATTTGTATTGCCCAAAATCCCCCCTTGCGTCCAAACTGAATTTTTCAGCTTCTAATGCATCCAATTCCTCCTTCGTTTTGTTGTCCTTAACTCTCTCGAATCTGCTAGGAAACTCCTCCAATTCGCAGCTCTAATCTCCCTTCTAATGCTGCCCAATTTTCTTAATTTTCTGCCTTATTTTTCTGCCAACTCCTCCTTCAATTTTTTGTTCAAGGGCACTTCAAAATCTACCCAAATCTTCTCCAAAATGTAGCTTTATGTCACCTTCAATTTTTTGTCCTGTGACTCTTCAATTTCTGCTGTAAAAACCAGCACTCTTCTCCTTCGCTGATCAGCCTTCAAATATTTTATGGTTGTCCTCAAAACTCTCAAATCTGGTGGCCTCTTCTAGATTATTTCTCCTCCTATCTCCTTGTCGAATTCTGACTTCAAATTGGGTCTATTTTCTGGCCTCCTTCTCAAGAATCTGAATGTCTTGAGGTCTTCAAGAAACATTTCCAAAATTTGGCAAACTTCTTGCCAAATCCTTCTTCCTTTTGGGCTTGTTGTTGGATGGTGACAATTGTCCCAAATTCTTCTTATTAGGAGCTTATCCTTCTTGCAATATTCTCCCTTGAGCTTTCTTCAAATATTCTCCAATGGCCACTTCTTCAATTTCTTCAATAGGGCTTCTCTAGCCTTCTTCTTCTTTCTCCTTCCAAGTTTTCTTGAGACCTCTTCTTTTGGGTCTTCAAATTATGCAGCTTCTCAAATCTTCAATAGGACTTTTCCTAGTCCTCCTCTATCTTCAATATTCAATATTTAAAATCTTGAATTTCTTCAATGGGACCTTTTATTAGGTCTTCTCTTTCTTCAATAAGTCTCCTTTGGCCTCTTTCTCTCTTCTTAAGTTGCTTTCTTATTTTTTCAATATGGAGTCTTCAATATTCTAGCTCCAATGGGGACCTCCTTCTTTGGTCTCTTCAATCTTCTACCTCCAATCTCCAATGGGGCCTTCTTTCTTGGGCCTCCTATTTTTTCAATCTATTTTTTTTGCAACAAAGAACTAATCCTTGCACAAGGAAAGCACATAGACTTTCAGGAAATCAAAGATAAAATTCTTCTCTATCCGTTGTAGGAAGCTTCTCAACTTCTGAGAATTAATTTTCTACAACAAAAAACTTAGATAGTAGCAAGCATGCAAATCTCTAGATCTCTATAAATCAATAAACATCACTATTTATCCTTAAATCTAGTGGAAAGAGATCTATGCTGAGTCCTAGTCTTCACGAGTTTTCCTGCAACCCTATGGAAAGACTCTAGCCAAAAAAGCAATTCTAAAATTTTGAAAATGAGATCTCCCTATCTTCTCTCAATCTCTCTTGTGGCTCTCCCTATCTCCTATCAATCTACCTTATGCTATGATACCATTGTTAGCTTTTGATGCTATATATTTAAGGAAATGCAACCACAAAGACTAAAATGAGCATGCAATATCAAATATGATAATGACAATATACTAAGAAGGAAAAACTCATAAGAAACTTCTGAAATAACTCATAAAATTTCCATTAATGAAAGCTCACAAAATTAGGATCTTCAAACAAAATGTGGAGATCTCAAATGCTCCATACTTCATACAAGTTCTACATTGTATCTAACTTGTATTCTACTCTACTCTCACTTATGCTTTCTTTCCTCTTACTTCCTCTTATCTATCAAAGGCCTATATATAATGAGATGTGTCTCTTGGCCTTTCACCTACCTATGACTCTTCATCTTCCTATTCTATAACTCATGTATACATGGACTACATGCACATCTATATCATCAAGTACTTTGTACATTCTAACACTTGTGCATTTATTACATTGCATAAAGTAAATACTCAAACCCTAATCTAAGAAAAACTCCTAATCTAGATATGTACCCATGATGGTACATTAGCATGTACCAAATAATGTAACATATTCCAACATATACACCCATGTATTTAATAAGAACATTGATATAATAATGTAAGTTTGATGGTCCTAGATGTGATACAAATAATGGTATAGGAGTGCAAATAAATATCTCCCCTAGAAAATCCCCCTCTCTAACCCTATTTGGCCCTCATCAATGGCCAAATACAAAGGATAAATACATGACATCAAAATCCTTTGCATGCCCTTGTGATAGAACATATAGGAAAAGAGGAGGATACCCATGCATTGAGCAAATGGGATGGTAGTACCTAACTTAACCCTTTTAAGAATAATGGTGTGTTATTATTTTGGTTATGTTGGCAATTTTGGGTACCTTGAGTACATTGCCCTTGCCTAAGTTTAGTTGTTGTCGTTGATGTCAAGGAGCTATTGGTAGATGTTGTTTTTGATGTCGAGGAACTATTGGAGCAATTTGTTTTTAAGTCCAAGGATGTGTTTTTGTTGAAGGTTTCTGTTGGTCAGTAAGTCTCCAAGAAAATTAGAGTAGCCTAGTTACCAAAAATCCAGAAAAAGATTAAGTAGAATAAGTTTGCAGATTGCTGGAAAAACTGTCGCAATTTCGTGACATGTTTGAGGAGAGAGAAAGTCACGATTTCGTGACATGTTTGAGGAGAGAGAAAGTTTGGCCAAAACTGTCACGATTTCGTGACATGCAAGAAGGCAGAGGCAAAACGGGCAAAAGTGTCACGATTTCACGACATGTTTGAGGAGAGAGAAATTTTGGCCAAAACTGTCGTGATTTTGTGACATGCAAGAAGGCAGAAACACAGCGGACAAAAAGTGTCGCGACTTCGCGACATGTTTCGAAGAAGTCGTACGGATGCAGAAAGTGTCGCGATTTCATGACATGTTCCAGTTTCACGATCAGTTGGCAAGAAATATCCTAAGGCAGCGAAAATGTCATGATTTCATGACATGTTTCATTTTCGCTAGTGCTAACCAAGAAAAGGATGAAGAAGCGAGAGGTGTCACGATTTCGCTGTAGAGTTGCTGATGATGTCAGCAAAAGGCAAAGGTGTCGTGATTTCACGATAGTTGCGGAGAAGAAGGCAGTGAAGTCTAGAGCATCATGATTTCAAGACAAGATTCATGATGACATCAGCAAAAGCTGAAGCGTCGCGATTTCGTGACAGCAAAGGAGAAGAAGGCAGTGAAGTCTAGAGTGTCGCGATCTCACGACAAGATTTGCGATGATGTCAGCAAAAGCTGTAGCATCACGATTTTGTGATAAGATTTGCGATGACATCAGCAAAGGCTATAGTGTAGCGATTTCATGACAGCAACGGAGAAGAAGGCTATGAAGTTCAGAACGTCGTGATTTCACGACAAGATTCATGGTGACATCAGCAAATGCTATAGTGTCACGATTTCATGACAATAAATCAAATAAGGTGCTCGACAAGATTAGTGTCACGATTTCGCAATAGCATGTAATACAAGGTGTACGGCAGACCAAGGCGTAGCGATATCATGACATGTTTGAGTGTCGTGCGAGAAAAGTCACAGAACAGTAGAAGCGTTTGAAGCCGACGAAGTTAACCTTTGTCGACAAAGTATAAAGTCTTACAGTTGACGTGGTAGAAGATTGAACAACCGACTAAAGATCAAAGATTTCATCTTGAGATTGTGAGTATTAAAGGAAGTCTATTTGAGCATTTTTGTGTGTGATTGAAGTGTGCGTTCGTAATGCGATCTGCGCAAGTAAAGTGTGGGGGATAATTTTGATGGTTAAGAAGTTAAGTGTGCAAATTCTTGTTGCTATGGTTGCATAGAGAGGAAAGATAGTACTACGGTGGATGCACAAAGGAGTAGAAAGTATTGGTGTTGTGACATTCGAAGACAGCATGCAAAAGTGAAGGGTTCGACAGCCGAAGTGCTATGTACTGCTGTGTGCTGTTGTGGTTGCACAGAGAGGGAATACAGTACTACGGTGGATGCGCAAAGGAGCAGAAAGTGTTGTTGTTGCAACATTCAAAAACAGCATGTAGAAGTGAAGGGTTCAACAGCCGAAGTGCTGTGTACTGCTGTGTGTTGCTGTAACTACGTAGAACTGTGCGAGAGTGGGTTTCACCAAACATTGTAACAGAACAGTAAAGACTTGGAGGTAGCTTTGAGCAAGCATTTGAAGAGCTTGTGAACCGTTCTTCTTTCACCAGTTTGAGGACCAGATTGAGGATAGAATTTGAGGCAGAAAGAGGACATTTGTGCTAGACCAAAGGACTGCGTTTAGTGCAAGTTTGAGGACCAGTTTTGCAGTGACAGAGTTGAGGACAGAGATCTCCAGCCATAGCAGGGAAGATAGGTGTCTTCTATGGGAAGAGTTCCACTTGCTAAGGGTAGAGGAGATAGAGGTCCTCTAGAGGATCACTAGCAAAGTTGAATTAGGGGAAGGTGTCTCCTTTGAGCTGAGGCTCATAAACATTGTAATCGGGGAGGATTCCCAGAGGTTTTGATATAACTTTTAGAAGAAAAGTTTTTATCCATGGATTAATTTGTTGTGTCTCATTATGGATTGCTTCTTGTGCACTGTTTTATTGTTGTCTTTACTGCTATCTTATTTTGCTTGTTAATGGTTTGAAAGTTGTAGTGATAAATCAAGTTAAAAAGAGTCTTATACTGTTCACCCCCCCCCTCTCAGTATAAGCTTGTGTTCTATAGGTTACCTCCTTGTTGTGGCCCATTCTATCATTTGTAAGTGAATCTCCTCCATAGTCCTTATTCATAGAGTGTAGCCCAAAATTGTCAGTCCAATAATAAATTATGTATCCTCTAGGGTGACCATCATCTTGATCAACTCATATAGGGGTAGCCTCCATAGAAATGTATTAGTTTATATGCTCTAAAATAGCATGAATAGATAGAATAGTTATTGGTGGGGATGGATGTATGAAATATCTACTATACAACCCAAGTTTATCATGCATAGATTTACCTGAATCTGAGGAGTCATTTACTCCTACATTGAAAAGGGATATCGAAGCCTCCATAGGCTACCATATACCTACCTCTTAGCTTTTCCAATATCATTAGTGCTCACCTTGGAATCATGGTGCCTTTGGCCTTGTACCTAACCTTTTCCCTATCAGGACCTCTCAATAAATAAAAAATATTAGATTTTGACTATGACTACTACCTTTGACCATATTTTTTTAATTGAGGATGCAACTACCCCTGGCTTTCTAGGTTTATGATCATGCCCTTCAATGAGTGATACTAATCATTTCCTTTTTCCATGATCATCAATGTTCACCATGATCACCTTATTTTCTAGAGTGATGACCTTGATTACCTTATTTTTGTGACTGACACTTTACACTATGATCGTCATTTTTAATATTTTTTCTAAACTTCCACATTTTACCATGATCATCATTTTTACAAAAGTAATAATAATGGTTTTCCTTGGGTTTTGAGCTTTCTAAGGTATCTAAGAGTCCATTTCTATCTACCCTATGTAAGCCCCACCACCTAGGTGATGTGGATCTTGTTGGTACTTTATACATTGTCCTAGCTACTTCCTAGCTACTCTAACTATGTGATCATTTATTTTTCTTTTTTTTAAGCCAAATTTTGAGAAAATCACAAATAAAGGTAAAAAAACCTACCTATCCTACATTGCCCTTGTGTTTTCTCACCATCAACTATATTTATACTTAATTTAGGTGTTGTTTAAACACATTATGATCATAAGAGGGCTCATAGTGTGTATAAAAATGAAATTGAAAATAAATGTCTTTACCCCTTGACAAATTTTTATAGGGATAGCAAAAAGATAGTGCTTCTAGGGGTTTTGGCACATTATAGACTCATCGATGCACTCTGTTTTGGCTCATTTTGTATCCAACTAGCATTTTTTAGTAGTTTAGGAATTTTTATAGGTAAATGCATTTCCATCCACATGGGGTAGATAAAAATAAAATTATTCCACACAAAAAGAATTAGGGGCACATAAAGGTAAGTATCGGGTATATTTTCCTCTTCTTTTGCATTTTTTGTTATATACTTGCATATTTTTTATTATTTATTTCAAATCATTTATATTTTTTGCATAGATAGTATATTCAAAAAACACAAAAAAAATTGTTTTTGTTCTATAGCATGGAATTTTTATTTTATCACTTTGACTATCACATATTGCTCTTTTTTATTTTATTTTCCCCAAGGACTCACGAGTGGCTATCCCTTGTAGTGTCACCCACAATCCTTATGGAGGGTCAATATGTATTTGTAAAAATAGAACTAACATCTAACTTTATAGGTTGTGGAGAGTCTTATCCTCCTATTTGTGGGACAAGGGTGAACTAAATTTGTTATTCAATGGGTAGGACAATATCAATCCATGTTGGTTGGTGGTTTGGGTTCCTTTTCTTGACCCAATTATCACTTTTTGTCATATTCCTTGATATTTTGGACTTCTAACTTTCTCAAAACTCAAAAT
The DNA here is from genome assembly GCA_028583015.1 of Wollemia nobilis. Classification (NCBI taxonomy): domain Eukaryota; kingdom Viridiplantae; phylum Streptophyta; class Pinopsida; order Araucariales; family Araucariaceae; genus Wollemia; species Wollemia nobilis. The sequence continues at coordinate 9,379,856 of JAQPPZ010016356.1, read as the reverse complement.
TAAGGATAGATTTATGATTAAGGAATTTTTTGATATGCATCCCCCAAAGCATGCATACTAAAAATCGATGGTGTCAAGACTACCACTTTAAGTGGAAATATTGGTTGTTTAATTAATTTTAGGGCTTTTGATGCATTATCATGATGCTAGTATATTCTCACACATGGGATTCAAACAATGCATTGCTTAGATCAATAGTTATGATTGTATGACCTTTTAAAAAATAAAACTAATTTTTTACTCCAAAGGGAGATTTATCTACTACAAATACCCCTTTTACTTTCTCATTTTCTAACCAAATCATGTCATTTTATTACCAAGTATCAAAATATATCACCAAAATTTTATAAAATATTTTTATGCTAACATTGCTCTCAAAATTCTACCTCTATTACTATCACTTCATGTAATATTTTCTCTCTATCTCTCTCTTGTCCATATAGGTAAAACCAAAGCCATCAGCTTCTAGTTTATTACCTTCCATGGATGAGGATGGGATGAATTACCAATATTTAAAGCCAAAGGTCAATGAGTACTACTCAAGGACCATAATCCAAGGTAGGTCAAACCTCTGCAAACATCCTAGGTGTGATATCTCCTTTACTATGGTAATTTTGTAAGCAAGTACGAATAGGAATGATCATTTAATTATGCTTACTATGAGATGATTTAGTCCTTTATGACCTAGGTGTCAATAATTATGTTCACTATATTAGGATTAGCTTTAGGTTGTTGGCATTTTATGGAAAATTTTAGTGTAATTTATACTTGAATCTTCCATTTTATTTATGCTTGAGTTAGGATAGTTTACAATGTTAACTATTAATTTAATGGATTTTAATCTTAGCTTAAGTTTCTTGGTTTATCTTGTATTAATTTGAACAATTGTATGAGATATCCCTTTTTCCTACAAATAGTTCCAAGCCTTGAGGCTAAGAAGGTCCTATAGAAAACCTTAGTCTCCTAATTTTAATCTTCAACTAATCTACCATATGATGAATATTACAATTTTCATAGGTGTTGATGGTAAAATTAATCAATTCATCTTCTATGTCATCATAATTATAGCCTTTATAACCCATTAAACCTTATGGATTCATACTTAAAATATGAAACCAACTAGAGGTATCTTTTGTTAAGTTCCATCCCCTAAGGTTGGTAAGGTTGTAAAGGCATTTTATTATCTCCAACATTTTCATCTATATTTCACATTAAATTATATTCATTCTACCATATGAAGAATACTATAAATTTTGTAGTGTTAATGGAAAACTCAATCCCTTATTTTGTCTCACAACTACCACATGATAAAAATTGTGAGGTTTATAGGCTTTAATGGAAATATCCTACATCTTCAATCATGTTTCCATAATACTCATATTTCTCTTAGACCCATGGAAAATATTGGATGACATCAATAGAACATTCCAATCATATATGTATTATCATAAAAACTAATCCAATCACATATAGTCATGGGGGCAATGTGCATCATATCCTTAATAAATTAATTCCCCTAACTCAATTGGGAATAAATTTATTTCCAAATCAGAATCTAATCACATCTATAAGTCCTCTATAACACTTTTCTAGAGGCCAATCTATAAATGTTTGTCACACCTAACAAACCCTCTCTAGCATTTATTCCATGAGCACATCTAAAATTAAAAGTCCTTTATAACATTTATCTAAAGTAAAAGCAAAAGTGCTTTATGGAATTTATCTAAAGTTAAACCATAATTCCTTTATGATATTTATCTAAAGGTAAATAAAAATCCTCTATGACATTTTTCAAAAGGTAAATCAGAAGTTCTTTATGGAATTTGTCCAAATTCAAAGTAGAAGTCCTTTATTACATTTTTCTAAAGGTAAAACAAAAATCCTTTACATGATTGTTTAAAAGAAAATTCATTAGTAGAAGCCTTATAGAAATTTTTAATAGAGGTAATTCTATTACCATTGGTGCATCTATAATGTCCTTACAAATCTTTATTTTAAGGTAAATCCATTGCAAATTTTAATAATAAAAAAAAAACTCCTTTGACATATGTCTAGGGGTACCAAACAATGTATATAACTTGTATCATAGCAATGCCTATGGTATTATATAAATTCCCCTTGGGCACATATTTATTTGTATCTGTAGACACCCAATTTTGATATGCCTATTCAACTAGCACTTTAATCATAACACCCAACAATAGATCTTCAATCAATCAAGCCAATCCAACCAAAACCCCACTCATTTCTTGCCTTAGAGTAATAATGTTGATATTTCATGATAGCACTATATGTAGTAGGAAAAACATGGCACTATTGCAATCTAACTTATTTTTATCAATTTGGCCCTCTAATGATCAAATATATTAAAATCATTGGCATTCAACATTAGTGCTACTATCAACACTACTGTAAAAATGTAAGCTATTATTGGCATGAGTTAAATATTTGTAGCACAAGTTAGAAGCACATAGATTCCTTCATCCACTCTCTAGTTTTATCATACGTGCTACCTCTCATATCCATACCTATAAATTTTGAATTCCTTACCTTATCCCAAAGGAATATTTGACCTCTCTTTCTCTCCAAGATTTGCTCTCCCACAAGTCTATAAATTGAACCCATGAGAGAAGCATTCAAAAAGCATTCTTGAAGTATCCAAACTCTACTCAAAACTTTCTAATCTCTCTTTCTCTCTTTCTCATTTACACTCTTGCATTTCCAAGTATTTTTAGTAGCATTTCATGGCAAGTTAAGCAAGGCATAGAGGCATACTAGCTAGACCATACTCCTATTATTATATCAAACTATTGGAGGCATCCTTGGCTATGGAGGAGGAATTCATAGGAGTTTATTTGTAATAATCCATATTGCAATCCTATTTTATTTGCATTTGTTTTGTTTATGTTATACCTTTAGATTTATCTTGCTAACAATATTGGTGCATATAACTATTATTTGTCATTTTATTGTAGTCTCATATGCTTACAGTTGTATATTTTTAACTTATTATCTCTCTCGTGCATTTTATATTTACTTTATACCATCTTATCATTAGTATTTACTCATCTATTTTGATTTATCAATAGCATTATATTTATCACATAGATATTATTGGAATGTTGTTCTTTTATTAACAAACTCCTTAACAATTGTTATTATCTTTTCTTATCTTGTTGGTTTTACTAGTAGGATATTATTGGTCTTATCCTTTGCTACATTTTGGATCAATTCTCATCCAGACCATATTGAAAAGACCTTGCCTTAGTCCTTCATCCCTTTAGGAAATTTACATTTTAATATAGTTTCATCCTTGTTTTTTTTTCTTTTGTTATACATTAGCTCGTAAACATCACTTAGGCTTATTTTTTGGTGTCCAAATATTCCCCTAGGAATCCTATCCTAAGATCCATTTATAGCAATCAACTTCTAGGCCTATTTTACTAGTTTTTCTTCATCCTAGACCTTGTTTTTTAAGTTGTAGGTACAATAGCACTGACTATCCCCATGAACCCTAGTGAATCTAACTTTCTATATTTCATAGAGAGATAGCACCACCTTTTCATGATAGTTCCACTACCATAGCTATTATTGAATCTTAGTGTTATTGAAGAGATTGCATACATTTTCTATTTTAAAGCATAAATTTATATTATCATGAGAGAAATGGGATCTTATTAGTCTAGCTATATAGTTATATGCTTATTTATGATTAGATAGGCCCCCTAAACATAATTCCAATTTCCTTAATAATTGCTTTTGTAATCCATGATAGCATTGGAAATCCATGATAGCATTATAAATACATGATAGTAATAGAAATCCATGATAGCATTAGAAATTCATGATAGCATTGGAAATCCATGATGGCACTAGTATCAGTGCTTCTGCAATAAGTTTGTGCTATTGCTCAACCATTAGAATTAGGTTATTTCTATCTTTGGTTGCATTTTCCTACTTTTTGTAATTTGATTTTGACTATTCTATCTCTATCATTGTATTATGTTATCTATTTCTTAGCAAACTAAATAATAAGAATAGGAATAAATATAGGTCAAATTATTTTATAAAACTCATTTTAGGAAATCAATCATAAAGGCATATTGTTGAATTTAGTCTAGATTGTATGCTTACATAAATCTCTTGTCTTCCCTAAAAAATAAAGTATCCTTTTAATTTTTTTTATTATGGTAAGAAGGGGTTTTAGGGTCCCCAAACCCTTATAAAATCTAAAAAAATATACAATTTAGCATAAAAAAACTGACAAAGAACTGCCAGCTACATAAATTGCTAACCAATACAAAATTGCCTTGTATAAACATAGAATAGCAGTGAACTAAACTAAAATTTGAGGAAAACACAACCAAGTACAACTTAAGCAACAATCTCCATAAGAAACAATCAAGACCATACCACAACAACTTTCCTCAATCTGGTTAATTCCCATCATCTGTGAACATTATCCAATATGTTCATTCCTTACTGCTCCTCCAAAGGTACATTCCTTATTTTCTCCTTTACCCCTATCTCTTGTAAATATTGGGGAAAATTATTTGTCCAAGACTTACTCTCTTCCAATGAAACTCCAATGTTGGCCATAAAATCTACAGCTACATTCCCTTCTCAATAGATATGCAGAATTCTGACATAATTCAGCTGTGATAAATTCACTCTACATTCATCAATCATATATGCTATTGTCTAATTCACTTAATTTTCTTATTTGAGAGCTTTCACTATATTTAAAGAATCCCCTTCAATTATGGCATCCCTTTCCTTCAGTTGCAATAAAAAATGAGTGCCCAATAGGAGAGCTCTATATTTTGCAAAATGATTAGTTTGACTACCAAGAGGTTCAACATATGCTAATAAAAAATCACCTGTATCATCTCTTATTACCCGATCTACTGCAGCAGCACCCATATTCCCTTTTGAATCTCCATAAAAATTAAGCTTAACCCAATATTTTGGAGGTATTTCCCATAACGCATTAGCTCTAGAAGGCTTCAGCAAAGTATGAGAAAAATTGGAAACTTGCCAATATGGAAGAAAAGGTAATTCTATATTGAGGTTTTATTTTTTAAAATAAGCTTTAAAGTTCTCCTCTAAGGCACTCCTAACCCTTAAACTAATAGAAGAAACATCTCTTTTTTCCCTTGAAAATGTGATTATTATGCTCTCTCCATATCTCCCATAAAAATGAGGAAGATAAAAGTACCATAAAACACTCAAGATATTGCTATTAAAGGGAGAGTTCTAGTGTAATCATAGATCCACTATACTTTTAGGTTTCACCCAAGAGACTAAAAATTTTTGGAGTAAATAATTAAAGACTTTAGAGGAAAATACACAATCCAAAAAGAGATGATGGACTGATTCCAAAGCATTTTCACATAGAGCACACATGTTTACAAAATGGAAGCCCCTTTTACAGAGATTATTAATGGTAGAAATTCTATTCTGAACAACCAACCAAAAGAAAAGTTAATCTTGGGAATTAAATTTTTAATCCAAATCTTCGTAACTAGGAACCAACCAACTCCCTCCTTATCCAATAGAGAATAGTCTAATTTAACAAAATAGTCCATTTTACTTTCTTTACTCCAAACCAGAGAGTCATTACTACCCTTAGGTTTCAGAGGAAAAAAATTGAGTAGATTTAATATTTTGTGAGTTGCTTTCTTTTTTTCTTTAGTCAACCCTTCCAACCTAACATCTTTCCACCTAGTTCTCTCAGAATTCAAAATAAGAAAATCCTTAACCTTTTCACCCAATATTTTTGATAAAATCTGTATAATGGGTTGAAACTCAATGTCAAACTCAAGGGGTTGGTTGGTAAACCAACAATCCTTCAAAAAATCCACTTTCTCCCCATTTCCAATCCTCCACCTTGATCCTTTCTTCAAAATGTTTCTTCTATGCATAATATTATTCCAAAATGCAGACCCCTTGGGAAAATATTCTGAACATAGGGAATATTTATTATTTTTTAGGTATTTTTCCTTTAAAATTTTTACCTAGCCCAACTGATCATTATTAATCAACTTCCATACCATATTACCAATTAAGGCCTCATTCAGTAATTTTAGGCATCTAAAGCCTAAGCCTCCATATTCATTTTTAGAACATCACTGATCCCAATTTACTAAGGAAAATCATTTTTTATCCTCTGAACTAGACCATTAAAATGATCTTTGGATCTGTTCTAATTTATCTCTAACAATAGTAGGAATCTAAAAAACTAACATAAAGTAGATGGGAATGCTCTGCAAGGTGGACTAAACTAGTTGTGCTTTCCCAGCCTGACTCAATAAATTACCTCTCCAACCGGTTAACTTTTTTGAAAACCTTTGTATGACTGGGTTCCACATCTCATATTTCATTCTTATTTTAAAGAGTTACATTCCTAAGTAATAAGAGGGGAGTGTGCCAATTGCACAAGCAAAAAATCTCTTAATGCTTATTTTTCTATGCTCTGTAGTATTTAGAATATAGAACATACTCTTGTTGAAATTAACTTTTTGACCTACTGCTCATTAATAGCTGTCCAAAATAAGTTTAATTTGTTGAGCTTGAGGGATAGAGGCTTTGGACAAAATCATAGTATCATCAAAAATGTTTTGATGAGATATCAGATCTGACAAAGAAGATACCTTGAAACCTCCAAGATTACCTTCAAAGACCACTGCTACCAAGGAATGACCTAATGCCTCTGCAAGAATAATAAAAATATATGGAGATAATGGATATCCTTGATGTAATATACAAATGCTATTGAAGTATCTTGTTGTTGCTCCATTTACCAAAATTGAGAACTTGGCTATGGAGACACAGTTCATAGTCAACTTTACCCAGTTCTCATTGAAACCAAACTTTTTAAAGATCCTTTCCAAAAACTCCCAAGAGACTCGATCATATGCCTTATTCATATCTAATTTTAACAACATATCAGCCTCCCCACTTCTATCCATAGAAAGAATAACCTCATGAATTGTGACTATTCCATCAAATATTTGCCTACATTTAACAAAACCCCCTTGGTTAACATCAATAATAAAGGGTAAAATTGTTTAATCATATTAGCTAATGTTTTTGATAGGATCTTGTATAAGGTTTTGCAAAGGCTTATAGGTCTAAACTGTGTAAAATCTATAACCCTTGCAAATTTGGAGATTAGAGCTAAAAAAGTGGAGTTGACATATGTAGGGATGAAATGGGTTCCTTACACCTCCTCAATAGCTTCCACCACATCCTTGCCCACCAAGTTCCAAAAATTCTAAAAGAAAGTTGTTGGAAAACCATTTGGCCCTGGAGATTTATCACCTCCCAAATCAAAAAATACCTTTCTAATCTCCTCTTTAGTGAAAGGGCTAGAAATATAATCATAAAATCATCCTGTATGAGATGGTGAATATGATTCAACAAAGTTTCCATTGCTTATGGATCTTCCTATTCTCAAGTTTCTAAGAGATCCTTGAAGAAATTCATTGCCTCCTCTCGAATATCATCAAGATTATTGACTACTAATCCATCATATTTAACAACTTCCTTGATCTTGTTGCAGCTTCTATGTTGGAGGGTAGAAACATGAAAAAAAATTGTATTACAATCCCCTTCCTTTAGCCATCTAATCATATACTTTTGTTTCCAATGAACTTCCTCACTATCTTGTTGTCTAATTTTCTCTGTGATATTCCCTTGATTCAACTTAATATCTAGTTCCGATAACTGCTCTTTTATTTTATATTTTCTTTTAAAAATATTTCTAAACACCATTCTATTCCACACCTTAATATTTTGCTTGAAATATCTTAATTTTTATGCTATTTTATTAAGTTTAGATCTTGGAAAATATTTCTACCACCATTACTTAATTTTGGAGTCAAAATCCTTATGTTTGAACCACATTAATTCAAACCTAAATGGAATGTTGTACTTCCTACCATCTTCTATAAATTCCCATATTATTGGGTTATGATATGATCCAATATTTGTAATTTAAGTGAGTGTGGAATCACCAAAAATGGTCAACCCCTCTTGAGAAATTAACACCCTATCTAATTGAATCTGAATGATTTGATCTCCTAACCTTCTATTACTCCAAGTATAAGATATTATTCTGAGCTCTACATCCATCAATTCATTACCATTAAAAAAGTCTCTAAAATATTTCATTCCTTCTAAAATGGTGGAAGATCCTCCTCTCTTAAATGAAGGATTTAGAGGAGTATTAAAATCTCCTACTAGAATCCAAGGTAGTCCCTTAAATTCTTCTCTCATTTGAGTTAGGTCAAACCATAATTGCCTTCTTTCAACTATTGTATTAGGGACATACACATTAGTCACAATCCAATTTTTCTTGTTTTTTAGGTTGTGGAAAAAATTATAATCAACCATCTTGTACTTAAAATTAACCTGCCCTCAATATTTTCCTATCCTATAAACACAAGAGTCCTCCTAAATCTCCTACTACTTCACTATATTTCCAACCTACCTCTTTCTAAATTTTCTTCTGAATCATATCAATTTCAATATGGTCCATTTTTGTTTCTTGTAATAAAAAAATATCTAGATTATTTTCTCTTATAAGAGTATACACCAAACAGTGTTTTGAAGGGGCATTAAGGCACCTAATTTTCCATGATAAAATTTTCATCTCTTTGTTTTGGTGGAAATATTCTTCCTCCCTTCAAAATTTAAAGTTGCCTGAGTGCCATCGGCCACATCCCTAGTAGATTATTTCTTAATAGTAACAGCAACTAACACCCTACCTGGTCTTGTCTCACCTCCCACGTCTATTGACCGTTTGGAATTACTTTGGGTTACTCTACTCTGAGTTGAAACATCTTGGTTTTTACCTCTTGAATTTTCTCTCATAATATTCTCCAACTTTCCATCAAACTATTTGGTTTCTATTTATATTTCATTATCTAAGGATTGTTTTTCACCCTATCTTTCTTTTCCTCTTATTGGAGTTTTCCCTTAGTTCTGTATCAGAAAAACCTGGTATCTCTTCAATAAGATTCAAATGCAAGAATAAATTTTATAGGGGAATATGATTGTTCAACTTATTAGGGTTTGGGGATAATTCACTTACCTCATTATCAAGATCTTCCATTGCTCCTTCTTTTTATATCTCCTGATCTCTTGATCCTATCACTTGCTTTTTTTTTCCTTCTTTCTAAATATACCTTCTAAAAACTCTTCATTGAAATCTCATTTTGTTGATGAGGAGCAACTTGCTTTTGAACCCATTTATGCTTACCATTAAAATTATTCTTGTGTGCATTGCATGCAACACTTAGATGTCCTTATTTTTTACAAATCCCACACTTAACTGTCAAATTTTCATATTCAATGGTTTGGTTCCAAGATCCATACTTGGAAATTAGTTTTATAGATTTGGGTAATTCTTGATTCAAGTTTACATTTACACAAATTCTTACAAAAATTATTCTTAACCTGGCTAAGGTTGTTGGATCTACTGTAATTTAATTGTCCTATATTTCTTGCCACACATGCTAAAATATCTTCATGCCAAAGGTGAATAAGGAGCCCAGGGAGACAAATCCAAATTAATGCTATATTAATTCTTTGCAAGAAGGCATCAAAAATAGGGCTCCATTTTTGAATAAAAAGCCCTCTTCTCCCATAAAACCATGTGCCTCTTTGGAGGATTCTATCACAGTCCATTGAATAGTTTAATTTGACCCAAAAAACCCTCATGGTAAGGCCACAATGTCCATATGACCTAGGGATTTCCATTTTTGTGCTGCCCATTTCCTAATCTCTTCCAACCCTGGTCGAACTCCAACAAATTTCTCAACTAGAGACATCTCTACTTGTTCAACTGCCAGGTCTACCAGATCATCTGGGATTTGTAGTTCTCCATTCAATGGTTGCAGGTTGAATCTCCTCTTTGATATTTTTTGCTTACCTTTTAAAATACTAACCCAATATTGAGCACCTCGGTCAATTTTTTTTCCTTACTCATATCACAATCTCCATCATCGACCCCAGCATATTCTTCTTGCTATCCATTTTGCTTGCTTTTCAATCATGTTAAACCTGACACTACTTCTTGCCTTGAGCTCTCCATGGGAAAAATATCATCCAATTTCTTTCAAACATTTGATTTAGTAATACTTATATGAAGGTATAAAATACCCATCTTGTTGTAATTTTTTTCAAACTCTTGAAGAGCAAAAGGCCCCGATAAACTAAATATAGAAAAATAATAAATACAGAATCAAAGGAAAAAAAGAAGAAGATAACATATACACACATAACACAATATTTCACCTAGGAAACCCTTATAGGAAAAAACCCAGCATGGTAATATATCCTTATTGTATAAACTTAACTGTATCCAATACAATAATTTTCATCTCTCATATCTCAAATATCCTTTTACTTTATTCGCAATCATTAAAATAAAATAAAAATGCATAGCTTAGGATTATTTTTTGCTTACATACTTGTATTCTTACATGATTTATACTTTTGCTATATATTTTAGGTTCTTACTTAGAAAGTATTAGGTCTAGGTGACACAACCTTAGGTGATTTGTGAGATGTATAAATAAAATATTTTCTTGGAAGACATAGTTATAAATATACATAAACATATCGAGGTAGACCAACCCATTTTATTTTAGATCCCCTTTGGGAAGGGATATAGGGTCTCAACCCATGTGCAACCTACTCTCTATATTTTTGCAAACCTAACATGAAACAAAACTAGACTTTAATAAAAGATAAAATTAATTTAAACCTAAGTAAGACCAGTTAAGATTATTTGTTTCATCTAGATCATATTAATCAAGAATAAGAATTTTTTCTTCTACTAGTGTGAAAGTATAAATACTATGTCATGTCTCCAAGTGCGGTTGGTCCTCATACCATTCCTTTTTCATGTACCTCAAGGTTTTCCCTCATGTATGGCTATGCATATCAGTGGAAATAAGCCTCTTCCATGTATTGATAGGTATCTTAGAAGGGCAAGTATATCAAATAGTTTTAGGTATATCAGGAGACCCTCCAAAGGTATATTGGCTAGTTTTTTATATTCGTAGCATTTGCTACCTATATTAATCAAGATCTAATTAATTAATAATTTATTTTCTCCTAACTCTTTATCTATGGCTAAAAATTGATATGATACCCAAAGTATTACCATCATCTTCTTATTCTCCTTTTTGATATGCCTAAGAAGAATAACAAAATCCATGGGTAAACCCTAATTTTAGAGAGGTGGAACATGTAGAAAAGGTAGCATTTTATTTTATAGATCATATTAGGAAATGTGTAATATGGAACAAGAATATATTTCTAGATTAGATAAGAACTTGATAATCAAAATAGGGAAGAACCTTTAAATTCTGATCCAAGACATAAAAATATTGAACATTCATACAAAAATGAAAAGCAAATAATTTAGGTCCTAATATATCTATATCTCATCCTATTGATTATTCTACTACTCCTATTATTTTTATATGTGTAACTACTTATATTCCTTCTTCTAAAATTCCTCTATATATTCCACCTACTTCAAATCCTATTTCTACCAATCCTTTTTTGTCAACCAATTTAGTTACTAAATATGAACAAACACCTATAGTGTCCAATCAAATAGTACCACCTTTATGATCACTCCATCAATTATCTTAAACTTTCTCCTATGTCAATTCTCAATCCCTAAGTGCCTTTAAATCAACCTTCCCTTGAATTTCAAAGTATCAATGCTAAGTTAGAAAACCTTAAAAAAAGAGACTCCAAGTTTGAAGAATTAGAATGCCAAATTGCCTCTCTTCAAGATGATTCACTTGGACAAAACTATTCCTTTGGTGAATTTTATGAAGAACACAAGCTTATACTGAGAGGGGGGGTGAACAGTATAAGACCTCTTTTTACTTTTTCCTTTATATTTCAAAGCAGTAAAGCAATATACCCAAAGCAATATCAAAGCAATGCACAAAATCATCCACAAAGTGACATCAATTTTAACGTGGTTCACCCAGAATGGTTGGGCTACGTCCACAAAACTTTTCTCTAAAAGTTATCTCAAATTTCTTTGGGAATCCTTCCCAATTACAATGTTTATGAGCCTCGGCCCAAAGGAGATACCTTCCCCAATAAAATTTATGAGCCTCTGCTCAAAGGAGATACCTTCCCCTCTACTCTGGAAATGATCCCTTAGAAGATCAACTACCTCTACCTCTTGCCAGCATGTGGAACTCCTTTCCACCGAAGACCTCCTATCCTCAATGCTTAGCCTAAGAGACCTCTGTCTTCTATGATCACGTCCACAACAGCTCAACAACCTCTGTCCTCAAGCAGAAGCACTCCACATTTGTCTTTGCCCTTTGTGCTCTCTACGCCCTCTGCTCTCTTTGCGCAATCACAGCCGCACTTGATCGAACTTCAACCTTTGCACCTCTGTGCAATCATAGCGACACCGTCTTCACACACTCTGCTTCCTTTGCGATCTTTCACACTTAGAATGATTCGACGAAATGCACTCTGCACACTACGATCGAATTTCGCACTCTGCTCTCGATGATCGAACTTCTTGCTCTATGCACTATCTGCGAACGTCGCACTTCAACAACGCATTCATTCACCCTTCAACTCTCCAAACAGCCCTCCTTTTATAACAAAATTTTCATGATGAAAACTTTAATCTTAGTCGGCTGTTATAACAAATGCAAGCCCTAATCTTCGTTGGCTGCAAGCCCTAATCTTCGTCGGCTAAAATTTGACTTTGTCGGCTTCAATGCCTCTGTAACTCTTCTGTAGCTTCTACCGCGAAACTACAACATGTCGTGATATCGTGACACTTTTGCAACCGTACACTTTCTTTTGGCTTTTGTCATGATATCGCGACACTTCAGCCTTTGTCGACTTCAACTAAGCTCTTGTCGCGATATCGCGACACTTCTGTCTTTGTCAGCATCAACTTTGCTTTTGTCGTGATATCGCGACACTTCTTCCTTCGTCGACCTCCTTTCTACTTTTGTCATGAAATCATGACACTTCTACCTCTGCAGACTTTGTCTTCACTTTTATCGTGAAATCATGACACTTCTATCTTCATAGCCTTCCTCTCTACTTTTTTCATGAAATCGTGACACTTCTCCCTGTTGAAGACCTACTTTCTATTTTTGTCATGAAATCATGACACATTCTGCAACCGTAAGCTTTCTCTTCAACCTGTCATGAAATCGTGACACTTCCTGCATCCGTACGCTTTTTCTTCAACCTGTCATGAAATCATGATAGTTCTCACTTCGAACTCTTTCCTCTGTTGCATGTCATGAAATCATGATAGTTCTCACTTGGAACACTTTCCTTTGTTGCATGTCGTGAAATCGTGACAGTTCCCATTCCGAACTCTGTAGCATGTCACAAAATCGTGACAGTTCTCTCTTCGAATTCTGTAGTATGTCGCGAAATCATGACACTTTTCATTTTGCTTTCTCTCTCCTCAAACTTGTCGTGAAATCATGACAGTTCACACTGGACTCTAGCTCTTCTACAGCACGTCGTGAAATCGTGACACTTTACCTTGCTTTCACTTTCCTGCTTAAGTCGCGAAAATGCGACATGTCGCGATATCGCGACACTTTTCCTCCTTAGCTCTTTTCTTTTCTTCGGGTCATGAAAACCCGACATGTCGCGATATCGCGACACTTTTTCTATCGGACTCTCTCTCCTGCATTATGTCACGAAATCGTGACACTTTTTCTCTCGGACTCTCTCTTCTGCAACATGTCGCGAAATCGCGACAGTTTTTCCACTTTGCCTTTTTCTCTGTCAACATGGGGTTTGCAAAAGACCTTTGAAACTGTCATGTCGTAACCTTCATCAAAACAAATTATTTGACATCAAATCAAATTCCTTCAAAATCTTCTTGACATCAATGACAACTTATTCACTTGAGCAAATGCAATGTACCCAAAGTACCCAAAATTGCCAACAATCTCCCCCTTTGTCATTGATGGCAAACCTTTACTGAAAACACTTCTCAAGAGCCAAAACTGAAAACCAACTGTGCTAACAACTGACAAACTGTGCCCACAACTGAGAATCTTCCTTTGAAGTTTTTCTCCCCCTGACTTGAAGCTTTCCTCTTCACTTGAAGCTCTCCCCCTTACTCATATCTCTCCCCCTTTGTCATCAATGGCAAAGGGTCACCTTTGGGGCTCGGGACTAAGAATGAGCCTCTTAGCTCGGTCCCTCCCCCACCTCCTGATGAGGTAATTAATTTTGGGGTGGGAGTAAAACTCCCATTAGGCACTGATCATCATCAGTGTCTATAACTTCCTTGCCGGGCCTTCTCGTGAACTCTTTGTCCATATTCCTGTTCTTGTCACTATTCTTGTTCTTGTTCTCATCCCTGTTCTTGTTCATGCCTTGATCCTTGGACCTGATCATGCCACTGTTCCTGTACCTGTATTCTAGAATTTTAGCTCTACACTGTCTGATTATATGACCTTCATTATTGCACTTGAAACACTTGACGATGTTGTTTCTCTGAGGTAAACCTGATCTTTGAATCCACCAGTTCTGCCCAAACCTGTTCTGGCCGAACCTGTTTTGATCAAACCTATTCCTGTTATTTACCTTGCAATAGACTGCCTTGTGCCCAAACTATTGACAAGAGTAGCAATACCCTTGAAAGTAACTAGCACTTCTAAAACTGTCATTTACCTTCTTCACTTGAGCCATGCAATGTGAAGCCATGTGACCAAACCCGTGACACGCAAAACATCTGCCTTGAAATTTTCCTTTATTTGACCTCTTGGGTCCCGAAAACTTCTTCTTCTCATTCTGAATTCTATTTTCTATTTCTGCGCATCTATCATTCAAGGACTCATGATCTGAAATACTTTCCTCATCAGAACTCTCTTCCTTTTGGAGTCTCTTACTAGACTCTCCAACTTGTTCCTTGCGTGGCTTAACAAAACCAAGCCCTATTTTATCTGTTGTCTTTCTTTGACCTTTGATGAGTGACTTAACCTTTTTGGAGCTGTCTTGAAACCCCGTAAAGCTTATCCTTGTACTCTTTAGTTTCCTCTTTCAAAGAAGCCATTTTCTGTTCTAACTCACTATACTCAAGAACCTTAGACTCTAACTCATCCTTGAGTTCTTGCGTCTTAGCTAAAGAGAAATCAAGATTTTCTATAAGATCATCTCTCTCCATACAACATTCATCTAACTTATCCTTGAGTCTAGCATTCTTCTTTCTTTCCTTTTTCAAAGCACTAAGAGCACTAATAAGTTCACTTTCAAGATCCTTTATTTGTTTGCTTTCTGAATCATCAAAGCCTTTTTCAGATTTCTTATCACTAGAGGTGCTACCTTTTTCAAAAACCATACATGCATCTTCCTTATAGTTTTCTGAAGCATCCTCATACATACTGGAAACCAAATCATTATTTGTACAATCATCCTCAAGGTGACCAAAATTTCCACATCTAAGACATTTCATGATAATGAATCTATGTTTCGGTTCTTCCTCTTTTTCCCGATATGAACAACATCTCATTTTCATCATCACTTGAAGAACTTTCACTATCACTACTAGAACACTTACTTGCTTTGTCTAGGTAGAAACTCTTCTTGTGCTTGTGAGAATACCTCTTTCCTTGATTGTTGTGCTCATCTTTGTTCTTTCTGTGATGCTTGAGCTTTTCAGAATCCTTGCTCTTAGAATCCTGTTTATCTTCATCACTTTCATTCTTGGAAACAGTACAGTCAGTAGCATAATGACCAAACTTTCCACAATTGAAACATCTTATATTTTTCATGCTTTTGTGCTTTCTAGAGAACTTGCCTTTCTTGTTGTAATATGCCTCTTCATCACTAGAAGACTCATCACTCTCTTGAAGTTGTTTACCCTTGGATTTCTTGGTAGCCTTGAAAGTTGCCTCTTTCTTGACATCAACCTTCACTTGAGTTCTCAACTCAAATGTTGCAAGTATACTATGGAGCTCATCCTTTTTCAACTTATCCAAATCTTTAGCTTCCTCAATAGCAAAAATATTTTCACTAAATCTATTAGGAAGAGATCTTAAAATCTTATCACAAACATCATTTTCAGCAAGCTCAAGACCTAAGTCTTTCATGGAGTTAACAACCTCATCCATACGAAGCATGTAGTCACTAATATTTTCATCATCATTCATCTTGAGTTGTTCAAACATACCTTTGAAGTGTCTCAACTTGGCCTTTCTAACATTTGTATCACCTGTATGAACCACCTACAACTGTTTCCACATTTCACTAGTCTGTCTTGCAGTGAATCACTTTGGTGAGATCTCGCTTCTGTAAGCCTTTTAGGATTGCATTCATTGCTTTTGAATTGTTGTGATGTAGGAGCCTTTCTTCTTTAGTATTTGGACCATGTACAGGAATAGTGTACTCATCTTCAATTACTTCCCAAACCTCATTACCAAGTGCCATTAGATGAACCTTCATCCTTGCACTCCAAAGACCAAAATCTGACCCATCAAGAATAGGTGTTGCATTGCCACTTGAATAATCCATTGTGTTCTTTACTAGCTTTTCCTTCAAGTTGTTAAACTTTCGAAGGCACCGGCTCTGATACCAATTGAAGAACACAAGCTTATAGTGAGAGGGGGGTGAATAGTATAAGACCTCTTTTTACTTTTTCCTTTATATTTCAAAACAGTAAAGCAATATACCCAAAGCAATATCAAAGCAATGCACAAAATCATCCACAAAGTGACATCAATTTTAACGTGGTTCACCCAAATGGTCGGGCTACGTCCACAAAACTTTTCTCTAAAAGTTATCTCAAAGTTCTTTGGGAATCCTTCCCAATTACAATGTTTATGAGCCTCGGCCCAAAGGAGATACCTACCCCTCTTTATGGTTGCTCAAAGGAGATACCTTCCCCTCTACTCGGAAATGATCCCTCGAAGATCAATTGCCTCTACCTCTTGCCAGCACATGGAACTCCTTTCCATCGAAGACCTCCTATCCTCAATGCTTAGCCTAAGAGACCTCTGCCTTCTATGATCACGTCCATAATAGCTCAGCAACCTCTGTCCTCAAGCAGCAGCACTCCGCATTCGTCTTTTCCCTTTGTGCTCTCTACGCCCTCTGCTCTCTTTGCGCAATCATAGCCGCACTTGATCGAACTTCAACCTTTGCACCTCTGCGCAATCACAATGACACCGTCTTCGCACACTCTGCTTCCTTTGTGATCTTTCACACTTAGAATGATTCGACGAAATGCACTCTACACACTACGATCAAATTTTGCACTCTGCTCTCGACGATCGAACTTCTTGCTCTACGCACTATCTACGAACGTCGCACTTCAACAACACATTCATTCACCCTTCAACTCTCCAAACAGCCCTCCTTTTATAACAAAATTTTCATGATGAAAACTTTAATCTTAGTCGGTTGTTATAACAAATGCAAGCCCTAATCTTCGTCGGCTAAAATTTGACTTTGTCGGCTTCACTGCCTCTGTAACTCTTCTGTAGCTTCTATCGTGAAACTACAACATGTCGCGATATCATGACACTTTTGCAACCGTACACTTTCTTTTGGCTTTTGTCATGATATCGCGACACTTCAGCCTTTGTCGACTTCAACTAAGCTCTTGTCGTGATATCGCGACACTTCTATCTTTGTCAGCATCAACTTTGCTTTTGTCGCGATATCGTGACACTTCTTCCTTCGTCGACCTCCTTTCTACTTTTGTCATGAAATCGTGACACTTCTGCCTCTGCAGACTTCGTCTTCACTTCTATCGTGAAATCATGACACTTCTGTCTTCATAGCCTTCCTCTCTGCTTTTGTCATGAAATCGTGACACTTCTCCCTGTTGAAGACCTGCTTTCTATTTCTGTCATGAAATCGTGACACATTCTGCAACCGTAAGCTTTCTCTTCAACCTGTCGTGAAATCGTGACACTTCCTGCATCCGTACGCTTTTTCTTCAACCTGTCGCAAAATCATGACAGTTCTCACTTTGAACTCTTTCCTCTGTGCATGTCACGAAATCATGACAGTTCTCACTTGGAACACTTTCCTTTGTTGCATGTCACGAAATCGCGACAGTTCCCATTCCGAACTCTGCAGCATGTCGCAAAATCGTGACAGTTCTCTCTTCGAATTCTGCAGTATGTCATAAAATCATGACACTTTTCATTTTTCTTTCTCTCTCCTCGAACTTGTCGTGAAATCATGACAGTTCACACTAGACTCTAGCTCTTCTATAGCACGTCATGAAATCGTGACACTTTACCTTGCTTTCACTTTCCTGCTTAAGTCGCGAAAATGCGACATGTCGCGATATCGTGACACTTTTCCTCCTTAGCTCTTTTCTTTTCTTTGGGTCATGAAAACCCGACATGTCACGATATCGCGACACTTTTTCTATCGGACTCTCTCTCCTGCATTATGTCATGAAATCGTGACACTTTTTCTCTCGGACTCTCTCTTCTGCAACATGTCGCAAAATCGTGACAGTTTTTCCACTTTGCCTTTTTCTCTATCAACATGGGGTTTGCAAAAGACCTTTGAAACTGTCATGTCATAACCTTCATCAAAACAAATTATTTGACATCAAATCAAATTCCTTCAAAAGCTTCTTGACATCAATGACAACTTATTCACTTGAGCAAATGCAATGTACCCAAAGTACCCAAAATTGCCAACATTTTATAGTCAACCATTAGATCCTATAATTATCAACCATCCATTTTTTCCAAATTTGAGATACCAAAATTTCAAATGTATGATGGCAAGCAAAACCTATTAACAATCTTAGATTATTCCAAATTGCTTGCAGTGATGTAAATCATGATGAAATGCTTCTCCTTATGCTCTTTCCTAAAATACTTTGTGTCCTAGCATTGGAATAGTAATTCTAAATATCCTTTAATTATATTAAAAGCTTTAAGGAACTTACGAAATCATTCATAAATAATTTTCAATATATTGAAGAAAAGATCATGATAGGTAACCTTTATGAATTAAAAAAATATAAGGATAAAAATTTGACCTATTTCTTATAAAAATGGTAAACCCTTGTTGGAAGTCTCCAATACATTCCCCCACCAAAGGAAATATTATATATATTTATTAGTAATCTTCATGAGAAATTGTCCTATCCTTACCTCCTTTAAATAAGTAGTAGACATGACCAAACATGTAGAAGTCACCCTGCTATAGAGGGGGCAACTTAAGTACAATAAATAATATGATAAACCATATTCCTCTAGAAATAAAGGACAATATAAAAATAATCATGTAGCATGTGATGATGTTATCGATTCCTTCCAAACAAACAACATAAATATAGTAGCCACTGATCCCTAAAAAATTGTCATTGAAAAACAAGATAAACCTAGGGACTAATTCACTAACATTGGTCAAACTCAAATAATTATTTTAAAGTTACTCCTTTATGTAAAAATGATAAATCTCCCACCAGTTAGACCTCTATAAACCTCAATAGACCTACCAAACCGGTATTAACAAGATGAACATTGTGATTATCACCATATCGATGGCCACAAAATGGATATGTGCAACATTTTATGCAATGCCATTCAAAACCTTATAGATGATGGGAAAATTATATTTAATAATCAACAAGCTTCACCTAATAAAAACTTAGAAATATTTCAAAATCCTTTGTCAACCCATAATTAGAAATCCACTAATTATGTTCAAGGTCATAACATGGTAGGCACAATTTATTTGGCTAATTCCTCTTGCGTTGTAACCCAACAACAAGCTAAGAACCAATATTTGGAGCAACCCTCACAATCACCATTAGTCCTTCCCCATAATACAAGGGCAACTTCCTCCAATAGAACACCTTTGGTACTTAGACCTCCTAAAGATAATCAAAACAATTTAAATCTTTGGTAACAATTAGAGGGCATACCTACTAAAATATCTCTTTTAGAGTTACTAAGAACCTTCCACACCCATAGAGACATATTACTCAATATTTTAAGTGAAAAAAGAAGTTTTCCAAGACTTACCTCCCAATGATATCACCAATATAGTAGGATTCATTGGGGTTAATAGTGTTGTCATAGAATTTTATGAAATTGATATGCCTTTATCTTGAATGTCGAGAGACTTACCCCTCTATATAATCACTCATATTGGAGAGAAGCTTAGTAAAAGAGTTCTAGTTGACAATGGGTTAGCACTTAATATTTGCAATACAAAATTCCTTGAACACTTCAATTTAACTAAGGAATATTTACATAAATTAAACCTCATCACTAGGGATTTCAATAATGAAGAATGATAATTTATTAACACAATAACCTTAATTCTTAAAGTAGGACCTCGAATAATTAATATGTTTTTCTATATCATTCCTTATGGTGTAACTTATAACATACTCCTTGGATGACCTTGGATCCATTCTATGAAATTTGTTCCTTCCATATTACATCAATATTTTAAATATGAATACCAAGGAAGGATTATCCACATTCCTATTAATCTTAAAATATTTTCTTATTTCCAAATAGTAAATGAAAAACAATTTGAATGAAACCTTTGCCTATCTCTCCATCTAGCTCTACCATCTACCTATTCTCAACCTAAGTAAGATAACAACAAACATGAAACTCATCTCATTGATCTAAATTATGATCATTAATATCGAATTTATGATCAAATAAATTTGATTAGCCAAAATAATGATCCATTTGCAAACCTAGTTAACCTTTTTTCTCTCCTCACGTACTTTAGGTTGAGCAAATAGAAAAGGGCTAGAAGTATAAATAGGAAGTTTCTCCTTCATTTGTGCTAGTACTTTAATGAACAAATTCATGGTAGTAATCCCATCTTGATCAAATTATTATACTCATCATGTTATATATCCCTTGTTGTATCATCATAAAAATCATGCACCTATACTATTGCATCAAATATATCAAGCATTAAAGTATGAATAACAAAGAATTGAACAATAATGAGAGGGTTCATTTATTAAATCTTTGCCAAATCTCAATTACAAATATGTCCCTCTTAGGGATACCAAATTCTTGATACAATTGATACAAATTTGAAGGCCCCTAAATGGGGATGGTGCAATCTGCAGGCTCTTAGAGTAGACACGAACTGCTCAAGGCTCAAGGAAGCCTTCTTCTCACTTGCTTGGAGGAATATGATGCCAAGAATACCTCAAATTTTTCAAGATCCTATAAATCTACATTCAAGAAACAACATAGCATATTTAGAAACAAAGGAGACCTCTCATGATGAGGCTCTTGACAAGCATTTGCATGAATTATAACAAATATGCAAATAAATCATAAATACTTGTAAATATAATCACCAAATATCTAGATTATGATAAATAATGCTAAGAAAATAGTAAATATAGCTAATATAATGCATAATTTGAAATTAAAACTTGAAATGGATAAAACCTAATGAAACTAGTACAAATTAGAAAATATAAGGAAATAAGAGCAAAGATACCTTTAATTTCTAGAATTAACCATACAAAAACATAAATGAAAGTTAATATATGGTATATTTAACTAATTGCATACTTTAAATGAAATTCCTACGGCTAAAATGAAGGAAATTGAGTGTCAAACCCTAGCCATGGGTTTTAAGTGCAGTTGGCTCTGTTAGCCACGGTTGACAGTCGTGGCTGAGGTGAAAGTGCTCTTTCTCTTGTAACCAGGGATTGAATATTGAATTTCTTATAAGGAATTGATGATAAAGGGTCACCTTTGTGTTCTAGAATGAATTGGTTGTGTAGATTCTCCAAATTTGTAGTGGAAGTGGTTCAATTTGGGATGAATGGTCTCTTCAAGCTCTCGAAACCTCCATAGCTTCAAATGTAGTCATGATTCTCCAAATTGGCAACATGTAAACACTCCTAAAGGGTCGTGTGTGGCTCTCCAATTTGGCAGGGCTTCACTGGATTCAATTGAAAGCTCTTCTATACTTTCTCCCTAATTTGGAGGGGGGTCTTATAACACTCTCAATTCATAATCCTAGCTTCCTTGGGAAGCCAAGATCAAGAACCAGGAGGTTAGAATAGTTGGGAGGAATAATTTGGAAGCTTCCTCACTTGAAACCACTCGAAATCCATTTCTAGGGCTATTTTAACTGATTTTGGTTTGTATTAGGAGTCCATGATAGTTGTAGAGCTAGCCATAGTTCTTAAATGTAGCTAGATTTGTTAGTCATTGGTGTTAGCCACGATTGAGATCTTAGATATGGATGCCATCTATGGCTAAGGTTGAGTAGGCCAAAGCTACATAATTTGAGTGGTTAAAGCCACTGCTTTGCCTTGTAATGGTCCAAGATCATTCATATGGTCTGCTAAGATGCCCATATGAGTAGTCCCCTACACATGACATGTTTTAGGTGTCTATAGATACCCCTTTTAGTATGTGTTGTGGGAACACAATTTTGAGAAAAAATAGACCACCTAAAGTCATGTTGTAGGTCAAATTATTATCATTGATCTGATCAACATTAGATTCCAAGTCCTACAAAAGGACGTGCATCTTAGAATCATTGCTTCCAACTAAGAAAATACTTAAATTTGTAAAGCTTTCACATGTCCATCACGATCAGGTAGCTTTTGTACTACAATCATTCCAATAGGTGGAGAGCTTCAAGATGAACTATCATATTTGCTTTTTTCCCTAGTAAAGGATAAGCTTATGATAGTTGTTGGCAATGATTTGTAAGACTAACACAATTTTGACAAGATCGAGTGATCTTTTGTTGAGTTTGATTATGATTTTTAATATTATGACTACCCCCTCAAGCGACGGGTCAATGAGGGAAGGACAATTAATTAAGAAACATGTCACTTGACCAAGATGAATCATTTGGAAGATTTAAGACTTATGCATTATTATTATTTGGCGAGGCCTAATTCAGCCATGATTTCAACTATTAATAGTAATTGTACATCTCTATCCCATTGAGCAATTCAGTCACCCTGGCCTTATTAGGAAATCAAGATGATGGTAATTCCAATTAGGCTTGTGTTGAATCACTATGGTCGATGATTTGCTGAAAATGTCATAGAAAAGATGAAATGAACGCTTTGTTCCCATGGGCTAGTCCGACCACCATGACCTTCTTTAGGATTGAAGTGAAGTCATTTCAATTCAACGATGATTAATTTATCCCAAATGGCCTTATGGTAATTTACTCATCTTACCGGATTGCATGGAGCACAAGTCACTACAACCACCAAGTGTATAGGGTAAATAACTAGATACTAGGCATATTTGAATTTTGAATTATATGATTGTTTTTGCTAGTTTTGAAATTTTTGAGATTTTTGGGTGGTTGAATATTTTTTATTTTACCTTTTAAAGCTACTCACAGTTGTATTTTGAGATTATTTATTGCTATATTTTAGCCGTAGTTATCATTCGTAGCTATTTTAGGCAAATTCCTTAGCCATGGCTGACATCCGTGGTCAAAAAACCCTAATTCTGTGTCTGCAACTGAGGGTATAATAGGAAATATAAAAGAAAATTAGGTCATTTTTATTTTCATTATTTCTAGTTTGCCCTAGCTGCTAGAGAGAGCTCTAAGATATGAAGCTAAAAACTTGACACGAAATGTTGCTAAAATGTCTACCTATACTGATGGCTGAACAACCGGAGGCATCCACCAGTGGCGAAGTCGGTGCTACAAAGGTAGCATCACGAGCCTCACCTTTTGAATTTACCAAATTTTAAAATGATAACAAATCAAATTAAACTATTGACAATGAACCACACCGTAGTTAGGATTTATACTAGGCTAGTTAGAGGGTGGGTTTAATTTTTTGGGTTGCTCAGGGCAGGGAATGACCTCGAAAGAGGTTTTTCCTATAGTTGCAGGTGGTAGCCGCGGCTCCCAATTAACAAATTGGGGGCCACGACTATCATCCGTGGTTGAATTCAAACCTCAACGGTCAAAAATTTTATTTGTTGACGTTGATCGTGGGTGACAACTGGGGTTGAGAAACTTTAGATAAAGTTTTTAAATTTTTTTATTTTTTTGAATTTTGGGGGAATTAATTACAATTTTTGAATTTTCCAAGTGCAATTTTGATTTTTTTGAATTTTTTGAGTGTATTTTTGACTATTTTTGAATTTTTGAAAGGTTTTTGGATTTGCTTGAATTTTTAAGTGTATTTTTGATGTTTTTGTGATTTTTAAATTATTATCATTATTATTTGCCCTTAGACCTTGACTGCTAGAGTGTGGGAGTCATATATCCTTCATGAGCTCTTGCTTGAGCTAGATGATGTTGATCGGGACTAGTTTGTGGCCATAGGCTTTGGCTATGTGCTACGATTACCTTCTATCTGGGCTGATCAGGCCTACATGACTACCTTGACCTACTATTGGGATGAACGGACCAATGCCTTCCACCTGCCCACAAGTAAGATCATAGTGATACTAGAGGATATCTACCACATCTTCTACATCCCCATTGATGGCGAGGCCATCACATCTTCACCTAATATAACAAAGACTATAATTTTTTAGAGGATCTTCAGCGCTAGGAGAGATGGGGCACTGGAGAATATTGACCATGGTGGGGTGCCTATCAAGTATTGGTATTAGGAACAGGTCTTCTCATGGTGGCAAGTCATGTTGATGCACCTCATCATGCAAGTTGTACTACCCAACACTTCTAGCATGAGGTTCCCTTGGAACCTCCTAGCGAGGACATAGGATCTGTTGGTGAGAACTACACAAGAGCTATTAATTTTGTCTTAGGGGAGTGCTCTCCTCACACAGCTCTATGATGAGTTGTACCACATCACTCAATGAGACTGAGTGGTAGTTGGGTGTAGTTTATTTCTCTAGATCTAGTCTTGGGAGCATATTAGCATTGATCAACCTAGATTTCTATCCCTAAAAATCAGTGAAATTGCAGAGGAGTCCCAGTGCTATAATGCATGTTGGCCTAGAGAGGCTGAGGATTTCAATAGCAGGGCCTGTGCAGGGGATCTCTAGTATTACATGGACCAATTGATAGGTTATAAGCAGGGTAGGTCCTCTAGAACTCTTACATGGACTATCCTATATGGAAGGAGGTGGACCACTACCTGAGGTGAATGCGACATGATAGATGGCTCATCGGGTGTAAGGCTAATGTGTGTGAGTTCTTCTACTTCTCCTACATCTCCATATAGTTTATTATTTTCTAAGATATCCCGACAGATCCAGTTATCTATTACCACCTTAAGGTGGAGACTCAACTAGTTTGGCCTCGGGTGACCCCCCTAGATGATACGAATGATGACTATTAGGACTCAAGATTGGAAATTATAAGGACGATAGTAGATTATGATGCCTGGCTAACTACCATGCTATGGCAAGGTGGTGGTCCTCTGGGTAGATCTGGATATGGGGTGATCATAGAGGTAGCATGTTCTAATCCTAAGGGGCAATGAGTTCACTAGAGGATAGATGGGACCAGGCCGTTGTAGCTGAGGAGGAGGCCCAATATGAGGATAGAAATGAGGAGCCTGATGATGAGGTGTTACAGCTTAGAGCCCAAATAGCTATTTTACAATATCAATTATAGATAACAAAAATGTAGATCTTAGGGAGTGATACCTCCATTGCTACATTATAGGCTCAGATGAGAGTAGTCTAGGCTCATCTTATAGAGGGATAGGCATAGTGGTGAGGGTATGAGGAGGACAGGATATCTCATCAAGTCTAGATCAACTCTACCATGATAGAGATAGACAATATTACTAGGCAGTATGATCTTCTCTAGTCTCAACTGGACTTTAGGACTACGGAGTGAGACTTGCTCAATATAGTGAGGGAGAGCCCTCAACTTCTCAAGTTGCTCCTATCGCTCCAATTTTACAAGGACTATAAGGGTTGTACATGGCTATGGATATCAAGATACTTTATACCATCATCATAGAGGATACCAGGTAGCATGCGTTAGATTTAGCACATATCGCTCTCTTGGAGGGTGAGGTCAAACTACAGGGTGAAGTAGTACCAGACAGGTCTGGAGCTATAGGGTCACATAGGACTAGGACACGTGAGACTAGGCAATCATCAACATGACCTAGTCATAGGACTGGGAGATCAAAGAGGTCCATGGGCTCTAACTCTAGGTAGACACACAGAGATGGGGGAGGTGATAGAGGAGACTAACCAGGGGGTGTAGGCCTTGTTTAGTATATATTTTTAGATATGTACCATTTTTTAGTGTAAGGTCTAAGTACCTACACAGTTGTAGCCTACAAGCATTTTTTATGTACCTCTCTATGTACTTTGATTTAAACATATATATATGATATGACATTATATTTTGAGACTCATTATGTGTATTATCTATTATTTTTTATGTTTATGTTTATGTTTATGAGATGCACATTGATGCAATGTTGATATGCTTAGATGCTATATGATGTGATGTAATGATGACATGCACTAGCTAGCTGATGGATGTATGACTAGATATTGTGATCTAGGTGTGTATATGGCCTACTTATGTATGCATATATGGATGAAATTCTAGATGTTAAATGCATATTTGATTTGATTTAATTGTATGCATTTAATTTATGTTGTCATGATATGATGAATGTAATGTATGTAATGCATTTTTTACATGATGATGATCTAATATAAATGAACTTGTGTGCTTTAATCACTTAAAACATAAGGAATGAGTGCAATTTGTGTTTAAAAATCTAATGGATGACACCGCATAATGTATAAAAATAATGAATGAAAATGTTAAATCCTATCATAAGAATTAATCATTTTAACACCCATATGTGAAATTATGAGTTTGAAAGATATGCAATTATTTTTGAGATGAAATGTATTGTTGATATTAGTAAATTTTTTAGGTTTTTCATGAGACTCAAACATCCTAGTTGACTCATCAAGAGTTGTATAATGACTATACTAGACTCCTAAAAATAAAGTTTTTGTTGTGAAATACCAAGATATTCATTATCCCTATGTGTGAAAATAAATATATTAGAGGAGACATAAGACTACCTCATTGCTAGGTGGGATTCATTCAGCCCATTGCTATAATGAGGATCACCATATGTCCACCCTGATCCTAGGTTTGGACACAGTTAAACTAGACCACTAGGCAATACAGGCCACCTAAAGCTAGCTCATTTGTAAATTTCTTAGACCTACCCCAATGTCAGGTGGGATTCATTTAGCCCATTGTTGTATTGGGGATCACTCTATGGTTTCAATTAATGACCATTCTAGGGATTCAAGCTCTTCACCCCCTTATTTTCTTCATATTTATTGGGATACTTGCTCATGTATAGTGATAAAAATCACTGTTTATTTTGTATTTTTGTTTTTATTTTTTTTTGAGCAAGGGATTTGATTTGATTTGGGATTTTGAAGTAAGGGATTTATTGGGTAGGGGGACATTTGTACTTTTTCCAATGATCAACACCCTAGACCATGCGCATCACAATATGAGAAAGTAAAAAACCTTTAGCTTAAGGTGGCTAGGACCACTTTGTCGTGTTCATATTTTCTTTTGCTAATTAGGATTGTTAATGTGTTTGGTTAGTGATGGCATTTTGATATATTCTAGGTGATATCAAAACTAGACCTCATTCTCAAAAGCAAAGAAAGCTTTCTATAAAATTTGAGAAGACCACTAGGTATGGTTGAGTGACCGAAAAACCCTAGTATATTTCTCCTAGCAACAGGAGGGGTTGTGTTGAGAAACACAATTACTCATAGGGGTGATGGATGATGATGATGCATAGATGCATGATTGAAATACAAATGTGGTGTCATTTGTAGGATTGCAAACACAACCTATCCCAATGCAAGTGCGATGGACATAAATGCTTAAATGCAATACAGCTAAATGAATGCATGCACAAAATGAAATGCATGATGCAAATATTTTTGAAGTTTTGATGTTTTGCAATATTTTTTTGAATTTTATTGCTTTTTGATTTTTATGGATTTTGAAATTTTCCATGTTTTTGAATTTTTTAATTTATGTGTGGAATGCCTTAATATGAAGTATATTGAGAGGTTCAGGCTCTTCAACACCTTCAAGAGATGTTAGGTGATACATTCTAGGTCCTATCTTCTCTGAAATGATATATGGACCTAACTAGTTGGCCGCAAATTTATCTCGCAAGTGTGGTGGCAGGTTTGAGTTTTGTTGGTTTTATTTCAGTACAAGATCACCAACTTTAAAGTCTCTCAGATGGACTTTATTGTTATAAGATAATTTTAGGTGTTCTTGATAAATACGAAGATGCTCAAGGGCATTCATGTGATGTTCATCAAGAAGCGTCAGTTGGTCAAGGAGATATTGTCGCATAGTCTCATCATCGATGAACTCTTTCAATGTGATGTGTAGGGTTGGAATTTTGAACTCTAATGGCATAATGGCCTCAATGCCATATACTAGTGAAAATGGGGTTGCCCCAGTGGGCATCCGTATACTAGTCTTGTAAGCCCATAATGCAAGGGGCAGCTAGATATGCCAATCTTTGTGGTTCTCTTGAACAATATTTTTCAAGATGACTACCACTATCTTGTTTGAAGCTTCAGCTTGCCCGTTTTCTTGCGGATAGTATGGAGTCATAAAATTGTGTTGTATATTGTACTTGGATGTCAAAGCCCTCATATTTTTATTCTTGAATGACGTTCCATTATCCGATATGATCTTGGATGGTATCCCAAAATTATTTATGATATTGTAAAGTATGAACTCCACAATACGTGCTCCAATTGTCATTGTTAAAGGGATTACTTCCACCCATTTTGTAAAGTACTCAGTAGCCATTATAATAAATGTATATTGGTCTGATTACGAGGGAGAGATATTTCCAATTAGATCTAAACCCCACTGAGAAAATGGCCAAGCCACTTGAATGGGTTGTAAGGCCTACGATGGCAAGTGCGTAAGATTAGTATGATGCTAACATTTAACGTATTTCTTGACATATGCGGTTCAATCCTTCTCCATGGTGGGCCAATAATAAACCATTTTAAGGATGTACTTGATGATGGCTATGCCATTGAAATTGCCACCACACGTACCATCATGAGCCTATGATATTGCCCAAGCCGATTCTTGGGGCTCAAGACAATGAAGGAGAACTCCATCGTAGCTTTGATGGTACAAGATGTCTCCTAGAAAGATATACTTTGTCGCTTTCTATTTTAATGTGCATTTTGTAGCATGTGACAATCCCTATGGGATTAAACCAATCTGAAGGAATTCGTACAATTATGACATCCAATCCTGATAAGATTATACCTTGATAGTCAAGATGACTTGTTCCTCTTGCAATTCACTATGCACAAATGCAGACTGGGATACAACCTTGTGGTGAATGGTGGTGCCATTCCCCATAGGACCTTGCGAGATCAAAGACCCCCAAGGTGCCTTCTTAATAAAGTATCTAGATTTATAGAACCACTCATGGTTTGGTTCTATATGAATCATGTTGACTGATTCTTTGTTGTCAAAAACCTCACGCTGCATCGTAGAATGTGACAGCATCTTCACATGAATGGTAGTGAAATTGTTAGATGGATTCTAAGGGATCAAGGATCCCAAATATGTCATAGTTTCTATGAATATGTTCTATGTACGAGGGATTGCCTCGATGTCATACCACTCTAGTTGGGCTAGATAAGTGTCAACAAGATCCTTATAAGCTTTCAGGATAGGACACCTACATTGAAATAGTCCCTTAACCTGGTTGAAAATGAGAAGGGAGTCACCAAAGATGTTTAATATTTTAATATTCATGGTGATTGTTGTTTGGAGACCCAAGATTAGGGACTCGTACTCAGTGTTTTTATTGGTACAAGGAAATTCTAGTTTAAATGACAAGGGCATTGGAGCACCTTGTGGTATGAAAAAGACAATTATTGCACCACCCCATTGCTCACACTTTGAACCATTTAAGAACAAAGTCATATCAGCTTTGTTATCTGGTTCTTTGGGTTCTAGAGATTTTGATAATGCAAAGACTACATCATCGGAAAGCTCTATGATAAGAGGCTTACTATCTTCAAGAGGTGCCTATGCCAACTGATCATCTATGACCTATCCCTTGATGGACTTTTTGCTAATGAATCCCAAATTGAATTCTATCAATAGCATGATCCACTTTGCAGTACGTGTATTGTGATATTTCTTGCTCATCATATACTACAAAGGATTTTATTTGGATATCACATAAGTCGTATGAATTAGCATGTAATGATGCAACTTATTCATTATGAAAACCACTGCTAAACACAACTTTTCCACATATGCATACCCTAGCTCATAACTCACCAAGGTGTGGTAGATATAATATATCGCTTGCTCTTTGTCTTGCACATTCTTTTGGGCCAACATGGTTCCCAATGCAAATTCAGTAGTCGATATATAAAGCAAGAAAGGCACATCTAGTCTTGGTGGAGCCAGTACTGGCAGTGTTTCCAGGTCTGCTTGATAGTCCTCATCCCACTTGAATGGGACCCCCTTGTGTAGCAACTGCTTCATGGGTTGGTATTTGTTTTATAATTGTGCGATGAATCACTTTATGGATGCTACTTTGCCTTGCAGGCTTCTTAGCTCTTTGATATTGGTGGGAGGATGCATTTCTAGTATGGCCTTGACCTTTGCTAGGTCAAATTTGATCCCTCATTTAGAAACAATGAATCCCAAGAGTTTTCCTAAAGTTACACCAAATATGCACTTCTTGGGATTCAACCTGACATTATGCTCTATCAAGTGATCGAAGACCTTTCTAAGAACCTCAACATGCTCTGAACACAGCAATGAATTTGCCAATAAGTCATTGATATAATCCTCGAGGATTTTGTGCATGTAGTCATGAAATATGTATGTCATGGCCCATTGATATGTGGCACCAATATTTTTAAGGCTGAATGGCATAACTTTATAATAAATTTTCCCCATGGCATTGTGAACGTGATTTTGTGTTGGTCTTCGGCTTTAATCCAAATTTTATTGTAACCAAAAAAACCATCCATAAGGGAAAGCATCTCATGACCCGTAGTTGCATCTATGAGAGCATCTATGTTGGGCAACAGGAATGAATCCTTTGGTGTTGCCTTGTTGAGGTCTCTAAAATCCATACAAATATGGATCCTTCCATCAGGTTTTCCTACATGTACCATGTTTGATACCCATTCCGGATAGTCGATGGAGATGATAAACTCTACATCCAACAACTTTTGCAACTCATCTTTAACCATTAAAGTGATGGTTGGATGCATTTTCTTGAGATTCTGCTTGACTAAATTTTTAGAGGGATCTAGTGAAATGTTATGGGTAACCATTTTTGGATCTAGTCTTGGCATATCCTTGTATGTCCAAGAAAAGAGATCATGTCTCTCTTTCAATAGAGGGATGAGGTTGGAATGCTCATTAGGAGATAGACTTTCTCCAAATTTAACCTTCTTAGGATTAGTGGGATCATCACTGATATCCACATCAAAGGTTTCCTCTACTGACATGTGTGATCCCTCCTCCAGTTGGTGAGGCATAGAAATCATGTGGATGCCATTTGTTGGGTTTAAAGGTCCCACATTGAAATTACCCTTAGTGTGATAAATACCATATGTGCAACCTGGTGCAAAATGAAATGGTTGTAATATTTCTTCATTGGGGAAGAAATATTTAGGTTCTAGAGGTGAATCAACATGATCCCAATAAATAGCATCTAGATTAAGACACAATGGTTTAGAAGGATCTATTGGGTTGTGGAGTGGAGTGGTCAGATCAATGGAGATCATGTTGATGCAATGGATTAGATCTCTAGGACCACATGTGTGCAACTCTACATTATCAGTGTTATTCGCATACCCGATATGTGGCTCTAGGGGTATGGGTATATCTGGATCTGCTATTTGGATAGACTAGAAATGGGATAATTTTTCTCAAGGAGCTATCGATATGTAGGTGGATCGGGAAAGACTATGCGATAAATTTCATCTGCATTAGCCGATATCCCCTTGAGGCATAGGCCAGGGTAAACTCTTTGATACATCTCATCGATGTCGAATGGTTCATTATGATGACATAAATAGTGAGGCCCAAAGTAGGCCTTCTCAGTCTCATCTTCATAGTCAATATCATCAATGAAGTATCCATCATTCCTACCCACTGGCTGCATGGGTAATAGATGATGTAAATGCAGAGGGCCTAAGTAAGCCAATTCTGTCTCATCCTCATATTATTCATTGTTTGAGGACTCCTCATCATCATCTATTTTAGAATCACATTTTTTTCCATATCTTTTAGAAATGGATTCTGCTCTAACTTCCTCAGAAGCAACTTTTGATTCAGTGTCTACTGTTAGTCCCAGAGTCTAAATTTACATGTCAGTATCGTCAGCATCTTCATAGTTTTTGATTACCAAGTTGGTTCTCAAAATATCCTCTAGATTGACCTCCATCATAATATTGTCGTGATAGATCTCTGGTGGTTCTATAGATATGTAGGTCACTTTCTAGTTACCCCTTCGCAAATAATAAGGGTTAGGATGATAGGGGTTCCAATATATGTTGTACCCTAAATTAAGATTTAGGTGATCAAGATATGATGCTAGAATTTCATCTTGATATTTGATATTGTAGCCCAACCCAAACCAATAATTTGGTAACTAATACTATGGTTCATAGGGATTTCGATGCCTTTTCTCGAATAATCCTAGATCGTAACCATGCCAATGGTAACATTCAAAATAACACAAGGTAAACTCTAGTTTGGAAAAATAATGAACATTTGCTGAGAATGGTTCATCATCATCTTCATGCATAGGCGTGTGATCAGTAAGTTGGTCCAAGCCTCCATAGATGAAGTTGGTTTGGTTGGGTGGTACCCCTAGTGGCACCACCATCCCTACAGGAAAGAATTGGGCTTGAGGTCTACCCATGTCTTGTGCAATTTCAATAAAAGGTGTGAACATCACATTCTACACTATGTATTCCACTAACCTAGGATTAACCAAATGGATGGTCACCTACAGCGTAGATGACCCAGCTAAAGAAATAGGTGAAGTAGGCTATTGTACCTCCTCAGCTTCATTCTGTGAATCTCCTTCATCCATGGTACAAGAGACTTTAGCAGTGGCTACTTCAAGTTTTTTGTTTGACTCTTTCTCGCCCATTACTGCCTTGAGCTTCTGGTCATTTCTAAGCATCATCGATGTTGTAGGATTTATCGAAGCTACTATTGTATGCACAGATGGTTGTGGTGTTGATTTCAAAGGTCCAGCACATACTTCCTTTGATTTACCTTTTGGATGTTTAATAGGTGATGTTGGTCTTATATCCAGATGTGTTGAAGGGAGTATGAAATCTCCAGGTAAATCTACTTGATTCACATATTTGAATGGCTCCTCATCGAAAGGAACCACATGCACTTGACCCTCATGTATGTACTTGATACATTGATGTAGTATGGAGGGTATACATCGCATCTCTCTTATCCAAGGCCTACCCAAGAGGATGTTATACTGCATCGCACCTTCTAACATGTGACACATCATTGGGATGGTCTTCAACCCTACCTAAATAGGCAGGACTATAGTACCAACTGTTGAGCACAATGCATCATTGAATGCTCGTAATGTGAAGGTTGATGGCACAATATGCAATTTTGGAAATTTCAAATATGCTAAGGCCTTTGTTGTAATAATATTGATCAAAGACCCTATGTTGATCAATACCTACTTGAAAGGTGTGTGGTTGACACACACAATTATATGAAGCAATGGGTCCACTGTAACAGTAGAGACTATTTTGATTTTGTGATCATGAAATTGAATCACCAACTCTCATAACTATTGCACATGTCCCACAAAATTTTTAAATTCTTCTAGGTCTTGGGACTAAACTTCAATGGACCTCAAGATGTCCATTAGCATCTCCCTATGCTTAGGAGACTACTGTATCAGTTCATAAATTGATAGCTTTGTTGAAGCTATCTGAAGGCTTTGCACAAGCCTATTTTTTATGGTCACCACCGGTCTAGTTGGTGGGCCTAGCATATTGTTTTGCACTGGCCTTTATGGGGGTGTAGCTTGAACCCTAATTGGAGCAAGAGGTAGATATGGTCGCTCATACCTCCCTTTTCTTATGACAACATTTACCATACCGACGAAACCCTATGTAGGTGGATCAATCCGCACTTGATTCACTTGGCCAACATTATTCCTCAAAGGCTCATGGTTGGGTAAGGGATTTTTGAATATCCCCATGTTTTGATTGTCTAGAGCCTAAGGATTGTCAATGATTAGCTTGTTACTATCAATCATTTTTTGCACCACATGTTTGAAACTATGACATCCTTCAATGTCATGTCCTTTCTACCTATGGTACGAACAATAAATATCCTCCCTATATGCTTTTGATTTTGGTTGGTTAGGATCGATCAACTTGACATCTGGTAAAGTTATAGCATTAGCCTTGCACAATTGTTGGAAAATTGATGCCATCATCTCCAATAATGGCATAAATTGGTGAGGAGGGTGTTGCTCCTTGTTTTTACCCTATTTCTTATTATTACGCTGATTGTACTGTACAAGAGGAGGTTGGGCCTAATAATTCTATTGTTGTCCCTTGTCCCCTTTCTAGAGGTTCAACACTACTTGATTCACATGGGTCGGCTTGGCTTGGTGATTTTGATTTTGAGTGTTCTTCTTATTCCAATCCTTTTTATTCAGGAGCTTCAAGTTACCCTCTTATAACTTGATATCCTCAATTACCTTGGCTTGTGCCAAGGCCTCCTCAAATATCTAGTATTATTGTAGCTACAACAATAGTGAGATGTGCTTCACACAACTCTTTGTAAACATCCAATTCAGTTCCATTATTGGAATGGAAAATTGTAGCTTTACCATCAACTTTCTCCATCTCTTTCCATAGTCCATGATTGGCTCATCATCGTATTGCATTAAAGCAACCAAATATAACAAATTTATCTTCTTCTTGACGCTGAAGGAGAAGCATTCAAGAAAATCATTAGCCAACTACTCGAAATTGGTTATGTTGTGCCTCTTTAACTGGTTGAACCATTCTAGGGTAGGGCCTAAAAGGTTCATGATGAAGTTCCTCAATAACAAAGCATCATCGCTTTGTATCTAAAAATACATGTGACATGCTCTTGGGCATCTTCATCTCCTAGAAATTTATCCAACTTTGGCATCTCAAAGTGATCGGGATACGCTGGAGTAGGCACTGAGGGGCATAAAGGCACATTGTGGATCCTATTCAAGGTTGGATTTTGGTAAGCCATCCCTTTTTTCTCAATTGCTTTTACCTTTTCTGCCAAGGCCTTGTAGGCCTTCAAAGATAGAATCTCCTCTTCCTTGAGAGGTCTCTGAGGAGCCTTTGGAGGTAGATTCTTCTTTGGTCGAGGTGGAGGACTAGGCTCATCCTCCACATCCACTAAGGAGATCTTAGGATATTCCTATTCTTGGTCGTCTCCTTCTGCTTCTTCGTACTGAGTATGCCCATGATGTTCGAGCGCTTGGAACTACAATGTGTTTTGGATCGTATAATGAGTACAATTTCTAATATGCTCAGGACACAATTCGGGTTGTGAAGTAGCTCGTCTATGATGGTGCTCCCTATATTCACTTTGAGGAGGTAAATTGGCATGAGCCAACCTATCTTCTCTCTCTACATGCTCCTTTTGGTCAAGGATGCGTTGCTCGTGCATGCACTGCTCATATAGATGTTGCCTTAGCAACCTCTACCATTGAGTATCCTCATTCTCGAAGTGCTTGCGCTATGTGCATACATCTTCCAATTGATCTTGGAAGATCCACTACCTTTTCTTTGACACTAGTTTTTACGATCGATCTATAATATCGATAGTATGCAGCCTCTGGTTAAGCAACTCTGTTTGGGTAGATTTGTTGGTGTGAACCCCAATAGACTTGTCTACTATGCTCTTACCTTTGTCTGTATAGACAAAATTCACATTTTTCTATTGTCTATGATCTTTGCCCGCATGGGTTGATGGGGCATGTATGCTTCAAGAATGCTTTGAGCATTCTCTTGGTTCCTTGATAGTCCTACATGTGCCCTCACTACATGAACTCATAGAATGAGAATGTGTAGATGAGGCTCTACATCCTAATTACCCTAGGACTCGATCAAGACCATCAAGTTATCTTTTTTCCATGGTTCATTTTGTGGTGTACCATTTTCTCCAAGTCTAGCCATGTCAATCATGAACTTCCCAGGTTTATTATTGTTTGGAGTTTGCAAGGGCCTACACTTTGAAGCAACCCTCTCTTCCTGCCCTTGATTGGGCAGATTTTCTTGTTATCTATCTTGGAATGGTGGGGGTCTTGACACATCCTTAGATCTATCCCTCAAGGAGTGTGCATTACCTCCTCTAACTAGGGTGTTCTAAATAGAATCCTTGTGTGTTGAATTATCCTCTCTAATACTCATCGAACATCATTCGGGAGGATTCTATGGTTGAGAGTTCAACGTGTTGTCTTGTGTGTTTGGTGGAGCTTCGACTTTGACCTTAGTTATGCACCGATGTCGGCCTCTCCGTGTATTAACCATAATGTGAATTATCTCCTATGTATATTTTAGAGCAAACAAAGTATACAATTATGATTATCTCTTTTAAAAGTTTTTGTGAGCCCTAAAACTGGTTTTAGTGTGTTTTAGATGTGTTGAAAACTTAAACTAACTCTCATCGTGTTTGAAAATTTGTTGATGAAATACTTGTTTAGTTTAATGGTTTTCACCTATATGCTCGCATCTCAACAACCAACAATGAAATTCATGGTCACGTAAACCCACCAAAGTGTGGAGATGAGTCCCACACCCGATCAAGGAGCACAGGTCCTATCGATCCTCACCTAGCACACTGTGCATAGTGATACACCCCTCCAAAGAGGAATGTGTGCTATTTTTCATGGATAGGATGGATCTTGGAGTCGATATTGGCCAATAGAACAAGGTTCATGGGATTTGAGCCAATGGATGGAAATGACTACCACCATCATTGAACTCTACTAGTGGTTGGGTGTGAATTCCAACTCACTAGCGTTTAGATGTTTTATGGTGTGTGATTGTTCATTTTAAGCTTGCATGTAAAAACAAAATGCATCACCAAGCAATCATGCTCTTTCCTATATGCCTATAATAAGGATATTTTTATTTTAGAATGATGCATGTATACTGCTATATAAAATTCATAGAATGCATATTAACATGAAATAGTTGGCCTCTAATTGGGCTCCCAAGCATGCAAACATAACAATAAGGCTATATGTTAACCATTTTTCTATGTAGCAAGTAATAGATTTAGTTGCTGGACATAGCCATAGTCAAAAATCTTAGCCACTGTTGACAATGAAAGCTAACAGTGCTAGTTGTTGTTGTCAGCTACAGCTGACATACAACCCACTGATTTCACCCTTAATGTTTTTCTAAATGGTTTAATTAACTACTAAAAGGAAGAAACATAAAAATAGACAAAGCAGAAAGGAAATCTACCTACAATTCCACATCCGAAGAAGATACAAGCTACTTACTATATGTTTCCCTATTTTTTTGCTAGCCACAGCTATCAAGCATGGTTGATACTATAGTCTGTGATTGTTAAGTGTGGCTAAGACCTACAACACAAAAATACAAAAGGATTAGAAAATTATAGTGCAATTTGCAAGGTTTCTATCGTGATCTCCAACTGTACCATCTTAAAAAACATGCACCTATACTATTGCATCAAATATATCAAATATTAAAGCATTAAAGCATGAATAACAAATAATTGAACAAGAATGAGAGGCTTATTTTATTAAATATTTGCCAAATCCTAGTTACAAGTATGTCCCTCTTAGGGATACCAAATTCTTGATACAATTGATACAAATTTGAAGTCCCTTAAATAGGGATGGTGCAATCCATAGGCTCTTAGAGTAGACACGAACTACTTAAGGCTCAAGGAAGCCTTCTTCTCACTTTCTTGGAGGAATATGATGCCAATAATACCTCAAATTTTTCAAGATCCTATAAATCTACATTCAAGAAACAACATAGCACAATTAGAAGCAAAGGAGGCCTCTCATGATGAGGCTCTTAACAAGCATTTGTATGAATTATAACAAATATGCAAATAAAGCATAAATACTTGTAAATATAATCACCAAATCCCTAAATTATGATAAGGAATGCTAAGAAAATAGTAAATATATCTAATCTAATGCATAATTTGCAATTAAAAATTGAAATGGATAAAATCTAATGAAACTAGTGCAAATTAGCAAATATAAGGAAATAAGAGCAAAGCTACCTCTAATTTCTAGAATTAACCATACAAAAGCATAAATGAAAGTTAATATATGGTAGATCTAACTAATTACACCTATGAAATGAAATTCCTATGGCTAAAATAAAGGAAATTAAGTGTCAAACCCTAGCCATGGGTTTTAAGTGTAGCTGGCTCTATTAGTCGCGGCCGATAGCCGTGGTTGAGGTGAAAGTGCTCTTTCTCTTGTAACGAGGGCTTGAATCTTGAATTTATTTCAAGGAATTGATGATAAAGGGTTGACTTTGTGTTTTGGAATGAATTGGCCATGTAGATTCTTCGAATTTGCAGTGGAAGTGGTTCAATTTGGGATGAATGATCTCTTCAAGCTCTTGAAACCTCCATAGCTTCAAATGCAATCATGATTCTCCAAATTGGCAGCATGTAAATGCTCCTTAAGGGCTATGTGTGGCTCTCCAATTCAGTAGGGCTTCGTTACTTTCAATTTAAAGCCCTTCTAGACTTTTTCCTTAATTTGGAGGGGGATCTTATAGCACTCTCAATTCCTAATCCTAGCTTCCTTGGGAAGAAAATATCAAGAACCAGGAGGTTGTAACAATTAGGAGGAAGAATCTGGAAGCTTCCTCACTTGAAACTGCTCAAAATCCATTTCTAGGGCCATTGTAATTGATTTTGGCTTAGATCGAGAGTTCATGGCAGTTGCAGAGCTAGTCTTAGTTCTTAAACGCAACTAGATCTGTTAGTGTATCGCTCCAAATTTTTCGTATCCTTACCCTCAGGCTATAGGATCCACGCCCAGAAGGGGGATGGGAGAAGGATGGGACAATACCTCGGACTAAGAGGCCCTTTGAAGGTCCCGCCTCTCGGGGGAGGAGTATAAGGGTGAATTTTTGACGGATGGTGGGTTCACCAGGAAACTTTTGAGTGGCAGTTTCCACGCCTAGGTTGATAGTGGGTTTGATGTGTTCATTTTTATACTCAATAATTCAACTCCTAGGTTTGGCCAAGATGAATCTAAACTATTCTATCTACCAATGATAATTTAAATGGATACAAAAAATAGGAATGAGTGCTAATAATAGATAATATGCTAATTAGAATGTGTCATACCTGATTCCGGATGTTTGATGAAGATTCTAAGTTTTGTAGCAGTCCAGATCGCCTCAATTTGTACGTAATCGTCTGATATCTAACGAATTCGTCAGAAACCTACAATCATAGAAATAGATGCGAAATACCAAATATGCAAGTGCAGAAGCAAAGGACAATGGTAGAAATAACAACAAACATGCCTAAATAATGGATTCCAATAACAAATAAGAAAATGTAGTAGATTTAATAATTGATTTTAACCTTATAATGCAATTATGCTAAATGAGGTGAACTCCAAGATGCAAAAAACATAATAATTCAAGACAATGCAAAAATACAATATGAAAAATGTAGAGAAAGCTAAGGGAATGCAAACTCTAGACTCGGATTGCCCCCAATCTGGACTACAATCAGGATCACCTCCAATCGTACAAGATCATCCGAGATCGTTTGCGCCGATCCAAGCTATCTTCGACTGCAAAACAGTAGAGTTCCTACAAGAAAATGCAAAATATAGAACACAAACAATAGTGCGAGAGAATAAGGAGTTAAATTTGTCAACTAAGGGGTTCAGGGAAATCAAAATCAAGGGGGTCATGTAGGGTCAGGGGGGTAAACTAGAAAATCCTAGTTTATATAGGCTTAGGAAGATGTTTAAGAGGTTGGGGATCATCCCAATCTAGGAGATCTCCAACAGGGCAATCTCCAACTGTGCAAACGTGCTTCTGCCCAAGTTGGAGAGGTTGAAATAGAAGCTAATTATGAAAATTCAGTTTTGGGACAAAATCATTTGGACGTTCTTTCCATGATGATTTCATCAGATCTGGGACGATCTCGTCTAATCTGCGACAATATCGTCCAACGGTCAAAACAAATCCTAAAAATGGCACGAAAAATAAGGAAACGGGTAGCAGGTGGTTTTGGAGCGGTTTTGGGGTTAAAATTCAAATTTTTATCTTTTATATTTTATCTTTTACCAAGGTTTTTAACCGTGCCAATTTTAGGGTGCTACATTTTGCCCCCTCTTTAACGAATTTCTGAAGAAAATATGTTAAAGACGAGTTTTTCCCGTTTTACGAGAAAGCAAAAATGTACTCAATTTTTTAGACGACGATTCTTGGTCAAATTGTACAACTACTGACTATGGTGCCCCATCTGTATTTTTACCCAAATCGAAAGTTTGAGGTAAAAAAGCGGAAAGACAAATTAAAATGTTGACTTTTTAAATAAAATTAAGAAAATAGGGTAAAACCCTAATTCATTTTTACTATTCATCTTTACTATTCCAAAGTTCTGTAGAGATAAAATGGTGGAGACAGCGCACAGAGCGACAGAGGTCTGGCGTAAGCCTAGTAGATTAGTTTTGATTTTGCTTTGTGTAATTTGTGGATTTAAACTTGGATTATTTGGGACATTGTGGCCGTTTTTAGGCCGTCGACGACGTCCAGACGAAATCATCCCTATTTCGTCGGAATCGTCCCTAGATCATTGATTTCATTTGAGGGCAAAATCAATGAATTAGGGGCGATCCCGTTCAACAAGGGGCGATCCCCAAGTTTACAAAATCGAAGATGAATTCATCCTACAAAGGATGATTTTACCAAATTTAGGATGATATCATCCGATGGTGGATGATAACATCTTTAACTTGATTTTAAAATGTGTTTAATTTGATTTTACTGATTGGTTATTAATAAATTTTGTTGTTATTGTTTGTTTTGCAGAGGGGATTACTAAAGAGCCGAGAATGTAAATATGGTGGACTAAGAGACGACATGGCTGCGCTTGACCAGGCAGAGCGTGACCGACTAGGACAGGTCAGGCTACAGCATGTGGTAGAGATGCCACAAGTATCGACTGACATGGGGCTACTAACAGCCCTAGTAGAGAGATGGTATCTAGGGTCGTCCTGCTTTCGGTTATCGATAGGGGAGATGGCTCCCACACTAGAGGACGTATGGAGGATCATGAGGATCCCCATACAAGGATGGTTGATGATGCTAGTGGCCAATCAAGGCCAGATGATGATGAGGCTGACTAGAGACCTGAGCTTTGCCCTAGAGAAGGGCGAGGTGAACATCGTCTCGATGGTAGATGCCTGGGGCATCTAGGCTGACTCAGGTTTTGGTAGGGGTGGTAGGTGGCTTACTGTTGTGCCACCAGAGCAGGTGCAAGCTAACATGGCTTCTTTTAGATATAGTCTACAACATGAGAGACCACGAGTACAGATTTGCATGGGGCAACTTTGTACTATGTCGCTTGTATAGGATCCTGCATGGGGTCGTATACAAGGGAGGTCGATGTCTGGTCTTGACATCGTTGCTATAGGTTTGGTGCTAGGAGCACATTACGATGCGAAGGCTGGTAGGGCTCCCATTGATAGGGGTTGACCAAGAGAGACCTCGGGTTTTCTATTGGTGGCTACAAAGAGGGTCATAGCGATGGATAGATCTACCGATGTCTTGAAGGTTGCTAGATGACCTCATCCCAGACCAGATCACCTAGAGGCCATGGTGAGAGCTCCCCGGGTGGGCATAGGATGGGCAGGAGCTGACTCACATCAGGTGAGTCTACTGGCTGAGGATGGAGCGGGGAGAGGTAGAGCTCCATCGCTACGATCGGGTACTATGATAGTTTGGTCTACAGCAGGGGATCCCTTCTCTCAGGGATTACGAGTACTCCTGGACTATTCAGGATAGTACTACATTGAGCGAGGCTCTAGACATGCAACGATTTTGGAGTCAAGACGTAGATGATGCCCCCATCTAGCCAATGGATGGTGACGACATTGGGGTTGCAGATGGCTATGATGCCTAGTACACAAGCATCCGCCCTCCTCGAATGACGATGGCATAGGGTTCGATGCATGCAATTGTGTGATGGATGGGGAGGCGGTGCTAGACTGCCATTGAGGCAGCGTGGGGTCATGACAAGAGAGATCAGTGGCGGTCCCCATAGGAGAGACACCAGTGGATGGGTCAGGCTCTGTAGATACCACAGGAGACAGGGCAGAGGGAGGAGAGACTCCCTTCACAGCAGGGGGAGAGACCACCATCACCCGATAAGGGCAAGGGTGTTGAGGTAGGGGAGAGCAATGAGACGGTAGTTCTCTGGGTTGAGGTTGCTTTCCTCTACGATCAGGTGCAGACACTGCAGGATGAGGCTACACGGCTCAGATATTGGGGTGAAGGAGTGAGCACTCAGGATCTGGCACAATCTATTACTTAGACTGCATTTTACTAGGGTTTGTACTATTAGGCGGTCCTAGAGGGATAGAGGATATCATTGCCAGCCCCCATTGTAGATCCGGTCATGATGGGATCATCGAGGACATCCTCACGATCGATGATGAGGACCCGAGATACGGCTCGGACCTCTATGGGACCACCTCCTCCACGTCAGGGTGGGGGATGAGATGAGGCTGAGAGCTCGAGGGCTTCTCGAGGCTAGCTACTGCAGAGTGAATATTTATTATATATGTATATATATATTTGTTTTTTAGGGGATTGAGTATGCCACGGTTTTGATTGTGGCATACCAATCTAGATGATGTAGATAATTAATTGATGATATATATAGATTATTTTTGATGATATGACTTATGTATATGTTGTATTATGATGCTTGAATTGTTGATTCATGTAATTATGTCGTTGGAAATAAATTATAATGTTATGTCATGCCATAAATTTGTAAATGAAATAATTTGATGTGCATAAATTGGTTGTTTTGGTGTGATTTGATAAAAAATAAAAGGGACTTCTAACAATAATTTCAAAGGACATTGTCGTTGTTATAGACCGTTTCATGGAGTCGTTGCTCGCTAGGTCGTCAAGCTAGTCCTAGTATAGAAATATTACGAAAAGTAAAAGAGTGCTTAAGAGACTGTCTTAAGACTTTGTGTTGTGATGATGAAAATGATGATGGTGATAATCTATTTTCAGATTTTTTTTCCACAAAATTATGCATGAAATATGTTTAAAAATGATTTTTTCTAGGCATAAATTCCTAAGTGTGATAAATTTTTGAATAATTCCTTAGAAATTATACCATGGTTGCAAGATGGAATGTTTGACATAATGACATGAATAAGTGTTCGTTCATTTTGAAACACAATTGTGTAACATAATGATGTAAGCCATATGTGTTGATGGGAAAATAAAATTAGAACAATGGTTTGCGCTAGGCATAGAATTTATAGGTATAGACTTATACCATCATCGCAAAATCCAAAGATAAAATAGATATTTTAGTTTTATTGCATGATTGATTTTTTGATTTTTGATTTTTGATTTTTGATTTTTGATAAACAGAAAATAATAATATGATGAACATGTTGTTTGCAATCATTTTGCAATTTTGTGACACAATGTATATAATTGTTTTTATACAAAACAAAATTCTGAAATAAGAGGATAAAATTATTCTGAAAAGAATTACAGAAATATTTTAAATTATCTCAAAAATAAATGTAGGTTTATAAGGGATCCTCAGGAGCTAGCTAATCCATAAGCCAATATAGGTCTGTACAAAATAAGGTCACTAATGTGACAGACATATCACCACGCTAGGAATTACCCAAGGCCAAGAGGGTTGGGCACAAACCACCTTTTATGGGGCTTACCTCACAGTTTTTGAATAATTGAGAATTCCAGGGATTCAAGATCATTCACCCTTCTTTTCTTTTCAAGGGGTAGGGAAAGGATTTTATTGCATTTTGCTTTTGCTTTTCTCTTTTGCTCTTTTTATTTTTTTGTATTTTTGCTTGATATTTGAGATAATGCTGAAACATTGTTGTGATGATACAAAATGACATTTTTCTTTTTCTCTTTTTCTTGAACTTTTCTTTTTCTTCCTATGCTAGGGATACTTGCTCGGATTAGTTGTAGAGCAAGGG
Source organism: Wollemia nobilis (assembly GCA_028583015.1). Classification (NCBI taxonomy): domain Eukaryota; kingdom Viridiplantae; phylum Streptophyta; class Pinopsida; order Araucariales; family Araucariaceae; genus Wollemia; species Wollemia nobilis. Next base: position 9,335,548 of record JAQPPZ010016356.1, on the reverse strand, counting down.
ATTTTTATTTTGGGTAGGGGTGAGCTTGTCCTTTTGTCAATTCTCAAAGATTCTAGACCATGTGCATGATAGGATAGCGGGGAAACTTTTCGCTCAAGAAACCACGTCTACTATGTAGCATGATATTGAATTTGCAATGAAATAATTTTAATGTGAAAAGATATACTTGGTTCAAGTAAATAACAAGATCAGTTCTCTATGCTCAAAGTGTTATTTAATGCCAATGTGGACTTTGATATAAGAGAGATTAATAATCATACCAAATAAAATCAAGATATTTTTTCATGTGAGTGTGAAAGTGTGGGATTCCAAATAAATGCTCATTTATCCAAAATAATTGAAAATATAACTACAAATTCCAAGAATTGACAGGTATATATAAAAAAAAAAATTGAAGATTTTGACAATTTTGATGTTTTTATATTTTGATTTTGATTCATGATGGAATTGGTGGTATATACAAGATGATATATATACACTATACAAGGTTATTTGAGTATAGCATGTCTAAGGTTGCTTCAAAATCAAAGGAGGTTTTGAAGGATAATTCGGTTGTGGTGAAGGTAAGAACAAAAGGTGATGAATAAAAGGTAGCGATAACAAAAGCTTTATTATAATGTAGCAAAAGATTTGACTTTTATATGTGTAAAATTGATCATGTTACAAAATAAAATGTCAGAAAGATAATAAGGTTCTTCATTCTTATCACTATATTCCAAGTCTTGATAATATGGAGGGAGCATATGTGAAAGATATGCATGGGTGTTATTTGATAAACAAGGATGATCATATATGAATGAAGAAAAGTGATGGATAGAAGATAATTGTGACCATAGAGAATGTATAGAACTTGATGTTTCAACCATTAAATATTCTTCAAATGGTGTTGGGTCATTATGTATGGTAACAATTTCAAACTTTAAACATTGGTGAAGAGGAGAAGGGACAACCCTCATCGTATGAATCCAAGGACTTCTAAGAAGTAGGTTGTAAGGTGAAGGGCAATATGCTACATAAAACAAAGTATCCAGGATCTTGGATCCAATATTAAGGGGAAGAATTATAGTACCTTGAGCTTCTTGAATTTCATTGTTAAAATATTTTATAATAACATTTGATTCATTACGATCTTCTTCCTTTATTTTGAGTTTTTGGAATAATTGATAAGTGCATAAATTAAGAGAGGAGCCATTATCTACCATGATAGTTTTAACAGGTGTTTCTTTACTAGATCCTATAATGTAAAGAGAGGAGTCTTCTTGTGGAGTAGAGGAAGGAATATCCTCATCATAGAATGAAATATGGTTAACCTCAAGAGGGCTTACACCATGAATTATGTTCTTAGGGAAAATATCATGAGGAACATATTGTTGGCTAGGTATCTTGAACAAAGTTTCCTTATGAGAACTTTGTAATACTTCTAAAAGGGCTATCTTTGCTTGAGGATTAATCACTTGTTGTTGGCTATCAAAGTGGATTTCAGATTGAGATTTTGATTCTAAAGATGAGCTTTCTATGCTTACATTCCATTTTGGATCATTCTCTAGAGCCAAAGATAGTTTTAAAGGTTGGTCAAATGAGGAATCCTTATCTTGAATATCATATTGAGTTGATTGAACTTGAGGTTGCTCATTTGTAGTTTCTATTACAATATTAGTAATATCATCATGATGGGACACATTAACATGCAATATTTGATTGGTTTTTTGTTGTTGATAATTGAATAGGGGTTCTTGGGAGATCCCCATGTCTTGATTGATTATTGGTATTTGTTGTGTAGGATTTTGATTGTTTACTAGAGATTTATAATCAGTTGTAGATTGTAATTCCTTTATATTAAAAATACCCTCATCAATCAAATCTTGAATTGCACATCTTAAATATTTTACAATTTTGTGTCATATGTCCATCTACTCTATGATATTCACAATGTAGCTCAGGTTTAAACCAATCTGTTGTAGTATCAAGTTGTCTTATGGAAGGGAGTTCAATATTATTTGTATCAAGTAAATGCTTGAGAATTATATCCATTGGTTGATTGAGCTTTGCAAATGTACGTGATGAAGGTTTTCAAGAGGTTTTTGATATGTGCCTTAGGATTTCAGTCATAAAAGTACCTAATGGTTCTTCACCTCTCTTTTTTTTATTATGGGTAGAATGATGATAGGAAGATTGTGAAGTATGATGTGAGTGCATGGTAGGATTGGAAGAATAAATATTTTCTTGTTGAAATGGATGTGTTATATTGAAAGAATAATATTGAAAGGATGGAGGAGGATTATATGTGGATTGATAGACATAATATGGATATATGGGAGAATAGATAATATCGTTATGAAGAGGATTGGAAAAGGGATTATCCTGTTGGGTTAAGGATGAAAAATGAGAAAAGTGTGATGGAGGTGATGTTGAATAGGGATGAGGTTGGTCATAATCAACAAATGTATTTGGCTGAATTCTTCCAATATTACTGATGGGATCATATTTATTTGAGTAAAAACTCATGGTTTCTTTAGTACTTCTAAAAGTAATATTTAGTATCTACTATTTAGAATTGAATCTAAAATATACAAACTTGAAATGATGATTTTGTTTTTATTTTTTTATTTTTCTTGTATACATACATATATATATATATATATATATATATATATATATATATATATATATATATATATATATATATATATATATATATATATATATATATATATATATATATATATATATATTTGTTTTTTTTATATTTTTGAATCATAAATATGCCTATGTTGTTCACGTCGGGTTCACCAAAATGTATCACTCAAAATTACCCTCAGGCTATAGGATCCGTGCCCAGAAGGGGGATGCGAGAAGTATGGGACAATACCTCGAACTGAGATGCCCTTTGAAGGTCCCGCCTCTCGGGGGAGGAGTATAAGGGTGAATTTTTGATGGATGGTGGGTTCACCAAGAAAATTTTGAGTGGCAATTTCCATGCCTAGGTTGATAGTGGGTTTGATGTGTTCATTTTTATACTCAATCATTCAACTCCTAGGTTTTTCCAAGATGAATCTAAACTATTCTATCTACCAATGATAATTTAAATGCATACAAAAAATAGGAATGAGTGCTAATAACAGAGAATATGCTAATTAGAATGTGTCATACTTGATTCCAAATGTTTGATGAAGATTCTGAGTTTTGTAGTAGTCCAGATCACCTCAATTCGTACATAATCGTATGAGATCAGACAGGATCGTCTGATATCTGACGAATTCATCAGACGAATTCGTCAGAAACCTGCAATCATAGAAATAGATGTGAAATACCAAATATGCAAGTGCAGAAGCAAAGTACAATGGTAGAAATAACAGCAAACATGCCTAAATAATGAATTCCAATAACAAATAAGAAAATGCAGTAGATTTAATGATTGATTTTAACCTTACCATGTGATTATGCTAAATGATGTGAACTCCAAGATGCAAAAAACATAATAATTCAAGACAATGCAGAAATACAATATGGAAAATGCAGAGAAAGCTAAGGGAATGCAAACTTTGGACTCGGATTGCCCCCAATCTAGACTACAGTCAGGATTGCCTCCAATCGTACGATATCATCCGTAATCGTTCGAGATCGTTTGCACCGATATGAGCTATCTTCGACTGCAAAACGATAGAGTTCCTACAAAAAAATACAAAATATATAACATAGACAATAGTGCGAGGGAATAAGGAGTTAAATCTTTCAGCTAAGGGGTTCAGGGAAATTAGAATCAAGGGGGTCATGTAGGGTCAGGGGGGTAAACTAGAAAATCCTAGTTTATATAGGCTTAGGAAGAGGTTTAAGAGGTTGGGGATCATCCCAATCTAGGAGATCTCCAATAGGGCAATCTCCAACTACGTAGACGCGCTTCTATCCAAGTTGGAGAGGCTGTTGAAATAGAAGCTAATTATAAAAATCTGGTTTTGGGACAAAATCATCTGGATGTTCTGTCCATGATGATTTTGTCAGATCTAGGATGATCTCGTCTAATCTGCGACGATATCGTCCAACGGTCAAAACAAATCCTAAAAATGGCACGAAAAATGAGGAAATGGGTAGCAGGCGGTTTTGGAGCGGTTTTGGGGTTAAAATTCAAATTTTTATCTTTTATCTTTTACTAAGGTTTTTAATCGTGCCAATTTTAGGGTGCTACAGTTAGCCATAGGTGTCAATCATGATTGAGATCTTAGCTATGGATGACATCCATGGCTAAGGCTGAGTAGGCTAAATATGCCTAATTTGAGTGGTTAAAACCATTGCTTTGCCTTGGAATAGTCTAAGATCATTCATATGGTCTGCTAATATGCCCATATGAGTAGTCCCCTACACATGACACATTTTAGGTGTGTACACTTGTATATCCCACTCATAACAAATATTAGCCAACATGGGATATTAAGGAAAGGGTTCAGACTGACAAGAGCAAGGTATTAAGAAACCACTAGAGGCCAAATACTGGCTAGGATGTTATAATATAGGATATATCCCTAGTAATAATAAACCCCTTCCCAACTCAATGTTATCAATAAATAATAATGAAGCCAATTGTTACCTTAGGGAACCCCATAGTGATACCATAACTTTACATGGGTTGAAATGGGATAATGAAGATGAAAAGGAGTTTCAATATTTTCTTAATTTAGGCCCTTAATAATCACATGCTTTGCTAGTGTTAATATTTTAATTTTTTTTCATCCCAAATTAATAGCTAGCCTAGACAAACCTAAGGAAGAAAAATTATCTACAATATTTTTGACCAAAATAACTCTTGATTCCTTAGAAAAATTACCATTGGATCCTAAAGATCTTGAAAACCTAGGAGTATTTTCTAGCCCTCCTCAATTTTAAGATAAATCACATATATTAATAGAATAAACCATATGTATCAACATTGGCATTGAAGATAATCTATGAGTCTTGAAATTAGGAAAGTCTTGATGGATAATGAATGTGTAGAGTACACTAATATTTTGCAAAAAAAAACATGATATTTTTGGTTGAATATACACAAACATGCTTGGCCTTGAACCATCCCTCATATTCCATCATCTTGTTGTGCAACCTAATTCTAAACTAGTTAAAAAAATTAAGAAAAATGCATCCTAAGGTCACTCTTCTAGTCAAAGACAAACTCCAAAAGTTTTTATATGTCAATTTCATCAAGGCAATAGAATCTTTGGATTGAATTTCCAATATCATTCTCATTTCCAAGAAATAAGGCTCAATCTAAATTTGCACCATATTTAGGGACATAAACAAGGCTTGTCCCAAAGACAACTCCTTGTTACCTAACATTGACATGATAATAGATTTTACCACTAGATCTAAAATGTTATCCCTTATGGATGGATTCTTGGGTTACAACCAAATCAAAATTGATCCTAAGGATCAATCAAATACTATCTTCACTACTCTTTGGGGAACATTTTTCTATCAGGTCATGATATTTAGTTTAAGGAATTTTGGGGCAATATATCAAAGAGCAATGACTTATATTTTTCATGACCTAATACATGACATTGTAGAAGATTATGTAGATGATCTCTTAGGACATCCCCTAAATCATGAAGACCATGTCCATGATCTATGACATATATTTGAGTGATTATGAGAATATAAGGTTTGATTAAATCCATAAAATTATATCTTTAGAGTGACACTAGGCAAGTTGTTAGGATTCATCATGTCCTACTATATGATCAAAGTAGATCCTGCTAAAATATTGGTTATTATAGACATGCCACATCCAAATGGCTAATGCTTAGAAATCCTAACCTCTTCTTAATGGTGGAGCATATCCAAAATAATCTTTGAATATCTCCTCTCAAACCCCTTCATGGATGATGCCAACCATTGTGGTTCATGAAGCAACTTCTACTATTAGCTCAATGGGGGATCCTTTGAAGGAACTATCCTCTAAGACTATAACTCCCCAAGATATCTCTCCAGCTCAAGCTAACCTTCCTTCCTCTTCTCAGGTATACCCTCCTATTTTTGTTTCTAATCACTTTTCTTCTCTATAAGCTGATGAACCTCTTCTTGTTGATAAAAAAACCATCTTTGACCTTCTCTAAAGCCCTTATCAATCACCCAAATGTCTCCTAGGCCCTTCCCCTTGAAAAATCCTTTCGTGTAACCTTTCATTAATCCCTCATTTTACAAGGAACCAAAACAAGCTCTATGTTGATGTAGGATTTGAGAAGAAAATAGGTCGCCCTTCTACCCAAGATATAGAATGTGTAGAGGATATTTCTAATGGCACCCAACTCACATTACTATCCAAATTCTGCTCTTCACAAGGAATAGGGAATTAAAAAATGAATATCCTTGCATGGAATGTGAGAGGTCTTAATGGACATAACAAATAATGTTTAGTTAAGTCCATGAGGAAATGCCTAAAGCCTACAATTTTTCTTATGCAACAATCCAATTTGGACATCCAAAATACTTCCTGCATCTCTAAATACATATGGAAAAATTATGATTTCTTCATAAGTCTTGCAAATGGGGATTTTGGTGGATTATTATATTTATGGGATCCAAATGTGTCCCAAGATGGATTTGCGGTTGAATTTAATAGGATTCATGTTTGATTGGCTTTATTTTGTGATTGATGCTTCTTAATCCTTTGGAAGCTCCATTTACTAATTCATGCTTGTCACTCCACAATTGGGCAGCATTTCGACTCTCCTCAAGGGGTTGTCAATTCACTTTCTATTTCAGTAGAGCTTCATTGAATTTAAACTCAATATTGTTCTAGACTTCTCCCCAATTTTAATGGGGGTTGTATAGCCCTCCTAATCCCTAATATTGGCTTTCTTGGGAATCCAAGATCAAGATCCAAGATTTTGGATTAGTTGGGAGGAAAAATCTTGAAGCTTCCCCACCCAAAACAGTTTGAATCTTTGCTGCCCAGACCGTTGCAACCGAATTTGGCTCAGCTCAGGATTCAAAATAGTTTTGATGCTAGCCATGGCTCTGAGGTGCAGCTAGCTTTGTTAGTCATGGGTGTCAGCTGTGGCTAAGGCTGAGTATGCCAACTTTGCATAAATTGAGTGGTTAAAACCACTACTTCACCTTGGAGTTGTCCAAGCTCATTCATATGTTCTATTAGCATGCCCATATGAGTAGTCCCCTACACATGGCACGTTTTAGGTGTCTACAATTTCTCTAGTACATCATGCATTAATAATAATACACTAAATTTTGAGATGCACCTCATTCCACTCCAAGTTGGCTATAAATGCCTCATGAAATAAACCTATTTAAAATACCTAAAAAACCTTGTGCCTAATAATTTGTGTTAGTTTGAATTTCTTTCATCAAAAATAATAACTAGAGATGCTAAAATTTGTTCTCCATTGAATATTAATTTATTTTTAAGTTCCCCAAATTAAAGTAATTACTTTGCAATTGGATTTAGTCTAAATGACTTCATCTAAAATCAATAAATTTAGCTACTAGTTATGCTTGTTAGTCTATGCCCCTATTTAACAAGCTTGATTGTGTTAGTAAGTACGCCAATTTTGGCTTATTGGTCAATTGAGTAATCATTGACCTAGTCCAATTATATTTTGTACATAAAATTTTTCAATATAAATTAATTCATTAAAAATATTATTTTTTGCCTAGTTTTCCTACCAGCTGGTTTGTAACATTCCCTTAGCATCATATCTCTCATATTGGAAATTTTGGTCATGTTTTGGAGCAATACAAATTTTAATATATTTTTTATCTTTTTGATTTTTCATAATCTATGACATTATCATGATTTACAAAACCTTAGCTAAACTTCACAAAGTTCTCCAAAATCACTCCTAAATTATTATGGTATCTTCATGATATCACATCCATGACATATTTCATATTGTCTTATTTGTTTGTCAGTTATCCAATTATTGGCCTTTATGAAGTCTTTATATCATCTTTTTTGCATGGAATATATTTATTAAAAATATTAGACCATCTTAAAATTATACAAATCACATCATAATCTATTTCATTCATCAAAAATAAGCTATCAATGTGTCAACAACAACATTTTATCAAATTATAAATTTATTCTCAATTTAATCCAAAATCAATTTATACATCCTAAAAACCATCAATGATCAAATGAATATCAAAAAAATTTCATCATATATATAGTACATATATGTGCAATTGATGTACCATAATGATAAAAATCGGTACACTCAATCCAATATTTGGAAGTCAATGCACCATTGGTGCACTCACCCTAAAAAAATAGGGCAACCTATCAATAGTTGGATCTTCATCCCCATCGATTGGTGTTGGTTCTAATGGTGGAATAATGAGAAAAGGGTCCACATTCAGTGGACACTACACACTTAATCCAATATCCTCTCCACTAGTGGCTCCATATCCTCCACTTCCATCTCTACCCATGGCCTTGTCTCTTGCTCCTATGGCCCTCCTCTGCTATCTAGTCCTCCTCATCAAACCTCCCTATCTATAGTGATGACCTACTCCATTGTCTTAGACCTCAAAATTCTTGGATAATATGGATCTGTTAGTTCTATATAACTTGCCTTGGTTAAAACATCATGAGGCCCACCAAAATTAGCCTCTTGGATAGAGCATCAAAATCAAATTGTCCCTATGGATGGAATCCCCTACACCTGGTCAAAATATTATGCCATATGATCAATTCTATTTAGATCCTAATTATCATCATTATTAGTCATCCATATGACCCTTTTGACTTGTGTTATATCCCACTAATCCTCAATCCAACTAGCATGGCCCCTCCAAGGCTACTAGTTCATCTATTCAGCTCTCAAATTATTAATAGTCTATTGGGAAGTCATAAATATATCTCTACCCACTCATCATACTCCCTACCACATGTAATCCATAAATATCCTTGGTTCATAAGCTTACCCTTGCTATTATGAAGGCCCCATGATGACTATGTGCTTCCAATCCCAAACTTGTAGGAGCATGCAACAAACAAGGCGCTTCCCACTATAGTACACCACTCTATGAAGGATCCTATACAACCTCTCCATCACTACAAGGCCTCATACAAACATAATCTAATTATCCCTCATTAGTGCTATCACATCCCTCCAAATCCATTTCAATACCCATCAGGTAGTGTCTTGTTGGAAATGTGTTGAATATTTTCCATGTTATTATGGCCAGGTTTTTGGGTTAATATATTTGAACCCATGGATTAATATATTTGGGTTAATATATTTGAACCCATGGATAAATATATTTGAGTTAATATATTTGAACCCATGGATAAATATATTTGGGTTAATATATTTGAACCCATGGATAAATATATTTGGATTAATATATTTGAACCCAAGTTTTATGGCCATGGTATTGTAAAACCCCTTCTTGTGTTGTTGGTATATAAAACAACACTTGCATGAGGGTTTGGGTATGGTGAATGTTTGACACCCCCCTAAATGGGGGAAATAAATTTGCAAGAAGAGTGTACGTGTATTGTAATTGACAGTGATAGAGTGAAGAGGAAGTTACAGTGGATCTGTTGTAGGTTATATCCCTTCATTTTTTTGGATGAAATAAAAGGCCTGGTTATTTTCTCCGTGGATGTAGCCCATATTGGGTGAACCATGTAAATATATGTCTCTTGTATTATTGTATTCTTTTATGTTTTATTTTTGTATTTATTTATTGCTCACATTTTATTATTTAATCCTAACAATTGGTATCAGAGCAAGGTTTGAAAAACGCACTTGAAAGGAGGGTTTCCTGGTTCAAGTGGGAGTAATGGTAGAAGGAGAGAGGAAGATCTAGGTTGTAGCTTGGTTCAAGGAGAAAGGGTTTCAATCCTAGGATAAATCAATTCTTGAGTGAAAGTAGTGTGTGGAAGAATCTGGATGAAGGAAAAATAACAGGAAGCACAATGGTAGAGCGGGTGAGCTCCATAAATGGTGGAGCGAGTGAGCTCTGGCAATGGTAGAGCGGGTAAGCTCTGAAAGTGGTGGAGTGGGTGAGCTCTAGTAATGGTGGAGTGAGAAGCTCTGATAGTAATGGAGAGGTGAGCTCTGGTAGCGATGGAGCAGCGACCTCCAATAGCAGTATATTCGATGAGCTTCGATGATGGTAGATCCAGTGATATTTGACAATGGTAGATCTGGTGACTTCAGTAGTGGTAGATCATGTGAGCTTTGGTAGCGGTAGATCTTGTGAGCTTTTATAGTGGTATATATAGTAAGCTTTAGTAGTGGTAGATCTAGTGAGCTTTAGTAGCAGTAGATATTATGACCTTCGATAGCAGTAGATCTAGTGAGCTTCTCAACAGTGGTAGATACAGTGAGCTTCAACAATGATATATTCAGTGAGCTTCGATAGTGGTATATCTAGTGAGATTCAGTAGTAGTATATCTAGTGAGCTTCGCTACTGGTAGATCTTATGAGATTTAGTAGCGATAGATCTAGTGAGCTTCAATAGCGATAGATCTTGTAAGCTTCAATAGCAATAGATCTTGTGAGCTTCAATAGCAATAGATCTGGAGATTAAGGTTGGAAATGCTTGTTCTAGTGGCCTTATTGCAAAGTTGCTAAAAAATATCTGAGATGGTTTATTGGTTGTACCACAAGTTTTTGGGCAAGTATTAACTAGTGTAGCTTGTACCTAAAGAAGCTACTGTAACTGGTGTAGTTATGGCCAAAAAGAGATCGGTGTGGATGCTAGTGGTGGTTTCTTGGTGTAATGTTCTTAGAGTTAGCTCTAGTAATATTTATAGTACCTTTTAAAGTGGATTTTTGGACTATTTTGTTACCTTAATGGTATATGACTGAGGGTAACAGGTGTGTTGGGCAAAAAATTGGTTAGTTTTCTATAGTTCAATTAATTGCCTCCATTTAATTGTCAACCTGGGGTAGCTCGTAGACTTGTGAGCATCACACGCATAGTATATGCCTATAGTGTGAGAAATGAGTCCCTTTGTACCTATTGGTTTGGGGGGTGTTTGTGTTTCATTGAAGTTCTAAATTTTATTTCTAAACCAATAATCTAACCTATGAAAACATACCTAAACTACATTCAAAAATTAAAATCACACATTACTAGAAATTACAAAAAGCGAGGGAAATAACAGAGAAATAAATTAATCTATGAAAATAAATACAAAAAGTAAGGTAAAAGGGGAGGAGTACTATTTAGAGTGGTCCTAAGCTCCAAAAGTCTTTCGTCCGATCAATTCATTCATCGGATGCTAGATTGAGATTAATAAAAACACTCAAATGAATATATTACAGCTTCAAAAATTTACAAAGCAATTACCATGTCCAAGATTCAGGATTATTTTTATCAAGGATGGCCTGCATATTTATAAGATATGCATCCATGCCCTATTACAATTGAGAGCAAATCAATTCCTGATTTTTTGGTTACAAAAAATACGTAGAAATAGGGAGATAAAGCAAAAATATTAATTTTGGACTGATTTAACAAATTCTATTTTTATCAAAACAAAATACGTTTAATATTTTGCTTTATCTATTTACATTTTTGTTTACGTATTGCTAAAAAATAGATAACACATGGTCTTTGATATTGTCCTTCATCTTCATATTTGTTGAAATATCATCCGCATCTATTGTTGAAATATTTGTTCTGTTTTGCCGACCATAGAGTCATGTTGTAATTTTATGTCAACATAAATCGTGCTATAATTTTGTGTCACCGGAAGTAGGCACCTTATTTTATATGGGAAGTAGGTGCCTTATTTTATATGGGATGTAGGTGCCTTACGGGAAGTAAGCACCTAATGGGAAGCAGGCGCCTAACGGGAATCAAGCGCCCATCAGTTATGTGCCAAATGAAAGTCAGACGTTTCAAAGGGAATTGGACGCCTAACTTAGCGCTTCATACTGGTGTACTATAGATGTTTTACCTTCATCAAATTAAAATTTTTAGGTCCGAGTGGGACCTTGATGTAAACAGGCTAAAATATTGTAAAAACCACTAAATCTGCACACAACTCACTTAAAAATAAATATTAGATAATATACATAATTTACTATTAAATATATATAAAACTTCCATAAAACATACATTCTATAATAATAATGCCAGAATATATGTTAGAAATCCATGTATAAATATGAGCATTTTTTGTGCTTATCATCCTCCCATGCTTAAAAGAGTGGCGCGTCCTCGTGACACCCCCCATGCTTAAAGAGTGGCACACACTTGTGATAGTCGGTACTTATAATTTTTAGTTTTAGCAACAGTCATCCAATAAGTTCTATTTTCTTTCTACTATTTCTGGTTGTGGCAACTCATTCTTTTTTAGCAAATGATTTGTGGATTTCCCCCATGGTCAATCTCTTTGTTTTTTTTTTTCTTTTCTTTTTTTTTGTATGGGATTCAGGTGCATGTATATGGCCTGTATATGGGAAGCAGACACCTGTATATGATAATCAAGCCTGTATATGGGAAGCAGGTGCATGTATATGACTTGTATATGGGAAGCAGGTGCATGTATATGACTTGTATATGGGAAGCAGACACCTGTATATGGGAAGCAGACACCGGTATATGGGAAGCAGGCACCTGTATATGGGAATCATGCCTGTATATGGAAATTAGGCCTATATAAGAGAAACAGACACTTGTAAGTTATTTTTAAGATGATGACCATGAGTGTTTTCCCAATAAAATATTTGCATGTGGATAAAATACCAAATAGGGTTAAATGGTTGGATGAACAATTTAATGAGGATCATGCTGACACTATTTTACAAAAATATTTTTCTATGAAAACTATATATATACAAAATAGAAAATAACGTACACACCTATATTATGTTTTGTGCATGTATAATGCACAAATGTTCATGGTGCACTTGTATTAGTTATTTATTGATGACCATGTGTACCAAAACAAAGAACAACATGCTTATTTCCCATGTGGAAAATTTTTCTCCATATGATTGGTTCTTGATTACTGCAATTTATTCATTTGAGGTTTCTTGCACAAATTCAAGAAAATATTAGAAAAACCATGTCTTCATGGGATGACACACATCCCCTCCTCAAAAGCTATTCATTGATGACCTTGGAAAGTGCATAAATCTCTAATGGAAAAATTAAGATAATTTTATCCATGAGAGGTTTTTATTTTATGCACGTGGATGAGTTGTTGATGTTGGGCCACTTACCATTATTGAATTTTATTCATACTAGGTACAAACACTCGTCTAAACAAAAATAAAGTGACTTTTATATGGAAATCAAGCCCTTCTTCTAATTCATGGTACACAAACAAGTGTTAAAATAGGATCAAGATAGTGCGGCATCACAAACTAATCAAATTTGAAAACTTTTGGTTACAAAAAGAGGAAATTCGAAATAAAATTCCACAGTGATGGGGAGAGGTTCATCCAGAATATGGGACAAAAATATTTAGATTCCACAAGTAGCTTCATTATATCAAGGATCAACTAAAATAATGGAGGTAAGCTAACAAGATAGACTTCCAGGTCCAAAGAGCTCCATTGGTGGCCAGATGGTATGAGGTTCAAAAACACTTCAGGTAAGGAACAATTACAAAGCATCTCAAATAATAGGATGATACATTGCATAAAGCAATTGAGGACATTGACAACTAAGAGGAGATCTATTGGAAACAAAGAGCAATAACCACTTGGTTATTATAAGGTGATAAAAATGCCAAATTTTTCCATTGGGCTACATGTGCTAGGAGATAGACAAACAACATGGAAGCTCCTCAAGATGAGAATGGACACTCCTTTGACACAATTCTAGGTATGCATTTCCATTCAATGGATTATTTTTCTAAACTATTTAAGGAAAGTATGGTGCAAGATGAGAGGCTCAAAAATAAGTTCTTGTTGTCATACCCTCTGTTATCTCCGAAGAAGAAAATTAGGCTCTACTTAAACCCATTGATAGGAATGAGCATCGAAAAACCTCCAAGTTCAAATGGCTTTCTAATTGAGTTTTTTCAAGCCTTTTGGGACAACTTGGAGGAGGATGTAATGGTTGTTATAGAGAAATATAAATATAGTAAAATAATGCTTATAGCATTAAATCATACGTTTATTACCTTAATTCCAAAAGGGGAGGAGGGGTGCATATTTTAGATTATAGACCTATTGCCTTATGCAATGTCATATATAAAATAATCACAAAGTTAATGGTTGGGCGGCTAAAACCTATTCTAGATAGCATTATCTCCTCATAGCAAGGGGGTTTTTTAGAGGGTAGGCAAATCTTGGATGGTGTGGTTCTAGCTCAGGAGGCAATCCATTCAATGAAAAAATCTGGTAATAGGGGAATGTTCATAAAATTGGATATGTCAAAGGCTTATGATAGGGTGGAGTGGATCTTCTTATCAAATATTATGGTAGCTTTTGGTTTCTCTCCATATTGGATAGAATGGATCATGAGCTATGTTTCTACTCCGACATACTCAGTGTTAATCAAGGGCCTTACCTCACAACCGTTTGGAGCTACTTGAGGCCTTCATCAAGGAGATCCTTGTTCCCCTTATATTTTTCTCATATTGGCTAAATGTTTGGGTAGACTCATCATGATGAGAAAACAACAAGGTTTTCTAACATGTATTAAGGTGGGTGAGGAAGTTTTAACTCACCTATCGTTTGTGGATGACACAATATTAGTGGGAGTGGCCAACTTTAGGAAAGCAAAAATGATTAGAGATACACTTAATGTCTACCTTAGGGTCACAAACCAAATCATCAATGATAAAAAATCCAAAGTGGTCTTTTTCAATCTTGATGAAAGGCTTCAGGATAAAATTTTAGAGATCTTGGGATTCACGAGGACTTCTTTCCCAGTGGTATACTTGGGGGTCCCTTTGCATTTTAAAAAACTAAAAATAGATATCTGGAGGAATATTTTAAATTGTATCAAGGAAAGAATCAATCATTGGTCTCACAAATGGTTAAGTTATGGGGGCAGATTAAACTTTTTATAGTCAGTCATTCAGGCCATGCCAATTTATAAATTTTCTATCCTTGCTACCCCACATACCATATGGAAAGAGTTGGACAAGATGGCTAGAAAAATTTTATGGGGAGGAGTAAAAGGAGAGAGGAAATGGGTCTTAGTAGGTTGGGATAAATTAAGACAACCTAAGGTAAAAGGAGATTTGGTACTGAGGAGATCAAAGTTAAATAATAAAGCTTTGGATGAAAAGCTTTATTGGAGGTGGATTTCCCAACCAACTTCTTTATTCAGTAGATTTTTAACTAGTAAATATTTGGTACAGGTAAACCCAAATGAGGTGGGTCATTTCCCTTTAGATGGTAATGGGTCATTAGTGTGGCAATCTCTAAAGTTAGGATCTTAGGTAGTTAAATATGGATTATTTTGGAAAGTGAGGAGAGGGGAGAAGGTACAATTTTTGATAGATTCATGGGATCAATATCCACCTATAATAATTGAATTACCAGAACTACAACCAATAAAAATAGCCATGGAAACTAGGGTTTGGGTCAAAATTAAAATTTATTTCAACATTATTCAACTAGGTTATTATAATTTTAAATATTTTAAGAAGTTGGATGAGTGGCCAATTTCGATCCCTTTGAAATTGACACCCATCATGACTAAAATCTTGGTAGAAATATTTCTCATAGGTAGAGATGAAGATGATGAATTAGCTTGGGCCTATGTGAGCCTTAGTGTCTACACAGTTAAGGATGGATATTATAAGATCCTTCTACTCCTCCTCATGCATATTAGGTTGAGGATTGGAGAAATATTTGGCAATCCAAGGGTTGGCCAAAAGTAAACTTTTTTCCCTGGTAGTTCATGCATAATGGAATTCTTACTTTTTATAATATCAAATGTAGGGGAATCATTGGTCCATCTCAATGTGTTTTATTCTACAAGAGTGAGGAAATATCTAACCACTTGATGTTTTAGTGCCCATTCATGCACTAGATCTTTAAAATTTGAGTTCATGGTGATTTGAACCGAAATAATATTTAGGAAATATGGAAGAGGGGTATATTTAAATCTAAAGCTCTTTGTATCGATTGGGAGCTTGGATTAAACTTAATTTGGTTGCAAGTGTGGTTGGAGAGAAATGGTAAAATTTTTAGAGAAAACTTTTCATATTTAGATGGATTTTGGCAGGTCATTTGGAGCAAAGTTATAGAAATTGTAGTAGTGCATGCTAAAGAGGAAACTCAGGTTGTTATAGGGACAATGGAGAAGGAAGTTGAAGTGCAAGAGGTGTATGAAATAGCTATTTGGGAACCACACCCAAAAGTTTGGATTAAAATTAATACTGATGGAGCTACGAAAGGTAATCCAAGTAGAGCTAGAAATGGAGTGGTTTGCAGGAATAATGTTGGAAAAATGCTCTATTGGGAGCTGAAATGCCTGAGACGGACCACAAACAATGAAGTAGAAGCCTTAGCTATCAAATTTGTTTCTATTTGAACATTAAAACAAGGTTATGGGAGGATAATCCTAGAATCATATTCTCAAATAATGGTAGGAGCTTTGGATTGCATGAGGAACTTTGCTTTGAAGACATGGAGGTTGAGGATTCTTGTCACTCAAATTAAGTAATTGTGGAGGGAATTAGATTATGTGATTCTAGTTTATGTGAGTAGAGATATAAATAAAATGGTAGAATTTCTGGCTAATATGGGTACTAATAAGGAGGTAGGGATTTAGTGGTACAGTGACACAACTATTGAGGATGAGATTATTAGGCAGGTTGGTGAGCAAATCTAGTGTTTAGCTAATTTGGACAACCATTGTAGAAATATGGTTTAGGATATTTGGCTCCAATGTAGATCTTATTTTACAATTTTAAACAGGTGAACAACCATTGTCGAGATATGGTATAGGAGATTTAGCTCCAATACAAATCTTATTTTACTATTGTAAACATGTGTAAATGATCTTCTTTTAATATAAGTTTTTCAAATTATTTTTCAAAAAAAATGCCTATATATAATGAGACATGACTCTTGGCCTTCCATATTCCTATGGCTCTTCATCTTCCTATTCTTAAGGACTCATCTACATGTGGACAACATGCACATTTACATCATTGAACATTCTAATAATACTTGTGCATTTATTCCATTTCATAAAGTAAATACTTAAATCTTAATTTAATACAAATTCCTAATCTAAACATGTACCCATGATGGTACATTAGCATGTACTAAATAATGTAATATATTCCAACACCCCCATGTATTACATTATTTGGGTATTGAAGACTTTAGTCTTCAATATGGTCTTTGTCTTGTCTTCAATTTACTTTGCATTGTATGCCTCCTTTGTCAAGTTCCTCTTCTTCTTCTTTGTCTTCATCATTAGAGTTAGTCTTTGTGCTATTATGAACTGTCATGCTATCATCAAATTCCTACAAAAATATTTCCTCTTTTCCTTTGTCCTTCTTATCGCAAGTCTTCTTTAGTGTACAATATTTTGAGCAATCACTTAAAGCATCATGATAATATTTTGAGTTAGAAGAACTTGAAGTATCAATACTACATGAAGAATGAAATATCTTCTCTAAGAAGGATTCATCTATTTTTGTTTTCTCTTTAAGTGATTCAATAAATTCCTTCTGCTCCAAATTTTTTTCTTTGTAATATTTGTATGTAAGTAATGTCATATATAATACACTGCCAGTGTCTAAAGGAAATAGAATATCATCTTTTCCATTATCAATTGCTTCAATTATTCTAGCATGTAGATAATATTCCAAATTTTTAAATTTTTCTTCTAAGTCTTCACTATAGATCAATTTTGAAATAAGATCTAAGTTTCCTTCAGTCTTTGTAAATAAATTATTTATTCAAATTTTTATGATATTTGCTTTTTCCTTTCTAATGATGTTTTTCATATCATTATTCATTGTATTATTTGAAGTAGACATTATTTTTGCTCTTTAGTATTTGATATTGAGAATGAATTTGATAGAATATTTTATCTTTCAAAGCCTTTGAAGTTTTCTACCTTATGACTCCCTAGTTTAGAGATAAAATACTATATTTTAATTCTTCAACTTTTGTAGTATGCTTTGTAATTTCTTATTTGTAATATTTCAAATCTCTAGGTAGTATTCCTTTTGGCTCCCTAGTATTTGATAATATCTTTTCAATTCTTGAGTTTTGTAGAATACCTTGTCTCTCCCAAATGTTTTGAATATGGCTTTGATAGTAGACTTAGATTTCTAAGTTTTCCTTTGAGTTGAATCCCTTTTGTCTCCCTAATGTTTTGATGACAATTTTAATATAATGTTCAACTCCTATTATTTAATTTATTTCTCCTTATTATATATTTTTGATGCACTTTCAATTGATGTAATTCTCTATCTTCAAGGCTCTATAGTTGGATTCCTTATGTCTCATTAATTTGAGTAAGAGACTAATTTCAATGTAGTTTCCAAATTTTCAAGAAACTCTATGTTTGTGTTTCTTTCAATTTTCAATAATATATTTTCTAAATTTTAAAGCTTTAAATTTGGTGTTGAACTCCTTATAACTCCCTAATTGGAAATTTAGAAAACTAATGTATTTGTAATTTAAATGGCAATTTCAATGTGGAAATCCTTATATCTCCAAGTTTAAAAATTTGCAAATATTTTAATGCAATATGAATTGAATAGATTAATTTCAATGCTTCTCTCTTTAAATATCTTCTAAGGAATTCAATACTTTATCCAAGGTTATAATTTATCACCTTATTTCTCCTATTACTCAAATAACCTTAAATATAAAAACTTAATTAATTTTATCCTTAAAAAATACCTTATATCTCCTTTAAACTTTGCAAAGTTTATGAACTAAATAATTCTTACCTTCTTGTATATGTGATACGCTAAGCTTGACTTGCATTAACACTGTAAACTACACTTAGAAAAGACTTCTATCTTCCTACAATCAATGTTTCTCCTTTATTATTCAATGCGATCTCTTGAAGTTTGACTATCCTCTACACTTTCCAACTTCTCCAAGGCACTCAACAATGATTTCCATGTGCTCCCTTTATTTTTCTCAGGCTATTTTTAGCTCATGCACTGAATAGGTGCCCTTTAGACATTTTTCCTTCCTTTAATCATAATTGGTATTCTGAGTATCAAGTGCCAAGTGGTACTATAGGTCTTTGCACTTTCTTTTAATGTATCATGTGGTACTCTACCCAAATTTTCTTTCTTAACGCTTACCAAGAGAATTATACTTCATGGATATGAATGTATTATGACTTCTTTAATGTTACAAATGGAACGTAGCTCTCCTTAATGGAATATGTAATATCCTTCAATGGAATATGGAATGTCCTCCAATGGAATATGTAACTTCCTCTACATGGAAAATGAATTCTTAACACTCGGCCTTCCTTGTCATGCACCTTATGCACCCTAATTTTGGTTCTTGTTTCTTGGACTTCAATCACTTCAAAACTTCTTTGTGCTTACCAACGTTCACTAAGGTTCTTTCAATTGTTACTTCTCCAATGCTCTCCTCCTATGGTAGTTTCTAAGTGGATGATTCCTTTGTAATAGAGCTTTATTTAGGTTTGGTGGTGTTTTATTCAAGGTGGTAGCTCTTTGACTTATTTGTGGCATTATGGTGGTGTTAGTGGCACTTGTTTTCCAATGCTCACTCTTAGATACTAACCGTTCATATACCACAACCTATGATGCTAAAGTTGGTAGTGAGACTATGCTTCTTCTCATGCTAGTGGTGCAACCTTGGTGGATAAACCTTGCTATATTATGCTTCTTTTCCTCATACTATTGGTACAACCTTGAAATCTATGATGGTTTCCAATGCTTTACGTTGGTTGAATAATTATTGTTACTCAATGCTCTACATTGCCTTCCTTGGTGTAAGTGGCTATCTTCTTCAAGATGATGGCCTTGCTTATGGTAGTTCTTTCTATACCTTTTTAATCTTACCTTCACCAAAGTCCTTTCAATACTTGGCATACCTCTTGGTGTCTTTAGATGTTATAAATATGTATTATATTTATTTACTATTGAGTCTCCTTTTGCTCAATAGACCTTTGGAAAATCTGCACTTTTATGAGTCTAAAGAATGCTTTTGAAATGAATGCTTTCTTCCTTTATAATTCCTTATTTAAGCAATATATAATTTTCTTTATGTTGTTTGAAATGTGTAGGTTTGATGATACCCAATATGCCTCTTTTTTCACCTTGGAGACACTAATATTTAGAGCTCTATTTTGCTAACTTTAATGGCTCTAATGTGGTGCTCTTTTAAGCTTAAAAAGAACTTATAATAACCTTTATAGCACCAATGTAACTAATTATTCTTTGAACTTAGAAGATGAAAACATGAGACCTTTCCTTTTGCTACTTAAATATGGTGTTAAAAAGTTAAATAATACTTGAATAATAAAACTTTAATAACGCCAATTTTCAAACCTTATTTAGTCCTCCTTTGTAGCAAGATTCGTTGGTGATCTGATTCACCTATTTTTTGTCCTGGTTTTTTAATTTCCGCAGCTTCAACTCCTTGTGCTTTTCTTCCCTCAACTTTGCAAATTTGCAGCTCTTTTTTCTACTTGAATGTTGCCTTAGATTTTCAGCTTTTAAGCCTTTAGTTTTTTATCCAAAAATCTAAATTTTGTGGCTCCAATCCTCCTTAAATTTTGTTTTCTTGGACTCTAAAATTTGTAGCTATTAGTGCTGCCCAAATTTATTCCCTCTTGCTTTCCTAAACTCTTAAATTTTCAGTTTCTAATGCAGTCAAATTCTCCTTTGTTATGTTGTCCTTAACCTTCTCAGGTTTGGTAGGAAACTCCTCCAATTCACAACTTCCTTTGTTGTCAAGTATTCCTTCAAGATGGCTATTCAAGGGCTCTTCAAAATATTTCTAAATCTCCTCTAACTTGGAGATATGTGTCACCTTGATTTTTTTGTCCTATGACTCTTCAAATTTTGCTATAAAAATAACAATCTTCTCTTTTGCAAATCAGCCTTCAAGCCTTAAATAACAATCTTCAAATATCTCAAATCTAGTAGCCACTTCTAGATCCTTTCTTCTTTAACCTCCTTATCAAATTTTGACTTCAATATTGGACTATGTGTTGGTCTTCTCTCTCAAGAATCTGAATGTCTTGAGATCTTTGAAAATCTCTTCCAAAATTTGGCAAACTTCTTGCCAAATCCTTCTTCCTTTTGGGCTTGTTGTTGGATGGCAAAAATTGTCCCAAATTCCTATTTTTAGGTGCTTCTCCATTTTGCAATATTCTCCAATGGGCTTTATTCAAATCTTCTCCAATGGTCACTTATTCAATAGGTCTTTCCTATCTTCTTCTTTCTTATTTCAACTTTTCTTGAGATATCTTCTCTTGTATCTTCAAATTTTGCAGCTTCTCTAATCTATGATAGGATCTTTTCTAGTCCTTCTCTATCTTCAATATTCCAAATTTGGAAGTTCTTCAATGGGACCTCCTTTGGGTCTCTTCAACTTCTTCAATATTCTAAGGAAACCTTCTTCTTAAGTCTCCTCAATATTTTATCTTCAATTTGCAATGGAGCCTTCTTCCTTGGGCCTCCTCCTTGATTTTTAGTCTTCAATGTGGCTTATTTGGCATCTTCCTCTCTTCTCAATATTCTACTTGGAATATTTAATCTGTGAATCTTATAATGGGACATTTTCTTTAGGCCTCCAAATTCTTCAATCTTCAACTTGTCGTTTCAAGTATTAGATCAATTCCAAAGAAGATATTCTTCCTAGATATTGTAGGAATCTTCTCAGTTTTTTTTTAATCAACTTTTCTTTGCAACAAAGTATTAGAAAATGATAATGGAAATTTTATTAAATCTAAATATAATGAACTTCACTAGTTGATTTATCAAACTAGTGGAATCAATGTTGAGTCCTAGTCTTCACAAGTTTTTCTACAACTCTGTGGAAAGACTCTAGCCAAATAGAAATTTTAGAAATTATGAAAATTAAATCTTCTCTCAATATTCTTGTGTATCTCCCTATCTCCTATCAATCTCCCTTGTGGCTCTGATACCAATGTTAGCTTGTGAGGCTATATATTTAATGAAATAACTACCACAAGGTATAAAAGAGAAAGCAATATTAAATATATGGAAAAGACAATATACTAAGAATATGAATATGATGAGAAAATTCTAAAAATACTCATAAATCATCCATTAATGAAATATCACTATGAAATGGAGATCTCAAGCACTCCATATAGCTTATATGCTCTACATTATATCTACTACTATTCTACCTTGTGCACTTCAAAATCCTATCTTTGGTATCACCTAAGAGCATATAATGAGAAATGACTCTTGGTATTCCATATTCCTATAATTCATCTTCCTATTATTAAGGACTCGTGTACATGTGGACAGCATGCATATTTACATCATTGCACATTCTAATAATACTTGTGCATTTATTTCATTACATAAAGTAAGTACTTAAATACTAATCTAATACAAACTCCTAATCTAAACATGTACCCATGATGGTACATTAGCATGTGCTAAATAATGTAATATATTCCAACAATCATCTTACCCATGTTTATTCCCCCCATTAGTATCCTCCTTAGGTAGATGATTTGGTACTCCATCCCCAATAGTGGTCATTGATATCAAGATCATGGATGCTAGCATTAATAATAATAGGACCACTGATATTAGGCTTTATATATGAGTTAATATTTGGTGAAGGATCAATCCCTTTATCTTGTGTCAAGCAATGATACCAAACCATATCTAATGGGATATCCTATTATAGATAAAACTATCATACCATGCACTTAAAATGGAAGATCTCTCACTTTCCCTATGGTCCCACCAATAACCTCTTCCACCTAATCATTTCCCACTAATAGGTATCCTTAGCCCTTTCAAGATGAACCCTATAGTATCACCATGTCACATGCTCTCTATGTAGGTCATCTATATACCACCTCACTCTACCCAAAATTCATCTTGAGGTTTGCCCTATCTACCCTCCAACTAGTGAGCCCATTTTTCAACCACCAATACCTCTATGTTTTTGACCTATCCTAGAAATCCTAGTGGTTAAACAACTGCTATATGCTCTCAGGTCTAAACCTAGAGCCATATATAGCAATACAATCCCCTCCCTCCTTAGTATACCACTATATAAAGTGAGTGGTAGATCTAGATCGGAATCATGGGGCCCATGCAAAAATAGTCTATCACTCTAGCATACCTATGACAATGTCTCCTCATCCCTAATGCATCACCCACTAACTAGTGTCCATGATCAAAACTCTTAATTTAAAAGCTAGTAATAGGTTAGTTGTTTATCCAGGTGCCCCCTAGTGTATGTGTTGTTGATGTCATTTTCTAACCATAATAATGGGGATTGAACCTCCCCCATAAGATAATCTAGAATACATTGCTATTACTCTATTATTTTACATTAGCATTGGTATCCTTAAGATTACCAGCACTCATGAGGCTAATGTTATTGATGTCAAAATATTAAAAAAAGAAATGCAAACATCTAAAAGGTGCTAACTAGCCCCAAATCTAGATCTAACTATCTCAAGTGTGTCTACCAGCTCATAGTGCCTTGATTGATAATCAAATCTATGAAATTTCCTCCTTGTCTCCCATATAATCCTCCATCCTCCCTTGCATGTCAACTTTCCCTCAATTAACTTGATCCTATCTATGCAAGCTTACCACTCCAACTTGCCAATTCTAACAAATTCTCCAAAGGATCATCCAAGGGAGTCATTTTTTTGTAAATCCATCCCTTGGGGGAGCCTAATCCATGATTTTTTGAAGTAGTGAAGAATTATCAAATTGATGAATGATCATTTTTAGTAGTAAATATTTCCTAATTTTGGATCTACATGTAAAGTAGATAAACTCTCTTCAAATATAGACTTGTTTTTTGCACAATAATTTGTCAATTCTCTAGCTTCCCATATTCATATGTACATCTCATCAAAAATCCATTTGCATCCACATAAATTATGGAGATTGTAAATTGCAAAATATTGGAGTCTAAGTAGCTTCTCCACCTAGGGTTGTTAGGATGCTCTCCTTGCCTTCTTTGTTTTTTCCCTTACTCATAAAATTTATCTTTTGATTTATCTTTATCTTACATTTGCTATCTCAATATATTAGTAATTTAGGTTATTATATTTAAAACTATACATTTCTATAATCAAGGTAATCAGTAATCTATCTTTTTCAAGTCCCTATACCTTGTTTGTAAGGGTTTTTTATTTACAATTGGTCTACCATGGGTTTTTAAATCTTAAAATCCATTCTATTATTTCTACAAGTAGAAGCACCATAGAACTATACTCTCAATGATGTTATTATGCTCTAGTTTTATCACAATAGATATTGTAAACATTATATTTAGCCTTCTATCATCAATAGCAAAAGCATTTACCCTAATTAAAAGTGTCATCGATGCTATCACTTTGCTATGATGCTTCTATTTTTGTGAAAATAGATAATATTTTCAACTTATAGCTTATCTTATTTTTTCCTTGTGAATAGGGATCTAATGTTAGTCAAGAAAGTAATAGCTTTCCACTATCTCAGGCAGACCCCTCTCCATTATTTTTTAAATCTATTTTGTAGGTCTTCTATAGAGGCAAGGAGGTATGAATGAAAGTGCCATCAACTATCAAAAGCATCAACATTGATTTTGTATTAAATAACACTACTACAACCAATGTATGATGAAGTTAGAATATTATGTTTTGTATCTTTTATCAATCTATGCTTATTTCACTGATATCTATTATTTGTTGATTACTTGTTTATTATATTTTTATTTTTATTTATTCATTAAAGTAAAGGAAAATGATAAAAGGCTTAGTCATATCATCATTTGGAAACCAATATTATTATTATATTATCATTTAAAATCAAATTGCATGTAGGAAATAGGATTTTTAAATTTCTTTCATCCTTGTGTCCTTTCTTGGAATCATAAAGAGTATTTATTTTATCATCAAAAAGTTAAAAAATATATATTCTTAGGCTTTATTACTACATTTTGTTTGGTTGCATTTATAGCGAGATAACATCATAATAAGGTTAGGAAGTTATAGAAAATTCTTGGGGAAAATTTAGTGTCTCTAAACTAAATCCATGAAATGCTATAATAGGCTCACAAATTTTCCTATCCTCAAAGTGAGACAACATAGACCTCATATCCTATGCAAACAAGGGATACAATACATCTATTCTTGCTAGTTAATTGGAGGTTTTCTACAATTTTCATATCTCACAACCCCCATGAATTATAGTAATATGGTTCCCCTTGCTTTCTTTCTATTTTGGTACCATAGATACTTACATTAACTGATGGAATTAAACAACACTTGGCAATCTCTAAGCTTTTATTTGGCATTGGTTATGATATAATATGTAGGGACCTTGCAACTACATTATTTTATAGTCATCCTTCTTATTGCAACTCGCTTAAAATCCTTTTAAGAGTATTTATATATTATAAATAACATTATTTATTAATAACTACTAGCACTATAGATATTACATTTCTTTGCTTATTGTTCCATCTTCAAAGGAAAAGTATGTTATCATACGTCTTTATTATTGGATGCTTGTTGTTTTCATTTTAATGATGATATCATTTATTATAGCTTTTGATAAAATCAAGTTAGTATGATTATCATAAGTTTGTTTAATTAGGATTTTCAATGTATTCCTTGATTTGTTATTTGTTGGTTTATGGAACTTTTTTATGGTATGTTGATGAATATTTTATGAGAGAATTATGAAATTCCAAAATACAAATATTTTAAATATAATTCATAGAGATCTAATAATAATTAAATATTTTAAAAAAATATGATGCAACAACTCAAAGTAATTAAAAATGAATAAGAAGATTATAGAACATGATGGAAATGTTAACAAGAAAGGGTCTCAACTAAAAATTATTTAATAATAAAAAAATATTACCCAAAAAGGACTTTGGCCCAAATTAAATGGACCAACAGGTAATTTTATCATTCAAAAATATCCCATTAAACACTACTTGGAGTAAAAAGTAAGGTGGCATTAGTTTGCCATATTCCCTTAATGGAAACTTTCCAAAATTTCATAATGCCTCTAAATGTGATAAAATTCTCCTATATTAAGGGATTGTTGAAGATGCTTTCCACTTGGTCTTCAATCCTACAATAGGTGAGAAGTATCTTTATCTTCCCTTAAATTTATGTATTTTTGGCTACCTTTAAAAAACTTGTGTTTACTTTTTTTTCTATCTTTGATGTATTGATATGCTCCCTTGATCCAAGAAGCCCTACCTTCCATTAATATCCTTACTTTTGGATGTGCAAAATGGAGAAGTGTTCAAATAAGAATTCTTTTTTTATTTCAATAAATTCATTGTATGAAGATAAAATATTATAATGGAAACATTACCAGAAGGTGGTCTTGAAGAGGCTATCACAAAATTGATCATATAAAACCATTAAAGGCAAGTGGCTTACCACACTGCCTTGAGTTTATACCATAGTTCCAAGTATAGAACCTCAAAGTTTTAAAATTATTTGAAGGTACTAAGCTCCCATTTGAGATAGATAACTCATGCAATTTTTTTTTTTGTTAAATCTCTTCATAATTGTGTCCAAATTTCTTGTTGAACTTCATCCCTTAAATATGAAAGTTTTTCTAATTTTTAATATAACAATGAACATATATTTTAATATTTACATATCTCATTGTTTAGTTGGATTCTAGCATGACAACATAGATATACATCTAAAGAATGGGAGAGGAGTGGGCATGTGTCACTACATTTGTTGCAAAAATGTGATACATTGATCAACCAATCAAGGGGTCAAGGACCATGAGAAATATGAGGTTTCAATAGAAGGGCCATATGAAAGGGATTAGCTCTGAGATAGTAGGAAGGTTTAATTGATACGCAAGTATATGTATGTAACACCAACATGCATGGTCAATAAAGGGTTTTATGGGTTAAGAGTCATATGAAGTGCATAGTAGATAAAGGTAACAAGGACGATGTTTGTGTGTAAAGTAAAGGGTTTGAGTGGGGATCAAGCAAATGGTTAGGGGTCTAAGATTTTCAAGAATTGGGATACCTCTTACCAAATAAAAAACATGTATGCTGAGGGGTGAGGAATCAATTAGGTGACTTTTAATAATGGAGTATTTACACACCTCAAGTTGGTCAAATAAGCATGCTTATCGAATAATCCAGGCAATGAACATATACTCTTAAAGAATGTCGTAGAAGACCAAAAATCAAAATTTGCACATTAAGAAGTACTTGAGGGAATATTTCATCTTTTTCAATTCAAATATTTGAAAAAACTCTTTCTTTTGTGTAAGAGATCAAAAACATTAACTTTTAATTCAAAGCTCAAAATAGCAATATTATCAAAGTGTAAAACTAAAATCCCTACTTTTTTTTAATAATAATTCATACCTATAAATAAAACTAATAAATTATGCTTAATGTCCTAGATCTACAAATTATTAAAAGGTAAAATGGTAATTTTTTTATAATAGTAAAGAAAAATAAATCAAAATTTGAATAGTAGGATTTTGAAAGTGATATCAATCACTAGTTAATGATGGATCAAACTTGTTAAAGGGAAGGTATAGATCTCATATTTTTTCTAACAAGATCCAAAAGCATTTTTCCAAGACAACTTGAAGTCTCTTCTTCTTTGGACAACTTAAACAAGAACATGGAAATGACACGACCTTCCTATTTTATTGGACAAGCAAACTACTACAAGTCCTAAGGTTTTTCACTTTACTTGTTTTCTTACCATGTTGGAGAATCCATAATCCTATAACAGTTTTAGAAGAGAGAAAGCAAGAGAGAGAGAGAGAGAGAGAAACATTATGAAAAAATAATGTTTTCCTTTTCATGAGGGAGAGAGAAACATTATGAAAAATAATGTTTTCCTTTTCATGAGGGAGATAGAAATGCTAAGAAAAAATAATAATTTCCCAAATATTAAACAATAACACAACCAATGATGTGACTTTTTTATAATGATAAAATAAATAATGGAGATACCTTAATATGAGAGAAGGTGAGGAATACAAAATTCAACCCACATTACATTATAACAACACAATATCCTCAAATAAATTTTACATTAACCATAGGTCTATTACAAAAGATAAATGGCACTAGAACTTAAGTTGAAAATATAGTATTAGAAAAGAAACCCCAAAAATAAGTTCATTGTCTTCCATAAGCAAACATGTTCATAGGGATTTTGCTAAATATTGAAAGAAATTATTAAAGCACATAAAGAGATCAAATTCAAAATTCGATCAACAAAGAATTTAAAATTATCATATGCCAATATGATCATATAGAAAGATATGAAGAGCCATATGAAAATCCCATTATTAGCATCCTAGACATCCTATTAAAACAACTACATCAGGTTTGAGGTAATGTAATCCTAATTTATTATATTTTAATTTATTTTTAAAGTCATATAAAAAAATATCCAAAAGTTAGAAGATGAACATGTGGATCCCATTGTTGAGTATCTTAAACCATCAACCAAAACAATGACATCAAGGTGTAGGGCATGTAGTCTTAATGTATTCTATTTAAATTATTTTTTTAATAGATCTATATAATTATATATCCATGATAAATCCTCAGATTTTGAGGTTATTTTTAATATTAATATTTAAATACTTTTATAGATCTTAAATAATTAATGGTTTTTGGAATTATTGTTTATTTCTCCGATAATCATTTTGACATTGGCATATGGAATTCATTTTTAACAGCTATTAGAATTTAGTACCACTAAATGAACCATTTAAATTTGACTTTGCCAATAATTTTATTATCTTATGTCTTCAGTTACATATTTATATAAATTAGTTTGTTTGACATTCAAATTAAGACAAGTTTCCATCCTTTCAAATCATAGAGTTATTTTTATAACATATACTTATAAAATTATTTTTAAATTGGTTAGATGAGAATCAAACAAACCAATCTAAATTTCATTGTTACTACATTGCCACACTATTTTAATAAAATTACATCATGACTACATTGCCATATTATTTTTACAAAATTACATCAAGACTATTATTCGTAATTTTTTCTAGCAATTTCATGGTGAGGATTGTACCAAGAATGTAGTTGGATTGTATTTAGTATTTTATGCTAGATAGTTTTCTAAATGATATTTTATTAAATTTGATTATTGTAAAATCCTTTTGAGTGCAAATATTTTTTTTTTAAGGGTGTGTATTGCTTTAAAATTCAATGAGTACTCTATTATGCTTGTCATGTACCTCTAATAGCTAAATGGAAATTCTTACTGATATGCCTATACCAATATTATTATTTTATAGGTGGATAATGTAAAAGAGTCTATGGTTGTCATAGTTAAGGAACAAATTAGTTCTAGTTAAAAGTGCATATATCTCTACTAAAATATTTTACCCTTGGTTATATTTATAGTGACTCCCTTCTTCTAATGGTGTTTGGATGTTTGGTATATAAATTTGATAAGTAATTGAGTCGTGAAGTAAGGTACCATAGGTAGTGGAAGTTTCATTTTCATGTTTACCTTCCTACCATGATGGACACTAACAAATTTAAATATAACAATTATTTCTTGGAAAGGGTATTGATAAATTTGATGACTTGAAAATATTATAACCTAAATATGATATAAATCATGATCTCTCTCCTAATAGTGTGTCTATCCATAAACTTTGAAATAATTTTGATTATCATGTGGTGCTCCTATAGGTAGTACCTAGATAGATGTACGAGAGATATTATTTATGTTTTTTAATTGTTAAGACATGGTGATGAAAGCAATATTTTGTGTTAATACATATGTGTTTCTTTTATTTTATTTTTTTCAATTGGTTATAAGATATTGAAATGGGCCTCACCCATATTACAACATCACCACATAGTGGTATTACAACAAAGCTTGTATATTATCCATGTATCATTGGCAAGATTTGAACCTTGGTCTCCTTAAATATTGAGGAATTTAACTGGTTGAGCCAATACCACTTGATAGTACATATATGTTTCTTATTATAAAATATTTTTGATATTCTATGTCACTACATGTTGGTTCCCTATTGCAATATATTTTTGGTGTCTACTATGTATCTTATTGGTATTTTTTTATTAAACAAGCCATTTTTACCATTTGGTGTTACTTGTAAAATTTAATTCTATATATTTGAGCCTCATATAGTAGTCTTCCTATTAATAATAGGAGTGAATTCATTTTTTGGATCCTCATTGGAATGTAATAATGGGGTAAGAAGTCCTTAACACTTCTTAATTGTAATACCCATATTAATACTTGTGACAATATCATATGACCTCAATAATCTTTCCTATAAATGTTAGAAGAACCTTGTTGGTTAAAGTACTCATTTTCTTATGCTTACCTAGGTACCCCTATAGACATCTAATTTTGAGCACATCATTAAACCTTCAAAGATTACCAACATTTGTGTCATCTTTCCAATCAGAGATCTTAATCAAATCAAACATCCAAAGATCAAATTTAGGGGAAATTATTAATCCAAATGAAAATATTCATACCTATGCTAGTAGCATCAATGGTGCTATTAATTATTTAGAAGCACTTTTGCTAAAATAATAAATTTTATCTTTTCCCATCCAATTAGCCTAACAACGGTAATTTTTGCATTAGCATTGATATCCTTAGCATTACCAATACTCATGAGGTCAGTGTTATTGACTATAAAAATATGAAAAAGAAAGGTAGGTAGCTGACAAGTGCTAACTGCCTGTCAAATTTAGATCTAATTGTCCTAATCATATCTACCACCTCAAATTTCCTTGATTGGAAATCAAATCCATAAACTTCCCCCTTTGTCTCTATTATGTACCTAACACTTATAATACATTGGGATATATGTTATTATAAAAAGGTGGACCATGTTTTTAGTTAGAAATAGGCCACATGTTAAGTTATGAGAGTGTTGTCATAGAATCTTGTTTTGTCATAGAATATCTTTATTGTCATAGAATTATGAATGAAACCACTGGTATAATGAATGTAACCACCAATATTATGAATGTAATTATCATAAATTAGGTAAGTCATGAATATTTTCATAGAATACTATCATAGCAAGGTGTCATAAAATATTATTGTAGACACCTAAAAAGTTACATTTGACCTCGTGCAACAACAATTAATGATCAATTGATGAAACACTCGAAAATCATTTCAATTTCCCTAAACCCTAGGTGAAGCTAACCCTAAGCTAGCCTAAACCCTAGGTTACTCTAAACCCTATAAAAATCCATCCCATCCCCACTCACACCCCTTTACACACTTCCCTAAGCACCCATCCCTCTTCACGTAGCATTCGCCCTTCCCCCCTTAAAGGTATTTAAAGCTTTTAATTAATTAAAAGTCTTTTTCACTTCCCTAGGCCCTTTTCTCTTCCCTAGGTGATAAATGGGTATGGTATACCCATGCCCACCTCTCACACATAGGAGGAAGACCTTACCCACTCACCTAACCCATTAAAGAAGCTTTATGTCTCCTGACCTTTGCATGTCATCTCACCCCCTTTGTTGCCTAGGATTTATATATGAAGGGCCCATTTCCTATGGTCAAAAAGAGGAGATTTTATACACCATTATGCTACCCAAATACAGTGTGATCCATTCACAAGAACTCTAAACATATAATGCTCCTCCTACCAGGGTTTTCTTGTAGTTTTTGGTGGTTATAGAGACAAAACTAGGTCCTTCAGCTTTTGAATTCAGCTTAGATTACACCAATGGACTCTATAGCTGAAGCATCAACCAATCAAAGAAAAATAAAAAAACATACGGAAAAGTATGTTTCCCCAAAAAATGCATAAACAGGTGCATTTTCCAGCCATATCCACCTTCACTGGTTTGGTCATAACTTGCACATTTGAACTCGAATTACCACAAACTTTTGAGGGTAGATTCCTAACATGCAAAGGAATATTCCCACCAAATTTCACCTCATTTGGAGTAACATAACCTTAAAAAATCCACAATTCATGTAACCTCTTATTGTAGCATCATTTTTGTTTCATTTTAGCATTCCATCATGCATTTCAATTCACTTTTGAGTCATTTTGTCTATATTTATAGGAGGTTTTATTGATATAGGACTCTAAATGGT
Organism: Wollemia nobilis; assembly: GCA_028583015.1. Lineage (NCBI taxonomy): Eukaryota > Viridiplantae > Streptophyta > Pinopsida > Araucariales > Araucariaceae > Wollemia > Wollemia nobilis. The sequence goes on along the minus strand of JAQPPZ010016356.1, from coordinate 9,303,321 downwards.
CTAACATGATTTTTTAAGGTTACATAGATCTCAAGAATTGACATAACTAGCAGTGGCATGCATCATAAGCCCACTCCCATTCTAATGATCTAAAGGAAGACTCCTATAGTATTGCAAAGATATTTAATGCTAAGGCCCCTCCTTATGGAGTCCCTATTTTATAGCCCTCAGGGTAGATTGTAAAATGATATCAAAACATATTATGTAACACATTTTATAAATATCAATGAAATGTGGTTGTTTTTCTTTAGTTTCATTTAGCAATCATGGTTTTATTTGTTGTTGTTGGTTTGATAGCTAACTAACAACTTTTGTGGTCATATTATGTTTTAGGTACTATAAAATTGGCAAGGAGTCTCCCAAATCCCTAAAATGCATATTAGGCCCAATCTACACAACTTTATGATTTACCTCATTTATTTTTACGTATTTTTTTTCCTTTAGTTTAAATGTCATTGCCTAAAATCAAACATTTTCAAGTTTTTATGCTAAACATACATAGTTTGACTCTTAAAAGATCTAACATTTTTTCCTCCAAAATCATAGGTACAGTCCCAAAATTGTAAAATTTTGTTACTCGGACCTAAGATAGGTCTAGAACAGCCCAGAAAACCACTTTTGCAAGAAAATGTATAGACCCATACATTTTTTTGGAAAACGTATGGACCCATACATTTTTAATTGCAGCATGTGCGAAAGACCCTGTCAGATCCCAAAATACATCTAGAGGTTGGAAATCATAGGTAGACATCTAAAAATATTGAATTTACTAATTTCTACTCTATTTCTACATGTTTTCCAAACTAGACAAGTAGTGCAGAAATTTCTTTCAAAAGGCACCTAGACCGTTAGATCAATTTTCAAAATGCATAATTTCCTTACAAAACTTCTTCTTTTCACTTGATTTCTTCACAAAAGGCACCTAAATCATTAGGTCAATTTCCAAAATGTACAATTTCTTTAGAAAACATCTTCTTTTCACTTGCTTTCTACACAAAAGGCACCTAGACCGTTAGGTCAAATTTCAAATCGCACAATTTTCTTACAAAAATATCTTATTTTTACTTGTTTTCATCACAAAAGGCACATAGATAATTAATTCAACTTGAAAAATAGCAAAAAAATTCTTTTAGAACACACCGAAATCACTTGATCATTTTCAAAATAGTGTAGGTTTGTTTTCCAAAAGGCAATTTCTTTTGAATATCGCATTTGAAAAATGTTGTCTTCATGTATTTTTGCTATAGCATAGTTTCATTTCCACATTTCAATTTCTAAAAAGAAGAAAACACCAAAAACAAACACACACTCATGAAAGTTAAAATATTGGTTTGTGTTGGATTTCATCACCAACTGCCAATAGAGATCAACAACATTGGCTCCCACTAGCAAGCATTGACTCACCCCCCTAAACACCATAGTAGCCCCTACAAGTGGTTTTTTGGACTTCATCACTAGAAAATCCCCTACTCTTGATATTATCTCAAGATATGATTAGGATAAATACCCCTACTTATAGGGATTCACATAATTAGTGAGTGTGTAGCTATCGTTATTGACTAAGGTTGATCAAGGTAAAGTGAAAGCTTAGGTAGGTCGATAGTAGGTCTTAAATAGTTCCACCTCTTTCATAAGAGGAATTTTGTATTCCTCCATTCTAGTCACATTGAGATTTCCCCTGTCATAGGAATCACTTTACCTATTTGTGTATCATCACTCCTTTACCTTTGGGTATAGCAGGAAGGGTGTGCATTAACATACCCTTGTAGATTTCACTCACATACCCTATGTTTATAGTAATATTCTCATTTCAAAACACATAAAATATAAAAAAAACAATTAAACACAAAAATTCAACATCATTCATACACATTTGCTTGTTGTTAGCTTCTTATGAAATTAATTCAAACACATTATTACAAAATTGTTGAAAATAGTTCCAAAACTACTCAAAAACCTCCAAAACTGATCCTAGAACCTCCAAAACCAACTTGGCAATATTTTATGCATATCTGTCTATTAGGAAAACATATAGACTAGTACATTTTCACAAAATAAAATGTACAAACATGTACATTTTTCTATAAAATGTATGGACAAGTACATTTTCCACAAAATTGCTTAGTTTAACAAAGCCAAACTTGAAATTGCTTAGATAATAAAAAAAATTGGTTTTCCCCTAATAGAGCTTGCATATTTTCTAATTTTCATCCATCATGGTTCTTACATGAAACCAAACGCTCAAGCAAGAGCACATTTCCATAGAGAATGTTGGAGTGAACCCCCTTAAAAACCAAGAAGGAGCATCCCTTACACCATCATAACATCCACTTACCCATCCCATAGACCAACATCAAAATGTCACCCCTTCAAGACCTGCTCTTCATCATCTACAACCAGGGTCACCTCAAGTATTATTGGCTTCTCTCCACATTCCTGATAGACATGCTTCTCTACTTGCACAACTCTAGATAGAATCTCCAATCACCTCATAAATTGAGAGGCCAATCTTGACCATCTTCATACCACCTCAATCACATGTCATCCCTCTTTCTATGGGGTAAAAATTTGGCTCACAAAATTTTCCTTCCCAATCATCTTCATCCTTGTCATATGAATGGCCTATACAACAAGTAAACATTCAGGTTCTACGCCAACAAGGGTACAATCAAATACCCAAACAATAAATGCACATTCAAGTTCCAACATAATAGGGGTACACTAAGGTGCCCCAACAACAACTAGCACACATTCAAGTGCCAATACAATAGGGGTACACTTAGGTGTCCCAGTAATAACTAGCACACATTCAGGTGCTAAGCCAACAAAGGTACAATAAAATACCCCAACAAAGAATGCAAATTTAGGTACCAACACAAAAAGGGTACAATAAAATAATCCAAAAAAAAATGCACACTCAGGTACCAACACAATAAGGGTACACTCAAATGCTTCAACAACAACTAGCACACATTCAAGAGCCAAACTAACAACGATACAACCAAATACCCCAACAAATGCACATTTAGGTGCCAACACAACAAGGGTGCACTCAGGTGCCCCAACAACAACTAGTGCATATCCAAGTACCCCCACAACAAGTCCACCCTCAAGTGTCACCCCAAAAAGGGTACATCTAGGTACCACAACAAGAATGGCACACTAAGATGCCTTACCAAGAAGTGTAGGCCCAAGTATCATATCCAATGCATGACAAAGTATCCCTTAACTCATACACTCCTATAGTCAATCAAATGTAGTGAAAAATACCTCATGAAGGACTAAACTCCATTCCACCCCAAAATCCCCTACATCCAATTCAACCCCATACACCCTACCCAAATCAATGGGTTCCACAATAATAATACCAACCTTCTCCTTCACCTTACCCATATCTTCATTCCTACCCATATAAATTGACCTATTTACCTCCAATCATCTATGCCAACCCTATTCCAACAACCTTCATTCATCCCTTGATTGACATGCAATATATCTTAGAGTATCTCAATCGACTTGAGTTGCGAATGAACAACTATCGATGTCAAACATCTACCCCTAGCCTAACCATGATAGGCTCTATAGTAACTCCACCTCACCAAACTCTTCTACCTCAACCATGAGGTTACATGCAACCTAGGCTGGAATTTGCCCCATCGCCACCTATCCAACCTCACAAAAAACCTCAACATCCTCATCCTTCACTTCATCTCAAGACTCCTCTATTTGAACCATTGGCTAAAATCTTCCAAAAGTTGCATAATGTAGGTAAAATCATCTTACCTAACACTATACTATATGATCCTAATTAGACTAAATAAATGATACAATGTGCATCAATCCTATGTTTACTAATGACAGTAAAGAGATGGCATTAATGATTATTGCACCTTCAAGCAACAAGTACACAATCTAATTGATCAAGAGGAAATGCAATTGGATAATACCATATCACCTTCCAATACAAACCTAGGTATATCTAATGATTCATTACCCCAACATAGGATTCCACGATCACAAGCTAGGGCCCCACCATCACAACCCTCACCACACTGAGTTGATCAGGTCAACTGCATCCCCTCTCATCATGATTTAGTTGGTATGATCAACCTTACCACCAACAATCAAAGAGACCCAAGGCATTATATGTCCTCCCTAGATCTTCTCTAGTTACCTCTACATGACTGGGGGACTCCTATCTTCTATCAAACAATTTTTTTGTATGGGGGTGTTACCACTCTCCTCGACCAATTTTGCATCCAAAAGTGTTAAACCTCCCTTCTCATCCACTCATGTCAATGCCATCAAATATTTCAATCACAATCAATCACCAAATTCAAAATATTGTGTCCTTTTGTTAAATTTTACACCCTTTGCCTCACCATCATAATCAACCATTACTCCCATAAAAATTAGTTTTTAGTTTCCACATAGATCCTACTCCAAAGAGAAAATCCACCTTTTGTATTGGCATAGATCTTTCTCCAAATAGCAATTTACTTTATTTTTCTAGCTTAGAAAAATGGTTTTCCAAATATCTCAACAAAAATTTTAAAAGGTTTTTCCAAAAACCTCAAGCCATTTGGAACATTCTCTTTAAATATCTTAGCAAAACAATTTTCTAAAAATCTCAACAAAAAATTGGAAAGGTCTCTCCAAAAGACTCAAGCCATTTGGAAAATTCTTTTTAAATATCTTAGAAAAAAGGTTTCTCCAAAATCCTCAAGCCATTTGGAACATTCTTTTTAAATCTCTTAGCAAAACGGTTTTCCAAAAATCTCAACAAAAATTTGGAAAGGTCTTTCCAAAAGCCTTAAGCCATTTGGACTTTTTAAATCTCTAATAAAAGTGGTTTTCCAAAAACCTCAACACAAATTTGGAAGGGTCTCTCCAAAAGCCTCAATCCATTTACAACATTCTTTTTAAATATAGTAAAATGGTTTTCCAAAAATCTCAACAAAATTTTAGAAAGGTCTCTCCAAAAGCCTCAAGCTATTTGGAACATTCTTTTTAAATCTCTTAGAAAAGTAATTTTATAAAAACCTCAACAAAAATTTGGAAAGGTCTCTCCAAAATCCTCAAGCCATTTGGAACATTCTTTTTAAATATCTTAGAAAAATGGTTTTCCAAAAACCTCAACAAAAATTTGGAAAGGTCTCTCCAAAAGCCTCAAGCCATTTGGAACATTCTTTTTAAATCTCTTAGAAAAATGGTTTTCCAAAAACCTCAACAAAAATTTGGAAAGGTCTCTCCAAAATCCTCAAGCCATTTGGAAAATTCTTTTTAAATATCTTAGAAAAATGGTTTTCCAAAAACCTCAACAAAAATTTAGAAAGGTCTCTCCAAAAGCCTCAAGCCATTTGGAACATTTATTTTAAATCTCTTAGAAAAGTGGTTTTCCAAAAACCTCAACAAAAATCTGGAAAGGTCTCTCCAAAAGCCTCAAGACATTTGGAACACTTATTTTAAATCACTTAGTAAAATGGTTTTCCAAAAACCTCAAAAATAATTTGGAAGGGTTTCTCCAAAAGCCTTAAGCCATTTGGAACAATATTTTTAATTCTCTTAGAAAAGGCATAAAACCCCTTTGGTCAAAATTCAATTTCAATTTCAAAGCTCCAAAGGCACTAAATCCCTTGGATAGAATTTCATTTCACAAGCAATTTACCTTTCACGTCCTTAGCATAGAGGTAGATCCCTACAAGAAGCAAGTCCCGTTACATATTGTTAGCAGTGTATTTCATTTCAAAAGGCCAAAATTTCAAATTCAATGCAACTTCAAGGCACAAAGTTTAATTGGTCAAATTCCATTTCAAAGGCCCCAAATTGCTTTGGTCATCTTCAAATTCATGATGTGGGGGTGCCAATATCCCTTCTCATCTAATCAATATCTATATTGGGGATGCCAATACCTCTCCTCATCGCATCAGCTCCAACCTGATCAAGGCTTGCACGTTCTTGTACATTCTATATAAAAACTAGCAAAAATACAAAAAAAAAAAAAGAATGAACAAAATACAAAAATAACCATTTTACAACACAACACCATACTTCTATGATCATCTTCATCCTTCATCACCCCTCCTTTTCTTCTTTTTTCCATCCTTGTTATATGGTCATGCTTAGAGAAACTACATACTTGGGGTAGAATATCCATCTTTTTATTTTGTCACACCTCTTTTTTCTTCCCCCTATCCCTATTGTATGGTCATTCTTAGAGTGGCTACATACCCGAGATGGGTTTATTCTTCTCTTCTTTCTTTGCATCTTCTTCTTATTTCTCATATCCCTATTGTAGGGTTATGCTTAAAGAAGCTACATACCTTGGATAGGTTCTTCTTCTTCCTTGGGATCTTTTCACCTGTAGACACCTAAAATATGTCATGTTTAGGAGACTACTCATATGGGCACCTTTGCAGACCATATGAATGATCTTGGACCTTGCCAAGACTAAGCAGTGGTTTTAACCACTCAAATAGGGCAGCCTAGTCCTATGCAGCTCTAGCTACTAATATCAACATCAGTTGAGATATCAACTATTGATGATCAGAGTAACTACGGGCTAGCTGCACCTATCAATAGTGACTATAAGCAATGTGCCATAACTACACCTGTTGATAGCGGCTAACCCTGTAACAAACTCGGGCTCCCCGAGCCGAGTGAAATCAATTGCATTCAACCAATTTGCAATGGTTCTTGGGTAGTTTCATTTGTGAAGCTTCCAGAAGCCTCTTCCTAACTACTCCATGCCAATAGATTCTTGATCTTGGCTTCCTTGAGAAGCCAAGGTGAGGACTTGGGAAGTCTATTTAAAGCCTCCCTAAATTGAAGAAAGAGAGATCCTGAATTCATTGCAGCGAAGCCCTGTCGGATTGGAGAGTGACTTTACATCCCTGTGAGGTGTAGCAAAGTGTTGTTCAATTGCATTATGACAATTTTTCATGCATCAATGGAGCTTCCAAAGGCTTGAGGAGAAATCTTGCTATGTTCTTCATCAATTCATCGCAAATCTAAGATAATCCACCACCAAACTATGTCTTGAGACACAATCAACCTTGTGAACACCAATTTAGTAGAGAAATTATTCATCATCAAGCCCGGATTTAGAGAGCAGAGCCCTCATCCCATGACCACTATTTTTAATAGCAGCCCATAGGCTTAGCCACCAAATTTGATAGTGGCTAGCAGAGCCAGCTGCTCTGATTGATAGTGGCTAGGGTCTGGTTCAGTATTTTTTGCATTTTAGCCATAGATTTTACATTCTTTGTATTGTCATTGCTTGTTTATCATAGATTAATCACATTCTCATTCAATATTTATGCTTTATTCTTAGTATTTCATGTATTTCATCTTATCTTTATGCATTTGCTCTCTTTCTTGCATTCATTTTGAAACTAGCCTCATCTTGAGAGGCATCATGTGCTATTGATGTATCTTGTAGTTTCTTTGTGTGCAGGTGATAGATCTATTCAAGGACAAAGCATCATCGAGATCATACTTCTTGATATCAAAGAAGGAGGCAGCTAATAAGCCCTCTTATAAGCAAAGTAGTGGAGGAGTGAAAATCATTGGAGTGCATCTCTCCCCTTTGAGGGGCCACAACATTTGTAATAATTGTATCAAATTGAGGGATTCCCTAAGAGGGAAATATTGTAATCAAGACTTATTGTGATTAATAAAGAGCACCCCATTTTTATCATCTTTTATCTTGCAATGGTTACATGATTTCTTATTTTCAATTTTTTACATGCTTACAAATAGATTAGATGCATGATTTTTACTACTTACAAGTGGCGATCACGATATAAAAATCCTATTTTTTTGCTTCTTACTAATGTTTCTATATTTTTCCTTAATATAGGTACAACTACTTTGAGTGATAGTGGCTAGCAGTCTCAGCCACCATTGACTTCAGTAGCTAGCATCACAATCACCTATATCGACAACGAATAGGGAAAAACACTATAAAATAGTCAGTAGCCTATTTCTTCATCAGATGTGGATCCACCTGTAAGTGGTTCTATTCTATTTTTTAGTTTCTTGCTTCTTCTATGTTTTTGAAAGGTAGTAGGACTATTTAAAGCACATAGAAAATGGATTTAAAGGGTAAATAAATTATCTCTAGTTGCTATTGTGTATAGCAACCAGTTGCTATTGGGAACAGGGATTGTCTCTACTAGCCACCTTAGAAGCCAACAACCATGATTCTAGTTGCTATTGTGTATAGCAACCATGACTGTGCACCACTGATTACAATAGTGGCTACTATTTAGACTTGGTTGTAGGTCTATTTTCTTGGGACCTAATCAAAGGCTGATTCATGTTAATTTGCATTGCATCTTTTTTAATATTAAACATCTTTTACATGTATTTTTTTAATATAAAACATCATTTATTTACATGTAGTGGAAAATCATTGTATTCTATTTGATGCATTGCACTTTCATTCAAATTTAAAATGAACCAATCACACACCATGATCCAAGTGTAAACATCAGTGGCATTGGGCTCTCACATCCAACCCATTGATCAAGACCAATGATGGAAGTCATTACCACTTAGTTGGCTTGTTGATTGAGAATTTTTCATACCCATTCATGGCCAAGGCCGATTCAAGAACTATCCTATCCATATAAAATAGCATGTACTCTTCTTCGGAAGGTATATCACTACCTACGATGTGCTGGGTGAGAATCGGTAGTACCTATGCTCCCTGATCGGGTATGGATTTCATCTCCATATTTTGGTGGGTAGACAGCCTGGATGTCATTATCGGGTTTGTCGCTATGAGTGTATAGGTGAAATCTTTAAATAATATAATAATTACATCAACTATTTCAAACATGATAAGAGTTCATATTGTATTCACAACAAATCATAACACACAAAACAAGTTTTAGGAACACAAGAAAAACTTAAAAGAGATAAACACCCTGTTTACTTTGTTTGTATCTTAAAATTTACACAAGAGATAAATTCATAAGGTTATGGTCACCACATGGGGCCATCCTCGGTCCATGACTAAGGTGGCACCCAATGCACCAGAGGGCCCAGACCACCCTAGAGGTAGCACACCTACCCATAACATACCTGAATGAACTTTGGGTAGTCTCAGAGGAGACAACACCACTCATGATGGATCTCACCAAGAAACCCCACCCAAGAGAACTAACATTAGATCTTCTCATGATCCAGATGAGAACATTTCTAGACCTACTTCATCTCATCACATTGAGAGATCAAATCCACCCAATGAGAGGTGAGGTAAAGGGATTGCAACCATTCATATGCCCCTCGTAATGCCAAATCCTTCCAAACATGGAGGGTGTCATTTATCCTACCATAGTATTGGTGCAAGAGGTACACCTCTTGCCCAACCTTGGAAGTCCCATCACCTTGACTTCTTAGATCAGGGTGTTGGAAGATCACAACATAGCACATTTGAGCATGGAAGCATATATCATGATCGTACTCCTCAAGGATCCACTAGGTCCACTGAGGAATACATCATGGAAGAGGGAACTAAAACCTGGTTGCATCCTATCTGTACCTGAGGTGAGTATTCTAGGTAAACACATGGTACCCCCACAACATCCTTACATGAGGATCGTACCCCTAGGGAAGAGCTTAATGTCAATACAACCTCGATTAATTGAGGGAAGAGAGTTGCCAACCTTGTTGCACAATTTGAGGTAAATAAAGCCCCTTGCATAGAGTTGTAAAGCCATAGACCCTATATAGAAAATTGATCATATCGATCACATAGGTCAAATGTAATTCAAAGAGAACAAATGCTCCAAGATCAATTGGAGGATTTGCATGTGGAGCATGAGCATTTAGAGAAGTTAGAATGAGAAAACACAAAACAATAGAGGTTGCACCAACAATGGTTATATGAACACCACCTAGAAGAACAATGCCTCCTTGATCAAAAGGAGTGCAAAGAGCAATCAAATAGATTGGCTCGATCGAAGTTACCTCCATGTAGTGAGTATAGGCAGTAGTGCAATGAGAGACATGCTACATCACACCTTGAGCTGCATACTAGGTGAGTAGACAATCATATTCACCATACTTCTCAACATGCTTCTCAGCCACATAAGCATCTAGCACCAAACCAACCAGAGCATAGCTAGTATGAAGAATCAGAATGGGATGATCAGGATCAGTAGTATCCTGAACCATCCTCGATAGACATGGTCGATGAGTACAATCGACCACCTCGATCTCAAAGGAACTTACCCCCGCTTGCACCCCGAAGATCCCTTCAGGAGGAAGAGATCATCTCTTCTCAAGCTTACAAAGTGCTTATCGAGAGAGTCAAATCTCTCGAGAAACAAGATGTGGCTTGTCAAAATCCCACTTTAAGCAAGATTCACAATCAACCCTTGTGTCCATCAATACCAAGCCCTGCTTATCCTAAACATTTCGAAATGCCTAGATTGGATAAGTTTAAGGGTGATGAAGATGCGCAGGAACACATAACAAGCTTTATGAATTCATGTTTCCAACTGCAACATGATGATGCCTTGCTATTAAGAACTTTTGTGATTACCCTTTCGAGCATAGCCATTGAATGGTATAACCAATTACCAAGGCACAACATCACCAACTTTGAATAGTTGGTGAATGCTTTTCTTGAATGCTTCTCATTTGGCATCAAGAAGAAAACTAATCTATCTGACCTAGCTAATCTATGATAGTATGATGATGAGCCAATCATAGATTATGGGAACATATGGAGAAAACTAATGGTAAAACTACCATTCTCCATTCCCACTATAGAACTTACCTGAATGTTTACAAAAAGTTGTGCAAAACATATATCACTATTGCTTCAACTACAACAATATACGACATTCGAGGAGGCTTTGGTGCAAGCCAAAGTAATTGAAGATATCAAATTACAAGAAGGAGACCTAAAGCTCTAAACCAAGAAAGAGTGGAATAACAAGAACACATGAAATCAATAGTATCAGGGTAAACCTGCACCTATCAACCAAGTCATGTTAAATATTCCTAAAGGGGATAAGAGCCAACAACAACAGAATTATTAGGCTCAACCTCCCCTTGTGCACTACAACTAGTGCAATAGGAATCAAGGTAAGGATAAAAAATGTCACCCACCTCATAACTATACGCCATTGCCTGAATCTTTGGCATCACTTTTCAACCACCTTTGCGAGGCTAAAGCTCTGATCCTGCCTAAAATACGTACCCTGGATCCTAACTACCCCAAACCTAAGGGGTACAGGGAAGATTTGTACTACGTATATCATCAGCAAAATGGCCATGATATCTAGGATTGCATCACATTCAAGAATGTGGTGCAAAATATGTTGGATAAAAATGAATTGCAAATAGATAGTCCCTTGGCTATCGATAATCAAAACATCAACATATTCAAAAACCCTCTTCCCAACCATGAGGGCCAAAATAATCAAGTTGAGCACGTCAATGAGGTGCACATAGCCCCACTTGATGAGGGCTTTATCGGTATGATCAATACTATAATAGGAAGCAAGAGATGCCTTGATCAGTCCAACGTACCAAAAAATTCAACTAAAGTTGATCATGTATCATGATCCTTACCAACATTGAATTCAATTCACTTACATAAGGACCCTGTGATTACCTTTCATAGGTAAGAGATCAAGCCAATCTCTAGAGATGAACCCGATCCATCTCTACACATCATAGCGAGCATCAATCAGATTCCATACAAGTGAGTCTTGATTGACACTGGGTCATCTATCAACATCATCATGGCTGTAGCTTTGAAATATTTAAATTTGCCACCTTCACAAATTAAGGACTCAACATTCACATTGAGAGCCTTCAATGATGCCACCTCCTTGATGATCGACACAATAATCCTACCTATTCAGGTGGGGATAAAGACCTTACCTACATTGTGTCATATCTTGGGGGTGAGAGGTAATATAACATATTATTAGGTAGACCATGGATGAGGGACATGGAATGCATGCCTTCCATAGTGCACCAAAACCTCAAATTCATACATCAAGGACAAGTGTATGTGGTCCCCAATGATCCCAAACCTTTCAAATATTACAAAGTGATCAAAGAGCCATAAGAAACTCTTGTGACATGCAAGACTCAAAATTTCCACTCGGATGAAATCAAAAAACATTCGACTGAAGCTTGCATCAAGCCATCACTACCTTCTCCCATCAACAAAACTCATGGTATCACCTTACCTGATGAGGAGAAGAAAACATCAGTTGACATAACTGATACAGAATCATCTTGGCCAGTTGATGATCCACCCACAACTGGTCCGAAAGCCAAAGCACCTTCTCACGAGTTCGTGGGAATGGTCAACATCAAAATAGAGAACCCAGTGACTCTAAAATAGTTAAAACAATAGATGATGTCATCAGATGTTGCTACCACATCGAAGGTGCCAAAACCATTGAAATTAGTCACCCCTGATTCATTTCTCATGGTGCCTCCTCAAGAGCAAGAATAGGTGTCTCCCCCACATCAAACTAGGGGTACTCAAGCTCACACAGTTCAACACTACAAAGTGAAATAAAAATATGAACTGAGTAACAAACCAGAGCATGTGGATGCCACTATCAAAGTGGATCATCAAGAAGCATCCACATCATCTCAAATGAAGGAAATTGGTGATTTGCATTTACCTAAGGGTTCTATAGCACCCACTCTTTCACCTCCTTCAGTCGATGATGGTATTCCAAACCCATCGCTAGCAATACACATGAGAGCCTTATCAGTCTTGGAATGTATACAAGATCACCTGACTAATATAGAGGTACAGATGGAGCAACAAAATGAGGTATTGCAATTTATCATGATCCAGCTTGATAGCCTAGAACTACAAAAGCAACCCACATCTGAGGCCGAACCACCCCCTGTACAACCACAAAAAAATCCTCAGCAAGAGCAAGCACCAAGTCAACCATACCAACAACCTAGCATGTATCCACCATTACCCAAGCCTGCAATATCGGTTTTCAATCGATTATATGCTGCAAATGCCATCACCTTGCCTGAGGTTCAACCTTTAGATCTGAATCATCCAAAACCCCAAGGATATGAGGAGGATGAGTATTATTTATACCATAGATAAAATAGACATGACATTCATGCATGTTACAGTTTTAGAGCCATAATATACAACATGCTCAAAAAGAGGCAGCTTCGGTTTGTTAACCGATAAATAATCATAGTCAATAATCCATTCCTTGTGCCAAAAAAGCAAGAAGAACCTCCTAAGCAAACAATTAACATACCTATGGCTCAACCCCTTCATCAAACTAAGCTAGAGCATGCTACACACTCAAAACATTAGCAACGTATTTGGACTCCATTAAACGAGCCTATGTCAGTCATTTTTTAGAAGTTACAAGATGCTAAGCTCATCACCCTACCTGACATAAACCCTCTAGACCCAAACAAAGCTAAACCCAAAGGTTATAGGGAGGACCACTTCTATCTCTATCATCGAATAGAGGGCCATGGCATTTACAACTATTATGGGTTCAAAAATGTGGTTCAAGACCTCATTGATAGTGGGGCTTTACCCATAGATGGTCCATCCATAGTACCTCCACCTATCACAATGTAGGCCACATCATCCCAGTTGTGACCCCAAGGTCAGTCGCATCCTCATAGGCCTAACAAGCCACCTCATCGAGTAGTCACATTTGAGATGACTACTATGACCCTATTTCAAAATTTGTACGAGGCAAATGCATTCGCATTACTAGAGGTCAAGCCAAGAGCACCCAAACCTGGGTCACCTGATGAAAGCCTTTATTGTATCTTTCATCGTATACATGGTCATGATATTCCATGGCTGCCATTCATTCAGGAAGGTGTTGAAAGACTTATCTAGAATAGGATGAGCTCCATGCAGATGGTTCACTCATTTTACCCCATCAACACATTGGCACCTCACAGAGGTCCATGCCTCAATAGGGAGAGTTGATTTCTGTCACTCTTCCTAAGCAAGCTGATTATATTATGGTGAATGACATACACAATGGGGGTCCTCAAGGTAGCACACCTTCCCCACCATCCACATCACGATCAATGAAGCAAAGTGAGACCTCTAAAGGTATCACACCTTCCTCACTTTCATTGAGTGGCACACACACTGGGGGTACCTAAGGTAGCGTACCTTCCCCCTTAAAAATAATTTAAAATATAAAAAAAAACAACAATAAAACATTAAAATTCAAAAAAATCATAAAACAATTTCAAAATTCAAAAATAATTTAAAACATCAAAAACACAAAAATATTTACATTTTACATTTTGCATCATATGCATTCATTTAATTGCATTGCATTAGGTATTTTCATCCATTGCACTTGCATTAGGATAGGTTGTGTTTACAATCTTACAAATGACACCACGTTTGTATGCTAATCATGCATCTTTAAATCATCATCATCCATCATCCCCTGTGAGTAATTATGTTTTTCAACACAACCCTTCAGTTGCTATGAGGTATATACTAGGGTTTTTCGGTCATTCAGCCATACCTAGTGATCTTTTCATATTTTGTAGAAAGCTATCTTCACTTTCGAATATGAGGTCTAGTTTTGATAGCACCTTGCATATATCAAAATCCTATCACAATTTAAACATTAATAATCCTAGTTTGAACAAGGAAATATGAACACTACAAAGTGGTCCTAGTCACCTTAAGCGAAAGGTTTTTACTTGCTCATCTTGTGATGCGCATGGTCTAGGATGTTGATCATTAAAAAAGGACAATCTCCCCCCCCCCAAGAAATCCCTTGCTTTCATACAAAATGAGCAAATTCCCAAATCAAAGCAAAGAAAAATAAATAGTGATTTTCATCACTAAGCAAATCCCTTGCTCCAAAAGAAAACAAAATGTAAAATAAACAGTGATTTTCATCACTAAGCATGAGCAAGTATCCCAAACAATGAAAATAAAATAAGGGGGTGAAGAGCTTGAATCCCTGGAATGGTCAGTATTCGAAGCCATTGAGTGATCCCCATTACAGTAATGGGCTGAATGAATCCCACCTGGAAATGGGGTAGTTCTAAGCAATTTACAGATGAGCTAGCTTTAGGTGGCTTGTATTACCTAGTAGTCTAATCCAACTACGTCCAAATTTAGGATCATGATGAACATATGGTGATCCTCATTACAACAATGGGCTGAATGAATCCCACCTGGCAATGAGGTAGTCTTATGTTTCATCTAATATATTCACTTGCACACATAGGGATAATGAATATCTTGGTCTTCATAACAAAAGCTTTTATCTTTCAGGAGTCTTGTGTAGTCATTATACAACTTTTGATTAATCAACTAGGGTGTTTGAGTCTCATGGAAAACCTCAAAAATCCCTTATAGCAACAAATCATCTCATCAATCAATCACAATTTTCCTTATGAGGTTTTGTTTATTAAGGGATGTTCATGGAATAGGATAGATACTGGATGGATATCAACAATGATATTTAGATGACCACTGACTATTTTGTGCATATCTTTTAATTTACAGAAGCTTATAGGGAAAACCTATACATCTCACATCATCTCATTTCACATATGGATGCCTAAATGATTAATTCTTATGATAAGAGTTACCATTTTCATTCATGATTTTCATACATTCTGTGGTGTCTTCCATTAGTTTGTTAAACACATATTAGATTCATTCTTTATGTTTTAAGTGATTAAAGCATACAGGTTCATTTGCATTAAATCATCCTCATGTAATTAATGCATTACATACATATCATCTATCATATCATATCACATAGATTAAATGCATAAACAATTGAAACAAATTAAACATGCATTTAACATACATCATTGCATCCATATATGCATACATCATAGTGCATCTACATATCTAGATCACAACATCTAATCATACATCTATCATCTAGCTAGTGCATGTCATTAGTACATTGCATACATATAGCATAATCAAAGCATCATATAAGCATTGCATCCATAACTACATCACATGAACATAAAGTAAAGACATAATACACATAATGAGAAGCAAATAAAGTATCATATATATATATGTGTGTGTGTGTATAATTATAATGTACATAGAGGTACAAAAATACTTGTAAGCTACAATAGTGTAGGTCCTTAGACCTTACACTCAAAAATGATATAAGACATCATGTCATATCAAGTAGGGCCTCCACCCCTTGATTCACCTCCACCCTCAGCTCCATCTTTGTGAGGCTATCTAGAGCTAGTACCCATTGATCTCTATGATCGTGCACCTGACCTATGACTAGGGCATACTTAGGACTGTCCAAACTCACTCTGTTGACTCTTGTGAGATCCTCCTATAGTAGACCACGTAGGTAGAGTACCACCAAGCATGGCCACCTCCCCCTCTAGTTTCTTGATATATGCACCATCATACTGGCACCCAACATCATACTAGCTAATTAGACCCTACAATCTAGCCATCTATGCCTGTAATGTTGCTACATCTCCTATAACATGTGTACCTATTGTAACCTATCCTACTATCATCTTTACTGACCTAATAGGAGTAGCCCCTAGTTGTGTCCTGAGAGCATCTCTCTTAGTAGTCCTAGCATCCAACTATACCTATAGAAGATCCCTCTATGCAGTGACCTGATCTATAATGGTCTGAGCTGAATCCACCTACGCCTATAGAGTGGTCCTCTCCTCTAGAAATTCCTACCACTGCACCCTACCTATAGTGAGAGATATATATCACTCCATGATCTATCTCTGTGTCATCTACAACTACACCCGTAAGTTGTTAACCTACGCTCGTAGTTAGGATACCTCATCATCTGGGGCATCCTCATCCCCCTCCTCCTCATCATGAGGCTCCTCCACCTGCTCTATAACCTATCCCCATGCCTCATCCATCCTATGATACACTCATCATCCATCATCTCCACCTACCTCTATTACTACCTCATCCCTAGCTTGGCCTAAGCTACCGCCACCCTACCATAACTATATATTCCACCAAGTGTTATACTCTTTTATGGTACTAGGATCCACCGCACCTATGTCATCTATCATAGGATCCACCTCCTCGAATACGATCATCACCTACAGTGCAGGAAGTTGTATCTCTGCCTTTAGGCGATGATAGAGGACTGGCTCCTCTAGCACATCTTACCTTATGCTAAACTACCTAGTCACCCTAGAGAAGTGGAAGAACTCCCTAATCCTCCCATGGTGCCCAATGAGCCATCTCTCATGCCTCACCCAAGCCAAGTACCTATCTACCTCCTCCCATGCAGGGAAATCTAGATAAGGTCTCCATATAACCTGTGCCACCTACAATCCTATCAATGACCTCATATAGTGATCCAGTATCCCAACATGAGATCAGTTTCATCATATCTCTACCTTTCGTGGTCATTGTGTAGCACAACACTAGGCAACTACTGCTACTATTGTGATCCCCATGGGAAATATGATAGGTCTATCTATCTGGATGTGCTCCCACCCCCAAATCTAAAGTAGTAGGTTGCATCCAATGCCTACTCATCCCCATTGAGTAATCTGATATAACTCATCGTAGAGCTAAGCCAGCAGTGCACTCCCCATGCCATGATCAATGGTTGCTCCGTAGTGCTCTCCAAGAGGTCATGTAGCATATCCAAGAGGTTCCAAGGGAACCTTGCACCTGAAGTGTCTAGAAGTAGCACATTATAGATAATGTGCATGAGTACTGCCTGGAATTAGGAGAAAATATTTCCCTTGTACCAGCGCTCAATAGGTACCCCACCATGCTCAATGTCTAGCAGTGCCATCACTACCCTATCCCAAAACACCTGAGTGAAAATTACATCCCTTGTTGTAGTCGTTCAAGAAGTGATGGTTTGACTGTCGATCAAGATCCTAAAGATATGGTAGACATCCTTCGATGTCATAGTCATATCACCAGTAGTGATATGGAAAGTATTAGTCCTATAATCCTATTGATGGGCTAGGGCTATCAGGTAAGCTTGGTCTAACATAATTATTGATATTTAAATGATTTAACTGAGGCCAACTACCCCAAACCAATCCCAGTCCATGTCATCTAACTAGGGCAACAACTCGATCAGCAGATCAGGCTCTCACACCTATATTTTCAAGGTCTAATGTGCATTCAAAGAGCATAATCAATCTCTCAATTCAAAACAAATAATCAACCTAAAAAAAATCAAAAAAATTCCCTAAGGTTTCCTAGCCACCCACGTCAATAGCAGCCACCACGGCCACCATCGACATCATCAATGGCTAACCACCAATGGTCATTTTTTGACCATTGGGGTTTGAACCTAGCCACCCACAATGACAATGACCCCCTTTGGTCAAATTGGGAGCTACCCTAAGCAACAACGGCTATGGGAATGACCCCACGTGAGGTCATATCCCACCCCCAAAAGTCCCAAAAAATTAAATCCCACCCATCTAAGCTAACCTAATGCTAAACCTAACTAAGGGGTGAGGTTAATTTCCTATAGTTTAATGTGGTTCATTTTACCCATTACTTAGTGAGGTTCATTTTAATGCTCAAATTACAAGAATGAGGGTGAGAGAGTCTACCTTAGGAGCTCCAGCTCTGCCACTAGTAGATGCCTCAGGCTGATCCGCCATAGTGGTGAATGGTAAGTTTGCAAGCATTCCGTATCAATTTTCTCCTTCTCTCCCTCAGAGCTCTCACTTTCTCTCAAGCTAGCTAGAAATAATGAATTGAAAATTACCAAAATTCCTATATATTTTGCAATTTCACCAGCCACCCACGTTGATAGCAGCCACAACTTAGGGCAACCCCAATCGCTGATGTCGATAGCGGCTATAGGATTTGCAAATCCTAGCCACATATTTTGATAGTGGCTAGCAGAAAACAATAAATGCTCTCAAATTCTCATTGTGAAGAGCTTCAAAATGGACATTTAAGCATATCTACCGGTCCAAAATTTTCAAAAATCATCAAAATAACAAAAAAATCAAATAATAACCAAATTTCAAGTATACCTCATATCCAGTTTTTGCTAGAATTTTTTTGAGACCTATCTGGTGGGCTCTGCGGGGATGGCAACAGTTTTTGGAGGAGGTATGAACAACTAGAGGAATGTAGTGATGGCATCAGGTCCGTCACAGAGCGTGCATGCTAGGGCTGGTATTTCTTTTAAAAATGATTGGAAGGAACAAGATTTCCCATTGCATGCCAGGAATCGCTTGTTAAAGAACAATGGATGTTTGGAATGATGTGAAGCCAGATCGGTTCTAGTGGTTCAACCAGACTCGGTGGCAAAAAATGTGGAGTATTTAACCAAACATGTGCTTATTGGTAAATTTATGGGCATCCAAATTTCTCTTCCCTTTGTGGAGGCTTGGGTTAGGAAGACTTGGAACCCTGAAGGTGATGTGGAGGTGATGTTGAGTGCAAACAGCTATTTTATGGTGGTTTTTTCTTGTCTCGCGAATCGTAACAAAGCATTTGAAGGAGGTCCCTATTTTTGTAACCAAGCGAGACTCTTTCTTAAACCCAGGCATGTTGGTTTCAACCCATCAGAGGAGCGACCGTCACGGGTTTCGATATGGGTTCGGCTTTTGTGGCTCCCATTGGAATTTTGGAGAAATGACATCTTGCATATGATTGCCCTTCTACTTGGGAATCCGGTTGGGCCATCACGACAGACGCTGGATAAAAAGGTAATCTCTGTTGCCCGTATCTGTGTTGAAATTGATTTAAACAATCCTATTCTAGATTCTATTGAAATACAGTTCGGATCAACCACATGGGTTCAAAAACTTGACTATGAAGCTCTTCCATTTTGTTGTCGGATTTGCCATGAATATGGCCACTTACAAAGAAAATGCCCTAAGTTTTTCCTATCTGTGGCTTCAAATCTTAGGTCCTCTCAAGCTATACAAAATATGGATAAAGGAAAAGCCTCGATAAAGGAGGGGGATCAGGATAAGGAAGGCTTTGTTACTGTAAAACCTCGAAACAAAGGAAGAAAGGCAAAAAGAGACATTAAGGATAACCAGCCAGATGCTCAGCTCAACCATTTTGAAATTCTAGAGAATCTTGATTAGTGCATGGAGATACCTGAAACATCGCTACCTGTTATAGATATAACGAGACCAAATCGATTGTCTCTTCATGAGGTGGAACCAAGGGAACCAGATATAGGGGGTTTAAATGAAGAACAGAGGGCTTTGGTTCGAGTATAGGTGATATGGTTGGCCCTAGCCCTGGAAGTGAAGTTATCTTAGAAAATGGCACAGATTTAGATATGTCCTCTCCTACCCAGGCACTGATGCAGTCATCCATGGACTGTAAAACTCCTACAGTGCTGGGATTGCAGCATAAAATAATTTAAAAAAATGCTTTAGATAAGAATATGAAGGTGGGTTGAAAGAAAGACCAGGATAAAATTAAGTTAATGGGGGAGACTTTGGTAGAGTCAGGTTTTGTGAGAACATTGGACTCCCATTTTTATAACCCCCAAAAATGATTATACTTTCATGGAATGTAAGGGGGTTGAACAGCATCCCCAAACAAAAAGTTGTTCGTGATTTGATTCGTGTTCATTCTCCGGATGTGGTTTTTATTCAGGAGACTAAATTAGCTATTGATAGTTTGTTCAATATTACTCCCAAGTTGTGGATAAAGGGGCAATGTCAAGGTATTGGTGCATGTGGATATGTTGGTGGCCTTGCTTGTTTATGGGATCCAATTAAGATCTCTCCTCTTACCTGGATTTCCAGCAGGTGGTCTATTTTGATGATCGGGCATGATAATGAATCTAGTGACACCATCCTACTTACAAACGTGTATGCTCCTATTGATTACAATGGTAAAGTGAATTTATGGGAGCACATTGGCTTTGTGAGAAGTTTGGCTCCCCTATACCCATGGATTTTGGCTGGAGACTTCAATTCTATCACTTGTCTGGAGGAAAAATGTGGTGGGATTGATCGTCTTGAGCCTTTTTCTTCTGTCTTCAATGGTCATATCCGGGCCTTGAACTTGGTTGACATCAAGCCGGATAATGGGATATTTACCTGGAATTATAGAATATGTGGGGAATATTCCATTTCAGAGAGACTGGATAGGTTTTTTAACTCTAGTTTTTGGATTGGCAATAATAGAAGTGCTAGTTCTGTGATTCTGGAGGGTAGAGGATCTGATCATTGGCCTATCAAACTCTCTGCTCTAGAGTTAGGGCTAAAAAAGAATCCCTCATTTAAGTTTCAACTTATGTGGCTGTGAGATCCTAAGATTCATGATTTCATGCGAGGCCGGTGGACTAATGGCAAACCTCCTCATGGCACCGCTATGTACTCCTTTATGAAGCGGCTTCAATTTGTTAAGCATAAATTGAAGAGATGGAATAGACTAAATTTTGGGAACCTTTCCTTGGCTAAGCTGGAAGCTCTTAGGAGGGTGGAAGAAGCCTCAAGGAAGATTAGAGATTAGGGACTCACAAAGGAGCTTCTTGTTGAGGAATCTGAGGCTGTAAAAGACCTTGCTGAATGGGAACTGAGGGAAGAAATTTTTTGGAAACAAAAAGCTCGAGTATATTGGCTTCAGGAAGGGGATAGGAACACAGCCTTCTTTTATAACTCTGTTAAGGCTTGTCGTAATGGTAACCTGATTACCTCTCTTGTTAATTCTCAAGGTGACCTGCTTTCTTCTTTCAGGGATATTTCAGAAGAGACTAAGAGGTATTTTTCCTCTCTCTTCAAGGACCCTCTTAGATGATGAGGAAGAAAAACTTATTCTAAACTGTATTCCCTCGATTGTTTCTAGAGAGATGAATGAGCACTTGATGGGTCCAATTTCCCTTAAGGAGCTGAAAAGTGTTGTATTCAAGATGAAAAATGGGAAAGCCCCAGGTCCGGATGGATTCTTGATTGATTTTTATCAAGATTTTTGGGAGTTAATCAAATTTGACCTTTTGGAGGTGGTCTGTGAGTCCCAAAAGAACAAACAGATGCTAAGGGCCCTAAATGCTACCTTTGTGGTGCTTATTCCCAAGAAAGAGGGAGCGAATTCCCTCGATATTTTTAGGCCTATTGCTCTCTGTAATGTTGTATATAATATCATCACAAAAATTATTGTTGAAAGGCTAAAGATATGGTTGAGCAAAATCATCTCTGAGGAGCAAGGTGGGTTTGTTGCTGGCCGACAAATCATGGATGGGGTTGTTATTACTACAGAAGCTATTCACTCAATGGAAACTTCTAAGGAGAAAACTATGTTCATTAAGTTGGACATGGCAAAAGCCTATGACAAAGTTAGATGGTCCTTTCTTCAAAAAGTTCTTGCTACTTTTGGCTTTGAGGAGGAATGGATTAGATGGGTGATGAGCTGTATTTCTTCTTCCTCATTCTCTATTCTTGTTAATAACAAGACATCGGAGTTGTTTGAGGCCTCAAGGGGATTGAGGCAAGGATATCCTCTATCTCCTTATTTGTTTATCATTATGGTAGAAGGGTTGGGCAAATTACTCAAGTCTCAGGTCAGGCATGGTCTCATTCAGGGGTGGAAGTGGGATAATAGTTTGCCACCTCTTTCCCACCTTCAATTTGTTGATGATACTGCTTTTTTGGGAGTTGCCACTATTAAGGAAGCTGGAAACATTAGACAGTCTCTTGACATATATCTTGGTGCTTCTGGACAGGTGATTAATGAGGACAAGTCCTTTATTTTCTTCTTCAATACCCCCCTCTTATTCAAGCCGGGATTGCTCACATTCTAAGATTCCAGGTAGGGACTCCCCCCTTCATTTATCTTGGGATCTCAATTTCATCTCATCCTCTGCCTAGATCTTCTTGGCAGTCTATACTTGATAAGTTTAGAAGGAAGGTAAATCATTGGACTGTCATATGGCTATCCTCTGCAGGTAGAGTATTGCTTTTAAAATTTGTTATTCAAGCTTTACCCATTTACATATGTTTTGTGCAAACAGCTCCTTCTCGTTTCATCAAGGACATGGATGCTTTTTCAATATAGTTTTTGTGGTTTGGAAAACTTGATCAATATAAATGGAGTTTGGTTAGATGGGATTCCATTTGTAGTCCAGTTCAAGAGGGAGGCCTTGGGTTGCGACAGGCAACTCTTTCTGGGGGCTTTGGCTGCGAAACTTTATTGGAGATGGTGTACCTCTCAAGATCAGATTTGGGCTAAAATATTATCTTATAAATACTTGAGAGGTATTTCTGAGGTAGATATCCCTAGAGCTAGTTTGGTTGGGAAAGGTTCTGTTATCTGGGACACTCTGAAAAGAGGAGCTAATTTAATTAAGCAGGGTTTGTTCTGGATTTGCAATCGAGGATCAGATGTTCTTTTTTGGGAGGATTCTTGGGATGGCCACCCTCCTATATTGACTCAATATCCCAGGTTACATTCCCTAAGCATTTTTTTCTTGGAAGCGGGCTGGTCTCATGTGGAGGACTTTAAAAAAATCTAGTATTTTGGAAATATGGAGATGTACAGATGGAAAGATCCACAGGAATGGCCCCAAGGGGGATTGGCCGAGGATAGAGATGTGTTGGCTCTTATTCTTGCAGGGAGGTGTTGTTCTTCATTGAGGGATAAAGACATTCTGGCTTGGAACCCTAATCCCAAGGGAACCTAATCTGTAGCCTATGGTTATCAAGTTCTTGATAAGCAAAAGTTCAGGAATCTCCCTATCACATGGTGGAAAAAGGTGTGGAATAGATTTTCTTGGCCGAAATATAACTTTTTTCTCTAGCTGGTAGCTCGTAATAAATGCCTCACTTGGGATAACTTGAGGAAGAGGGGATTTCAGGGTCCCTCTTTATGTGTCCTTTGTGGTAAGAATGAGGATGACTCTTCTCATTTATTTTTCCAATGCTCCATTGCCAAAGATATTTGGCACTATTGGTGGAGTGCCTAGAACCATCCTTGTTTTCATGTGCTCTCCTTGATGGAGTTTTGGAGTAGTCTGGGCAGACCTCCGACCAAGGCCCCCTTCCTCCAAGTGGCTTGGAATTTGGGCCCTTCCTGCATCATCTAGCATATTTGGCTCGAACGAAACCATCGTATTTTTGAGGGAAGTCATTTGGCTATTCAACAGATCTGGCAAAGGATCCTGTGTATGGTTCAAGAAACTATCCATAGTAAATGTGATGTGGACCCCCATTTGGACTCTAGGGAGGAGAAGGTATGACAAGCCCTTGGTTTGTTTGGGGTTTGTGTGAATTCTTCTAGCCCTAGTAGGATTCCTCAGCTTAGCAAGAAGGTTAGGAGAGAGGGTAGATGGAGACCGCCCCCTAGAGGAGTTTTAAAAATTAATATCGATGGGTCGTCCAGGGGCAATCCTGGACATGTTGGAATTGGTGGTGTTGGGAGAGATTCTGCTGGCGTGGTCAGTTTTTTCTTTTCCATTTATAAAGGTGTTCACTCCAACAATCTTATGGAAGCTCTGGCGATACTTGAGGCCTTGTAAAGGGGGTTTTCTCTTGGCTGGCGCAAGATTCTTTGTGATTCTGACTCTCAAATTTTGGTTAATATTTTAAATAGCAAAAGAGTGGAGGATGTTAATTGGAAGTTGGCCTCTGTGACCATTCAGATTCTCGGAATGAGTGAAGAGTTCAAATTTATATCCTTTGTGCACATTCCAAGGGAATGGAATGGGGTTGCTGATTACCTGGCCAAAAGGGCTTCTGAGCTATTGGATACTCAGAGTATTGATAATTGGGAGAGTCTCCCATCTAGGGATTCTCAACACCTACGGGTGTTGATCCATAAGGATGTTTAGACTTAATGTGTTTTGTTTTTTTTGTTTTCTTTGGGAGTTGACCTTGTCTGGTGATTTAGCCTGTCTTGTTGCTTATTTGAGTCCTGGGTGGGAGCTCAGCTATACTTTGTAATCCAGAATTTTTATCAATAAATTTTTACCCCTTTATTTAAAAAAAAAAATTATACCTCATATCCAGTTATTTACCCTACACACTTGGTGGTTGCAGTGACTTAAGATCCATGCAATCTAACATGATGAGTAAATTACCATAAGGCTATTTGAACCAAATTATTCATCGATGAATCAAAATGTCTTCACTTTAATCCCCAAGAAGGCCATTGCGATTAGACTGCTCCATAGGAATGAGGTATTCATTTCCTTTCCTCTATGAAATTTTAGATAATCATCAAACATAGTGATTCATCACATACTAAATTGAATTGCTAACATCTTGATTTCCTAATAAGGCCATTGTGGCTGAATTGCTCCATGGGATAGATATGTACAATTACTATTAATGGTTGAAATCATAGTTGTAATAGGTTCTACATTACAACAACTTTAATCATCTTGAACTATCCAAATCACTGGGTCAAGTGACTTGTCGCTTTCATCACTTGCCATTTTCCTCATTGACTCACCGCTTGAGGGGATAGTCATACTAACAGAATTCATAATCAAAATCAATAATTGAAAACTTAATCTTGTAAATCACGTTCATCTTATGAATCATTGCTAACAGTTATCATAAGCTTCCCCATTTATAGGGTTAAACAACAAATATAATGAGTTAAGCCTTTGTCACCCCGTCTATCGATTCGAGCCGATTATACTCGGATGTACAAAAAGCACAAATTAAACCTTCCATATCATTGGAAGCAATGATTCTATGATGTGCATCCTTTCTAGGATTGGGGTATCTAACATTGACCAGATCAATGAGCACTAATTAATCTATAGCATGGCTTTAGGTTGTCTATTTTTGCTCAGCATCGTGTTTTCCCACAACTCATCACAAAAGAGGTATCATGTAGATACCTAAAATACATCATGTTTAGGAGACTACTCATATGGGCACCTTTGTAGACCATATGAATGATCTTGGACCTTGCCAAGGCTAAGTAGTGGTTTTAACCACTCAAATAGGGCAACCTAGTCCTATGCAGCTCTAGTCAATGATATCAACAGTAGTTGATATCTCATCCATTGACGATCAGAGTAGCTATGGGCTAGCTACACCTATCAATAGCGACTATGGGCAATGTGCCCATAGCCACACCTATCGATAGAGACTAACATTATAATAAACTTGGGCTTCTTGATCCAAGTGAAATCAATCGCATTCAACCAATTTGCAATGATTTCTTGGGCAGTTTCATTTGTGAAGTTTCTAGAAGCCTCTTCCTAACTGCTCCATGCAAAAAAATTCTTGATCTTGGCTTCCTTGAGAAGCCAAGGTGAAGAATTGGTAAGTCTATAAAAAGCCTCCCTAAATTGAAGAAAGAATCTTGAATTCATTGCAGTGAAGCCCTTTTAGATTAGAGAGTGACTTTACATCCTTGTGAGGTGTGGCAAAGTGATTTTCAATTGCATTATGACAATTGTTTGTGCATCAATGGAGCTTACAAAGGCTTGAGGAGTAATATTGTTGTTTTTTTCATAAATTCACCATAAATATGAGATAATCCACCACCAAATTGTGTCTTGAGACACAACCAACCTTGTGAACACCAATTACACAAAGAAGTTGTTCATCATCAGGCCTAAATTTAGAGAGCAGATCCCTAGTCCCACAGCTGCTATTTTTGATAATGGACTGTAGGCTTAGCCATAGAAGTTGGTAGCGGCTAGCAGAGCCATCTGCTCTGATTTATAGTGACTAGGGTTTGGTTCAGTATTTTCTACATTTTAGCCATATATTTTATATTCTTTGTATTTTTATTGCTTGTTTATCATAGACTAATCACATTCTCATTCAATATTTATGCTTTATTCTTAGTATTCATGGATATTATCTTATATTTATGCATTTTCTCTCCTTTTTAAATTCATTTTAAAACTATCCTCATATTGAGAGGTATCATGTGTTGTAGTCTCTTTGTGTAGGTGACAGATCCATTCAACGACAAAGCATCATCGAGATCATATTTCTTGAGATCAAAGAAGGAGGTAGCTAATAAGCCCTCTTATAAGTAAAGTAGTGGAGAAGTGAAAATCATTGGAGTGCATCTCTCTCCTTTGAAGGGCCACAAAATTTGTAATAATTGTATCAAATTGAGGGATTTCCTAAGAGGGAAATATTGTAATCAAGACTTATTATGAATAATAAAGAGCACCCTATTTTTTATCATCTTTCATCTTGCAATGGTTACATGATTTCTTATTTTCAATTTGTTATATGCTTGCAAATAGATTAGATGCATGATTTTTACTACTTACATCACCAATCACTCATGTTGATATCACTAAACATTTGCAATTACATCATTCATCGCATCCATGCATATATCATTTCATGAGACTTCTATGATATTATTGTCTCCCTTTTTTGAGATGCAGATATGCATTAACCATTCATGCTTGCAGATATCGCATTATCATGCATTTTACCAATGTTTGTATTTTCACATCATGGTGTTCATTCACTTTCACATAAGCATCTTTCACTGCATACAACATCATACACTAGTTATCACAACTATCATGATGTCATGTTCAATATTATGCATAGGTTTCTTAGTAATGGAAGTCTTTTATGTTAGTCAACCATTTTAGTTGATCTCATCAAACTTTATCAAACGTCGTTGGATTCTAATGCAATTTTAGACTTCCCTTGGCTAACTACAGTTCTTTCATGGATCAATCATGTGTAAATTAAATAAAGTTTTAACTCTAGGGAAGACAACTCCTTGCATACACTAGCCACTAAGCCAATATTTTCCCTTGCTCATCCTATCATTTGCATAATTGAAACCCTGAGGTTCAACAAAAGGACAAGCTAAAAAAAATAAACAAAAGAGTGCTACTAAAAATAGCTTGAATCCCTGAGCTCCTCGAGTTCATAGATCACAGGCCTGATCGCCATCGAGGCTATAGGTTCCTAATTGGTAGTGGAGTGTGTCTTACAAGTGGCGATATGTCTATCACAATAGTGATCTTATTTTGTATAGACAAATGCATGTTTGTGGATGAGCTAGCTTAATCGGCTAAGTTTACAATTTGTTAGTCCAAACTCACTCAAAATATGTCACGATATCACGACATGTCGAATTTTCATGACCAAAAGAGAAGAGAAAGAGCGGGAAGGAAAAGTGTCACGATTTTGTGACATGTCACTTTTTTGCGACCAAAAGAGAAAAGAAAGAGGAGGAAGGAAAAGTGTCGTGATATTGCGACATGTCGCAGTTTCGCGACCAAAAGAGAAGAGAAAGTGTTAGGAGGCGAAAGTGTCGTCCGCCTGTGTTCTGAGGTGTGGGTCATCTTTTGTAAGGGTGTTGCTCTTTGTTGGTGGTGTAACCTCAGTAGGGGGCTAAGGCCAGATTGTCCCTATTGAGGCCTTGTTCCGATTCAGCTTTGTGTTGTTGTTGTAATAGGTTTTGGGTCAACCTGTAAAACCCGGTTGTAATGAATTTGTACCTTAATTACCAAAAAAAAAATGCACAAACAAACAAATCATTTCACACACACAGATTCATGATAGGCTCAACCTCAGTTAGGAAGGTTTAGGTTTCAATAGAATATCATTTGATTAATATATGGTTTTGATGATTAAACTTAGATGTTTTACCCCCTAGAAATCCCTTCTACCATATGAAATACCTTAGTAGAAGAAACAAACACATATCATGCTTAGTTGTATAGCTAGCAAGACATCAATATAAATAGGTATTATTTATAATTTAGTTGCTCCAACATCATCATAAGAACTTACATACACATCATGATTAGATTTGCATTATCATACATATTACATATTCATTGTCTCATTATTTGTTCATATATCAAACACGACTGTCACTATGTCATTGATTATGTCTACCTTACATGATGGTATAAATAAAATACATACACCCAAAAATCTTGATTATACACACCATTGCAAGTCTTAAAATACATAGCATTTTCAATTTCATCCATAGAATTCACAATAATATCAAATCAAACACATCCATCATTACCATAATCAAAGATACATAACACAATCTGTCATAAACCACCTTGGTAGAACTTTTGCATAATAGACTATGTATTAATGAATGACTATTTGATGCCTAGTTTTAATGCATTTAGATGGTTATGCAATGTTATATATTGATTTATCTTTGAATAATATGGTACTACTGATGTATTGTCAATGTGCAGGACTAGGTACATCCATGGGTGGAAGAAATAGAATCAACCACTAAGAACGGGGTACTTGAAAAGGGAAGTGATGATTTAAGTAGCTCAGGGTAACACGAATGACTACCCTCATATAGGTATGTATTATTGCTTTTAGGGTGATCATCGGTGATCCAACCATCTAGAGCTAAATTTGGTAGCCTAGAAGCTACCATAAGTCCTCGGCTAGGATAGGTGGTTGGGTTTACGATAAATCACCCACCTTGTTTTGATGCACCTGATTTTTCAATTTTGTTTACATGTGTGTGTTGTGTGTAAAAAGGATTGGGTAAAGAACACCTTTAGAAAGTACTAATGGATATAGAGGATCCATTAATCCTTAGCCCACTTAAATACCATACTAATATTTAATATTAGTATAGGTATTATATTTGAATAAGGAATGATTAATGATTTTATGGTTTGAATTAAATTGAATTCAATATTGTAAATACTAATGCTTTAAAATTCTATTTTAATCCTCTCTTTACCTTTTATTTGGATAAAGAAAATGAATAGCTTATTCTTGTATTATTTAGATAAAGAAATAAATATACTTATTTGAAGGTAAGATATTTGAAAAGGGAAGAACTACTTTTAAATTCAAATATCCCCTTTAGGGCTACCTTGGGTAGATAGATTTTCAATTTGGTAGATGGCATTTATGTGGGAAGGAAGACTTTGGGGTGGGGTAGATAGTTTTCATTGTTAAATGGGCTAAGAGTTTGAGAAAGAAAGTGTAATTTTGATTCTTTGGGGACAAAAGAGACGAAGGTGGAAGAGAAGGCAGAGCAAGGAGGCAAATTTGGAAAATAATTCCATCGCATGAGAATAAGGTTGGAGCTATTTTATTTAAACTTTACCTCTGTATTGCTTGCTTGGCTTGGAAAGCTTTTCTCTTAAAATATGTCTTATTGTATTTGACCATAGTGTCTATCCTTAATCTTAACTTAAAACTAATTTTAAAACTCTTTGGATTGCTTATCTTATGCTTGTCAAACTATACTTTTTATATTTGGTAACCTATGGTAAAACCTCTTGTTAACCATCCAAAAATTACCTCTCTGTCCTATAAGGGATGTAGGCCTGAATTAGTTTTGTTGCTCGCTATGCTTTTAGTCAAACTCTTGTTAAAAACCTTTTAATTTTTTAGACCTCCCTTTGAGTCATTTTGATCACCTGTATGATGACTTCAAAACCTGCATAGTTGTGGTCGAACGCCAAGAGTATGGTATGTTTTTCCTCATACCTATCTATGGATACATCCATGTATGAGTGAATGGTTTTTTGGATACCTATGTGTTTTATGGCCACCTATGTGTTGTTGGATACCTATGCATCTATAGACTGCTTGTGCAATGTTGCAAACTAACTTTACAATATTAGCAAAATATATTCCAAGTAAACATTTTAATTTATGCTTAGACACTCAACACGTGGCTTTGACCTAGCCCAAAGGATGCATGGCATTGTCTTATCATCTTATCTCTAAGGCAAAGGTTAGCATTTGTTTTTGTTCAAAAATTAGTCCCACATAGGGTATTCAAGGGGTGTGGACCACCTTATAATGCCTAGTGCCCACTTGGTATGGTAGCCAAGCACACAAGGTGCTTGGCTATCTTGGGAAGCTTCCTTCATGGCCACCTTAGATGTCGAAGGCTCCATGTGGAAGTCACTTATTGGTTCAAACCCTTATATTGGCCTTTGTGTCAGGTGTGCGACTCTTGTTGATCCATTGGTTTTTACCCAAGTCACTGATTGACCACCTTGACCTCTATTCTTGATGCCTAGTTGGTTGTGTTCTAGTTTGTTGGACTAAATAGAAAACCCCTTTTTTCTTTAGTATTTGTTTAAGCTTTAGGAATATTAATTGTCTAATTCAAGAAAAGAATGGATTTTAGTTTATTAAAGAAAGATGTTTTTAATGAATACTTAATTTATTAAAAGAATGGATTTTAGTTGATTAAAGGAATATGTTTTTAATGAGTATTTAATTTATTAAAAGAATGGCTTTTAGTTGATTAAAGGAAGATGTTTTTAATAAATATTTAATTGATTAAAATAATGGATTTTAATTGATTAAAGGAAGATGTTTTTTATGAACACTTAATTGATTAAAAGAATGGATTTTAGTTGATTAAAGGAAGATATTTTTAATGAATATTTAATTGATTAAAAGAATGGCTTTTAGTTGATTAAAGGAAGATGTTTTTAATGAATATTTAATTGATTAAAAGAATGGATTTTAGTTGGTTAAAGAAATATAGTTTTATGTAAATGATGGATTTGATTGAAGGTATGGGACCTTAATTGATTTAGAAAAGGGTTTTTAAGTATTTAATTGGTTAAGGGTATGGGACCTTAATGGATTAAAGAAATGGCTTTGTATAATGGAAAGCATGAACCTTTGTTTGTTTAAAGGGAAGATTGTTGAATTACTCTATGTTTGATAAAATGACTCTCCTTTTATTGATGAGAATAAGAGTGGATGTATGGGATTCCCTCTGATGTTGAGTAAATGATTCATGAATGGATGCATTGAATAATTTTGTATGGTTGCAATTTGGCATCCAAATTATAAATGCACCTGTTTTATAAGTTATCTAGTAGATGCATTTAGATGCATGCTTCATATGATCCATGAGATGTCATGATCCCTTACCACCATCAATTGAGTGATTTAAAGACAAGAAGGACCAAGGAGGGAACTTAGATCTAAAACATTAACCTTGGTATTTGTTCGGAGGAAAAAACTTATTATTGGATTAGACTCTATTTGAGTAATATGCTAGAAGGATAATGATGTAATACCTTATTCTTTTAAAGTATAGAAGTTTTACCTTAATTGGGTTATGTAATGTTTTAAAGTATAAATGAAATATGTATCTCTTACTTATTGTTAAGGAATCTTGATGTTGTTTCGTGAACTATTCTAATTTGCTAATATTTGAGTTAAATTATGATGTCTTGTTTAAATACCTTCTTTAAATATTTTACAAATGTTATTCAATGCTTGAATTAAGTAGATAGAATAATCATATCCCTTTTAAATTAATATTAGAAATATTTTAAATGTTCTAAATTAGTTAGATAAATTTAAGTGGTATCTAAACATGATTATGATTATGTATCAGAAGTAGAGTAAAGGATCCTAAGGGATTGTGGGATCTCTTAGGACAGAACTTAGATTAACCTGTTAGCTTTTGAAGCTTAATACTTAAGATAAAACTCGCCAAAATATCAATAATAAAGTTGTAATATTATATATGATAATAGAAATATTTTAGAAGTATAAAACTTTGAAATAACTTCAACAATCACTCATAAAATTACCATTAACAAATGCTCATGAAAATGGTACAATAGCTCTGAAAGTATCAAGTAAGTGTCAAGTCATATCCTATCATGTCACGTCATGTCACATAACTTTACATATGTACATACACTACATATATAATGTAATGTGATTGATGCACCTTACCGGAGCCATAACTTGTGAACCGTACGCCCATTTGCCTTGAAATTTAACAGGTGTTTTCGCATGTGTGTTCTACATTAGGGTCACATATTATGCACTTGAACCTCCAAAAAACATATGGGTCACATCTTATGCACTTGAACCTCCAAAAAACATACTTTTGGGACCTAACTCCTCCATCTAGTGTCCCAAAATTAGCTTTTAGAGTAGGTTCCCCATTTTTTGGGTTTTTTTGAATGTTAGAAGTTTATTATATTTTGTTATACTTTAAGTTGAGACCTAATATTTTAAAGTAAGGTTCATTATTGTAAAATGGATGTGTGCACTTAATTTGGGCGTAATCCGACTCATTTCTATTTTTAGCAATTTTTTAGAAAAAAAACATTTTTAAGGTTTCTTTAGGGTTTCTTTGGTTTTCGGTGGCCATATGATGGATTGTATTATTTTTGAGAAGGGGTGTGAATTCAAGAATGAGAATAATATCAATTTTTAGGTTTCTTCCATTATATTGCATTTGTGTTATGTGATTGGAGTCCATTTTGTTGGTCTCTTGTAGCTGAGTTTACACCAGTGACTCTTCATATGGAGCACTCTTGGTCTTCACTCTTCTAGAGACTCTTCCACTTCCTATTCTAAGGACACATGTGCACATGGACAACTATGCACATTTACAATATCAAAATACTTTGTACACTTTAATAATGCTTGTGCACTTATTATATTTTATAAAATAAATCATAACTTATAATCTAGAACACTCTTCCTAATCTAAGGATGTACCCAAGGTGGTACAAATAATGTAATATATTCCAACACCCCCTTGTATTACATTATTTTTTTATTTAAGACTTTAGTCTTCAATATGGATCTTCTTCTTTGGTCCCATCAGATTCTTTTTCTTCTTCTTCTAGTTCAGTAATCACATTATCTTTTCTTATCTTTTGTATTTCAAGGTGATTGATAAAACTTTTGTTTTTTAAATCTTCCACGTGTCTTTGGTGAACAAGAGATTTCATAATATTTCAAGTCATATATGGATAAAAATTGATCCATTTTCTTTCCTTTGGCTCTCTAAATGACCTGTGTCCTTGATCTTCAACAATGTCCAGCTTTAATTCATCTTTAGTGGATGCTTCTGAAATAAGAACTTGAAATAGATAATCTAATCTGAATATCAATTTATCTTCAAATATTTTATAGAACTTCTCTTTATAGTAATAGGTGAAATATGAATGAGTTTTTCCTCCACAATATTTACATGGATGAAAATTCCAGCAATTTGCTTTTTCATGACCAAATTTATTGTAGTAAGTACATTATAAAAATGTCCCAACTTCTTTATCACTTGTCTTAGAAGAATCAAGTTTATCTATTTCCCTGATAAAATATTAAACCAATTGCTTACAACTAAAGCTATTTTTTCTTTGTTCCTTTCACAAATCTGTAGGACATCTTTTTTATCAATATCTTCATTAATATAAATATTATTAACTCCCTTTATCATGTCATTAGAAAATAACTCTATGGAATCTATTTTTGCCAAACCATTAGCTTGTGAATTTTTATAAATCCTTCTAGTCCATATTGATTCTTCTCTTGTATTTTCATTATTATCACTCTTAGATCCAAGTAAGTTGTTGAACCATCCTAAATCCTTGAATCTTGTATAAAACTTTTCCATAGTTCCTTTTAAAATAACCTTTCTTGTAACCTTTTGATTAAAAAGAACAATTTTGAAAAACTTTAACCCTTTGATATTGACTACCTTATGACTTCCTAATCTCAAGAATATAATTTCTTCTAAATTTCTTAATCCAATGTTGGTGTTGAATACCTTATAACTCCAAACTTAGAAATTTAGAAATTCCATAAAAGAATATTTGCAAATTTTATAAACTTAATTTGATGTCGAAAACCTTATTACTCCATTCTATTCAAATTGCAAATATTTCTAATTGTTTTGTAAATTTAAATAATCAAATTACAAAACTTTAAGTTTAGTCCTTCAACTCCTTTAAACCAATTTTCAATCCTCCACAAAACCTTTAAATAGCACTAATCTTATTTCTAAGGTTTCAACTTTTAATTCTTATCCCTCCAAAGTATATAAGTTCACTTTTATCCTTAGAAAATAATAAGTGTATATATTCCTTATATCTCCTATTTTGAATGTGCATAAATAAACTTTGAATAAAATGAATTACCTTAACTTTAATCGTGGTAATTCCCTCTGGTCAACAAT
Source organism: Wollemia nobilis (assembly GCA_028583015.1). Classification (NCBI taxonomy): domain Eukaryota; kingdom Viridiplantae; phylum Streptophyta; class Pinopsida; order Araucariales; family Araucariaceae; genus Wollemia; species Wollemia nobilis. The sequence goes on along the minus strand of JAQPPZ010016356.1, from coordinate 9,268,454 downwards.
GGTTGACTGTCTCTTGATAGGCGCTCCCCCTTTTATGAAACCTTTGCTATACTTTGGGTTTCCTTGGAAAATATTCTGCCTTCTCCTTCTGATTGGCCAAGTGCAAATGAATCTCTCATAGGCGCTCTGCAATGTATTCAACCTTTGACTATTTGACTCCCTGCGTGGCTTGAACTCTCTTCCTTGCAATGCCAAATGGTGCTTCACTTCTTACTCCCACTTAACCTTCAATTAATGGCTCCACTTACACCTCCTTTTATTTCCTATGCATCTCTGCAAAATATTGTCATTTGACTCCTCTATATTTAGCCTTTTAAAAATGTTCTCTCCTTGGAATGGGTGCTAGAAACTCTTGACCTTCCACCTTATGTGTGCCACATGGCACTTAATCTCTTCCACTACTCTAAATTCATCTTCCTTGTTCTCTTGAAATGTTTCCTTGCTTGGGAAAATGGTATTATGGCATGTTGGGCGTTACTTCATGAAAATTTTAATGCCTCCTTTTACCTTGGCACCTATTTGATGTTTGAAGCTTGTCCTTGTCTCTTCTTACATGTGTCTTTTGCATGCAATGTGTCCACCAACACTTGTAACTTGCCCTGAACCCTAATCCTTATATACTCTACATATTCTCTTGCATTCTTATGCAAAAATGTATTCACTTGGACTTCATGGGTGAAAATCTATGGCTTGCTCAACACTTTTGATGGTGGCGCTCCTTTGTATGGTGGTGTCTCTCCCTTCTAGGACTACGGTGGCGCTTCTTAGTGGTGGCTCTCCTTTGAGTGGTGGTAGCTCTTCTATGGTGGTGCTTCTTTGTGTAGTGGTGGCTCACCTTTGAATAGTGGTGGCTTTTCTTGGTGCTTTTCTACACCAACCGGATGCTCTTACTCCTCCTTTGGATTATGGCTATCTAGTGTCTTTAGACACTGAGAAATTCTACCTTGTTTTTAACCCTTGCTCGATCTTTAACTTACTCAAGAAAATGCTTTTATTTTATTTCCTTTCACTTTAATAAATTTGCATTCTTATGAACTATAAAACAACATTTAATAATAAGGTTATACTCTTCTTATTTCTCCTTTCCAAATAACTCTTACTTAGATTCTTGTTGTTTCAATCTTGCAGATTTAAGATGTAAATGCTATTAACACCTTTTTCTTGAAGACTCCTTTTTAACTTTCTCCTTAATATTTCAATAAGGCTAATATGGTGCTCTCAAATACTTAATGTAAAATAGATTTAAATGCTCAAATAATGAACTTATGTTGCACCAATATCGCATACCTTTCTGGTCTCCTTTTTGCTAGTTTCTTTGGTGATTTAATTCACCCCTTATTGTAATCTCGATTTTGTAAGTTTTGTACCTTTGTTCTCCTTCACAAAACTTACCAAATTCATAGCTCTAATTGTTGCTCAACTTTCTACTAGTTTTTTGCCTAATAACTCTTCCCAAATCTACCCTAAAGTTCTCCAAAATCGTAGCTCTTTATCTTCTTCTAATGTTATCCACAAAACCTGATTCTATGGCTCCAAATCTCCTCCAAAACATGTGTCTTCAAACTCTGTAACTTGCAGCTATTAATGCTACCCAAATGCTGTCAAAAACTCTTCAATCAACTCCTCCTCTATTTCATTGTCCAAAACCTGCAATGAATATCTCCATAATGTTACCTTCTTTCGTTGTCTTAACCTTCTTCAATATCCTGTTCAAGGGCACTCCAAAACCTACCCAAAACTTTCCAAATCTACAACTCAATACCTTCTTCAATTTAGTATCCTTCAACCCTTCAATTTCTCCTTCAAAAATTTGCAAACTTCTCCTATCAAATCAGCCTTCAAAAATATTGTGGCTATCCTTAAATTTCCCAAAATTATGGGCTCTTCAATATTCTCTACTCCCTCAATATTCTTGTCGAATTCTGACTTCAAATTTGATCTCCTTCACTATCTTCTTCCTCAAGAATTTGAATGTCTTGAGGTCTTCAAAAACCTTCTCCAAAATTTGGCAAACTTCTTGCCAAAATCTTCTTTCTCTTGGGCTTGTTGTCGTATGGCGACAATTGTCCCAAATCCTTCTTATCAGAAACTTCTCCTTGCTTGCAATCTTCTTCCTCAAGCTTTCTCTGCAACTCCTCCAATAATCACTCCTTCAATTCTTGTAATAAGGCTTTCTCTAGCCTTCTTCTTCTCCTCCAAATTCTCTTGAGACCTCTTCTCCTTAGGTCTTCTAATTCTGCAATTCCTCAATTCTTCTCCTCAAAAATTCAATGAGACTTTTCCTTGGTCTCTTCAATCTTCCAACTATGGGAATTCTGCAATGAGATCTCTTTCCTAGATCTCAAAAATTTTCTACTTCTGAATTCTACAATAGGACCTTTTCTTAGTCCTTCTCTACTTCCAATATTCTATCTTCAATAGAAACCTCCTACGCGGGTCTCCTCAATCTTCAATCTATAGTCTTCAATCTGCAATCTTCAATCTTCCAAATATGGAAGTTCTTCAATATGACCTCTTTTAGGTCTCTTCAACTTCTCCAATCTACAACCTTCAATCTCTTAGTCTTCAATGAGATCTCCTCCTTGAGTATCCTCAATATCCAATCTTCAATGTCTACTTTTTTGCAACAAGAAACTTAGACAATAACAACCAAATACTTAAAAATATCCAAAATTCTAAAATGAATAAACTTCACTAGTTGTTCTCAAAACTAGTGGAAAGAATTTTGTGTTGAGTCCTAGTCTTCATGAGTTCTCCCTCAACCCTATGGAAAGACTCTAGCCAATCTGCAATATAGTATTCTTCAATCTACCAACTTCTCCAATAGGACCTCCTTCTTGGGTCTCTCAATCTCCTCAATGTCAAGGTCTATCTTCAAGACCTGAAATCTTCTATTCTAAATTTGTTCTTGGAATAGGTAAATCTTCAAACTTCTCTAGTTTTCCTTTCCAAAGGTAATTTCCTTAACTTAATTGGTTTCTCCTTCACCAGTTGAAATCTCCTTTGCAACTTTAAAACTTGCAAGTCAAAACCTTGTTGTGGCTCTAATACCACTTGTTAGCTTTTGAAGCTTAATACTTAAGATAAAATTCACCAAAATATCAATAATAAAGTTACAATATGATATATATGATAATGGCAATATTCTAGAAGTATAAAACTCAAAAATAACTTCAACAATCACTCATAAACTTGCCATTAACAAATGCTCATGAAAATGGTACAATAGCTCTGAAAGTATCAAGTAAGTGTCAAGTCATATCCTATCATGTCACGTCACTTTACATATACACATACACTACATATATAATGTAATGTGACTCTTCATATGGAGCACTCTTGGCCTTCACTCTTCTAGAGACTCTTCCACTTCCTATTCTAAGGACACATGTGCACATGGACAACTATGCACATTTACAATACCAAAATACTTTGCACACTTTAATAATACTTGTGCACTTATTACATTGCATAAAGTGATTTTTGAACCCATGAATACCTTGGAATTATCTATTATTATTGTATTTGGAACACCAAATCTAGTTATAATATCTTCTAGGAACTCTATGATTACTTTTCCTATGGCTTCCTTCAAAGGGACTACTTCAACCCATCTAGTAAAGTAGTCAGTGGCTATTAAAATCCATTTGTGTCCTTCACTAGATGGTGGATTAATCATTCCAATAAAATCTAGTCCTCATTATGCAAAAGGTTCCTCTACTATCATGGGTTTTAAAGGCATTGAGGCATTTTCTTCCTATGTAGAACTTACATATTTCATAGTTCCTAACACATATATGAGCATCTAAAAAAAATTTGGGCTAGTAATATCCCATTCTCATGATTTTGTTTGTAGTTCTTTGGGCTAAAAAATGTCCACTAGCCAATCATTGATGAAATTCTTGTAGTAAACCTTGGGCTTCTCCTTTTATAATGCATATGAGTAAAACCCCATCAAATTTCCTCTGTAATAAGACTCCTATTATTGTATAATGAATATTTTACATGTGGAAAGCTCTTCTTTGAGCCTTGTCTAGGTTTGAGGGGTATTTTCTTGTTTGCATATGTTCAATTCTTTGTTCTACAAAATATGGTTCCTCCTCTTCCTTATTCATTAGGCATTCTTGTGGATTTATTCCCTTGTTTTCTTCTTCCAAATCATTCTTTATTACTACATCTTCAACCATATATTGGCAAAGTGTTCTTCCTCTAACTAGTTTGGTTGCCTTGATCTCTATATCATATTCCAAAATTTTGGTAATCCATTGGGCCCTTTTCTCACTCATTTCTCCACCCATTATATAATATCTAATGTTGGGATATATGACAAAAGTAGTGATTTTGTTATTGGATATCATGTGTCTAAAATACTTCAGTCATCTCCTTAAGGAATACCACTAGGTGCTCTTGTTGTTCCTTATCCTTTTGCATCATTAGTGCTTCTATACTAATCTCTCCTCCATATGCATAAATAATAAAATATTTATCAAAATATGGATTTATGAGCACTAGAGCATCTGCAATAGCTTCTTTTAATTTTGGAAAGCCTCTTTTCCTTCTTCCATCCATATAAAGGGGTGATATTTTTTAACATGAGTGTCATGGGTCTAACTATTATTGCAAAACCAGACATATTTTTTGATGAAATTAATTTATCTAAAAAATTCCAATCCTTTCTTGTGCCTTGGTAATGAAAGGTTCATAACTACTTCAATTTTATTAGGATATATAGCAATACCATATTTAGATACCACATATCCCAACAATTTTCCTTGTGGTACATAGGAAACACATTTCTTTGGGTTCAAGCATACCCCAAATTCTTGGTATTGTTGGAAAATTTTCTCAAGGTGCTCCAAATGGTCTTTCTTCCTTTTTGAGAATACCATGAGATAATCCAAATATATTAGTATTATTTTCTTTATTAAACTATTAAAGGCAATATCCATGTCCCTCTAGAATGTTTCTCGAGTATTAGATAACCCAAAATATATTTTTTGGTATGCATATATTCCCCATTTTGTGGTGAAAACCATATTATGTTGATCTTCATCTCTCACACAAACCTGATTAAATCCAAAGAAGTCATCCAACAGTGAAAATATATTAGACCCTGCTAACATTTGAAGGATTTGCTCCATTAGAGGTAGAGGATAATAATCTTTTAAAGAATTTTTTTTCAGACCTTTGAAATCTATGCATAACTTGATTTCACCATTCTTCTTTCTTATAAGTAATAGGTTAGAAACCTAACTAGTATGCTTAATTGGGTATATGATTTTTTAATCTATCAGCTTCTCCAATTCCTTTTACATAAGAGGTTCAATATTTAGACTGACTAGTATTTATTTTTGTCTGATTATTTTAGCTCTAAGATCCAATTCTATTATGTGTTGAATTACAATTTTCTCATATCCTTTGAGGTATTCATAATTATAGTCCATTACATATTTGTACCTTTGACATAATTTGATAAGTTTTTCATTATCTTCCTATGTGGCAACATTTCCTATCTTTAATGTCTTCCTAGGTGATACTTATATTTCTTGATAATCCTCTCTTTTCATAGTAAACTAGGGTGATTAGTCCTTTTGGAATTTTATATAAACTTAATTGAATAATTTGATATTCATATATCTCCTCTATTATGGGGGTAGATTCTTTGGAAAATTCATCCACCTATCGAACAATTTGCTCCTCATTCTCAAACACCTACCAATTTTCCTAGTTATCAAGTACTGCTTACCTTACTATCATCTTTATAAGTTGATGGTTTTTCCATTGTTCATTGACTGGGTAAAATTGTGAACCAATAGTTGTCATTTTATTAGCATCTATATTTTTTCTCTAGGAATTACTTTTAAGTTAATATCATAAAAATATTATATCAAATACCAAATTCTACATCTATAAGATTTTATCAACCTATTTATGGCTAACAATTGGGCTCTAACTTGTCTAACAATCAATTCAACATCACCAAAAGTTTGAAGAATCTTGATTCCTCTTTTTTTGCCATTTGGATCCCATAGTTAGGGCTTCATATTCTACTATGTTGTTGGAACAAGTGAACGACATCCTATATTCTTGGAAATATTTTTTCCCCTCTAAGAAAACAAGATATATTCCTACCCTTGCTCCTATCCTACTTCTGGAACCATTAAAATATAGCTTTTGAATTCCTATTGAATTTTATTTTTCTTGAGAAATTATTCGAATGAGTTTCTTCCTCCTAGATTATATGTGTTCCCATAAATTTTTGACTATAATAAGATTTAAGTTTCTATATATTGACTCATTGTTCTATTTTTTTCCTCCTGTATTTTGATGTGAGTCTCTACCAATTTCTCTCATCTTTGTCTATCTTATATCATCATATGAACTCTGCTTCTCTAAAGTTAGCATATCCTAGAGTGGCACAACTATGATAGCTCTCTTGCAATGTTCTACTATGTTAAAAGGTTTAGACCAATTTTTTTTATGACAGCCTCTTAAATCCTATATTTTCCTCCTTTTTTCCATTGATGGCTAGTAGTATCTTATTCTATCCTCATTCATGATTTCAAGCATTTATGTGAAAATTGTATTATGCAACTGTATATTATCCTTTTTTTCTCTTGCCATACATTATTTTTGAATTGGGACCTCTGCTAATTTCCTATTGATAGACCCTATTGTTTCCTCTTGTGATATTAACAAGTTGATCCCAACAAGTGATTGATCCAAGTGGGAGCATTATGTACTATTCTCGGGATTTTCCTCTAAAGGATGTCACTAGAAACCTTAGAGCCATGTTTTGATCTAATATTTTATGGATTATACACAAGCTCACCACATGGCTAAGGTGCTCAATGGGGGTCATAATATCTTCACTAGTGAAATAAGTGAGAGACTTCAGAGTAGAGTGGGGTATTTCTTTCCATATTTTATTTGGTGTTGGTGGTGTTAGTGGACCTCTATCATTCCAAGTGAATATTTTTCTAGGGGGTAATAGTGGGGGTGGATCATCCATATTATGTACTATGGTTTTTCTTCTTTATGGAATGGTTGCAAATAGTGGCAAAAACTCTTATCATGATTGGTAGACACAAAAAACTTAGGCATAGGCTCTTCGACTGGTTATCTCTAGGTTATTTATTTAGAATGGAGTCACTAGGTGAATGCAAGTTATTGCTTCCAAAAGGTAGGTATACTAAGGTCTTCACCCAAACCTTGATTTAAGATATTTAATAATAGCTTCTCTAGTGTTCATTTTGAGTGAAGTTGCTAGGCAAGAAAGAGGTACTTCAACGAGTAGGAATAAACCAAAATCCTCACCAAGTCTTAGTCCTACTCCTTGTGATTTTAGGACAAATGATGTGTCATGGGGTCCCATCGAGCATGTTATTAAATTGTTATCATCTCTGATTTTCCTTCTTATGAAAATCACGTCTTACAGGGAGTGACTCAACAAGGCCATAGTCAATAAAATATGATTTGGCTCAATCGAGGGCCTTTGAGAGTTTTTACAATGTTGGCTCCTTGTTAGGATATTATCTTCAATGTATGCTTATGCTCAAAAAAATAAAAATATATACAAGAAAGTAAAAGTAAAAAAAACTCAACAAAATAAAAGGAGGGCGATGTGCCAAGAGATCCGCTAAGATCTTCCTGCAAAAATAGGCCTGAATGATATGTGCTAACAATGAAAACTTCATCTCCTCAATATAGAGAAGCATAGATGAGAGTTACCAGTTATATGCTTGCATAAGAAGATGGTTCTCGTTAAATATCCAAGCAAGTGATCCAAAATAGATCTAGGTCCCTCACACACATACACTTAATAAAATCTAAAAATTATACAAAATATCACAGATAAATATATACACATAGAAATGGTCTATAGAAGGTAACAAATGGCTATACCAAAATTTAGACATAGGCTCTCGTGTATATATGCAAGCAATATTTTACATAGATTATGCTAGAAGAGGGGATTCAATATTACCCACAAGTTACTCAAGAGCTGACTATTTTTACATAAATATATGAAAGGAAACCCTATAAATGTATACAAATACAAACTTTTTGATCCTTTATAGTCTAAACATATAGCTATTTATATCTTACAACAGGGAAAAATTCCCTCTAAAATTATCTATAGATAGATGTAACAATCCCATCTACTTTTCCTAGGGATTTTGATTACTAAATGATGTACTTCTCTTATCATAATGACTGATCATCTTGGAACTGTTAGTGTCATACTTTATCTTGAATGAGTTTCTAAGAAATTTATTGAGGTTATGCTCTGGTATGTAGTCTTTGCCTCCTAAATTGAGGAAGCATTAACTCAACCTATCTATCTGTCACTTTTGATTTGACTTAGGAATCCATGTCCACTTGGATTTTTAGTGTCTATCACAGACTGGTCAGGATTTTTGCTATTGGTAATTTATCATAGATTTCAATATCTCTGGTATTAAGACTTATCCTAAAGGATAGGCTCCTTTAGTGCTCCTTTGGTTATCTATTAGGACTTTTTCCAAATGGACTTTTTGCATAAGTCTGTATTTTCAGGAATTCTTTTAGCTCATTTTTGTAAGCTAGATAAAACTTCAATCATGGGGTTTTTCCTTAGTTGCAAGTGAGTAGTGGGAACTACTATAACACCTATGGATCTATCAACAAAGGCTTAAATGCACCAAAGGAAAGAAGGTAGTATCCTAATATTTTAAATTTGGTGAACTATTTCTCAAAGATAACTAGAAAAACACCAATGCCAAAATCAAGCTCAAAGGTTATTTTGATCCCAACTCACTAAGTTCATACATCATAACTACCAAGTATTATTTAGGTGCCTAATGCCTTTCCACTTTTTATGGTAAATAACTTAAACAGCTAATGAACATAATGCATCTTAAAATATATTATATCTAAATATATATTTTATTTCCTTTTCTTTCAACTACGTGTTTTTGTCTACTTGAGGCTACTTGTTTGCTTCATGTGTACTTGTCTACATGCACTTTATTGTATATTCTTGGAATAATTATAGCATAGTGATTTATAAATCTATGATGATAGGCAAATAATAATCCTAGATAGGATAGACTTTTTTCCTTTTTACTAGGTGACTGATGTAAGTGGATCTTCCCTTATCCCATCTTAAACACCATTTGCATGTCTCTTGATGAGTAATGAAACCTATAGTCATTACATAATTGATTGTAATTATTTCACCAAGCCATCCTCTATCTTCATCATTGAATCAAAATAGCATTCTCTATACTTGTATCACTCTTTCATTTAAGCTCATTGCTCTTAACTCTTTGTACAGAAGTTCAAAAATATTTTTTTATAGTCATATTCCCACTCCTAAAAAAAAGGATGATAGTAATGCATCTCCTTCATCATACATCTCCACTCATACAATACAATGTAACTACTCATCTTGCATCTTGCATCTTGCATCTATAGCATGTAATTATTCTAGTCAAGTTAGATATTTCGATATTACTTTTAACTAGGAACATGATGCTAATGAAACTCTAAACTTTACAATCTTCTAAACCTTATGGCTTTTTACTTAAATGAAAGATCCCACTAGAGGTATATCTTATTAAGTACAAATTCTTGAGGCTAAGAAGGTGATATAGAAAATATTTTTTTCTTACTTTTAATCTTTAACTAATCTCCCATATTATGAATACTACGAGTTTCATAGGTGCTAATGGAAAAATTTAATAAATTCAACTTATTTCTTATCAACATCATATCATAACCTATTAAACCTCATAGATTCATAATTAAAAGATAAACCCAACTAGATTTCTCTTTTGTTAAGTGTCAATCCCCAAGGATGATAAGGCTCTAAATACATTTGACTATCTTTGACCTTTTCATCTATCTTTCACATCAACTTATTTGCATCCTTCTTTATGAATAATTTTATGAGTTTTACAAGTGTTGATGGTAAACTCAATTTCTTTGTATTCTATCTCACAACTTCCACAAGATAAAAATTGCAAGGTTTGCAAGTGTTAATGACAATATCATACATCTATAATCATATTCACATCACACTCATATTGCTCTTATACCCATATAAAATGTTGGATGACCTAAATATAGTGTTTTGATCCTTTATGTATGATAATCAAAAATACCCTAATCACATATAGGAAAGGGGGCAGTATGCATCATTGATGGCTTTTTAAGCCTTAATACTATCAAAAATATCATAGGTTAAATATCACAGGATCAAATATAATATAACCACAATATAATAAGGTCAATATAATGATATGAGTAGAATAATATGAGCAAATTAATATGTATATCAAGGCTTATAATAACTCAAATAGCATTCAATAATATACAGCAATATGAATGTAAATATCCCAAATCATACATGTACTAACCATGTAGAACAACTTACAATATTAATTGCTCAAAATTTCTGCAATCTTTATGGTTGTTATTTCTCTTACAATGATAGTGATAATCGTGATTGTATGTTCTTGATTATAGAGTATTATCTCCATAATATAGCCATAGTAGTGTGACTCTTTAGATACTTGACTATTCCTTTCCATATGCCAAGTCTCATGACTCTTGGCTTATCTACTTGACACTTGCATACTTGATGAACACTTGACTCTATAGTAATTGCACACCTAAACATGACTCTTACACTTCTATAACTTGCACACTCTAATCTAAGACACTTGTGCACATATTTACATTACATATTTGATCTCATACATAAAATACACTTGTGCACATAGACTCAACTTACACTTGCACACTAACTCACATGACACTTGTGCATTTCCTGCACATTACAACTTTACATGACACTTGTGCATTTCCTACACATTCACACTTACATAAAAGGGAAATATAACTCACACTCTAAACTATGACTCAACCCTAATCTATTATTTACAAATGTACCATGAAGGTACCATGGAGGTACATTGCCATGTACCAACAAGTGTAATATACTCCAACACCCCCTTGTATTACATTATTTGGTTATTGAAGATTTTAGTTTTCAATAATGGTCTTCATATTTGTATTTAATATTCATGTGACCTTACAATGTATGTGATCTTCTACTTGATCTCCATCAGGTTCATCTTCTTGCTTGACTTTGAGTTCTGACTTTGGCATTGCTACTATTTTTCTTCTAAATCTGTTGAAGAAGTTCATACCTTTCTTGTCCCCATATCTAAATTTTGAAAAATATTTTTGAGGAAATACATTAAGAGATTTTCTTGTCATTGTGTATATCCATTCAAAAATATTATTTTCTTTGTACCAACAATGTCTTTGAGAATGATTTGTACCTCCATAAATTTTGCAACAATGAAGATTCCAACATCTTTCTATCTTGTGTCCATGTTTGCTACAATGTTCACATTTATTTTTTGAATGTTTGAAGTCTTCATTACAATGTTCTTTGTCACACACATTGTCTACACACTCTTTGTCTTCATGAACTATGTTTAAATTTTTTTAAACATCTATTTTTGTATCAAGTTCTTCTGAATTCTAAGTTAGAAGTATCATAGCTTGTATCACAATTTTCCTTTTTATTTTGATAAATATCATTAGTATCACAACATGCATCTATAATATATTTTTTGTCATAAATCTATAATTATTTGCTTCATTGGTAATATCAATAAGCTTGTTCTTAAAATCTTTAATCATTTCCTCTTGTCTTTGAGGACTTTATTAGAAAGTAATGTCATATACATTATCTTTCCTATATCATTAGGTAATGTAAAAACACCTTTAGAGTCTTCAACTACTTCATCAAGCTTTGAACTTAGATAATTGTCAAGCATTGAAAAAATTTCATCTTTGGCTTCTCTCATAATTGATTGTAAGACTCTCTTTACCTTTATTGATGTATCCTTTTGTCCTTCAATTTTTTCTATCATGTATTGTGTACAACATTTTAAATCTTACAACATTTCCTTAGTCTCTTCTAGTGAGACATCCTGAATGTATATTTGTTCTTCTTGAAAACATAAGTTTTCTTCTTCATTTGTTTTTTACCACTCATGTATTTCCATATTTTGATCATTTATTTTTTTTTGCTTGCTTTTTCTTTTCCATATTCTTTTCAAAGTTGACAACCTTATAACTCCTAGGTTTAAATAATTCAAAGTTTCTAATTTAATTTCTATGAAGTAGAAAACCATGTCTCCCTAGTTTTAGAAACTAATAATGAATTTTGCAAATTTTTGTTTTCCTAAGTTTTTTATGCTAAAATTTTTTTATCTCCGAAATAAGTAAATTTTCAATAGTTAAATAATTTCAATTTTCTCAAAAATATAAAACCAAATTAAATAAACTTCAAACTTGAAAATCAAATAAACTAGTTGAAGTCCTTATCACTCCAACCTAACAATAAAGAACTTTAGAAGCTTTAAATAAACTTAATTAGTCCTACTTATCATTCCATTCTCCTAATAATTCAAAAAAAATCTAATTAACCTTATAACTCATAATATCAATGCTTTAAATAGATTTAAATAAACCTTTTTATCTCTCCTAGTATAAATGTTAAGCTTAAAAATGATTTAAAAATCCTAATAATAAAATTAACCTCCGTTGTTGTGGGCACGTCTCGACTTGGTTGCATTGCTTCTATATGATTTTTCACTTTTGCTCCAAACTTGGCCTTATCTTCTTACAAATTTCTATGGTGTTTTTTGATATGTTACACACGAAAGCATTCATAAGAATTAATGTTTCACCTACTATTAAATGTTATAAATGTTATAATGATTTCTTCTTCTCGTTGATGTTGTATTCCACATAATTATGGAGATGTTACACTTGCTCCACTTGGATCTTATCCTCTATGGCTAATATTGTAATGCTCAAGCATTACCTGTTCTTGTGCTATGTCCACTCAGGCTTATGTTTCTATGTTGCACTACCTTCTATGACTTGGCTTACCAACATTGCATCGCTTGACTCTAGACCACTCAACTCCCAACGTTGCTCCTTGGTTCTTGACTACTCAACTCCCAATATTGCTATCCAATATTTCACCTTGGCTCTTGACTGCTCAACTTTTGATGACACATTTTGGTGTTGCACCTTAGTGCTCACTGTAGTTCTGCTTGGACTACACCAATTCAATATTCCAATTCTTTTTCAATGCTCGATACTTAATCCATTTCTATTGCATGGGGTTGTTTGGTTGTGTCACGGGCTACCTCCTTTTTCCATGGGTTGCTTATTTTATCATGAGTTGTATAGACCTTAAAAATATTTTTAAATTATTATCTTTGGCTTGTTTTCACATATTGGTCACCTTTTATAAACCTTTATGCTCATTATATACCTTGGCCTCTTCTTATTCTGCTCTAAAATGTGTTGTATTTCCTTTTTGTAATGGTTGCTTTCTTTCCTTTACCTTTACCTCTTTTTAATTCTATATACATGCATCTTCTCTTATTCTTCAAGAACCTCTAATACTTTTATATTCAAGCCTCTTTTTCTTCTCTGTAAAGGGCTTCTCTTTTCTATATAAAGACCTTTTTTCTTTCCACTTATAAGGGCCTTTGTTCTCTATATAGGCCTCTTTCCTTGAAGTGTCTCTATTATTTAATAATGGCTTATTGATCCAATGTCAAGGTCTATGTGACCTAAATATTTTTTCTTCTTTTGTACTTTCTTCCTATAATATCCTCTTGGACCAATGTCAAGGCTATGTGACTTGAATCTCTTTCTCTTGTCAATGTCAAGGTCTTTAGGACCTGAATATCTTTATCTTGATAATTTTAATGTTTGTATGACCTTAATATATTTCTCTTATAGGACCTAAATATATATCTTCTTCCTTTCTTTGTTGTTATATTTTCTTCTTTCCTCTGTACTTAGAAGCTGAAAATCTTCTCTATTTGTTGTAGGAAGCTTCTCACACTTCTATTGTTTAATCTTTGCTGTAAATTTTCCTTCTATATTGTGAAGGTGAATTTGGATATCCCTAAATTCTTTGTCAAGATGATTTTGAATGTCCCTGGATCCTCTATTAATAGCAAGGTTTGGCTATGTCCCTGAATGATCAACTATCTTAAAGTTATTTCACCTCAAACTATAGTATTCAATTCAATGTTAGGGTGGCACTATCCCTAAATGATCAAATTTATCCTAAGTTTATTCTACCTATAAATATAGGTGAATCCTACTCTTCACTAGTTATTCTTCAACCATGGAAAGACTCTACCCTATCTACTCAATATGACATTAAAATAGAGTTCGAGTCTCATTGTATTTAAAGTGGACAACCCCCAAATTGATTTTATCAAACTGGATAAAATAAATTTCTAATAGTGGTTGAACTCTTGTCAATTTAAATAAATTTTGGTGGTAGATCTAATACCACGTATGGCTTTAAAGTCTTAATACTACCACAAATATCATAGGATCAAATATAATATAACCACAATATAATAAGGTCAAGATAATGATATGAGTAGAATAATATGAGCAAATTAATATGTATATCAAGACTTATAATAACTCAAATAACATTCAATAATATCCAGCAATATGAATGTAAATAGCCTAAATCATACATGTACTAAGCATGTAGAACAACTTACAATATTAATTGCTCAAAATGTATGCAATATTTATTGCTCCTCTTTCTCTTACAATGATAGTGATATTTGTGATTGTATTTTCTTCTTGATTATGAAGTATTATCTCCATAATATAGCCATAGTAGTATGACTCTTTGGATATTTGACTATTCCTTTCTATATGTCAAGTCTCATGACTCTTAGCTTATCTACTTGACACTTGCATACTTGATGAACACTTTACTCTATAATACTTGCACAACTAAACATGACTCTTACACTTCTATAGCTTGCACACTCTAATCTAAGACACTTGTAAACATATTTACATTACATATTTGATCTCATACATAAAACACACTTGTGCACATAGACTCAACTTACACTTGCACACTAACTCACATGACACTTGTACATAATACTTGCACACCTAAACATGACTCTTACACTTCTATAACTTGCACACTCTAATATAATACATTTTTGCATGTATTTACATTACATATTTAATCTCATACATACAATATACTTGTGCACATATACTTAAGTTACACTTGCACACTAACTCACATGACACTTGTGCATTTCCTACACATTACAAATTTACATGACACTTGTGCATTTCTTGCACAATCACACTTATATAAAAGGGAAATATAACTCACTCTAAAATATGACTCAACCCTAATCTATATTTAAAAATGTACCTTGAAAGTACCCTGGGGGTACATTAGCATGTACCAAATAATATAATATACTCCAACAATCATATCCATAACAAATTCATCCCCCTAACTCAATTGGGAAATAATTGTTACGAAAACAATGTCCAGTCACATATACAAGTTCTCTATGACATTTTTATAGAGGCAAATCCATTGTTAGTTGGTACATATAACAAGCCCTTCCTAGCATTTGATTCATATGCAAGTCTAAAATTAGAAGTCCTTTACAACATTTCTTTAAAGGTAAAGCATAATTCCTTTATAACATTTATCTATAGATAAATCAAAATTCCTTTACACCATTTGTCTAAAGATAAAGTAGAAGTCCTTTATAAAAAATTTCTAAAGGTAAATCAAAAGTCCTTTGCAATATTTGTTTAAATGAAACGCATAAATCCTTTATAAAATTTATCTAAATATAAAGTAGAAGTCCTTTAAATGTTTTTTTAAAGGCAGATCCATTAACAAAAACCCTCTATGACATTGGTTTGGAGATAATTCTTTTTCCACCTGGTGAATCTATAAAACCTTCACAAACCTTTTTTCAAGAAAAATTCATTTATAGCTTTTACTAAATATAAAAAACACTCCTTTGACATATGTCTAGGGGCACAAAAACAATTTATTAGTTTGTATCATAGCAATACCTTGTGACATTGTTGAGGATACTTAGGCTTATCTATTTAAGTCTAAGTTAATTATTTTTATTATTATATTTTGCATGCATTGTAATAACATGAGGCGCCCATGTGGGATTGAATTGGTTAGTTTTAGAATGCTATTTGTTATATTGTTAGATTGCACTTGTCTTCTAGTAGTTCTTAGCTTGCTTGCATTCCATTTATTGTTGAGTGGCTATCCCTACTTAGCATACTATTGTAGGTCATTCTAACCCTCCAACTATTGATTTCATTTGTTTTTATTATATATTTCATAATACTTAATAAAGAATCAGCTTCATTTTTGGGTTCTATATCACTAGTATTCAGAGACAAGGAAATAGATCTTGTTGATGATTGTGTGAAATTGGTTTGAACCCAATTACAGCATTTTGGTGAAGCTCTCGAGGTGACAGCAGGTAGACTCTTCCCCTACACTCATTTTCTTGATGAAACATCAAAGGGTTAACCCAAAATGGTAACCTCCATTACCTCATTGCAGGCCAAACCAAATTACATTGCTGAAATATCATCAACATCACATTTAAAAAGTATAGTTATCCAACTCAATTGCAGGTGGTGATCAAAATTGGTCTTAGAGATGACCAAAATACCCAGGGATCCCCTCCTGTGATTTCAACTGGAAATATAAGGATCGAGTGAAGGAGGAAATATTTTTTTCCCCACTCCCACCATGACTACCTCCATTGGCAAGGAGGCAGCTCGAGTACAGGCACCGCTTGTAGAAATTACAACAGCAGTAATCCCAGTGGTGCAACTCTGATTGCAGGTGATGGCCAAAATCGTAGAGAGAAATAAAATTTCATGGTAGGCAAAAAATTAAAATGTAACTTAAGGTTTTGATTAACCATGCCAGGAATAAGTGGAATACCATCTAGTCCACATTGAACACATGGTGAATCAATTGCAATGGGTGGTATTGATGGGCTCTGAGTGTATTGTTTTTTGATGTAGATTCTAAAATGATCACAGTCTCCCTGCTCATCAATGCACTCCTCCATTGATGGCAAAAATTATTTCAGAGAATCGTGATGCGTTTCCAATGATAAATCCTTTTTTTTTAATGTCATAGGTTATTTTTGTTTGAATTAATCTCCTCTCGATGTTTGTAAACTAATTTGTTTGGCTAAAAATTTTGACTATTTCAATGACATATTGAAGTTTTGATGACTCCTCACTCCCTAAAAATTTTGATGCAACTAGAAAATAATGATGATGGGTAGTGGATCCTTTTGGTGTATTCTACACCAGTAGTGAACGTTGTTCATCGACGATATTAGATCCTTTCGATGCATTCTACACCCCACTATGTCATATTTTGGTGTAGAAAAATCCACCCTCTATGAGAATCGAAATGTCCAAGCTTTTTTCAACATTCACAAATTCCTCGACATGAATTATTTTTTATATGCTAAGGTTGTTATAAAAATTCAATCACCACAAAAAGTTTCTATCACCGTCGAATTCCACCAGCAATCATAAGAGGGGAACGTGCAAGTTAAAACTTGCACTTTATCCCACATTGGACCTATGTGGATCCAATAGGACATTCATATATGTGAGCGAGTGTATAATCGATTGCCTATATTTACTAGGAATATTGCACCACTCACTCAGGCACGCACAAGCATCGATCAATGGTGTGTTGGCTGAGATGCTTTCTAAACCATTGTATGGGTCATTGACTTGGCTACGGTTGATCGTTTGACTTGGCATTCAGACCCACTATTGACTTTATCATTGATCGGGCATATTACATTGACTTTGTCATTGGTCATTGAATTCAGGAAGTTGACCGCCTAATCAATCCCACCAAATTTTGTTACAAAAGTCAACTTTACAATTTTTTTGACCTGGAGGTGAATTTTTTTCAATTTTTGCATTTTTATCCTCATATTTTGCAAAAATTGTCATTTTTCTCACTCCATAGGTCAAGATTTTGCATATAGGGTTAAAAATTTTTAGATTTTAAGTGCAATTTTGCTTGTGAAATTGGAAAAAGAATTGATTTTGTAAAGCACTTAACTCACCCTATTTTTGCAAATTTCAAGAGGAAAAATTTGTGATTTGGTCAATATTTTGCAAACCTATACTGGCATACACTAGAAAACAAATGACAAATGATCTTGCACAAAAAGTAGCCAACATTACCACTATTGTTGGTGACTTAATGGATAGAGTGAAGGATATTTCTATGAATGTCCCTCCTCAAGGAGATGTCAAAATCTACAACAATAAATTTGCCAACAAAATCAAATGTGATGTTAAACCTTATGACGGATCCATAAATCCTAATGTGTTGTCTACCTAGATCTTGGATATGGAGACTTGGTTCTCATATGTCGAGCTCCAAGAAGATGAACAATTACCTTTGGCAAGGGTAAGACTTATAGGTTTAGAAAAAATATTGGTTTTTGATGGTACAACCAAGGTCAACAATTGGAAAGAATTAGTGGCACTCTTGAAAGAAATATTTTTTCCGCCTAACTACCAAGGTGATCTAAGGATCAAGTGGTATAGGTTGAAGCAAGGTTTTAATATGCCATTTTATGATTAGATTTTTTAGTTCAATAAGCTTAGAGTTCTTTTTGGAATCACTTCTTTAGATCCAAAGCTTATTGAAAAAATTGTAAGTGGTTTGCATGATCCTATAATGAGAGAAGTGAAATTCATTCCATTTATCTCATTTTCATCGACATTCAAGCATGTCATCTTAGCGGAGGAGAAATTTGGTGGTTCTCAAAAACCTCCATCCTCACAGGAGAGCTTAGAAGAGTCACATCAACACCAAAAAAAGGCAAAGAACTATTCATCTTCTTCTTTCCCCCATTCTTCTTCTCCTCTTGCTTCACCTAAAGCCTCTTCTTCTTATTTTCATTCTTCTTTTTCTTCTACAATATATTGTAATTATTGTAAGAAGCCTGGTCACACCAAGGCTAAATATTATGCTCTTGAATGAGCAAAGAAGAAGAAGTCCCTAATTGTACATCCTACATATGAGGAACCACAATATGGTCCCATTGTGACTACAAGGACAGAAGAAGAATATCCTGCTTTAAAGGGTAACATGACGAATGTGTTTGCACAAGGGGATCGTGACCATTTTTTTGTCACTAGAGCCCACCTTACACATGATTTTTATGTGGATTGTATCATAGATAATGGCTCGCAAAAGAACCTCATCATGAAGTCCGTTGTAGAGAAGTTGAAGCTTCCCATAAAGCCACATCACCAACCCTATGCACTTGGGTGGAAGGATGTAGACTCCACATCTAACATCACACACACTTGCACCTTGAATTTTTCTTTTAGTGATAAGTTTGTGGATAAATTAAGATGTGATGTCACATAGATGGATTGTTTTCGACTATTGCTTGGTAAACCCTATCAATTTGATATGAATGTTGTATATCATGCTAAAAATAATACATACACATTGGATTTACATGATAAAACCTACTTGATACAAAGCACTACACCCACATCAAATTTGATGTTAAGTTGTAGGTAAGTTCGTAAGCCATTAATTCAAGCACTTATTTTGGCTCCCACTTGCATAAGTTCCACACATGATGAAGAACAAGCGCCATCAAAGGCACATGATAAAGAAGAAGCTTCACTTCCACAAATAAACAATCACAAGAGCTTGTGGTTAAGGAACCCATCACTCTCACTCATGAAAAAGATTTCATTCATTCTATTGGTATTATTTTGGATACACATATGGACACACAACCACTTGTTCCATAGAAGTTACCTTTGGGTTTGCCCTCTTCCACCATTACACACATGGAGGAGCAAGCTAAGGTCACTTCCTTTATTCAGCACTAGTAGAGCCTTTAGGACAAGATAACACAGGACTTGCAAGAGACTCCATAGGAGAAGCAAAGAGTGATGTACAAGAATTATAGTCCTCACTCATCTCAGGTTGGAGATAGAGTTTGGATTCCCTTGGATAAGTGACACTTTCCAGAGACACCATATCAGGATCCTCCTTTGGTACCTAAACCTGTCATCATACCTACAATAGTAGTGGCACCTGATCGTCAGATTCCACTCATTTTAAATAGAGTTTTTGAGATGAAGACTCATCACACTCAACAGGGTTCTTCCACTTCTTACCTTGTCATCCATCGTGGTCACTTTCCACATATGGCTCATTGGATTCCTCACCATGATATGGCCCATGAATTTCCACATTTGTTGAGAGCATTGGGGTCCAATGATTCTATGGTTGGGAGGAGTGTTGAGGATACTTAGGCTTATCCATTTAAGTCTAAGTTAATTATTTTATTATTATATTCTTCATGCATTGTAATAACGTGAGGCATAGTATGCCCACGTGGGATTGCATTGGTTAGTTTTAGGATGCTATTTGTTAGACTATTAGATTGCACTTGTCTTCTAGCAGTTCTTAGCTTGATTGCATTTTGTTTGTTGTTGAGTGGTTATCCCTGCTTAGCATATTGGTGCAGGTCGTTATAACCCTCCAACTATTGATTTACTTTATTTTTACTATATATTGCATAATACTGAATAAAGAATCAACTTTATTTTTGGATTCTATATCAGGCATTATTTAAAATCCCATTGGGCACATCTTTATCTATATCTTGTATTATAACAATACCTTATGGTGTTATCTAAATTCCCCCTAGGCACATGCCTATTTTTATCATATCTTGTATTATAACAATGTCTCATGGCATTATCTAAAGTCCCCCTAGGCATATCTTTATGTGTATCATATCATGTATCATAACAATGCCTTATGAAATTATCTAAAGCTCATATGGACACATCCTTTTTTATATCATATCTTGTACTACAGCAATACCTTATGGTATTATCTAAATTCCCTTTAGGTACATCATTTTTGTATATACTTAAATTATACTTAAAATTCCAATTAAGCATCTATCACAAATCTCATCATCTATGCATCTTACAAACCAAAGCTTTATCATTCATCAAATTTGAATATAACATTAGCATTCATCATCTAATCACATTCACATCCGAATAAATATAACAAAAAGTAAACATGCATCCATAAAATATATAAATTCAACACATAAGGCATAATAAAGGTTGATGTATATAGATATGTGTGTGTTTATCAAAATATATATACATTATATGCATCTGATTATATCATACAATGTAATCCAATCATGGTACAATAGCTACAAATTTGGCCCTTGTAGGGGTAGCCTAATAGCTAGCTCTATGAGCAAGTATCTAGGGCTCCTCCTTTGGGTAGTGGTAGAATCCTAACAAATTAATGTAACCATTGTATCATAGACCATGAGTGGGTTCGTGTGGTCCATGTCTTCATTATTGATGGTAGGTAATGATCAACTAGCACTATTGCATGGTAGGTCATAGGGTAGTAGGTTGATATCTTGACCTCCACTATAAAATTTACCTATAGTTATGCTAGCTCTATTGAGCATTATTATTATGTGACAATCACCTATTCCAAGTGTCTAGAATAATTGGATGTTGCTAGCTCCAACTACCTTTGTGACCTTTGCCACAATTGTATCTCTTTCTATAATCAAACTCAAGATGGTGGATTACATCACCAAGGTATATTGCACTAGTAATTCTCTATCATACATCCATATTGTTTCCTTGGTCTAAACCACATCTCTCTCTACTAAGGTTGTTATCAATATCGTTTGAATGCTAGCCACCTACTAAGCTATCACATCCCTCTTTGTCTTGACAATGAACTCAAGCAACATTCAAGATCCTTCCTCTCCTATTATTATCATAGGCATAAATATAGCTAGATATCCTCCTATTATTGCTACCTTCTACCTCCTCTACTAGTATTCCTACCACCTTTTGACTAGAGGTAGGATTTCCTACTAAGACCTCCTCAATCACATCCTCCCACCCAATTTCAAGCCCATTTCTAAGACCCTCCTTGGGTAGGTGGTTTGGTACCATCCCCCATAGTTTTTAACATCATGGTTATCGACACCAAAATCTCAAATGATAGGATTTTAAACATCAAGCTCTAGATATGTTAGGATTTGGTAAAATGTTGAACTCTCACCCCATGTTAAGCGAATATACCAGATCAAATATTGTGGGATATCCTACTATAAATTGAATTATTGAACCATGCACTTAAAATTGAATAGCTCCAAATCTCCCATGGTCCCACTAGCCACCTCCTTTGTCTGATCCTTTCCAATTTATAGGCATACATAACCCAGTCAAGATATATTTTGTATAGTCTCTATGTAATATTTTCTTTGTATAGGTTGTCTATTCATCACCTTACCCTTCCCAAAATACCTCTATGATGCATACCTTATATACATTCCAATTGTTTATCCTATTATCATCCACTATTGACTCTATTTCTACCACCTGTCTTAGCAATATTGGTCACCAAACAACTACTATATTCTCCTAGGTCTAAACCTAGAACAGTGTACAACAAGATAGTCCCCTCCCTCCTTGATATACTACTATATGGAGCGAGTGGTAGATTCAGCTCATAATCACAAGCCCTGTACAAAAATGGTTTTTCAATATAACATATATATGTGATAACCTCTCCCTAGCCTCAATGCATCACCCACTAATTAGAGTCTTCAATTAGATCTCTTGACACCAATATTGATAGAAAGGTACTCTATCTATTTAATTGGCCTCTAGTGTATGCAATATTGATGTCAATACTTAATTATTGGACTCAAAACTAAGCATCCATCATAAGTCACTCTAGGCTACATTTTTTACTCTAGCTTATATATACTAACTCCCCTCTAATAGGCACTCTCATAACCCACCAAATTTCCTCTAATATCACTAAGATATTTCATCTCCAAATATCGATGCTCACCAAAGTAGTTAGGAGGGCTCTGTCAAACTCAATTTTTGGCATTAGGGCCACATGAAATAGCCCTATTTTTACTAATATTGCATGATCTACATATTCTATCATGGCTAGAATGGTATTAGAGCATGTGGTAGTCACTTTTGACACTTTAATATTTATAGCCTCTCTTGTAACCACAATCAAATCAACTAGTCAATTCAAGCCTAATATCCTACCCAAACCTATACTTAGCCTTAAATTTAAGTTCAAAATTTGGACTAACAAAAGCACCACCAATAAACAAAGGTACCATCATAATGTAAAAGCATTGCCATCTAGAAAAAGTATTATCAAAATGATAAAAACACCATCTGATGAAAAGAGCATCATCATGAAACAATAGCACTACTTCTTGGAAAATGCATTCATGCAATAGCACCACAACTAGGCAAAAGCAATGCCCTTTGCTTTGGGTACACTTTTTGAGACCAAAAAAAACTAAAAGAGGTCTAGTTGCAAAGTTATATCTAAGGTGGATCTCTTCCTCTTGTTGTCAATGGTTGCACTTAATCTACACGATGTGTCAATCTTAGTCTTTGCACCATTGAAATATTTGTTGTAATTATTAATCCAAAGCTCTTGATTGCTATTGTTATTAGTAAAATTATTTATGTTTTACCACCCAAATCCATTTTACCCTATCCCACCTTGACCATTTTTTTGTTTTATCATAACTTTTCATTGATGCACCCATGTGTATCATGGTCAAGTCAAGTTTCCTTGGTTAAACTTTAGTTTCCATTCAAAACTCAAGGGGGCATATCAGGGTATGGAAACATTTAATGCTATGGAAAGGGAAAACTTTATCATAATAAATAATGAACAAATCAAAAGCATCAATCATCTTAAATAAAGAATCTTAAGCAACATCTATTTTTTATCTCAAAATTGGGGCATGCAAGTAAATGTTTTTGGCATTCATCATTCAATAAATTAATCAAAAAGGGATAAATGTAGACACCTAATTTTCATCACATCATTAGATATTCAAATGCCATCGTTTGCATCATCTTGCTAATCAAATGTCCTTATAAAATAAAATATCCAAAGACCAAACTTAGGGGAATTTATTGCTTTGAAGCAAAAGCATCCTGCCTAAGGTAATATTGCTAGTGGCACTATGGACTACCTAGTAATGCTTTTGTCAAAATATCAAATTTCATCATTTTCTACCTAGTCAGCCTAGAAACTATCATTTTGGCATTAGCATCAGTATCCTTAGTATTTTCAATGCTCATAAGTCTAGTGCTATTGACTTTCATAATACAAAAAAAGAAAAAAAAGGATTTGATAGGCATAAACTATACACCAAGTTTATATTAGACTATCCCAATCACATTTTCCACATCACAGCACATTCATTAGAAATAAAAACTACAAAATTTTTCCTTTGTATCTCGTCTAATCCTCCATCCTCTCTTGCATTTTAATTTTCACTCAATTAGCTTGATCCTCTCTATGCAAGCTTACCACCTCTTCAACTTACCAATCATAACAAATCATCTATAGGATCAATCAAAGGACCCATGTATTTCTATTAACCCAACCCTTGGAGGATCCCAATCCATTTTTTTGAAGTAAATTCCCTATTAAATTGATGAATGGTTGTTTTTAGTAGCAAAGATCTAGCGATTTTAAATCTACTTGCAAAGTAGCAAAACTTTATCTAAATCTAGACTCATATTTTACACAATAATATGTCACTCCTCTGGCTATCTACATTCACATGCACATCTTGTTAGACCTCAATTAACATCTTTACAAAGAGTGGAGGTTGTAAGTTATGAAATCTTGAAATCTAGGCAACCTCCCCACCTAGGGCTATGGGATTGTGCTCCTTGTCTTATTTGATTTTGTTCTTATTCATAAATTTTGTATTTTAATTTATATTTATCTTACCTTCATTATCTTAGTTTATTAGTCATTTAGATTTTTGCATTTGAAAGTGTACCTTTTTATAATTAATGTAATTAGTAATATATCCTTTTTAATTCCTTGTACCTTATTGGTCAAGGTTTTTTATTATCATTGGCCTACCATGGGTTTTTAAATCTTGAAACCCATTATGTTGTGTTTGTAGGTAAAACTACCATAGAATTATAGTCCTAGTGGTGCTATTGGACTCTAGTTCAATAGTAGAGATTATAAACCTTATAGTCAGCCTTCTATCATCGATAGAAAAAGCATTGGCCATGGTTAAAAGTATCGTTGGTTTTGTCACTCTACTATGGCACTTCTATTTTTATGCAAACAATCAATATTTTCATCTTATAGCTTATTCTGGTTTATCACTATGAATAGGCATCTAATGTTATACAAGGGAGTAACAACTCTCCATTGACTCATGCAGACCCATCTACAATTAATGTTGTATTTATTTTCTATTTTGCAAGTCTTCTATGGAAGCAAGGAGGCAAAAAAAAAGCACCATTGGTCGTTAAAAGCATCAATCGTGCTTCTACGTCTGACAGTGTTACTGTCACCAAGACAAAACTAGGTTAGAATTTTTTTGTATCTTTTGTCAAATTAGTCTTAGTTCACTGATTTTTGTTGTATGTTGACTATTTGTTTATTCTATTTTTTGCTTTCTTTTATTCATTAAAGAAAATTATAAAAGGCTTAATCGTATCGTCCTTAGAGGACCAATCATATCATTACATTTTTATTTAAAATGGAATTTTATTTAGATATTGGGCTTGTTTACTTGAATTTATCATTGTGTCCTTGCTCAAAATCATAAAGCATCTTCAATTTATTATTGAAAATAAAAAATTCATATCATGTAGGCCTTATTACTATATTTATTTGGATAAATCATAGCTAGATAATGCAAGATTAAGGTTAGGTAGTGATAGGAATTTCTTAGGGAAAACATATATGTTTCAAAACTAAATCCATGAAACATTAGACTAGGCTCAAAAATTCCCATATCCATGAAGTGAGATGTTGTGGACTCAATACCCAACATGAACAAGGGAGCTAGTGCACTTGGTCTTTCTAGCAATCAAAAAATGGTTCCTCTTGCTTGTATTCTATTTTGGTAGCATACACACTTACATTGACCAATGGAAATAAACAACACTTGGCAATTTCTAAGATTTTCTTTGGTATTGGTTGCAATATACAATGTAGGGACACTTGTAACTACATAATTCTATAGTCATCCTTATTTTTACAAATCACTTAAAATCCTTGCAAAAGTATTTGCATGTTAATAAGAATTTCACTACAACCATAGATATTACATTTCTTATTTATTGATGACTACTAGCACCACATATATTAAATGTATTTGTCTCTTGTTGCATCTTTAAAGTAAAAATATGCTATCATATTGAAGTTCTTGACTATTGTATGTTTTTTGCCATCCTTCTTTTGATTATGATATCATTTACTATAGTGATTAAGAAAAGCAAGTTAGTGTGATTGTTATAGGTTTCTTTAATTGGGATTTTTAATGCATTATTTGGTTTGTTGTTAGATTTTCAGATAGATTATCTCACCTAATCCTTATCCAAGATCAAGTATTTTTTTTTATAGCGAAAAACACCTTGCAGAGCCACCTTGGTCTGAGAGACCATGAACAGGGGGTTCTACACCGTTAAAGTCACCCGGGGGTCGCACCCGACCTTGCCCGCACCAACATTATCAATTGGATTTTAGATACCCAATTCAGCTTTTTGGTAGGGTGGAAATTTGAACCTGGGACCTCCCTTGGAGGATTGCCCTCTCCTCTCTAACTCACCTACAACACCTGGGTTATCCAATATCAAGTATAAATTAGATAAATGCCACTCAAAAAATAACAAGAATCACACTTCGAGAATAACATCAATATCTCACAAATGTATTCAATATAAAAATATTATAAGATTGATTCAGAGAGATTACGTTGCATGGATTTTTGGCTCCAATATATAACTTTACATGACTTTTGAGTACTCTAACTATTGCTCTCTTCAAACATCCAGGATATGCATCCTTTCACATTCCTCATATTAAGGTAAAACTATCATTTTGCCATATATCATTTGATTCTTCATTCTCTCTCTTGACACCTTGCACTTTCTCATATTGACACATTATAAAATATAAATAATTCTACCAAACTAATATTTACAAGGGGGCCAAATAATGTAATACTTCCAACACCCCATTGTATTACATTATTTGGTAAGAAGAATTTTTGCCTTCATTCTCTGATTCTTCTTGCTTTGGTCTTTGTTCTTCAACTCTAACTTTGGTATTGCTAAATATATGCAACCTTTATCATGTTTACCTTTATAAATTTTTAGTGTTTATCTTCAAATCAATGTATTTAAGTTGTCTCTAGATCACTGCCTCTAACTCTCTACCTCTAGGTTGCCTTTGGATAATCATTGGCTCTAGTTTAGTTATTGGAATAATCATAAGATTATCATTTATGCATAATCATCACTACAAGTGATTTTCACTATAGATCACCTTCCAAGTTGTACTTAGGTTACAATCATATTTCTTTATGATAAGACTGACATTATTCTTTATATTTATCAAATTTTGATCACACTTGGTTTCCTTCTATAGAAACAATACAAAATTATTTTTATCTTATCCCATGCATTTATGCTTATCCATCCACAATCTATTTTTAATCTGTATTTTTTATTTTATTTATGTAGAAAAGATTCTTGGGAATGATTATGTCCTCCAAAAGTTTCACAACAATGGAGATTCCAACATTTCTCTATCTTATGCTCATATCTACCATAGTGGTTACATGTGTTCCTTGTTATAGGATTCCTTTTACTTTTCTCTAATTCATTATTTCTTGTTTTTCTTTCATTGTTACCAATTTTATTAGTCCTTGTCAAAGATTTGATGTTACTAGTTCCTATCATAAATTTAGTCCTTGATTCATTACTACTCATTTGTCCTGTACGACCAAGACCTTCACATTTTGGTCTTATTTTTGGTACAATAGGCTCTTTCATTCTTTGTTTATATTTTCCCAAACCTGTATTTTTATATCTTGTTTTATTTAACAATTTTAAAAAATCCTTATAGTATGTCTTTTAAAATAACCAGTTTCATCATTACAATGATTAGGACAACCTTGAGCATCACTATCCCTGGCATCATTTGGATCTATATTACTATCATTATTAATTTTGGTAGGATAAGCTTTCTCTAAATAATTACAAATTATATTCAAATCCTTTGGGTCATAGATAAGTTCTCCTATATTTTTCATGAGTCCTAAATCACAAGTGTCATGGCTTGCATCACAATTTAATTTTCATTTTGATGAAGTTCACTAGTATCATAACATGCATCTTTTTCCATTTTGATGAAGGTTGTTAGTATCACAACATGCATCTATCATCATTGGTTTTAATTCTATGGTATCACAACATACATTTCTTTTCATAGTCATATTCATTAAATCATTTGCTTCTCCGATAACATCAATAAATTTGTTCTTCAAATATTTAATTATTTCTTCTTATCTTCTATTCTTGTGTTTAAGTACTTCTTTAGAGAGTAATGTGATATACATCATCTTTCCTATATAAATAGGTAATGTAAAAGTAACTTTAGAGTCTTCATTTGCTTCATCAAGCTTTGAGCTTAGGTAATTACCAAGCATTGAAAATTTTTCATCTTTGGCTTCTCTCAAAATTGATTGTAAGACCCTCTTTAACTTTATTGATGTATCTTTTTGTCCTTCAATTTTTTCTATCATGTGTTGTGTACAACATTTTAGTTTTTCCAATATTTCCTTAGTCTCTTCTAGTGAAGCATCCTAAATGTCTGTTTGTTCTTCTTGAAGACATAAATTTTGTTTCTCTTCTTCATTTGTTTTTTACAATCCCTATTATTGTATCTCTGATTTTTAATTATTCATTTGTTTTTTTGCTTGTTTTTTCCTTGTCATGTGTTTAATTTTTTACTCTTTTCGAATTTTCCTTTGGTGTTAACGTCCTTATATCTTCAAATTTTTAATTTTCATAATAAGTTTGTTCAACTTTTTTTGTTCAATTCTTCAAATTCCACTCATAACCTTAGTGGAACTTGAACAATGCTCAATCTCAACTCAAATCAGAATATAGAATAGTTTGTTTCATGGAACTTGAACAACCACTTCACATCCACTTGACTAGGCTCAACCAACTCTACTCAACCAATCACCTCAAGGAACAACCCTTTCTCACAAACCCTAGTCCAAGCATATATCAACCAACTCAAAATATTTCCAACAATGCTCAACAACAAATCTCACATAACAATGATACTCATGTTCTTTTCTAACTCAAGTTCAAGTTCTTTGCATAACCAATTGGCTTCAACAACAATGCTAATAAAACAAGGCTTAATCACAACTCTCAATTCAGAAAACCTTGAAGCATTAACTCAACCACTTTTGAAAAGGAAACCCTAATCAATTCCTTTTCACTCCAAACTTAATTTTCAATCAAGCCAATCAACCAACTCAATAGAGAAGAATTTTGCCCATACCTTTTTGTTGCCAAGAAGTTGTCCACAAAATCTGCCACACTTCACAAAAACTCTTTTCCAAACTCACATAAGGGTTAGAGGACTTCAATTAAAATCACAATGCAAAATATAACTTTAAATACACCTTTTTACTCCAACTTAATTTTCACATCCACCAAAGTCCTTTTAGAAGAAAACCCTTATCAAAAATAATAATCAACAAGTCTCAAAATAAATCTCAATTAACACTTTACCATAACTCCTTATACCTCCTAAAATATAACTCTCAAAATAATACTTTCCAAATAATAAAGCTCAAATAATTATCAACACTTCACCTTCAAAAATAATCACAACAACCTCTAATTAACAAAGTTTATTAAAACATTAATAAACCTTATAACATCCTTATCACTCCAACCTTAGGGCATAACCATAAAATTAATTAACACAAAAACATACTTGCCTCAAGGGGATTTGACCCCGCATCTTGCCCTCACCATGAGCGCCTTAGCCATGGCTAAGGTTGCCACATGAGCTACATGCTCGTTCACAAAGGGGGAAGCACCACGTGCTTCCTCTTTGCACTTTCCTTGCCCACGTTTAAAAATGTGTGCCTTGGCGCTTCCACAAAAACTCCACCAAAAACTTCTTCGCAAGAATCGAATGCATGACCTCCGTGCTACCAATGCCTTCATGCTTTCCAAGCTGCCACTAGGCCACACTGCCCAATGTGAATTGGGGGTGGTCTCTCTCCGTGTTATCCTGTACTCTCCTTTCCAAATGTTTTAACCATGAGCTCATTTTTCGCATGTGCCACTCAATAATCAATCGAGCAAGGATGGATAATAAACAACTTTGGGCATGTATTTATATTGCCCTTCCTCCTTTGTCTAGATGTCGACGCTTTTATTGAAATGCATTACGTCGGTGCTTTAAGGCTTCGAAAGCCTTAGTAAACCCAACCTTGGGTTTTAATAAAAATTACTTTTGGACTTTATAAAACCCCTTGCCTTATAAAATATTATAATAAGGATTATAATTATTTTATTTGGGTTTTCACCATGGCAATTTTAATATTATAATAACCACCATTATAATATTAATCCTTCGATAAAGTACCTTTAATATTTATTTATAAAATTTAAATTCATGCTGAATTTAAATAATTTATAAAATAAATATTATAACTCCTTTTTAACTTCTGTCTTTTGCACTGTTTCCCTCGATATTTTACCTTCTTGTTGGATATCAAATAACCATATTTGTCGCCTTTATTTCCTACTAAAATTACTGATGACCTCATCTGGTGACATCAATGACAACTTTGACTTAGGGACTCAAAATGTCCAACAATCTCCCCCTTTGTCATTGATGGCAACCCATATCCTTTTTATTGAAACCTGACCTTTCTTTTTCTTCTTCTCCCCCTGGGACATTGCTCCCCCTGGGACAATGCTCTCTCAAATATCAAATCTCTCCCCATATCCAATCTCTCCCCAATACACAAATCACACAAATCTCTCCCCCTTTGACATCAATGGCAAAGGGTCACCTTTGGGGCTCGAGGCTAAGAATGAGCCTCTTAGCTTAGCCCCTCCCCCACCTCCACATGAGGTGGTTAATTCTAGGGTGGGAGTCTCACTCCCAATTTTCCTCGAAGATACTCAAAAGTTTCCTTTGAGAGTGGCTTAGTGAAAATATCTGCTATATGTTCCTTTGTAGTGACATACTCCAATATGACCTATTTATCTATCACCTGTTCTCTCAGAAAATGATACTTAATCGGAATGTGCTTTGTCTTGGAGTGCATTACCAGATTTTTTGAGATACTTATGGCACTCGTATTATCACATAGTATAGGAATGGGCTGATCATGCTTTATCTTGAAGTCTTCTAAAGTTCTCTTCATCCATAACACCTGTGTACAATTGGCTACTACTGCAATATATTCTGCCTCTATTGTAGATAGAGATACTGAAACCTACTTCTTACTTAACCAGGAGACTAGAATTTCTCCAAGAAAGAAAGCTCCTCCACTTGTGCTTTTTCTATCATCAATGTTGTCGGCCCAATCTGCATCTGTATATGTTGTTAGTGTGAAACTGTCACTTTTGGGATACCAAAGCCCAAAATCCATAGTCCCTTTTAGATACCTAAAAATTCTTTTTACTGCTACCACATGTGTTTCCTTAGGTGCTGCTTGAAACCTTGCCACTAATCCCACTGATTGTACTATGTCTGGTCTTGTAGCTGTGACATATAATAAGTTGCCAATCATGGATCTGTATAATCTCTGATCTACCTCTGGAGATTCATCATCCTTACTCAACTTGCACCCTGTGACCATAGGAGTACTTACTGGTTTGCAATATTCTAACCTGAATTTCTTCAACATCTCCTTGATGTACTTGGCTTGAGAGAGAAACACTCCCTTTCCTGATTGTGAAATCTGAAGACCAAGAAAGAAAGATAATTCACCAAGCATAGACATCTCAAATTCACTTTGCATATTCTTAGCAAATTCTTTGCACATCTTGTCATTGTTTCCTCCAAAAATTATGTCATCAACATAAACAACCACTATTAGAAGATCATTTCCTTCATTTATGATATACAAGTTACTATCTGCTATTCCTTTCCTGAATCCCTATTCCTGTAGATACTTATCCAATCTTGAGTACCATGCTCTGGGAGCCTGCTTTAAACCATACAATGCTTTTTTCAATCTGCATACCTGATCTGGTGTATCTGCTAGTATGAATCCCTCTGGCTGTTCAATGTAGACCTCTTCTTCTAGAACCCCATTTAGAAATGTTGACTTGACATCCATATGATATACCTTGAAGTTCTTGAAACTTGCGAAAGCTAAAAACATCCTTATAGCTTCAAGTCATGCAACTGGAGCAAAGGTTTCATCAAAATCAATTCCTTCTACTTGTGCATAACCTTTGCATACTAACCTTGCTTTATTTTTGACCACTTGTCCATCTTCATTCAACTTATTTTTGAATACCCATTTTGTGCCAATCACATTTTTGTCCTTTGGTCATGGAACAAGTTCCCAAGTTTTGCTCTTCTCTATCTGATCCAATTCCTCATTCATTGCTTTAACCCAAAATTCATCTTCACTAGCCTGAGTGAAGTCTTTTGGCTCAATCTTAGATAGCAAAGAAAAATTTTCTTGTTGGGATGGTTTTATTATTCTTCTCCTTGTTTGTCTTTCATCTGGATTCCCGATGATCTGATATTTTGGATGGTGTTTCTATACATACCTAGAAGGAGTCTTAGGAAGAAGCCTTTGTGTTTCTTCTTCATATTTGTCTGATTCCTCACAAAATTCTTCTTGACAACATCCATCTTCTTGGTACATAGTTTGCTAAACTGGTTCTCTGGAATCTATCTTCTCATCAATTGTTACATTCATACTTTCCACCATAGTGTGTGTTCTTTTGTTGAAACATCTGTAAGCCTTGCTCTTAGTAGAATAACCAAGAAAAATTCCCTCATCACATCTTGGATCAAACTTGCCCAAGTTCTGATCTTCCCGTCTTATGTAACATTTGCTTCCAAAGATTCTGAAATGTTTTACAGTAGCAGGTCTTCCTTTCCAAAGCTCATATGGAGTCTTGTGATGATTTACCCTTAATTGAGCCCTATTAATTATGTATACAACTATAGATACTGCTTCTTTCCAAAAACCATCTGATAACTTAGATTCATTTAACATAGCTCTAGCCATGTTTTCAACAGTCTTGTTCTTCCTCTCAACTACTCCATTTTGTTGGGGGGTTCTTGTTGTTGAGTACTCTCTCTTGATTCCATGTTGTTCACAAAATTCTACAAACTCATTTGAAGTAAATTCCCCTCCTCTATCGGATCGTAGACACTTAATCCTTTTGCCTATTTCATTTTCAACCAATTCCTTGAATGCTTTAAATTTTTCAAAGGCCTCTGATTTCTCTTTTAGGAAGGTTACCCAAATCATTCTGGAATAATCATCTATAAACAACATGAAGTAACTCTCACCCTGAATACTTTGTGTTCTAGTAGGACCACACAAATCAGTATGTATTAGACTCAATGGCTCAGATGATACATAGCCTTTTGGTTTAAAGGTTGTCCTAGTTTGCTTCCCATGTTGATAGGGTGCACAAATTATGTTTTGAGGTCTTCTTATTTTGGGTAAATCTCTAACTGCCTATTTATTGCTTATATTGACTATGTTGTCAAAATTCAAATGACCCAATATTCTATGCCATAACCAACTCTCATTTTCTTGTGATAGAAAGCACTTTTCCCCTTTGATCTCATTGAGCATATATAAGTTGTTTGGGGTCCTTCTTGCATTTGCAATAATTCTTCCAGTTTCTATTTTTCTTATCTCACATCTATCTGGATAGAAGGTGACCATGTATCCTTGATCACAAAGTTGACTTATACTCAGTAGATTGTGTTTTAACCCTTTGACATACAAAACATTTTCTATTTTTGTTTTTCCATTGTCTAGACTTAGAGTTCCTCTCCCAACAATCCTTGTTGATCCATTATCACCAAAACTTACTGATCCTCTATTTGTTTCCTTTAGTACAATGAACTTATCTTTGTCTCCTGTCATGTGACTAGAGCAACCACTATCAAGATACCATTGTTCTTCTTTATCTTGAGCATGAAGGGTTGTTTGTACTAACATAGATCTGGCCCTAACATTCTTTCTTTCATCCTTCCTAGTTGTTGGAATTGTTTTTCTAGACTCAGGAGATATCATTTTACACCATCTAGCCTTGTGCCCAAAATTATTACATTTGTAACATATAACATCATCATCCATGAGAGGTGCAAAGGAATTGAAATTTCTATTGTATCTTGCATGATGAATACAATGTGCAACTCTATGACCATATTTATTGCAAGAAAAACAATGACCATGGAAGAAATTATGTAACCTGTTTGGAAGTCTTGGATTTTGTGAAGAAGTCATCTTCTTCTTGTGATTAACTCTTATCCAGGGTTCTTCTTTGCTTTCTTCCTTTCTGATGTCCTTTGCTTGCTTTTCTTTGTTTGAAGTTTCTGCCTTTTGGAAACTTGATTCCTCTTTCTACTTCTCATATTATGTATCTTGTAGTATCTTGGTCCTTTCCAGTTTATTCCTTAGGAGAACAATTTTTGCTTCCAATTTTTCACATTCTATTTCCCTGGCTTTCAATAGATCTATCATATCTTGCTCAATCTTCTTTCCTTCTTCCACCTTAATCTTGAGTTCTATGAGATTTTGTATAAGTTCCACTCTTGCTTCTTCATCTTCCTGAATTTGTTCTTTCAAGCTTGAATTTTTCTCTCTAAGTCTTTCCAATTTTCTGAGAGCAACAAAGAACTCTTCTTTTATATCAAACATAGTCTCTTCTTCACTTTCTAAAGTCATGTGTGCTATCGAAGGATCCTCTTCCAAGTTGTTAGACTCTTCACAGAGAGACCCACTCTGATACCAATTGAAGAACATGTGCTTATACTGAGAGGGGGGTGAACAGTATACAATAAAAATTTTTCCCTCTCAATCCAAATAGTAGCATCAACATTAATAAAATAGTAAACATCACACAAAGCATCACACACATGAGAGACATCATTTTTAACGTGGTTCACCCAATGTGGGCTACCTCCACAAAAAAATATTTCTTCTAAATATTTCTCAAATAATCTGTTGGGAATCCTTCCCAATTACAATGTTTATGGACCTCTGTCCAAAGGAGATGTTGATCCCCCAAATCTGGTTTGTGGATCTCTATCCATAGGAGAACTCCTTCTCCTCTACTTTGGTTGGTGATCCTCTAGAAGACACTACCTCCACTGCATTGACTATGGATATCTCTCCACTTGAAGACTCTTGTCCTCACTCAGAAGACCTATCCTCAATGTCCTGGTTGATGGATCTCTATCCACTAGAGTCTTTATCCTCTCTGCTCTGTCACCTCCAAAGCTCTGTCTCAATACTGTACTAAACATAGTCCAGTCGGTCTAGCATAACTCTTCTCAATCTCTTGCACTAAACATAGTACATTCGGTCTAGCATAAATCTGCTCAATAGGTTCACTTAGAACCTGCACAAATCTGCTCAATAGGTCCACATAGAACCTGTCCAAATCTGCTCAACAGGTCCACATAGAACCTATCCAAATCTGCTCAACAAGCTCACATAGAACTTGTCCAAATCTTCTCAATAGGTCCACATAGAACCTATCCAAATCTGCTCAACAAGCTCACATAGAACTTGTCCAAATCTACTCAACACTTTCTCAACTCAATCTCATAGAATCATAAAGAGAATTGTTAGAGACTCAATATGTTCTATACTCAATGTTCAATCACAACTCAAATCAATCTCATAGAAGCATAAAGAGAATTGTTAGAGACTCAATATGTTCTATACTCAATGCTCAATCTCAACTCAAATCAGAATATAGAATAGTTTGTTTCATGGAACTTGAACAACCACTTCACATCCACTTGACTAGGCTCAACCAACTCTACTCAACCAATCACCTCAAGGAACAACCCTTTCTCACAAACCCTAGTCCAAGCATATATCAACCAACTCAAAATGTTTCCAACAATGCTCAACAACAAATCTCACATAACAATGATACTCATGTTCTTTTCTAACTCAAGTTCAAGTTCTTTGCATAACCAATTGGCTTCAACAACAATGCTAATAAAACAAGGCTTAATCACAACTCTCAATTCAGAAAACCTTGAAGCATTAACTCAACCACTTTTGAAAAGGAAACCCTAATCAATTCCTTTTCACTCCAAACTTAATTTTCAATCAAGCCAATCAACCAACTCAATAGAGAAGAATTTTGCCCATACCTTTTTGTTGCCAAGAAGTTATCCACAAAATCTGCCACACTTCACAAAAACTCTTTTCCAAACTCACATAAGGGTTAGAGGACTTCAATTAAAATCACAATGCAAAATATAACTTTAAATACACCTTTTTACTCCAACTTAATTTTCACATCCACCAAAGTCCTTTTAGAAGAAAACCCTTATCAAAAATAATAATCAACAAGTCTCAAAATAAATCTCAATTAACACTTTACCATAACTCCTTATACCTCCTAAAATATAACTCTCAAAATAATACTTTCCAAATAATAAAGCTCAAATAATTATCAACACTTCACCTTCAGAAATAATCACAACAACCTCTAATTAACAAATTTTATTAAAACATTAATAAACCTTATAACATCCTTATCACTCCAACCTTAGGGCATAACCATAAAATTAATTAACACAAAAAATTGTACTTGCCTCAAGGGGATTTGACCCCATGTCTTGCCCTCACCATGAGCGCCTTAGCCATGGCTAAGGTTGCCACATGAGCTACACGCTCGTTCGCAAAGGGGGAAGCACCATGTGCTTCCTCTTTGCGCTTTCCTTGCCCACATTTAAAAATGTGTGCCTTGGCACTTCCACAAAAACTCCACCAAAAACTTCTTCACAAGAATCGAACGCATGACCTCCATGCTACCAATGCCTTCATGCTTTCCAAGCTACCACTAGGCCACACTGCCCAATGCGAATTGGGGGTGGTCTCTCTCCGTGTTATCCTATACTCTCCTTTCCAAACGTTTTAACCACGAGCTCATTTTTTGCATGTGCCACTCAATAATCAATCGAGCAAGGATGGATAATAAACAACTTTGGGCATGTATTTATATTGCCCTTCCTCCTTTGTCTAGATGTCGACGCTTTTATTGAAATGCATTACGTCGGTGCTTTAAGGCTTCGAAAGCCTTAGTAAACCCAACCTTGGGTTTTAATAAAAATTACTTTTGGACTTTATAAAACCCCTTGCCTTATAAAATATTATAATAAGGATTATAATTATTTTATTTGGGTTTTCACCATGGCAATTTTAATATTATAATAACCACCATTATAATATTAATCCTTCGATAAAGTACCTTTAATATTTATTTATAAAATTTAAATTCATGCTGAATTTAAATAATTTATAAAATAAATATTATAACTCCTTTTTAACTTCTGTCTTTTGCATTGTTTCCCTCGATATTTTGCCTTCTTGTTGGATATCAAATAACCATCTTTGTCGCCTTTATTTCCTACTGAAATTACTGATGACCTCATCTGGTGACATCAATGACAACTTTGACTTAGGGACTCAAAATGTCCAACACCACTCTCCAAGGCGGAACAAGTAATCTTGTCAAACCATGATTTCTATTTTCTGATTTGAAAGCCCTTTTTATTTTAGAAGTGGGGAAAAACTAACAACAAAATATCCATTACTAATAAACCACAAAGAATACTCACCAAGAATCTCCCAGTTCTGTTGAGTCCATGAATGCAAAAAAATTAGGGTAGGGTGAATACCCATGAATTTATAGATCATGTCATTATTATCTCTATATAAGATTATTTCTTCTACTATACTTTGCTCAATTATGATCTTTGGTCTTGATTTTGACTATGCGAAGCACCCATTGACTCTTTGATATGTTGATCTTTCTTTAAAAAAAGTATTCCTTGCTTTCACAAGCTTAGCTCAGGCTCGACTTACGTTCTTGTTGTAATCATACAAGGACTATTTCTTCTCCCAAATAAAACCAATGTTCATCTTCTCTGATGCTTGCAACATAGGGGCTTCAATATTTCTTCTTCCAAATAAAACCAATGTTCATATTCTCTGATGCTTGCAACATAGGGGCTTCAATCTTCTTCTAATCTTCACCAGCAATAATGAATCCAACCTCTCATTCAGACATAATACTTTCTTCAATTGGGATTGTCGATAGATGGCGACGATTGTCCCAATACCTTCACTCCAACTCTTCGTGGCTTGGATACCATTTGAAAAGGTTAGAAAATCCAACTAAGTGTCTATTATTTACAAGCTCAATATATAGGCTCTAAAGGCCCAAAATACATAACCAAACCCACCAAATCATGGATTTGATCCTAAAATCCTTAACCATAAGCTACAATAGTGCAAAGGAGAATGCACGTAACTTCTAAGCTAAGATAGAAGGAAAATATGCTAACTAGAAGATCCTTTAGCTAACTTGAAGTTCACTCTTCCTACTTTGAGTTCACACTTCCTAACTAACACTCCAAAGTGACAACTAGTGCACACAAGTGTATGTGAGAAGGAGACTCACTTACAATATTAATTTGCAAGAAATAAACTATGCAAACCTAGCTAGGAACTAAATAGAGGGGTCAGATGAGAGATCTAACATCAATCCTCATCATGCCTCCCCACAATAGAAGCATTGGCCTCCAATGCATTCAGAAGAGTAGGAAAGTCATGGGACATCTGATGAAAAGAAATCCAATGAGCCTGATGCGGTAGTTGTCCTCGTCGAGCCACAAGATACGAGGTGGTAGACCCTTGATGAGTCTGTCGAGTCTTCGTGTCATAGATCTGATCAAAATCCAATGGTAACTGAGAATCAGGAACCACGTCCACAGGATGATTGATAGCTGGTGCGGTCTCCAATGTAGAGTCAAAGTACAACTTCAAAAGATCTACATTGATGACGTCATGAATCCCCAAGTGTGCAGGAAGATCAAGGCGAAAAGCATTCTCGGACACCTGTTGAAGGATAGTATAAGGCCCATAGCGAATCGGTTTGATTTTACTATGAGTCTTATCGAAAAAACGTCGCTTGTCAAGATGCAACCATACTTTGTCACCAACCTGAAATGGATGAGGAATTCGATGTCGATCCATGGCCTTTTTCTGTTGTTGTTGTGTCTTTTGCAAAATCTCAATCACCTTTGATTGAAGATTGTGCAAGTGTTGAATAAATGAGTGTGCCTTGTCTTGCTCCTTTTGAAGATGTGAAGTGATAGGAGAAGGCAAAGACAAAGGTAACTCATAAGGTGCCAAGGGCTGAAATCCCAAACAAACCTCAAAAGGTGAGTGACCTGTAGAAGAATGT
Source organism: Wollemia nobilis (assembly GCA_028583015.1). Lineage (NCBI taxonomy): Eukaryota > Viridiplantae > Streptophyta > Pinopsida > Araucariales > Araucariaceae > Wollemia > Wollemia nobilis. Next base: position 9,229,106 of record JAQPPZ010016356.1, on the reverse strand, counting down.
AGTGCCCTATTGTAGGCATGCTCAATATGAGTGAGACTCAAGTCCCACTTTGTTGGTGAAGTGTGATGATAGATTCGTAAACTTTGCACAAGTGTACGGTTTACCACTTCAATCTGCCCATCGGATTGTGGATGATAGGCGATGGAAAAGTTAAGGGAAACTCCCAAAATTTTCCACAAAGAATGCCAAAAGTGACCCACAAAGCATGAATCATGATCCGATATAATGCTGGTAGGTAGACCAAAGGATCACCAAATGCTATCAAAGAACAATTGGGCTAAGTCTATTGCAGAACTTGTCTTGCGGCATGGAATAAACTTAGCCATTTTACTGAATCTGTCAACCACCACGAACACACAATCATGTTGTCGCACTGTCATGGGAAAACCACTAACCAAATCCATGGAAATGCTTTCCCAAGGACGTGAAGGAATGGGCAAAGGAATGCCTAAGCCAAACTTCCTGTTAGCTGGTTTTGAGCGACAACAAATTGCACACTGTTTGAGAAATCTCAACACATCCCTCTGCATTTTAGGCCAGTAGAAAAATATTTGCAAGTGATGAAGTGTTTTGTGCTTCCCAAAGTGACCACCATAAAGTGTTGAATGAGCTTCCTTAAGAAGTGACACTCTTGGCTCACAAGGAACACAAACCTTGTCCAATTTGTAAAGAAGTCCTTCCTTGATGTAGAAATCTTGGAAAGGACGCAAATTGGAAGAAGAAGGCTTACTTACTTGCTCAAATATTTTCCCAAAATTAGGATCCTGTGAATACTGATTAGGCCAAGTCTGAAATCCCAAATGTGAAGTAGACATTACTGTTAAAGCAAGAGCGGTAGGAGGCCTACTCAAACAATCAACAACTGTATTACTCTTCCCCTTTTTGTACTTGATCACCAAGTGAAATTGTTGGAGGTAAGAGGCCCACTTCATATGTCTTGATTCTTCAATTTTACTTTGAGATTGTAGGAACTTGAGAGGCATATGATCAGTGTGTACTACTATATATTTTCCCAAAAGATAATGTCTCCAATACTTGATAGCTTGAACTAATGCATACAACTCCTTGTCATATGTAGAATAGTTCAATTTAGCAGTAGAAAAAGTTTCTGAATGATAAGCAACTGGATGACCATTCTGTTTGAGCACAACACCTAAAGCAACTTTAGAGGCATCTGTTTCAATCTCAAAAGGTTGAGAGAGGTCAGGTAAAGTTAACACAGGTGTTGTACAAAGTTTCTTTTTTAGTTTCTCAAAGGCAACCTCTTGGCTTTTCTCCCAATGAAATGGAACTTTAGACTTAGTGAGATAATGCAATGGAGCCGCAAGGGTGGAATATTGAGGAATGAACTTGCGATAAAAATTTGCAAGCCCTAGGAAACTCCTTAACTCGGTGAGAGTAGAAGGAGGGGACCACTTAAGTAAAACATCAACTTTAGTGGGATCTACCTGAATTCCACTTTCACTAATCACATAACCAAGGTAAGAAATGGAAGTATTGCCAAAGGAACACTTGGAAGAATTGGCATATAATTGATTCTTTGCAAGAAGATCAAGTGTATGATGGATATGCCCAAGGTGTTCCTCCCAAGTTTTTGAGAATATCAATATATCATCAAGATATATTATTACAAATTTATCAAGTACATCACGAAATACATCATTCATCAACCTCATGAAGGTTGCAGGAGCATTTGTAAGACCGAAAGGCATGACCAACCATTCAAAGAGGCCCATCTTCGTCTTAAAAGTTGTCTTCCATGTATCCTCAGCTTGGATACGCACTTGATGATATCCACTTTTGAGATCTATTTTTGAAAAGAACTTAGCTCCTTGGAGCTGATCTAATAAATCATCAATGCGTGGTAGTGGATATCTATTCTTTACAAAAATTATGTTCAAAGCATGAAAATCAATGCACAATCTCCAAGTGCCATCTTTTTTAAGAACCAACAAAATAGGTGATGCACAAGCAGAAGTACTTTCCTTAATGAAACCCTTAGACAACAAATCTTCTATTTGCCTTTTAATTTCTTCATTTTGCAAAATAGATTGTCTATACATGGGTGCATTAGGTAGTGAAGAACCAGGAATGATTTCAATGTTGTGATTAATTGTGCGAATTGGAGGAAGAGACTTTGGCTCCTGAAATATGTGTGAGTAATTTTGCAATATTTTATCCATTGAAGAATGTTGCTTTGTAATGGATGTTGATGTAGGAGTGTGTTGAGAGCGAATGAAAATTAGAGCAACCTCACCACCTTTTTTAATTGCCTTTTGTGTTTGCTTGGAATTTAGAATGATGTTAGGAGTGTTGGTGCTTTTTATGAGAAATACCTTACCATATTTTTGAAATGTGTAGGTTCTTTTGAAAGCATCATAAACAACTCTCCTATCATACTGAAAAGGTTGTCCAAGCAAAATCCCACAACAATCCATAGGAGTCACATCACAAGTGACTTGATCTATGAACTATGGGCCAAGTGCAAATTTTAATGTGCAAGTGTGAGTGATTTCTGAGCCCCTTCCACTATCCTTCCAACCCAAAGAATAAGGTTGAGGATGAGGCTCCATAGGTAACTTCAAACGCTCGACAATGGACCTCGCAATTAGATTTTTCTACGAGCCATTATCCACTATACAATCTGTTGCAAAATTATGGAGCAAATGAGCTCGAGTGATGAACAAAGCATCACGAGCGCCCCCTGATGAACTTACATTTACCAAGGTAACCTCATTGAGCTTACCTCGTAATTTCGTGTATACTCTACTTTCTCCTACTGACTCAAGGGGACCTTTCGAAGCATCCTCTTCTTGAGTAGTGATGACTAAACTCTTCTTCTTAAGCTTAAAACAATCTGCTTTTTCATGACCTTTTTTCTTACAATAGTTACAAAACTTCTTGGAAGAAGAAGGTTTGGAAGAAGAAGAAGGAGTAGAAGCGGAAGGAGAAGGAGAAGAAGGAGATGGAGAAGAGGAATTCTTCTTTTGGGCAAAGTTCTTCTTTTGTGAGAAATAATTATTCCCTTTTGATGAGTTAGCAACCACTTGAGTAGCAGGTGCATGGAATCCCTACGAATGCGCCTTGAACTTGTCCTCCGCAAGTTGTGCCTGGTTGAAAACTGAATCCAATGTTTCTATAGAAACAAACATAATTTCCCTGTACAAATGCTCCAACAAGCCACTTTGAAATTTGAGAATCAAAGCTTTAATATCTTCCTCCACATTCAAAAGTATCCTGTACCTGTTGAATTGAAAGATATATTCCTACACAGTCATATTAGTACCTTGTCAAAATCGAAACCACTTAATAACCAATTCTTTAGAATAATTGGAAGGATAAAAATTGGTCTTAAGACAGTCTACAAGCTCATCCCAAGTGGTAAGCTCATCATGACCCTTTTTCCTTTCGACAAGTACTTTGGCTAAACCAGAAAGTTTTAGCTTAGCATATGGAACTTGATCATCATCTGAAAGTTGAGTGTAAGAAAACCAAGAACTCATGTCAAGAATCCAACTATTCAAGATTTCAGGGTTTCGGGATCCATCATAAAGTGGCACTTCACATCGAACTCTCAGGTGAGAATCATGAGCAGAATCTGAAGCATTGTGGATGGAAATGTCATTTACCTTCACTGCAAGGTTACTGAGGACTTCTGCCATGGTAGTATCATTAGCTTTATCTGCTAAAGCATTTACAACATGTGCAAGTTCTGCCACTTGGGCAGCCAAATCAGAAGCCATGTGAAACCGGGTATAAGCCAGGAGTAACAAGGAAAAACACTTAAAAGTAGGGTAAAAATTTGAAAATACCCTGGTACAATGTAGTGCCTTGAAAAATACCCCTAAGGCTAAATATTTAAAAAATTAACTTTAATCTAAAGTTGAAAAAATTTCTTTTATAATTTATTAATTTAAAAATAACTTAATTAAAAATAGAAATTTAATTAATCAAAAGATTAATTAATTTAATTAAGAGATTTTAAAAATTAATAAATAAATAAAATAAAAATTTCATACCTTTAGAAAAAGAAAATTAATAAATAATTAAAATTTTACCATCGCAGAACTGCACTTGACAACATGTTAACTGATTGCATGAAATTCAGTGAACAACAGTTCACTCCTCCTGAGGCACGATCCGGCTATTTCCAGCTTGTGGAAGTGCACACCTGTTGCGGTAAAGGAGGTGCAAAATTTTTTGTTTTGTTTATGGATCCGGCCTTCGATGCAATCTAGCTCAACATGAAGACGTGCCAAATTCCCCTGGTATAGAATGTACCAAGCCTACGAACGCAGGCGCTGGTCGGTAGGGGCCCTATGTTGCTATCACAGTGAGACCGAGCGCCTATCACCGGTCCTAACAAGCTATAGCTCGGTTGCCCGCCTGGGACCAGCGCTAGCCTCGGTCCTAGCAGCGACAACTTGCTGCTCGCTATGATAGGCGACGATGCCGCCTCGCTTGTCTACCAGGTGACAGTCTGTCAGGCCTGACAGGCTGATAAGCTGTCAGCATGATAGTGGCAGGTGCTTAAGCCTGCCTGCTCGCAGCGCTGAGAGCTTGTCAAAATAGATAGGTGTTAGCCTACGAGAGTGGGGCAAAGCGCGACGTCGAGGCTGGTGATGAAAAAATATTTTTGTCGACGTTGCCAGCCAGAAGGTTTAATTTAAAACATTAAAAACTTAAATTCTTACAAAAATTAGCAATTTTTGAAGGTAAATTACCTTCAAATATTCAAACAAATTGCTAATTTCCCTTCAAACCATCAAGATCCCTTCGGTAGCTTTCCTTTCAAGATCCAGTCGACACACGACCAGCGTTTGAAAGGCAACCAGACCCAAGTCGACACACGACCTGGTTTAGACGATGCTCGATCTTCAAGACTTCAAAATGGTAGGAACAACAGGAACAAATGGCTCCCTAATTCGCATTTCACTGTAGCTAAAATCCAATCCTGCCAAAGGATTTTTGTAAGACATAAATCGGGGTAAACTTCTCCTATACTCCTTGAGCATACGGAGAAAGTTGGAACGAGGATTTTGACGTCGAAGAAACTTCCTTCTGCGAATGGTCTTCAAGCTCCCCTTGAGCTTGAACCGAGTCCTCAATGAGAAAGAGTTTCTCATAAGAAAATTATCTCCTTCCCTCTCACCTCACAAGCCCTAGTGCAAACATGAACTAGGCTCTGATACCAATGAAAAGGTTAGAAAATCCAACTAAGTGTCTATTATTTACAAGCTCAATATATAGGCTCTAAAGGCCCAAAATACATAACCAAACCCACCAAATCATGGATTTGATCCTAAAATCCTTAACCATAAGCTACAATAGTGCAAAGGAGAATGCACGTAACTTCTAAGCTAAGATAGAAGGAAAAGATGCTAACTAGAAGATCCTTTAGCTAACTTGAAGTTCACTCTTCCTACTTTGAGTTCACACTTCCTAACTAACACTCCAAAGTGACAACTAGTGCACACAAGTGTATGTGAGAAGGAGACTCACTTACAATATTAATTTGCAAGAAATAAACTATGCAAACCTAGCTAGGAACTAAATAGAGGGGTCAGATGAGAGATCTAACATCAATCCTCATCACCATTGTTTGATTTTCAACTAGATTAGATCGCAAAATCCTTATCCAAGATCAAGTATAAATCAAATAAATACCACTCACAAAATAACAATGAATCACACTTCTAGAATAACAATAATATCTCATAAATATATTTAATATCAAAATATTACAAAATTAATTTAGAGAGATTACATTACATGGAGATTTATCTCCAATATATAACTTTACATGAATTTTTAGTACTCTAACTATTACTCTCCTCAAACATTTAGGAGATGCATCCTTTCACATTCCTCATATTAAGATAAAACTCTCATCTTACCACATATCATGTGATTCTTCATTCTCTCTCTTGACACCTTGCACTTTCTCTCATATTGACACATACATTATAAAATATAAATCATTCTACCAAACTAATATTTACAAGGGGGTCAAATAATGTAATACTTCCAACAATTGTTTGTTAGTATTTTGGAACTTTTTTGTGGTACATTTATAAGTATTTTATAAGAGAATTATAACATTCCAAAATACAAATATTTCAAAATAGAAAAGTTAAATATTTAAGAATAATGAAATATTTTATAAAAATATGACGCAACAACTCAAAGTAATAAAAAAAATAGGTTCCTTTGTGTATGAACATGATGGCAAGCTTAACAAGAAAGGGCCTCAACTACATGTTATTTAATAAAAATAAAATTTACCCAAAAGGGATGTTGAGCCAAAGGTCATGGTAGAAATTAAACAATGGGCCAACAAGTAGGTTTATCATTCAAAAATACCCCCTTAAATACTACTTGGAGGGAAAAGGAAGGTGGCATTAGCTCAACATATTCCCTTAATGGAAACTTTCCAAAAACCCATAATACCTCTGTAACACCTTAAAATTGACCCATTTGCACAAAAAGATAAAAATATTGAAAAATAATGGTTATTGCATTTATTACCTCAAAATTTATGCTTAGTCGACGAGATTGTACTATGATCAGGAAAATCTTAGTACGACCTATGAAATCATAGTATGATTTTGGCATATGATATTTACAATCGTAGTACGATATTGACGATCGTAATATGATATTTCCTAGAAATAGAAAATCAAATTTAGAAAAGCAACAAATTTAGTTTAATGTATTTTATCCCTATCTGAGCAACTGCATAAAAAGTATGGGATCGGATTCACTTGATCATGCTCAGCTTGGAAGAGGTTGCAACAAATTATTCACCTCCTTATTCTGGTTATTCTGCCCAGCCTATTTAACTAGACTCTCCTCCCTCAATTTCCTTCTGGCACTTAGAATACATTCACACAATTTTGCATTTAGATCTAGTTGTTTTACTGTTGCACACAGGATCATATCATATTATCATAGATCGAAAGGATACAATATCAAGATCATAATATGATAGGGCCCATTTGGCGTATGATCTTGCTCTGTAGGCTATGATATTGTTGTCGTTGCTACGATCTTGACTTGCAACTCACTTGGAGGAAATACCAAGCTCTAGTTTTGCATCTTTTTAGCTCTCAATTTGAATTTTACCTTACATTTATCATTTGTTATGTCATTTAGATCAGTATTTGCATATCATCATCCTTAGAGTTCACCAAATTCATATTTAATTGCATAATTTGCATAGTTGCAGATCATATACATGTTAATTCACATTAATACTGCATTTAATAAATCATATAGGAACCAATATCTATTCAATAAAGTCCATAGCATGTCTTGTTTTCTATTTTCTACCCTCTACCCATGAATCTGTAGGTTTTTGGAAAAATCAGAACAGTTGGTCTCTGATCAAAGTACGATCTTGCAAATCATAATACGATCATGCGAATCATAGTACGATATCGACCTGTTGCATACGATCTAGACCGCACTAAAAAATCAAAAACTTCATCAAACTTCTAGATACAAGTAAGGATTTGAAATCACTTTTAAGTATTGCATTGTCTCTCTGAATTCTGTTCTCTTTTACTTATTGTCTGCATTTGAATCAAATTTACATATAGGTTAGTGTAGTTGCATATTGGCCAAAACTAGGTGTATGTGAGATTTGATAAAAAGAACACATCAAAACAAATCCCAAAACCTAGGCATGGAAACTGCCACAAAATATTTCCTAGTGAACCTTAAACCAATTCATCAAAAAATCATCATTTAGAAGGTACAGTTAAGTACCTCTCTTTTGAGGTGTAGACCATTCATTCTCTCATTCCCCTTTGAGGCACGGATCCATCAGCCTTGAGGAAAGGAGTGCGAGAATTTTTGGGCTACATTCTTTGGTGAACCTAACATGAAAAACATTAGGCATCTTTCTGATTTATAAAACATAAAAAACCATAAAAATTATAAAACAAAAATACAAAAAGATCATTAATCAAAATTTGCACACTTTAAGTCCATTTCATAGATGTTAGATTTCAACATAGGAAGAACTGTAACCATAGATGTTACCCAAAAATTAAAAGCATATATATATACAACATATATCATTGAAAGATAAAAAAATCCTAAAAGCAAAATACCTAGAGTTTTAAGAAGTGGAAAACAAGTAGAACCTGATCATATGGGAGAACAAGACCAAGAAAACATTGAGGATAGAGCACTCATTGAATATTATGTACCTTCAGAATATGAAGGTGATAATGGAGAAGACAAAATAGAAGATCCTGATGAACCTACATTAGATGAAAGAGGAAATGTTAAATTTGAGTCTATTGGAAAAATCACTAAATTTATAAAATATCACATAGAGGATTTTAATCAAGCAGTACAAATCAATAATTTAGGAGAAGGCTCTATGGAATCAACCTTAGCAGCTACTTTTTGAATACATACAAATCCATTACCTTACATGAATCCAATAGACCAAGATAATGATCAAGCAAGACCATCTAATCAAAACATGATACCTTTAAATCAAAATGTTCAAAAACCAATAATGTAATCATCTAATATGGTTGCTAATAACACCAAAGTAAATCCTAAACAACAAAAACAACCCTTCACATATATTTTCACTCAAGCTCTTAATCAACAATAAGAGGTTAAACAAGTGCAAAATACAAATTATCAACAGAAAATCCAACAAAACATAATTCCCACAAACCCTTTACACAACATTGTTTCAGTTGGAAATATTTACACAACTACACCAACTTATTATCAAAGATACAATAATATGGTGCAAAAAAATCATTTTGGTGGACAATAATAGGGACTTGAAGCCATGGTTAAATATTTAGCTTCTCGTCTAGACCATATGGATCCCTACCATCCCTCTTATATTTATCGAGAGATGTGTAGTCAACCTTTGGATCCTATCGTGGTAGCTCAACCTTGCCTTAAACATTTATCTATGCTTGTCCTCCTGATATATAAAGGAACTAAAGATCCTATTGAGCATCTTCGCATGTTTAGGACAACATGTCATGATTTTTCTCATGATGACTTGTTGTTACTAAAGATGTTCCCTAAAAGTCTTGGAGGTATGGCTCTAGAGTGGTATCATCAGTTACCCACTAACTCTTTAAGAAATTTTGAGGAGACAACGGAAATGTTTGTCCATCAATTTAGTGCCTACATAGAGAGGCATGTGACTATTAAATATTTATACAACTTGAAACGATGAAAAGATGAAAGCTTTTCTGAATTTTTGATTAAGTGGAGACAACTTCTAGGTAAATTACACTTTGAATTACCTCATCGTGAAATGTTAGACATATTCATAGGTAATTTGCAAGAACAACTATATTATGAACTTTATACTGCAATGGTAAGATCCTTTGATCAAGCTATTGATTTAGCAAGGAGGGTAGAATATGCCCTTATTAGAAGAGGTCAATTTAAGAAGAAGGATGAAGACAAAACTTCTAAGAATCAATATAAGAACAAACAAGTAGTGGGTGATGGAGTTACTGACAGTAGAAACAACTCAAATGTTAATCTTACTGAAGTTGTGAAGAAATTTGTATTAAAGGTTCCTGATAAACCACCAAGATAATTTACAAGATTAAATCAACCATTAACTATGATTTTACCTCAACTATTGGAACAAGGCTTGATACAGTTGCTTGAAATAAGACAACCTGTTACAACTGTAGTTAGATTTAGGGCTGATTTACATTGTAACTTCCACAAAGCTGATGGTCATTCAACAAAATCATGTAAAATATTGAAGCACATGATACAAGATTTAATTAATAATGGAAAAATGGAAGTAGAGAATTTCCCTCCAATAAATGCTCAAAATAATGCACAGAAACCTCAAAATCAAAATGCAAATCAAAATTTGGATATTTTTCAACACCCTTTACCAAAGCATGGTAAAGAAGCTGTAAATCAAGTAGAACATCACAATGTTCCTCATCCAACTCGATATGTAGGAACTATTAGCAGTTTTCTACCACATCAAGATTTACAAAAAACATGTGTAACTACTGAATCTCTAGTCACTGTTAGACCTCTAAAAAATTTCCAAAGTACATCTTTAGAAAGTGACACAAAAAATGAAACAGAGAGTGAATTAGAGATTGCTTCAAATAGTTCTGAATACGAATCAGATCAAGTCAGCCCTATTTTAGATTTATCAGTTCCAGAAGAACCATTTCCAAGAAGAGTAACTACCAGACCATCATCTCAACAATGGCTTTCAAATGAGCAAGAAGAAAATACTAGACCCCGTTTTGGTGATCCTCGACATAGCAACATTGTGGGTACCATCGGAGATGTTACAAGACAACAAGCACAAAATCAAAACTCTCAAGATCAAAGTCAAAATGAGAAATCAACTCCTTTTGTATTAAAAGTTCCTACTAAGGAAAATAATGTACTAAGTTCACACCAAATATCTCCATATGATATTAATGAACAATTAGCTACCATCACAGCTAAAATTTATCTTTTAGATCTCTTAAGAACTTCTTCCATACATAGAGAAGAACTGATGAGAACCTTAAGTAACATGATGGTATCTGAAGATATTGAATCCAATGTTTAGTAAATGTTGTAACTTTGGATGAAACAAATTTCATAGATTTTCATGATAAAGATATTCCTCCTCAAATTTTATATGGAGACAATCCTTTATACATTACAACTAATTGGAGATGTAGGAGTTAAAAGAGTCCTAATTGATAATGGATCATCATGAAATATATGAACATATGATTTCTTTCAAATATTTAGATTTAAAAAAGAATATATGAAAAAGACTGAAATAATTATTAAAGCATTTAATGATGAAACTCAAGAAACATGTGGAGTAATGAAAATCCCATTGCAAGTTGGCCCAAGAATTTTGGATACGATTGTGTTTGTTGTACCTTGTTTTGCATCATACAACATTCTTCTAGGTCGACCTTGGATCAATGCAAATAGAGTAGTACCTTCCACATTACATCAATGTGTTAAATTCGAGTTTAAAAATCAATTAGTCACCATTCATGGTGACCCTAGGCCATTTGACATGTGTGCTACGACGGAACCTATAGGAGTTCCATTCTGTCCTGCTATGTCTTCTGTTCATCCTAGTACACTCTCATCATCAAAATATTCTAAATTTAAATCATCATCACCTTATAATTCAATACCATTAAAAACACATTCTAAAACATCAACATCAACAAATTCTAAATCATTATCATCATCACCTTCTGAACCTATATCTAATCCATTTCCTAAATCTATAATAGCAGATTCACTTCCTAAGTCTACAACATTTAAATTTATAGCATCTAAAGAACCAGTTAAGGAGGATAGTCCATCTACTTCATATGCCATTTCATATGAATTATTAGTGGATATCTTCAGTGCTTGCAACTACATAAGAAGTTAGTTTTGCTACTCAAGATTCCTTGGTGCTATCTAAGTTACCACCATCTCCCCGAACATTAGGCTTGCCAAAGAAGGGAAGCATTTTTCATATTGGGAGTTGTGCCTCTGTGTATGTTGGGTATGATTGGGGCAAAATTTCAATTGTAAAACTTACAATTGATCATGATGGATTTGCTAAGTGTTATTTTTCTAATGGATATATAAAATCATAACCAATGATGTGTAATATGGGATATAGAGGTAAAGGATTAGTACTACATGAAAATGGTATAAAAGAACCTTTAGAGGTTGAAGAATGGTCGGTCTGATGTGGTCTTGGTTATATTTCTACAAAAACATAACCTTTCCCATATGAAGATGATGATCACCTTATAACATATCAAGAATATATAGAACAACAAGAGCTTCTTAAAAAGATACATACTTGTAACATGTTGACTATGGTTTACCCAAACATGATTGCTTCTCTAGATGAATGTTTAGAGGGTGATATATGTCATGATATATCTCTTGATGAAATTTTAAGGAATGAGTTCTTCTTTGATGGATCTATGTCATGTATAGCCCATATTGAAGCTACTACTCCTCAAGAAGAGTTAGCTAAATGCACATTAGAATAATTACAAGAAATGGGTGTGTCACCCGCACCACCCAAATTTGAAAGAGATTTAAATATTGTTGTAGAAAATATTTTAAAAATCAATATTGGGACATAAGATAACCCTCATATGGTTAAAATTGGATCAAATTTAAGTGAAGAGAAATAAAAGTTATATATTGAATTCCTCACAGAAAATTCTGATGTCTTTGCTTGGACATACGTAGATATGCCAGGCTTAGATCCTTCTGTAGTTATGCACTATTTAGTAGTGCACCCTGATGTTAAACCTGTAAAGCAAAAACTTAGAAAAATGCATCCTAAAGTAGCACTACTAGTTAAAAGTGAGTTAGAAAAGCTTTTGAATGTAACTTTTATACAAGCTATTTACTATGTCGAGTGGATATCAAATGTTGTCCCAGTAACTAAGAAAGAAGCCACTAAGATTAGGGTTTGCACGAATTTTAGAGATATTAATGTTGCATGCCCTAAAGATGATTTTCCTCTCCCTAATATGGATCAAAACATAGATTTCATGGCTGGAAGTGGAATGTTATCCCTTATGGATGGTTTTCAGGATATAACCAAATCATAATAGCTCCTGAAGACCAACCCAAAATAGCTTTTATTACACCTTGGGGTACTTTTTGTTGGAAAGTGATGCCCTTCGATTTAAATAATGTTGGTGCAACTTATGAGAGAGCCATAACATATATAATTCATGATATGATGTATGATATTTTGCATGATTATGTAGATGATATTATAGCTCGTTCAACTAAAGAAGATGATCACATTAATGATTTAAGAAAAGTGTTTGATAGATTAAGAGAATATTTGATACGTTTAAACCCAAACAAGTGTGTATTTGGAGCAAAATCTGGAAAATGATTAGGAGTTATTATTTCTATGAGAGGTATAGAAATAGATCCTCTAAATATTAAGGCTATCTGTGATATACCACCTCCTAAAAACATATCAGAGTTAAGAAGCTTACAAGAAAAATTACAAGTTATTCGCCACTTCATTGATAAATTGGCAGATAGAACAAAATATTTTCTTAAATTGCTCAAAAAGAACATTTTCTTTCAATGGGATAAGGAATGTCAAGAAGCTTTTGATAGTATTAAGCAATATCTTCTCAATCCTCCAATGCTTATTCTGCCTAGACCGGATTGTCCTTTCATTCTATATATTTCTTCTTAGGAATTAGCACTTGGAGCTATGTTGGCTCAAATTGATAATTAAAAGAAAGAACGAGCCACATATTATATAATTAGAACTCTAATAAGTTATGAAACCTGATATACTTCATTAGAAAAGCTTTTTCTTGCAGTTGTATTTTCTACGCAAAAGTTACGTCATTATATGCTTAGTCAGAAAACATGTCATTGTTAAAGCTGATCCATTAAGGTACTTGATGAGTAGACCTTATTTATCAAGGTGCACAACTAAGTGGGTTCTTGCTCTCAGTGAGTTTGAACTCACATTTATCAGCCAAAAATCCATAAAAGGCCAAGTTATAGCTGATCAGTTAGTTGCTGCACCTTTAGAGTCTACTCACCCTACGCACATTGAATTTCTTGATGAGTGTCTTAATCTAGAAGAAGATCATTCTAAAACTTGGACATTATTTTTTTATGGAGCTAGATGTATGAGTGGTGCAGGTGCAGGTATTATATTAATATCTCCTCTAAAGCACCTTATACCATTATCTTTTAAATTATAGTTTTCCTGTACTAATAATACTGCAGAGTATGAGGCTCTAATCCATGGATTATGAGCTACTTTAGCTTTAAAAATTAAAGTCTTGTTAGTTTTTGAAGATTCTCAGCTCGTGATAAATCAAATCAATGAATTTTACTAGACACGAGATAATAAAATTTGCCCTTATAAACAATATGTGCTTAAACTTATATCATTTTTTGAGAAAGTAACTTTAGAAGCTATTCCTAGAACTAGCAACTATGCTACCGATGTTATGGTCGTGGTTGCTTCTTTGTTGCCTTTGGAGTTAGATGATGAGTATGCCACTATCATTATTCACAAACTCCAAGAACCTGCTTCTTCTATGTCTTTCTTAGATCCATTAGATGTATTTTTTATTAATGAAATTACCCTAGAGCCTTGGTATATAGATATCTTTAATTTTTTGTAAAATGGAACCTTCCCTGAAGGACTAAATAGAAACCAACATAGGTTATTGCATAAGTGAGCTGTTCACTTCGTAATTGTTGGCAATACCTTATATAGAAGATCTTTTTAAGGTATACTATTAAGATGTCTCAACCTAGAAGAGTCTAATAAAACCTTAAGTGAAGCCCATGATGGATCCTGTGGAGGACATTTTAGTGGAAGTGTCATTGCTAAAAAGCTTCTTAGAATGGGATATTTTTGGCCTTCCATGGAAAAATATGCTAATGATTATGTGTTTCATTATGACAAGTGTCAAATACATGCTGACCTTATCCATGCTCCTGCTCAGGAACTCCAATCCATAGCCTCTCCTTGGCCCTTTTCTAAATGGGGTTTAGATATCACTGGTAAAATTAATCATATTTCTTCTGATGGTCATAAATTTATCATAATAGCAATAGAGTATTTTACAAAGTGGGTAGAAGCTATGCCATTGGCTACTTGAATAGGAGTTCAAGTGTCTAAATTCATCTTTAATCGAATCATATATAGATTTGAAATCCCATAAAATCTCATCTCTGATAATGGAACATGCTTTAAGAACAAAGATATCAAGAAATTATATCAAAAATATAAAATTCAACATAGATGGTCTACTCCTTATTATCCACAAGGAAATGACCAAGTTGAAAAATATAATAAAACATTAATCAAAATCCTAAAAATATTGGTTAATAAAATAGGTCATGACTAGCATATACAATTATATCCCACCTTGTGGGCTTATCGAACTAGCGTTCGTACTCCTACGGGCGCTTCACCTTTTGTCTTGGTTTATGGTGCCAAAGTGGTTTTTCCATTTGAGCTAGAAGTTCCTTCTTTAGCTCTTCTACTTCAAGATGCCAAAGTAGGAGATGAATATCACGCTGGTAGGTTAAGTCAGTTGGAACTGCTAGACTAAAAGTGCATCCATGCTCTAGAGCATCTTCGTGTCTACCAAGACAAGCTTAGAGCATCTTCGTGTCTACCAAGACAAGCTTAAAATATCATATGCAAAGAAAGTTCACAATAGATCCTTTGAAGTTGGAGATTTAGTCTTAAAATAAAATTTAAAAAATATTAATGCAATAAAAGATCTTAAAGGTAAATTTCAACCTAATTGGCTTGGACCATTTATCATCACTGCTAAGTTTGGATCAGGTGCATACTGATTGGCTACCTTGGATGGAAAATATCTCAAGGAACCCACGAATATAATGCATCTAAAAAGATATTATGCATAAATCCAAAAGTCTCCTCACTGTACATAATTGTAAATAAATTTTCTCATGCATTTCAATATATTATCAAAACAATGAAAAAAATGACAAAATCTAAAAATCTACAAAAATATTTCCAATGTATTATTAAATTAGTTTGTTTCTGCATTTATTATTTGCCAAGATTGCAAGTTATATTTTATTTTACTTCAAACAAATTCAAAAGTTATCTTGAACCATGCACTAAATTTCACAACTTTAAAATGATTTTGATTTTGTTACTTTGATTATAAATATCTCCTGTATCAAAAAACACTATTACTTCATTAAATAATTTTGAGTTTTGTGAATGATCTTGCTACTTATTGAACCAAGAACACACTTTTACATATTAAAATGATTTGTTGCAAAATTCGAAAGTGATACTACATAGTAAGTCTTAATACCTTAAGTGAAAAGTTTCCCTTGCTATCCTATCATGTGTGTGGTCTAGAATACTAAGAAATTGGCAAAAGGACAAGCTCCTCCCTACCCGAATAAAATCCCTTGCTCTACGTCTAATCTAAGCAAGTATCCCGACAAAAAAGAGAAAAATCAAGAAAAGTGTTCCATTACAAAACAATAAATCCCCTTATTCAGAAATGGACAAGAAATCCCTATTCCAAAGATTTGAAGAAAATAAGGGGGTATTGAACTTGAATCCCTGGAATTTCTCACCATGAAGTCTTTATTCCTTTGAATATTATCTTGAGAATGCAATAGTAGTACATCAATTTCTATCACAAATGGAAAATCAAGAGATTGTCTTAGACGATAAGAGAATATTTAACAAAGTTCCTAGAGCTATGCTTTATCAAGAATATTGTCATGAATTACACTTTTATATGTCAAATTGTGAAGTCGATTGCATCACTATAGCATATTTCATAAAATTCTTAAAACCAACTTCCAATTTGAAGAACACTACATGTCACCAAACCAACTTGAACCTGTTAATAATATCTATAGGCTTTTCCAAGAAAATTAAAGTATAATATCTATAATATTATAGGTGTGTTTGCTTTGTTGTTTGCAATCTAAAACTACAAAAATCCAAAAACAATCATATTATTTTATTTTATTTAGTTAGGTATATATAGCATATATACCCCAAAACTTTAGGCATATATATAATATATATCTGCAAGAGAAAATATTCTAAAACAAAATGCCTATATTAAGAAGTGGTAAACAAGTAGACAATGATAATATGGGAGAACAAGAACAAGAAAATTTTGGGGATAGAGCACTCATTGAAGATGATATACTTTTAGAAGATGAAGGTGATTATGGGAAAACGAAAAAAGAAAATATTGATGAACCTACATTAGATGAAAGAGGAAATGTTAAATTTGAGTCTATTGGAAAATTCACTAAATTTATAAAAGATCACATAGAGGATTTTAATCAAGCAGTATAAATCGATAACTTAGGAGAAGGCTCTATGGAATTAGCCTTAGCAGTTGCTTTTTGAATATATACAAATCCATTAACTTACATGAATCCAATAGACCAAGATAATGATCAAGTAGGGCCATCTAATAAAAACATGATACCTTTAAATCAAAATGTTCAAAAACCAATGATGCAATCATCTAATATGGCTGCTAATAACACCAAAGTAAATCCTAAACAACAAAAACAACCCTTTACATCTATTTTTACTCAAGCTCTTAATCAACAACAAAAGGCTAAACAAATGCAAAATATAAATTATCAATAGAAAATCCAACAAAACATAATTTCCACAAACCCTTTACACAACATTGTTTCAGTTGGAGATCTTTACACAACAACACCAACTTATTATCAAATACATAATAATATGGTGCAACAAAATCAATTTTGTGGACAACAACATGGACTTGATGCCATGATAAAACAATTAGCTTCAATACTAGATCAAATAGATCCCTCAAGTCCCTCCTATAGTTATAGAGAGATGTATAGCCAACCCTTAGATCCTATTGTGGCAGCTCAACCTTACCCTAAATATTTCCCTATGCCTGTCCTCCTGATATATAAAGGAACTGAAGATCCTATTGAGCATCTTCGCATGTTTAGGATAATGTGTCATGATGTTTCTCATGATGACTTGTTGTTACTAAAGATGTTCCCTAAAAGTCTTGGAGGCATGGCTCTAGAGTGGTTTTATCAGTTACCCACTAACTCTTTAATAAATTTTGAGGATACAGTAGAAAATTTTGTCCATCAACTTATTGCCTACATAGAGAGGCATGTGACTATTAAAGATTTATACAACTTGAAACAAGGAAAATATGAAAGTTTTGCTGAATTTTTGACTAAGTGGAGACAACTTCTAGGCAAATTACACTTTGCATTACCTCATCATGAAATGTTAGATATATTCATAGGTAATTTACAAGAACAACTATCTTATGAACTTTCTACTGCTACAGTAACATCCTTTGATAAAGCTATTAATTTAGCAAGGAGGGTAGAAGATGCCCTTATTAGAAGAGGTCAATTTAAGAAGAAGAATGAAGACAAAACTTTTAAAAATCAATATAAGAACAAACAAGTAGTGGGTTATGGAGTTATCGACAGTAGAAACAACTCAAATGTTAATCTTGCTGAAGTTGTGAATAAATTTGTATTAAAGGTTCCTGATAAACCACCAAGATAATTTACAAGATTAAATCAGCCATTAACTATGATGTTACCTCAACTATTGGAACAAGGCTTGATATGGTTGCCTAAAATAAGACAACCTGATACAATTGTAGCTGGATTTAGGGTTGATTTACATTGTAACTTCCACATAGTTGATGGTCATGCAACAAACTCATGTAAAATATTGAAGCACATGGTACAAGATTTAATTGATAATGGAAAAATGGAAGTAGAGAATTTCCCTCCAAGAAATTCTCAAAATAATGCACAGAAACCTCAAAATTTGGATATTTTTCAACACCCTTTACCAAGGCATGGTAAAGAAACTGTAAATCAAGTAGAACATCACAATGTTTCTCATACAACTCGATATCTAGGAACTATTAGCAGTTTTCTACCACATCCAGGTTTGAAAAAAACATGTGTAACTACTGAATCTCTAAAGTATATCCTTAAAAAGTGACATAGAAAGTGACACAAAAAGTGAAACAAAAAGTGAAATAGAAAGTAAAACAGAAAGTGAAATAGACATCACCTCAAATAATTCAAATAGTTTTGAAGATGAGTCGGATAAAATTCTTCCCATCATAGATTTATTGGTCCTAGAAGAACCATTCCCTAGAATAATGACCACTCGACCTTCATCTCAACAAACACTTTCAATTGAACAAACAGTAAATGCTAGACCCCACTTTGGTCACTTGCAAAATGATAACATTGTAGGCACTATTGGAGCCATCACTAGACAACAAGCCCAAAATCAAAATTCTCAATCACAAACTCAAAAAACTGATCAAGACATAGGGATCTTACAAAATCCCTTACCCAATCATCAACAACAATAAAATAATCACTTGTCATTTCATAATGTGCCTCATCACAACGATATTATTAGTTTAGTAGTAGAGACTACAACAAAGAAAGTTCTTTCCCAACTAAACCATCTTGACAAGTAGGAGATAAATTCTTCATTCAACCAACCTTCAAGACCTCTCTTGGTTCTAAAGAATAATAAAAAAGAAGATACAAGCATAGAAAACCCATCTTTAGCGTTGACATCTCAACCTAAAGTCTCCTTCAATATTCAACCACAATCAGACAATCTTCCAACTAAGATATCATTTTTGAAACTTTTGTAAAACTCTCCCATTCATAGGGAATTTGTATTCTCTATTCTATTTTTCTTTATCATCACTATATTAAGTTCTCTATTATCTTCCTCTTTATCACCATTGACACCTTTTGTTCATTACCTTTTGTTCTTCATTCTCTCTTTCTTTATCATTATCACTTTATTTCTCTATTATTTTCCTCCATCACTTTTTTTCATCACCTTTCTTCATCTATATCTTATCATCATCCTTCATCACAACAATCTCAACTATTAACCAATCAGCTTCAATCACCTACACCACAACCAAATTATTCTTCAAAACCTCCTTTGATTTTGAAGCCACCTTAGACATGCTATAATAAAAATAACCTTATATAATGTATATAGATCATCTTGTATATACCACCAGTTCCATAATTAAAAATAAATAAATAAAAATCAAATAAAAACCAAAAAAATATCAAAATTTCTAAAAATATTTCAAAATTATTGCACTTTTATTTGTTGTTATCTTTTAAAAAAATTGAGTTATATTTTATCTTATTTTGAAAAATTCAAAAGTTATCTTGAACCATGCACTTAATTCTACATCTTTACTGATTTTGATTTTGTTATTTTGATTATAAATCTCCCTTGCACCAAAAAGCACTATTACTTCATTAAATAATTTTGAGTTTTGTGAATGATCTTGCTACTTCTTGAACCAAGAACACATTTTTACATCTTAAAATGATTTGTTGCAAATTCAAAAAAGTGATTCTACATAGTAAATATTAATACCTTAAGTGAAAATTTTCCCTTGCTATCCTATCATGTGTGTGGTCTAGAATATTGAGAAATTAGAAAAAGGACAAGCTCCTCCCTACCCGAATAAAATCCCTTGCTCTATGTCTAATCTGAGCAAGTACCCCGAAAGAAAATAAAGAAAAAGAAAGAAAAGAAAGAAAAAGAGAAAAATCAAGAAAAGTGTTCCATTACAAAGCAATAAAATCCCCTTGTTTGAAAATGGACAAGAAATCCCTATTCCAAAAATTTGAAGAAAAGAAAGGGGTATTGAACTTGAATCCCTGGAATCTCTCAGTTATTTGAAAACCATGAGGTAAGCCCCATAACAGGTGATTTGTGCCCAGCTTGCTTGACCTTGGGTAATTCCTTTCATGTGGCGATATGTCTATCATATTAGCGACCTTTTGTACAGTCCAATGTTCACTTACAGATCAGCTAGCTTTTAGTAATTTGATTTACATAGTAGTTCAGTACCAATGCCTGCACAAAATCATGGTTAATGAACATTTCACGTGTACACACATTGGTTCATTCAAGTTTGCTTTATCATTACCTTACTCAAAAACGGTAAATTAACCTTAAAAAACACACACATTTGTTACTGGAGAGATTTTATATCATTTTGACAATCAAAATAGATAATGAATTCACTTTTCACACACTGGTTCTAGATAAATTTGAATTTTGTCTTTGAAATAAGGTAAAATATTTCTTTGGAATTTTGTTAGATAATTAATATTCCCTACAAATTATTTTATCATCATGGCACAATAATTTATCTTAAATAATATTGCAAAAAATTAAACATTTATCATCCTGCATTTCATCTTGATTTTCGTGATGATGGTATAGTTCCTAAGTAATTACTTTCTTCAGAATTTCACACTTAGGAATTTTATGCCTAGCGCAAGTCATCCTTCTATTTTTCATGCCCAAAAATTATTCCATATATTTTTCATAAAATTATAAAATCTTTTGAACATGTGACATAATGATCTATCTGACATTAATTTTGCATTTAAAAAAAAAAAGAACAAACAAAATTCATATCATCCTGCATTTCATCTTGATTTCCGCAATGATGGTATAATGCCGAAGTAATTATTTAGATATTTTATGCCTAGCGCAAATCATCCTTCAAATTTTTCATGCTTAAATTAATATATTTTCACCAAATATTTATTAAACACATTATTCCAAAACAACATCAAACATTTCTTTTTCATCATAAAAGCCTTAAGATTATTCTTAAGCACACGACCATTTTATTTTAGAAATATTAAGATCTTCCTCACAATAGGATTAGCTTCATGACTTAGCGAGCTTTGATCTCCACCAACAGTCATATAACATCACAACATCCTTCGAGGTCTATTACTAAATACATCAAATTTACCATCACACAAAAACATATTTTTCAAAAAACACATTTTCAAATACTTCAAAACAGTTTATTTAAGCATGATTAACAACATTCATAAATACTCAAAACATGATCATCCTAAAATTTTAAACAAAATTAAAATGCAAAATTAATCAACTAAAATATATGAAGCCTTATGTGATTAGCATGATTATTTACTCTTAATTTTTGAGTTTTTCACCCAAATGTCCAATTGGGCGTAAAAACATTCGCATAATTTCTTAATTACTTTTAATGATTAATTACTCTTAATTTTCGATAACTTTTGAATTTGTTTGAAGTAAAATAAAATATAACTTGCAATATTGGCAAATAATAAATGTAGAAATAAACTAATTTAATAATACCTTGGAAATATTTTTGTAGATTTTCAGATTTTATAATTTTTTTGGTTGTTTTTGATAATATATTGAAATGCATGAGAAAATTTATTTACAATTATGTACAGTGAGGAGACTTTTGGATTTATGCATAATATCTTTTTAGATGCATAATATTCATGGGTTCCTTGAGATCTTTTCCATCCAAGGTAGCCAATCGATATGCGCCCGATCCAAACTTTGCAGTGATGATAAATGGTCCAAGCCAATTAGGTTGAAATTTTCCTTTAAGATCTTTTCTTGCATTAGTATTTTTTTTATTTTCTTTTAAGACTAAATCTCCAACTTCAAAGGATCTATTGTCAACTTTCTTTGCATATGATCTTTTAAGCTTATCTTGGTGGGCACGAAGATGCTCTAGAGCATGGATGCACTTTTAGTCTAGAAGTTCCAACTGACTTAACCTGCCAACGCGATATTCATCTCCTACATTAGCATCTTGAATGGCCAGTTCTTCAACTTCTCAATAGGGTTTCTCTATTCTCATTTTTTCCTTCCAATTTTTCTTGAAACCTCTTCTCTTGGGCTTCTATATCCTTTCTCAAATATGCAATGGGGACCTATTCTCTTGGGTCTCCTCCTTCTCAAACTTCAATAGGGCTTCTCTGGTCTCTTACTCCCTTCTTCCTTCAATCTGGAGTCTTCAAAATTCAATCTTCTATAGGGACCTCTTTCTTGGTTCTCCTCAATATTCAATCTTCAATATTCAATGGGGACCTCTTCTTGGGTCCCCTCAATATTCAATCTTCAATGGGACCTCTTTCTTGGACCTATTCAATCTTCAATGTCTACTCTTTTGCTACAACTCAAAACTAATACTTGCATGAGAAAATCACATAAACTTTCAGGAAATCGAAGGTGAAATTCTTCTCTATCTGTTGTAGTAAGCTTCTCAACTTTTGAGAACTAATTTTTTGTAACAAAATATTAGACAACAACAATAAAATATATCCAAATCTCCAAAATTCTAAAATCAATAAACTTCACTAGTTATCCTTCAATCTAGTGGAAATAAATCTATGTTGAGTCCTAGTCTTCACAAGTTTTTTTACAACCCCGTGAAAAGACTCTAGCCAAATTGCAACTTCCAAATTCTGTAAATGAAATCTCCCTTATGGCTTCTCCCTATCTCCTATCAATCTCCCTTGTGGATTTGATACCACTATTAGCTTTTGATGTTAAATACTTAATGCAAAATAACCACAAGATCTAAAATAAGGTTGTTATATAAAATATAAGATAATGGTAATATTCTAAACATATAAAACTCATAAATAACTTCTGCAACAACTCATAAAACTACCATTAACAAATGCTCATGAAAATAGTATTTTTATATAGAATGGAGATCTCAAATACACCATACTTCCACACACTCTCACTCTACATTGTGCTATTACAATGTATCATTACATTATGTTCTTGCACACACATAGACACATATATAATAAAATGTGACTCTTCATATGGAGTAATTTTGCCCTTCACCCTTCTTGAGACTCTTCACTTTCCTACTCTAAGGACACATGTACATTCTTACATAATGGACACTTGTCCACATCTACACTCATCAAACTTGCACACTTAACTACAAGACACTTTTGCATTTCTTGCATATTATTACATTACATAAAATATAAATTACACTCTAATATAAGACACTCTCTTAATATAAATATGTACCTTTTGGAGCCAAATTTGACTCAAACTTTGAAACCCCCAAATTTAATTTTTTTTTGTTTTATCAAAATAAGCAAGCATTGCTGGTCTCTTTGCATCTTGTTAGAGAAGTTGGTTTTCCATAAGTTTAACCTTAAACATTGCTATTATGGGTACCTTTGAAAAAAATTTATATCTTAAGATGGTTATCGAAGTCAATCCCTTTTAATAAAACCCGACCATTAAAAATACAAGGTTTAGTCTTCTAGATCAATAATCATACTTGGACCTAAGTCAAATTTTAAATCATTAAAGTCCTAAGGTATTAAAAGGTTTAATCAAGGGCCATGGTCTAAAAACCCAAAAAAAATCTAAGCACAATATTAAAGTCCGAAAACATAAGGTTCGAACTAAGGTCTTAATTAAAACCATGAGGGTATGCACCCCGTTGTGTTAAAAATCGAGCACCTCACGTAAATCTAACGATAGTGCTTCATCAAAGGAAAATCCAATGGATGCATCTCATCAAAGGAAAATCCAATGGATGCGCTTGATTTAATTAATCGACTCTTTAAAAAGATGTGGTCAAAGGAATTAAAGTCTAAAAATTTGGAAAGAAACATTAATCAAAACCTCAAGGTTTATGTGCCACCATTAAAATAAACATCGAGCACATCGATCCAAATTCGACGACAGTGCTCGATCAAGATCTGATTGGATGATGACACTATCATAAAAGGTGCCTCAAAAAGGTAATAGACCACAATATTAATTAAAAATTTTAAATGAGATTAGCGAGGGTCTAATGCATCGGATAATAATTCCCCCTTTCGGCTTAATCAAATTTTAAAATCATATGCCCCTTGGTAACTAACCCCGTAGGTTGAATAAAATCAACGACCGCATCGACATTGATCGAAATCCAACGGTCGCGTTGAAGTCAAAACCTAAACTACGGAATGGTAAGGATATTGGGTAAACATGAAGGTAAATCTAAGATTAATCATGCATTAGTGAGGGTATAATACATTACTAATTACCCCCTTTCAACTTAAACCGAGACTAATCAAATACACTAATGCACCCCTATCGGTTATCGAATGTGCAGATTGCAGGATATCTAACGGTAGCGCTTCATCAAAAATAAATCGAACGGATGCGCTCAACTTAATAAAGCATCCCTATATAAAGTTCAAAGGCTTGAGTACCATGGTCACAAAGATCTGATGGTAGCACCCATCTCCACCCGGATCCAACGACAACGCATTGTTAAAAATGATCAAAGGTTAACTCACAAGGTTTTTGGTCAAATAATTAATTAAATGCATTATCAAGGCTAAGAAAAGCACTTAATCAAGTTTTATAAAGGTTTGATACGTGGATAATATTCCCCCTTCCATTTTTTCTAAACCTTGCGCATGTATGGGGAATCCAACGATCGTGCCCCCATCATTGTATGATCTAACGGTGAGCGCGTAGAGAGGTGAACTGATTATACAATGCCTATGTTTAATGCAATGTTATTAAGGTTTTAATCACTAGATTAACCATGGTAAATCATGATTGTATGAGGTTTAATGCATCGCATTATTATAAGGTCAAATAAACAATTGTATAAACTTTGGGCCTAAGTATCGTCGAATGAATTATTACTAATCAAGAGTTTTCAACTTTATAAACATGATTAATTTGATTAACCAGGCACAGGTTTATATAAATTAGTGGACTAACAATCATGCAGGTTCTTGGACATCAACGGCTATGTTAATCCTCCTCAAGATCCAATGGCAGCATGCAAGTCAAAGGTCCAAGTAATGAAATGATCATGAATGTCTTCCAGTAAATTTGACGGTAGCGCTCCATTGGGATTAAAAGGATTCGACGATAACGATCGATTCAATGTCAAAATGATAAGATACAAGTAGGGCTAATCTAATAGATATATTCTAACAAATCTAACGGATGCGCTCTCTCTCGAAGTAATCCAATGGTGGTGCATGCTTCAAAGGTAAATCAAATGGTAAGCCTAAATCGACATTCGATTAATTAAATTTTAATCACATTTAATAAAGGCCCTAACATATTATTAATCACCCTTATTTTTCTTGATTAATCGATATTAAACAAAATGGAAGGTTCGAAGCATGTTCTTTCGGTTACCTAACCCGTAGGTTATAAAGGAACCCGCGACTGCAACTACACCAAGATAGATCCAACGACTACGATTATCTCAAGGAACGAATCATATACAAGGAGATCAAGGGCCATGTTAAACCTTCTTGGATCCAACGACCGCAAACCAATCAGCCAGACCTGAGTGCCGAGACTAGATCAGGAAAAATCACAGAGATCAATGGTCACGTTTTATCCAACCAATCTGGCAGTAATCCACTGATGAAGTTTAAAAATACTAAAATCATTCATGCGAAGCTTACCCAGGAAACTGTTAGGACCTGTGTTGATCCCAAACTAGCAGAATCAACAGACTCATGTTTCGAAGGGAATATTTGATAGTCTAAACTCCTAAAAAGGATGATCACTTCACAAAAATACCCGAAATATATATCGAGGTAGAAAGCAAAGAGGTGACTCATTCACAACAAGGTACATTGAAAGACACTATGAAGATCAATAGCCGAGACAAAGTCAAATAGTACACATAAGCACTGTGAATCCAGAAGGATACCCAGGGAAGGAAATATTCGAGCAATCAGAGTAAATCCTATGGACAGTACCTTAATAAGGATAATGCAGACTAACCAGAAGATAAATCTTGACGCTCAAGCATGCGACCAGATTATGTATATCTCTTGGGAATAATAATGTACCACAAAATAAAATAAGACTGCAAGGCATAGTCACAACTTATAAATAGAGACAATAAAGGAGAGCTAAAAGGCATCAGTGAGCAAAACAATGGAGTACAAAGAATATAAATGTATTCATTTTCTGTTATGCAAATACTTAAGATGAAGAAAGTGCATGAAGAATAAAACATGGTTTCAACTTGCAGAAAGTCATTCAATTCACACTTCGATGAAATATAGTTACAAGGGGAACACTCCAATGGAGTATAGTTATGGAAGCAACTTATAGATGCTTCCAGATCTTGTTTTCCATTCCTACCTTCCTCCTACTTATCATTGCTTCCCTCTTTCTAAGCATTCTTCCTTAACCATCCTAACATTTTTCCTAACATTGTGCCATCTCATCACCTTCCATTGTGTGAAACCACCCCCTTCCCTCTTTTCTCCCTTCACTCTATCATGTGATCAGTGTCATTCCATCTGATTTCCACTAGCACACCACCCCTTGTCTTCACCATCACATCAGGTCCCCCTCCGTCCTTCGTCTGAATTTTATGATAGCAACCTGATCGATCCTTAACAACAGACCATAGTGACAAGGTCAGACAGAACAAAAATAAAAAATATAATAATAAATCCTTAGTTTCTAGGGCCAACAAGAGAGCAAAACGACCAAAATATTCAGTAGAGAAGCTCCCTTCAAACCAATATATATATATATATATATATATATATATATATGAACAAATAATCCAAGACCACGCCAATTGGACAACATATAGAAGAAATTCAATCATATGGTGACAAGTGTAAAGCCAGGATTGAAACCAGAATAACAGAATCAAGAACCAACAACTATAAAATGAAGCAGACAGGTTCAAATTCATCGTCAAGCAATTAGGGAATAGCATTTTTGCTAAGAGGTATACTTGAGTGTCCTTTAGAGTTGTGTTGTTGTATCTCCCCTTTGTGTCTAATTTTCTTATTCATTCTTCTTTCTTCCCTTTACTGTGTAGGATTTTGATAGGAAAGTGCTCAAGAAGTTGTTATTATTTCCTATCTTATTGAGCTTGAGATTCAGAGACTCTACTGTTACCAGATTGGAACAAGGAGAGTAGGATAGACCTGTTACATTATTTAAACATAGTATTATTCATTGTATTGATGTATTTCTTTGAGAAAAATAGATTTAAAAGGCATCCTGCCCACTCTACATGTAAAATTTTATGAAATCAATATAATTTTGAGTTTCATTCTTGTTATATCTTTGTCTTGGTACTATGTGTCACTGTGTAATGGATTACATTATTTGAATGCATTATATATGTTTCTTTCATTGGTCAAATTTTAGTTTTATTACGATATTCGAATAAGTCTAAGAACGCCAATTTTATTTTTTCCCTTCTCTTTGTTCATGTCAAAATTGTTGTTAAAATTGCTATAACAGCCCAATGAATCTAGGCACTGGTCTACATAAGGTATAACAAATGGTTATTTTCTTGATTGGTCATTTTAATACATATAGTGTTACATTAATTTGGAGCTTGTAATCAACATTTTATCATATAATTACCTTTGGGATTTTCTTACCCGTTATGTAGTTTTCCTTAAGCAATAGTTGTGTTTATCAGAACGAAGAGGCGGGTTGACCAGAGCCTTTAATAGCTCGTTGGTTTCAAATGGATTTTTGTAGCATGAAAATCGAATGCTATGGATGCAAGAATCGGTTCCAACGGTATCCAAGGTGGCACATTAGCATGTACCAAGTAATGTAATATATTCCAACACTTCACACAAAATCATGATTAATATTCCTAAATTAATTTTTTTAATCAGTTATATGGGATTGAAATGGGCTCCACTTGTATTACATCATGACCATATAGTGGTATTACAATAGCTTGGCAGTTATGTATATATCACTTGACAACATTCAAAATTGGGTCTTCTCCTTGAAAGTTGAGGAATATAACTTGTTAAACTAATGCCATTTTCTAAATTAAGGAAACATTAGATGCACTAGATCTCTATTTTAATGATAAACAATAACAATAAACAAAGAATATAATATGAAATTTAAAAATCTTAATTTTAACTCTTAAAATAAGGAAAACATAAATTACCAATATAAGATAAGTTTTTTATAAAAAATAATAAAACATTTATAAAAATAAAATACCATTAGCTGAATTGACTATATTCCTCAGCTTTCAAGGAGGAGACCCAAGTTAAAATCTTGCCAAATGATACATGCATAATTGCCAAACTATTGTAATACCACTATGTGATCCTGATGTAATACGAGTGGGGCCCGTTTCAATACCATTTAAAAATATTTATTTTTACTATTAAAATAAGGAAAATAGAAATTATTAATATAAAATAAATATTTTTATAATAAATAATAAAACATTTATAAAAGGTGTAAACCCTAGGTGCAGTCAAGCAATGGAACAAAGCGATAAATTTGGCTATAGTCTTTGCAAAAGGGATGCAAACCCTAGGTGCAATCAAGCATTGAAGGAAGAGGGTTGTTCGCAGACTGTCTCTTCAATCTGTGAGAAAGCCTCTTCGGTTAGAAGAAATATCTCTCAGGGATATTTGGGTTCACGGGTGGATGAACCTTTGCCCTTTATCAGGATTTTGGAGGATGAATTTGGGTTGGATTTGATTGATCATGAAGCCCAAATAATTATCTGTAAACTCAAGGGCAAAATACCAGGCCTGGAGGAGCTCAAAGGATACATTAAATATTGGTGCACCAATATAGAATTTCAAGTAACTCTCCTACCCAAAAATTTCTTTTCTATTTCCTTTTCTAATTTAGCGGATAGAGATAGGGTAATGGATTATAGATTTAATTATTTTTTCGGATAAAGGGGTGTATATATAAGACCTTGGACTCCTAGTTTTTACCCCTTTTACATAAGAAGTTAATGGCTTCATAGTCCAAATGAATATTTATTCTTTCCTTGTGGAATTTTGGGGAGATTACATATTCACCAAAATCGATAATGCCATTGGTGCATTCCAATATATGGATGCCCAAAAAAAGGAAAATTTATTCGAGTAAAATTAATATGAGTAAAGCAAGATTGGCTATTTGGATGGATGTTTCAGTTCCTGGGTCTCAATCCATTACTATCTCCTCAAGCAAATGGGAATGAATCCAAAATATTAAATATGAAAACTTCTCCTTAAGATGTTATGGTTGTCAACAATATGGTCACCTGAAGAAAAGATGTTTGATCATCTAATCATGCTCTCGATTCCTCCTTGGTGGAGGAGAAGGCCCTACATGTGAATGATTCAAAACCTTCAAATATCCTAGTTCAAAAGAAAGAAGCTCATCCTCTAGATGCACCAATTGTCTAGCAGGAATCATGCAAGCAATAAAAGACTCAACCCCAAAAGGAGAATTTGAATCAGATCATTGATAAAAGCTAAATGGTTACTAAAGACCATCCAAACGGTTCCATGGAAAATATTAGCACCTCAGATGGTATTCTTGAAGCTAATTATGAAATAATTGATGATGATCAATTTTCTAAAAATGAAGATCCTACAAAATATGTTACAACTAGATATTACCTCAAGAGCTTGAAGTGCAAAAATGCATTCTCAGATCTTGCCACTCTAAAGGAGGAAGAACCTCTGATATAGAATAAACATAATTGAACTGATATCCTCTTTGATGGATGATTATTATGTTTGTTTTCCTTCTATCTGTTGGAGTTATGTGTCACGTAAGGGTTGTTCTTGTTGTTAGTTCCTTCAAGAAAAAAAAAAATGATTATGAAAACTTAACAGTTTGAGGAAGATGGAGAATACCTTTGATAGAAAGGAAAAGATGAGTATGCTTTAATTAACTTGTTAGAAATGTAATGAGAGCAATGTAATGTTTTGCTTTTGTAATGGGAGTG
The DNA here is from genome assembly GCA_028583015.1 of Wollemia nobilis. NCBI lineage: Eukaryota > Viridiplantae > Streptophyta > Pinopsida > Araucariales > Araucariaceae > Wollemia > Wollemia nobilis. The sequence goes on along the minus strand of JAQPPZ010016356.1, from coordinate 9,198,921 downwards.
GTCCCCAATAGAAGCCACACATAGCTTATTAAAAAAATAAAATACCATTAGCTCAATCGAGTATATTCCTCAACTTTCAAGGAGGAGACCCAAGTTCAAATCTTGTCAAATGATACATGCATAATTTCCAAACTATTTTAATACCACTATGTGGTCCTAATATAATATGGGTGGGGCGTGTTTCAATCCCATATAACAAATTAAAAATAAAAATAAAAAAATAAAAAATGAAGATAAAATTAGGGGAAAAGGAGTTAGGAAAAGTAGGCAAAAATATATATAGCATAAGCAACTTCTTGGGAGTTCCAGTAGATGGTGCTTCAAAAGGTTTGCTAGCCTCTGGAACCTAGAGATCCTTGATGGAGAGCTAGTTGATAAAAACCGATATCACCTTATAATCTGCTTCAAGCATGTGCTTACAAGTAAAGTACGCTTCATCATAAATATTTATGACCCTGAGCATAAAATATTTTTTACATTTTACTTAAATAAAATAGTTAAAACTTATAATATTAGAAATAGATAATAGTCAAGAAATTCAATGTCCAACTAAACCCCAAATGAGAATAAAGGGGGGGTTCTTGGTTACACAATGTCATGATAGACCTAGAATTTTTTTTGACAAAGACAAGCATGATGTTGGACATTTTGAGTCAAAGTTGTCATTGATGTCAAGGAACGAAGTTGTCATTGATGTCAAGGAATAAACTATCGTTGATGTAAAAATGTCAAGAGGAACAATGCAAAGGTTAAAGGCAAAAGAGCTTCATAATATTTTTAATATTATGTGGAAGCATAAGTTAGAAGGGTTTTTATTAAAACCATGGTTGAGCAAAAATAAAAGGCTTTTCATAAAAGCCCAAGGAAAGTTGTAATATTTATTTTATAAAATATTTTTTTTTTTGGTAATTATTTTAATAGATTAACAGTGGGTTTTTATAGAGGATCCCAAAACCTTATGTACAAAATCAGCCTGGTTGGAATGTGCATCATGCCTTGTGGCTGGAGGAATAAACTTGATGACATAAACCAAAAACTGCTAATTGCCCGAAGGCTATAAGTAGGGCCCTTATGTCTGAATATCCTGGAAACAAACCACATTTTACCAAGGAAAACAAAAATACTAGCTGGAGAAATTTGACCATCGAAAGCAAAAACAGCCAAACCAAACGAATGACCTTCTCAAGCGAGGAGAACATCATGAGAGGATATCCGCATTGGCCAAACTCACCACCTCATACGGGAAGCATGAGCGCCACACAACATGACACGTAGTCACAAGCCCTTTGTTGGCCATGTGGTCTCGCCACGCGATTTCCTTCCCTGAAAATATGGCATGCCTTCCACCTGTCACGTTGAGAGAGGAGCATCCTAGCCTCAAGAATGATGTTGTAGACCCTCCAAGACGGGTCTTTAGAGCCTAGCAGATAGTTGACTATATTGAGCGAATCACCTTCGACTATCAAAGGCCGAGGATCCTCGGAGAGGATCTGGATACCTTTCAAAACACTTCTGGCTTCAGCATAGTGATTAGTCTGGGCACCCAAATCTTCACAATAAGCCAGCACGAGATTCCCGTTATGATCTCTAACCACACCACCAGAACCAGCAGGGCCAGGATTGCCTTTGGCCGCACCGTCAAAGTTTAATTTAATCCAGCCCACAGGGGGCTTGGTCCAAATAACATCCCCACGCTGAGACTTAGAAACACCATCAAGAATAGGGAAAAGGCCCAAACTTTGGAAGATCGCTGCTTCGCCAGGAAGGCGGGGACGGGAACTAGGAACAACTTTAGAATTCTCAATGGCGAAGGATAAGGCTCTCTGAGCGACACAGGGAGGTACTCTAGGGACCTTGCCGAAGACTCTGGAATTTCTCTCTAGCCAAATCTGCCAAATGGAGTGGTGGAAAGAGGCCTCAAGAAGGAAGCGAAGTTTAGGATTCTTGAAAGGATTGGGCCATTGGTGGAAGGCATCTTTGAGGGAGCGGGGAGTGCACCAAAGGATTTGAAAGGAAGACAGGACAATGCCGAGGACAGTAATGGGAAAAAGGACAAGTGCAAAAATAAGTGGTCTCGTCGTCTCACAATCAAGCAAAGCACAAGAAGCACTCGTTGGGAATAGCAAAACCCCTCTTATGGAGGTTGTCGATGGTTAAGGCTTTATTATGAAAGGCAATCCATGCAAAGTAATTAACTTTAGGAATAATACCCTTCCTCCAAATCACTTTCCACCAGTGATCCATGGCAATCTCGCAAGTAAGAAGGTCATAGGCGCTCTTGACAGAGAATAGACCATCCTCTGTGCCACGCCATATGATTCTCGTCATCTCTTCTAACGTATGGAATTAAAACAGACCGAAGAATATTAGACAAAAAAGTCATTTCATTGTTAAAGCCGTCCAGGACTGGCAAATTCCACCGAGGGGGAAGAGAGCTCCGATCAATGAAGTCTGCAACCTTGAGTTGGGAATTTGGATCCACCTGGGCTTTCAAGCCAGCAAGGTCCGCTCTCAACTTGAGAGCTCCATCGCAACTCCACCCGTCCTTCCGTAAGAGAATGGAGTTGCCATCACCCAAAATCCAACGAGCACCGTAGTCGATCGTAGAGCGGGCTTGAAGCACGTATTTCCAAAAGGCGTACGCTTCAGGAGGAATCCCGACATCAAAAAGAGAACTCGATCCAAGATACTTCCTCTTAACCGCCTTGACCCACTCTCGGGTCATTAGTCGAGATCTTCCAAGCGTGCTTAGCGATCAAAGCAGTGTTCATGAGTCTTGATCTCCTCATTCCCATGCCGCCTTGGTCCTTTCGCAAGCAAACCTTATCCCATGCCACAAGAGGAATTCTAGATTTTTCTTCATTGCCGCACCACGTAAAGGTCCTCTGAATCTTTTCAATCTTGGAATGGACAGAAACAGCAAAGATGAACACATACATGAAGTAAGTTGGGATTCCTTGGAGACAAGCTTTGGTAAGGGTGGCTTTCCCAGCTTGCGACAGGAATTTGCCTTTCCAAGTGCTCAGCTTTTTGTGAAGACGTTCCAGGATCATGTCCCACAAGCTTCCATTGGCCCGGCCATTACAAGCCAGAGGCAAACCCAGATAAGACGCAGGCAGGGAATCAATAGTGCATTCCAAAATTCTGGCTATGCGGAGCTGCCTTCGCATAGGAGTGTTAATAAAATAAATTTTGCTTTTGATGTAATTGACTTTCTGTCCGGCAGCCTTTTCATAACGGGAGAGGATTCGCTTGATGGATTTGGCTTGAGTGACGGACGCCCCAGTGGAGATGAGGGTGTCATCCACAAATTGCTGATGAGAGACAGGATCGACTCTGGAGGTGGGAAAAATGCCATAGATCTTATTCTGACGAAGAGCCTCTTTCAAAGACCAACTCAGAACCTCAGCTTGAAGGATGAATAGAATAGGAGACAGAGGGTCACCTTGTCTGAGGCCTCTGGCACTTTGGAAATACCCAGCAGGGGATCCGTTGATTAGAACAGAAAAGGAGGGAGTGGATATGCAACTACTGACAAGGTCAATCCATTGAGGGTGAAAACCGAACTTGAAGAGGACAACACAGAGGAACCTCCTCGTCAACTCGTCAAAAGCTTTATTCATGTCCAACTTTGAGGAAAAGAGCAACGATTTTTGGAGCGGTGAGCATAATGGAGGGTTTCATGGATGGTGATGACACCATCGAGAATGTTTCTGCCTTTCACGGTGCTTCCTTGAGAAGGACCAACCAAGGAGGGAAGAAGGGACCTCAGACGGTTGGCTATGGACTTGGTTAAGATTTTATAAAAAACATTGCACAGGCTAATGGGACGATAATCGTAGAAACTTTTGCAAGCGGAAGACTTAGGGATGAGAGCAAGAAAGGTAGAATTTAGTTTTGGATGGATGGATCTGGAGGCTTGAATCTCCTGAATTGCTTCGCACACATCCGAACCCACAACATCCCACATAACTTGAAAAAAATGGGGGGAAAACCGTCAGGCCCAGGCGCCTTGTCTGGTTGCATGGAGAACAAAGCTTCTTTAATCTCAGACATAGAAAAAGGCTCCAGAAGCTTAGAGCTTACCTCGGGAGGAACTTTGACTGGGAAGTTATCCAACAGAGATTTCTGAACCTGGAGATCACTGTCGGGAGGAACACCGAGCAGATCCTGGAAGAAGTCAACCGCTTCACTTCGGATTTCCTCAATATCCTTGGTAACGCGTCCATCCTTGCACACCACTTCCCTGATTTTTTTAGCCCCTCTGTGCCGCAAAGTTGACGCGTGAAAAACTTCGTATTGGAGTCTCCATTTCTCAAATCCGTAGGTCCCTAGATTTCTGGCGCCATAAAGTTTCTTCCCTTGCAAGAATAGAATGATAATCCACCAAGAGCCTCCTTTCCTCCTCCCCGAGGCAATCGGTGTAACCTTCGAGCTCCATTCTCTCCTCCACCAATTTTAGGTTCGCAGAAATGGACCTTTTGGACTCAAAAATGTTGCCGAACACCTCCTTGTTCCATGTTTTCAAATTCCTTTTGATTAACTTGAGTTTTAAGGCCACTCTCTTGGAAGCGGAACCTGCTACCTTCTGCTGCCACCAGTCTGTAACCAACCCTCTAAAGTCCTTGTGAGAAATCCACATGGACTCAAATCTTAAGGGGGTTTTAAAAATAGGCCCATCAACCGTCTCCAGGACAATAGGATTGTGATCAGACCCAATCCTCGGTAAGGCCGAGAGAGTTGCCGCACCGAGTATGGGAATAGCCTCTTGGGATATGAAGAATCTGTCAAGCTTGACTTGAATAAGATTGCTCCCAATCCTCCAGTTGCTCCAAGTGAAGGATGCCCCCTTGAGGTCAATGTCAAGCAAGTTATTGGTAGAAACAAAATCTCGAAAGTCTTCCGGACCGTGGCTAGAGTGGTCCGATCCTCCTTTCTTTTCGGATGGGTGAAGAGGACAGCTTGAAATCTCCCCCTAGAACCCAAGGGAAATTACGTAACGTTTCCCTCATCCTGGGAAATAGCCTTCCACATTTCTCGCTTCTCTCCGAGATGGAGTTTGGGGCATACACATTAGACAGGATCCAAGAAAAGTTAATGGCTTTGGAATGAAACAAAACATTGATAATCCTGCTAGAAGTTGAGAGAAGGCCGCCCTCAAAAATCTCTGGATCCCAAAGAATCATGAGACCGCCTGCCGTTCCCACTGCAGATCGGAGAGGAATTTTGCCTTAGCCCAAATGACCTTAGCAGCCTCGCGTAAGAGATAGCATCGGTCTTAGTCTCTTGCAAAATTAGGATGGACGGATTCGTCCTTTTTTCGAGATCAGCCCACCAATCTCCGTTTGGCAGCCGCATTAAGCCCTCTCACATTCCATGAGAGGACTTTCATCTCAACAGCTTGATATTCTTCTTACCTCCCTTTCCTTGCCGGAGGGGAGGTTTTGGGACAGACGAGTCACCCATCTCGGGAATCGGAATCATCCCGAAAAAGCAGCTCGTTGAGTACCATTTGCAACATCTCGCCGCCGTCTCCTTGTCCCGCCCGTCTTTGTTGGGGGGACGACCTTGCTTCCTTTCGCTACCAAAATCAACACCTTGCTTTCGGCTTCTCGTATTACGAGGGCCGATATTACTGCATCGCTCACCCCTTCTTCCTAGTAGGTAATCTTCCAAAGACATTTTGGGACTCGGGGTGGTTATGGTCCAGGATTTTGGGTGAATCGCCTCGTGCGGTGATTGGTGGAAGGGACCGGTCCTTCTCCTCTTGTGGTCCAAGGTGAGGGCTTGCACCACACGGCTCAGAGACCGTTTGGGGGGAGACTGCTTCCACCGGGTGGGAGGATTCGGGATGGTCCCTAGACGGGCCTGGAGAATCATGCCCTTTTGCAGCAGGGAGCTTTGTCTGACCTTCACCGTGTTCCAAGGGGTTGCTGGAATCCCGTTTCTTCATCCCTGGATTTTGAAGAGGACAGTTGGACTGGAGGTGCCCTTGAGAACTGCACAGGGGGCAAAAGCCTGGTCTGTTCTCATACACAATGGCTTGCTTGTGAAGAATGATATCTCCAGACCGGAGAGTGATGGATGATGGAAGGTCAGCCTCCAAATCTGCCAGAATGCATAACCGAGCTTGAACAAATCTGGTTCGAGCTTTGGTGGGAGGGTCAATGGTAACCAACTCACCAATGGAGCGTGCAATTCCTCTGATTACATTTTCATGCCAACGAAGAGGGGGAGACTCGGGAGTCTAACCCATATTGGAGCAATGTTGATATTTTGGGTCTCGGGGTTGAGGTCCATACCCCACTTCCTTAGAAAGAGACTTCTGCGACCTAGGAACCAGGGACCACCAACCAGGATTTTACAGTAGTCCTCCTTGTTATTCAGTCTAATCGCGAAAAAACCCCGGGATAAGGCCGCCAACTCCATGTGACCAGAGGTTCGCCATTTACCTGCCGCCCACTTGCGAATGGTCTCCATGTCGGGACGGCCGCCAATAAACTTACCGATGAGGGTAAATTTTTCGAATTCCACAAAGCTTGAAAGAATTTCTGCCGGGATGTCCAACTCGTCCCCGACAGGAAACAACTCCTTGGAGAGCAGACCGCTAAGGGTTTCTGAAGCCGCTGCTTGAGCGTACGACTTCTGAGGTCCACCTCCCCATTTGTCTGGTGGATCCTTGTCATGACCTACATCCTCTTCGGTTGGAGAGGACTCCTTAGCGCCCCCGATCTCTGACTGCCCTCCCTTCGCCCTGCTGTGCCCTTGGTTCAGTCTGTTGGCGTTCCCATGCTCTCCCGCAGAAGCTTTCCCGCCCGCTGTCATCTTGGCCGTCAAAACCCTAGCTCTCCCCTCAGAAGTTCAGAAAAAACCCTATTTTATAAAATATTTAAATTCAAATTGAATTTAAATTTTATAAGTGAATATTATTTATACAAAGTGATAAAATCAAAGAAGGCTTTAATAAAGCCAAAGGGATTTAAAAGTTAATTTATAAAATTTAAATTCTAAAGAATCTAAATAATTTATAAATTAATTAGTTAAATATCGAAGCGCCAACATTCAAGTTTGAAGGTGGAAATTGGTATATAAACTATATGCCTCAGTGATATTTAGATATCCTTTTGCTCGAATAAGAAAAACGTGTAATCGTTTTCGCTTAAAATATTAAAAAAAAAAACGTGCAATCGTGTGTTGTGAGAACTCGTGCGAAGAAGGAGACAAGAATCTTGTCTTAAGCGCCAGTGAAAAAGGGATAAAGTCAACGAGCACCGAAATTCAAGAGCCATCTAGGCAGCGTGGCCTAGTGGCAAGTGGTCAAAGGCTAAGGTGCTTAGGCACGGAGTGACCCACGATCGATTCGCAATGGTAGCATTGTTTTGTTGGTTGTGTTTGAAGCGTCGAAGGAAAGTGGCGCATGATTTTTGTTGAGGTGCATTAGGGGAGCATTATAGAGCACATGGTGCTCTTTACTCCCTAAGTGAGCGCCTAGCTCGTGCGACGGTTGGAGCCGTAGCTAGGGCGTTGGTTGAGGCGGCGTCGTGAGTTCGAGTCCCACCAAGGCAAAGGTAATAAAATTTTGATTATATTTTATGTTGCCTAGGGTTTGACATGAGGTCCTAGGGAGTTAAAAGGGATAGTTAAAAAGGTTTTTAATTAATCATTATTTTTGGTTAATTGGAGGAATAAGGAGTTAGCTTTATTTTTAAATAAAGTATTTGTGTCACATTGATTTATTGAAGATTTAAAGTGTTGAGAGGACTTCTTGCCATTGAGTTATTTTAAGGAGATTGTATTGACATTATTCTTGGTATTGAATATTATTTTAATTGGGAGATTATAAGGTGTATTTGGTCAATCATTTTTGTATATGTTGATGGATGCTTTCTTCAAGATGGAGTGATAATGTATATGTGTGGTTTGATATTTGCATTGTATCTTTGAGAGATTTTATCATCTTCTAACTTCTTTGAGCTTGGAAAAGAGGTGTTTGTGGTTGTGGAAGATTTTAGAGGTTCCTTCATCATCAAGAAAAAGGTATGAGCACATTCTTCCATAGTTGAGTGATTGGTTGGTTTTTTGGAAAATAAGTTTGGAGTGAAAAGGACTTGATTAGGGTTTCCTTATTGAGTGTGAAGAGTTAATACTTCAAGGTTTTTGGAATAAAGAGTTGTTAAAACCTTGTTTTATAAGCATTGTTGTTGAAGCCATTGATTGTGTGAAGAACTTGAACTAGGGTTTGCAAAGAACATGAGTATCATTGTTATGTGAAGATTGCCTTATAAGCATTGTTGTTGAAGTGAGTTATTGTGTGAAGAACTTGAACTAGGGTTTGAAAAGAACATGAGTATCATTGTTATGTGAGATTGGTTGATAAGCATTGTTGGAAACATTTTGAGTGAAGGATCATATGCTTGGACTAGGGTTTGTAAGCAAGGAGTGTTTCATTGAGTGATTGGTTGAGTAGAGTCGGTTGAGCCTAGTCAAGTGAATGTGTGAAGTGATTGTTCAAGTTCCATAAAATAAACTATTCTATATTTTGAATTGATTTGAGAAAGTGATTGCGTATTAAGTTGATTTTGAAGCATATTGAGTCTCTAATAATTCTTTCTATGTTTCTAAAAGAGTGATTGAGCATTATGATGAGTATAGAGCATATTGAGTCTCTAACAATTCTCTTTATGTTTCTATGAGATTGGACAAGTTCTAGTGTGGACTTGTTGAGCAGATTTGAGGTAAGTCTTTGAGAAGACTTGTGGACAAATTTGGGTAAGCTTTTGTGGAAGCTTACAATACAAATTGAGAGCAGATTTGGATAAGTTCTTGTGAGAACTTATTGAGCAGATTGGACAATTTCTAGAGAGGACTTGAGGACAGATTGGTGTGAGCTTTTGTGGAAGCTTACAAGGCAAATTTGAGACAAGTCTTTGAGAAGACTTGAGAGCAGAGTTGATTGATTGATTTGTTCAAACCTTGAGTTAAGGTTTGGGGCAGATCCAACAGAGTTGATTTGAGATTGAGTCAAGCTTTGAGTTAAGGCTTGAGGAAAGAGATTGAGCATATTTGTGCTAGATCGAAGGACTGTGTTTAGTACAAATTCAAGGACAAAGTTTGGTGTAGATTTGAGGACAAATTTGTGTCAGACCAAAGACATAGATTGAGCATATTTGTGCTATATCGAAGGACTGAGTTTAGTACATATTTGAGATAGATATTTGGAGGTGATAGAGTACAGAGGACGACAGTCTCCAGTGGATAGAGATCCATTAAGCCAAGGCAGTGAGGACAAGTGTCTTCAGTGGATAGAGATCTATTAGCCAGAGCAGTAGGGATAATAGTTCTTCTAAAAGATCACCGACCAAAGCAAGAGGAGAAAGGAATTCTCCTATGGATAGAGATCCACAAGCTTGATTTAGGGGATTGGTGTCTCCTTTAAATAGAGGTCCATAAATATTGTAATAGGGAAAGGATTCCCAAGAGATTGATTGAGAAAATTTTAGTGAAATATTTTCTTCGTGGAGTAGCCCACATTGGGTGAACCATGTAAATTTTGGTGTCTCTATTATGTGTGGTGATTTGTGCATTGCTTTGATTACTACTATTGATATTGTTGTCTTTACATTGCATAATATTGATTGAGAAATAAAAGGAAAAAGCGGTCTTATACCGTTCACCCCCCTCTCATTATAAGTTTGTGTTCTTCGCATGATAGACCTACATTTAGAAGGGGGTAACTACACTTGGAATAACAAAAGGATGAAGGATTAAGGTATTCAAGCTAATATTGGATAGGATTTTATGTCTCTTGAATGATATATGGACGGTTTTCAATTGAGACTTAGGACACACTCTTATATTAGATCCGACCATACTTCTTTGATTTTGGAAATGGGGAGAGATAGGGCCAAGAAAAACTACCCTTTCTATTTTAAAATGATATGGACAACACACCCAAATATAGAAGGAAAAATTAGGTAATGGTGGGGTACATTTGTAATAGGGAGCTGCATATTCTAACTTTCTCAAAAGATAAAAATAATTAAGTGTGAACTAAAAATCTGGAATCATGACATTTTTCAAAGGAAGGTCAAGCTAGAGAATAGTTTAAAGAACATTTGGTAAACAATGGAGGTGAAGAGGAACACTAAGAAATTGATATAGGAGGAAAAGATGATTTTTTGCGAATACCATAACATTTTAGTAACAAAAGAAATCCACTAGAAGCAAAAATCTCAAGCCCTATGCCTCTAGGAAATAAACATAAACACCAAATTTTCATGTCACCACCCTAATCAATTGGACTAGGAACAAAATCATCAAAATCACTCTAAATCAAGGGGAGGTTATAGATCAAGAGGAGAGGATTGAGATGAAAGTTGCTAATTTCTTCCATAACCTCCTGATAGAAGAAGGGAGGGAGCAAGAGGATGCCTCCAATGACTTCCTAAACAATATTACTTAAGTGATCACAATGAATGATAACAAGTTGGATAAACCCTTCATAAAAGAAGAAAATAAAGAGATAATGTTTTCTATGGGGAGAAAGCCCTAGGGTCGAAGGGTTTAAGGAAGGGTTCTTCCAAATTTTTTGGCAAGTAGTTAAAAAATATGTCATTGTAGCTATAAGGAAAGACTAAAAAGAGGAAGGTTTTGAAGGAATGGAATAATGCTTTCATTGCCCTTATCCCTAGGAAGGCCAAGGCAAAATCCTTTGTTGATTTTAGACTAATAAGCTTGTGTAACATAGTTTATAAAATTTTGACAAAGGTGATATCTTTGAGACTGAAAAACCTTCTCCTGGGCTTGATATTGGAAGACTAAGGGGATTTATCAAGGGTCATTATATTTTGGATGGGATTGTAGTGGTTTATGAGGCTTTATATTCCTTAGTTCAAAGCAAGAGGAGGGATGCTAGTTAAGTTATACATGGGCAAGGTATATAATAAGGTCTCCTAGAACGTTCTTCAAAAGATGCTTAGGAAGTTTGGGTTTGGGAAGGCCTAGACAGATATAGTTATGAGTTATGTAAGGGCTCCAAGATACTCTATTCTAATGAATGAATCACTACCTAGTTTTTTGCCAGCTCTTGGGATCTGAGGCAAGGCGACCTAATATCCCCCTACCTGTTTATCTTGCTTGCAGAAGCTCTTAGTTGAACCTTGCTATAAAAAACTTAAACTAAAGAAAATCCAAGGCCTAAAGATGGCAAATACCATAGAGGCAATTTATCATAAGCCTTTTATGGATGATACAATTCTTTGGGATTGGCAAGTGTTATTAAAGCCAAAGAAATGAAGAAAGTGCTAGAGAACTATGAAAAGGTTGTAAGTCAAAGAGTCAATCAAGAGAAAAGTTGTATTTCATTAATACCCTAATAAGGACCTAAAGAAAAATAAAGGAAATTTTATACTATAAACTAGGCTCCTTACGATTTCTATACTTGGAAATATCTCTTTTCATGGGTATGTGAAGAAAAAATGCTAGAACCCTATTTTTTATTGATTTGAAAGGAAACTGGTGGGGTGGAATGGCAAATGGCTAAGCAAAGTTGGGAAGAAGCAACTACTGCAAGTAATCCTTCAAGCCCTCCCTACCTATGTTATGTCCCTATTCAAAATTGCAAGGGTGATGGCAACTAAGTTATAATCTCTTCAGAAGAATTTCCTCTAGACAAGAACAAAGAAAAAGAGAAGACTGCCTCTTTTGAAATGGGAAACAATTTGCCAACCTAAGAAAAAGGAGGTGCAAGTTTAAGGAGAATTAGTTTGATGTGCATAGCCCTGGATGAGAAACTAGCCAAGAGATTAATGAGGGAACCAAACAACATTTGGTCTAGGATTCTTTGACATAAATACCTAGAAGGGGATCTTGAGAGAATCCTCAATGAGGAAGAGCATTGCAAAGGCTCAATCATTTGGAACCATCTACTAGGAAGCAAGGACATTTTGAGAAATGTAGTGAAATGGAAGGTTGGAACTGGGGAGCACATTGACTTTTGGGATGATATTTGGTTAGGGAAAACCTCTATGATAGAATGAGAGCTAGAATGCACTAGCCCGAGATGCATAGAACATCTATGAAAACAAAATGAGCAATTACTTCCATAGAGATTGGAAGGGCAACATCAAATGTGTCATGAAGGATTGGACATAAAAGGAGAATCGACCTAATGGGCAAGTTTGGATTATTATGCGAAGATTATATTCTACCTAATTTTCTCTAAAGGGTTGATACTCTCGTTACTAGTCAACGAGCCCAAATAGAGAATACTTAGTAAAAAGTGGTTATGAAAAATTAATTGACGAAGGTACTATTGAGGAGGTTTAGACAAAAATATAGGGAAATGCAACAATATTGAAGATTACAATTTCTAGTAGTTGCTCACAATAGAATGCTAACAATGGATAATCTTCAAAAGAGAGGTTGTCTTGGGCCATATTTGTGCACTTTATGTGAGGAAGAGGAGACATGTCATCATATATTCATGAAGTACAAGTTTAGTGGAGAGATTTGGGAAAAGATTGAAAGGGACTTCTCTGTTGGGTGGGCTCGATTGGAGGGGGTCAAGGATTGGTTAGTCCAATGGAGAACTCCCTTAAAAAAAAAGAAGTTACCGACTCTTTGGAACACGACGCCTTTAATCTTCCTTTAAAAAATTTGGTTAAAATGCAACTGACATACCTTTCAAAATATGAAAATGGATGTGATTAGTCTATAATCAAATAAAATATTCAATGACAAAACACATTATTAAAGTGCAGGTGAACGAAACATGTAGTTGGGAGCATGAGAACTTGGAAAGATGGTGCATTCATCTACCTTCTACCACAGGGAGTGTACAACAAAAAGTAGATAAAACAAAGATAACATGGAAACGACCAAGGAAGTTTGGTGTAAACTGAATACCAATAGGGCTTCCAAAGGGAATCTCAAGCCAACAAGAGGAGAGGGAGCATTAAGAGAACAAGAGGAGAGGAAGCAATGAGAGAAGATACAAACACAATAAGAGTGATGCTTGTAGATAACTTCAATGAGACTACCAATACTATGGCAAAATAAAAGGCGCTACTTGTTGGAGTTAAGTTGGCAAGGAAAATGAGCATAAGGAATTTAGAAGTAGAGTGTGATTTACATGTGCTAGTGAATTGACTCAATGATAAGAATAAATCCAACTCGTAGGTGATGGATATGATAGAAGAGATTTTGACTCTATTAAGTAGGTTTAAGGATACCAAGATTCAACATACCTTCTGTGAACGCAATGCTTCGCCAGACATATTAGCAAATAAAGGAATTTTAGAACAGGAGAACTAGATGTAAAGGGAGGATGAAGAGATTCTCGCCTCGATAAGGGTAATTTGGGAGTCAGATTAGGTACAATCAATAGAACCAAAAAATAACAAAGTTTAGGATGAATTATTTGAAGAAAATGTTAACTCCTTTTTTTATCCATGATACAAATAATATAATTAGAATGTGTATTTTTATGTCTTGCAAGGATTAAAAAGGTATCAAATATGAAAGATTTTGTAATAAACTTGAGAACCTAATCGAAACCTCATTACCATGATTTTAAAAAATTAAAATAAAATTACAATAAATAATAAATTAAAAAAATCTTAACAAACATTTTTAAAGTTAAAAAAAAAAAATTCTATTCTAAGAATAAACATATAAAAATAAATATTCTATTTTTTTTTTGTTATGTATAACCATACACCTTCTCCACCCCTCTGTCACCTCACACACTCGTCATGTCGTGGTTTGAACCTTGGACTTCTCCCAAAAGAACGAAAGCCTGGACTGCTGTCTCCCTGGACCAAAATTTTCTATTTTACTATATAAAAAGAAAAATAAAAAACTATTAATAAAATTACTGTAAAAAATAAATATAGTGAAATAACTCGATTTTTTAATTTTTAATTTTATTTTTTATAAATCGAAACTTAATCCCGATTAACTCCTTTACTTGGATGCCTTAGCCATTGATGCCAATAATTACTTTATTTAAATAATAATAATAACAATCTATTTAAAAAAAATAATTAATCTCATCCGGCTAATTCAATGGCTTCGCGAGCTTCTGTTTTCTGTCGTTAGACATACGATTATGGTTTTAAACAACAAATCACTTTGACCAGCGCAGGTTGCCAAATGTTTAACCAAACGTACAAATGAAAGTGCCCGAACGGACTCTTGCACATTGAAGAAATCGGGGGCAATCTCTGTTCAACGCAGAAATTAGTCTTCTTCGCCATTATCGAAAATTGGCTCGCTATCAGGAACCCCCTTTCAAAGTCGGGTTTCATTCCACAGACAAGGACAAGGTACGCTCAATTCTTTTAATTCGGCTTTAAAATTGTCAGTAAATGACATATTTCTATGTCATTTACTGATTTATTATTCGCATAGATGTAAAGTGAAAGAAAATTAATATCAGATATACATTTTTTTTCCTTTTTATCTGTCTTTTTTTTCAATAACTATAAAATTAGACTCATAGGATTGGTTCACTGCGAACCGAACCGCCATAACTTCAGAAAAGAGGAATTTTCGAAGTTACTTATTTACCCCGCTCTGGATTTTTATGGTTGCCACGCATTCTTAGCTCCAAAAATGTTTGAAAATTTAGGCAATTTGTCCATTTTGCTGGATATTATGATTCGGAAAAGCTCCGTTTCTTTGAAAGGAGAAAACAGGAGGATATTTTAGGGTCAACAATAAATGGTACAGTTCTCTTTATCTCGGAGGCAGTCAATTGGGCTATAATCATCTTACTCTCCATTTGCATATATATATATTTTTAATTGTTCATATGCGGGGTTAAATTTACAAGATAGTTCTTTTATCCACATTGCTACCCTGAATTTTTCCCCTACATAGACTTTTATATCTTTATCGTTGTTATTATGTGAAAGAGAAGGAAGATGGAGAGTATTTATTAACATGGGGTAAATTTTATTGTAAACTTACAGTCAAATTTTTTTGAATTTGAGTCATCACTAAAAGCAAAGCGGATAGCTTTGATGAGAAACTCACTTTTAAGTTCTTAGAAACATTATAAGGGGTTTTACATGGGATTAGAACTCAGAACCAAATACCTGTAATTTTTTAGAAACAATATAAGGTGCTTATGGGATTAGAACTCAGAACCCAATACCTGTAAATTACAGGCATCACAAGAACAAAAACTACAGGCTAGAGAAGGCCATAAAGTATGACACCTAAAACAAGTACAGATGGGGTGAGATGCAAGTCATAATTTAATGATTATGTGAATGGAGAGTACATTTTGCAGATGGGCCAGTTGCAAACATACTGAAATGAAATGAAATATTATTAATGTCCACGGTGGGCCAAAAATGACCCAAGGGACTATAAAAAGGACAACAAATAACTACCAGTGAACGGGCCAAAGTGCCAAACAAAGAAAGAAACAGAGATAAATACAATGACGCAACCCGATAAGCGGGCCAAAGGGAATGGGAATAGAGAAGAGAGGAGAGAAGTGGGCTGCAATCCATAAGAAACAAACTGTGTGGAGTGTTTGCCAAGAAGAACGAAGAGAGAGAGGAGGGGGGAGCTGCCCTAAAGGGCACTCTCCAATGGCCCCGAACACTAGTCTCTCCTAACAGTCGAGGCTGAAGAATCATTGCTGAAGAAATTGATGATTTGTCTTTGCCCATCACTAATCTGGAGCCCCAACGAACTGTGGGTGTGCTGTCTAGTGACCCTGTCTTTGTCTGAACGGTTCAATATGTGACGTTGTTCGATATCCGCCCCCGGTCTATTTGAGTTGGTGAAGTAAGTTGTGATGGGTCGAGAGTGTGTGGGGCGAGAGCCACTTGGAGGAGAGCTCCTTTGTTGACGAAACCGAGTTCCCTCCCTAAAGTAGAGTGCGATACATCGCTGGTCTGAGTATCTGAAGAAGGTGGATAGAGATCGTGAGTTATCCCTGAAAAGGCAATGAAATTGCCTTGGATCTCATAGTAGATGGGACATTGAAAAATAAAGTGATGCAAGGTTTCTACTTCTCCCAAGGAGCAAAATAGGCAAACCTGCTCCTCCCTCGGAAGATGGTGATCTGACTCAACCCAAAGTTGGTGGGAGCACACTTTGAGCTATCCAATTGGGATCCGTATGTTATGCATCGTGTGCTACTGAAGGTACTATGGGGGGACTATCCAACCGTCTTGTATCTGAAGGAAGTGCTCGTGGTAGAAAGACAACTTGGGGGAAAGAGGGGCAGTGGGAGAGATCCATGTGTAGCTGGTATACTGGAGGCTAATGTCCTTCCGGATCTCATGTACTGTATTCTCCTTATTATTCCGAGAAGGGGGGAGAGCACCCAAGGAATAAGGGGGAAGTCTATCAATCTGTATCTAAATGTTGGCTAGAAGTGAAGAGACCTGAAAATACTAGCTTCTTCGATCCCCCGAGAGCTCGAAGAGAGGTCCATCGAGGAGCGAAGGGCAAGGTAAGGGTACTGTCTACAACCCGAGGGGGTATCTCCCAAAGTACGAACCTTGTGAAGATAGGTGATAATAAAAAAGATGATCTCGAGCCGAAGAGGAGAGGCCCCCAACTTTGCCAGGGTAATAGAACGAGGATGGTGCCCTTGCAACAAATGAATCTTTGAAGAAAAAGTATTTGTACTCGTTCAACACGAGACCATTCAGTCGGGCCAATACTGGGACCCATGCATGGTTGTAAATGAATTTTGTGATAGCCTTAGCCTTCTGTACAACCTTTGCCACCCAAGGTAATTTCCCAATGTCCTCAAGGAGCAAATCGAGACAATGGGCTGCACATGGGGTCCAAACAATAGTGGGGAACTCCAAAATCTTATCGGCTGTTGTACGTTGCTGTGTTGTCCGTGATGATTGGACAACATTCTCCTCCTCGACCAACAACTCAACCTCCTCCAACAACCTTGCAAGCATTTTGACACTCTTAACTTGTGCCGATTCATCTATTGACTTGAGGAATACAGTTCCTCCTGCAGAAGCAACCAAAAAATTAATCAGGGTTCTTCCCTTCCTATCCGTCCAACCATCAAACATGATACTACAACCCTTCATCCTCCACACCCTGCGCTGGTCTTCAAGCACAGCTTGAAGTATAAAAAATATTTAGTCATGCATGTGTATAAATTTATTCCCCTTTGAATTTTTTGAAGTTTGCTTTTTAAAAACATAATTTAATCATGCATGTGTATAAATTTAAGCACAACCTGAATGTTGTCCATAGATTGTCGAAGGAGAGGGCCCGTAAGGTCATCATAAGTTGGCGTCTTAAATCCTGCGCTGCAACTTGCGATGACATCTACAATGCGCCACCAACATGGAGACCTTGCCACATTGAAGGGAATGCCAAAATAATACCAAAAAGTGGCAATGTCTGTCCTCGCTGCATGGTGCTTCTCTTGGTTCCACACGACAATACCCTCAAGCGTGGGTTGTACCCCTGGCACATAATGCTCTACAAAATGGGACTCTCCTGTCCAACTAGCTGCTTGTGCTCATGATGGACTCAAAATATCTTGCTGAAACCATCTAAAATTGTTGCTAGTATGGGGAATTCGAGAAGGGGGGATGACATGGTCTCGGTTTGACTTCGTTTGTGATCTCTTTTTTCCTTTGAGCTAGAGATCATGGCCTCTACTTTATTTTTAATATCATCCGGCACCTTAGAGCATGGCCTGATATCTTTGCCAGTTCTCTTTGCCAAATGGAATTTGAGGCCACTAAAATGATCGCCGCAAAAATTGCATATAGCTTCCCCTTTCTTTTCTGCTTGTGTTCCGTATGCCCATACTGGATCTCTTGGGGCCATTGTTTTAATGCCTGTACATGGAAACAAGTAACAACAAAGTTACAAACAATTGAAAAATGGGCTTGCCGACATAGTTATCAGGCAACATTGAGCAATATTTATTTAAAGGGAGAAAAAAAACCTTAAACCCGAAACCCTAGATTAGGGTTTAGGTTTAAACTTGAAATATTAACAGCTGAAAAATGGGCTTGCATACATAGTTATCAGGCATCGATATTTACTTAAAAAGAGGAAAACAAAAAACCCTAAACCCGAAACCCTAGACTAGGGTTTAGGATTTAAACTTCAAACATTGACAGCTGAAAATGGGCTTGCATACATAGTTATCAGGTAGCATTAAGCAATATTTACTTAAAGGGAGAAAAAAAACCCTAAACCCGAAACCCTAGACTAGGGTTTAGGGTTTAACTTGAAATATTAACAGCTGAAAAATGGGCTTGCATACATCAGGCAGCAATGTTTAGTATTTACTTAAAAGGAGAAAAAAAAGAAGAAATTCTAAACCCGAAACCCTAGACTAATGTTTAGTATTTACTTAATGGATTTTTGTCATGTGAGAAATAGAGCAACCTTTTTTTAATGGAAAAGTTTATCATAAAATCTTACTAGTCTAATCATATTTATAATTAATGTTTTCCTAATCGTACTCTCTAGATGCATAATGCATTTGATCTCTAGTTCATATCATTATACAGTAGTAAATGTAAGCAAAGTGACTCTAAAACCTAGGGTAAAAAACCAAACCTAAAATTCTGGAAAATTGCATGGGCCACAAACAAAATAATGCTGTTTGCATCTCTTGAGAGATCCTTTTTCATTAAATAGTGCCAGCTATTTAATTAAAAGATTTTATAATTGTTGTGTAAGTATTACAGAACCTTTGACAATCATTAAATTGACACCTAAGATAGAAACCTTGAATTGATGAGTAGATTGATGAGTAATTGGATCAAGAAATGATGCTGTTACCACAATGTTCTTAATAAAAAATCAAATTTTAAGGGCTAACCTAATCTTTTAGGTTACAGGCCTAGCTCAGGCTTCTGGTTTGAAACTTTGAAGTATAATACAGTATCAACAAGACGCACCCACCATATGCTGCAGAATTCGAACAAGTTACCAAACCCGAGGTTTAGCCAGGCCTAACCAACTTACATATGCCCACGAGGCATAGAGAAAGATCTTAGTATGTGGCAGAAGGAAATTTTTCTAGTAAACCATTGAAATCTAAAAGAAAGGGATGTCATGAAGAATTTATGCAAGTATATACAGTAGTTTGAGTGCAATCCTAAAGTGAATGCAAAGGCAAAAGGAGAAGATGTATTTTTTGTACTAAATAGAGAACTATAATATAACTATAATATCCAAGCTTTGTTATAATATCATTATGTGTTGATGATGTAATACGGGTGGGGCCCGTTTCAATCCCATATAATCAATTGAAGAAAAAAAAAAAGTTTTTCGTACCTCAGATGAATCCTTTGGGCGGTTGTTGTTGGCTGCTGGATTCCTTCAAACCGCAAACCGCTCGCTGTTAGGATGCCCTAGTGTGTTTGGGTTGGGGGTGGTAGCAGGTAGGTAAACTCCTTTCTTCCTTTGCAACAGGTAAAATGAAAGACAAAAAACACAAAAATCACTCTTTAACTAAATCGGCTGCAGCCTCTATGAGTGGGGCTGCAGCTGATTTTAAAAAAAAATTGACGAATCGGTGATTCAACTCGGCAAGGCAAAAAATCGAAAAAAATCTCAAATTCGCAATTTAAATCGCGATTTTCGCTACTATGAAATGAACTATGAAAGATGTTGTTGGCGAAACATTTAGAGCTCTTTATTCACTTTTTTTTTTTACTTCCTTTGTTACTTATATATATAAAAGTTAAGGTTCCAATATAATAAGCTGTTTTTGTATCAAATGGCATTAGCTCAACTGTTTAGATTCCATTACTTTAAATTAAAGGAGGAGACCAAGATTTGAATTTTGCCAAATGATACATGTAGAATTGCCAAGCTGTTGTAATACCACTATGTGGTGATGATGATGTTGTTGGTGAAACATTTAGATCTTTTTATTCACTTTTAATTATTTTTTACTTCCTTTGTGACTTTGATATATAAAAGTTAAGGTTCCAATATAATAAGTTGTTTTTGTATCAAATGGCATTAGCTCAACTGTTTAGATTCCATTACTTTAAAGGAGGAGACCAAGATTTGAATTTTGCCAAATGATACATGTAAAATTGCCAAGCTGTTGTAATACTACTATGTGGTGATGATGGTGGGGCCCATTTCAATCCCATATAACCCATTGAAATAAATAAAAATAAAAAATAAGCCGTTTTTATATTTTGTTCTTAATTGTGTATTGATTTGTGCTGTTTCATTACATATGGCTATAGGTCTCCATAGTTTTAAATTATTGTGCTTAGCCATGGGATCAAAAAATATCACACTGATAAAATAGGGCCATGAGAGATAAGGTGGATGATGAGAATTCTACCCTAAGATTTAACATTAAAGTAGATATTTACGTGTATGATCAGATCCAAAGTTATTCACACCCTTAAGTATATTGCAGAGACTTAGCCAATATGTTCTAGAGTAATTGTTTAAGTATACATTTGCAATCACATACAATAAATTTCAACACTGGATAGGCAATGAATTTTCAAACAACAGGACAACTATGTTTGAAATTTTATCAATGTTACCAAACTAAATTAGGCAGCATAATTTTTTTATTCTGTCATGTATTTGCTTCTGTTTAGAACTTCCTGATATAAATGCTCTCTTAGGTTGTAGGCCTGATCATCTGTATTCTTTTGCAATCCAAATTTAGTAAAACTTAGGTTATGTTCTTCCTATTTAGTTGCAGTACTGAAATGGACGAGGATGTTAAGCGCCTTCAACAAGGTCTGATTGAGGTTGAGATTGAGGCTGAGCGCCTTCTCTTGGCAAAACAACAGGTAATTAGTATTCTTGGCATTGTGGGATTTTCGTATCACGTAACTTTGTCAAACAAACACATTTTTTTAAAATCTAATTCTGTTTTCTTGGGAACAGCTGGTTGAGTGTGACAGGTCTAGGAATGGTAATCGAGAGGCTCTAACAGCATTACGGAAACAAGCTCAAACTTCAAGGAGTAGTGTTCCTTCACCTTATGAAGCACTCATGAAACAAATGGGTGGAAATGATGCTAAAGTCAAGGAAATTTGCAGAACATGTGGGGAACATGATTCAACAGAGAAAACATGGGTGATGTTTGCTGGAGGAGATGTTTTTGCACGCTTGCCATTTCATGCAGTTCATGTCAACTTGGAGAAAGGTAAGCATTTGAGATGGCATTTCTTGAGTCATCGTTGATATGGTCCAAAGACTATAAATAAATGTTCTTGATCTTGCTGTTGTAAATTTTCTCACCAGCATATATGTGCTATGTTTGGTATTCTTTCCATCCTTAAGGATTTGGTCCCATAATTTACCCATAAATGTGGTTGACTCCCTTTTTTAGTTAAATGTTATGGAGTTTTTGTGTCAATAACATTACAGATATGTTATTTCATTTGTCTTATGCTGCTCCATATCTACCTTATCATTGTGTAGATTTTGTTAGCTGAAAATGATGAACATGGATGAGTTCCTTGTGGATTTTTGTCATGTGAAAAATAAAGCAACCTTTCCTTAATGGAAAATTTTATCATAAAATCTTACTAGTCTAATCATATTTATAATTAATGTTTTCCTAATCGTACTCTCTAGATGCATAATGCATTTGATCTCTAGTTCATATCATTATACAGTAGTAAATTTAAGCAAAGTGACTTTAAAACCTAGGGTAAAAAATCAAACCTAAAATTCTGGAAAATTGCATGGGCCACAAACAAAATAATGCTGTTTGCATCTCTTGAGAGATCCTTTTTCATTAAATAGTGCCAGCTATTTAATTAAAAGATTTTATAATTGTTGTGTAAGTATTACAGAACCTTTGACAATCATTAAATTGACACCTAAGATAGAAACCTTGAAGTGATGAGTAGATTGATGAGTAATTGGATCAAGAAATGATGCTGTTACCACAATGATCTTAATAAAAAATCAAATTTTAAGGGCTAACCTAATCTTTTAGGTTACAGGCCTAGCTCAGGCTTCTGGTTTGAAACTTTGAAGTATAAGACAGCATCGACAAGATGCACCCACCATATGCTGCAGAAAATCGAACAAGTTACCAAACCCGAGGTTTAGCCAGGCCTGACCAACTTACATATGCCCACGAGGCATACAGAAAGATCTTAGTATGTGGCAGAAGGAAATTTTTCTAGTAAACTATTGAAATCTAAAAGAAAGGGATGTCATGAAGAATTTATGCAAGTATATACAGTAGTTTGAGTGCAATCCTAAAGTGAATGCAAAGGCAAAAGGAGAAGATGTATTTTTTGTACTAAATAGAGAACTTTAGCTTATTTATTATTGAAAATTGACCAAAATTGTAAAAAGAAATTGGTACTTGTATGCACAACTAATATTCAAAGATCTAGATTTATGTCATTGAGATGATGTAATTATATAGATGTCAACGTTTCCAGTAGATGACACAAGAACTATCTTCGGAGAGTGTATTCACACATGACTGAGCTGAAGACAAGGGAGCAGATCTTAAATGAACTGCAAAGGTGTAAGTGTAACTACAGTCCTCTATATATCTGTAATAAGAAATTATTATATATTCAGTGTAATACACAAAATATAAAATTGGACAAAGTATTGAGTATACACTTCAAACTTGTCATGAATGTCACGTTTTCACTAGTCACTTGCAAGTGCTTCAATCTCAGGTTGGAGTGCAAAAAGGTGTGACAGAAAAATTGTTGCAAGTCCTCCATTTTTGTAAGGTCTTCAAGTTCTATGGCGGAGATAACCAACTTGTTTTCCTAAACATAGGGTTACTCTCACAATTTAGCTAGCTGAGAGGGAGTTTCCAAGTTACTCTGCCAGAGTCCCATCCATCTTGCAATTGGCTATTGTCCCTTACTACATAGTGTCTCTAGTGTTTTTAATGACAAAACCAGCTAACATAAGGAAATGGTTATGTGAGTGAGAAATACATTGAACATTGACTATTATAAATGCAAAAAATTGCTGCAGCAATCTGAAAAAATTGAAAATACTGCTGATCAGCAATCAAATGCATCAGGGCAAAGAAACAACTGATCAACTTCTGTTCCATGCTAAAGTGACATATAAATAAGGCCCCAGAATGTGGAGATAGCAGCAAAATGCATGAGTATGTAGTAACCTCAATTTGTGAAGCTTAAAAGGAGATTTTCATGATGTGAAATAACTTAAAAAGAAGAAATCAAGGTTTTGGATGAGTGAATTGTGATGCCATTGCTTGTGGGACATCTTAGCAAGGGATCCAATTTTGTTTTGCATGATGCAGTTCTTTGCATTGGCACTGGTGGTAATTAGGACGTTTTAGGTGCAATAACCAAAGCGCTAATTTTGTAGTTAAGCTTAATCATTAATCATGTGAAAATAGTTATGAACCACTGTATCCCTTTGAAGGGTCACTACAAATGTATAAATTTAATTTAATAGTATTTTGGAAGGTGCTATAGAACCAAGATGGTATCTAATGTAAAGTGAAGGGTTATATCATCTGTTTTATGAATGTGTGATGTGATTTCGTGATTCTTTGTACATTTTAAATATTTTATATTGTGATGCCTATTCTGTCATTGACACATCTCAGCATTTCACCTGGAGAGAAATTTTTGAAGGGTCATGCATCACATAGTTATTTTCTGTTCATCCAAGTGGCAGCAGCATTAGGCCGAGATTGTTAGGTTTGTCTAGTAATGCAACAAGAGCCTATTGAAATGTCAGAGAATGGAAGTCAACAAAAGAAGATATAGTAAACTGGTGGGAGAGTAAAGTGGGTAACTAATAAACTTGGTGATAAAAAGAAATATACATCCCAAAGGTCATGTCGAGGTACGCTTTTATGGTGGCATCTACGTCCTCTTCTAGTGTGATCTTTCTAAACTACTATATGGGTACATATTGAGAAAAAACAAGACGAGCTCTTGTTCCTATTTTCAATACCCGATGAAGTGGATAACTAAGAAATTAGAACACTTTGTTATTGTGATGCTAGGTAGACTAAGGCATTTGATCACTAGAAAGAAACCACCCTTAGGTTTACACTATTGAGTGGGTGTTATAGGGCTGGTTGTCTTTTGATGATGTGGAGGCTATGTTTGTTCAAGAAATTAGGATAGGATTTATCATGAACATCTCTCTTATGCTGCTTCTTGTGGAGAAACGAGTAGCACCTAATTCTATTTGCTATTGCTAGAAGAGGGTAGGTGCCTAATGGATGGTGCCATGAAGGGGAGATGGATCTAAACATGAGGGTGCGAGAAGGCAAGTTATTTTTGAAGTGTGGAAGTCATTGGACGAGATTTGTGCTCGCAGTCACAGTTCAACAAATGGATTAGAAGGAATTACTCCTCCCAACCATCGGTTTTTGGCTAGTTCCCTGCTAATCTAACTAAAACAATGTAAATCTAAAACAAGTAAAGCAAATCTAATCTACTTTTGTGAGAAAAGGGATGCGAGAGAATAAGTAAATGCATAAAGTAAATATGATTGAAGTTTTAGCGAGATTAGAGTGGTCCAATGATAATCTCAAGCAAAAGCCGAATAACTTCAGTGGAATCGGAATATGAAAAAACTTGCAATCAATGAGAGTGGAGACTAACTGAAAGACAAATGAGTATTGCCACTTAGAGATAGAAGACTCCAATTTTGCACAAGTTTCCAATTTTCTTGTGAGAAATTCGATTCGTCGAGAATTTGGCAAAACTCAGCCACACGGGGGAAAATGCAAAAAATACAAAATACAAAACTCTCTAAGATATGTTTTTTTTTTTTTTTTTTTTTTTACATGGTGGAATCGGTAGCCGCCACGAATCCGGGCAGGTTGTCCAGCTTTTTATGGCCGCCACAGTATTCTTCGATGTCCGCCCCGGAAACCGCCACATAGATCTCTGCGCAGTCCACCCCTATAACCACAATGCCATGATAATTTTAAACCTTTTACGCCACTGAAAGCACCAGGAAAGGGACAAGCGTTCAGTCTGACGAGGCCCGAGACTAGAACCTTGGACCTCTGCCCCCCTTACGAGGTTTAGGGGAACCAATTGATCTACACCTCGGACCTTAAACTTTGGTTTGTGTTGAAAATGGCACCAAAGAAACCCTTAGACCCCCGGCCACAACCAGTGAGGAATGGGTTTTTTATTGTGTCCCCCTTCGCATTGCAGAGGTTTGAACCGTGGACCTCCCGTTCAACGGGGCCAGGATCGCCTTCTCCAATTGCGCTACAAAGGCGGACAACTCTCTAAGATATGTTGTATGTTGTATTTTGTTGATTTGATTATCAAGAATTGTAATTGAACTCTTTTTAATGAAAATCTAATAGAAAATCAGCTTCGTGGCTCTCAAATTTTTTGTTTTTAATGTATTTTTTTTTTATATTAAATTATTTTCTTCAATTTGTTTTTTGTCGAGTTTTCTCTAGTTGTCAAGAAACTCTCCAAAATTGGAGTGCCAAGTTTTTGTTGAGTTGCCAATTTTCCAACTTTGATGCCACTAATATCAAACATTCATAAATAAGAGGTCATTCAACACAATTGATTCACAAACGACAAGCTTCCTTTCTCATTAATTAGAGATATGATTCCGATATACAAGGTAGCAACCAATTACAAATAGTAGCTCTAGCTCTCTTGTAAGTGTGAAACTCTTATTTATAGATGAAGTCAAGCCCACTCCACTCTTAATTGTAGTAAAATCTCTAAGTTACAATGGTAGTTGGCAAGTTGGCACTAAAAGACAAAAATGTTACTATCACCTTTTTTGCGGAGAGAGGTGCATCAGTCTGCGAGTGGGGTGCACTGCAGTTGAACAACATGTGTTAGTATGTGAGCGAAGTGCACTACAATGGAGCCAAGCATACCAGTCTATGAGCCGGGTGCGTTGTTGCCTTGGAGTTAGCCAACCTTCTGGCGAAATGGAGCGCACTACACTATTGTCTTAGAGCCAGGTGCATAGTAACTTCCCAGGGTGGGGTGCACTGATTCAGAGTGAGGCACATTATTGCCTTAGGACTAGGCACATTGATGGAACTTTGGGGCCAGGCGCTAAGTACAGAGTGGGGCACACAGATGCCTTAGTCATCATTCTTAGACTCTTTCCAACCCCTATTTCACTCTTTTGCCTTTGCTAGTATGATGGATCCCTATCTAGAGTGTGATGGTCCTAGCGGGCTACTACAATTATGGTGGCTCACGGGGATGTCAATCCTGTTTTACGAAAGATCCCAGATCATGCCTTATCCATTGGGCAACAAAGTCTCAAAAAATGAGGCCAGCCAAAACTCCTCAAAAAAAGGAGGAATGATCTTGCCTATGGTTGTACCACTTTGGTGGAACTCGTGCTCACAAGATCCAGTTAGTATTTGAGGGAATCAGGAAGTTATCTAGCGCTCTGATGCTCCTTCGGAGGTCTTTTGCCATCTCTGCAATTTGCTTGATGTTATTTTGCAGTTCCTCTAGTCTTCATACGACTTTTGGTAGTTGATATGACTGAGTATCCTTCTCCTTCCTCTCTTCAATAGCTTTAATCAACTATTCTAATGTGAGATATTTAAGGTTAGGTAACCCCTTTTTCGCTAGCTGTTGGACCTCTTCTTGAATGCTGTTAATTATCTCTTTCAAGTTAGAAAGTGATTTTTTGCATCTTTCCAACCTCTATTGTTTTTCAAGGGTTTTATTTAGTTGGTTAAGGCTTGCTATTGTATTTGTTATGCCAAACGGCTTTAGCTGATTGCTAGTCATCTTGTGTACTTGTCACAACACTTCATTATGTTCAACACTTGCCTCCAATTGGATTATATCATGCTTAACTTTTGAGGTGTTTTGTTTGACCCTTGCTTGGCACTCTTCGAGGTAGATAAAATATCCCTTTTTAATTTTACCTTGGCATATGTCAGATCGCAAAGGAATTTCACCCGATCAGGTGCAGATGATTGGGAGTGTAACTCTTCTACCTTCCTTTTCATGTCAGCCCATGCTTGTTTGAGTTGCGCGATTTCTTCATCCTTTTGGCATTCCATCACTCATGCATTGGGTTCTAACCACTATTTGTACTCTCAATTCACACTTCCTATTTTCATGTGTCCATCTCATTTGATCCTTTTCTGCTTCTGATTGCTCTCTAATGGCTTAGACTTCTTGTTCCATGTGGTCCCTTTTAGGCTCCAACTATTACCCTATGGCTTAGATCTCCTGCTCCACCTTTTGTCTCGAATAGTCTCTTTCCTCTTCAAGCCATCTTTTTAACTCTTCATTTTCCTATTCAAGCTGCTTGACTCATTCTATTTGTCCTTCTCGACCTTGTTTTTCTTGTTCCATTTGCATCTTGAAGTCTTCCCTTCCTTTTTGTGCCATTGTCAGGTGACTACATAATTGGGCGATCAACTTGTGATGTTTTTTAATACCCACTTGTAGCTTATGTATTTCTTTAGTCTTCCTGTGCATTTGGTCCTTGTAATTCCTCATCTCTTGGTATGCTTGTGAAAATTTAACTATCAAGGCTGGGCATAGTTGACCCATTATATTCAATATGTTCATGGCTGAGGTTAGGTAAGATCCAAATATCCATACCATAATTCTAATCTTGGACAATGGAATTGAGAGGATGGGTTAGTATCAATCTGGTGGGTTATTGTGAGGAGGCGACTCAAAGAGCATGCTGCAGTGGATGATAAAGTGTCATAGGAAGATTCAGTAAACGATTGGGTGATTGTTGTGATGAGTCAGTCTTCCCTAAGGGTGGCAGATACTATTGGATTAGTGAAGCTGGGTATGGGTTAGGGTGGATGGCATGGGTGATAATGATTGTGCAACAGGTGTAGGTCTGAGTAAATAAGTGGTAGCTAGATCCGCTCCTACTGCTTGGATGGTTGCGTTTAATATAGATGAGTTGGACTTAACAGAAGAAGCAAGGGGGACAAAAGAAGAGGGATTAAAATAAGAAAAGGGAAAGATAGAAGTAGTGGGAGCAAAAGAAAAGATGGGTGGAGTGAAAGTGCAAGGGACCTGAAAGGTGGAGTAAGGATTATTTGGAGCCTCTGAAATAGTCGCTCTTGCAAAAGATAGAAGTAGTGGGAGCAAAAGATAAGATGGGTGGAGTGAAAGTGTAAGGGACCTGAAAGGTGGAGTAAGGATTATTTGGAGCCTCCGAAATAGTCGCTCCTGCCTTTGCTACTTCTTCATCGGTAAAAATTTCTATAAAAATCTTTGTATATTGGGGGACTAGTTTCATCTGCAGTAGAGCCACATCATCCTCAATCTTTAAAACTGCTTCCTTGCTGATTTCAGCATGTGCATTATGAGATTCTTGGGGTATTTCACTTCCTTCTTCATTGCTCTGTCTATCTTGTGTAGTCAATGGATCTTCATGTATGGATTCCTTTCCCTTCCCACTACTTGCATGCCAAGACGAGCTCTGTTCACTTCTTTGCATGAGTGTTGGTAAACTTTACCCTTATTTTTGAGCGAATAGTGTCACCTTCTTCCTTAGATGTGTTACCCTCCTTTGCACTTTCCTCATCAGGGTGACACCAATCTCATATCTTTGAGAAATTAAGGTCCTGCTTATCTTTGCCTAGTGGAGTTGCAACTGCATTTACTTCATACTTCATTCATCTCCATGCAAGCATCTTTTCTAATCTCCACTTGCATCTGTTTATAAGAGCATTTGTTGTCCTAGAATTGATGGGCGCATCTGAGTTGAAATAAGTTTGGGCCCTTTCATTAAATGCAAACCAAGCAAGTAGCTCATACACCTTTGGAGCATTTATCCTTGCTACTATGAGCTCCTCATCTAGGTTACTTTCGACCTCTTAATCATGTTTCTTTTCATGGGCATACTTGATCTTCCCCTTGTTTGCTATCAAGGTTGCAACGAGCACAACATCTAGATTATATGACCAATAGTTTGACATCTGTTTTAACCAAAGCTGCCTCAATCTTTCAATGCGAATTGAATTCTTATGTTCAGGGTAATTAGCAAGTATTTTTCTTTTATTCTATACAACGAAGTCCTCTTTTGTCCTTTAAAGAATTGCTAATCTATGCAGCAAGTTGGTGGACAACGTCAAAGCTGAAAATATAGTCGGGCACATACATGGCAATTCAAATGGCCTACCAAAATATTCATATAACCTGATAAATACCCTGTTTTTCCCTACGTAGAAATCTCCTTTTGAATTTTCCTCTTTTGGTTTGATTAGTGCTCTAGCATATGTGGATAACCTGGGGACCTCCCCTTCTAGATTCCTTACAATGGGTTCATATACCTTTGATATAGAACTCATAGCTGTCTCTCTTTTCATCTTTGAGAGGTACCTTGATGTAATAACATACTAGTATTGGCTTTCCTTCCTCATCCACTTGGTCTAATTGCAACTTTGGGAACCATTCCTCATCCACTTGGTCTAATTGTAACTCTGGGAACCATTCCTCATCCACTTGGTCTAATGGCAACTTTGGGAACCTTTTTCTCATCCACTTGGTCTAACTGCAACTCTGGGAACCATTCCTTTTTTTGGTAGATGATTAGCCATATTAGATATGAATGGTATGTTGGAATTTGCAATATTTTCGAGAACATCCCAACATATCCATTCACCACAATCATATGTAGAAAAAGGAAGAAGAGTGAAATAAAAGAGCATAGAGATGTGTGTGTGTGTGTGTGAGAGAGAGAGAGAGAGATAATGACATGATTTGAGAGAAGGAATAAAGGCTGGGTGCTCGTAGGCATACCCACAATGTTTTCATATATCATACTATGATACAAATGATCAATCATAGGGGGGTATTTATAGTGATACCAAAAAACCTCAATTAGTAAACTCAAGCTAACATTAACTTGACTTTGAGGTTAACTTACAATAATAAAATAATAATAAATTACACCCTTTAATCAAGGTTATCCATAAAGGTGGATTAACCAATATCACTAAGGGTGAATACATGAGGGTGCCCTTAGGCTTACATGAAGATGCCCATAGGCTTACACACATTGAAGAATGCTTGTAGGCTTACACTAAAAGATGCCCATAGGCTTACATATAGAATGCTAGTAGGCTTACATCAAGATGCTCGTAGGCTTACATAGCACTTTCCCTTAGGCTACATGAAGAGCTCCCGTAGGTACTTCATCATTGTTGGCCTTGGCCTAATAAGATCAGATTACAAATATTTCAACACCTCCATAATCTGAATTGAGGGGCGAAGGAGAGAAGACATTAGAGATGATATATTTCCCCCCATAATGAAAGCTCATATGGGCCAATGTATAGTTGAGAAAATCGGAATCGGGTAGTAAATCGGCTGGGGAAAAAGTTGGGAATAAATCGGAATCGGGGAAAAAATCGGCAAAAAAAAACCCGAAGAAAACGATTTTTTTTTTTGAATTTTTTTTTCATGCATATTACAATGAATTAACATTATGCAAATCAGATATTGCAATAAAAACAACAATTCAAGTCAAGACATCATACAAGGTTCAAGCTTTAAGTACACATGAAAGTGACAAAAGTTCACAAAACACATCCTGTATTGCTTATAATTTGAAAAGGTACAAATTACAAAATGTGTCAACTCTCAAAATGCCTCAATAGGTCCACTCTATTTTATTCCTTTGCCCCTTGTCCTAACATAAGCCCTAGTCTCTCTTGCTTGATGTGTGCTTGTAGATGCTTGTCTCGCTTCTTGTGCTAAGGCCTCTTCTTGGCCCCTTGCTGCCATCTCCTCCACTAGGGTCTCTGTTGATAATTTTGCCACATTTTGAACTGCTGCTGCAATATTTTCCTGTTTAGATTCATTTTCTCCTCTAAAAACGGCTTTCTCCGGCAGAAACTCTTCTCTGGCATATTCATGGCGCTGAGGTGCAGCTAGAAATCCTCTTTCGCTCACCTTTTGTGCACAATCCAAGTTCGAAGCAACTTTGCTTACAAAAACATGAGTAAAAGAGCAGCTTCGCTCAAAAGGGAGTCTAAACCTGAGTTCCCGTTTTCAAGGCGAAAGACAGCTTCGCTGAGGAACTAGAGCGAAAGCCCATTTCGGGCTTGGAATTGGCTATGGCACGGACAGGGCGTTTTCGCCCATGGAGACTGCGAAGCTTAACTTTGGACCTTGCCAGGAGCGAAGTACAATTTGGGCAGGAGAAGTCTAAGGCAAAGGTCGAAACTGCTTTTGCCCACAACGCTGGCGAAGCTGCATTTCGGGCCTCAATGTGAGCGAAAGTCCGCTTCGGACTTGACTGGGGCGAAAGCCCACTTTAGGCACTACCTTCACCAAGAAAAATCCTAAGGCTAAGTCAGGTTCGCTTTCGCTTGGGAATCCAACGAAACCTCACTTCGGGCGCCGTCTCCAGTGAAACCCCCGTCCACAGTAAAGAAGCATCTCGGGCAAGAAGTGTCTAAGGCAAAAGGGTCAAAAGGTCAAGCTTGTCTTTGCTCATCAGCAAGGCGAAGCTGCATTTCGGGTCCCCTCTCCAGCGAAGCTCCATCTCGGACCTAGCCAGAGCGAACTCCATCCGGTGAAAGTCCATTTCGGACTTAGACAAAAGTAGCGAGCCAAAACGCCCCTCCCCCCAGCTGTAGTGAAGGCCCATTTCGAGCATCAACTCCGACGAAAGACCATTTCGGGCGCAGTTTGAGCTGACCTTCGAACCATGCCAAAGGCAAAGAGCTGCATTTCGGGCCTAATTTTCAGCGAAGCCTCCCCAAAGCATTTTTTCAGCGCTAAGGCTGCATCTAAGGGGCGCGCTTCCAGAGAAGGAGAAGGTAGGTGGGAATTTAAGGCACCTCCATGGCGCACGAATTTGGGTCTCCTGTCCATCCCATCGAGACGACATTGTCAGGTTCGGGAAAACCCCTGAGGACAGACTTCACCAACCACAGTAATGAGACAAGCAATCCCAGCGGTAAAACCTGTCCGGAGCCACGCCTCATAACTGCAGATACGGGTGAGCCGCATTCCATGAATACACTGTCATCTGACGAGGGTCAAATCTTAGCTGCCCCAACGACTTTTAGGGTTTGATATTAATGTTATAGAGGTGAATTCCTCTATAAAAACCAACTCAATGTAATGTAATCGGGGGGAACGTTCTGCTAGAGAGCTGCAGTACTTAAATTCTGCATCAATATTAAGACTCCTGGTTTTGATTATGGACTCCTTTTCTGTGTATGATGCCTTCTATAATTATTTCTATTAATTCTGTTTCTTTATGTGCATGTTGTAATTTTGCAATCCGGATTTAAGTGTGTGATAAAGAGCAAAATCTGGAATTATTGAAGGATACATATCAGAGAATATTTCAGTGTTAGTTTTTGTTATATTCATAGTATTGATTGTTGCTGGTTTAAGTAGGAGTAAGCGATTGTGCTGCTTGTTCTTCCCCTTCGGATTCCACTGGCCTGTGGCCATATTTCCCATTCCTTTCAAGTTATTTGCTTCCATTTCAGCAATTTCCCAATTTCTTTCCAGTTCCTTAATCTAAAACCCCAGTTTAGAGTAGTAAGGGAGCCAACCATCTCTGGAGATTGGCACGGAAGGCATTCCTTCTTTCCGGCCTTTCAAAGTGTTGGACGGGTCTAGGGCGCATAGACAAACCAAACCCTTTCTTGTGGCAGATTCGTGACCAACAGGTTTTCTGGCACGCCCGGTGGGACGCAATTGTTCCACGTTAAAGCAATATTGAGGAGTGATGTTCGTCTTAGTACTGTCAAATCTGAACATTTGGCGACTCTGCTGAACTCAGACACCTCCAAATCACGAAGACCTATTTAGAAGCCTGTCTTCATGCACATGATGGAGATTTAGACATACTGAAGAAGAGATTGAGTTCTTCGAGCTTGACATTAACGTTTTGTGAGAACATCCTAGGCTGGTCAGGCCAGATTCTTCGTTGGACGAGGCATCTTTGCAAGAAGCCGTTGTTACTGCGCAGACTCCAACTCCATACAGGACAACGACTAGCTGGCCCCCGAATCCTCCAAATTCTCCGGATCACTAGAACATTTCGGTTCCATCGAACGCTCCACCAAGTGCTCCAACTATTCCAACTGTTCCGGTTTAGCCAAACCAGCCGTTGCAGCGCCGTTGCCGCCGAATCCTCCGATTCAGCCATCCAGAGACATCCGCAGGAGGAAGTTCTTGATTTTAATGTCAGATTTGCTCGGACCTGGCAGAGGGTCCCTCGGCCGACCTCTGAGCAAGCAACGTTTTATTTCCTCAGAGCTTTCAATTCAGACATCAGTATGAACATCCGGTACTCCGGTATCAATACCTTCCCGGATTTGTATACGCAGGCGCAGAAGGCAGAGGCTAACTTGATTGCCATCGACAAACTCCCGCCAAAGCCGACAATGCCAATCTTCCCCGATTTGCCTTAGTATCAGTACCCCAATGCGGCCGCTCAATCCCCTCTTGCACCTTCTATGTACCCGATTCCATCATGGAATTCAAGCCATGCGTCGGTTTTTTTGCAATTTCCCACTCCCACAACTCCACAGCTTCCTCCGCCTCCACAATATCCGGCATTGCCCCCACCCATGGCACCACTGCCGTTACCGGCTCCCGCGAGCATTGACCCGCAAGCGAAGCTTTTGCAAGAGGTACAATCCATCAATTTCGTTGTAAGGATGATGTCAAATGAGATAGCTGCCATCAAGAGGAAGCAGGCTAAACGTGAATTCCAGCCAAGGAGATTTCCTCCTCCGACGATCACAAGAGACCAAGCAGCTCCGACTGTTAGGCCCCCCGG
The DNA here is from genome assembly GCA_028583015.1 of Wollemia nobilis. Taxonomy (NCBI): domain Eukaryota; kingdom Viridiplantae; phylum Streptophyta; class Pinopsida; order Araucariales; family Araucariaceae; genus Wollemia; species Wollemia nobilis. The sequence continues at coordinate 9,165,183 of JAQPPZ010016356.1, read as the reverse complement.
GAGGAACGCAACGGTTCTAAACTGTGAAGAGATGAGCACATCAGACCAGGTGTACTGGTGCTCCACTTGCAACGACCCACACGGAGAGGACACTTGCATGGTCCACCTAAATTACGTCCAGACGTTGGCAGGCAACGTCCCCAGTGAGCAAGTCAACATGATCAGGGAAGCATACCGTAACCTCATGATCCCTGCAGACGAACAAGTCTCAGCTCTTACCAAAACTGGGAAGAAACCCATTGAGGTGGACGCGGCCCAGATGAAGCCTCTAAAGGTGTATGCTCGCCGTAAAAAGGAGCAACCATCGGTGAAAGCTCCTGACAAGAATCCCTTACCCCCGCAGGACAAAAAAAAACCCTGCCGAAAAAAGCGCCAGTACTGCAACCTCAAGGCGAAACCAGAGAGCAGGCCAGCGAGAAGCTTAAATACCCATCACTGACGAAACGGCAGAGGGTCGAGGCCATGCAACAGTACCGCAGTAAGTACGAAGCCGCAAAAGAGTCAAAAGTGTCCACTGCTTCGGCTTATAACATAGTCGAAGAGCTGAAGAAAACTCCCACCAAGGTAAGTCTCTATGATGCCCTACAACTCCCTGGACAAGTTGACTTGTTACAGGAATCGCTGAAATCTACAAAGGGAGAAAAGCTGACCCAGCCCGTGCTGGCTCAAACTCTGACGCCTCAGCCACTGGCAAAAACAGGCCACCGCCGTTCTATCTGTCTCTCCAAATGGAAGGGTGGGTCGTGCACAATTGTATGATCGATTCTGGTACAGCGACCACTGTCATGCCAAGAGCGATGTGCGAAGCAATGGGCATGGAATATACGCGGAGCAGTCCCGGTGTTTTGCAACTTGACGGGACTCCTGTAAAGACAGTAGGCGTCATCAAAGATATCCCCATCCAGTTGCACAAAATGCCTCAGATTGTTGTAATCCAAGAGGTCGTAGTTGTCGATCTAGAACCGTATTTCAGCATGTGCCTCTCAAGGGAGTTCACTGCTAAGCTGGGGGGTTACCTCTCTCTGGACTACTCGCACCTGGAGGTTCCATTCAAAGGGAGAAAGGTAAAAATCTACAATGAGAAACCCTCTACCTTCCTCATTGAGAAGATGGCCGAGGATGGGCAGCAGGACGATTCAGTCCACTGATGACAGAAGAGCTGAAGGAGGTGGACCTGGTAGAAGAATCCCTGGAGGAGCTTCGGACAGAGGACGAGTTCTTTCTAACTGACTTTAACGCTATGATTGAATCAGAGATAGGATGTTATTCTATCACCAAGCTTGAGAAAGCGAAGGAGGCAGTTCAGTTAGACAAGGATCTTGCCCCGGATGAACTATGGAAACTCTTCTTTGATGGCACCCGATGCAAAAACGGCGCCGAGGCAGGAGTTGTCTTGGTCTCGCCCTCCAGAGATCAGAAGACCTACTCCTACAGACTCGGTTGGAGCTGTACCAACAACGCGGCGGAGTATGAAGCCCTTTGCTTAGGGTTGAAAAGGGTAGAGAAGCTGGGAATCAAGCAACTGCAAATTTTTGGAGACTTAGAGTTAGTTTGCAAACAGGTCACCAATAAGTGCGTCTCAAAACAACACTATCTCAAGGCGTACCGCAATAGGGTATGGGACTTGCTGGAGTCTTTCAAGGCACTGAATGTCCAGGATGTATCGCGGGAAAGGAATAAGCATGCAGACGTCTTAGCGTCTATCGGAGCTAGATACTCCCCGACTGATGACATGATGCAAAAGCCTAAGACGGTGAGAACCATTTACAGGCCTTCTGTTCCTGATAGGGACACCCACTGGCAGGTGTTTGACAGTGACGAGAAAATCATCAATTTTTTGATCCATGAAGCAAGCACAATCGAAGGTAGAAACCCTGATGACGAGGAATATGAGGGGTTGATACAGTTAAAAAATAACCATGTCTCGAAAGGGCTAATCACTCTAGAAAGTCTATTTGATCAGAATGACAGAGCAATTGCTCACAGAATCAAAGTAGACGAAAAGCAATACAAAGAGCTCGAATTAGAGCCTGGAAAGGTCATTAGAGTCGGAGCAGACTGTACTCCTGAAGAACTGGAGCAGATCCAGGTACTGTGCAGAGAATATCCAGACTAATCTAAGGACTCCATCCTTTACGCAGTCGGAGAAAATGAGAGCTACGCAGCAGTCCTAACGCAGGAAGGAGAAGACGGCGAGGAGCGCCCAATAGCATTCTTGAGCCAGGTTATCCAGCCGCATGAAGAAAGGTACAACTTTATTGAGAGGCAAGTACACGCGGTCATGAGGTCCCTGAAAAAATTTCGACAGTTCGTCTCACAGAGCAAGACAACAGTGTATGTTGTTCACCCAGACGTAAGGAATTTTATCATCCAGGGAGAAATGGGCAACAAGAGGGCTGGTTGGGTTACTAAAATCTAGGAGTTTGACATTGAAGTCTGACCCACCAAGCTGATCCGCGATCGGGCATTATGTCAGGAACTTGCAAAAAGCGCGGCTACAGAAGTAACAACCTGCTAGTGGGAAGACCCAATTTTAGAAGGCAACTTTGCCAACCAATCTGCGGACAATGGTGACTGGACTAACGATTTGATCCATTACTTAAACATTGGGAGATGCCTAGACCGTCTCAACGCCTCACAAAGGAGAAGGTTCAGACTCCAAGCCCGCAGGTATGTATTGCGCCTAGATGGGCTGTTTTTTAGGAATATTGATGAGGTTCTCCTAAGATGTGTTAGGGGAACCGAAAAAGAGAAAATCCTCGACGAGTTCCATTTTGGAATGTCGGGGGGCCACTTTGCAGGAAGGCCTATGGTCTTGAAAATAATTAGAGTTGGCTATTATTGGCCCACGATTTTTGCCGATGCTTTCTCAGTTAGCCGGAAGTGCGATAGGTGCCAAAGATATGCTGACCGAAACAGAAATGCCCCTTTACCCTTGCACCCGATCCAGGTCGAAGCACCTTTCCAGCAATGGGGCTTAGACTTCATCGGGGTAATATCGCCAAACTCTTCGGCGGGGCACAAATATATACTGACTGCCACGAACTACTTCACTCGGTGGGTCGAAGCAGTGCCGACCAAGCATGCTGACCAGGAAGTAGTCATTTCCTTCTTGGAGAAGTTGATTACCCGCTTCGGGGTTCCAGACGCGATCGTGACGGATAATGGCCCTTCCTTCATAGGTGCCAAACTCAATGAGTTTGCCAGCAAGTATGGAATCTAGTTAAAGGCCTCTTCCAACTACTACCCGGAGGGGAATGGCTTGGTAGAGTCTACAAATAAGAACTTGCTAAAATTTTTGAAAAGGACCTTGGAGAGCAACAAGCGGACGTGGCATCTGCTTTTGGACCAGGCATTATGGGCGGATTGCACCTCCATTAAGAAGTCTATCAAAACGACACCGTATTCGTTGGTATACGGGAAAGAGGTAGTTCTGCCTACTCATATCGAGATGCCAACACTCTGGATGCTGGATGATGAAAGAGAGGACCTTGACCCCATATATGCCAGACTGGCCCAGTTGCTACAACTGGAGGAAGAAAGGGAGAAAGCTTATGAAGCTTTCATGAAGCATACTGACACCACCAAAAACTGGTTTGAAAAAAGAGCCACCGCCCGCGCCTTCTAGGTTGGGGATTTGGTACTGAAATGGGATGCATGGAAAGCAAAACCGGGAAACCATGATAAATTTTTGCCTTCTGGGAAGGCCCATTCTAGATCTCCCGTGTCAACCAGGTGAACTCTTTAATCCTACAGGACATGGAGGGCCATACTTTGCCTATACTTGTCAACGACCTTCACCTGAAGGCTTATCACTAGTAAGGAGCATCAAAAGGTTTTACCTGTGTACATAAGTTCATTTTTGCAGTTATGTTCATTTTCGAATGTATATAAGTTTTCTGCTTTTAAGTGAGCGATTGCACTCCATAATGGAGTATTTTTTGTGCGACCTGCGCTCTTCTCTTTGCCTGGTCTCCCGATGGCCCATCCTGGACCTGAGTACAATCGATGCTCATGGTGGGGCAGTGAGGAAGGCGTCAATTGTTTTTCAGCAAAAGGGTGGATTTTTGATGAAATGGTTAAGCAGAGCATGACTTCGCCTAGTTTTCAATTCGGCCTTCTTATGAGCAAAACCCAACTTCCCCCGGAGCAAGAAAAAGAGACCCCTTTGCCCTTATCAAAAATTTCTATCTTTTGGGCGTCAAGAATCTAAAGTTCGCTTTACCCGCAGCCGAAACAAAGTTTCGCTAAGGCTTCGCCCCAAAAATGAGCTTCGTTCGTCTTAGAGGCGAAAGGGAGGTTTCGATCGTTTTTAAGGCGAAAGCAGGATTCGGCCGAGTTTTGGGGCGACGATGCGAGTCGCCCGTCCTTGGAGCGAAAGACAGGTTTAAAAGTTTTGGGGGCGAAGCGTTTTGAGAAAGAAAAAAGTTAACTCCAAAAAAGAGAGCGCAAAGGCCCATTTCGGGCCCCTTGGTGACCGAAACGAGGTTTCGCTCAAATTTTGAGCGAAAGCCCTCCCCTATGAGCCGTTGGGCATAACAAGCATTGGAGGGTGCGAAAAAACGGCGGCGCCCATTTAAAAACCAAAGGCGCATGTTTTAAAGTAGAGGTGACAGTGCGCATCCCGGAGTGGGTTGTTGGAATAAAAGACGGCGCCTTGGAACCGGAAAACAATGAATTCAGTTTTCCAAGGAGGATTGCGAGCCCATGGAGGCTTCCGGCCTCAGGAAAAGCACGCTGCCACCAATGAGGAAGCGTTGCTTTGCACCCACTCTCCCTCCGGGAATTTACTCCATGCGTGCGCCATTAATGGGGTGGTTCAAGCCCATGTCTATAAGAAAGGCGGCGCTCCGAGATAAAGAATTACTTAGCTTCCTGAGAATTGCTCTGCCCTGTGCTAAAAACCCTAAGCAAAAGTAGTTGCTAGTAATTCTCAGTGCCCCTATACATTTCCACTGTTCATAATGGGCAAAAGAGGCACTGATAAGAAGGGAAAGGTGCCCAAGGATGGAGGTTCGGAGAGACCAGAGGGTGAGAAGAAGCAGAAACCGAAGAAGCAGAGGGCCGGAGAGCGCAGAGAAGCAGCCATATCTGTGGCGCTTGCCACCGCATTCCCCGGGCAATGAGAGACAGTATGGTGCAACGCAAGCTAGGCGACGCTTTCCAACTCACGCAGGGTTTCGTAATCAGAATCTTTGGGTTTACTGGCAAACCCTTTCTACTGCCATACTACACCACCGAGTATCTGTTTGCTCTAGAGATCGCTCGACAAAGTGACATGGATGATGCCTATGGCCATGGGAGGAGATGGGAGCACACATGTGATTTCCCTTTCAAGTGGGGCGACATTGAAGTCACTGTCACCGGGCAGAACGAATTCCTCGCGGCAACACTCAAAGACTTTGGCTTGATCGAACTCCCCCAACGGTGGAAGTACGACCCCCTGAACTTATTCAAAGACTTCATTGGGGCGAAAAGCTTCCACATTTGCCCTCGCTCGGAGATTATGAAGCAGCGCAACAACCCATTGGGGCGCGATCTCGAGTGGGCATATAGAAAGGATGTAGTCTCTCCTGCCGTGGCACGATTTTTACCACATAGAGGCAGAATACAACCCGTCGCATGACCCTAATTCCGCATTCTTCAAAAATATAGGAAGCAAGTTAAAGGGTTGGTCCGAAGAAAAGGTTGTGAACTGGTGGATCATGAGGGTCGACAACAGAAAAGAAACATCTGATAAATTCCTCGTGATTGACGGCCAATTCTCCGAACTCTTTGACGCAAACTGCGACACTTGGCAACCGGTCCTAATCATGAACCTTGTGCCTCGAAGCACCTAGAGCCCCGGAAGAGTAGAGGAGTTATCAGAGCAACAGGAGCAACCGACCGAACAGGGTGCAGAATCCTGCCATACTACTGAGAAAAATACGCAACCATCCACCAAGGAGTAGGATAGGCCAATGAAAAGGCCAGTTGACGAAGCATAGATGCCATCCCCTAAGGCGAAAAGGCCCCGGATCAAGCTAACCCGCTCTTCCGGCGAAAACCCTCCAAAGAACCCTGCTAACACAGACGCGAGCACAACTGCACCCGCCGTCGCATTACAAAAGGAGATAGAAATTGTCAATGTGGAGGCAGACACTCTAGTTGAAGAAGGGAGGACAAGCTAGAGCTCCGTCACGCAACTATTTACCACGACCACTCTCACCATGGAGCATGCAGGTACGCGCTCTCTCTCCTCTCCCCCTTATTTTGAACTTCTGACTGCAATATCTTCTGGGGATGGAATCCTAGTGTCTGCCCTACCTTTAAGCAACGAACCTATGTCCGCTATCCCCCTTGCAGTCTCCCATTCATTAATAGAAGAAATCTAACTCTTCTTCCCAACTTGTCCACCAAGCATTCGGTTCCTACGCTTCGGTTACTAATGCATTTTCGGCCTCTGCCTCACTCAAACTAGGCGCCACCGGCCAAGGCCCATCATCGCCCCCCAATCCTTTGTCCGCAGCAGAAGCCCTAAGCGAGGTCCCACCTTCAAACCCTAACAACTCGCCCACGGCTGTCTAGACCCCCGCACCCCCAATAGTCACTGAAGCTCCTATCTCCACTATCCTTGACCTGTCTGCCGAAGCCCTCCCTCAGTGGGTCCTGTTCCTTTTCACGCCTATGTTTGGAGAAGTGGAACCTTTGGAGACAGAGCTAGAGATGCTGGAAGAGCGTCCCCTAGCAGAGAGCCTGCACCAGGCGCGGCAAAGCTCGTCCAAATGGATCAAGGACGTCAAAAAGAAGAGGGCGTGGGCCCCTGCTGGGATTGAAAAGCGCACCATTTTTAACCCTCAGAAGATGGAGCTTCATAAAATAAAGAAGGTGCCAAAAGTCCAGAAGCCCTTGGAGGAAATGACGCCCTCAGACTACTCCTACCAGCGTACCATCAAGGACTTGAAGACAGTTGACGTGGCGGGAGAAATGGGGACTATCCAGGTCAAGATGGGCTCGATCTACCTGCATGGAGAACATATCAAGGAACGCTGCTTCGCGGAGGAAAACGAAAACATGAAGTTGGAGGAAGCCCTGGTGCGAACCTAAGCCCAATTGGAAGACGCGTAGGCCGAGTCAGAGCAACTGCGATAGCGTGTGGTAGTTTTAGAGCAGGAGGTGAGCAAACATAAGAATGCTACCGATCGCCACCTCAAGGCGCATGAAGGGGCAGAGGACAGGGTAAAAAAGTTGGTGGCGCAGGTCCAAGAAATGCAGCAACAGTTCACAGAGAGAGAAGTGCAGATGGAGGTCTTCACGAGAGACCGGGTTAAAGAGGTTCGCGCTCATTTGTTGAAGGATTTCCGACCTAGAGCATCAAGGGCCTTGTCTGTCCTCATGTTCATCTGGGAAGCCAAGCAAGCAGCTTCCCAGGGCAGACCTGTTGTGGAGGAAGTCGAGCGGAATATAGAGTGCTGGATTAACCTGGCGATAGAAGTACAAACAATTGAGTGCATGGATCTCGAAGTCTCTGCAATGAGCCGAACTGCGTGGGATTGGGCTACTGCGAGTTCGACTCTTTGCACCTTCTTTTCTCAACTGAAGAGAGTCAGGAACTCCAGGAGGCTATTGGAAGCCTTCAAACAAGAAAAGTGCACCTCCCTAGCATACTTTCAAACACTCACACAACTCGGCTTCCCCAGTTTCTCGGATGATGATGGAAACCTTCTGTCCAGGGATGAGCTGAAGCCGATATGGATTGCTTTCAAAGGTGATACTTCTGAAATCGACAATTGGGTAGACCCCATCATCAAAATGCAGGTATTACATCTGATAGCCAAGTTCTGTTAGATTGAGGCCTGCCTGGCCGATCTGAGTCATAGGGCCAAGTATGCTGATATAAACCAGATCAAAATATTCAATGGTTTGGTGAAGAGGCTTCGTGATCGTGAGCCGTTCCAGGAAGAGGCCTGGGCCCATGTTCAAAACACCTACGAGCGAATTCGGGCACGCCTCCCTTCCCAGGAGAAGGACCAAAAGTTTGAAAGAGAAGAAGGAGATGAAGACCAAGAGCATAACGAAGAGGAGGAAGGAGAGAGATTAGAAGAAGAGCCCTTAGTCAGCAGCAGACAGTTAGAAGAGGAGACAGATGATGACTCCGATCCCAATGGATGAAGGCCTAGGGTCCTTGCATTGAAGCAAGCTCAATACCCCGCGAGCCGTCAGGAATGTTGACAATTTTGCCACATTTTGTCTAAAATGAAATTTTGAACTGCTGCTGCAATATTTTCCTGTTTAGATTCATTTTCTCCTCTAAAAACGGCTTTCTCCGGCAGAAACTCTTCTCTAGCATATTCATGGCGCTGAGGCGCAGCGAGAAATCCTCTTTCGCTCACCTTTTGTGCACAATCCAAGTTCGGAGCAACTTTGCTCACAAAAACAAGAGTAAAAGAGCAGCTTCGCTCAGAAGGGAGGCTAAACCTGAGTTTCGCCTGTTTTCAAGGCGAAAGACAGCTTCGCTGAGGAACTAGTGCGAAAGCCCATTTCGGGCTTGAAATTGGCTAAGGCACGGACAGGGCGTTTTCGCCCTTGGAGACAGCGAAGCTTAACTTCGGACCTTGCCAGGAGCAAAGTACAATTTGGGCAGGAGAAGTCTAAGGCAAAGGTCGAAACTATTTTTGCCCACAACGCTGGCGAAGATGCATTTCGGGCCTCAATGTGAGCGAAAGTCCGCTTCAGATTTGACTGGGACGAAAGCCCACTCCAGGCACTACCTTCACCAAGAAAAATCCTAAGGCTAAGTCAGGCTCGCTTTCGCCTGGGAATCCAGTGAAACCTCACTTCGGGCGCCATCTCCAGCGAAACCCCCGTCCACAGTAAAGAAGCATCTCGGGCAAGAAGTGTCTAAGGCAAAAGGGTCAAAAGGTCAAGCTTGTCTTCGCTCCTCAGCAAGGCGAAGCTGCATTTCGGGTACCCTGTCCAACGAAGCTCCATCTCGGATCTAGCCGGAGCGAACTCCATCTGGTGAAAGTCCATTTCGGACTTAGACAAAAGCAGCGAGCTAAAGAGCCCCTCCCTCCAGCTCCAGCGAAGGCCCATTTCGGGCATCAACTCCGATGAAAGCCCATTTCGGGCGCAGTTTGAGTGAACCTTCCCTGCCGGACCATGCCAAAGGCGAAGAGTTGCATTTCGGGCCTAATTTTCAACGAAGCCTTCCCAGAGCATTTTTTCAGCGCTAAGGCTGCATCTAAGGGGCGCGCTTCCAGAGAAGTAGAAGGTAGGTGGGAATTTAAGGTGCCTCCATGGCGCACAAATTTGGGTCTCCTGCCCTTCCCATCGAGACGACGTTGTCAGGTCCGGGAAAGCCCCTGAGGACAGACTTCACCAACCGCAGTAATGAGACAAGTAGTCCCAACGGTAAAACCCATCCGGAGCCACGCCTCATAACTGCAGATACGGGTGAGCCGCATTCCATGAATACACTGTCATCTGACGAGGGTCAAATCTTAGCTGCCCCAACGACTTTTAGGGTTTAATATTAATGTTACAGAGGTGAATTCCTCTATAAAAACCAACTTAATGTAATGCAATCAGGGGGAACGTTCTGCTAGAGAGTTGCTATACTTAAATTCTGCATCAATATTAAGACTCCTAGTTCTGATTCTGGACTCCTTTTCTGTGTATAATGCCTTCTATCATTATTTCTATTAATTCTGTTTCTTTATATGCATGTTGTAATTCTGCAAGCTGGATTTAAGTGTGTGATAAAGATCAAAATATGGAATTATTGAAGGATACATATCAAAGAATATTTTAGTGTTAGTTTCTGTTATATTCATAGTATTGATTGCTGCTGGTTCAAGTAGGAGTAAGCGATTGTGCTGCTTGTTCTTCCCCTTCGGATTCCACTGGCTTGTGGCCATATTTCTTTTTCTTTTCAAGTTATTTGCTTCCCTTTCAACAATTTCCCAATTTTGTTCCAATTCCTTAATCTAAAACCCCAGTTTAGAGTAGTAAGGGAGCCAACCCTCTCTGGAGATTGGCACGGAAGGCATTCCTTCCTTCCGGCCTTTCAAAGTGTTGGACAAGTCTAGGGCGCATAGACAAACCAAACCCTTTCCTGTGGCAGATTCGTGACCAATAGTCTCATAGTTTTGCAATTCTTCCATGCTGAATAGAGGCTCTTGCTTTATCTAGAAGTTCAACTAGATGAGGAAAGGGACAAAAACAAAATACTATAACTATAAGATATGCTTTTAAACGAAGAGGAGGAGAGGAGAAAAAGGTCCCACCAAGATTTGAACTACTACCTGTTGCTCTTGTGCTTCTGCATCTGTGATCCATTCAGATGATGGATCAATGTCACTTAGGTCAATGGGTTCAATATTTGTTTTTTCTAAATATTTTTGGTGGAGACGAAGGTTGTAGTGCACAAACACAAGATCATTTAACTTTTCTTGTGTAAGTCTGTTGCGCTTCTTGGAGTGTATGTGCTCAAACATACTCCAATTGCGCTCACAACCTAAAGAGCTACATGGTTGAGATAATATTCTAACCGCCATGTGTTGCAAATTGGGCGTAAAATCACCAAAGTCCTCCCACCATAAATCTAGAAACAACAACAAAAAAAAATTAATATTTCACATGTAACAACTTAGAAGTTTAAATTTTAAAACAAAATTAGAAGACAATAAATAATTTGATGAGGTTTACGGTTTACCTGGCCTCAATTTCTTAATAGCATTTTTGCATTGCATAGATGGGAATTGGCGACCACGACATGCCTTATAATTTTGTATCTCGGCACACGTTTCATCGCACAATTGTGGTGTCTTGGAGAACACGCGGTCAATGCAATCTTGAAGGCCAATCTTGACCTCATAATCAACACGGAATGTGGGCTCATAAAATAATTTGGGGTTCAAATAGTAACCCACTACATGAAGAGGGCTATGGAGTTGTGATGTCCATCTGTTATCAATGATGGTCCAAATGGCATCATATTTGGTGCGGTTATGTTCATAAAATGCAGCAATGGCCTCTTTTGCCCTATCCATAGCCTCATACAAAACCCATTGGAAATTGTTCTCCATCAACAAGACGAAGAATCTTCACCAATGGCTCTGAGACCTGAAAAAAAAAAGAAAAAATAATTTAAAGAAAAATATTTTACAACATAAATAAAATAAAACAAATTAATAAGCGTAGTCTTGTACCTTGATGGCCTCATCCATGGCCATCCAGAAGTCCTCAAACAAAGAAGTATAAACATTTTGCCCCTCGGATGATGTGCGGTATCTTGCACTTGCTTCAGAATTCCACTCATCACTCACAAACATTTGTTTTAGTGACCCTCTTGCATTGTAAATGCTCTGCAATGTCACAAAGTTTGTGGTGAAGTGTGTAATGCCAGGCTGCACTAGCTCCCTCCCATTGGTAAATCGCCTCATGAGGCTAAGGATCCATGAATGGTTGTAAATGAATTTTGTGATGGCTTTAGCCTTCCCTACAACCTCTGTTACCCAAGGTAATTTCCCAATGTCCTCGAGGAGCAAATCAAGACAATGGGCTGCACATGGGGTCCAAAAAATGGTGGGGAATCTTGCCTCCAAAATCCTCCCGGCTGCCTTATATGCTGCTGCGTTGTCCGTGATGATTTGGACAACATTCTCCTCCCCAACCTCCAAGACAACCTCCTCCAACAACCATGCAAGCATTTCGGCACTCTTAACATGTGTCAATGCATCTACTGACCTAAGGAATGCAGTTCCTTCTGCAGATGCAACCAAAAAATTAATGAGGGTTCTTCCCCTCCCATTTGTCCAACTATTAGACATGATAGTGCAACCCTTGGTTCTCCACACCTGATGTTGGTTTTCAAGCACAACCTAAAGTAAAAAAAACAAATCTAGTTATGCACATTGCATATTGATTTTATCATATTAATAAATAAATAAAAAATTCATGCCATATATATACAAATTTAGTCAAGCACAATGACAACCTGAATGTCGTCCATAGATTGTTGAAGGAGAGGGCCCCTAAGGTCATCAGAAGTTGACACCTTAAATCCTGTGCCGCAGCTTGCAATGACATTTATCATGTGCCACCATTATGGAGACCTTGCCACATTGAAGGGAATGTCAGAATAGTACCAAAAAGTGTCAATGGCTGTCCTCGCAGCAATGTGCTTCTCTTGGTTCCACGCGGCCATACCCTCAAGCGTGGATTGTGTCCCTGCCCCTGGCACAGAACGGTCTAACTCTACAAAGGAGAAGTCTCTCGTCCCACTAGCTCCTTGTGCACATGAAGGACTCAAACTCCTTTGTGGAAAGAATCGCTTAAGGCTGCCACGCCCACTAGTACGAGCACCTCGGGAGGGGGGGATGAAATGGCATCACTATAACTTCTTTTGTTACTAGCGTTTTCATCTGTCGCAGTGATCATGGCGTTTACTTTGTTTTTAACATCTTTTGGCACCTTATCACATATTGCTATATTATTTCCTGCTAACCATGCCAAATGGAATTTGAGGTGAAAAACGTCCAAAATAATGATTGCCACAAAAATTGCATCTAAAATTGTTTTTTGTTTGCCCTTGCGTTGCATACACTCATGCTGGATCCAATGGTTTCATTTTTTATATGCCTGCACATGGAAACAAGTTAGTAACAACAAAGTTACAAATCACTTGAAAAAAAGGAAAAAAAAACTAAACCCTAAACCAAAAGGCTAGGGTTTAGGCCCTTTAGGGTTTAAAATCGAAACATTGAGTCATTGACAGCTGAAAAATAGGCTTGCATACATAGTTATTAGGCAGTAATATTTACTTAAAAAGAGAAGAAAAGAAAAACTAAATCCTAAAAAAACTACAATTTTGAACAGCCCAAACCTAATTTCAAGCAGCCCTAAAAAAACCTTAACCTAATTTAGAATAGCCCTAACCCTAAACCCTAACCTAATTTAAAACAACCCTAACCCTAAAAAAAACCCTAAACCCTAAAAAAGAGAAGAAACAAAATTACAATATTGATAGGCAGCAATATTTACTTAAAACTTAAAAGAGAAAAAAAAATCCTAAAGGACCTAAGCCCTTACAAAAAAACCCTCAAAAAAATTAAAAAACCCTAAACCCGTTTAATGTTTAAAAAATATTGATAGGAATCAGGATAGCTAATAATTTGGCTTGCATATATCAATTTAGTATCTATTTAAAAGGAGGAAAAAAAAACCCTAAACCCAAAACCCTAGACTAGGGTTTTGGGTTTAGGGTTTTAAACTTGAGAACAGCCCTAACCTAATTTCAAACAGCCCTAACCTAATTTCAAACAGCCCTAATCTAATTCCAAACAAGCCCTAGGGTTTTGGGTTTAGGGTTTTAAACTTGAGAACAGCCCTAACCTAATTTCAAACAGCCCTAATCTAATTTCAAACAAGCCCTAATTTATTTTCAAAAAAAAAGAGTTTTAAAAAAATTTCTGACCTTGAATGAATCTTCTGGCTGGATGTTGTTTGCTGCCGGATTCCTTCACACCGCAATCAATCTGCTGGATTCCTTCACACCGCAATCGATCGTGCTCCTAGGATGCCTTGGCGTAGTTGGTCGGGGTGGTAGCACAAGGTGGGTTTTTTTTCTCTTTGCAAGTGCTTAGAAGAAACAATGAAATAATAAAATTAACTTTTTCCTTTTATCAGCCGCAACCTTTACCCGCGCGTCTGCGGCCGATTTTTGAAAAAATTGGCAAAAATCGCCGATCGTGATTTTTTCAAAAAATCGGCAATGAATCACCTGCATCGCGATACGATGCCGATTTGTTCGGCCCGGCATTGAGACCCGATTTATTCACGATTTTGTCGATTTTTTGGCGTTTTTTCTCAACTAGGGGCCAATGGATATTGCTATCTTCTCTTTGCCAAAGGTACATGAATTGGATCAATCTCCTTGAACATGAAGCCATAACTCCACCTCCTGGATCAAGATGTTGAGCTTCCCGTGAGAAGATCTTCAACATGCACTATGGTGACCACAATTTGTCCCCCAATCTCAAGAGAAGGCAACTAAATCATGAAGCAATAGGCAGGTCTTTGAATAATCAACCCCAATGGCTAGAAAGGGCCCATAGAATATGTTGATCATCCAAAACCTTCTCTTGCAGCCCAAAAGATTACCAAACACCACACTGGAGGGTTGTTGGAGTTAGAGCAAACATATATTATAAAAAAGAGAAGGATAAACATAGGAATTTTGAAATCTCTCAAATATAGTATAGCTAAAACCATCAAGCTCGGTTGGAAATTTTTGGTGCTCCATGAAGACATCAAATCTGTTGTGATAAAAGAAGTGGGAGAAAATGATGATTGAACTTGTGACCTTGCAGAAGAAGGATTATAAATCTTACATGATCTCAATGCGAAGACCATTGCCAATTGGGTCCATTTTGTATAGAAAAAATCCCACAGAAAATAGTAACAGGTCCTTGAACTGATGTCACCAGTCTGTAGAGCTCGAAAAATTGTGTGATTTGAAAAAAAGGGCCCAAAAGTCAAGGCCTCTAGAACTTTGGGCATATTAAAGCTGAAAGGAGAGTGAAAAAATTAAATGACATAACTTGTTAGAATATGGTGTCTCATATCATGTAAATTCTAATAATTAATTACTTTGTAATAGGACATCCCATCAATTCTAGATAATGGGGTCCTAGAAGTATTTACTTGTCAATTAATTATGTAAAAAAGGTGATGAAATGATGTATTAAATTGAGGTGCCTAGGAATTAACGCCCTAATTGGATGTTGAGATTACTTAAAGCATGTGGGGCCCATTCTTAGGATAAGGATGAGCTGGGCGGTGGAGTTAAGTGAAGCAACTCCCTTAATTGAAGGTGGAACTGGAGACTTGATGGATAGAGATGGAATAGTTAGAGCTGAGTTAACTATTCCATCTTATCTTATCCATGCACAACTCCTTTACTTATTTAAGGAGGTGTTGGAATTCATTTTGTATTATCTTCATCATTCAGGTTTGGCATAGAGGTAAAAAAGGGGAGGATTTGGAGCTTTGTGTAGGAGGATTGTTGATTGCACATTTGGTAATAAATCTCTACACAGGAGGCTGGTCCTGATTTTCTTCCCAGGGTTTTTTCCTGAAAGGGTTTTCCCCATCAAATCTCTATCTCTCTTTTTCTATGTGTGTGTGAATTTTGTATATATTCTTTTATGTTGCTGGTATAAATTAAATGCAACTAGATAGAGGCTGAACATTTAATTCTGAGATTATAAGGAACACATTAACTGCTGTAAAATGTTTCTTGTATAGAAATTAAGGACTGCCCATAAGAATATATATGGCTGTAAATCATTTCAGACCTCTGAAATGAATTTACAGCAGACTGTCACGTGTTTTGTTGACTGTAAATAAGTTTACAGCAAATTTTCTGCATGTTCTATTTGACTGTAAATGTAAGACAGCAGACTGTTTCCTTAATGTACTGGCTGTACATGAATTTACAGCAGGCTGATTGCTACTCTCCCTAGAAGATTGAATGTTTAGGAATTATTTCTGCAGCTTTAATTCCTTACAGAACTTAGGAGAAAAATCGACCAATCGGAAGCCGCCACTTGTCACCTCTAGGTGCCACCTCTGCTGACGTCACTGTTAGGACTGCCAACAGGGACAACGATAGTGAATCGGGTGTGTCGATATTTGGAGAAAAATGTTTCGTTGACCTCCTTACATATATATAAAAAATCAATTTATATGCACAAAAGTACCCCATGTCGTCAGTGGAGTTTGAACCTGAGTCATGATGGGTGCAAGAGCCTTACACCCCCTTTCACTAGCCATAGTGCCACAAGTGCAGATAAGAAGGTAAACCGCATACCTTCTTTTATGTGTGCTCCATAAGGCCATGCACCAAAAGACAATTATCCACCGGTGGGAATATAACATAGAACCTCCTGCATACACGGATGTTTACCAACCATTGCACTACCGCGCGTGTTGGAGATAGACACAATATTGTAGAATATGACAACCGGGCATGCTTAATGCAAATAAAAAAGCTTACTGTGGGATTTGAACTGAAGACCTTGCTGTTCCAAGTGAAGAGACCAACTGTCGGGCCATACTTGCGAACAAGAATAAATTTTCCGATTTGTCGCCAAAACTCTACGTGTGCCTCTCTGCCTTATCTTGTGGCATAACAAAATATTCTGTGGAATATTCTGAATTTAAAAAGTTGGAGGGAAAATAGGCATTTTTTCTAGACACAAAAAAAGGCATTAAGATAGCAAAATATTTAAAGGTGCTAAACTAGGACCCCTAGCTGAAATTTCGCAAGGAATTCAACAAAATTGATGGTTCATCCATATCTGCCACGGTTTGCCTTGTAAAGCCTTTTTTTGCGATTGAGCAAAGTTGCTTCGTTTTGGCTTTGATACCATGTTGGAATTTGCAATATTTTCCAGAAATATCTCGAAACATCCATTCACCACAATCATATGCAGAAAAAAGGAAGAGCAAAATAGAAGAGTGTATAGACAAGCGAGAGAGAGAGAGAGAGAGAGAGAGAATAAGGGTTGGGTGACCGTAGGCACACCCACAATATTTTCATATATCACACTATGATACAAATGATCAATCATTGAGGGGTATTTATAGTGATACCAAAAAACCCCAATGAGTAGTTAACCTCAAGCCAACATTAACTTGACTTTGAGGTTAACTTACAATAATAAAATAATAGTAAATTACACCCTCATCAAAGGTTATCCATAAAGGTGGATTAACCAATATGACTAAGCGTGAATACATGAGGGTGCCCTTAGGCTTACACATAGATGCCTGTAGGCTTACATAGAAGAATACCTGTAGTTTTACATAGAAAGATGCCCGTAGGCTTACATCAAGATGCTTGAAGGCTTACATAGCACTTGCCCTTAGGCTACATCAAGAGCACCCATAGGTACTTCATCATTGTCGGCCTTGGCCTAAAAAGATCAGATTACAAATATTTCAACAGGGTAATAGAACAAGGATGATCTATTAAAATTCTTAAGTTGGGAATCTGTTTGACGCTTGACGAATGTTGCACAATCCAGCAGATAAAAATCCCTGGGTACTCTTGAACTGTGCGTAATATTGAAATATGTTCCTCATGGACCTTCTTATCATCATCTTGCTCCAACATGATGGGGTTTTTTGATTTCGAGCTTGAAGTGGTGTCTAGCTTGGAGAGGAGTTTGGGAGAATTGAAATTTTCAAGAGGAGTTGGGAGAATTCTCACATAACTTAGCTACCTAAAAAATGTTTTTATTTGAAAATTTGGTTTTTAAGGGATAATACTGTTGTGATTGCTCTATCAGAAAGGTATTTCTATGTTGTATTCCCACCTAAAGTAACTCATAAAGCATAAAGACCACTTCCAAAGGATGCTGTTTGACAGTTGGATGATCTAGTGGCATATTCCATGATTGGAATTCCGTTCACGTTAATACCTATCTATCTACTAAGAATGTTTTCTAGATTTATATATGCTGGTCATGAGATACTCTATTTTTATTAGTGATAATCAAGAATATTTCTATCTTTATTAGTGATAGTCAAGAATATTTCCATCATTTTGAATTTTTCAAAATCTGGAAAAGAACTAGTTTTCTTTGCAATTTTGGTCCATGTGTGTATGTCCTTAGATTAATTCATCAGCTACAGCAGACTTGTGTGGCCTCTCTCATTGGTGTGACGTAGACTGAGGGATCGTTAAGCTTCCAACAACATTTACTTGATTTTACTTTTTAGCCTAAAAGCTCCCCAACTTTCTTCGGAAACTTCCTATAGAATTCGACTGTCATCAACTTTTAGCTATGCTACACGAGTACCCTTATGGTGGGGATGGGAAAATGCAGGGATGCAAAAAGGGAAGGGTTAGAAGACACCCGTAAATTTTGACAAAAAGGGAGTGAATATACCAAAAAAAAAATACAAATGAAAAAATCAGTTTATAATGCACAAATTTGATCTAATCATTGGTTTTCTGATCATCAGTGAGCAATCATAGACAAAATGAAACTACGATGATGCATTATTTGAAGAATATAGTGACAGGTTCAGTGTGATTGGGCAGTTGGACTACCAAGGATGCTATTTAAAGTATCACGTTCAACTTCTTGCTTCTAGTGACTCATTTTTTGATTCTTTGTAGCCTTTTTTAAACATCTGTAAATATTATACGACAATGTCATGCATACACTATCTGTATATAAATGGATTGCAGAACTTCTTTAGAGATGCTAGAGCTGTGTGTTTAGACTTTCACCAGAAGCTATGCAAGCATCCATACATTTGTATTCTTGTCTCACTAAAAAGTATTTAAGCTTTGAAATATGGGAGGAATCAAGTTTCTAAATTTCAGCTGTTAATTTAATTTGATAACCCTATCTTATGCGAACAACTTTCCATATTTCAGTTGTGTAGGCACCCATCCATTTGTATTATTGTCTTTCTATATTAAGTTTCCAGATTTAGGCTATAAAACACTATAATGTGTAGGGTATGCCTAGGCATCCCCCCATCCCATAAGGGGACATGTCCCCAGCATGTCCTTGAAGAAATGACGGTAAGGGGAAATGTGGTGGGGACGTCGCCCAGCTGCCCCCCTAGGAGGATATGGGAGGGGGGGGTATAGGGGGATGGTGAGGGGGCATCCCCACTGTGTCTCCTTGGGGGATGCGTCCCTATGGGTATACAACCTTGGGGATGCCATTTATGGTCCATCAGGTATAGTGATTTGGGTGTCTATAGAATTTGCTTTAATATCAAAACTGACCTGACTCAGTAGATAATGTGTTAAGGCTTTTATGAGACTTTTTCTGATACCCATTATTTTATCATAGCATATCAGGGGTGTGTGGTATGAACATGTTTCTTGCATAATGTACATAGTCAAAGATTTTTAGTGACAGACACAAAGATCGCATAAGAGAATGAAAATGGAGGAATTATCTTCATTTAATATCCAAAATAATTTCTTTACATGGCAAGAATATTAGGCACTTCTTATAGGGAAATCTCTCTCTTTCTCTCTTCCCAACACCCACCTCAAACAAACAAGGATGTGAAACACCCACTCATTTCGTATGGAAAACATCTTTTTTCAGTTGCATGAATCACACAGCCTCTTGGTAACTCAATGGGATTCCTCAATTTACAGACTCTCACAAGTTCACTTGTTTTCTGCACAAGTGAAGTATAAGTGAAGTTGACTATATCCTTACCAATAGGGCCTTGCTTTTTGATATTCATAATATCTAGGTTTTTAGCCGACTTTCCTGGGCTGATCATGCAACGCTGACTTTTTCCTTGGACTCTTATCTCTTTTTGCTTTTCTCTTTCCCCCTTCACCTAATCCTACGTGCCATCCCTTGATCCATTTTGATTATTGGTATTCTGACAACTATGCTGCCGCATTTCTCAACTAACGTCCGCAAATTATAATTCCACCACCATGGCAACCAAATATGAATTTTTGTCTCATGCCTTTTGGAATACATCCCTTGAATCCTTTCCTCGAACATTTCCCTTGCCAAATCTAACCTGTCATATTGGTCCCTGCCCCATAAATCTTTGGTCTGACAAGGAATGTAGTTCTATGCATCAGAAGCTCCGTTTTGCTGTTATCCATGAGCCTGCTGCTTTATCCTCCATCCGTAAGGCATGTATATGCCTCATTCAATGCAAGAGACGAGAGTTTCTTGTTGCTCATTATTGTGAGTTTTTTATCCTCTTCATCACTCTCCAAAAGCCTTCTGACAAACTCCTCTCCCTTGGCAAGCTTCTCCCTTAGCGTTGATATTCAGACCTGTGTCTTGTATGGGAATTCCTTATATAATATCCTGAGGGAGCCCATCAGTCTGATCCGAAAACCAAGGCAGTGGTCTTCAACACATCAGAAAGTGCCCTTTCCAAGTTTCAGTTCTTCTATGAAGCAAACTGATCGAGATCCTCATTGCTTAAAACATATTTGGTGGCTCAGTTCTCAGGTCCTTCGCTTAATCTTCAGCCAGCTTCACAGTCGCCGCTTTGTAAGGGATATGCATCTTTCTTAGTTCTGGAATACCAATATTTCCACCTGCACTTTTAGGATATACCTATGATGGTGCACCATTAAACCCACAATCCTTTATGGATCTGAGATTTGGGGTCCAAGTCTAAGAGTTGCAGATTGGACTCATATGAAGAGGGTCCAAATAATTTTGCTTCAACAGTTCATCCAATCGAAGAAAACAATACTGTAGTGTATTGTCCAGGCTCAGGTGGGTGCCCGTGCTCCTCTCCTTGAAAGCATCTTCAAAATAATTTTTCTCCTTTATCACCTTAGATCCGTTGGTGACTGCGTCTTGGGTCGATAGATGTACCCATGCACTTTGTTCCTTCTAATGGATCGCTTCCAAGAGTGCTTCTGGTTGTCACTTGGGGTAGTACGTAGAAGCTAGTTCACTTCCTTAATTATTTGATGTCTCTATAGATTGGCTATCTTCATTCATGTACTCTATGGATGCTCCTCCCAATCTTTTCCTTGATAGGAAGGTAGTTAACTATGTTCCATGGGTACTTGTCCTAGGATTTGGGGGCCGTCTCAGAGACGCATCTCGACGTTTTGAAAATGTGTCCTTCCATCTTGAAACGCTTCTTGCCATCCTAAACAACTGTCTATTTGTCCCTGTCATGGAATTTCGTGGAACACAGTAGCTAACCCACAAGTTAGGGATGACATATGTTAGCAATATTTTCAGACCACTTGGATTGCTTTGCCTTAGCCTCTCAATCCCATGTTAGCTTTCTATATTGAATATTTCATGAGGATTGTGGGTGGCATTATCACCCATCTAGATTATATCTAGCGACATTGGATGCATGGCCTTAGGATCCCTTTGTGTCAACGTAGAGTGTGATTGCACCAACGTTTTCCAATTGACGAGCACTTCAGATATAGGTGTCTTGTCTATTACAAGATGTGAGGGAGGTACTATTGCCTATACAAAGATGCAGGTGGATCATTTGCTGCTTTTGTTCATTACCTTGACTAGAGATGCTTGGCTGTATGCCTTTGAAAGGTTGTCACTCTTTGGTGTCAGGCATTACTGGGAGACCAACTACCATTCAACTAATCACATTAGTTTCCTCCTTATCTCTACTATTGGGGGGCAATAAGTGCTTATCAAGAATATATGTCCAGAATGATAATCTTAGATTTGTGCGTCCTTGTTTGTGTATAAGAGTTGCTACTAGGGCTGTTGTGCCTTCTTCCATGCAGCAAGACAGGACTATGGCTCACCGAATTCAGGTTTCAGCCACTTGTCACTTATGGCAGAGATATTTACAGACACAACTTACCAGTTTTTTAGGGATGCTAGGAGAGTCTTGATGGGTTTGACTATATGCCCTTCCAGGATTATCCAACTAGATCCTCTTAGTCTTGGTCATTCTTCTGGGAGCATCATTAGATCATGTATTTGCCCCTTTGGGATGCTTGGTGATGATGATGGCTCAGTTTCAATTGCTTTGAGTTAGCACTTGGATCCATTTGAGCTTTACTCTTTTCATTTTCTCTTTTGTGGCTGTTGGTTCCTCCTTCACTTCTTCACTACTTGCAACATGTTTTTGGTTTATCCATTTTCGGATTCATCCCACGATGCTGTAATGTAGTTTCTCTCTACTATTGTTTAGTCTATCTATTTACTCTAGTTTATTTTTTTTTGTTAGCTCTCTTTTAGTGGCTACATCGCATTGTAATTATTTATTTCTAACGAGGCCCATTGGCCTACTTTGGTTGTCCGTGGACACTCTCTTTCTTATTTTAATGTTTGGAGGTCATGGCTTTATTCATCTTTGTTATAATGTTGTAGGGTTGGCTTTTTGTTCCCATGTTTTTTCTTCTCTTCTTTCACATGTTAGAAAAATCCATCTGTTGTGACACTTAACCCTTGTCAAAATCTGCAACCCATAAACTGCAATACTTACATGTGATAACATACAGTAAAATGTCACTGTTGTGTTTCTTGCTGTGTAGTGTAGCTCAACCTTGTTGTTTTTTTAGGTGTGACATGTTGGGAAAGATGTGGTTAATGTCAATGAGACAATACATCTCAGACAACCTCAATGGCTTGCTAAGATTATAGGCTGAGAAACGAACTTTTATACCGTAATCTTTTCTAGCTGCACTTTACTGATGTGAATAATAGCTCAAAAAATCAAAACTCAAGTCTACTTGGTGCATTTACTAGTCTTTCTATCTGTGCCCGTTGACAATGTGTGTGGGTTATATCATTTCCGAGGATGAAAGCTTGTGTGTCCTTCACCAATTTGTTCTATGTCTCTCTTCTATTAAATTAAGCTTAATGGTCCCATGGTGTGGAGTCGTGGACTGCTAACCGCATCACATTCTACTAGATCATTATAAGCATTGATGTTGGCAAACTAAACTATATATTTTCAGTCAACCACGATGTTGTCATCTTTACTTAGATGTCTCAATTGGTAAGGTGCTGAATGTGAGTATGCTGCAAAGTGTGCTTGTTTGTACTTAGAGGTGGTATACAAATTTATCATGTAATTGCCATATCCTGTACTATTCCAGGTTGGATACGTGTATACGTGTATCAGATACACATGTGAATACATTACGATGTCTTATTAGATGTATTCAAATACATGGATGTTGAATCTACATGTATCTGAATAATATGCCCGTATCTGATATATTCGGATATGGCCAGGACACGTCTTGAGCTGTATCCACAACATGACATAATGCAATTTTTTTTTTTTAAAAGAACTTTTTAATTTAAGAAACAATGAAATCTTCCTCTTAATAAGAAAATACCGTATTCACAAATTAAATTTGTGTAAGCTTTTATATGTTATAATGTATAAAATCATTATACTTTTTATAAATGTTGTATCCAGCAGTATCTGTATTAGAGGGTCTTGAAAATTAAGTGTATCAATGGCTGATACCATAGCTGTATCCGATACTGGACCTGTTTCCATGCAACACAGAATTTTTTTCCAGCGAGTGTTAGTGAAGTTGGAGGTTCCTTTACTTTTGCATGCAGGGTTTTAGGCCCATGGTTTCCTGGATCTTGATGTTGGCATTCTTTATCAGTGTGACTATATCTACAGCACATACAAAGCTTCCTTTTCTTGTGGGTGATGATCAGTGTTTGCGCATTCTTGGTCTGTTCTGCATTCTTTTGGACCAACCAAACTCCTTTTTGTATGTGTGGGCAGAGTGACCATTGGAGATGGTTTGTTCCCAATATTGATCTTTGAACAGAAAGACCAAGAGAAATAGAAGCATGCTTTATTGTAAATCAGCCAAAGCTACTTTATGGAATTGCTTTAGGTTCTTGTTAAACCTGTTTATCTTTCCAGTGGTCGGCTCTGGCCTTCAGGATATCTTAACCGCACAAACCAATTGCTATTTTAGTTTTTTTTTTTTTTTCCACTTAATTTTTTGTTTCACAGTCAAGTGCTTTGATGAAAATAATGGGTCTTTAACCAGATATTCAAGGATTTCCTACATGTTGGGCATTTCTTTCCTACCATATGACCACACAATTTCTTGGTAGAAGCCACAGCTTCATCCATGGTCTCCTCCAGCAGTACTAGCGTCTCTTCGACACTGGATATCCAATGACTAATCTTTTCAAGTTCTATCCAAAGGTTGGCTTTTGGCATAGATTGGTGAAAGAGGGGTGAAGTCGTACTTTCATAAGCAGGGAGTGGTTTTGACTAATGATAATAAAAGTAATATAAATTTTGTTATCTAGGAAATGATTATATCAAAAGTGTCATTGTGAGACTGACTTTATTTTCAGGGTTGTCTGAATTTTTCACCAAATGCTTAGGAAGAAACAAAGTCTGAGGATTTTTCACCAAATGTTTAGGAAGAAACAAAATCTGCACTGCAAATTAGACTGATGATGTAATGGACAATTTAATGTGACATGTTAAGAAATGGTTTCATTTCATGTTCTAGATATAAATTATATTTATGCTTTTGTTTTTTGTCCTAGAAATGTCCTAGTGAGTTAAACATTAACGTTCATATTACTTTCATGGTCTTGTGGTTGCAGATCAGGAGCAATTGGACTTTGAAGTGAAGAAATTACAAAGTTATGTCAAGGATAAAACTTTATCGCTTTCAGAAAAAGGTGGTCTCTCTGACAGAGTAAGCCCACAACTTCTCAAAGCGATGGTGACTCTAAAGGATTCTAAGCAATGATTTCCGTTTGGTAAGTTGAGCATTCTCGTATCTGTGTGGAGGAGGAAGTCACTCGTTGGTGCTGCTTAATTTTGATCACCAACCAACAGGAAGGAGATGGATACAATTGTGCATCCTGAGTGTATCCATATTGCCTATTCTGAGCTTCCGATTTCAAGCTTGTTTTTATACTGAAGTGGAAACCAATTTTTTAAGAGGATTTGTCTGACTTATTTTATTTAAACATTGGTGTTTATTAACCTAATTCCTTCTCGTAAGGAAAGTACTTTTTAGGAAAAAAATTTGCTCAAAATCAATGGACATGTTAAGTCTGTACATTAATGCTGGGTAGCAATGAGTGCAACTTCGCATATTTTTGTGGAATAAAAATGTAACTGAATTCTCTGTTTAATTACGGACAAAAAAGGATTTTGCGTAGACATGTTAAAAGAGGCCTCCATAGAAAGCTAAACTTAATGATATTAAATGAGATTTACATATAGATTTAATCTATAAAAATGAATTAATAATGATTTTTGAGTAGATACCAGATGGCATGTGGGTTTCCAGTATGAAGGGTTTCCAGTATGAAGACTTATGTTCAAATCCTACTATAAAACATATCTGTTAGTTATAATGCCACTGTGGTTTGTTGAAATACTGCTGAGATATGATCATAATGTAATTTAAAAATTTATGATTTTTAAGGATGGAAACTTGCCTGAATCCTCATGGCAAAATAAATAATATATTGATTTACATAAATAGATAACCTATAAAATGAATTAATAATATTTTTTGAGTGTATATCCGATGGTGTGAATTCATGTGGTTATCTTACTTAAGTGATATAACTGCTGGTTGAAATACCACTTTGTGGTTTGTCGAAAAAGTGTGATAATGTAGTCATGATGTAATTTTGTTAAAATAATATGGCAATGTGGTAATGATGTAATTTGGATTGGTGTTATTTGAATCTCATATAACCAATTTAAAAAGTGATTTATATGTTACAAGATATAACTCTACGGTTTGAGAGGATGGAAACTTGTCTTAATTTGAATGTCAAAGGTACTGATTATATAAATATGTAACCAAAGACACAAGATCAAAGAACTTATTAGCAATCAAATGACATTAGCTTAACTGGTTAGATTCTTCAACATTCAAGAAGGAGACCAAGGTTCGAATCTTCCAAGCAATACATGCATAATAGCTAAGCTTCTTGTAACACCATCATGTAATACTATTAAATTTTAGTAGTTAAAAATGAAATCCATACGTCAATGTCAAAATGATTACCAGAGAAATAAATAGATAACTCAAAAGATCGATAATAGTTTAAGATCTATAGAGGTCTTTAAATATCAATGTTTAAAAGTAACCTCAAATTTGGATGATTTAGCTTGGATATATAATTACATAGAGCTATTAAGAAATTAATTAAAATGGAATATGTTTGCGTGCACTTTAACTTTATGTCATTGTTTCAGTTGATTATTTAGGACACTCAATGATGGAATCCACATGTTCATCTTCTAAGCTTTAGTTTTCTTAGATGACATTAAAAAATTAATCAAAATATAATATATTAGGATTGTGTTGCCTCCTACCTGATGTACTTGTTATAGTTGATAGTTTAGGATGTTAACAATGAGATTTTCATCTTGCTCTTCATCTCCTTATAGCTGATGGTATTGACATGTGAGAATTTTAAATTCTTTGTTGATTTACATTTGAATTTGCTCTTTTTATATGCTTTACTAATTACTTCCATTATTCAGCAAAATGTTATGAACATGTCTGTTTATGGAAGACAATGAACTTGTTTTTTGGGTTTCTTCTCCAATATTGCATTTTCAACTTAGGTTCTAGTGTTATTTTTGTTGGATTATCTAGATCCTTTTGTTGGGGTGTTGGCATCTTTTTTAATAGACCTAAGGTTGTCAATTTTTTTTGAGGATATTCTATTGTTATAATGTAATGTGGCCTTGTCCTATTCATTGTAACGTGGCCTTGTCCATTATTCATTGTCCTTGTCCTTGTCAATTTTTTTTGAGGATATTCTATTGTTATAATGTAACGTGGCCTTGTCCTCGTATTAAGGTATCTCCATTATTCATTGTAACATTCTAAAAGCATCCACCATTCGTTGTGTTATTATTTTATATTTGGGAAAACAATATTATTCTCTCCCTTTTGAAAAGGAAAGCATTATTATTATTTTTTAAAAATGTTTCTCCTCCTCTTGCAATTGATATAGAATGATGCATTCTCCAACATGGTAAAAAATAATTAAGGTGAAAAACCTTAGGACTTGTAGCATGTTGCTTGTCCAAGTAAAATAGGAAGGTCATCTCATCACCATGTTCTTGTTGAAGTTGTTAAAGAAGTGACTTCAAGTTGTCTTGGACAAAACTTTTGGATCTCATTAGCAAAAGTATGAGATTTGTACCTTCCCTTTAATGAATTTGATCCATCAGATGCCCATGATTGATATCACTTTGAAGATCCTACGGTTCAAATTTGGACTCAGTTTGCTTTATTGTTGTAGAAAAATTGCTATTTTCTCCTTTTGATTAATGTGTAGGTCAAGGACACCAAGCATAATTTCTTAGTTTTGTTTATAGGTATAAATTTGTCTTGAAAAAGAAGCAGGGATCCTAGTTTAGGATGTTAACAATGAAATTTCCATATTGCTCCTCATCTCCTTAGCTAATGATATTGACATATGAGATTATTAAATTCTTTGTTGATCTACAATTTATTTTTCTCTCTTTACATGCTTTACTAATTACTTTCATTATTCAACAAAAACCTATGAACATGTTTGTTTATGGAAGACAATCAACCTATTTTTTTGGGTTTCTTCTCCAATATTGCATTTTCAACTTAGGTTCTAGTGTCATTTGTGTTGTAATATCTAGATCCTTTTGTTGGGGGCGTTGTCATATTTTGTAATAGACCTATGGTTGTAAAATTTCTTTGAGGCCATTGTATTGTTATAATGTAAAGTGGATTGACTTTTGTATTCCTCACCTTGTCCTCATATTAAGGTATCTCCATCATTAGTTGTGTTATTATTTTCTATTTGGAAAAGCATTATTTTTTCTTGATGTTTCTCTCTTCCTTCTGAAAAAGGAAAGCATTATTATTAGTTTTAAATGTTTCTGTCCCTCTTGAAAAAATAATTAAGGTGAAAAACCTTAGGACTTGTAGCATGTTGCTTGTCCAAGTAAAATAGGAAGGTCATGTCATCACCATGTTCTTGTTGAAGTTGTTAAAGAAGAGACTTCAAGTTGTCTTAGAAAAAACTTTTGGATCTCATTACTAAACATATGAGATCTATACCTTCTCTTTAATAAATTTGATCCATCAGATGCCAATGATTGATATCACTTTGAAGATCCTATGCTTCAAATTTTGACTCAATTTGCTTTATTATTGTAGAAAAAATGCTATTTTCCCCATTTGATAAATGTTAGACCTAGGACACCAAGCATAATTTCTTAGTTTTGTTTATAGGTATAAAATCTTCTTGAAAAAGTAGGGATCCTAGTTTTGCACTTTGACAAAATTGCTATTTTGATCTTTGAATTCAAAGTCAAAGTTTTTGATCTCTTACACAAAAAAAGAGTTTTTTCAAATATTTGAATAGAAAAACATAAAATATTACCTAAGGTACTTCTTGATGTGCAACTTATACTTTTGGGTATTCTATGGCATTATTTAAGAGCATGTGTTCATTGCTTGGCTTAGATGATAAGCATACTAGTTTGACTGACTTGAGGTGTACAAAGAATCCATTAAAAAAGGTCACTGGATTGATTCCTCATCCCTCATCATACATTTGTTTTATTTGGGAAGAGGTATCCCTAGTCTTGAGAATCTTGGACCCCCAACCCTTTGCTTGAGTCCCACTCAAACCTTTTACTCTCCACATGGACATCACTCTTGTTCCCCTTACCCATTTGGATCCCCTCGTTGTGTCCCTTATCCATATGGATTTCATCTACATGGATCTTAACCCCCAAAACCCTCTACTGACCATGCCTTGTGGTGTTACATCCACCTGCTTGTATATTTGCCAAACCTTCCTACTATCCAAATGACACCTATTGTAGAAACAACTCCCCTCTCATATGGCTCTTCTATTGAGACCCCCTACTTCTCACAGTGTTGACCCCTTGCTTGGTTGATCAATGTGTCAAATTGATAGCAATAGATATTGTGACACATGTTCCATCCCCCTCCCATTCTCTATATATGTGTTTATGCTATCATGCAAGACTGTCAAATGAACAACTCATTTGACATGAATAATGGTATGAACATCATTCATGATATGATAAATTGTATGAAGCCAAGGGGCATAAATGACATCCACTTAGTTTCGGTGGTAGTTGACTATACAAGATTCTTACAATTGACATGTGCCATTCAACTTGTTCAAATATCAAATATATTTTTGTTTTTTTAAGTCAATTTGCATTATTAAAGGCTAATTTTCTAGATGTCATACCTTTCTCATACACAAGCCATTTTTGTCACTTTTCCTCATTCTCATTTTTCACAAATTTTGAATCGGTACAAGTTTACTTTAGTCATCTATTATAATATTTTTGTTCTTTGGCTTGAATATCAATGACCTTATCCTATGCATTGAGCTATTCATTAAAAAAATATAACTAATGAGCTTCCTACATGTGCGAATCTTTTATGATCAAGTTGTTATGGGATGTTGATGTTGTTGAGGACACATTCAATGAGAGCAAAAGTGACACATGGGGAATATCGAAATTCATTGTTATATTGAAAATGAGCAAAAATTCCATATTGAAAGATTGAAGTCCAACAAGAAATTTGGACACAATAAAGAAGATATTTAATAAAAAAAAAACATAAGCTACCTCTCTTAATAGGGAGTCTAGTACCTTCATATAATTTTTAAAAACTTGAGGTTTTTTAGGGTTGTGTACTTGGAACTATGGTAGAAACTCAAAGCATGCGGTAAGACACTTGCCTTTAATGGTTTTACATGATCAATTTTGTAAAAACCTCTTCAAGACCACCCTTTAATAATGTTACCCTCATATTTTTTTAATATTTGTGCAATGAATTTATTGAAAGAAAAAGAGAATTCATTTTTGAACACTTCTACATTTTGCACATCCAAAAGTAAGAATATTTATGGAAGGTAGGTTTTCTTGGATCAAGAAGACACTATCAATACATCAAAAATAGGAAAAAAGTAAACACCAAGTTTTTTAAGATAATCATAAATACATAATTCCAAGGCTTCCAATTGGTATGGTCCTAATAAGGGTAAAGTCAACAATAACACAAAAGAAACCAAGATAACTAAAGTCAAAAGCATAGAGAAGGTAATGCATTATGTGCTAGGGTCAAATCATCTTGATGATAGATGCTTTAATAAGAAGAGGGGCCAAAAAACATGTTTGATGAAAAGGATGGTAAAGGCAAGATGACAATGTGAATAGTTATTTCAAGTGAGACTTTGTAGACTTCATATGCTAGTAGTCCAAGAAGTATTGGATAATGGATTTTAGTTGCAAACATCACATGACTCAAGGATGGGAGTATTCTATTTTCCCTTAGAGAATCCTAAGGAGAGAGATCTTATTGCCAATAAATATAACATGCCAATATTGGGATATGATGTTTCAAAGGTTGAGATTGGAGTCATTAATACTTGTGAGAATATCCTATGACCTCAATAATATTTCCTACAAATGTTAGAAGAACCTTGTTGATTAAACCAATCCTTTTCTTATGCTTACCTTGGTATCCTTATAGACACCTAATTTTGAGCACATCATTAAATATTCGATGCTTACCAACATTTGCATCATCTTGCCAATTAGACCTCTTAATAAAATAAAACATCCAAAGATCAAATTTAGGGGTATTTATTGCTCCAAATCAAAGTGCATCATACCTGAGGTAGTAGCATTGGTTGGGCTACTAACTTTCTGGGATCAATTTTGCCAAAATGTTAAATTTCATATTTTTCCACCCAATTAACCTGACAATGCTTTATTTTGCATTAGCGTTGATATCCTTAGCACTACTAGCACTCATAAGGCATTTGTGAAGAGATGAAGCCTTTTGTCTTTGTTGTGAAGTTGGATGATATTAATCAATTATGACATAAGGGGTTGGTGCATTTTAAATTTAGGAGCTAATTATTGATGCGTAATCAAATTATAATTTATGGTCAACCTTTGGCGAAACCCTTTGAAGGTTTATGTTCTCAAGAAGACTATTTGGGAGGAGCAACACATGAAGGATCCATTCAATTTTATTCACATTCTATAAACACTTGGTTGTACCAATTGCATTGACTCAATAAAATATACTTTATATAGTCAACCTTGTATTGGTATCCATTGCTTGGTTATTAAAAAAACAACTATAGCTTGGTCAACCATAAAGAATGAGTATATATGAGCATTTCTTGTAGCGTAGGAAGTAGACTGAAATCAAATATTGCTAGAGGATATTAGACTCTTGCATAAGGACATGATTATTAACTCTTTTAATAATATCAATACCATCAAAGTAGAGAAGATCTTAGTTGCACATAGTACAAAATACACATTGATATTCATGCTCACTATTTGTGAATGAAGGTATATGAGAACATCATTTCCCTCACCTATTGTAGGATTGAAAACTAGGTGAAAAACATCTTCATCAAATTTAGAGGTTGTAGACCAAAAATTCTCGCACTCCTTTCCTCGAGGTAAACGGATCCACACCTCAAAGGGGAATGGGAGAATGGATGGTCTACACCTCAAAAGAGAGGTACTTAACCGTACCTTCTAAATGGTGATTTTTCGATGAATTAGTTTAGGGTTCACCAGGAAACATTTTGTGGCAGTTTCCACGCCTAGGTTTTGGGATTTGTTTTGATGTGTTCTTATCAAATCTCGTATACACCTAATTTTGGCCAATATGCAACTACACTAACCTATATGTAAATTTGATTTAAATGCAGACAACAAGTAACAGAGAACATAATTCAGAGAGACAATGCAATGCTTAAAAAGTGATTTCAAACTCTTACCTGTATCCGAAAGTCTGATGAAGTTTTTGATTTTTGAATGCAGTCCAGATCGTATGCAACAGGTCGATATCGTACTACGATTAGCAAGATTGTATTACGATTTGCAAGATCGTACTACAATCAGAGACCAACTGTTTCGATGTTTCTAGAAACCTGCAGATTCATGGTAGAGGGCAGAAAACAAAAAACAAAACATGCTATGGGCTTTATTGAACAAATATTGGTTCCTATATGATTTATTGAATGCAGTATTAATGGGAATTAACATGTATATGATTTGCAACTATGCAAATTATGTAATTAAATATGAATTTGGTGAACTCCAAGGATGATGATGTGCAAATACTGATCTAAATGACATAACAAATGATAAATATAAGGTAAAATGCAAATTGGGAGCTAGAAAGATGCAAAACCAGAGCTAAGGGTTGTCCCCAAGTACATTGCAATCAAGATCGTAGCAACAACAATATCGTAGCCTACAGAGCAAGATCGTATGCTGAATGCGCCCGATCGTATTACGATCTCGATATTATATCCTTTCGATCTGTGACAATATGCTCCAATATTGCGTGCAACAATAAAACAACTAGATCTAAATGCAAAATTAGGAGGAATTCGAGGGAGGGGAGTCTGGTTAAATAGGTTGGGCAAAATAACCAGAATAGGGAGGTGAATAATTTTGTTGCAACTTCTTCCAAGCTGAGCATGATCGAGTGAATCCGATCCCATACTTTTCGTGTGGTTGCTCAGACAGGGATAAAAGACGTTAAACTAAATTTATCGCTTTTCTAAGTTTGATTTTTTGTTTCTAAGCAAGATCGTATTATGATCATAAATATCGTACTACGATCGTAATGATCGTATGCCAAATTCATACTATGATTTCGTAGGCCGTACTATGATTTCGTAGGTCGTACTACGATTTTGTTGATCATAGTACGATCTCGTCAGCTAAGCACAAATTTTGAGGTAATAAATGCAACGACTATTATTTTTCAATATTTTTATCTTTTTATGCAAATGGGTCAATTTTAAGGTGTTACATTTTGCCCCCTCTTTAGCGTAGTTTTGGAAGAAAGTGCGTTAAAGAAAAGTGCAACACGCTTTACGAGGAAGCAAAAATTTACTGTGAATTTCGTTGATGATTTTAAGTTTTAATGCAAGTTGTTTTAAGATATGATATTTATGGTACCCCCTTCGAGTTTTTAAGCCCAATTGGACATTTGGGTGAAAAAATAAAAAATTAAGAGTAAATAATCATGCTAATCACATAAGACTTCATATATTTTAGTTGATTAATTTTGCATTTTAAATTTGTTTAAAATTTTTGGATGATCATGTTTTGAGTATTTATGAATGTTGTTAATCATGCTTAAATAAACTGTTTTGATGTATTTGAAAATGTGTTTTTGAAAAATATGTTTTTGTGTGATGGCAAATTTGATGTATTTAGCAATAGACCTCGAAGGATGTTGTGTTGTTATATGACTGTTGGTGGAGATCAAAGCTCGCTAAGTCATGAAGCTAATCCTATTGTGAGGAAGATTTTAATATTGCTAAAATAAAATGGTCATGTGCTTAAGAATAATCTTAAGGCTTTTATGATGAAAAAGAAATGTTTGATGTTGTTTTGGAATAATGTGTTTAATAAATATTTGGTGAAAATATATTGATTTAAGCATGAAAAATTCAAAGGATGATTTGCGCTAGGCATAGAATGTCTAAATAATTACTTAGGAATTATACCATCATCGCGAAAATCAAGATGAAATGCAGGATGATATGAATTTTGTTTGTTCTTTTAAAATGCAAAATTAATGTCAAATAAATCATTATGTCACACGTTCAAAAGATTTTATAATTTTATAAAAAATATATGGAATAATTGTTGGGCATAAAAAATTAGAAGGATGACTTGCGCTAGGCATAAAATTCCTAAGTGTGAAATTTTGAAGAAAAGTAATTACTTAGGAACTATACCATCATCGTGAAAATCAAGATGAAATGCCGAATGATAAATGTTTAATTTTTTTGCAATATTATTTAAGATAAATTATTGTGCTATGATGATAAAATAATTTATGGGAATATTAATTATCTAACAAAATTCCAAAGAAATATTTTACCTTATTTCAAAGACAAAATGCAACTTTATCTAGAACCAATGTGTGAAAAGTGAATTCATTATCTATTTTGATTGTCAATTTGATACAAAATCTCTCCAGTAACAAATGTGTGTGCTTTGTAAGGTTAATTTACCATTTTTGAGTAAGGTAATGATAAAGCAAACTTGAATGAACCAATGTGTGTACACGTGAAATGTTCATTAACCATGATTTTGTGCAGACATTGATACTAAACTACTATGTAAATCAAATTACCAAAAGCTAGCTGATCCATAAGCGGACGTTGTTTTGTACAAAATTAGGTCGCTAATGTGACAAACATATCACCACATGAAAGGAATTACCCAAGGTCAAGCAAGTTGAGTACAAATAACCTATTATGGGGCTTACCTCATGGTTTTCGAATAACTAAGAAATTCTAGGGATTCAAGTTCAATACCCCCTTCTTTTATTCAAATTTTTGGAATAGGGATTTCTTGTCCATTTCTGAACAAGGGGATTTTATTGCTTTATAATGGAACACTTTTCTTGATTTTTCTCTTTTCTTTTTCTTTTTCTTTTTCTTTCTATTTTTCTTTTTCTTTCTTTTCTTTCGGGGTACTTGCTCAGATTAGACGTAGAGCAACAAATTTTATTTGGGTAGGGAGGAGTTTGTACTTTTGCCAATTTCTTAGTATTCTAGACCACACACATGATAGGATAGCAAGGGAAAATTTTCACTTAAGGTATTAATATTTACTATGTAGAATCACTTTTTCGAATTTGTAACAAATCATTTTAAGATGTAAAAATGTGTTCTTGGTTCAAGAAGTAGCAAGATCATTTGCAAAACTCAAAATTATTTAATGAAGTAATAGTGTTTTTTGATACAAGAGAGATTTATAATCAAAGTAACAAAATCAAAATCATTTTAAAGTTGTGAAATTTAGTGCATGGTTCAAGATAACTTTTGAATTTATCTAAAATAAGATAAAATATAACTCAATTTTTTTGAAAGATAACAACAAATAAAAGTGCAATAATTTTGAAATATTTTTAGAAATTTTGATACTTTTTTGGTTTTTATTTATTTATTTATTTTTTATTTTTATTTTTGATGATGGAACTGGTGGTATACACAAGATGAACTATATACATTATACTAGGTTATTTGAGTATAGCATATCTAAGGTGGCTTCAAAATCAAAGGAAGTTTTGAAGGATAATTTGGTTGTGGTGTATGTGATTGAAGTTGATTGGTTGATAGTTGAGATTGTTGTGATGAAGGATGATGATCAGATATAGATGAAGAAAGGTGATGGACAAAAAGTTATGAAGAGGAAAATAATAGAGAACTTGATGTGATAATGATAAAGAAAGAGAGAATGAAGAACAAAATATGATGAACAAAAGGTGCTAATGATGGTAAAGAGGAAGGGAGTAAAGAGTTTGATACAACAATGATAAAGAAAGAAATAATAGAGAATACAAATTCCCTATGAATGGAAGAGGTTTGCAAAATTTTAAAGAGGGATATCTTAGTTGGGGGATTAGCCCATTGTTGTTGAATATTGGAGGAGACTTTAGGTTGAAATTTCAACACTAAATATGGATTTTCTATGCTTGTATCCTCTTTCTGATTATTCTTCAAAACTAAGAGAGATCTTAAAGGTTGGTTGGATGAAGAAATTATTTCTTGTTTATCAAATTGAGTTTATTGAGCTTGAGGTTGCTCACTTGTAATTTTTATCACATTATTAGTGTTATCATTGTGATGGGACACATTAGTATGTAATATTTGATTGGTTTCCTGTCATTGATGCTTGATTAGCTCTCTTGGGATTTTATCAATAATTGGTTCATTACCTCTTTCCTCTTTTCTAATGGATATATAAAATCAAAACCAATGATGTGTAATATGGGATATAGAGGTAAAGGATTAAGTCTTAATGAAAATGGTATAAAATAACCTTTGGAAGTCAAAGAATGATCGGTCCGATGTGGTCTTGGTTATATTCCTACAAAAACAGAACCATTCCCATATGAAGATGATGATCACCTTATAACATATAAAGAATATATGGAACAACAAGAGCTTATTAAAAAGATACATACTTGTAACATGTTGACTATGGTTTACCCAAAAATGATTTCTTCTCTGGATGAATATTTAGAGGGTGATATATGTCATGATATATCTCTTGATGAAATTTTAAGGAATGAGTTCTTCTTTGATGGATATATGCCATGTATAGCCCATATTGAAGCTAATACTCCTCAAGAAGAGTTATCTAAATGCACATTAGAAGAATTACAAGAAATGGATGTCACTTGCACCACCCAAATTTTAAAGAGATTTAAATATTGTTGTAGAAAATATTTTAAAAATCAATATTGGGACATAAGAGAACCCTCGTATGGTTAAAATTGGATCAGAGTTAAGTGAAGAGAAACAAAAATTATATATTGAATTCCTCACAAAATATTCTTATGTCTTTGCTTGGACATACACAGATATTCCAGGCTTAGATCCTTCTATAGTTATGCACCATTTAGTAGTGCACCCTGATGCTAAAACTGTAAAGCAAAAACTTAGAAAAATGCATCCTAAAGTAGCACTACTAGTTAAAAGTGAGTTAGAAAAGCTTTTGAATGTAACATAAATACACACTATTGACTATGCTAAGTGGATATCAAATGTTGCTCCAGTAACTAAGAAAGAAGCCACTAAGATTAGGGTTTGCACAAATTTTAGAGATATTAATGCTGCATGCCCTAAAGATGATTTAACTCTCCCTAATATGGATCAAATCATAGATTTCATGGTTGGAAGTGGAATTTTATCCCTCATGGATTATTTTTTAGGATATAACAAAATCAAAATAGCTCTTGAAGACCAACCCAAAATAACTTTTATTACACTTTAAGGGACTTTTTGTTGGAAAGTGATGTCCTTCAATTTAAAGAATGCTAGTGCAACTTATCAGAGAGCCATGGCATATATTTTTCATGATATGATGTATGATATTTTGCATGATTATGTAGATGATATTATTGCACGTTCAGCTAAAGAAGATGATCACATTAATGATTTAAGAAGTGTTTGATAGATTAAGAGAATATCTGATACGTTTAAACCTAGACAAGTGTGTATTTGGAGTAAAATTTGGAAAATTATTAGGAGTTATTGTTTCTATGAGAGGTATATAAATATATCCTATAAATATTAAGGCTATTCATGATATGCCACCTCCTAAAAACATATCAGAGTTAAGAAACTTACAAGGAAAATTACAAGCTATTCGTTGCTTCATTGATAAATTGGCAGATAGAACAGAACATTTTCTTAAATTGATCAAAAAGAAAATTTTCTTTCAATTGGATAAGGAATGTCAAGAAGATTTTTATAGTACTAAGAAATATCTTCTTAGCCCTCCAGTTCTTATTCTGCCTAGACCGAATTGTCCTTTCATTCTATATATTTTTGCTTTGAAATTAGCACTTGGAGCTATGTTGGCTCAAATTGATAATGAAAAGAAAGAACGAGACACATATTATATAAGTAGAACTCTAATAACTTATGAAACCCGATATAATTAATTATAAAAGCTTTATCTTGCAATTTTATTTTCTATGCAAAAGTTGCATCATTATATGCTTAGTCAAAAACATATGTCATTGCTAAAACTGATCCATTAAGGTACTTGATGTGTAGACCTTATTTATCAGGGTGTACAACTAAGTGGTCTCTTGCTCTCAGTGAGTTTGAACTCAAATTTATCAGCCAAAAATCCATAAAAGGCCAAGTTATAGCTGATCAGTTAGCTGCTGCACCTTTAGAGTCTACTCACCCTATGCACATTGAATTTCCTAATGAGTGTCTTAATCTAGAAGAAGATCATTCTGAAACTTGGACATTGTTTTTTGATGGAGCTATATGTATGAGTGGTGCAGGTGCAGGTATTATATTAATATCTCCTCAAAAACACCTTATACCGTTATCTTTTAAATTATAGTTTACTGTACTAATAATATTGTAGAGTATGAGGCTCTAATCCTTGGATTACGAGTCGCTTTAGCTTTAAAAATTAAAGTCTTGTTAGTTTTTGGAGATTCTCACCTCATGATAAATCAAATCTATGATGTTTATTAGACACGAGATGATAAAATTTGCCCTTATAAAGAATATGTGCTTAAAATTATATCATTTTTTGAGAAAGTAACTTTAGAAGCTATTCCTAGAACTAGCAACCGTGTTGCCAATGCTATGGCCGTGGTTTCTTCTCTGTTGCCTTTGGAGTTAGATTATGAGTATGCCACTATCATTATTTGCAAAATCCAAGAACCTGCTTCTTCTAAGTCTTTCTTAGATCCATTAGATGTATTTTTGATTAATGAAATTACCCTAGAGCCTTGGTATATAGATATATTTATTTTTTTGTAAAATGGGACCTTTCCTGAAGGACTAGATAGAAACCAATGTAGGTTATTGCGTAAGCGAGCTGTTCACTTCGCAATTGTTGGCAATAATTTATATAGAAGATATTTTGAAGGTATACTATTAAGATATCTCAACCTAGAAGAGTCTAAGAAAACCTTAAGTGAAGCCCATGATGGATCCTGTGGAGGAAATTTTAGTGGAAGTGCCATTGCTAAAAATCTCCTTAGAATGGGATATTTTTGGCCTTCCATGGAAAAAGACGCTAATGATTATGTGCATCATTGTGACAAGTTTCAAAGACATGATGACCTTGTCCATGCTCCTGCTCAGGAACTCCAAGCCATAACCTCTTCTTGGCCCTTTTCTAAATGGGGTTTAGATATCATTGGTAAAATAAATCCTGTTTCTGTTGATGATCATAAATTTATAATAATAGCAACAAAATATTTTACAAAGTGGGTTAAAGCTATGCCTTTAGCTTCTTGCACAGGAGTTCAAGTGTATAAATTTATTTTCAATCAAATAATTTGTAGATTTGGAATTCCATCTAATCTCATCTCTGACAATGGTACATGTTTTAAGAACAAAGATGTTAAGAAATTATGTCAAAAATATAAAATTCAACATAGATGGTCTACTCCTTATTATCCACAAGGAAATGGCCAAGGTGAAGCATCTAATAAAACATTAATCAAAATCCTAAAAATATTGGTTAATAAAATAGGCCGTGACTGGCATATACAATTATATCCTACCTTGTGGGTTTATCGAACTAGTGTTCGTACTCCTACAGACGCTTCACATTTTGTCTTGGTTTATGGTGCCGAAGCGGTTTTTCCATTTGAGCTAGAAGTTCCTTATTTATCTCTTATACTTGGAGAATATTTGAAGGAAGTTTGAAGAGAAGATTGCAAGAGGAAGAAACTCCTAAAAAGAAGTAGTCACATCAGATTTGAAAAAATGTTGACATTCAACAACAAGCCCAAAAGGATTTGTGAAACTGATTCAAGGAGATGATTTTTGGCAAGAAGTTTTCCAAATTTGAGAAAGTATTTTTTGAAGACTTCAAGACATTTAGATTCTTGAATAAGAGGCCAACAAAGAGGTCAAATTTGAAGATAGAATTTAGCGTAAGCTAAGGAGGAGGAGAAATATTGAAAGAGGCCACAAATTGATATTTTTGGAGACAACCATTCAAGTTTTGAAGGCTGATTTTTGAAGAAGAAGATTGCAGATTTTTGGGGTAGTATTTTAAGAGTTTTAGGACAACAACATAGAGTAAAAGAAATCAAATTTTTGGAGCAGCATTTGAAGAGTTTTTGAATGTGTTTTTGTCCAGCATTAGAAGGAGATAGAAGAGATGTGAATTTGAGAACATTTGGGCATATTTATAAGTGT
Organism: Wollemia nobilis; assembly: GCA_028583015.1. NCBI lineage: Eukaryota > Viridiplantae > Streptophyta > Pinopsida > Araucariales > Araucariaceae > Wollemia > Wollemia nobilis. The sequence goes on along the minus strand of JAQPPZ010016356.1, from coordinate 9,125,908 downwards.
TTTTGGATAGGTATTTGAAGGAGGAATTAATTGCAATTTAAGGTAGCAAATTGAAGGAGATAAAGTTGTGTTTTGGATTGAAGAAGTATTTGTGCTGCAAGTTTTAGAGTTTCTTGGCAGCATTTTGGAAGAAGAAAGGAGAATTTTTGAGGTTGTATATTGGTAGCAATTAGAGCTACAAATAATAGAGTTTTGAAAAACATACTTTGAAGGAGAAGAAGGGAAATTTTGAGCAAAATTTTCAAGAAGCAAACAAGTTGCAATTTTATGAATTTGGGTAGCAATCTTAGTGAGCAAAATGGTGAGCAAAAAAGTTTGTAAATTGGAGATATATAAGTTGTTATATTTCAAGTATTAGAAGCTACATATTCAAGTATTTTAAACTGACAAAAATAAAGTTTAAGTTGAGTGTCTCCAAGTTAAGTAAGGAGGCATATTTGTAATTTTAGAACCTGCAAAATACAACAGTAAAAGTGAAGTTAAATATTGCTTAAAAAAAAGGAGTGATAAGGAGAAGAAAATTCATATTTGAGAGCATAATGTAATGCTATATTTTGAAAGCACAATTGGTAAAATAGAAGTTCAAAGGTGATCCAAGTTTCAAAAAACCAAACAACATAGTGCAGAAAGCCAAGAAAAAAAGTGCAACATAGTACAACAAACCTGTCACAAAGGTAAGAAGAGAAGGAAGAGCCACCAAGGAAGTGCAAAAGCACCACAAAAGGAGAACCATAAAGGGTAGATAGAGAGAGTTGTCATGGAAAGATAGAACTACCTTGCAAAGGAGAAAGAGCCACTGTGTTGAGAAGTGGAGCCTCTAGATTGAGCAGTAAAGTCACCAAGTGAGGAGTGTTGTTTGTAGGAGGAGCCATTGAGCTCAAGGAAAAAGCTATCAAGTTCAAGGAGGAGCCACCAAAGTTGAGAGCAAGCACCATTACAAAGAGTTTTTGGAGAACATCAAAATCATGTGTCATTTGGAGTGAATCATTGGAAGAAAACCAAACTCCATAAGGAGGAATTCAAACAATCATTTTCTAAAGATACGTTGGAAAGAAGATGTTGAGCGTTGAATAATTGAATAGTAGAGAGCGTTAAGAACAGTTGAGGTGAAGAGTTGAAGATGCTACCAAGTGTGGAAGAGAAGAAGAGAATTATCAAGTGTAGGGGAGAAGAGCATTATCAAGCATAGAGGAGAATAGGAGTGTTACCAAGAGGAGGAAAAGGTGTTACGAGGAGGAGAAGCACCAACTATTTGACCTAATTGCCACTTGGAGAGGACATAATGTATTCATAAAGAAGTGAAGAGTTAATTTTCCAAGTGTCACAACACAAAAGGTAGCTCCAACCATCACCAGGAAAGTGAAACATCTCCTTGTATCCATAAGTGCATGAGGGACAAGTCATAGAAGGAATATACATAAGAGAAGAGAGTGGAGCAAGTGTGTGGAGCGTTGCATATTGATTATCAGAGAAGCCAACAAGCACATAGAGAAAGGTCAAAGTCTTGAAGACTAAAATTAGTGAGCACCATACACAAGGAGCAGTAAATACATTGGAGACAGAAAATGTTTGTATTAAAGTTTGAAGAGTTTGTTTTTGGAGAAGAGTGCCTGAAATAGAGCGCAGGTTGCAGAGTTGAAAAGTCTCACGAGGAGCAAGCTGAAATCGTAGCATGCCATATACAAAGAGGTATATAAAACATTTAAATTAATTTTATTTTTGCAAAGGTTAAGTAGGCATAAGGAATATTATTTTTAAGGTTAAGAGTAATTAATATATTATGTTTGAGATTAATTGAATGAATGGAGGAATAAGGGAATGAATTATTGAATTATAACCTTATAATATTTATTGAATGATTTGAAAGATTTTTGAAGTAAGAATAATTTAATTTGAAAGGTTTTGAATTATTTTATTCTATTTGAAATTCAAGTTTCATTGAAATATTTGCAAATAGTTTAACTTGGAGGAATAAGGATTTCTACACTAAAATAGGAATATTGAATTTGCGAATATATTTGTTTTCTAAAATTCTAATTAGGGAGTTATAAGGAATTCAAAACCAACATAGGTTTTTAAAATTTAGAAACTATATTATTATTTGGGAGTGAAGGGGTTCAAATTAGAATTTAGAAATCTAGAAATCTAGAAATTATATTGATATCTAGTCTCTAATTCAAAATTAAAGAGACACAAAATTAGAAAATTAGAAAATTTGAAATTTGAAATTGTGTCAGAATTATTGTTTTATAAATCAAACTAGGGAGATACAAGGTATTCTAAAAAATTTGAAAAGTGAAATTTTATCAAAGTTAGCATTTGATCATATAATTAAATTCAAAGTTGGTTATATCTACAATTGGGAGACAAAAGGGATTAAATTCAAAGGAAAACTTAGAAAGCTAAGTATTTTATCAAAGCTATTTTACATTCAAAATCCTAGGGAGCTATAAGGAATTCTACTCCAAAGGTTAAAATATTAAGTTAAAATGATCATGGATGAAATAGTGAAGAAATTATTTAATGAAAATAGTGATGAAATGATACATGCACTCAGGTTTTGTTCGCATGGCTTAATACCCAACATTGATGGAGATCAAGTATTTGATGTTCTAAAGGACAAATTGATTTTATTTTTTAAAGAAGCTAAAGAAAAAAAATTTACTACTTTTATGGGATATATTCATGAGAATATTTTTAGATCTTGTTGGGAATCACAAAATATCATTGTACTTACTTCTGAAGATTGACTAATGATGTATCTTTCATTAACTATCTTCAAATTTTTTCAAAAGAAGATACAAGTTGAAATAAATGATCTCAAAGAAGAGTTATCAAAAAAAGGGTCACACTATTGTGATGACTTACTAACTCATTATGTCTAAGACATACCCTCAATGAAAATATAGAAACGAAAGAAAAAGCGAAACAAGAAAAGAAGTCAATTGAGGAAGGCAAAATGAAGATTGAACCTAAAGAAGAAGGTGAATCATCAATGAAGATACAAAATCAAAGAAAGAAAAATAATAATAGGAGTCACATCAAAAAGGTTAAATAGGAATCATTTTGTGCAAGTTCAAGAATTGATCTTAAAAAAATATATTGAATATAAAATATGAAGACCATATTGAAGATTAAAGTCTTCAATAACCAAATAATGTAATACAGGGGGTGTTGGAATAATTTACCACCTTGGGTACATCTTTAGATTAGGATAATGTCCTAGATTAGAGTGTGAGTTATATTTTATGTAATGTAATAATGTGCAAGAAATGCACAAGTGTCTTGTTGTTAAGTGTGCAAGTTTGATGAGTGTAGATGTGCACAAATGCCCATTATGTAAGGGTGTACATGTCCTTAGAGTAGGAAAGTGAAGAGTCTTAAGAAGGGTGAAGGCCAAGAGTAATCCATATGAAGAGTCATATTCCAGTATATATGTGTATATGTGTGTGCAAGAACATAATGTAATGATACATTGTAATAGCACAATGTATAGTGAGAGTGTGTGTAGGTATGGTGTATTTGAGATCTCCATTTTATATCAAAATACTATTTTCATGAGCATTTGTTAATAGCAATTTTATGAGTTGTTTCAGAAGTTATTTATGATTTTTATATGTTTAGAATATTTTCATTATCTTATATTTGATATAGAAACATTATTTTAGATATTGTCATTATATTACATTAAGTATTTAGCATCCAAAGCTAACACGAAGGATTAGGGCATTTTTTAAAAAAATATCTCATCTTTTAGGAGCTATATCTTTGTAAAGGGTTATCCGATTCAGTTGATTCTTGGACCAATTTGTGCAAAATTTGAATAGCTTTAAAATGAGTGGTCATATGAAGGAATATGAGCAATATTGAGGGAGATATGACCCTATGAAGCCAACCATCCAAAATAAGGGCAGTGACAAATTTTTAAGTCAAAAAAAATGAAATTCCAAATATTTGTCAATTAGGGTTTGGATGATGGAAGGAGCAATAGAGGGCTAGGGCTTTAGTAAGGTTAGAAATTCTATCTAGGCATAACATTTTTTAGCTTAGTTTCTTTTTCCCTTCTTTTTATCCTAGAAATTTTGCATGCAAATCATTATAAAGTTTTTACCAAATATTATATTTGCTATAGGATATTCTAGTAAATTTTAGTAGTTTTTGAGTTTTAGTTTCCTTCCTATGGACCAAATTATATATAATTACTTATAATCATCTCTATTAGTAGATGTTAGTTAGTGCACCATAGAGGATCGGTCCTCTTTGCTCCAATATAGGGTGATTTTTAGTAAATTTAATAGGTATTGGCCAGGGGCTTCAACCTTGAGAAAATAGATTGATAGGAGTTGGAAGTCTCCAGGAGTGAGTCTATCATTTCTTCCCAAAGGTTTATTCCTAGCCATATTTTGTTCTAGGGACAAAAGAGATAGAATCCTAAGAGGGGATCCTTGGTTTATGGGAAGAGCAGGACTCTTCCTTACCCATCGGTATGAAGGCTTTTCACTTGAAAATGTAAATCTATCCCTAGTACCAGTTTGGATTAGGATGTATGGGTTACCTATTGAATATTGGGAAATGGATACCTTCAAGTCAATAGAAAACACTCTAGGGGAATTTCTTAAGATTTTAGATAATACAAAAATGGATTCTTGGCTATTTATGCTCAGATATTGGTCATGATTGATATAAGTAAACCTTTACTAGAATCAATCATTCTTAAGTATGGGGATAAGATGTGGATGCAAACCATAGATTATGAAAATATATATTTTAAATGTAGAAGATGTCATGAGGTGGGGCATATTGAGAGATCATTCCCTAAGAATATCCCAACATTATCATATGTAGAAAATTGCAAGAGAAACTTACAAATGGATATGGATGAAGATGGTTTTCAACTTCTAAAAAATATATCTAGACAAATAAAAGCAAATAAACAGTGGAGACTAGTAAGGAAGGATATTGGAAAAAATACCAACTCTTTTGAGGCTTTATCCTATGAATAAAAAGTAGATCAAAGCTTAGAGGACACAATACAAACAAGTTCAACATATTAGCAAGGAACCATCTATTCAATATGATCCCGATTTAGGGATGAACATTTTTGACGAACCTAAGAAATGTGTCTCATCATATTTTTAAGACTCTCTTGAATTATCATGTACCGTTCAAGAGAAAAAAATGGTAAAGAAAATGCAGTGTTAGATGTTAACACCTCAACAATTAATAAGGAAATACTAGAAAATGAGTAGGACAAGTTAAAAGCTTATGTAGTAGAGATAGGAGAGGATAAATCTGATGAAAAAGAAAGTTGTGAAAGATTATTGAGGAATAGAATAATAAGACATACTCCTGATACAGACAAGGCAAAAAGAGGAAAAACCTCAAATTATCAAGCAAGATCTAGGGGGAAGCAAGAGTAAACATGGAGAAAGGAACACAAACTAAGTTGGTTGAACTTCTTTTTACTAAACAACAAAATGATATTGGTAATTCAAAGGTAGGGCCAACAGCCCCTAATGAGACATGATTATCATATCATGGAATATAAGGGGTGCTAATACGCACTCAAAGTAGAGGTTATCAAGGACCTCTGTTTAAGTAACAAACCTAATATTATTTGTATCCAGGAAACTAAAATAACAAAAGAAGTTTCCAAAAATATGAAAGTAGTATGGGCGAGATATGAATGGGATGCTATAGATTTTGAAGGAGCGACAAGAGGAATTCTAACTTTTTGGAATCCTAATAGAATATCATGTGTAACCATTCATAAATCTAAGCTTTGGATAGCCTCTTTAGTCACATGCTTCTTTATAGATATTCATTTCATCCTTATCAATGTCTATGGACCTATAAATTAGTTAGGTATATTGGAGTGGGATTAAAGAATTTATGAGAAGTAAAGACGAAGAATCCCAATTCATGATCATAGGAGATTTATGATTTAACCAATTTGGATGAAAAATTGGAGGAATTAGGAAATTAACCCAACATATGAGATTTCTCAGCTTTTATTCAACACAATAATCTATGGGAGGTTGAGTTTGAAGAAGAAAACTATATATGGACCAACAATAGGAGAGACCAGAACTTAATAACAAAAAATTTAGATAGATGCATTCTCTCAGATCATTGACTAGATGAAGGGATTTATGCTAAAATTAATACCTTGACAAGGATTGGTTCAGATCATTGGCCAATAAGAGTTAAAATTGTGGTAAGTGAATTAAAAAAATATCATATTAAAAATATGAGCATATGTGGGAAGACCATCCTCAATTTGTTGATATGATAACACAAACATGGAATTCTTCAAGAAATGGTGGGCTATATACACTTCCAAAAAAATTAAAACAATGACATCTAGATTAAAATAATGGAACAATAACACTTTTGGAAACATTTTTGAGAAGAAAGAACTAAAAGATAAACTTTTAAAATTCCAAAAGGTGATCATAATAATCCAAGATTGGAGGAAAGGAAGTTGCCTAGTGAATATCATAATATTTTGAAGAAGGAAGATAAATTTTGGAGATTGAAATCAAGATAGACTTGGTTAAAGGAGATAAAAATAGAAAAAAATTCATAGGATGGTTATAGTTCAAAGATCAACATCTAGAACTAGTAGAATTAAATCAATAGAAGGGGTTTGGATTGAATATTGGAGTGATATTGTAATAGGATTAGAGGACTTTAAAGTTCTTAATGATAAAATTTTATGAGAAGTATATCCAGTTATTGTAGATACCTAAAATAAGACCACTTGTTTTGTATCAATGCTCAAAATAAACTAACAAGCCAATTCAAATAGCCTTAACAAATCATTCAACCCCAAAATTTATAGATAAAACCTAATAGAGGTGAATCTTCTAACCAAGAGCGAATACACCCATAGGCAAATCTGCTTTCAGCCTGATGTATATGTAAAAAATTCAAACAAACCCCTTTTAACTGCCAAAATTGACCCCAATGGTCACTTGGAGCGAATATGCCTAGAAAAAAATCCACCATTCGACATATTCATATAAGCGATGTATTTGCACCCAAAAAATAAAAAAAAATAATTGTGCTTATAGAAGCCTACTAGGGTGTAAATATCACCCTGGCTAATTTCCTGCAAGTGTAGGAATCAATTAACAGGGGAAGGAAGGGGATTGATCCCCTCCATTTTTCCAAAGCCCCCTTACCTTACAAACTCATCAAAATATGCCCAATCAAAATATCTTCCAAAAAAACTAGTTAACATGCTAGCCACATGCTTCTCCCACTTAGAAAATCTTAGAGGGCTAAAATTCTATAAATTGCCCCCTTGGAGGAAGAATTGATAATCAACTCTCTCCATAATGAATTGTTGCCAAATTCATGAATCAAAGCAAAGAAGCAATGAGGTGCTACCAAAATCCTTTCTCGAGACTAGAATAACTTCACCATGGGGCAAGAAGGGAGTATTTGGCATTAAAAGGTCAGTGATATATTTCTAAACGAGCATCATTTCTCTATTTCAAATTTTACTAACACTCTCTCTATTTGGATTTGCATCCATAGTATTATCTTCTAGATTTCATATTTTCAAAATCTAATATTTTTTTCATGAATAATATCTTTACCTATGTCTATAGGAGCTATAAGAGAACACAATACTCAAGACCACCACCAAAAACCCTAATTTTTTGACAAACGGCCCTCTACTTTCATCCATTATTGAAATTTACTATCCCTTGGTGGATTGACCAAAACCATTGAGCTAGATTGCTCTAGGTGATGTATTCGTTTAGACTCTCTGTCCACTTCTTTTTGCAAAACTCAACATTTGACACCTCTCTACCACCTGAAGTGAATCCGTTGAGTAATCCTGTTCTAGGTGGTGTATTCACATGTAGTGTATATGTTATAATCCCACAAAACCCCTTATCCTCTATCCTCTAGCACCTTGAGCAAATCCATCAAGAGACCCTATTTTAGGTAGTGTATTCACGTAAGATAACTAGACTATCATTTTGATAGAACTATCCATCTATAGTCCCTCGACACTTAGTATGAATCCATCTAAACTAGTTCTAGATGATATATTCATCATTTATCTAAGAATGCTCAGATTCCCTATCCCATATAGTATCCAGTCTAGCCAATCCATCCAGTTGCATTAATTTTCCAATAGAACACTTTTGTTGTCTAGTACATCTATCATTCTTTCATTTTTTCCTATTATAGCGAATTTGCCATGCAAAAAAATTCTAGTTGGCGTATACGCTCCATTTATTTTTTCATCCAATTCCAAGGTAAGGTCACCTTGATTTTTGCATAAATAGAGGGCCTGACTGTGAAAACTAGGAAGAAACAATATTTCAACTATTTGATAGGCCCCCAAATCATTATCCTATTTTTTTTGTTTATTTTACAAGTTTTAGTAGATCTGTCGGCTGTAGGAATTTCAACCGATGTATTCATACAAGAGATGTATTTACTCATAAATGATGTACTCACACCGACTATCAAAACAGGTAAGTACCCTAATCCCCCAGTTTTATAGCTTGTTCATAGGCTTGTTTTTTTTCTTTTACTTCATCATTTTTTTAATTTTAGGCACATAAAAAGGGATAAATTGAAAGAATACTTAGCTTAGTTAGCATCTTACTTTGTTACAATAAGCATTTAAAATAAATATTGCATGTAGGTTAATTGCATATGTTAGCCTTCTTGCATCCTTGCCCTCATAACAAAATCATCAAAGTCAAATTGCATATAGGATAAAATTGTACTCTTGCTTAGTTGCTTTCATATTGTATTGCATCACCCTTTCCTTCATACTAGATTCTAGAATAGATAGCCAAAACTTAGGTGTTTGCAAAAATTGAACACATAAAATAGATTAGGGAATCTCTAAATCCCTTGGTGAACCCATAACTCCCCACCAAATATAAGTACTACATGTAAAACATAGTCATCAATAAAACAATGGGTTAGCAATGGTGTCTTTCTTGTTGAGTGTGGACGACCAAAAAAAAGGAAATGAAATGATGAGTGTCATTATTGTCATCATTTAATTTTAAATATTTGTCAAATCCAGGTGGTGTCCAAGGCTGTCTGCGATAGAAGGTTTTGGCAAGTTACAGTTCAGTCATTAGTTCACAAGCTTTATTTTATGAAATAGAGGTTCATTTGGTCTTTCAAGGTCACACTAATTCCTAATTTGTAGAATTGAAACTAACTTAATTTGCAAGAATTAAAACTAACTTAATTTGCAAGGATTGAAGTTCTAATTTGCAGAATTGAAATTACTAAAATAAAAGCTAATTTATGCTTGCTAATTTGAAATGAAATAAATGGAAAATTATAATTTGAAATCTAATTTAATTCAATCATGTTAAATTAAAAATGCAAAAAGTTGTTAGAAAAATGCTGCAAAAACTTGTCATAAAAAGCTGTAGGAAAATTGTTAGAAACATGTTGCTGAAATGGACATGCATAAAACAAGGGAAATAAGAACACACAAAAATAGAGGTCAGCTAGCTGTAAACAAATTCACACATCACAATTGAAACACACTAAAAAAATATGTTGGAAGTAAAGAAAACTACTGTTACAATATTTTAGCAAGAAATTGGAGAAAAACTGCTAAAACATCATAAAAACCTGAAAAACTGCTCCTTCCTCTAGCCCTGAGAGTGGGCCCTTAATCCTTGGTCTAGAATAAGGTTTAATCACACCAAAATTTAAATACTAAACACTCTCACACTCATGAATCAACACAATTGGATAAAAACTGCACTTTATTGAAAACTTGCTATTACAAAATGGTGATTGTTATAATTCAAACTTTCTGACTTCTGACTCATATTTTGAAAAACTCATCCAATGGGTGAGTATCATATTTACATTATTTCCTACATGAATAATTGCAACTACCAAATCAATGCCTTGTGTTGTCCATGCGTGTTTTGCTTATGTTGTTGTAGTAGACTTGGTCTATTTCAAGACAAAATCTGCTGCAACAATTATCCATGCATATTCAACTAATGGAAAAAGGTCAAAAGTATGTGAGATAATATTTTTACACTTGTCATCATGCTATCTCCTTTTATTTCCTACAAAATAAATGCAAACTATTCCATTTTATGTTGAAATAGACTATTTCTGCCCTTCATTTCGAAGAGCTTTGGAATATAAGGCAAATTTTATGGAATATCTTATTGTCGATAGTATAAATTGCATGGGGATGCATCCAAGTCGATAAAATATCTTATTTGGTCTTCATTAATATGTTTCAATTGCTTTTTATTGCTACTTTTGACCGCTTCAAGGTTCTCCTTTAATGTGATAGGTGGTTGGTTTTTGTATGTTGTGCACAATCTCTTAATGCCTTGTTTTGTAGCAGAGACTATTTTGGTGCCATGTCACCTCAACCACTTGGTTTTAAGGTGGTAAAACATTAAAAATGCCTTATTTAATTATAAATCACAATATGTTTACTTGCCATTAATTTTGCTATGTTATTTTTTCAACAAAAATCATGCAAAAACAATCATAAAATGCAGAAAAATAATCAAAATAGGGGTACAATATTCCTAAACATCCAATCATGCAAAAATAAACAACTAACATACTTTAATCAACTATTTGGCATAAAATACTATTAAAAATTGGTAAATAACAATTTTAATGTGTAAAAAATGTAGCAAAAATGAGGTATTTCTTGGCCTCATCATTCCCCCCAACTTGACCTAATGCATGCTCTCATGCATTTTTCTGGGCTATAGAGGCACTGAGATCCAACTACTTATACCAATTCCCCTAAAATTTGTAGTTTCTAGGATAGTATCCCTTGTTTTGCTTTAACTTCTTTAGCCAATTCTAAAATTGTTGATCAAGCTGAGGATCAGAGTCAAAGTAGAATGGAACTAGTGTGATAATGGTGGGTGGCCTAAAACTTAAGCCTACCCACTAATGTTTTAATGATAGAATCATCTGCATCACTTCCTCTTCCATCTTATGTGACCATAATATTTTAGTTGGTGACATGGGCTCTCTTTTCTGTAAAGATATAGGTAATTCTACCCACGTGCTTTTACATGTTGCCAAGGAGTTGGACAAATTATCCCTATAGTACTATTGAAAGCAATCCAAACTATCTTGAAGATTCTAAATATATGTGATTTTTATATCTGGCCTATTCATCAAATTGAAATGTTGGCTTATTAATACTAAGGGATTGGGCCAAATATACCTTAACAACAGTCCAAGTCATAATTCAATCTCCTTATTCTATCTTTTCTCCTGATCCCAATATAAATGATTGTTCAAAGTTGAGGCAAAGGATCAGAGTTGTGCATCACTTATATATATTAGTGGCAAAAATTCTACATCTTCTACCATGACATATTTGTGCAAAAAGAATTCACACAACAAATTTTTCTACTCCTTAAGACATTGTAAGTATGCTTCTAGAAAGTCTTGAGCAGTAATTAAATCATAGGTTGACCAAAGTAGATATGCATTACCTACCATATAAGGAATCATTCTCTAAAAAGTAGGTTGTACAACCTGGTAGGCCGTCTGCATTGTATTAAGCATTTTGTATTATGACATAAACTTTACACCTTAACCTACAAATTAGCAATTTTTATAGCTTGTGTCTCATTTTGCTTTTCCATGGGTTTCAGTGCTGCAATGTGCAACTCCAAGATTTGGTAGTGTGCCATCCACCTTGCAATATCCTCATTGTGCTTTACTAGTGGAATCATATCAGGTGAACACACTACTGGTGGAGTTTTATGCTCAGACAATAAATTAACCTGAATTCCTATTTTTGTTGTTTGCACTCTTTGAACATAACTAACAAAAATTGGATTTGTATCTGCTTGAGGTGATGTACTTACTTGTAGTGGGGTTTCTTGAGCTTTAGTTACTTCACCTTCTGATGTGCTTTTCCCTTTTTGTTGTTTTGGAGATGTATCTGGGAATTTTGGCACATTTTCTACACATTTTGATGTTAGAAATAAAACAACATTAACTGACTTTCTCAACCTATGCCAATTTAAAGATGAGTCAATTTATGACTTTGGAAACTGCTAGAGGTAAGTCATAACAAAATTACCATTCTCCCTCCCCATGGAATAATTAACAAGAATATTCACAAGGAGCTATTCCAAACCAATCTCCTTGTTACTACAATTGCAACAATATAGAATATTCAAAGAAGCTCTCGCTCAAGCCCAGGTAATTGAAGAGATTAAAATTCAATAGGATGAGATAAAGCTAAATAAGAAATAATGGAAAAATAAGTGCCAAAGGGGAAACAACTAGGGCTAGTCCAAGACTGGTTATATCAATCAAATAGTCTTAAGCCAACCACCGTAATAAACACAACAAGCTCAAGTCCAAGTACAACAACCCCCACAACAACAACATAATTACCAAGCGGTTACACCCCCACAACAAATGTAAAATCAAGCTCAACCTGTAGACAATCATCAACACCAATTTAATCGATCACCCTAAAATTACACCCCATAACCTGAATCATACTCATCGCTTTTCCAAAATTTGTATGATGCACAAGCTATTACCTTGCTAGAGATAAAACCTGAGGATTCAAATAAACCATGTGGAAAAAAATATAAGGAGTATTTGTATTGTACTTTTCATTAAAAAAAGGTAATGATATTAATGATTGCTATGCATTCAAAAATGTTGTGCAATATCTGCTTGAAAGGGGACATATCAAGATTGATAACCCTTTAGCCCAACAAAACCAAAACCTTGGTATATATCAAACACCACTACCTCATCATGAGGTAAATCAACAAATGACTAGGGCATCAACTTCTATAGTTCTCTCCAACCAAGTCAATCATGTATCTCAAGTATACCAAGGTTTTGTAGGGGTTATTCATGTAGTCACCCTTGGGAAAAAAAGCACACACCACACACAATAAGCAAACGGACCAACTCAAGCAGTACCTACTCCTATAACAAAAAAAACAAATATTCATATACAACCAAACCTCAATATTCCATCTCCACCCATCCACTTCCCAAGTCATTCATGCAGGACCATCATCACATTGAGGATCCAATTGACACAGAGCCTAAGGATGACCTCAACCAAGTTATCCATATATGAGCTTATATAGCAATCTCTCCTATATTGTGAGGAATCGATGGAGATTTTAAAATCCATCAAAATTTAGATAGAATATCCCAATACCTTCAACACTTTTATGAGGAGTATTTAGACTTGTATGGAACCTTCAATTTTTTTCTATAACTTTGAAGAAAATAGCATATCAGAGTTACCCGATCCTTCATTGCATATTGTAGATAACATTGATCAAAAATCCTTTAAATGAGTGCTCATTGATACTGGATCTTCTATCAATATCATTACCACTGAAGCTATCCAACATCTCAAAATGCCACCATCCCACATCACATCATCAACCATCACCTTGCAGGTGTTCAATGATGCTTTGTGCTCCACGGTAGGAAATGTAGTTCTACTTGTGACAGTGGGGGTGAAAATTATCCATACACTCTTCCATATCCTGGAGGGGTCCATGTAGTACAACATACTTCTCATCCATCCCTGGAGTAGAGAAATGAAGTGTACTCCCTCAACGTTGCATCAATACTTGAAATATGTGCATGAGATAAAGATTCAGTGAATTCCAGTTGGTATTGAGCCTTTCAAATATTTCAACTTGATTTCAAATCCATATGAGCAACCCTTCCCATCCACTCATCTGTCCATCTAACCACTCATCATCAGAGCCACTCCAAATCACAACACCTCATCCAAAGAACCCATACCAAAAGCTCTTCCAATCACTGATCCAAATCATGCCTCCACCTCAACCACATTCCATTTTCCAATCACACCTCATCATCCCATAAATCAACCATCACCTTCATAAAACCACATATCATCAAATTAACCAAAAAATCATACCTCATCACACACATATTCAATTTAAAAAGTCATCCCATATCAACTGCTAACCAACAACCACCCCACTCAACAAATTACATCCCCCAAACCATCTACTATCTCATATATGGGGCCACCTATCTGAGAGGAACCATCACAGCCTACACCATCTCCACCACCTGATACATAAATCACCATTGGAGCCTCCACATCCACACCTGAGTCATCTACATCCACCACCACTCAAGTTGTAGTCCATATTGACAATCCAAGCATTGGTGAGTACATAGTTGAGAATGTTACAATAACACCACCTATACAGACTGTTAGAGATTATGGCTACCCACACGACCCACCTTTAGCCATAGGTGTACTGTATAACATGGGTTCAGAACCAAACAAGATTAATTTTGTATATGGGAGAGTGGATTCTTCGTTTGACCCACCTCCTCCTAATGATGAATCCATGCAACAATTTTGTGCCAACTTAGAGTATCTATCCAATCCAGATTTCCCTATGCAATATTTTTATCGGGTTAACTGGTAGAGATATGGCCTTGGACGACATGAACAGGGTCTAAAAAACATTGTTGAACCTCACTATCGAGAGGTACATAATCACTCGGACTTAGGTTACAAGCCAAAATCTTCTATCACCTCATTTGAGCATGAGTTTCAACAACTCACACTTGATGTCGAGAAGGAAGATAGAAAATATAGTGATGATAGTAAGGATGAATACATAGACCCTGAATTTGCACCTCATTTAAATGAGGTATTTCTGAACATGTGACGACACATTGACATGATTAATTACATTTCCAATGATGACTATGAGGAAGAATTTAGAGAGGAATTTGATGTCCTATCTATTACCTCCAATTATTTTGAAGAAGATACGGCCCCAATAGTGCCCATATATGAAAGAGATGAGTACAACATTAGAATGTTTCCCATCCATCAATCCATATTTCACTTACACCTGCCACAAGAGAGACCTAAGCTAGATCCACCACCACCACCTTGGTTGGCTACACGACAAAACTATTATTTATTCTTCATAGGTCAATTGCTCCCTAGAGAGAGTGTGCGAGAGAGCTCACCTTTCGAATCACAACCACCTCACTATTAGAAATATTGAGTTGTCATTGATGTCAAGGTGTATGATAGTCAAGGCAAAAATATTCCCCATGAGGTTGATGAATAGCATGCAATGGATAATATTTAAAAGTAAGGTATATCCTCGAAGTATTTTTCTAAGAGAAGGATTAATAATATTTAAATGTCAATTTTAAATATTATGAAGAAGGACAAGGTTTAAAAGGTTTATAATATTTATTTTTTAAATATTATACAGAGGGACAAGTTTTAAAAGAGAAAGCAAAGCAAAGGTTTAAAGGAGAAGACTAGGTTTAAATATTAAAATAAGCCCAAAAGTTTAAAGTTTAAATAGAAGGCAAAAGGGTTTAATTAAAATCAGTTGGGACAAAGGTTTGAAGGCCTAAGTTTAAAAAAGTAATATTATAATATTTTAAATATTATAATATAAAGTTACAAGCATAGCGCCAATGTTTAAAAAGCATGCTTTAAATTCTTAAGCGTCGACATCGTGTGAGCATGGAGGTAAAAGGTATTTAAATAAAACATTAATCCAATGCAATGCTAAGGTTTGGAGTGTGTGCATTTTGATATCCGCTCACGCTTTTTGAAACGATGAATCATAGAGGAGAAGGGGCACAAATTTTGGTAGAGGGCACAATGAAGATAAGGAAAAAGGGTTACACATTTGGTTTTAACTGGCAAGCTAGCGCAACTAGTTGTTTGGGTAGTGCTAATGTGCTGTGAGAGAGGTGGCCATAGGTTCGATTCACATGGGTGACATGCAGGTGCTATTTTGGTGGTAAAAATATTGTTTTGCATGGTAGAAAGAAGGTTTTAGAGTTAAGTTGTGCATTGCTATTGCTATTTGTTGGTATAGCCCAGCTAGACTCCTATCTAGAACTAGGGCATCGTGGGCCAAGAGGTCATAGGATCAAATCATTACGAATGATTTTTTGCAAGGCAGAAGAGAATATTTCGTGCACTTATGAAAGGTGAGAATAAATTTTGATTAAAAGTTGTTTTGCAAAGGTACTTCATTCGTTGTGCATTATTGGAGTAAATATATTATTTTAAATTTGATCTAGAGGGAGTCATAAGGTGTAAACATATTATTTGATATTGTAATAAGGTTATTTGGGTCTTATTTGAAAGTTGTGATTCTGCATGTTTAATTAGGAGATATAAGGTGTATTTTGGTTTATATTGAATTATATTTTTGGCACATTAGAAAGGAGGCATAAGGTGCATTGTGGTATTTTTGTTGATTGTATTCTTGCTTGATATTTTGAGGGTTTTGGTTCATTATTAAGGGCTTTATGTTGTGAAACCAAAAAGGAGTTATAGAGCATTATTTTCAGGTATTCTTGTGCACATATTTTAGAAAGGATTTTATGTGGATTATTTGAAAAGGAGTTTTGCTAACTTGTTTTGAAGTGGCCAAAGAAAGGGAGTTATTTTGAGACAAGTTTTTGAGGACACATCTTCATCAAGGAAGTTTTAGAGGTATGGTGTTTTAACTCCTACTCAAAGTGGTGTTGTTTGAAGAAAATAGTTTTAAGTCATAAGGTGGAGATATAAGGATTAAATTATGTGCATTTTTGGAAATATTTGTGCTAGAGTGTGAAAGCTAAGTTGTGATTTACTATTGAATGAAATTGGAGACACATATGCTAGGACTTGAGAACAAAGTTGTGCATTATTGTTGAATGAAATTGGAAACATATGTGCTAGGGTTTGAGAACAAGTTGTGCATTATTGTTGAATGAAATTGGGAATAAAAGTGCAAAGTTTTTGAGAACATAAGTGTACATTGTTTTGAGTGATATTGGAAATGAAAATGCAAGAGTTATAGACCAGATTTATGAAGCCAATTTGTGCATCATCATGATTGATTTTGGGAATATATAAAAAAAACAAATTTATGAATTGTTCATGATTGATAAGGACTTGTGCATTGTAATTTATCTTGAAGTAAAGGTGTAACTCAGCAATAACCAGGTCACTTATCAAGTGCTAGACTAGAGCTACCTTTAGAATGCAAAAAATGTGAGACATGTGAAAGCGACAAACTTAATGAATGTGAAGGACATATTGAGCATTTGTTAGTGCATATCATTCTTTATATTTTCAAGAGATTAAACGAATTCTAGGTAGAATATGTATAAAGTGCTTTAGTTAAATAAAACACATTGAATATTAGATAAAAGCACTTGATGACATCATTATGCAAGATAGATAAATAATTTTTGTATACAAATTTTGGAATAGAGTTAAGCAAGTTTTATGAGCAGGTTGAGGAGGATATTTGAGTAGATTTGTGAGCATATTTGAGCAAAGTTGATAGTAGGTTTTGATGAGCAAGCCTTGTGAGAAGGTTTGAAGCAGATTTGAGTAGGTTTTGTAAGTTGGATTGAGCAGGATTTATGAGCAGGTTTTAAGTAGTGATTTAAGATTTTATTGAGCAGAATTGAGCAAGCCTTGTGAGCAAGCTTGGGGTAGATTTGAGCAGGTTATGTGAAATGGATTGAGAAGATATTATGAGCAGGGTTGAGCAGTGATAGTAAGAAAATTTGATTAGGTTTTGTAAGCATATTTGAGCAAGCCTTGTGTGTAGGCTTGGAGCATATTGGAGTAGAGTTGAGAACATGTTTTGATGAGCAAATTTGGGAAAGCCTTGTGTGTAGGATTGGAGTAGGATTGAGCAAGCCTTGTGTAGGCTTGGAATAGGTTTGAGCAAGTCTTGTATAAAGGATTGGAGTAGACCAGAGTAGAGGGGATTGGTATCTCCTATGGATATAGGTCCATGAACCAGAGCAAATGGGATTGGGATCTCCTATGGATAGAGGTCCATGAACTTGAGCATAGGGGATTAAGTTCTCCTTTGGGTTGGTGCCCATAAAAATTGTAATAGGGAATTGGTTCCCAAGATATTTGTTGAGAAAATTTATAAGAAATATTTTCTCTATGGATGTAGCCCACATTGGATGAACCACATTAAATTTGTGTCTCTTATATGTGTGATTATCTGTGCATGGTTTCATTATTACAATTGATAATATTGTTGTGAAAATAAAAGTAAAAAGTTTTATATTATAATATTCATCCCCTTAAATATAATATTATGTTATTCAATTGGTATTAGAGTGGGTTCCTTTGTGAAAGTCTAAAAAACTTGAAGGTAGATCTTATAGGAGCACAAATGGCACATCAAGAAGGATTTTCATAAAACAGGGCACCATTGTTTGATGGGACTAACTATAATTTCTGGAGCATAAAGATGAAGACATTTTTATGGTAGGGATATGATACATGGAAATCAGTTAAGGATGGGTTCACACCACCTACAAATCCTCCCACAGATGCAAGTGGTAAGAAACAATATGAAAGTAATGCTAAGGAAATGAATGCAATTTTAAGTGGGTTATGTGAAACCAAATTTGTGAAAGTCATGCACTGCACTTCAACAAAAGAAATGTGGGATAAGTTACATAATACATATGAAGGATATGACAAGGTCAAAATGGCAAAAAGTCAAACACACAGGAGAAATTTTGAAGAATTGAAGATGAAAGATGAGGAAAATATTTCTACGTATCTACTTCGTGTTGATGAGGTTGTCAACACTATTCGTGGACTTGGAAAAATATTTAGGAATATACTATTGTTTAGAATATATTGAGGTCACTCCCTTGAGGTATGATGCAAATATTTCAGTAATAGAAGAGATGAAGGATCTCAAAACTTTAGTTATGAATGAGCTACATGGAATACTCACAACCTATGAGACGAGGATAGAAAAAGAAAAAACATCCAAATGAGAGGTAGAATTCCAATATTCAAAGAAGGAAAAGGAAAAATAACCAGAATCAAGTGATGAATCAAGCAGTGAATAAGAGGTTAACTTTGTGAGAAGAAATAAGAAGGGTTCAATAAAACACAAAAATATGCAGACTGTGAAATGCTTTAGTTGTGGTAACATTGGTCACTATGCAGCTAATTATCCACAAAATGGATATAGTAGCAGTGAAGAAGAAAAGGAATATGAGAAAAATAAAGAAAGAAAATTCTATCATAAAAACAAGCATGGTCAAGGCAAGCATGAAAAGAAGATCTTTCAAAGGCATAATTTTTTTTTATGTTGAAGAAGCAAGCAATGCTTCCAATGATAGTGATGAAAGCCTCTTTGATAGTGAGGAAGAAGAAATTCTATTTTTGGCCATAGAAGAAAAATAAGATGCCCCTATTATTGAAGACCAAGAAGAAGAAAAAGTTTCAAAATATGAAAAGGAAGCCACTATTGATATGGAAGAGGAACTTGTTTTTGAGCTTGAGGAGTTGAAAAGGAAGAATTTAAAATTGAAGGCTCAAGTTCAAGAGGATGAGGATGTAGCACCCTAAAATTGGCGCAGTGATATTATAAAATTTACATTCACCTTAGTAAATAAATTTAAATTCAAATTTAACCTCCCAAACCGCCCGTTAACCGTCGAGAAATCCGTTTCCCCCTTTTCTACGTGCCATTTTTAGAGGTTGTTTTGACCGTTTGACGATATCGTCGCCGATCGTACGATATCGTCCCGGATTTGACGATTTCGTCTCGGACTAGGACGTCCGGACGATCTTGTCGCAAAACTGAATTTGCATAGTTGGAATCTGTTCCAACGGGTCTCCAATCTGGGCGAAGCGTGTCTGTGCCATTGGGACCCTCCCCGTTGGAGATCTCCCAAATTGGGATGATCTCCAACCTCCTAACTACTCCCCCTAAGCCTATTTAATCTCTAAGATTTTCCCTCCCCAACCCCTGGCTGAAATTTTTTGCAAAGTGATTCCCTCTGCGTCAAAACATCCTAATCTTGCTTTTGCACTAGTCCCATAGCAATTTTGTTGTAGGTACATCACTAATTTTCAGCCGGAGCCAACATCCATCGTCGTCGATGAACCTGTTCAGATCGGAGGCGATCCCGTCAAATGCGAGACGATTTCGTACTGATGCGAGACGATCTCGACTGCAGTCCACATCGAGGCAATCAATGCCTGGAGTTTGCTTTTCTCAACCTTTTCTTTGTCATTTTATGCTGCAAATTAGATCATTTACTCAGTGTTTATATTATTTTGCATTTGGAGTTCACCCATTTAGCTTAGATTGCACATTAAGTTCATGATTTGTTGTTAAAATACAGAAATTGGCTAGGATTGCTGTTTTAAACTATTGCTCAGTATTCATTTTATTATTTGGTGTAATTTGCCTCTGTTAGCACAGTAGAATTTCTTGTATTTTGCATCTATTTTTTGTTTTGCAGGTCTCTGACGAATTCGTCTGACGAATTCGTCAGATCTCAGACGATTCTGTCAGTTTCAGATGATTCTATCAGATTGCAGGCGATTCTGTCAGATTACAGGTGATCCAGACTGCTTCAAACGTCAGAATCTTCTTCAGACATCCGGATCAGGTATTCTTCATTGTCATTCTATAAAATTCTCTATTTTTTGCTTTCAAATCTGTTTGTTGTGTTCATGAAAGTTGCATTTTCATGTAGTTTAATTTAGATTCATTCGGCCAAACCTAGGACATGAATGCTTAAGATTAAAACGAACACATCAAAACACATTCCAAAACCTAGGCGTGGAAACTGCCGCTAAATGTTTCCTGGTGAACCCACCATCCGTCGAAAAATCACCAAAATACACCTCCCTTGAGAGGCGGGACCTTCGCAAAGTCCTCTCAGTCCGAGGTACCGCACCATCCTTTTCCCATCCTCCTTCCGGGCGCGGATCCTATAGCCTGAAGGTAGGGATGCGAAAAATTTGGAGCGATACATTTTGGTGAACCCGACGTGAATGCATCATAACCTTTTGAAAACAAAAACAAAAAAAACAAAAAAATATATATATACAAGAAAAACAAAAACAAAATCATCATTTCAAGTTTGTATGTTTTATATTCAATCCTAAATAGTAGATGCTAAATATTACTTTTAGAAGTACTAAAGAAACCATGAGTTTTTACTCAAATCAATATGAGTCCATCGGTAATGTTGGAAGAATTCAGCTAAATACATTTGTTGATTATGACCAACCTCATCCCTATTCAACACCACCTCCATCACACTCTTCTTATTTTTCATCCATAACCCAACAAAACAATCCCTTTGCCAATCCTCTTCATAATGATATTATCTATTCTCCCATATATCCATATTATGTCTATCAATCCACATATAATCCTCCGCCACCTTTTCAAAACTCTTCTTTCAATACAACACATCCATTTCAACAAGAAAATACTTATTCTTCCAATTCTACCGTGCACTCACCTCCTACATCGCAATCTTCCTGTCATCATTCTACCCATAATAAAGAAAGTAGAGGTGAGAAACCATTAGGTCCTTTTATGACGAAATTCCTAAGGCATTTATCAAAAACCTCTCAAAAACCTTCATCACGTAAATTTACTAGGCTTAATCAACCAATGGATATAATTCTCAAGTATTTACTTGACACAAATATTATTGAACTTCCTTCCATAAGACAACCTGATACCACATCGATTGGTTTAAACCCGAGCTACATTGTGAATATCATAGAGTAGATGGACATATGACACAAAATTGTAAAGATTTAAGATGTGCAATTCAAGATTTGATTGATAAGGGTCTTTTTAATATAAATGAATTACAATCTACAATTGATTATAAATCTCCAAGTAAACTATCAAACTCCTACACAACAAATACCAATAATCAATCAAGACATGGGGATCTCCCAAGAACCCCTACTCAATTATCAACAACAAGAAACCAATCAAATATTGCATGTTAATGTGTCCCATCATGATGATATTATTAATATTGTAACAAAAACTACAAATGAGCAACCTCAAGTTCAATCAACTCAATCTGATATTCAAGAGATGGATTCCTCATTTGACCAACCTTCAAAACTATCTTTGGCTATAGAGAATGATCCAAAATGGAATGTAAGCATAGAAAGCTCATCTTTAGAATCAAAATCTCAATCTGAAATCCACTTTGATAACCAACAACAAGTGATTAATCCTCAAGCAAAGATATCCCTTTTAGAAGTATTACAAATTGCTCATAAGGAAATTTTGTTCAAAATACCTAGCCAACAATTTGTTCCTCATCATATTTTCTCTAAGAACATAATTAATGGTATAAACCCTCTTGAGGTTAACCATATTTCATTCTATGATGAGGATATTCCTTCCTCTACTCCACAAGAAGACTCCTATCTTTACATTATCGGATCTAGTAAAGAAACACTTGTTAGAACTATCATGGTAGATAATGACTCCTCTCTTAATTTATGCACTTATCAATTATTTCAAAAACACAAATTAAAGGAAGAAGATAGTAATGAATCAAATGTTATTATAAAATCTTTTAACAATGAAATTCAAGAAGCTCAAGGTACTATAATTATTCCCCTTAATATTGGATCCAAGATCCTGGATACTTTATTCTATGTAGGATATTGTCCTTCACCTTACAAACTACTTCTCCAGAGTCCTTGGATTCATACGATGAGGGTTGTCCCTTCCACTCTTCACCAATGTTTGAAGTTTGAACTTACAAATAAAATTGTTACCATACATGGTGACCCAAAACCATTTGAAGAATATTTAACGATTGAAACATCAAGTTCTATACACTCTCTATTGTCACAATTATTTTTTATCCATCACTTTTCTTCATCCATATATGATCATCCTTGTTTACCAAATAACACTCATGCATATCTTTCACATATACTTTCTCCATCTTATCAAGACTTGGAAGATAATAATAAGAATGAAGAACCTTCTTATCCTTCTGACATTTTATTTTGTAACATGATCAATTTTCCACATATAAAAGTCAAATCTTTTGCTACATTATTCTACATTATAACAAAGCTTTTGTTATCACTACCTTTTATTCATCACCTTATATTCTTACCTTCACCTCAACCAGATTATCCTTCAAAACCTCCTTTGATTTTGAAGCAACCTTAGACATGCTATACTCAAATAAACCTTGTATAGTGTATATAGATCATCTTGTATATACCACCAATTTCAATTCATAAATTAAAATCAAAATACAAAAAAATCAAAATCCTCAAAATCTTCAAAAAAATACAAATGCAACTAAGGAACTTAAAGGTAAATTTGAGCCCAACTGGCTTGGACCATACATTATTACTACGCTAAATTTGAATCAGGAGCATATAAATTATCTACCTTAGATGGTAAAGAACTTAAAGAACCCATGAATATTTTGCATCTTAAACGTTACTATGCATAAATTTGGTCATTTCATCCATGTATATATTTGTTCAAAATTACTATCTTGTATTTCTTTCAATTTATTTCAAAAACACCAAAAACATTCATAAATCTCCAAAAATCTTCAAAACTATCTATTGCATTTATTTAAGGCACTTGTTAAATTTTTTTTTCACAAAAAAAAAAAAAAAATAATGATAAAAACAACAATATGCTTGACTCTTTCGAAACCAAAACAATATAATGAAGAAAGAGAGAGTCAACATTCTCAAAAACTTCTCACAAATCATTTATATATATTTTCTTACAATTATTGCAGTTATATGTTTCAACTTATTTTGGATAAATTAGCATTTATTTTGAATCCCTCACTTGCACACTCACAACAATAAATATCTTGATTTTATTTGGCATGATTACTAATCTCTCTTATATCAAAGTTCACAAAATTCAATTAAATAAAGTTTGAGCATAGAGAATTGATCTTGTTATTTACTTAAACCACACACATCTTTCCACAATAAAATGATTATATTTGTAATTTCCATGTTTTGCTACATAGTAGAACTGATTTCTTGAGTGAAAAGTTTCCCCTGCTATCCTATCATGCACATGGTCTAGAATCTTTGAGAATTGGCAAAAGGACAAGCTCACCCCTACCCAGAATAAAAATCCCTTGCTCTACAACTAATCCGAGCAAGTATCCCTAGCAAAGAAAAAGAAAAAAAAAAAAAAAAGTTCAAGAAAGAAAAAGAGAAAAGAAAAATGTTATTTCAGCAATGTTCCAAGCATTATCAAGCAAAAGAAATACAAAAAGAAAAATAAGCAAAGTTCAAAAGAAAGCAAGAAAGCAATAAAATCCCTTTCCCTACCCTTTGAAAAGAAAAGAAGGGTTGATGAGCTTGAATCCCTGGAATTCTCAATTATTCGAAAATTGTGAGGTAAGCCCCATAACAGTGGTTTGTGCCCAACCTCGCTTGGCCTTGGGTAACTCCTAGCGTGGCGATATGTCCGTCACATTAGCGACCTTCTTTTGTACATACCTATGTCTCGCTTATGGATTAGCTAGCTCTTGATAATCCGACCTACATAGTAGTCTAATATGGTTATATGCATCTACATCATGGTTAATGCACACTTATTTGGTTTCTTCAAATCACTTGTATCATAGTATCTTGCTCAAAATTGGTAAATGAACAATGCAATTGCACACACATTTGTATTTGAGAGATTTTGTGTATCATTATGATAAATCAAGATCGGAAATGAATGCACATATGCACATGGGATTCCTTATAAATCTAACTTTTGTCTTCAAAATACTTTGAAATATTATTTTTGCAACTTGTTTGGAATAATCAAGTACAATTATTTTTCACAAAGACAACTATAGAATTAGAAAAATCAAAAATTTCTTCCAAATTACACAAATCAAATCATATATATCTGGTTGACTTTCGCGACGATGGTATAGTTTCAAAACCAAAATTGGAATTTTATGCCTAGCGCAAGTCCTCATTTTCATCTTTTCTGTTCATCAAAAATCAACCATGCAATAAAACTATTTTTTTTGATTTTCGCGATGATGGTATAAGTCTATACCTACATATTCTATGCCTAGCGCAAACCATTGTAACAATTTTTATTCCCCATTTCTTCAAAATCATGAAAACCATATGACTTCATTTTACACAAATTATGCTTTTCAAAAGCAAACACATTATCATTATTTCATGTCATTATGTCAACCTTTAACTTTGCAATGATGGTATAATTCCTAAGGAATTATTCACAAATTTTATCACACTTAGGGATTTATGCCTAGCAAAAATCATTTTAAACAATATTTCATGCATAATATTTTTCATGAAAATCTGAAAACAAAACCATCATCATCATCATCATCATTTGCACTATTGCACCAAAGTCTTAAGACAGTCTCTTAAGCACTCTTTTCCTTTTTAACAATATTTCTATAAATGGGATTAGCTTGACGACCGAGTGAGCGACGACTCCATGAAATGGTCTATAATAGCGACAATGTCCTTTGAAATTATTGTTAGAAGTCTTTTTATTTTTATCACATTACATCACAAACAACCACTTTGTTACATCTGATTATTTCATTTATAATGTTATAGCATGACATTCAAATTATAATATTTCCAACGACATAATTACATGAATCCTCAATGAATTATTAAATCAATCAATTAAAACATCTAAAAGCATCATAAAAATACATAACACAATATAAGTCATATGATCAAAAATATCTCATCTATATATATTGTCACAAATATATATGTACATCATATCAACAATGGATTAGTATGCCACAATCCACATCTTGGCATACTCAATCCCCTCAATCAAATACCCTCTGTGTAGTGTCTCGAGAGCCCCTCGAGCTCTCAGCCTCATCTCCTCCCCCCCTGAGGTGGAGGAGGTGGCCCCATCGCAGTTCGTGTGGTGCCGTGAGTCCTGGATGCCGATCGTGATGATGTCCTAGATGACCCCATCACGACAGGCTCTGCAATGTGTGCTGGTAATGGCACCCTCTGCTCCGCTGGCACCGCCTGGTAGTATAGAGCCTGATAGAAAGTGATCTGGGTGATAGCGCGTGCTAAATCCTGAGTGCTCGCTCCTCCGCCCCGAGCTCTGAGCCGTGTAGCCTCATCCTGTAGTGTTCGCACCTGAGCCCGCAAGCGGGCAACCTCAGCTCGAAGAGTCGCTGTCTCGCTGCTCTCCCCAGTGTCTACACCCTTGCCCTTATCGGGCGATGGTGGTCTCTCTCTCTATGGAGATGGGGGTCTCTCCTCCCTCCTCTCCCACTGCCGCGGCCTCTCCTATGCCTATGGCCTCCTCTGCTCCCTCCCGCCGTGACCCTGGGCCGCCTCTATCATCGCCTGGCGCCGCCTCCCTATCCGATGCACAACCGCGTGGATCGGACCCTGTGCCCTCGTCATCCGAGGAGGGCGGATGCCTACGTACCATGCATCGTAGCCATCGGCTACTCCTGCGTCGTCCCCATCCACTGGCTGGATGGGGGCATCGTCTGCATCCTGGCTCCAGAAGCGCTGCATGTCAGGAGCCCCGCTAACCGTGGTGTTATCCCGGACAGTCTGGGAAAACTCGTAATCCCTCAGAGATGGGATCCCCTGCTGTAGACCGAACTGTCTCAAAACTCGGTCATAGCGGTGGAGCTCCACCTCTCCTCTCTCCATCCATAGCCAATAGACTCGCCTGATGCGAGCCAGCTCCTGTCCGTCCTCGGCCCACCCTGGGTGCCCTCTCCATGGTCTCCAGGTGATCTGGTCTGGGACCAAATCATCCAGTAGTCTCCGGGACATCGGCAGGTCGATCCGCCGCTGTGACCCTCTCCGGAGCCACCAGTAGAAGACTCGGGGCCTCTCCCCGTCAATCCCTGTCAGTGGAAGCCCTACCGGCCTCTGCACTGCAATGTGCTCCCAACACCAAACCTGTAGGAGCGATGTCATCACCAGACATCGCCCGCCCTTGTACACGACCCCATACAGGATCCTGTACAACCGACATAGAACAAAGCTGCCCCAGTAAAACCTGTACCCATGGTCCCGCATATCGTAGATCACATCTGCGAGCATCCATGGTACCCTGCATCCGCTCTGGTGGCACAACAGAAGTCCACCAACCACTCCAGCTAGTACTCGTGTGAGTCTGGATGCCCCAGGCATCTGGCGTAGTGCCTCGATATTCACTCCGCCCTTCTCCAGGGCGAAGCTCGGGTCACCACACAGTCGTCCCATAGCGTGGCCCTGATTGGCCGTAGGAGTGATCATCCGTCCTTGTATGGGGATTCTCAGAATCCTCCATACGTCCTCTAGTGTGGGAGCCATCTCCCCGTCGGTAACCGAAAACAGGAAGAACCCGGATACCATCTCTCTCGCTAGGGTCGTTAGAAGCCCCATGTCCGTGGATACTTGTGGCATCTCTGCCACATGCGATAAGCCGGCCTGTGCCAGCAGATCTCGCTCTGCCTCGTGTCGAGCGGCCAAGTCATCTCTCAATCCTCCATATTTCCATTCTCCGCTTTTTAGCAATCCTCTCTCGCAACATAAGCAACATAAACAATAAACAATCATTAATCAATAATTCAAGTAATCAATAATGCAAATTAAAAATTCAATTTTGTGCAATTGATGATATCGCCCACTATTGGACGATATCGTCCCAAATTTGAGCATAATCGTCTCCGATTTTGCAGTTCGAAATCGTCTCTAATTTGACGAAATCGTCCCCCTTTCGACGATTTCGCCCTCGGGCAAAATTGCCGAAATTGAGACGATTTCGTCGAAATCGGGACGATTTCGTCCCGACGACGTCGACGGCCCAAAAACGGCCGCGATGCTCAAAATTCATCTAAAATCTACCTAAAAAGCATGTAAAAATCAAATTAAAGCATTCTAAACTAAGTTTAGACTCTTACCCGTAGACCGCGCCGAACTTCTGTCGATCTGTGCGTTGTCTCCACCATTTTGCTTCAGAGCTCTAAAAACAGTAAAAAATGAACAGTAAAAATGAATTAGGGTTTTACCCTATTTTTCTTAATTTTATTCAACAATAATTTTTTTGCTTTTTCGCGTTTTTACCTCAAACGTTCGATTTGGGTAAAAACACGGAGGGGGCACCATAGTAAGTCGTCGTACGATTCGACCAAGAATCGTCGCCTAAAAATGGGAATAATTTTTTGCTTTCTTGTAGATCGAGAAGACTCATATTTAACGCATTTTCTTTGGAAAATTCGCTAAAGAGGGGGCAAAATGTAGCACCCTAAAATTGGCGCAGTGAAATTATAAAATTTACATTCACCTTAGTAAATAAATTTAAATTCAAATTTAACCTCCCAAACCGCCCGTTAACCGTCGGGAAATCCGTTTCCCCCTTTTTCGTGCCATTTTTAGAGGTTGTTTTGACCGTTTGACGATATCGTCGCCGATCAGACGATATCGTCCCAGATTTGACGATTTCGTCTGGACTAGGACGTCCAGACGATCTTGTCGCAAAACTGAATTTGCATAGTTGGAATCTGTTCCAACGGGTCTCCAATCTGGGCAGAAGCGTGTCTGCGCCGTTGGGACCCTCCCCGTTGGAGATCTCCCAAATTGGGATGATCTCCAACCTCCTAACTACTCCCCCTAAGCCTATTTAATCTCTAAGATTTTCCCTCCCCAACCCCTGGCTGAAATTTTTTGCAAAGTGATTCCCTCTGCGTCAAAACATCCTAATCTTGCTTTTGCACTAGTCCCATAGCAATTTTGTTGCAGGTACATCACCGATTTTCAGCCGAAGCCATCATCCATCGTCGTCGACGAACCTGTTCAGATCGGAGGCGATCCCGTCAAATGCGAGACGATTTCGTACTGATGCGAGACGATCTCGACTGCAGTCCACATCGAGGCAATCAGTGCCTGGAGTTTGCTTTTCTCAACCTTTTCTTTGTCATTTTATGCTGCAAATTAGATCATTTACTCAGTGTTTATATTATTTTGCATTTGGAGTTCACCCATTTAGCTTAGATTGCACATTAAGTTCATGATTTGTTGTTAAAATACAGAAATTGGCTAGGATTGTTGTTTTAAACTATTGCTCAGTATTCATTTTATTATTTGGTGTAATTTGCCTCTGTTAGCACAGTAGAATTTCTTGTATTTTGCATCTATTTTCTGTTTTGCAGGTCTCTGACGAATTCGTCTGACGAATTCGTCAGATCTCAGATGATTCTGTCAGTTTCAGACGATTCGTCGATTGCAAGCGATTCTGTCAGATTACAGGCGATCCAGATTGCTTCAAACGTCAGAATCTTCTTCAGACATCCGGATCAGGTATTCTTCATTGTCATTCTATAAAATTCTCTATTTTTTGCTTTCAAATCTGTTTTCTGTGTTCATGAAAGTTGCATTTTCATGTAGTTTAATTTAGATTCATTCGGCCAAACCTAGGACATGAATGCTTAAGATTAAAACGAACACATCAAAACACATTCCAAAACCTAGGCGTGGAAACTGCCGCTAAATGTTTCCCGGTGAACCCACCATCCGTCGAAAAATCACCAAAATACACCTCCCTTGAGAGGCGGGACCTTCGCAAAGTCCTCTCAGTCTGAGGTACCGCACCATCCTTTTCCCATCCTCATTTCGGGAGCGGATCCTATAGCCTGAAGGTAGGGATGCGAAAAATTTGGAGCAATACAAAGGAAACAAAGGCAAATATTCTACAAGATCTCATTGAATTAAAAATTAAGGTTGAAGAAGGTATGGCTGAACAGTTAAAGTCAAAATAACTAGAATGTGAAAGACTAGAACATGAAGCTAACATTCTAAGGAAGAGACTTAAGAAATTCAACAATAAGATATATCAGTTTAGAAAAAGCTCAAAATATTTGGATGATATTATCAAAACACAAATATTTCCATATATGAAGATTGGAATTGGCTTTGAGGAAAGTCAAGAAGTATAAAAGGAGGAGACAAGCTCATAAGAAATAGAAGCATAAAATAAGGTATATGAAAAATAATCTAAGACCTGTAATGATGAGTTGAGAAGTGGAAACATCAATGAGGAAGAAAACAATGCACCATCAAGGAACATGGACCAACATAGAAGAAGCAAATAAAGAATCATGAGAACATATCCTCCGAGGCAAGATGAATATTTCTTCCAAGGTTATTTTTTCTCATGTAATTATTTTGGTCATAAAGCTATACATTGCAAGGTTCATAGTAAGAATGATTATGGCTTCACCAAGAGAAATTTCAAGTCATTTGCACCTTTCAAGGACTACAACATCATGTGTTACAATTGCAATAATTTTGGGCATAGAGCAAAGTGGTGTAGAACATAATTTCTAGAACTTCCAAATACAAGCAAGAAGAAAGATAGTCAAAATGTTCAAAGAGGTATGACTTCAAAAGTTTGGAAAAAGATTGAAAAATAAGAAGAACGTTGTAAGTTGGGAGTAGCTTTACTCCCATCCCATAATTAATCACCTCAATAAAAGGAGGTGGTGAGGGGGCTATGCAAAAATGTCTTATTTTTAGCCCCAAGGAACCCTTTGCCATTGATGTCAAAGGGGGAGAGAATTCAGTGAGGGGGAGAAGCTTCTTAGGGGGAACAGTATTGGAATCCAGTTGCAGTAAAATAATATTTTTTTTAAGGGGTTGCCATCAACGACAAAGGGGGACATTGTTGAAAATATTGAGTTGTCATTGATGTCAAGGTGTATGATAGTCAAGGCAAAAATATTCCCCATGAGGTTGATGAATAGCAAGCAATGGACAAAATTCAAAATTAAGGTATATCTCCAAAGTATTTTTCTAAGAGAAGGATTAATAATATTTAAATGTCAAATTTAAATATTATGAAGAAGCACAAAGTTTAAAAGGTTTATAATATTTATTTTTTAAATATTATACAGAGGGACAAATTTTAAAAAGTTTAAATTTTAAAGAGAAGGCAAAAGGGTTTAATTAAAATCAGTTGGGACAAAGGTTTGAAGACCTAATTTAAAAAAAATAATATTATAATATTTTTAAATATTATAATATAAAGTTAAAAGCATAGCACCAATGTTTGAAAAGCATGATTTAAATTCTCGAGCACCGACGTCATGTGAGCATGGAGGTAAAAGGTATTTAAATCAAACATTAATCCAATGCAATGCTAAAGTTTGAAGTGTGTGCATTTCGATATCCGCTCACACTTTTTGAAACAACGAATCACAAAGGAGAAGGGGCACAAATTTTGGTAGAGGGTACAGTGAAGATAAGGATAAAGGGTTGCACATTTGGTTTTAGCTGGTAGGCTAGTGCAGCTGTTCGTTTGGGTAGCACTAAGGCACTATGAGAGAGGTGGTCACAGGTTCGATTCATGCGGGTGACACACGGGTGTTGTTTTTGTGGTAGAAATATTGTTTTACGTGATATAAATAAGGTTTTAGAGTTAAGTTGTGCACTCCTATTGCTATCCACTGGTGTAGCCCATATGGACGCCTAGCTAGCGCTAGGGCACCATGGACCAAGATGTCACAAGATCAAATCACTATGAACGATATTTTGCAAGGTAGAAGAGAATATTTCATGCGCTTATCAAAGGTTTGAATAATTTTTGATTAAAAGTTGTTTTGCAAAGATACTCCATTCGCTGTGCATTAAGGGGGAAAAATATTTTATTTTGAATTTGATATAGAGGGAGTCATAAGGTGTAAAAATATTATTTGATATTGTATTAAGGTTATTTGGGTCTTTTTTGAAAGTTGTGATTTTGCATGTTTAATTAGGAGATATAAGGTGTATTTTGGTTTATATTGAATTATGTTTTTTGAACATTATAAAGGAGACATAAGGTGTATTGTGGTATTTTTGTTGATTGTATTCTTGCTTGATATTTTGAGGGTTTTGGTTCATTATTAAGGGCTTTATCTTGTGAAACCAAAAAGGAGTTATAGAGCATTATTATTAGGTATTCTTGTGCACATATTTTTGAAAGGATTTATGTGGATTATTTGAAAAGGAGTTTTTCTAACTTGTTTTGAAGTGGCCAAAGAAAGGGAGTTATTTTGAGATATGTTTTTGAGGGCTCATCTTCATCAAGGTAGTTTTAGAGGTATGGTGTTTTAACTCCTACTCAAAGTGGTGTTGTTTAAAGAAAATAATTTTAAGTCATAAGGTGGAGATATAAGGATTAATTTATGTGCATTGTTGGAAATATTTGTGCTAAAGTGTGAAAGCTAAGTTGTGCTTTATTATTGAATAAAATTGGAGACATATGTGCTAGGGCTTGAGAATAAAGTTGTGCATTATTGTTGAATGAAATTGGAAACATATGTGCTAGGGTTTGAGAACAAGTTGTGCATTATTGTTGAATGAAATTGGGAATAAAAGTGCAAAGTTTTTGAGAACATAAGTGTACATTGTTTTGAGTGATATTGGAAATGAAAATGCAAGAGTTATAGATCATATTTATGAAGCCAATTTGTGCATCATCATGATTGATTTTGGGAGTATATAAAAAGGATAGACTTGTGCATTGTTCATGATTGATTTTGTGAGTAGATGAGAAGGACTTGTGTATTGTGATTGGTCTTGAAGTAAAGGTGCAACTCAAAAATAACCAGGTCAGTTATCAAGTGCTATACTAGAGCTACCTTTAGAATGCAATAAATGTGAGACATGTGAAAGTGACAGACTTAATGAATCCGAAGAACATATTGAGCATTTGTTAGTGCATATCATTCTCATATGTTCAAGAGGTTAAATGAATTTTGGGTAGAATATGTCTAAATAAAGCACATTGAAGATTAGATAAAATCACTTGATGACATCATTATGCAAGATAGATAAAAATTTTTGTATACAAGTTTTGTAATATAGTTGAGCAAGTTTTATGAGCAGGTTGAGGAGGATATTTGAGCAAAGTTGTGAGCAGATTTAATAGCAGGTTTTGATGAACAAGCCTTGTGAGAAGGTTTGAAGAAAATTTGAGCAAGTTTTGTAAGTTGGATTGAGGAGGATTTATGAGCAGGTTTCAAGTAGTGATTTGAGCAGGTTTGGTGAGCAAGCATTATGAGCAGGCTTGGGGTAGATTTGAACAGGTTATGTGATATATATTGAGAAGGTGTTATGAGCAGGGTTGAGCAGTGATAGTAAGCATATTTGAGCACGTTTGGTGAGCATATTTGAGCAGGTTTGGGGAGAAAATTTGAGCAAGCCTTGTATGTAGGCTTGGAGAAGATTGGAGTAGATTTGAGAACATATTTTGATGAGCAAATTTGAGCAAGCCTTGTGTGTAGGCTTAAATAAGGATTGAGCAAGCCTTGTGTAGGCTTGGAATAGGTTTGATCAAGCTTTGTGTAAAGAATTGAAGCAGACCAAAGTAGAGGGGATTGGTATCTCTTATGGATAGAGGTCCATGAACCAGAGCAAAGGGGATTGGGGTATCCTATGGATAGAGGTCCATGAACTTGAGCATAGGGGATTACGGTCTCCTTTGGGTTGGTTCCCATAAAAATTATAATAGGTAATTGGTTTCTAAGAGATTTGTTGAGAAAATTTATAAGAAATATTTTCTTCGTGGACGTAGCCCACATTGGGTGAACCACGTTAAATATGTGTCTCTTATGTGTGTGATGATATGTGCATGATTTCATTATTGCAATTGATAATATTGTATAATACTATTATGAAAAGAAAAGTAAAATGTTTTATCTTATACTGTTCACCCCCCTCTTAGTATAATCTTGTGTTCTTCACTTACTTCCACCAATTTAACATGATTTCTATTGACTTGTTCACCCCACTTCGTAATCCATATGATTTGGTAAAACTAATTCTGATTGATGCTAGCCTTATTGACATGGATAATATTTCATCCCCATCATCCGTAGCTGAATTCATCTTATTTAAAGAATTTCTAAGAGATTCTAACGCTTACATACCTCAACAATCTCCATCTTCATCTACCTCTATTTTTTAAACCAAATTAGAAGAAGCCTCACCCAACTCATTTGATAATTTTGAGGATGATATTCATCTCATACCTACTCCACATCAGTTAGAAGAAGGTTAACACATGCTAATTGAAGAGTCTATTGATGTGAACCTAAGTGAAGACACGAAAAATCCACAAATTGTGAAAATAGTAAAATATTTATCTGCATAAGAAAGATAAAGACTACTAGATATCTTAAAAAGGAGGAAGAGTGTTTTTGCATGTTTGTATGGAGATATTCCTGGACTTGAACCCAACTTCATGGTCCATAATCTCACCTTATCTCCTAAAGCAAAATCGTTCAAGCAAAAGTTGAGGAAACTTCATCCTACCATAGCCCTCATGGTCAAAGAAGAGCTACAAAAATTGTTAGACATGGGTTTCATACAACCCATTAATTATCCCAAATGGCTCTAAAAAATGGTACCTGTTCATAAAATGAATGGGGAATTCATGTATGCACAAATTTTTTAGATTTAAACAAAGTGTTTCCCAAAGATGATTTTCCATTGCCAAACATTGATCAACTAGTAGAATCTTGTGTTGGTCATGAAATGCTTTCTTTGATGGATGATTTTTTAGGATACAACCAAATTTGGATTAATCCTAATGATCAACACAAAATAATATTTACAACACCTTAGGGGACTTTTTGTTACAAGGTGATGCCCTTTGGTCTCAAAAATGTAGGATCTACTTACCAACGTGACATGACATATATCTTCCATGACTATATGCATAAAATCATTGAAGATTATGTGGATGACTTAATAGCCAAATCTAAAACACATCTTGAGCATATTGATGTACTAGAAAACGTCTTTGTTCAGTTATTAGAACACAAGGTGAGGTTAAATCCTAAGTGTGTATTTGGAGTCACATCAGGAAAAATTCTAGGTTTCATTATCTCCAAGAGAGGTATCTAAGTGGATTCCAATAAGGTCAAGGTCATTATCAAAATTCTACCCCCAATAAACCTTAAAGAGTTGCGTAGTTTACAAGTAAAGATTCAATCAATTCGTCGATTCATCGCACAACTCTAAAAAAAATGTAGGCCATTCAATCACTTGCTACAAAAGGAGGTCACATTTTCTTGGACCAAAGAATATCAAAATACTTTTGATGATATAAAGAAATATCTGGCCTCACCACCAGTGCTAATTCTGCCTCGTTCAAGATTCCCTTTTCATATTTATATCCTTGCTACAGATTTTGCATTAGGGACAATGCTTGAAAAAAAGAACAAAAATCAAAGAGAGCAAGTAATCTATTACATTAGTCAAACATTGGTGAGTTATGAAGCAAGATACATTTATGTTGAAAATTTGTGCTTAGAAGTGGTTTTTGCCACTAAGAAAATCAGAAATTATATGCTAAGTAATACAAATTATGTCATAGCTAGAGAAAATCCTTTGCATTACATGATGACTTGCACATACAAAAACATATGTACCGCAAAATGGATAATGCTCTTAACAAAATTCAATCTCAAATTCATTAGCCAAAAATCCATTAAGGGTCAGGTGATATCCAATCAACTCGTGGAGGCCCTAATTCCAAACAATAAACCATTATTAATTGAGTTGCCAGATGATTTGGTCTTCTCAATCACTGAACATGAAGAACTTGTACCACCCGAGGATGATGTTAACATCACCCTGTTCTTTGACATATCAAAGTACAAAAAGGACAAGATGTTGGAGTCATATTTTATACACCAGAAGGAATGCTAATTCCCTTATCTTTCAAACTTGACTTTTCATGCACAAATAACAACATAGAGTATGAAGCCCTAATATTAGGACTTCAAGCTACCATAGCTATGGTCATAAAGCGTATAAGAATCTTGGTGATTCTAAACTTATCGGTCACCAAGTAAAAGGAACTTACCAATTTAGAGAACTAGTCTTGAAACAATACAACGCAGTAGCAATGAAATTGCTAGCACAATTTGACTTGTACAAAATTGACAACTTACCTCAATAAACTAATAGTTTTGAGGATGTGATTTCCTCTCTACGATCATTTATTCCAAATAACACAAATGGAGAGATCCAACCACTAATCATCACAACAATGTCCAAATTTGTAATTTCACGAGAAAAGTCTAAGGATGAAAAGAGTGGTTGTTTAACTCACGTAGAGCCATATGTTCCTTGGCTTAGTCAGGTAAAGGACTTGTTCAGACTACCAAAAGAACGTTCAAACAAAATTCAGCTCATTATAATCTCTTGGGGGATGTTTTATATAGATGTGACTATGATGGAATCCTACTTCGATGTCTAGATCCTGTAGAGGCACAAAGAGCTATATGCGAAGCCCATGATGGTAATTGTAGTGGCCGCTTCAGTGGGATGGCCATCGTAAAGCATATTTTGAGCATGGGTTATTATTGGCCCACGATGGAAAATAACTATTGCAAGTATGTAAAGAAATATCAAAAGTGTCAACAACATGCCAAATTGACCCATGTACCATCACAAGCATTGCAACCCATTCAAAGTCTTTGGCCCTTTTTACAATTGGGACTATATTTGATTTGCAAAATTTCACCCGCCTCCTTTGGACAACATAATTTCATCATTATTTCCACAGAGTACAAGTGGGTCGAACACACTAATATTGAAAAATACCATACATCCAAGCACACTAATATTGAAATATAACAATAACAATAAAACCACAAATATCAAGAACAAGATATATATAGTGGATGATGATGTCCTCTTATTAAAAATGATATCCATTATTTCTCATGATATTACAATAAAATCCCTCTTAGGGATGTGCTACCCTTCTTGATACAATGATTTACAGTAATAATATTTTGGATGTAATACGTAGGATCTTCTTCAATCCCACAAACCATCTTGGAGAGGGTTTCTTGTGACCTCCACAAGGGGTGATGATATTGAGTCTTTATGCTATAGTATCCTTGTAGATTCCTGTAATTTGCACACAAAGAAAAAATAGGACATGAGGAGCCTTCCAAAATAAGGCCCATATACATGATAAATAAATGCTAAAGAAAGCTAAAATATGGTACAAATGCATAAAAATGAAATCTAACTATGCTAGATAGTAATTGAAATGCTTCTAAATCTACTAAAAGCAAGAAAATAATGGAAATAGATATCTATTGAGAGGCCATACCTATGCAAGGTGGTCTAGACTACTTACCATCTCAAGGTGAAGTGATCACACCTACGGGTTGCCTCAGGGCAAGACGATCGTTGAACTACAGTGAATTCCTTGTGGTTGATGCAAGATGATATCGGGTTTGATCTTTTGAATTGATGTTCAAGGGTGCGCTTAGGAATAATGACTTAATTTGTGGGATTTGACATCAAATTAGAGGTGTTGAATGGCATAATAAGAAAAAATTCAATCTTCAATCTTTGAAATGATCCAGTGCCATGCTTGAAAACTCCATGGTTGAATTTTGGTAGCACTTCATTGCCATGGGAATAGTGACTCTTTGCTCTCTAATCCAATAGTACTTCGTTGCATGAATAACTTAAAAGAAGTTTTAATGAAGGCTAGGTGCCTTTAAATGGACTTCCCATATGGGAATCCAAGCTTGCAAAGGAATATAATAATCAATAAGCAGTTAGATTCAAGAAAGGCAACCATCCATTCTAGAAACTTTTTGCAACTGATTGTGTGTGCTTCGCTATCCCATGCAACCATTTTTATCTTGGCTCAAGATTAAGAACTTGTTACAGGCATGACCATCTTGAGGTAGGGTAACCGTTACTATTGATCACCTCAGGGTAGGGCGGCCTTTAGAGGCCGTCCCTTGGTAGGGCAGCCTAGGTTGTAAAGGGGAAATCCTCCCTGTTTAAGTGGTGAAAACCACTGTTAAGCCTTGGAAATGCCCAAGAAGGATCATATGACCTGGAAAGGGTCCATATAAGGTAGTATCCTCAATATGATGTGCTTGAGGTGTCTACAGGTTATTATTGGCCCACGATGAAAAATATTGTTGCAAGTACTTAAAGAAATATCAAAATTGTCAAAAAAATGCCAAATTGACCCATGTACCATCACAAGCATTACAACCTATTCTAAGTATTTGGCCCTTTTCACAATGAGGACTAGATTTGATTGGCAAAATTTTACCTGCCTCCTCAGGATAACATAATTTCATCATTATTTCCAAAAAGTACTTCATAAAGTGGGTCAAGGTTATTTGTATGATCACTACAATTGGAACTCAAATTGCGGAGTTCATACTCTAGCATATTATCTATTGTTTTGGTATTTCCTTGAAGATCATTTTTGATAATGGTAAGTCCTTCAAAAATAAATATGTTCGAGCACTGTGCAATAAATACAACATCCAACATAGTTTCTTGACTCCTTATTACCCATAAGTAAATGGACAAGCTAAGGTAACCAATAAGACATTAATAGCCATTCTCAAGAAACTTGTCAAAGAAAATCATAGAGATTGGCATACACAAATCCTCTTGGCACTATGGGCTTATCGAACAAGCATCCGAATGCCTATAGGGACAACACCATTTTCACTAGTCTATGGAGCTAAAGCAATCATACCTCTTGAGCTTGATATCCACTTACTGTGAATCACATTACAAGAATTCATGGATGACAACACCACTAGACAAGCACGTCTTGACCAACTCACACTCCTTGATGAAAGGTGAATCAATACCTTAGAACACCTATGAGTGTATCAAGATTGCATCAAGCATGCTTATAACACAAAATTTCATCTCCATGAATTCCAAGTAGGATATCTCGTTCTTAAAGAGAATCAACATAATACCAATGCATTACCACACTTGCATGACAAATTTATAGCTAATTGGTTAGGTCCATATATTGTCAAGCAAAAGTTGGGTCCCAAAACATATAGGATTGTAAATTTAGAGGGAAGAATGGAGCCTGAACCATTGAATATCATTCACCTGAGAGCATTCTATGCATGATGTGAATTATATATACATATACATGGCTTTAAAAAAGAAAAAAATAAGAAAACACAAAAACATATTACCAAATTTTGTGCACCACCTACATTGCATACATATAGTCATATCAATTGCATCCATCCATGTAGATTACAATTTTAACACAAAAAAAGTAGAACATCAATTTAAAAACTAATCAAAATATGCTAAATGCTCTTTATTATTGATTCCAAGAAGAGGTTACAAAACATGCTTTCTTTTAAGAAAGTTTTCCCTCTCTTTTCAATGTGAATTGTAGTGCACTTGTTGATGCTTTCTGGTGCCCTCAACGTAGGTGGGATTCTTTGTATGTGTGCCACCAATTGGATTCTTGAAGATGTCTTTAATACTTGTCTACACCTACAAAAATGGATTAATGTTTTTGGGGACCTATCATAGATCAAACCCCATGTTCGTACAGAAAAAAATGATCGTAAAATGAAATAAAACATGCTAAAAACTAGAGGAAGTACTATAAAAACTATAAACAAAAGATACCTACCTGATCTGTAGCTGTAGGGTTATTGTAGACTAGGTTCGCATGGTGATGTGTGAACCTCTGCTCGGGTTTGTACGACAGTGTGTGAACCTTGCTATTGTTGACTGGTTGCTATAACTTTCTATCTACATGTGATCTAGGTATTGTTATATGATGTTTTACGGGTGTATAAATGACAAAGAATGTTCTAGAGTAATTTCAGTAGAGTTTTGGTAAGTTAGCCAAAAGGGTGAGAGAGGTATTTATGGTGAAAATTGCCCTCTATTTATAGAGTGGGCCAAGGCTAGGGGGGAGTGAGATGGCCTAGACTATGGGTCAGGTTCTACCATGGTGAGGTTAGGGTGATGAAGTGGAGTGCTGAGTCATCACTTCATGTACCTTGAAGAAATATCCTAGGTGCACACATGTGTGAGCAAGGATTAGGGTTAACCCTTATTAGACAAAACCTAGGTTAGTTGGAGGTTAGGTTAGGCATCTTTTGGAAATATCCTAACTAAATAGTGGATGCACAGATGTCTGAGGGTAGAATTAAGGCTAATCCTGATTTAACCCTAATTAAACCTATTTAGGCAATAAAGTACACTTAAGTGAAAAAGTGACTTTCAAAATAGAATTAGAATTTGCATGATTAGGGTTTTTTGGAGGGAATGGTGGCATGGGGACCCTAATTAGGTGTAGTAAAGGGCTTAGATGGCCTAAAGGGGCTTGTAGATGGACCTTGTGTGAATAGAAGGTGTTTTGGGCACGATTAGTGTAGTTTTGTAGGTTTTTCTATGATTGACTACGATTGCCTACGCATGCCTACATGTGACTATGCATGCCTACAGGTGACTACACATGCCTACATGTGCCTACACATGCCTATAGGTGCCTATGCAAGACTACAGGTGACTACGGGTGATTATGTGCAACTTTTAAGTGTCTACATTTATCCCTTTTTACACTATGTTGTGTAAGAAATGGATTAGTACAAAAATATGATAGAAGAAGGCGATGAAGTGATTGGAAAGATGAAAAATCTATGGATGAATGAATGTGGATGATTACAAAAGAGACATGATGACAAAACATGTGATTTGTCAATTTAGTACAACATATTGCAATATCATACTGGGTGCTTTTGGGAGAATATTGAGATTGCTTTGTTCTTGTGATCAACGCAAGATGTTCCAATTGCGAATAGAACAAATGCCTTTTCAAAATTTTTCTTTTGATTTATTGATGAGCGCATGATAAAATTTGTCAAACTATTTGATTTATGTGGTAGGGCATATCAGATAAAAAATTTAGAATGTGGTCAGTACCACTATAAAGAATGGAATCAAGATGTGTTCATTTGGCACGTGGCTCTCGTGATTCAACAAATTTTTGATTGGGATGGGATTTATGTTGAGATAATCTTCAATTTTTTTTTCGTAGATAGATGTAATATCCATGATTGGATATTTGGTTGTTTGATCGTGTGCAAAGAAAATTTTTGTATAAATACCCCCTCAAGTGAGGAATTAGTAATAGAACGGTGGTGATGAGTTGATTGATAGAAGATGATGGTGATAAAAAGTGGAAAAAATAGGGATGGAAATTGAAGGGAAATCTAAAAAAGTGAGAGAAAAGTGGAAATGATGTGGCTAGGGTTGGCTTTGCATGGCGGTGTGAAAACTAGGTTCACATGGCGGTGTGCAAACCAGGTTTGCATGGCAGTCTATGAACCTACAAATTTGAGGAATAAAACCCCTTTTCACACGTGCGAGCGTCATTTGTGCTATACAAATTTGGGAGGAGATGAGTGAGAGAGAGTTTGTGAAGTGAAGCATTGCCGAAATACCAAGACAAAGATGAGATGGTAGGAGGACATGTGAGCACGAGTGGCAAAAGTGGTATACCATTAGTAAGTGCATGAAATCCAAACTATTTAATTTACGTAGATTTTTGAAAAGTATGAAAATGTATGTTTGAGTGTGAATGAATGAATGCATTTGTGTTTGATTGAAATATGTGCATAAAGTATGAAAATGGCCAAATGGGTATCCAAAAATACTGTTTATTTTTTGTGCTGATCATTGGATTGTAATGTTTGACTTGTGTGGCATGTGGCATGTGTATCAGGGTTGACTTTGTGTTGCATGAACGGTGTGTTTTTTGTGAAATATGAGTGGATTTCCATTGTGAAAGGCCAAAATGGGTATCCAAAAAGTTTTTTTTCTATTTTATTATGTTTTGGTAAGTCAAGTGAATGTGTGCCTCAAAGTGTGTGCTTGTGAGGTTGACTGAGTGTTTTGTACGCATTGAATGTATTTTTTGTGGAATTTGAGCAAAAATTTACCATGAAAGGGCATAATGGATATCCAAAAAGGCCCTCCTTGCAAGGTTCGCATGGCAGTGCAAACCAATTTTTTTTTTGGAATATGTGATGCATGAGATATGATGAGATATGTATGTATGTGATGAATATTTGTATGTAACAGTGATAATGAATTTATATACATGCGATACTAATGAGAAATTTGTGTGATGTGTTGGAATGAAAATAGGTGAAGAATATTGAGTTACAGTATCGTGTGCAGACTTTGAGAGATACCCTGGGGGATAAGTTAACAGAAGAAGATGGGAAATGGATGGGTAAATTGTGGATAAAAAAACTATGGGAGATGCTGAGTGTGCATTCTAATAGGGCATATATATCAACGTTATGTGAGAGGTGGTACCTAGATAGGAACACCTTCCATATCCCAACAAGGGAGATGATGATTACGTTGAATGATATATACAAGATACATAAGTCATTGATAGAGGGTATTACAGTGCGAGTGGTAGGAGATGGTACATTGAATGATATACTACATCAAAATTTCAATGATAGATGGAGAGAGGTGCAACATGAGAAGGGAGTAGATTATGAGCATTATTGGAAGAATGAGATGTTATCTAACTGCTATTGTATGGTGATGCTCATGATAGTGAGCTATGCTCTACCATATAATTTAGGGATAAAATCCTCTCAAATATGATGGGTATAGTGTGTGATATGATGGAGTGTAAGGTGGTATTTGCATGGGCATCCATATTATTGGCATAGGTGTACAAAGAGCTATATGAGGTGGTGAGGGTAGGGCAGTCAGGTTTGAGTGTGAGCCCATTATTACAAGTGTGGGCATGGTAGCATATTATGATGGAGCGACTGCCATTATTGCCTTACTAGACACATTCATTTATGGGTGACTTTGTACCATATTCTTTGAGATGGCATACTAATATGGAGAAGAGGATGAAGAGAGGACATGAGGGGAATGGCCATTTTGGAGAGGGATGCTAGATTATTTATGGCCTGAGCATATCCAGTGGAGGCCCTAGAAGCGTAGGGTTATATGGAACAAGGATGAGGAGTAGTTAGGGAATATCTATAGAGGGCAATGGGTAGTGGGGTGATACCAATGATAGGTGGAGTTCTTCCCATTCAGTAGGGTCATGTGGTTGTTTGGATTATAACAAGGGCAACTATATCTACCTATCATGATATAGAGGAGGGATGGAAAGCCAAGAGTACAACCTGTAGTGCCTCCCTTGGATGTGTCAAGGGATCCATAGATGGTTATCCTAGATGTAGATGATGCGGGGATGAATCCTAAATATGATATATGGTGGGTGACATAGAGGTGGAGGCTAGGAGTCGGGGTGATAGATGACTAGGTGGATCCAATGTGATGCCAGGAGCATCCGGGGACAGAGGGCAATCTTGCATCTTCCAAATGTTTTCAGTTTCTTTCCAAGTTCGTAGCACTTTGATCCACTTATTTTGGTATTGAAGAGAGTTTGTTGAAAGACTTTCGGTTTGGGAAGGTTTGTAAGGCAAGGGGTGGAGGGGTCACGAAATCGTGACCCCAAACGCCGCAATACAACTTCGGCGGGTTTTGTCGCGATATCGCGATATCACGACGATATCATTTGGCATTGAAGGGGGAACCTTAGACGTCGCGATATCGCAACGTCGCGATATCGCGACGTCGCGATATCGCGACGGTCTTCGAAGGCAAAGCGGAGGAAGGAGTCCTGTCGCGATATCGCGGCCAGTGTGAAGCCGCCACGTGGCAGAGTCTTAAGGTGGCCCAAAAGCAAACACAAAACAGAAGGCGTAGCGAAGACTTCGATAAGAGGAGGCACAGTTAAAGGGGGAAGGGGGTCACGAAATCGTGACATGTCATGATTTCGCGACCCCAAGGGACTTTGGCATGTTGAAGACGCAGTTGGTCGTGATATCGCGACATGTCGCGATATCGCGGCTTAGTAAAGACTTGGCTAGACGAAACAGCAGGCAACCAGGCAAGACCAGTTTTGACACGTGGGAAGAGAGCATGGAGGCCACGTGTATCTTAACCATTGTAAAAGCTACGTGGAACAACTAAATGGTGACAAGAAGGGGGCATGGCGAGATAGTGTGGCCGCGTGTAAGAGACTAAAGATGAAGTTCTCGAAGGTTGTTGAAGGGAAGTGTCGGCCACGCTTTCCTCTTTATTGCGACTGGCAACACAGTATTTACAGAGGATGGCTTTAAGAAGAAAAGGGCAGTACAGAGTACAATCAGAACAAGGCAACCAGTGCAGGGTGTGGGAAGCCATTAATGCACACCCCTGGGCGGATCGGGCAGTTGCACATTTATGATAGAGGACCAAAATTTGAAAATGGAACCGGGAGAAGGTAAAATTTGAAATGGCTGTTAGGCGGGAACATTAGTTTTCGAGAGGATCGAGGCCTCGATAAAAACTCGAAATTTGTAAGGGTTGGGGGTGAAGTTCGGGATTGGGGAAGAAGTGTTGTGCCGGGGGAAAGTTACTACTGTATTTTGGTATTGAATGAATTAATGAAAATTTCTGTGAATTTACTGTGAGATTGTCTGTGTGAATCCCGGCTTTGCCATCAAGTGGTATCAGAGCAGGAGCTCCTGAGCGTGTAACAGATCGTCGGAGAAAGAGGCAGTTACACCAGGATCTGTGGGAAGATTTAAAAAAAAAAAATTTTTTTATATATATATATATATATATATATATATATATATATATATATATATATATATATAATGCCTCCACGAAGGAACCGAGGCGGAGGAGGAGGTGTGGTGCCGGCCGAAGACTTCCGGGCCTTGCAAAGGCAAGTTCAAGCCTTGCAAGCAGAGTTACGCAGAAGGCGCGAACCCGGAGGGGAAGAGGAAAGTGAAGATGAAGTTGAAGAGGAAGAACAGTCTGAGGAAGAAGCAGAAGCTGTGGATCCAGCTCAGGCCCGGTTGTATAAGGCCATCTCTCAGATTGGAAAGCAGCCTAAAATGGAGGTTTCTACATACT
Organism: Wollemia nobilis; assembly: GCA_028583015.1. Taxonomy (NCBI): domain Eukaryota; kingdom Viridiplantae; phylum Streptophyta; class Pinopsida; order Araucariales; family Araucariaceae; genus Wollemia; species Wollemia nobilis. The sequence continues at coordinate 9,081,258 of JAQPPZ010016356.1, read as the reverse complement.
CGGGAAACCTAAATCCAGAAGAAGTGATTGACTGGATAAATGATTTGGAGGAATATTTCGAGTATGAGGAAGTTGAAGACCCTAACCGAGTCAGATTTGCTAAGACGAAGTTGAAGGGCCATGCCAGCATTTGGTGGAGAGGAATCCAGTTGGAGAGGAACAGGAGAGGGAAGGAGAGAATAACGAGATGGGATAGAATGGTGGAGAAGCTTAAAAGACAGTTCATCCCGACAGATTACGAGTTGGATCTGCTAAGAAAAATGCAGAGCTTGAGACAGACAAACAAAACTGTCCAAGAGTACACTGAAGAGTTTTACAAAATTTCTATTAGAACAGGGCATTTAGAGGCAAACAAAGAGAAGGTAGCCCGTTACATTAATGGGTTGAGGCTTGGTATCCAGGAAGAACTGAGCCTGGTTCGATTAAACACCATTGAGGATGCTTACCAATTTGCCTTGAAGGTAGAAGAAAAGCTGAACAGGCGGTTTGAAGGCAAGCAAAGAGGAAGAGGCCGAGGTGGAAGGACTGGTGGGAGAACCAGTGGGGAAAAGTACAAGGATCCGAAGAAGACTGGTGAAGCCAGTAGTAACCAGGACCAAAAGGAAGAAGATGTTTATCAGCCTCGAGATCAGAACAGCTACCCAAGAGGACGGGGTGGATCTGGACGAGGATTTGGAAGAGGAGTATTTCGTGGAACGTGTTTCCACTGTGGTGAAGAAGGACACCGGGCATTTGAATGTCCACAACATCGAGAAAGAACAAACAAGAGGCCTGAGGGTCCAGCCAGAGCTGCTGTGGCGGAGGAGGATGCTGAATCCGAGCATTCCGAAGAAGCAGAGAGGGGAGAAACAATGATTGTAAGAAGAGTCCTGTTGAACGAGGAGAAGGACACAGACCAGAGGAAAAGCTTATTCCGCACTAGATGTAAATGTGCGGGCAAGGTTTGCAATATCATTATTGATAATGGTAGCACGGATAACCTGGTTTCTGAGGAAATGGTTACCAAGTTACAGCTAGAAAGGAAGAAGCACCCACACCCATACCGGGTCGCATGGTTGCAAAAGGACCACAGAGCTTTGGTCAATGAGCAGTGTTCTGTTAAATTTAACATTGGAAATTATTGTGATGAGGTCCTGTGTGACATCTTGCCCATGGATGCTTGCCACATGTTGCTGGGGAGACCCTGGCAGTTTGACCGAAGTGCAGTACATGATGGCCGAGCCAACACCTACTCATTGACAAAGAATGGTGTACGCCATAAACTAAAGCCCTTGAAGGATGCAGATGAAAAGGTATGTCATATTTCCAGAGTCTGTTTAGTTGAGGGGAGAGAGTTTCTGAACGGGTTAAAGCGTGAACATTTATGTTATGCAATAATCCCTAGAGTTAGGGGGAAGGAATGCCAGGATACCCCAGCAGAAATTCTAAATCTGCTGGAGAAATTTCCAGACATTGTGTCTGACAATGTGCCCGAGGGCTTACCCCCTGTGAGAAAAATTAGCCATCATATAGATTTAATACCAGGATCAAGCCTGCCAAATAAAGCTGCACACAGGATGACACCTGTAGAGACTGAGGAATTAAATAGACAGGTCCAAGAATTATTAGAAAAGGGATTAATTCGGGAAAGCTTGAGCCCATGCGCAGTCCCTGCAGTGCTGGCGCCAAAGAAGGATGGGGAATGGAGGATGTGTACAGATTCACGGGCCATCAACAAAATTACTATTAAGTACAGATTCCCGTTACCAAGAATGGATGATATCATGGACTGTTTAAGTGGAGTTGAGTACTTCACAAAGATTGACCTGAAAAGTGGCTATCATCAAATCCGTATCCGAGAGGGAGATGAATGGAAGACAACCTTCAAAACAAGAGAAGGCCTGTTTGAGTGGTTGGTCATGCCCTTTGGACTGTCCAATGCACCAAGTACCTTCATGCGGTCGATGAATGAAGTACTGAAAGAATTTCTGGGAAAGTTTGTTATTGTTTATTTAGATGATATATTGATATTCAGCAGGACCCTGGAGGAACACTCGATGCATATCAGGAGGGTCTTTGAAAAGCTGCAAGAAGAACAGTTATTAATAAATTTGAAAAAGTGTAATTTTGTCAAGAAGGAATTGGTATACTTGGGGTTTGTAATCTCAGCAGAAGGCCTGAAGATGGACCCCGAAAAGGTGAGAGCCATCATTGAATGGCCTACTCCAAGGAGCACAACGAAGTGAGGTCATTCCATGGTCCGGCCGATTTTATAGGAAGTTCATAAAGAACTTCAGCAGTATTTGTGCACCTCTCACAGAGACAATGAGGGGAGATAAAAAGGAGTTCAAATGGACATCAGGGGCTGAAAGGAGCTTTGATACATTAAAGAGAAAAGTTACCGAACGACCTGTTTTGGCACTTCCAGACTTCAACAAGGTATTTCAGGTGGACTGTGATGCCAGTGGCAGTGCAATAGGGGCTGTACTGAGTCAAGGAGGCAAGCCAGTTGCTTATTTCAGTGAGAAATTGAATGATGCTCGGAAAAAGTATTCGATCTATGATCAAGAATTTTATGCTATAGTTCAGGCCCTGAAGAAGTGGAGACATTATTTATTACCAAAGGAGTTTGTACTGTTTACTCGACCATCAGGCTTTGCAATACATTAACAATCGAGAAAAAGCTGAACCAAAGGCACATGAAATGGGTGGAGTTCCTCCAAAGTTATACCTTTGTGTTGAAACACAGAAGTGGGAAGTCAAACAGAGTTGCAGATGCCTTAAGCAGAAGGCAGGCTCTGCGACTAGATTGACAGTAGAAGTAGTGGGATTTGAAGAACTGAAAGGTCCGTACCCTGCGAGATCCGGATTTTGCAGAAGCCCTGGAAGGCTTGCTCGATACCTATTACTATGGATAGAACAAAATGGTTGGATTTCTTAATCCAGGACGGAATGTTGTTCAAAGGTAGTAAGTTGTGCATTCCCAGAAGTTCCATGAGGGAGAATTTAATCAAAGAAAAGCACAGCGGAGGGTTGGCTGGGCATTTTGGTCGGGACAAGACCATTGCCTTGGTTGAGGAAAATTACTACTGGCCACAACTTCAGCAAGATGTGCGGAAGTTTGTGCAAGGTTGCAGAATATGCCAGATGGCAAAGGGTGTAAGACAAAATACAGGGTTGTACCAGCCATTACCAGTGCCTGAGAGACCATGGGAGGACATAAGTATGGATTTTATTCTTGGATTGCCGAGAACACAGAGGGGAAATGACTCAGTATTTGTGGTGGTTGATCGGTTCTCCAAAATGGCACATTTCATTCCCTGCCAAAAGACAAGTGATGCAGTTCACATTGCTGGGTTGTTCTTCAAGGAAGTGGTCCGACTTCACGGTCTACCAAGAAGTATAGTTTCAGACAGAGATACAAAGTTCGTTGGGTACTTCTGGAGAACTCTGTGGAAGAAATTGAAGACAGACCTGAAATTCAGTTCAGCATACCATCCACAGACAGATGGGCAAACGGAGGTGGTCAATAGGAGCCTGGGCAATTTACTACGATGTTTGATAGTGGATCAACCCAAGGGATGGGATTTGGTCTTACCACAGGCAGAGTTTGCATATAACAATTCAGTTAACAAAAGCACAAGTAAATCTCCGTTTCAGATAGTATATGGAAACAGCCCGAGGAATGTGTCTGAACTAAGAAAGTTGGACAGAAGAGAAAAATGTAGTGCCGAGGCAGAAGAATTTGCAGAGCATATGAAAAGTCTGCATGAGGAGGTAAGAAGACAAATTACAAAAATGAACAGTCAATACAAGACAAGGGCCGACCAGAAGCGGCGGTTCAAGGAGTTCAAGATTGGAGATGAGGTTATGGTGCATCTCAGGAAAGAGAGATTTCCTGCCAAGACTTACAATAAATTGAAGATGAAAAAGTTTGGACCCTGCAAAATACTGGGAAAGCGGGAGTCGGGAAATGCGTATGAAGTGGAATTGCCGAGTTGGCTTGATATTTCACCTATTTTTAATATTTCAGATCTAGTAGAATATCATGAGGGAGGAAGTACAGAGATGCAAGATCCAGAACCACGGCAATTTCCAACCTCTACACCAAGCACAGATGAGGCCGAGAAGATATTAGATACCCGTGAAGGCAGAAGCACCAGAAACAAACAGTATGCTGAGTATTTGATCAAGTGGAGGGGCAGGCCAGTGGAAGATGCGACTTGGGTATCGAAGACGGAGGTTGACCGCTTGGGTCTTCCCCCAACAAAATAGAAGTGAGGATCACTTCAAATCTACCCCGGGTGTCTGATGCAGGAGCATCCGGGGACAGAGGGCAATCTTGCATCTTCCAAATATTTTTAGTTTCCTTTCTAAGTTCTTTGCACTTAGATCTATTATTTTCAAGTATTGAAGAGGTTTGTGAAGCAAGACTTTCGGTTTGGGAAGGTTTTGTAAGGCAAGGGGTGGAGGGGTCACGAAATCGCGACCCCAAACGCCGCAATACAACTTCGACGGGTTTTGTCGCGATATCACGACGTCGCGATATCGCGACGTTATCATTTGGCATTGAAGGGGGAACCTTAGACGTCGCGATATCGCGACGGTCTTCGAAGGCAAAGCGGAGGAAGGAGTCCTGTCGCGATATCGCGACAGCTGTCGCGATATCGCGGCCAGTGTGAAGCCGCCACGTGGCAGAGTCTTAAGGTGGCCCAAAAGCAAACACAAAACAGAAGGCGTAGCGAAGACTTCGATAAGAGGAGGCGCAGTTAAAGGGGGAAGGGGGTCACGAAATCATGACATGTCACGATTTCGTGACCCCAAGGGACTTTGGCATGTTGAAGACGCAGTTGGTCGCGATATCGCGACATGTCGCGATATCGCGGCTTAGTAAAGACTTGGCTAGACGAAACAACAGGCAACCAGGCAAGACCAGTTTTGACACGTGGGAAGAGAGCATGGAGGCCACGTGTATCTTAACCATTGTAAAAGCTACGTGGAACAACTAAATGGTGACAAGAAGGGGGCATGGCGAGATAGTGTGGCCGCGTGTAAGAGACTAAAGATGAAGTTCTCGAAGGTTGTTGAAGGGAAGTGTCGGCCACGCTTTCCTCTTTATTGCGACTGGCAACACAGTATTTACAGAGGATGGCTTTAAGAAGAAAAGGGCAGTACAGAGTACAATCAGAACAAGGCAACCAGTGCAGGGTGTGGGAAGCCATTAATGCACACCCCTGGGCGGATCGGGCAGTTGCACATTTATGATAGAGGACCAAAATTTGAAAATGGAACCGGGAGAAGGTAAAATTTGAAATGGCTGTTAGGCGGGAACATTAGTTTTCGAGAGGATCGAGGCCTCGATAAAAACTCAAAATTTGTAAGGGTTGGGGGTGAAGTTCGGGATTGGGGAAGAAGTGTTGTGCCGGGGGAAAGTTACTACTGTATTTTGGTATTGAATGAATTAATGAAAATTTCTGTGAATTTACTGTGAGATTGTCTGTGTGAATCCCGGCTTTGCCATCACAATGGTAGGTTTTCCCATAGTGGGTGGATAGGTACCTAGAGGGGCTATACCTATACTCGATGTAGAGTTGGATGAGGAGCCTCTTTGATGATAAAGGCAATTTTAGGATGATGGGGTGGGAGTTCCTATAGTTGGGCTACTAGAGTGATAGGTGAGTAGTGGAGCTAGCCATTAGATGAGGTCATACCTATGGAGGAGGAGGTAGGAGAAGTAGAGATATATGATACAGTAGGGTCACATAAGGTTGGGTCACAAGGGCAGTAGGAGGGTGGTGAGATCCTACCATTGGATGTGGTGGAAATGATGAAGGAGGATGATGAGGGAGGTATGCCAGATGTGATATTCAATATTCAAGATGTGATAGATACCAATGATGAGCTGGTGATACTATGGGAGGGAGTGTAATATTTGGAGGGGAGACTAAGTGAGATAGAGATAGATTGGCTCTTGATAAGGGGAGACTAATGGAGGAGAGGTAGAGATTATAGGAGAGGCTAGCAGCATCGAAGCAGATGAGCCACATGGAGAGGGATAAGTTGTATGGAGAATGTGAGGAGCTAGGACCACAAATTACAATGAAGTGAACAAGTCATGTGGATTGTGTAGGAGAGATGTAATGCTAGGTATAGGAGACCATGGCCTCAGAGGAGAGAGTGAGATCAAATATTGTAGTATTATAAGAGAGTGTGCAATGAGCATAGGTTGACATTAATGCTGTACAAGTTGCATATGAAGTGGAGGTAGCATGCCTGCATGAGGAGATAAAGAGGTATCAGTAGGCATAGGAGGATGTAGATCATGCTAGGAGAGCGGGTGAGCAGGACATGGTTGAGGTGGCAGGTTTGAGGGCTAAGGTGGATCACTTATGACAAGCAAATGTAGACTTGTGGAACAAGTATGCGGGGGAGGCATCAATGAGGGTGAAGTGTGAGATTATGCTAGCATCGTATGGTCATGCGCTCCCTAAGTACTCAATGAGGTCGAGGTCATGGTCTTAGAAACATACACACTCACAATAGAGTCAATGAAATGCTCTGTCTATAGTGCTGGTAGAGTAGAGGATGGTAGCACCAACAACCTCATAGGTGATGGGAGGAGTCCCAAGGTTGAGTAGGATGACAGTGCTAGTAGCATCGCAGGGGGTAGGACCTACCCTAGAGTCGAGTGGGGCAGTCAAGTACTGAAAGGTAGAGGCAATTATGATGGGACATGAGGAGAGCAGTGAGACTCCTAGTGGGTGACAGGGATGAGATGGCCTGTTAGTGCTGCATAGTGAGGTGGTAGCTAGGGCAACCAACCATAGTTGTTTGATATATGTACTCTATTTTTATATATCGAGGGTGTTTTGATCATGATATTTTGCGATGTTATTTACATGTGTTATGATTTTGTGTGGATGAATGATAGCTTAGGTTATGTGCATGTATAAAGTAAGATATGGTAGCTGATTGTGTGATGGAAGGATATGTGTGCATGTGGTAGTATGATATGAATGTAGACTAGGAGTATGCAAAAATGATGCGATATAGATGGATGTATTTGATATAATGTGTTGTAGGGAATGTATGGGGTCAACTAAAATGACTAATATGCATAATATAGACACAATGAATGTATGTGTATGAAGAAATATGTAGAAGAAGCACTTGTATCATTGAAAAACCAGTGGTAATATGATCCATTTTGTTATCTTAGAGACATGGGATGGCAAAGTAGAGTTTTACAATAAAATTGACTATCATAGTTGTAGCAATCAAACGTCATGAGAAATTGAGCAAGGTTCAACCACAAATCATAACTAACCTGATTGAATAGAAGTCTATCATGGACTAGTGTGTGCAATGAGTGATGTTCATTTATCCATTTTTATGGAGGTAAGACTAACCTAGTGTAAATATAGCTAGAATAGCTAGCTCATCCATAAGCACACAGTGATTTGTACAAAATAAGGTTCCTAATGTGATAGATGTGTCACCACTTGTAAGACTATTCCACTACCAAGCAGACTCTTGGAGCCTATTGCTAATGATGGAAATATCCTCATGCTGTTATATTAAACCAGAGGACCAAAGGGACTCAAGCATAGTGGTAGTACTCTTGGAGGATTTTCCTTTTATTTTCTACCCCTCTTCCATTTGATTCTCTTTTGTGGTGGTCTTTTCTCATTTTTTGTGGGCGTTGAATTTTTTTCTTTGCCCATTTTCTATTTTCGCTTATGCTTGTCCCCTCGTTTATCCCCAGGTCATATTTTGATCACAAAGATGATAGTATGATTAGGGGAAATAATTGACTAAATGGTAAAGTCGATGCAAGGTGTTGTATTCCTTAGACTCAAAATTTGCTTAAAATGTGACGTGTGAGTGGTCCATGAAAGAAATTAAAATCAATCAAGTGAAGCTGTGAGAAGTGTAGGAACTTGTCAACTAGAGGTGATGTTTTAGATTGGCTTAACTTGTGAAAGGTCAAATTACACTAAATGCTATAAAATCCATACTATTAAAAAGGGGAACGAGTATCCATATGGTGATGCTAACAAGTGTGTGTTTTAATCCAACATGAGCACATTTCTATAAGGAGAATGTACAAGTATAGAAATGGATGCAAAGGAGAGATGTGTATATAAAATAGGAGCAGTATGAAAGACATAATATATGGGACAATATGTACAAGAGAAATTTATGAAGCTAAAGAATATGGGATTGGGAAATGTCAATAAAGAGATGCATAGATGAGAAGAATAAACATTGGATGCAGTTTCCCTAGAATGTGTGGAGGTGCAAAAAGTGAAAGAGAGAAATACAAGAGGAAGGAGGCACGTGATTGCCTATATCGAGAAGAGTGATAGAATATAGAGATAGTGGATAAAGCAAGATTGAAAAATTTAGATGAAAATGTATGAAGGAAATAAAGAAGGGAGGAAAAAGAAAAGAAGAATAAGGATGGAAAATTCAGCACAAATATGTAGCCGCTCAAAGCGTGACTGTACAACAGTGTAAAATAACAAAGAGGAATATGGAAAGAGTAGGGGAAAGAAATAAATATCAGGCTAAACTAAGGATGTGGGGAGTTGCTAAGCTTAGATCATGAATGACTAGGAGTAAGGGGGATGTGGCTAGGGTCCTAATATGTGGCATGGTCAAATAGTTGTTGGAAGTAGTGGGGTGTGGAGGTGAATGACACACATGATGGCATGGAATGAGGCACAAGATGATGTGGAATACTCTGAACTCCAATGGAAGAGGTGGCATGCTCGAAGGATGGAAGAGATTTCCTATCCATCATGTCATGGATGAGGTGTTAAAATATGTGGCACTTGTTGATGTCATGCACCGGTTGATTATGGTAGATATAAAATTTGTGTTCGTTATATCCCCTTTATTTTGAGTGAAGTGGGTTGGTTGGTTAGATCTTTGGTAACACGAGGAGCCTTGTGTGAAGAAGTTGGTGGAATATGTGGGAGAGAGGCTTTGAAAGGATAGGTGTGGGGTAAATGTAATGCGCTAGAAGCTACAATCATAAGATATGTAGGGTAGGTGGGGTGGGGTGGACTATCAATCTCAGATTTGGTGTAAGTTGCATGCGAGAATGAGGGGCATGTAGGGAGGAAGATAAGGGGGTATCAGATGAACCTGAATGGCGAGTAGGTGAATGACATTGATAATGGCTCAAATATATCTTGAGGTTGTCAAGTTGAGTGAGAATATGCTAGAGATCAATGGATGGAGGAGATGATATTGAGGAGGGAGGATAATGGGAGCCCAGTGGAATGGGGGAGTTGGGATATGGGTACAGATATGGGGATGGACAAAGTGAAGGAGATGAAGATGGATAATGAGGATCTGATGGTGGTAGGGGTTGAAGATGAGTATCATGAAATATGATCAAAGGCATCCTAAGAATATGTGGGGCTTGCGATGGTTATAGGGAGCGATGAGGAGAAGACAAGAATATACATGAAGGGATGGAATGATGGAAATGCATGCAAAGGGCCTAGTCATAGGGTGACATCCCATTGGACAAGGGTGGAGGTAACCTTGAGGAGCAGGATAAAGTAGGTGAAGTCCTGTTAGGATGAGGTAGGGGGGTAAAGGAAGGGTGTTGAGCTGAAGAAGCGGGTCTATAAGGGTTTCTTTCATCAACTAAGATGAAAGGATATGTGTTCCTCACATTTATATATGAGGAGGGGAACGTTATCCTATGTTGGAAAAGGAGAAAATGGTGTCCTAACTATCATCAAAGTGAGGAGAGATGGGTGAATATCTATGATCAGGAGAAAGGTGCTGGATTGGGGTGTCATGGTCTAAATGGTATTAGAAGGATGAATGATGAACATGAATAGATTCAGGTGGCTCTGTATGTTCGATTGGGGTGAGTGGTGAAGGAAGGAGAATCAAGAAGTCTTGCATGATGGATTGAGGGTATGCCTACAATGTAGATCTGGTGTGATGTATCCCAATAAAGGTGGCATGACTGGTGATAGTAAACCTACAAGACAAAATATACAAATAGCATAAAAATGATATATAAAGCAAAGGTGTTTCTATTGTGTAATAGAAAGTGTGAAGTGTGTATTTGGTGCTATGTGTGTTGTGAGTGTACTAGTGAGGTGATATATACAACATGACGATGATAGTATGTACAATGATTGGTGACTTATACCTAATAGAGTTAGGCATTAAATGTACGAAGGTGAATGATGTTGATTGGTTTAGGTTCTGTGAGTCCTTCGAGATTAGCTAATAGATAGGCCCTATAACCAAAATTGTGTGATAATGTACAGACCTAGCCAATTAGGTGCAAATTTGTCGTGCAACGGGTGGGGTTGGCTAGTGATCTATTGGTTCTCTTTTAAAACTAAGTTGTTGATATGGAACTTGTGTTGGTGTACCTTACTATTGTAGGCATTATAAATATGGTCTTGGTAAACACAAGTGTGTTCAATAGCATGAATATGATGCTCATCTAGGAGGGTCAGTTGGGTGTCAGGCTTGATGAGCAGTATCATCATCAATGAAGTCTTGCATGGAAATGCGTAAGGAGGGTATATCAAGTTATAAGGTCATAATGGATTTAGTTCCATAGACTAAAGAAAAGGGTTTTACCCAAGTGTGAATATGAATGCTTGTTCGATAGGCCCACTAGGCCAATGACATTTTATTATGCTAATAACGATGATACTATATGATAGTGTTATGAAGGATAGCGTAGACAGTTTTTTTAGTAGCTTCTACCTGGCCATTACCCTAAGGGTAGTATGGGGTGGAGAAGATATGATGAATGTTGAACTTGGAACATAAGACATGAATAATTTTGTTTTTAAATGATGTACCATTGTTAGAAATAATTTTTGAGGGAATTCCAAAGCAATAAATGATGTGGTCCATAATGAATACAATGATTTTGTCTCTTATGGTTTGGATAAGTAGGATAGCTTTGACCCACTTTGTGAAATACTAAATAGCAGTGATGATGAATTTATAGTTGCTGGATGAAGCAGGTGTGATTTATCCAATAATATCTAATTCCCATTGTGATAAGGGCCACATGGATTGGATGGACTGCAGTGCTTGTGATGGTAAGTGTGTGAGGTTGGCATGTTTTTGACACTTGATGCATCGTTTAACATTCTTACAATAATCATGCTCCATTTTAGGCCAATAGTATCCCATGAATAGGATGCATTTGGTAATGGCCATACCATTGAAGTGGCCACCAAAAGTTCCATCATGGGTCTTTGAACTACGCACTGAGCTTCCTATGGATTGAGAAAATATAGGAAGATGTCATCATGACTGTGGTGGTAGAGGATATCCCCCAGTAGCGTGTAGTGAATTACCCTTTGTTTGAATGCTCAATGGTGAGCATGTGTTAAATCATAGGGGAGAAAGCCTAATTTGATGTAATCCTTAATTTGAGAAAACCAAGGATCATGTGGCTCAGTGTGGATGACATGGATGCCATAATCATCGGTTGGGGGTGAAGGTGAAATAGCAGATTGGGATAAATTATGGATGGACACATGTGTCATGTCAAAAGTGGGTTTTGTGGTACTAAAGAGCCCAGAGAAGCCATGGTGTCCACTAAATTGTTGGAAGAGTGGGGAGTGACCTCGATATCATATCACTCAAGCTGAGTGAGCATCTTTTGAGCAATTTGTTTGTACTATTTGAGTACCGAAAAATGACATTGCAAAATTTTCTTGACTTGATTAATGATAAGGAGAGAATCACTGAAGATATAGAGGCATATAATGTGCACAAAAAGTGCCTACTTCAAGTCAAGAATGAGAGCTTCATATTTGGAATTGTTATTCATGCACAGAAAGTGCCTACTTAAAGGAGAAAGGGAGTGGTTCCCTGTTAGGTGTGAAAAATACAATCCTAGCATCCCCAACGTGTGCATAATGGGAGCCATCGAATAATAATGTCAGGTCGACTAGCACCTCTAGTTTACATTTTCTTCAGCTTTGGTGATGTTAAAAATAGAGTCATCCAGGAGCTAAATGAGGAGTGGTCGATCATCAGGCAAGGGAGCCTCAACAAGTTGGTTGGTGATGACTTACCATTTAATGGCCTTTTAGAAAATGAATTTGAGGTTGAATTTAGTGAGGAGCATGATCCATTTGGTGGTGTGGGAGTTATAATAACTCTTATTCATCATGTAGCACAAGGGGTTATCACGAGTGATTACAAAGGTTGTGTGGTTAAGCATATAGTGGTGTAGATTTTGTGTAGCAAAGACTACGACGAGGCACATATTTTCCATGTAAGCATATTGTGTTTTGTAACTAATAAAATTACGACTAGTATATGGCTTGATCATGGTTGAGTGTATTCTTTTGAGCCAATAACATTTTGATTACAAAATCCTTTGTGGAAATGTAGAGGAAGAATGACAATGCTTGATGTGGTGGAGATAGAACTAGTGGTAAAGTAAGATAAGCTTTGATTGCATCAAAGGCTTATTTGCAGTTAGTATCCTATTTGAAAGAAACCCTTTTTTGTAAGAGGTGGTTAAATGGTTTACACTTGTCATATAATTGGGTGATAAAGCGACGAATTGCTTGGATTTTTCCTTGTAAACTACGTAGCTGCTTGATATTTGTGGGAGGAGGCATCTTGATGATAGCTTTTACTTTTTTGGGATTTACTTCAATGCCTTGTTGAGAGACAATGGACCCCAATATCTTGCTTGAAGTAACACCAAAGACACACTTATTTGGGTTTAATCGTACATTGTGTTCAAGGAGGTAATCAAAGATTCTACAGAGGTTGACAAGAATTTATGAACATTCTTTAGATTTTGTGATGAGATCATCAACGTAATATTCCATAATATTGTGCATGTAGTCATGGAATATGTAAGTCATAGCACACTGGTAAGTTGCCCCAGTGTTCTTAAGGCCAAAAGGCATGATATTATAATAAAAAGTTCCTAGGGGGTCATAAAATATGTCTTGTGTTGATTAGAAGGGTTTATCTTGATCTGGTTATAGCTAAAAAATCCATCCATGAGAGATATCATTTTGTGGCCTTCTATAGAATCAACCAATGTATTGATGTTGGGGAGTAGAAAATTGTTCTTGGGACAAGCTTTGTTCAAATCCTAAAAATTAGTGCAAACATGAACATCTCCAATGGGTTTTGGTACTGGGACCATGTTGGATACCCATTCTAGATAATTGATTGGGTGTATGAATCCTATATCCAGAAGCTTTTGGAGTTTGGATTTTACCACTAACACAATCATGGGATGCATGCATCATAATTTTTTCTTGACGAGCTCCTAGTCGAGTATAAGGTTGTGAATGACCAGTGATGGGTCGAGTCTGGGTATGTTCGTATAGGACCAAGAAAAAACTTTGATGTACTCCTTAAATAAAGAGGTAAACAAGGTGCATTCCTCTAAGGAGAGGCTAGCAACAAGTTTTGTGATGTGGGGGTTGGTAGGGTGATCACCAATGTCAATTTTGATAGTGTCTTCCACAAGCATGTGAGAATCATCTTGGAGTTAAGCAGAATGGGGATGAGATGGAGGTCATCGATAGCCTCAGGTAGGTCAAACTCATCATATAGATACATGTACATGTGGTTAATCCAAGGTATATGAGGTGGATCATATGGCGAAGGAGTTTTCATGATATGGGTGGTGATAGAAATAAGTCTTGTGATATGGGCATAGGTGATATATGGGTGAAGTCAATGAAGTCCGAGTTGGGTGTATCTAATTGGTATGGATGGGATGTGTAGCGAAGTGGTATGAACAAGTCAATAGAGACCATGTTAATGGAGGTGGTCAATAATTTGGAAGAGGGGGAGCATGGATATGAATATGCAAGAGGATGTACATGATGTGTCAAATTTAATGGAGGGCGTAGAACCATGGGTGGAGAGTGGGGTTGAGTCATAGAATGGTGAACCTATTGACGATTGTGCAAAGGAATGTATGAATTAATAGGTAGTGGAGGGGAAGGTGAAACATTTTTATTGGAGTGGGGAGAAGTGAGGGAAAGGGAAAAAAATCTATCGACCAACTCATTGATGAAGTAGGTAGATGTGGTGTCAATAAGTGGTGCTTCCTAAAAGAATGAACATGGAATGTTGATGGTAGAGTGGGGGGATGGATATTCATCAAGGATGTCAATATTGAATTCCTCTTCTAAGGAGTGTGTAGGAATTATGGAAGGATGGATAATGAGGTCTTAAAGTTCATGTTCGAGTGAGTGAATGACTATAAGGTGATAACCCAGACCAGATTTATCTATGGGTAGTTGAATGTAGGGGTTAATGGGCATTCATAAGCCCTGTTCATAACATCCTAGTATAAAAAAACACTAATGAAAAGGTTGAATATAGTGTAAGGTAAAGTGGGGATTGGACATATTGTCCAAGGTGCAATAAAATCTAGATTGTGGCAGTGGGTGCATAGCCACTGCAAGTGATGAATCAAGGCCTACATAGATAAAGTTTGTACAATTGCTCGGTGGACCAAGTGGCATGATGGTACCAATGGTTAGTACTTAGGTAGAGGGGCAACTAAAGTCATGGGTAGATTAGATCATGGGAGCATGCACATGAGCATCATTAATATTGTATTCATCAGGACCATAATTAGTCATGAAAATAGATATTTGTGGCTATGTATGGGGTGGTGAGTCTGAATCATAGGAAGAAGATGAAAGTTGAGAATAATGTATAGTAGCAGTAGAATATTAAAATAGTTAGGTATCTAGATGAGAGGCTCGCTATTATCAATCATAAAATTTAGCTACGGTGCAAGGAATGGGATGAGCAACATGTGGAAACTATGATGTGGAGCAAGTAGGAGTCATGCTATGAGATGAAGTGAAATATCAAGGTTGATGACAGAAAGGGAGTGGAGGTGTGTGAGGAGTTGAAAGGATAGGAGGATATATGGAAGAAGACTGATGAGAAAAATTAGGAGGCCACAAATATGGTGGTGAAAAAGGTATGGATGTAGGAGGAGTATCTATAGAAGAATATGGTTGAGAAGGAGGAGGAGGCCATGAAGAAGGTGGCAAAAATGGTATGGACGCAGGAGGATGATCCGTAGAAGAATATGAAAACATGTTTGAGGGAGATGCAAAAGAAGGTGTACGTATTCCATGTGAGGATGAGGCAAGTTTTGGGGAGGGCATAGATGTATTTGCTTGATGATGTGAAGGAATAGGAAATATCTGGGTAGAAGATGATGAAGGCCCTGGTGGAAGGTCTACAATATTGTAAAATTTGAAAGGGTCACCATCGGTAGGAATGCAATGGACTAGTTCATCATGCACATATTTTAAGCAATGATGCAAGGTAGATGGAACACATTGCATGTAATGGATCCATGGAAATCCAAGCAAAATATTGTATTTCATTTTAACTTGAATGATGTGAAATAAGGTAGCCATGTATCATGGGTTTCAAGTTTGATTGATTGAAGGATATCATTTAACACCTTGTGATGAGGGTGAGATTGTTGCAAATGATCGAATATGGATAACCAAACTAGTGCATTGCTTAATTGATGGGTGATACTACCATGAATAGTGATGACATTGAATGGTAGAGGTGCTGAAATATTCGATGCTATGGGTGGATGAGGAGAAGTGAATGGTATATGAGGTGAAGTGATAGGTGCATCCTGGTAAGGTTAATCATGCCAACTACTCCATGTGAGGGAGGATCATGGTGGACACTATTAACTTGTCTAGATTGGGCTTGTTCATTGGATTGGGCTCCTTGGGGGTTGGTCCCTCGTGTTTAGGTAATGGTGTCTGATAGATGCCTAGATTTTTATTTTATGGTGCGAGAGGGTTCAAAACTTGGATAGTACCTCAATAAATAAGGTCCTATACCAAGCTATGAAAGGAATGAAAAGACCCTACATCATGGTCATGTTGTCGATGGTAAGTATAGAAGGCCTGTTCATTGAACCCATGAGGTTTGGATTGATTTAGGTCCATGGGTCTAACATTGGGTAATGTGATATGGCCCATATCAAGAAATATATGGAATAAATATGGTAGAGGATCACATAGTAGAGTCCAATTGCACCAAGGGGGCTAAGGATGAAGACCATGAGCTTACTATGGATTAGATGGAGGAGGTGCATTAGTTTAAAGAATTTTTTGTTATGGAGGAGGGGGTTGTGAGATCAACAAAAAGGTCAAAAAGTCTTATACCATCTAATTGGTTTATGGTGGTTTGGAGAAGGGTTGATTTGGCATATTGTGATTGAAGCAAAAATTTGAATTGTAAGATGACCTCTACTAGAGTTTGATTTTTCTAGATTGGACTTTGATGTCCTCAATGACCTTTGCTTGAGCAATGGCTTCATCAAATGTGTGACTTTGATGAAGTTGCAAAGGTTTAGAAATGTGTTTGTGACAAATTTTGGCAAATAGTGTGATGAGATCGATGAATGAGAGGCTATGAGATAGGTCATGGATGAATGATTTCCATCGAGAAATAAAATTTTTGATAGGTTCATCATCAGCCTATCACAAGGTGTAGACATCAAAAAAGTTTATCTTCTTATTAATATTGATGGAGAAATATTCTAGAAATGAATTAGCGAACTGTTCAAATGTGAATAGGCTATGGCATGAGAGCATGTTATACCAATCAAGGGCTTATCCCCAAGTGAGAGAGTGAAGGTACACAACATGAGGGGATCACTACTATGAAGCTGGTAGCATACGAAGCGATAGTTACTGATGTGTTCTTGAGTGTCCTCTTTAGCTTTGTATTTTATAAACTTTAAAATATTGAAATGGTATGGGTAAGGAGGAATAGGAACTAAAGGATGAACGATTTTGTTGCACAAATCATTATATGTGGGTTTCTGGGGCCCATAACTAGTTGTGTAGAGATCCAACATCTTAATTTGTTCTTGTAAGAGTTGGAGTTCAGGTGATGGAGGTGCTATGAACTATGATGAAATGGTGGAAGACTAAGAATAAAGAGGGTACTATAGTTGTTACTCCTCCCATTGTTAAAGAGAAGTATACTAGAACTGTTCTAATGGATGCGATTGCTAGGTGGTATTAAACATAAAGGTAGATGGGAGAATCTACTATGGGGCAAACATCTAATGTGAATGGTAATACTATGGTTGTGGATCCTATATCTACTATGTTGAAGTCTGCTGTGATGGTTGCACAATTGGAGAGGATGACCAGGAAGGGGGTGTCATGAAGAATGTTGGCATAATAGAATGTGGTGGGGGAACTGGTTTTTGTATAGAGGATGAAGGTGGAAGGTGATATGATGTGCCAAAATATGGTAACTACATCATATTTGATGAGAAATGGATAGAGTACTTAGGATGGGCAAAATAACATTGAGGATTAGCAAGATAAGATGGATAAAGTGGATTATAGGTAGAGAGAGGAATGGAATGAGGATCTTGAAATGGACGAGGTGGAGGAAGACGAAAGGTGGAAGTAGATGAAGGTGTAAATGGAGTGGAATATGGTATACCATACATCCTAGATGAGGGGAATGTAGGTGGAGGAAGGGATGAAGAAGGATAATAGGTATCAAAGGTGGAAGCCTAAGAAGAGGTAGTGGTGAACGTATCCACAAATATTTGTGAATATGGGACTTTTTGATGCTATTGGAGAATGAATTATTGTGATTGGGATGGTGTTTGTGATGTTGAAGTAGAATACAAAAAATATGATTATTAGGAAGGTGGTTGTTGGGGTGCTTGCAAAGAATATTGGTGGGATGATGTGAGTGGAGTGTACTATTGTTGCAACGATGATTATTGTGGGGTAAATTGGGATCTAGGCACTTGAGTGACAGGAATGGAGGACTAGGGATCTGAGATCATCCCTACAGTTGGGGTAGACAATGTAGCCTCAGGTTGAGGACAATTAAGCAAAGAGGGATCATCCCTAAGAAGGGAATGAGATGGATCCTGGAGAAAAGGATAAGCTAAAATAGGTGAGGTAGGTGGAGTCTCTTCATAAATGGTGAAGAAGGGATATGGATCTCCTAGACCTGTGTAGATGACATGATCACAAAATGTGGATGGTGGATTAGGTGGGGACGAATGTGAAAGGAGGGGATGATCCTCACCAGAAGATGTGGCAAGCATATTACTAGAAATAGAGGTCTCACTATGATACATGGCTTACATGTGAGATGGCTCAAAAAAAGCAAGTATATTAGGTGTGAGAGTGGATGTGTCCCTTGTGAAGGGATGGGGAGTACTAGACTAGCTAGAGGTGGCACGAGATACCTTCTCCTTGAGATGCACTTGCTTGCATGCTCGACTATGAGTAACAATGGGCATGGTGATGTGTACTGTGATTAGGTGCTCAAAACCATTCAAAAATGTAAATTTGAACCTATGAGTGTGTTATGTGCAAGATTTTATGCAAATATATGAGTTTTGGTGTGTTTTTATGCACTAGAAAAAAGTTAGCACACCGTTGTGTGAACCTATACTATAGAAATATGGTTCACAAAGTGCTGTGCAAACCTACTCTAGAATGTAAATTTGATAGAAAAATGATAGTAACAGACTATGAATGACCAGTAAGTGGACTGTTAGCAAGTGAATGTATTGAAACTAGTTTCTATGAGAGTATAATACAAGAACACAACTAGAATCAATTCTAAACAAAGAAAAACAAATATTTGGTTGTTTTGTGTTTTATGATAGTACCTGCTCTAGGACATGACACTAGAAGTGAAATGGAACTCTAAAAAGGAATGTCATCGACATGAAACCTTTTGCAATACCCAACAGTGCACAAAATAGTATAATATCTCAATAGGCGAGTGGTGACTAAATAGAAAGTACAGTAAAAATATATCCAAAGGGGAGGAACTCAAAATGCACTAATGAGTCCAAATCCTCTCACGAGAAGAGGTGGCACTATCTAAGACCTGCTACTGGCCTAGTCGGATGGTCGCTTCACTCTCGAGTGAGCTTAGTCAAGAACAACAGTTACCTATTCATGAATTATATGAGCCTTGTGAACAAAGGCATCTAATCCTATCAAATTTTGAAGGTCCCTTTCGATGATGAATTCCAAAAAAATAGTCTCAAGAGTAGGGGATCTCCGGTGATGAAGTATGGAAAACCACTCTTGGGGGCTACTATGGTGTCTAAGGGGTGAGCTGGTTGAAGGAGATGAATTATAATGTCACCAGTCTCAAGTGGGGATTGGTGATGAAGTCCAATCTTACCACTGTTTGTGAAACATGAGTGTGTGGTGGTGGGTTGACTTCCACTGATATGAAAGAAAAAAAATAGTTAAATGCTTTTTCAAAAAATAAATTAAACCTAGATGCCTTTTGAAAAAGAAACTAAAACCTAGATGCTTTTTCAAAAAGATAAACTAAACCTAGATGCTTTTTGTAAAAGGAAATCTACTATAGGAATCTTGAAAGCAATCAAAGATGAGGTGCATGAATAAGGAATTTAAAATCTATTTTTGTGGGTTGAAAAGTAATGTGAAATATGATCTAATGACTTGAAAGGAAATCTACAATTTACCCAAAGGATTTGTGAAAGAGATGGAAAAATTTAATCTAGATGTGCTTTGAAAGAAATTGAAGTCTACTCTAGTGATTTGAAAATAAATATGCAATTTAACCAAAGGATTTGTGAAAGAGATTTGAAAATTTTAATCTAGTGATTTGAAATGAAAATTTGAAAAATTTGAACTAAATTTGATTTTGAAAGGAATTAAAAGCTTAATATAGTGATTTAAAATAAATTTGAAAATGATTTACGATCTTGAAAGAAATTAAAAATTACTCTAATGATTTGAAAAGAGATTGAAATTTAAACCTACTAATTTGGAAATAAAATTTGAAAAATCTGATATAAATGTGATTTTGAAAGAGATTAAAAGCTTAATCTAGTGCTTTAAAATAAATTTGAAAGTGATTTATGACTTGGAAAGAAATTAAAATTTACTCTAATGATTTGAAAAGAGATTGAAATTTAAACCTACTGATTTGTAAAGGAAATTTGAAAAATTTGATCTAAATGTGATTTTGAAAGAGATTAAAAGCTTAATCTAGTGCTTTAAAAGAAATTTCAAAGTGATTTGTGAATTGGAAATAAATTAAAAACTACTCTAATTTTTTGAAAAGATATTGAGATTTTAACCTAATTATTTGAAAGGAATTTGAAAAATTTAGGTACTTTGAAATAAATTGAAACCCTAATTTATGTGCTTTGAAAGAGATTCACAAATTTGACCTAAGTGTGCTTTTTAAAATAAATTTGAGAGTGATTTGTACTTTTGAAAGAAACCAAAAACCTATTCTAGTGCTTTGAAAAGAAATTGAAAATTGAACCTAGTGATTTGAAAGGAATTTGAAAAGCTAACCTATATAATTTGAAAGGGATTGAGGAATGAATTGACACTTTTGAAAGAGAAAATTCTTTGCAAAAGAACAATGAAAATAGGTTTTCTAAGAAGAATACCTGACTCATGCGGTATAGGTTGATCCTTCTTCTGTCTGTGTTACAGAGAACTCCAGTTTTATACTATTTTGAATCTATTTGGTAGGGTTCACATGGTAGTGTGTGAACCTATCCAGGTCTTCACACGGTGGTGTAAATTAGGTTTAGAAGCTTGTAACTTCTTAACAGAAATCATGAGGTGTGTTTCAGGGATCTTATGGACTCTGTTCTAGGTTTAAAACATCTGTAACACCAAAAATAAAGCCATACAATGAATTATATAGCAAGAAGGCTAGTTTAAAATAGTTTCATGGGGTCCCACCAGACGTGCCAGAATGTAACACACAGAAACTAGAACATCAATTTCATATGCTAAATGCTCTTTATTATTGATTCCAAAAAGGGGTTACAAAATAGATTTTCTTTTAATAAAGTTTTCTCTATTTTTTCAATGTGAATTGTAGATGCACTTGCTGATGCTTTTCAGTGCCCTCAATGTAGGTGGGCTCCTTTGTATGTGTGCCACTGGTTAGATACTTGGATATGTCTTTAATACCTTTCTAAACTTGTAAAAATAGATTAATGTGTTTGGGGACTTTTCATAGATTAGACCTCATGTTCATACAGACAAAAATGATCATAAAATAAAATAATACATGCTAAAAATAGGAGGAAATGTTATAAAAACTATAAACAGAAGATACCTACATGATTTGTAGCTGTAGGATTGCTATAGAACAGGTTTGGATGGTGGTGTGCAAACCTCTGCTTGAGTTCACACGACGGTGTGTGAAAATTACTGTTGTTGACTGGTTGCTATAAATTTCTATTTGGATGTGATTTGGGTATTGTTATCTAATGTTTGATGGGTGTAGAAATGACAGTGAATGTTCTAGAGTAACTTTAGTAGAGTTTTGATAAGTTACCGAAAAGGGTGAGAGAGATATTTATGGTGAAAATAACCCTCTATTTATAGAGTGGGCCAAGGCTAGGGGGAAGTGAGGTGTCCTTTGTGAGGTGGCCTAGAATTTGTGTTAGGTTCTACCATGGTGAGGTTAGGGTGATGAAGTGGAGTGCCGAGTCATCCCTCCATGTGCCTTGAAGAAATATCCTAGGTGCACACATGTGTGAGCAAGGATTAGGGTTAACCCTGATTAGATAAACCCTAGGTTAGTTGGAGGTTAGGTTAGGCATATTTTGGAAATATCCTAACTATAAGTGGGTGTACACATGTGTGAGGGTAGAATTAAGGCTAATCCTAATTTAACACTAATTAAAACCTATTTAGGCAATAAAGTACACTTAAGTGAAAAAGTGACTTTCAAAATAGAATTAGAATTTGCATGATTAGGATTTTTTGGAGGGAATGGTGGCATGGGGACCATAATTAGGTGTAGGAAAGGGCTTAGATAACCTAAAGGGGCTTGTAGATGGCCCTTGCATTAATAGGAGGTGTTTTGGGAATGATTAGTGTAGTTTTGTAGGTTTTGCCACTACGATTGACTACGATTGCCTATGATTGCCTACGTATACCTACAAGTGACTACACATGCTTATAGGTTCCTTGGCATACCTATAGGTGACTACACATGCCTACATGTGCCTATGCATGCCTACAGGTGCCTATGCAAGCCTATAGGTGACTATGGGCAATTATGTATGACTTTTAGGTATCTACAACAATATTAGTCATTATTAGGTCAGTTGATAATTGCTAGTCCACTATGTCTTGTTACCTTAATCAAGGGTACCTTCAATATTAACATTAGTCACCAATCCATCAGTCACAATCATTTACAACTTTCCTTGTGGTATTTTGATCATTAAGAGGTCCATATAAGATAGGATAGATACCATATGACCATCAACAATGATGATTATACGACCACTGACTATTTTATGCATACCTATTACTATTCAAAAAATTGCAACGAAAGTACAACTGCATCTCGCATAACATGTTTTTCAAATAATACCTAGGTGTTTTTAGTCACTCGACACAACGTCAATAAAAATTCAAACAAGTTTCAAATACTATATGTTGGTCTTGGCCCCATAAAATTTCCTCTTTGACCACGCACATCAAAACACATTAAAACATTGTGAACTCTAGGAAGGATGAAGTCATGAGTAGCTATTTCCATAATATGAATGATTTTATTTGCTCATCCAATTATGTGCATGGTCTAGAAAATAGAGAATTGGAAAAAGGACAAGCACCCCCTTCTACTCCAAAAAAATAAAATAAGAGAAAAAATCCCTTGCTCTTCCACAAAACGAGCAAGTATCCCAAAAAGCATTAAAAAAATCCCTTGCTCTTCCACAAAATGAGCAAGTATCCAAAAAAAAATCCCCTTGCTCTTCTTCAAAATGAGCAAGTCCCAAAAGCAATAAAAATACCCTTTGCTCCTCTACAAAAATGAGCAAAAATCCCAAATAAAATCCAAAAATCCAAATGCAATAAAAGAAGGGAAAGGAGCTTGAATCCCTAGAATTCTTAGTATTTCAAAAATCATGGGGTGATCCCCATTACAATAGTGGGCTCTAAAATTCAGCCTGGCAATGGGGTATCCTTACGCATGGTGACATGTCTATCACATTAGCGACCTTATTTTGTATAGACATATATCACTCTCAGATGAGCTAGCTTATTGGCATAAGTTACAATTGATTAGTCTACCCTAGCTCATGATTGAAAATGAACATTCACTGCACACAAAGTTGGTCACTAGAAATTTGACTCAGCTAAGAACACCATTGGCATATTATAAATTTGGGAGATTAATAGATGAGTTTGTTTGAGATCACTAGGATGTTTGAGTCTTTGCAAAACAACTATAGATCCTTTATCTCTAAGGTAAACAAAGTTAAAAGGGAGCTTCCATTCCATACCATCATCACATTGCCAAGTTATCATCATATAGTTAAGCTAGTACTATTATGTTGGTACCCTTGATTAAGCAATAAAGATAAAGTCGATCAAACAAAAGTCTAAACCATCTATGAATAATCATTAGAACATAATACCATCACCTCATTTGCATACATCATCATAATAAATTAGGCATATCATTTATTAAAAATTTATTCTATCACATACATATGTATTCATCCATACATCCACAATAAAAATACTACAAAAGGTGCATAAAAAATATAAAATCCATATATATGAATTGCATAAGCAAAATTTTACCAAATGGTTGTATACATTAGAGCACTAAGGCTCACAAAAAAACTAAAAAACATAAAAAGAGATAATAAACACTACTAGCTAGCACCACCCTGATCTATGGGAGGACCATGAGCAGATCCCTATGACCCTGATGGATCACAAAAATTAGGAGCCCTTGAGTGCAAGCTACCAAGCCTAGACTTACTCTGCCTACTATAATAGGATGCAAAAGAAGAAGGTTGCATAAGCAAATGAATATGATGATGAGATAATAAATCCTTAAGTGACTGAATATAGCTCTCCAAATATCATAAATGAGATATATACTATATTTGATGCAACTCGTGCAGTGCAATCTCAGCATGAAGGGTAGAAATATGAGTACTATCACCACTAGCACTTGGGGCAACCTGTAGACCTCCATCTTGGTCCGTAGTCGAGCTATATCAGCATCCCAAGATACCAGTGCATCCTATAGCCTTACAATATTTGCATCTTGGGTAGTTACAACCTGAATGAGGTGATCCTGCTCCTCCACCAAGCTATCCTACTTAACCTACAAGACACCCTATTACTCCTTGTTATGTACATGATGTCTCTATAGAAACTTCTCCATGGTATCTGTACCCCCACCTCCATATCCACCATTGCCACCACCATCTCCACCATCGCCTACATCACCCCCAACCTCAACATATGGAGGCTAATCTACATCAACCCTCACCTACCTCCTGCAACAACTACCTCAATGATATATTTATCGATGAGGAGTCTCATTTGTAGCATCCGCTCATATCCACTATCGCCATCATCCATAGCTTGTCTAGGTGACCAAGGAGACTATACATAAAACCATGGATCATACTCAATAGTGGTCCCAACATCATACATGGCTGGGGCATATAGTTCCTCATCATATGGGTCATCGATATCCCAATAATAAGAAGGATAAGGGAGGATAATATCATCCCCTCAATGCCTATAAATGACTAGGGAATTGATAACCCCCTAAATTATCCCAAACTATCATAGAATGCGAGAGAATAGGATAAGATCCTTCTCTCTATTGTGTCATCCAACCAACCATCTGGCCTACCTAGTCTACTATAGCTATGCACTATCCTGAGGCTAGGTAACCCCCATCCATGATCACCAAATAACATATTCACTAGTCAACCCTGCCCACATATCTTGATACTCTTGGCTGCTACAACTAGGATGACTTGGTGGGATCTCCCTGTTAGTTCGCTAATGAAGAGCACAAGGATGCAAACTATCTCGATCATAGGATAAACCATTAGGTCAAGCCACTCTAAAGTGCTCCCATAACCAAAGTTGGAGAAGCAAGCTTTAGCTTAAATTCTTCCACCCTTGCCTATTCACCTCATAAAGCTCTATATACATATGGCAGAGCAAAGAAGGTTTCCAAGTGTAAACACAAGGCTCATCAATCACATCCATCACTAGATGGATCTGGTTCCATGGGAACCTAGCTCCTGTACTGCTTGGAAACAACATAGTGGATAAGATATACATCAAAAAAATAGGAAGTGGTTGTAGTTATCCCTTATGGAACTTCTCTAGATAATGAATCCCACCCCTTCTCACATCCACATCCTCCCATATATCACCAAATAGAGGCCTAATCTCATACTACTTATCATGGTTGACTTGGACTGGTAACCCCTCCACAAGAACATGGAAGATTTGATAAACATCCTCTACGATAATAGTAATCTCCCTAGTTAGGAGCTAAAATTGCCCCCTATGAGGGTCTCATCTCTCTGCTAAGGTCAATAAGTATCCTCATCTATCCTCACCCGCTCAACTCTGTCGCAGCTTGCCAAACCCATTTTCTCCAATCACTTCTAGTGGTCATCAGTCAATTCCTTCCTCACACGAGAAAGGATAAGAGAAAAATTGTGGCGAGCCTCCAAAAATTTCACTTGCAAAAAAAATAAAAAACATTTCCATCTCATTTCATCATTTTCAACTTCAAAAATTACAAAAAAAATATTTCTACTTCATTTCATCATTTTTAAAATTACAAAAATATCAAAAACATTTCCACTTCATTTCATCAATTTTAAAACTATAAAAAAAATAAAAAACATTTCCACTTCATTTCATCATTTTTAAAATTACAAAAAAATAAAAAAATAAAAAACAGTTCCATTTCATTTCATCATTTTACCAAAAAAAAAAAATTAATCAAAAACATTTCCATATTATTTCATCATTACAAAAAAACATAAAAAAAACATTTCCATTTCATTTCATCATCATTTTCCATTTCACAAAAAAAAAAATTCACCCACCCCCTTTATCGTTTTCAAAAATAAGAAAAAATAAATTTGCCTCCCCCACTTTTTCAAAAAAAAAAAAAAAACAAAACATGCAATAAAAAACAAGGGCATTGAGACCTACCTCTACCACCTGAGCAACATTTTCGGTCATTCCACCAACTCTTCTCATCTGACCCACCATATATTTCACCATTACAACCACTATCGCTCCATAGCTCTCTCAAACACTCACTCAATCTCAAATGCAACAATGAAACAAAAAGGCCCCCAAACCTATTTATAGCCATTTTTTGTGCCTCCAAATACGGATCCATGTTTATCGAGTGCATCTAACCATGGATCAATGTTTGAAATGTGCACATAAATGTGAATGCACATTTGACCAGCCTCAAACATGTACTTGTGTTTGAATCCGATCAAACATAATTCTACGTTTGCAAAAAAAAACAACAAAAACATTCAAATTTCAAAAAATTCATCAAATCACTCCATCAATACATCCAATACATCATTCCACTTCATATCACACTAAAGCTGATCAATTTGGTAACCTAATTATGGAATGTGATTACATCCAAGGAACTTTTCCAAAGCTATCATATACTCCTCTTCGTGGGGTCACAAAAGTATAAAATTCTCAAATTGGTATGCATCATGCTAAGGATTTGAATATGATGATTATAATTGAGGTACAATAACCTCAGAAACAACATCATGTGCAAACCCATATTGGTTGGTCCATCTACCACATAAAATGTACACTCATTTCTACAAAGCAAAGTTTAATAAATGCAGCCTAGTCCAAACTTGGGGCAACCATATTGATCTTCATCATCCACCACACATCATCCCTAAACCATACAAAATAATTCAAGTGACTCATGGGTCTCATTTGTTCCATATTTCACCCATTCATCACTTGATAAGGTAAGCCAAAATAAAAAATTCATTCATTCTTTGCATCAAGATAACTTGAGTCTGTTGTTGCATCCAATAAAACCAAGTGTCTCTTGTTTTTGTACAAAAAGGAGCATTTGTAGACACCAAAATCTAGGCATTTGCATCCCACCACATAATTTTGCATAGTAAAATTATATGCCTAAGTCTAAACTTAGGTGTATAAATCCTGCACATTAATCTATTTTCTAGATTTTAATAAATCTAGGAAATATCCCCCTAGGATACCCTATGTCTCCTCATGACACATGTCCTAGCAACCACTACCCCTCCATTTTCCACCTATCACACCTCACTCCACCCACCACTCCACTTCCACCTACCCACATGCCACCACTCCACCTAAGTGAGACACTCTAAGTGACTCACTGTAGCTACCTAGGATAGGTGGCTATCTATTCACTACCACTTGCTAGCCTTGGCTTGCCACCTATATTTTCCCTCCAAAACCTCTAAATGCATATAAAGGCACCATAATTCCATCAAACCAAGAGAGGCTAAAGTTTATACCGTTACATTGTTGGAATCGCTACAAGAGGTCACCTATGCACTTGGAGGTCGACTCATCGATGCTCATGGATCAAACCCTAGAAACTTTGCCTTTCAACCACAAATGTCGGTAGGTGTTTACATAGTTGCAAATGTGTATTTTCATTTTCCAAATGCTAGCCTGCATTAGGCAGCCCCAAACGCACACCCACATTTGCTCAGGAGCAGATCAATCCGATGATAGAAAGAGATCAAAGCAGGTAAGTAGCAAGTTATTTTATCTATTATTTTTTGTCTTCTACATAACTATTTCTCATTATGTAAGAATTCATATTATAGGTTTATATATTCCTATCTATATCAAAAGGGGTTTCACATCGTGGAAACCCTTCATATTCTATTAACCTTCTTTTGGTAGGACATATGTGTATATGACAAGCTCTTGGGCTACTGTTGAAGTGGGGATGGTCCACAAGGATAGCTAAAGCCCATATGAAATATTAGAGTAAAGAACATCTACACCCACTGTTCAGTTGGATTTTCCAAAGGGGCTTCCCCCTTTGTGCCCATTGTAATCTAAATATAAGCAAGCGATATTCTTTTGTAATAAGACCCATACCATTCAGGGAAAATTATCATTGTAAAAGAGGATATCAAGGCTCTCAAAAGCTCAATACAAAAAGCATATTTATTTACTATTATCGCTTGTGTTATTTATTTTATTGTTTGGGTGTATCTTCCTTTTAGCTTATATATATAATAATGAAAATATAAAGATGTAAGATATATATACATATATAGTCAGCCCTTAAAATATAGCTTCTCCATTGTTCGATTGAGCTTCTTCATTGTTTGATTGAACTTGGTACTGGGTGATGTTGCCACTTGGCCAAAAGGGGATCGGGTATATGGACTACCCTCAAGCATGCCTAGTGCCTTTATATGAGGGAGCATATAAATGAAAAAGGTTTTTTTTTGTTGATATTCCGATGAGAATTATTTGTGCATGCTTTTCGATATGCTTTGTCTTGGTGAGAGAGCAATAGAGCATGTGGTTGATGCAACCAATCCTACTAAGGGCCGAATTGAGGAGATACATTAGCCCTCACAGGTTTTTTATCTTCTTATGATACATGATGATTTCTATTTGGAAAATTTTATGTTTATATGCTGGGTTTGATGAGAAATATTTGTATGGAAATTCTATATTTTTTTGCTATATTTAATGAAAAACATTTGCTTGGAAAAGATCTTAAGGAGCCAATGAACATAATGCATCTCAATAAGTACTATGCATAAAATCATGTCTCACCATTGTACATACATATCTTGCTCTTTGTACATAAAGCATTTTACGTTTGTCATCTTACATATAACCCATTTTGTAGCTTCACTTATTTTGCATAAGTCATCTATCATGTCGTTACATATTTGTTTTCAGTCCAATTGCATATGTAAAATGGTCACATCCAAAAATATTTATTTATTTAAATTTTAGATAGATGCTATCATGTTCATAGTCAATATTGGTATTCTTGAATGATTAAGATTCTATTTTAAACCAATCACTCGATTTACACTTTAATAAAATCTTGACTCTTGATATTGATTAAAAATCTCTCTTGAACCAAAACCACTATTTCTTCACTAAGAAAAATTTTGAGTTTTGGGAATTGATTTTGCCATTTTCGAACCAAACACATACTACATCTATTAATAAAATATTGTGTCATGGAAGGATGACATCATGATTGGATTGAACCTTGAAGCGAAAAAGTCTTCTTGCTTGTCCCATTATGCACATAGTCCAAAAATAAAAATAAATATACATCTTTACAAAATTTTACAAAAATGAAAAGAGTGGGTAGTAAGGATATAATTACACTTCCATCCAGATGGATATGTAGTTCGAATCCCCAAAGCTCTACTTATTTTCACAAAAAAATAAATAATAATAAATCTCCAAGTAGTAAGGATAGGGTAAAAATTCTCATCGGACTTGTTGAGAATCTGATTCCCCAAAGCTTGGAGACCCAAATAAATATACAAAAAATAATAATAAATCTCCAAGTAGTAAGGATAGGGTAAAAATTCTCATTGAACTTATTGAGAATCTAATTCCCAAATCTTGGAGACCCTTAATATTGGACTATGCTCATGCGTGGTGACATGTCTCTCTTGAAGAGGCCTCTATGACTGGTTTAATCTCACCTCACTCAATATGGGTAAACAAATTTATTTTGCACACACAATGGTTCTTGATTGGCTTGCATCATTACCTTACTCAAAATTGGTAAATGAACTTCACAAGCACACACATTGGTTCTTGATATATTTGCATCATAATCAAGTTCAAGATAGGAAAAGAACTCATAGATCACACATTGGTTCTTGATAGACTTGACTTCATCTCAAGAATAACTAATATTCTCTATGAAATTTGATTGGCTAATGTCAGTATATCTTCATGGATTTGTATGACCATTATCATATGAAATTGAGGTTAAATCAATAATTAGTCTTACATTTCATATCTACCATCTTAGTACAATGCATTTTCATCATTTGCTTCATCATATTGCATGATTGCTTACCACATTTTTCTATAAATTTGCACAACTTGCTTTTTCATACATTATTGCTTTATCAAATAAGTTGCATGGGGACTTTCCAACAATGGCATGGAATGATACCTAGTTAGGTTATACACATATACATTTCATTCACGCTAGGATTTTTATGCCCAGTAAAGTTCCCATATAGGGAAAAATACATCTTTTCCACTAGTCATTTTGCGTGGCTATCATAAAAAGGGTATGAACCATATTTCATCTTCAAATCATCATCAACCATAAAAATCGATCATTTTCCATACACATTGGATTGCACATATTCAATTTCAATAGGACAATACTCCACATACATGATTCACTTCATGACCACATGCGAGGGGCAACCTCCATCTCGGTCATATACAAGCATACATCCTTGTGGATTATTGCTTACAAACTATTGTCACACAAGCATACCAATTACTTTTTGATCATTTCATTTTGACCATCTAGGTTATATACTTTCAAATTTAGCATGATGGTATACCTCATATAGGATTCACTTCATGAATACACGTGAGGGGTAGCCTCCATGTCGGTCATATACAAGCACACATCCTAGCAGGACATTGCCTGAAAGCTATTATTGTAGGGACAAACCCAATGCACTTCGATCATATTCTTTGCATACTATTTTTCACTTATTATACATTTTTTGTCATCATACCCCATTTATTTTTGCAAACTATATTTTGACTAGCATGGCAAGTATGCATCAAAACCAATAAGATCATATGCAATCATCATATATTTAGACCATTCAAAACATGCATCAAAATCAACAGAATCACATGCATTACCATTTAGATCATTTACAACATACATCAACAAAAAAAAAAAGCAAAATTTTTTTACACACAAAGCAATTTGCCACTTACTCAGATCCTCCTAGCTGCTCCATCATTGTCTTTGTGCACAAATTCCAATATGTGGGTAGCAAGTGCTATTTTTCTCCAGATCTTAAAACTAGGAAGTTAAATAGTAAAAATGATTTGGTTTTTTCACCCACCCTCCATTTTGACCCACCATTCTGTTCTATTTTCTTATTTTTTTCACACTTTTATCTTCTGACAGGTATTTCAAGTTCCATTAGGAATATGACATTCCTCATGAAACTCGAGGGGGCACCCTAATTATAAAAATCAGTAATTATTTTTCTAAATGGCAATTCTGCATGAACCATTCATTCTAAAACATCTCCCATTTTTTTTGCCCATGTCAACCATTGTCACCTTTGCTCAAGTGTCTACACCTTTCTTTGATGCATTTATTGTTCATAAATACACCAAAGAGGGGGCAAAATGTAGACATGGAAAATTGACCCATTAAGATGAGTCATTTTCCTTAGTTTTCCTCTTAGAAAAGTAAGGTCATATTTGAGCTTACTTTTCCCCCACAAAATCCCCTTAATTTATCCTAAAAATTAACCATTGGATTAGGCTCAAAAAGAGCTTTCCAATGGTATATGATATGTCCCATTTTGACTTCTTTTGGTCCCTTAAAGTGCCAAAAAACTACATGTGGGTCTAGCTATCACGAATTCGACAGGTTTGTGCCGAATTTTCTAAAACAAGCATCGCCACCCTATTTAGAAAACCGTTTGGATTTGATCCAAAATTAGGCTAATGGTAATATTCTATGAATTCAATAGAATTTTACTGAATTCACCCATATTGAGATTTTTTCCAATCTGCCCTAACAAACCTTAACTACCACCTCAAATATCGCTTCTTCCTAGTTATCTCACATCAATCAAAGTTATAAAATATACACTTCACATCTCATAGATAATAATCAATGAATCAAATTAATGAATAGAGAAATTCAAAGGAAAGTACATTTTATATTGAGAAAAGCTTGTGAAATAACAAATTTGTTGCAGGTTGAATATCAACAACAGGTTTTTGTAGGTTAAGGAATGCTTTGGAGCCCATGTAGCTGAGGAGCCATCATACTTTCTCATCAATATAATATCAAATAATATCCACTTTGCCATCATCATTATAGTAGAATCAGAGGATCATATCCGATATGCTATCATGATAAGCAGGTAATTTCATTTGTTTTAGCATCTTACATGTCATTTTGCATTAAGAAGTTCTTGTTTTTGTGCATCTATGTGAAAGGCCATATTTGAGCTAAAATATCCCCCATAAAATCATATCCATTCCTTAGAAATATTATACTATTGGATTGGGCTCAGAAAGAGATTTCAAACAGTATAATATTTATCCTGTTCTAACATCATTTGGTCCTCCAAAGTGCCAAAAAACTGCATATAGGTCTGGCTATCACAAATTCAGTAGTAAACCTCCGAATTCATAGTTGCAAATTTTATTTAAGGTGCTGAATTTACATAAATAAATTATGGGGGTAAGTTTTTGCTTCTAGATTCATTGTTGCATCATACACTTTGCATTTTGATCATTTTCATAGACATTGTACCCTACATTTTGCATTATTTATCATTTCATTTCCAGTCTTATATGCTTGCAATAAATCTAGAAAATTCACTATTCTACTTAAGGTTAGGTAAAAGAACCTAGGGGATCTAACTGCAATGCCATCAAGATCTATTTGATAATGGCCTAAGTATATCCCAAATTGCTAACAACCATTTCTAGTATTCTATTTGATAGATTGCAGGTTTTTTGTGAATTCAAAAGATTGTTGCCGAATTCGCTGTAACCAACCTCAAACTTTCTTGGATCAACCTTTCGGTGTAGGTAAGTATTATATCTAACTTATTTTTTCTCTATCTATATATTATATATCCATTTCATGCTTTCTTATTCATAGATAATTTGAAAATATAAGAAAAAAAAGGAAAAGGAATCTACAATGCATTTAGTTTATTTTGATTGTTCATTGTTTGTTGCTTTCAAGAAAATTGAATTGCATATAGTTCAGGTTTAGTTGCATTCTATCCTAAAACATAGGTGCTTTTTTATTAAAGAATACATTAAACACTTCCCATTGCATAGATGTAGAAACCATCTTTAAACGTTTCTTGGTGAACCCACCATAATTTTTTGACAATCACCAAAGAAGGTACGACACTAGTACCTCTCATATTGAGGTGTAGATCTCTTATTTCCCATACCCCTTCTAGGCACGGATCCATTAGCTTAAGGGAAAGGGGTGAAAAGTTTTTGGTCTACAGTATTAGTAAATTTAAGAAATTACAAGATGATATCCAAACTACTAGAGGAATTCCAAAGGGTGATAGGATAAGTATTAAATGTTATGGATAAGAAGAGGAATATTTAACTACTCAATATTATCTTCAACAATATTTTAGAGACATATGGTATAGTCGAGATTGTGTTTGAGATGTTTCATATATATTTTCCTAATTATCCTCCACCACCAACTAATGACGTGTTCAAGCACCTTCTTCACCATCAAGCCAAGAGATAGAGGCATAAGAGTAATTATTTTATTAATTAGGACCATCCAAAAAAGTATTCAAAGCTCAAAATGATAAGAAGCCAAAGCAGAATGAAAAACTCCCAAGAAACCCTTCATAAAAACATGTGGGTTTTGTAATAATGAATGACACAATATAAATTTGTTAGATACACATCAATATGATTTAGGAAGTAGAAAAAAAGGGGTGTTGATGTTTCTCTCTTCTATGCATAATATGAGGATAATTTTGATGAAGAAATATCATAGACTTATATAGTTGATCATTCAATTTATTGGACATTTACCTCTTTTGATGAGTGGATTGTAGATTTAGAGGCAACAAGGCACATGAAAAAGTACAAATATCTCTTTTAAGGTTACAAAAAACCATATTTAGAGGATCATGTTGTCATTAGAGATTCCTCTTATTTATGAGTGGTGGGATGTAGAGAGGTTAGTATTGGATCTTCTTCTTTTGATAAAGTTCTTCATGTTCCTAGTGTTGGTGACAATCTCTCGTCTATTTGTCACATAAATTATATTAATTAAAAGATAGAATTATGGCCTAATCATTGGGTAATCAAGAATATAGACAAAGGATTCAAGATAGATACTTTTGTATAATGTGATCAATTAGATTAAATATATAACTTAGCAAAAAGACTAACTCCTATTTCTTCCTATTGAAAGAAAGATTTTATGATCATGGTGGCTCATGTAGATGATCAGTATTGGTTATGGTACCATAGTCTTGGGCATCTTAGTTATGGATCTTGAGTTATCATCATATGGCCATAAAACTTCCTCATATTTCCTCTTTGAAAGGTGCATGTGAGGTATGTATTCTACGAAAGCATCATAAAGAGACTTTTCCAAAAGGGATAGTGAGACATGCTACTCACCCATTGGAGATCATACACAATGATATATGTAGACCTATGGGTATACCCTCCATTTCTAAAAATAGGAAATTCATTCTCTTCATTGATAATTTCTCTAGATATATGTGGTTATAAACTATTTATACCAAGCATAAGGCCTATAAAAAAAATCAAGGTGTTCAAAGATTTAGTAGAAAACTAGTTGGATAGGAAGATTAAGTGTCTTGGGTTAGATAGGGGAGGTGAGTATATGGGAATGCCTTTCATGATTTTTAACTCTTTATGGGATAGCATATTAGAGGATTTATCACTATACCAAAGAGAAAAATGGGATAACCAAGAGGAAGAATAAGACAATCATGGAGATGACACATTGCATAATTCATGCCAAGGGGATGGAGTACAAATTATGGGGTGAGGTCATAACTTGTGCAACATATATAATAAATAGGGTTACTATTAGAGATATCCAATGTATGACACCTATTGAGAGGTTGATAGACAATAAGCTTGATGTATCTCGATTTTGCATATTTGGGTCTTCTACATGGTCTCACATGCCTAGCAATATTTGAAAAAAGGAGGCACCAAAGAGTCATAAATACATTTTATGGGGTATTCTAATACCTATAAGGCATATTATCTATGATTAGTAGAACCCTAATATCCTTATTCTTGGAGGCCAGGTTCAATCCTTGTGCCTCCCCGAGCATCGTGATATATCAAGATTGTGGTTCTTGATCCTTCGACTTCCTTTCGAGTAGGTGCATCTGGTGCCCTATGCCTTGCATGGGGGCTCTACTCCTAGGAATTTTAGGGACGAATGGGAAGTACCTCCTACAAAATTACATCTAGGATTTTTTACCCATGGTCATATCTTTTATTCTAGATGTGATATTTGCCACTCATCTTCTTAATGCTACACTAACCCACTCCTAACTAACCTTTCAGGGGAAAGGAAAAAGGAAAGAAAAACATGGAACAATGCAAAAATTAAATTACATAAAGTAGAACCTATCTAACCTATCTAAGGGTGGCGATGCGCCAAAGAAAATAATATAATTCCCACCTCAACTCAATGGGATAAGTGAACTCATGAACCAAGAAAAACAAAGAATTGAACATAGATTTGCTCATACAATTATGCAATATGTATAATCAAAAGAGGCTCAAAGGCCTATACATGTAGTTGGCCCAAGGCTCGAGTCCAAACTAAGAAAGAAATAGGAAAAATGAGAGAGAAAATACCATAGGTCATATGCTTGACACAATAACAAATCCAAAATTCATTTTTTTAGCTCCTAGTACTAATATTTATATTGTCTATATGGATTTTTTGAAATTCAAAATTCCCTCTTAAAATGTGGAGGGGGAATAAGTACATTAATAAATGAGTTTATTAAAGGATTAGTGTTGTAAAATATGGAGACTTAGGTCTCACTATCCGTCGATGTCATACTAACAAATTTATCCTCTAAAAATGTAATCCGATAGTCTTGAGCATCAACCTCTCTTTTGTGTATGGTCTCTTTCTCTGGTCATAGAGTTTTGATACTACATCATCTTGATTTCCCTATTGGGGGGGTTTAGTTGGTCTGGTGTGGATTCATCCTACGTAGTTTTCCTCAATAAATTATGGTTGTATCTACAAAACCTGACTATAATGAAGGATTCATTACACTTATTTAGAAAAATGTCATCTTTGATAAGGTTCATATGTCATGGCCCTCCTAGGCAAGAATCCTAACTAATTGGGATTATGTATTGATGGATGTATGTTCAATGCTTAATCTTGCTTTATTTTCATGATGATTGGTTATATGCATTTGATGCTTCGAACACGATACTACTAATGCTTGTGTGGTTGTAGGACCAGGTACTCTCATGGGTGGATGGACTTAGGACAACCACCAATGATGAGGAAAAAAGGAGAAATGATATTTCAAACAACTCAAGGGTAAGATTTACCCAGGGCAAAGTTGACTTGCATGTAGATGTATTCATGATGATGTTTGGAAGTGATCATCAACAATCCAAGCATCCATAGCTAGAAGTTGATAACCTAGAAGTTACCATAAACCTTCAGTTAGGACAGACAATTGGATTGGTGATATATCACTTGCATTATGTTTTGAAATTGCCTATGATTGTCAATGGTTTCTCTTATGTATGCAATGCTTTATTTTATGAAGATGCGTGTTGTGAAATGGGTCTGAAAAAGGACTCATAAAATTAGGTTTTGATAAAAATAGATGTTTTATCAAATACCTAATGAGTTAATATCCAATTAATAATTAATATTAGTTTTGGATATTAATTAAAGGAAAAAAATTATTAGATTATCTTGTTTTTACAAAATGTTGAAAACGGAAAAAGAAAGGGTGTTTAATTCTGATTGGATCAAAAAGTATTTTAATGAATAAGCTCTCCATGAATAATATTTACTAATATTTTATTTAGAAATTCTTTTCACTATACTCCTTCGTGTATTTTAAATAACGGTAGAAAGCATATTTTAATTTAGAGATTACCCTTATCCCTTATTTATGGGTAAATATTGTTTAAAAGGGGTAGGGATATGGAATCCCATAGTGCCCCCTTATCTTTATCTCTAAGGAATTAAAAATTGTTTACTTTTATCCTTAGCAGCATGGGTTAGGTTATTATATGAGGGAGAATCTTCTTCATGGGGTAGGAAAGGGTTTTATTATTAATAGAGGCCTTTCGAGAAGAAAAAGGTAGGCAAAATTTGGAAGCTAGGATAGGGAAGGAGGAGGTTATTTGAAATAAAGAAGAGAAGATTTTTATAGGTTGGATATAATGACAATTTTATTTTCCACACTTCTTTTGATTATTAAGCTTTAAGAATAATACTTTATATATAATTGAAATGCTTTGATGTTGTAGATGTTGAGGAAGGTTTTAATCTATGGCTTATAGCAAGACTTGCAAACTATTGGTATATTCCCTTATACATCTAGAAATAACATCTTGATTTATAGATGTTCGACCTTGATGGCCTATGTATTTTTATGAGCTCTTTGGCTCATTAAATTTCACTCCAATCCTCAAAAAAATGATTATATTTCTCATGCGAGCATAGCCATGGATTTGCTCCAAATAAAATGACATCAAAAAGGGTGCAGTCACCTAGGTTGTAGAGCAACGTACATCACTAAAAATCAACAAAGATCGTTAAACGTAGGTTTGATTTATTTATTTCTTCCCCTAAGGTTTTAAAAGAGGATGTTATATATATTTTAAACACCTTTGTTAATAAAATTTAAACCATGCTTTCATAGCCCCCAATGCCACTAATGCCAGACATCGTAGTCATGATGTCGACACTCAGGAAAGATCGGGAAGGGAAGGCTGACAGAAGACTTCCCTTGAATTTATCCCACACATTATGTGTGAGAGGTACAAAAGTGCCTTATTAACAAGAAGTACCCCTTTAGTGTTTGACCATCACTCGATGGTAAAGGGTGCCACCAAGAAGGGCTGCCCTTTGGCATCGGTTGGTGGTGCTATCCTTCCTTAGACACTTAGCATATGATGAACATTTGATTGCCATTTGGTTTAATGTGTGGTAGGTTTAGTGTTGTCGACTATTGATGAAACCCTCACTGTTGATCGCAACAAAAATATTTTTAAAGTTGTTGAAGTTTAATCCCACATATGTTGTGGGGAGGGCTTAAGCCCATTTTATTATGGCCCATATGCATAGGGTTTAATAGCCAAGTGCCTAGGCACCTAGCTTACTACATATAGACCCTAATCCTTCTCTTGAGCTACTTTGACCTCATCCTATACCTCTGTTTAACTACCATATGGTATATTATGGTTTGTTTGTTGTGCGCTCGAGTAGGTGGGTTGAAATATATTATATCGACTAAAACTTTTAGTCCCACATCAATAATGTGGGGGTACTGAAGTGCCTTATAAGGGGTGAAGCTCCCCTTATGGCTTGA
This sequence comes from Wollemia nobilis, assembly GCA_028583015.1. Taxonomy (NCBI): domain Eukaryota; kingdom Viridiplantae; phylum Streptophyta; class Pinopsida; order Araucariales; family Araucariaceae; genus Wollemia; species Wollemia nobilis. Next base: position 9,043,010 of record JAQPPZ010016356.1, on the reverse strand, counting down.
CCACCATGTAGTGGTCATAAAAGCCACTGCTTGGGGGCTTCTTGTTGCTAGTTAGAGGCACTAGGGGAGCCTCCCCTTGTAGGGTCTATGGACACCAGTTGTGGGTGTGGTGATGTTTTACTATTAACTTTTTTGACTTGAGTTTGACTGTTGACTTTGTTAAACCCTATAAATTATGTTTTATCCTATTGTTTGTGTTGACTTATTAAAATTAGTGGAGTCAAAAAAATATTACAACCATTTTTGAATTGATGATTTTATCCTTTTAACAAAATATGATTTTGTGATAAAAATGAATGACTCAAACAAAGATGATTGAGTATTTTGAAGCCCTTGGTTATAGTTATGTTTTGTGAGAAAAATAGATGTTTTATTCTATGGGTTGTTGTGATTTGGTTTGATGTAAAATGAGAAAAAAAAACTAGGGTTTTGAAATTGAGGCAAAAACTTGTTATGAAGTTATGATTGGTGGGAATTATGGGGTTCCATTTTTGTTTATGCTATAAGTGATTTAGTGAAACTATTATTGCTTATGAAACTCTCTTATGGCCCTTGCCTAGTTGTGATTTCTAGTATGGGTTTGTTTGATGAAAGATGTATGCTTTTGTGGAAAAATAACTTTGAAAAAGAATGGGTGGGGAATTCATTCTTGGGAAAATTATAGGATTTCCCTCTATGTTGTTATGAAAGATTGGATAATGCATGGATTATTTGTGGATCTCTTTCATGGATTATGCATATGTTGCAAAAGAATGTTTATTTAGCATTGACATATTATATGCATATTCATGAAAACAAGAGTTGTTTTGATCCCTTATACCATCACCATCGTATGGATGAAACCATAATGGAAGACCTAGAAGACTTATACTTCACAAAATATTATTAGATTGTTTATGAAAGAAATGATAGATCCTTTTCTAGAAGCTCCTATTTATGAGAAGCTTATTGCAAACTTGAGATTTGATATTAAGGGAAGATCCCTTGATATGATGTAATGTTATTGATCCTTGTGAAGTGGTAGATAGTTATATTTTATGTAAAGAATGGAAAATATGAAATTTTATCTTGGTGTTCTAAAATATTTAGTCATGTAACGAAGTTGGAATATTCCTTAACATGATTTATTTAGATGGAAAAATATTTCTTGTGTTTATCTTAATGATGCAATGTTAATGTTACATGCAATATTCAATGATTTAAGAAGTAGATTCTCAATTGATATGTAATTTCCTTGATCACGAGTAGAGTTGATTCATGGGGGTTCATAACTTAAGAATATAGATTTAGAGTTGATTCCTTGGGGATCATAATTTAAGAAGATACTTTTAATATTCATTATAACCTTTAACATGATGATCCCAATACTTGAGGGGAGTTGCGGTAGGCAACACTCAAGTCTTCTTACGATTGAGTTACTCTGAGTGGCATAGCCCAGAGGGTTCCCAAAAGTGGGTAAGATTTGGAAAAGTCCTAAGTAGGGAAGATTGGACTATATATCCTATTAGCTTTTGATGCTATAAACTTAAAGGAAATGCAACCACAAGTAGTGAAATAAGCATACAATGTTATATCTATGATAATGACAATCTAATAAGCAAGTAAATAGCATGAGAAACTTCTAAAATAACTCATGAAATAGCCATTAATGAAAGCTCATAAAAATTTGACTTGTTACAATATGTGGAGATCTCAATGCTCCATACTATAACATCCCCTCCATTTTGCTATCCATTTACTTGCTATTATCTTTAGAATGAGGTATTGCTAATAGATTTTATGTGTGCAAGAGCATGTGTTTATCCTTCAACCAGCAGATCAGATGGACCTACTACCCACCTACAAGTAGAAATATGAATATTATCTGCATGAGGTAAGGTGGGACATGATGCGTACAACTTGTGAGTACATTGAAGCTCACTAAAGTAAATTCATATAGGAGCATATCGTTTACTGACTACTTGGAATGAATGCATTTGGTTGCATTAGGCTTATGTGTGCTTGAAATTTGGAATGCATTGTTAGTTGGTATTATAATTAAGTCAATTTTATAAGTCCATTAAAATTAATATATATATAATAATAATAATAATAATAATAATAATAATAATAAAATAAATTAAAGGAAATAAAAAGTGAATAATAAATATATAAGTTAATATATATATATATATATATATAAACAATATTTCATATTCTGATAAAAGAAAAGTATGATACTACTTCTTTATTGAGTCATCAGGCTCGGGCTCGGCCACCTGACAACCATGATTGTGCATGATAAGTCTTATGTGTCATTCGATCCCCATGTTGAATATTTCTATATAAGGTGGTCTAATAGTTTCATCGAAGTTATTCTGGCAAAGTTAATACCTCAATATAGCTGCTTGCTGTGAAAAAATTAGTAGTGTCATCATCGAGAAATTACATGTCAAATTTTTATGACTATTTCTCTAATTTTAAAGAGTAAATATTGTGTGTGTTTTGCGTGTTCTATGATGCTTGTTTAGTGTTGAAGTAGTTCGAGAAGATAACCGTTTGTGTGTGAATTATACTTTGTTATGAGTGAAGAAATTATTAGTCTTATACAATATTCAATTAAACCTGTTTTCTTTTAAGAAAGGGGTCTGTTTAGAAAACGTTATTAGAATGAATAAACTATGATAAATAAACAACACCAAAGTTGTATAAATAATTAAATAAATATTTAAAAACTTACATTAAAATAGCATTTAGTAGGAATGCATGGACTAGATTTGCTCTTCAACTATATTTATATAGTTGCACATTTCATTATGGGTTGCGCTAACCCAACATGCGTAATACTTATATTTCCATCGAGTTGTAAGTTATCAGATGGGTGAACATATGGGTTAGCTTGATGGTCTATTGTTGGGAATTTATGGCATGATGTCCAAGACTATTGAATTGAAGTTTCGTATGCCACCCTCTACAGATTGGTGGTCAGCATGTTCACGATATGCTGTTGTACAATTTTGATTGATCAAATAGTTAGTAGTGTTTGAAAATAATGTGTTGTATTTACAATTGGATGTTGAAACAATTGGCTTGAACCTTTTATTTTTGAAATATAAATACAAGATATTTTAATATCATTGTTCATTATATGCAGTAGTATGGTAGTTATTTTCCTTTAATATTAAACTTGCATTTGAACATTCTTAAGAGTATTGTTATGAAACCATTAAATACATTATATCATTAATTTAACAACTAGATTGTTAACTATGTTTGGAATGCTATGGATAGTTTTTGCTATCGTTATGTATAAGTAGCGAATTGGTGTTCATTGCATAATTTTTATTAAAAGTTCTGTTGGGTTGCAAGAGAGGTTTAACAATTATCTTGGAAAATTTTAATTTCCTTTTAGACGTCACTTGCATTCAATACATGTGTAGAAATACCGTCTCAATCGTTTATATAAAAAGACTATTATTTATTGCATCTTGCTTCTCTTTTAACTATAGGAGGACCTTAGAGATTATGCCAATTGGATATAATAATAAGCCAACACTTTTAATTTGGTAAACCACTCACGTCCGAAAGAGAAACTCCTCCTATCATATAAATATATAAAATTTGGTATATAATACATTAGATATAAAATGTTTTCAAAAGCTCCAATTGTATTTTGACATTCGTGTGAGGCAAAGGTGATGTTATTAATTAAAAATCCAATGCAAATCTTAGAAACTGGAGTAGTTGGCTTGTTGGAAAACATATTATAAGCTCATCAATTAATAACCAAGCTTATACGTATTAATAGTGTTGGTATATTACATTTTGACTTAACTTTGAGAAGGATATTCATGGGAAAAATTTATTTTTTATTTACTAGGAATATTATATAATATATGTTACCTATTAGTCAAATATAATAGTGCTATGCACCTAGAGGTGCAGCACAACAGTTCAAGGTTTGGCTCTCAAGGTTCAAACCACGGTCTGGGTGAGTGTGTGAGGGGGTGAGCGTATGGTGGCTTTGTGTTAAATTATCTATTGATAAGTATAGTTCTCGGATTTACGAGGGGTCATGGTTAGGAGGAGACTGCTCAGCCCTGTGCGTCGATCATAGAGGTTTCTCATAATAACCAAATAAAAAAAATAAAAAAATTATATATATATATATATATATATAATAGTGCTATAGTATAATTAAATGATATTTATTTTTGAATGTTAATTAGTCTTTAGAATATTTAAAACGTGTCTTCTAATTGGTCCACTATACTTTTTAAAGCATAGAAGTCAATTAAGATTTTAGTAAACAATTTCTGTCATGTATTTTACGTTATAATTAAACTAATGCGTGTGGTTCTTCTCATTTTAGCTAGTGTAGATTTTTTTTTGGTAGATAAGGTACTTTAGCATTAATACCATGTTTTACAGGTTGACCCAAAACCTTTTACAAAAATCATGGCTTTTGATGAACATGTCCTTACTAAGGATCCTATATATGTAAAATCTACATGCCGCCAAAGCCATTACATCCGGTAAGGCACATAGCCTGTTATCAAAAAGAAACTTCTCATACAAAATTTTGGGTATACCTCGAGAAAACACACCTGCATCATAATTACAAAAAATAAATAGACACAGATCCCTTCTTTGAAACAATGGAGAAACAAAAAGCTGCAGACACACATAGCAGAGTACTGAAAAAAACTCCCACAAGCTTTGTATTGACAGTTACTCTTAATAATTCTTTGGTAATTGCTCTCTTTTGTATATGAAATGCTTTGGGAGCACATCCCATCTTGTCCAATCAGCCTTGGAGAAGTGAAATTGCTGGCTAGATTTATGGTGGTGGCTATCTGGTGGTCCACGTGGCTTTGGTTTGAAGTCTTATATTGTCATTTCTTTCCTGCCCTATGATTATCAACCAACCTCAAATTACTAAGACGACTAGGAGCCATGTTATTTGACATGTGACTATCCCCATTAGTATTTGTGGTATTTCCAAGCAACATCCACCAATACTGACAGCACGGATAATTTTTATTGTGAGTCCATTTCAAAAATAGATGGGAATACTCATAGCCTTCGAACTTATAGTGTCTTCCTTGTTGGTAAATTTGACTATCATTCTTGGAATCCTTGTTGAATAAGCTCCTCTACTTCACTCGGGATACCATGTTCCCATTTGACACCCAAATTGGCCAGCTTATCAACAACTTTGTTAGCTTCCCAAAAGACATGTTGGGATTTTCTATCTTGTCTTCCCTGGAAAAGGATCCTAGCCTCTTCAAAAATTGTTTTAATCCTCCAAGGAGGTGTTTTCCAATTATTGAGGAGATTTATAACATGCATAGAGTCTCCTACGATCAAATTACCTTCTAATTCTTGAGTCATTTGAAGGCATCTCCACATAGCTCTAGATTCAACTTCGTTGTTCGTCCTTATTCCCAAATATTCAAAAAATGCAAGCATCATATTCCCATTATGATCTCGCACAATGCCGTCAGTGCCTACTCTACCAGGATTGTCCTTAGCCACTCCATACAAATTAAGCTTAAACTAACCCGTAGGAGGTGGGGATCACTTAACATTGGCTCTGGGGTTGACTACACTAGGCACAAACTCATCTAACAAGGTTAAGCTTAAATATTGAGAAATCGTGATCTCCTGTAGATGAGGTTTACGACTATCAAAAGGGATAAGGTTCACATTCTCATTGGCAAAGGATAGGATCCTGGCAATGATAGTTTTATGATCATGGATAGACTCATTAAAGACTGTGGTTCCTTTCTAACCACACCTGCCAAAGATAGTGTTTGATATCAATTTTCCATATGTATCTAAGTCTTTGGCTTGAAAAGGGTAAGGCCATTGGACAAAAAAATCAAGTACGATGGCTGGTTTAACCCAAGAAATATTGAAGGCTTGAAAAACCCCACTTAGGACAGTCAAGGAAAAAGGGCACTCAAGGAAAATGTGATAAATGGTCTCCCAATTAGCCCTACACAGATAAAAATGATTAGTGATACAAATAACTTTATGGATCATATTATCAATAGTTAGAATTCTTCCTTGGATAACCAACCATGAAAAGACTACAATTTTTGGAATTAAATTTTTTATCCAAACTAAGTCCTTTTGGAGGAAAAAATCTGTCATCAAGCAGAAGCTTGTAATCTGATTTAACAATGAAATCCCTGTTTTCCATAGGAGCCCAGGTCATTTGATCTTCCTTGGGTCTCATGGGGATAAATTGTTGCTCGAGAATGTTACAAAGATCATTTGATTCCACTTGAAATCCCTGAATCCTTATTTGTTTCCACTTCATTCTGCCTCTATCCTAAACCATATAATCAAAGACTTTTCTACCAATAAGTTATTCCATGATATCTTTGATTCGGGCTAAGTTAGGATATTGCGTCAGTGGTTCGTCCTTAGCCCACCTATCATTCCAACAATTTATCTTCTCACTATTGCCTAAAACCCATATTAAACCTTTTTTTTATGATTTCCTTACAATTGAGAATTGCTTTCCAAAATGCAGAACTTTTAATTGGAACTGAGTCACTTAGAAATTCCATATTTTGAAGATACTTTTGTTTGATGATAGTTGTCCATTCATTTTCTTCACCAAAAATGAGGTGCCATGCCTGCTTAGCTAGTAAAGCTAAATTCATATGAGCAATTATCCTCAGACCTAAGCCCCCATTTTCCTTGGGTCTACACACTTTGGTCCATCCTACAAGGTGTATCCTTTTTTTCTCCTTTGATCCAGTCCATAAAAATTCTTTTTGGAGTTTCTCAATTTTTTGGAAAACCTTCACAAGGGCTTTGAAAACGAAGAGGAAATAGACTGGAATGCTCTGAAGAGAGGCCTTAGTGAGGGTCAGCTTTCCTGCTTGATATAGAAGATGACCTTTCCATCCAACAAGTTTTTTTTGAATTATTTCAATAACCCTATCCCACATTGACTCTCTCGGAGAACCAATGAAAAGAGAGAGACCAAGATACAAAGTGGGGATGTTTGCTATATCACACCCTAAAAATTTTGCAATCCTTCCTTGCCTTTAAATGGGGGTGTTCAATAAATATAACTTGCTTTTACTGAAATTAACTTTCTGACCAATAACGTCCTCATAGAGTTGTAGGATGTATTTAATTCTTTTGGCCTCAACCACTGACACCTTAGTCAATAGAAGGGTATCATCGATGAATTGTTGGTGAAAAACAACCCTAGTGAGAGATGTGGCCTTGATTCCTGATATTAGCCTTGAAATTCAAGCATTTTTATGGTTCTACCTAAAGCTTCTGCCATAATGATGAATAACATGGGGTTGATAGGGTCCCCCTGTCGAATTCCTCTATGACTTTGAAAGTAACCAACAGTTGTTCCATTAACCATAATCGAGAACCATGCTTTAGAAATGCATTATTTGATCAAATTAACCCATTGGTGGTGAAAACCAAACTTAAGGAGGACAACAATCAGAAAGTCCCAAGCTTGAGGGCAAAAATAGACCTGTTAGTCTTATGAACAGAGTGCAAAGCTTCAAGAACTGTGATAACTCCATCCAAGATTGACCTGCCCTGGACAGAGCTTCCCTGGCATGGATCTATGATGTGGGGCAGAACATCTCTCATTCTATTTGCAATGGATTTAGTTAGGATCTTGTAAGAAACATTGCATAGACTGATTGGCCTAAAGTTAGCCATAGATTCAGGGGTTTACTTCTTAGGAATTAGAGAAATAAAAGTAGGGTTGAGACCTTTTGGGATATTATTGCTTGCTTGGAATTTTTTGATAGCAAAAATTACATCCTCACTTACGATGTCCCAAAAATATTGATAGGAACAAGGGGGAAAGCCATCGAGTCCCGAGGCTTTTTCTGGCTCCATGCTAAACAAAGTTTCCTTAATTTCCTCATCAGAAAAGGGAGCTAGAAGCTTAATGTTTATATCCTCATTTATTATGCTAGGAATGGATGGCAAAAGAATATATTTGGCCTCCTCATTGCACTGTGATTCCTGACCAAGGATAGAATTGAAATAAGTTACTGCCTCCTTTCTGATTTTTGTTAAGTACTGATTAAAAGAGCGATATGCTTTTTTAAAATTTTTTATCTTGTTATTGCTTCTATTTCTAAGTGTGGTGATGTGAAAAAAATTGGAATTTGAATCTCCATATTTCAACCAAAGAGCCCTTGATTTTTACCTCCAATAGATTTCCTCACAAGCCAAAATGTTATGAAACTCTGCTAGTTTTGTCCATTCCTCCTGCCTAGTAGTTTCATCAACATCACCATGTTGAATCCTCTGATCAATTATCTTCAAACTTTCAACAACCTATTTTTTATTTTCAAAGAGGTTTCCAAAGACCTCTTTGTTCCAAGTTCGAAGCTTTTCCTTAGCAAACTTTAATTTTCCAGCAAGTTTAAAAGCTGCACTACCCCTGACAGGATGCTGCCACCATTAAATTAAGTTATCTATGAAACTGGAATGTTTGATCCACATAGATTGAAATCTGAAAGGTTTCTTGAAGGACATAGAGTTAGGGATCTCCAACAAAATGGGATTATGATCAAAGGCAATTTTAGGAAGGGCTTGCAGGGTAGAATCACCAAACAGAGTTGTAGCCTCCTTTGATAGAAAAAACCTATCAAGCCTTTCTTGAATGAGATGACACCCTATCCACCTATTGCTCTAGGTATAATTCGCTCCTCTAAGTTTTACATCCATCAATATGTTAGAGTTCACAAAGTCATTGAACTCATCCATGCTCCTGATAGGTGGTCCATTTCCACCCATTTTGTCTGAAGGGTAAAGAGGAGTGTTAAAATCCCCGACCGTAATCTAGGGGACATTATGGAATATTTCACTCAGATTGCCTAAGTACTCCCACAGTAGAGCTCTCCCTTGAATTGAAGTCGGGGAATAAATATTTGAAAGGATCCACGACCTGTTGTTGTTTATTTCCTTAAATATAACACTAAGAACCTTGTCATATTTTTGAATAAGGGTGCCTTCTACTATCCGAGGATCCCACAAAGTCATAAGGCTAGTGTAGATTTAAGTCATATACTTATATGGTTGATTTATTTTTTTTGTAAAGAAAAAAAAACTTTATAATAGTTGATGTGTTGTTCATGAATTTTATAAACATGAATATAAAAGTAAGTTAGGGTAGGTTAATTCTTTTAACTATTTGAAATATTATTGATTTTTAAAACTCTGAATTGAAATAAAGTTATTATAATATAAACCTTTAGATATTGAATATCGCATTTGTTTTAAGAGTTAATTATTTTATTTATTTGATTATTTATTTCTTTTATAGATGGTATAATGGTAATTAAAGATTAACTTTAGGTATAAAAATTATTTTTAAATATGAAGGATGAATTAAGCAAAACTTTTACGAAAAGGGAATTATTATAAATTATATTATATGATGAATTTAGAGTTTTACTTTTGAATAACTAATATATTGATTATTAATTTCATAATTTAATCATGCATTTATAAGATCCCTTATATTTGATAATGGGAGACTTTTTAAATTTGTTGACTTTTTAGAAACTGTGTAATGTGTAGGATATATTAAAATAGTAAGTAGATGTTATAACGTACATTAAAAGTCTCTTTATGGTAATGGATAAATTTATTAAACTCTTTATAGATTGGCTTAGGACTTTTGCTTAAATATAGTTAATTATTGTTAAATGTTGATTTCTTATAGTTTATTTTCGATAATAAGTCTTTTATATTTAATATTAATAAAATAATATTTATATACACATTTTTAGTTGTTTTAAAGTCTTTTATAATAAAGGTTGACTTTTCATAGTTTATTTTAAAAAGTATTTTTATTTTATTTTAAATAGTTATAGAAGACTTAAGCAATGCATTCTTCGCAGAACCTTGTTATGTGAAAAATAAACACTCACATAAAATAAGAATCATGATAAACCTTAAGTGAAAAAGTGAAACTACCATAGAGCAGGATAAAATATTTAATACCTCATCGAGTAGGATGAGGTAACTTAGGAAAGCTTATCGAAGTTTCATCGAGAAGGATGAACTTCCACCCAACATCGACAATTGCAGGTAGGGCAATTTTTGTGAATCAATATCAACCATTTTATTGTAATCTTACCCTAGATAAGTGGTCCTATTACCATGAACAAGTAACGAGGGGTGGTACAGGATGTCTTATCTAGGTTTATAACCGAGTAGTACCGTGAAGGGTCTCATGTATTATGTTAAATTGGGGAATTTTTAGCAGAATATCAAGACTAAGAAAAGCTAGAAACTAGAGCTAGAAGGTTCAACAATGAGTTGGTATGGGACAACTCCTCGTAAATTGTAATAAATCCTGAGACATCTGGTCCCAATCCAAAGAAATGGTGGGCCCTAATTGACTCCATAGCATGTTGGACTCTCAATTATGCACTAGGCATACTTACACTATACCCTAGCATGGAGAAGAAAACAAAACATATGTGCATCATGCTGAATTTTAGGCAAGGATCCTAAGCACACCATGTTATGGGGCAAGGAATTATGCATCCACCCTTCAAGGTGATATGGACCCTGGAAGGGACAACCCAATATCGTGAACATATACCTCTAGTAAATGAGGTGTTCACAAAATGACAGCTATTACAGGATTTGGCCAATCTCGATCATTTGAGGGACCGTCTATAGTGGTCAGATTCCGTGAAATGAGTAACTCTATGCCTATGTACTAATTAATGTTGGGTGTTTCTTAAACTTTCTATGTTACAATTTATGAGTTTGATTATAAATTTTTACTTTGTATTTTCAATAATAAGACTAAAATAGAGACAACTAGGTGAGTTAGACCTAGGTTATTATAGTTGGTATAAGAGCTTAAGTTGCAAAAATCTAGGCCATTTTGAATAGAAATTATGTGACTTTCAATTAAAATAGCTCTTTTTACATCCAGGAAAAATGGTGAGCTCTTCCAAGAAAACTATATCAGCTCAACAAGAGGTATTTTTTGAGAGCTCGAGGAAGGTACTAAGAAGGATCATAAGAGAATAAGAAAGAGAAGTTGGGGTAGAAGCAATCATAGACTTGTTAGGAAGGACAAGGAACCTTTAGTTAGAAAAAATCCTCAAAAGGAAGATAACTTGGCTAAAATGGTGCAATTATTGCAAGAACAAATGAACCAGTAGAGAGAACATATGGAACAGTAGAGGGATCAGTCAAAAGAACAAATGAACCAACAAAGAGATCATATGGAACAACATAGGGTTCAGTTGACTAAGCATATGGAACAATAAAAGGCACACTTAGCTCAACAAAAAGAATTGATAGCTCAACAATAGAAGTTGATTAAAAATTTATCTAAAATAAAGGATCCAAAAGATGGTCAAGATGATTTGCTTGAGGGATCTAGTTGAAAGAAAGTAGTGCTAAATTGAAAAAGGATTTGATGGAAATAGACATATCTAAGTTTTATGGTAGTGGATATGGTGAGGTAGCCAAAAATTGGCTAAATGAGGCTGAGGCTTATTACTCAATGAAAAGGATATCTTCGAAATCAAAGACTTCTTGGTAATGGTACACCTCGCTGAAACAACTCTGGATTGGTGGACGACTTACAAAATACCAATTATGTTGAACCAAATGATGTTTCTTGAGAAATATTTTTGAAGGAATTCAAAAACAATTTTTTGACTCGATAGTTCTATGTAAAGAAATTTGCAGAATTTATCAACTTACATTAAGAAAACATGCCTATCCTTGATTATTATCAAAAAATTATGTGGTTGTTAAAGTATGTATCTAAATATAATAATCACAAAGAACTTAAGGTACAAAAGTTCATTCTGGGGTTGCATCTGAGAATAGAGTCTATGATTGGTTTATTTAGGCCAAAGGATCTTTTAGAAGCATATGATTTGGCTTGTTATGAGGAAGTAAATAAGAAAAATAAGAAGGCTTACTATTATAGAGCTACAAAAAAAGAAAAGGATGACCCTCAAAGAAGAATTTTTTTTGGTATTGATATATGGGATAAAGTCTAATATAGAAGTGATGATAGAAACAGATACATGGTTATATCTCAAAACTAAAAAGGTAGAAAAGATAAGAAGAACTTTAGGAATGATAAAAAATCCTTGAAATAGAATTTAGGTGAAGAGTCTACATCGCAGGTCAAAAATGAAGAGTGTAGGAAGAAAAAAGCTCCTCGTGATGGTTGCTACATATGCACTAGAGCATATTATGCTAATCAATGCCCGCATAGAGTCGACAAGAAGAAAGCAACTGATGAGGCTACACATAAAATATAAGCATCAACAGGTAATGCCACTCCCACCAAAAAAACTACACTTTATTGTAAAAAGAAGAATATATAGATATGTTTGTATTTTAATTGATAGTGGAGCTATCGATAGTTTTATTTTTATTATTTTGATAAAGGACATACCGGAAAGGCTTAAATTTATGGCAAATGGGTGGAAGGTCAAGTATGTATCAGGATATATTTATACGATCAATCAGTATCTATTTGTTCCTCAAATCACCATACCTCAAAAAAAACACTTATATGACACTTATATGACACTTATATGTAGCTCCCTTACATGCATTTGATAGTCTTGGGTGTAGACTGGCTTAAGGCGCATAAGGCTCTATTAAAAAGAGGTGGCTAGATCTCACTTTTTGCCAACTATGCAAATTAAGAGGGCTATTGGAAAAGAATATAAACTCTACATAGTCTAGAAGAAACTGACTCTAACTCAGGTCAAGTAAGGACCTGATGGAAACAAGAAATTTACAATCAAGAATGATCTATTGTAGTAGACATGCTACATACCATCTGATAAAATGAGAGGAATATCTCTATTTGGTTAATTTTGCGTTTAATAATAGTTATCAAACCACATTGGGTATAGCTCCATTTAAATCCTTGTATGGACAAAGGTGTAGAACACCTTTATCTTGGGATAACTTGGAGGATCAGGTAGTGATCGGTCTGAACACTGTAAAACAAATGGAGGAACAACTGAAAGAAATTCATCAAAGGCATAAGTAAGCCTCGGATCACTAGAATAGTTGTGCTAACCATAAGAGAATGCCAAGAGAATTCTCTATAGGTGATAGAGTATTCTTAAGAATAAAACCATCTAAAAGCTCAATCAAATCTACCAAACTCAGCCCTAGGTTTGTGAGACCATAAGGACCTTTGATAAAATCAGTCCAGTTGACTATAGATTGGCCTTGCCACCCAATTTGTCTAAAATCCATGACACTTTCCATGTGTTTCTCCTTAGAAAATACGAGGCATATACCTTACATGTATGGAATATTTCCCATTTGTAAAATGTCAGATCCACAACACATTAAAGATCGCCCTATCATGATTCTTGGTGACCGAACAAAATAACTTAGGAAAGAAATATTGATCAGTGCAAGGTCCAATGGGACCATTATTCTGATAAAAATACTACATGGGAAGATGTGACTATCATGAAAAAAAAAATTGTATTTGTTTGAAGGAACACTGATATATAAATATATGCATATTTTTGGTTTTTACTTATAGATATATGGAAATTTAAAAGTTATAGCATGTTGATAAATGAATGTCTAAAGTAATGATATGGAAATGCATAATTTTTATTGCAAACATAGGGACTATATTTATTATTAGTGGAGGAGAATGTATCATCCCCTCCATTTTGCTATTCATTTATTTGTTATTATCTTTAGAATGAGGTACTGCTGATAGATTTTGTGTGCAGGAGCAGGTGCTTATCCTTCAACCAATAGATAAGATGGAATTGCTACCCACCTACTGGTGGAAATATGAATATTGTCCGCATGAGGTAAGGTGGGACATGATGCGTACATCAACCCGTGAGTACATGGAAGCTCACTAAAGTAAATTTATATAGGAGCATCCTATTTGCTAGTTGCTTGGAATGAATGCATTTGGTTGCATTAGGCTTATGTGTGCTTGAAATTTGGAATGCATTGTTAGTTGGTATTATAATTAAGTCAATTTTATAAATCCATTAAAATTAAAAAATAATAATATATATATATATATATATATATATATATATATATATATATATATATAGAAAAAATAAATAAATAAATATATAATAGTAAAGTAATAATAAAGATAATAATGATAAAATAAAAATAAAAATAATAATAAATATATTAAAGGAAATAAAAAGTGAATAATAAATATATAAGTTAAAAAAATATATAATAATATTTCATCTTTTGATAAAAGAAAAGTAGGATATTACTTCTTTATCGAGTCATTAGGCTTAGTCTCGACCACCCGACAACCATGATTGTTTATGATAAGTCTTATGTGTCATTCGGTCCCCATGTTGAATATTTCTATATAAGGTGGTATAATAGTTTCGGTGAAGCTATTATGGCAAAGTTAATGCCCCGGTATAACTGCTTACTATGAAAAATAAGTAGAGTCACCATTGAGAAATTACAGGTTAGGTTTTTGTGACTATTTCTCTAATTTTAAAAAGGAAATATTTTGTGTGTTTTATGTGTTCTATGATGCTTGTTTAGTGTTGAAGTAGTTTGAGAAGATATCCATATGTGTGTGCATTATACTATATTATGAGTGAAGAAATTATTAGTTTTATACAATATTCAATTAAACCTGTTTTATTTTAAGAAAGGGGTCTATTCTAAAAACGTTATCAGGATGGATAATATGTGATAACTAAACAACACCAAAGTTGTATAAATAATTAAATAAATATTTAAAAACTTACATTAAACTAGCATCTAGTAGGAATGCATGGAGTAGATTTGCTTGTCAACTGTATTCATATAGTTGCATATTTTATTATGGGCTACGCTGACCCAACATGCACAATACTTATCTTTTCATTGAGTTGTAAGTTATCGGATGGGTGAACAAATGGATTAGCTTGATGGTCTATTGTTGGGAATCTGTAGCATGATGTCCAAGACTATAGAATCAAATTTTTGTATACCACCTTCTATAGCTTGGTGGTCGACACGTTCGCGATATGCTGCTATGCAATTTTGATTGATCAAATAGTTAGTAGTGTTTGAAAATAGTGTGTTGTATTTACAATTGGAAATTGAAATGATTGGCTTGAACCTTTTATTTTTGAAAGATAAATATAAGCTATTTTATTATCATTGTTCATTATATGCAGAGTAGTATGGTAGTTCTTTTCCTTTAATATTATACTTGCATTTGAACGTTCTTAAGAGTATTGTTATGAAACCATTAAATACATTATTCCATTAATTTAACAAATTACTAGATTGTTTACTATTTTTGGAATACTATGGACAGTTTTTGCTATCACTATGTATAAGTAGCGAATTGGTGTTCATTGCATAATTTTTTTAAAAGTTTTGTTGGGTTGCAAGAGAGGTTTAAAAATTAGCTTGGAAAATTATAATTTCCTTTTAGACGTCACCTGCATTCAATACATGTGTAGGAAATATTGTCTCAGTTGTGTATATAAAAAGACTACTATTTATTGCATCTTGCTTCTCTTTTAACCGTAGGAGGACCTTAGAGATTATGCCAATCAGATATAATAAGATGCCAACACTTTTCTTTGGTAAACCAACTCATGTTCAAAAGTGAAACTCCTCTTGTCATAAAGATATACAAAATTGGTATGTAATACATTAGATATAAAATATTTTGAAAATCTCCAATTGTATTTTGATATTCGTGTGAGGCAAAGGTGATGTTATTAATTAAAAATCCAATGCAAAGCTTAGAGAAAAAAGTAGTTGGCTTGTTGGAAAACATATTAGAAACTCATCAATTAATAAGCAAGCTTATACGTATTAATAGTGTTGGTATATTACATTTTGACCTAAATTTGAGAAGGATATTCATGGAGAAACTTTATTCTTTTATTTTCCAAGAATATTATGTAATATATATTACCTGTTAGTCAAATATAATAGTGATATAGTATAATTAAATGATATTTATTATTGAATGTTTAAAACATGTCTACTAATTGGTCCTCTATACTTTTAAAGCATAGAAATCAATTAAGCTTTTAGTAAACAATTTTTGTCATGTATTTTACCTTACAATTAAACTAATGCTTGGGGTCCTTTTCATTGTGGCTAGTGTAGATTCAGTCATATACTTATATGGGTGATTTGTTTTTTGTTTTTTTTTAAAGAAAAAAATAATAATAATATTTGATGGGTTGTTCATGAATTTTATAAACATGAATATAAAAGTAAGTTAGGGTAGGTTAATTCTTTTAGCTATTTGAAAGATTATTGATTTTAAAAACTCTAAATTGAAATAAAGTTATTATAATATAAAACTTTAGATATTGAATATCGCATTTGTTTTAAGAGTTAATTATTTTATTTATTTGATTATTTATTTATTTTATAGATGGTATAATGGTAATTAAATATTAAATTTAGGCATAGAATTTTTTTTAAAATATGAAGGATGAATTAAACAAAACTTTTACCAAAAGGGAATTATCATAAATTATATTATAAGCATGACTTTAGAGTTTTACTTTTGAATTACTAATATATTGATTATTAATTTCATAATTTAATCATGCGTTTATAAGATCCCTTTTGTTTGATAATGGGAGACGTTTTAAATTTTTTGACTTTTTAGAAATCGTGTAATTAGTAGGATAATTCCAAAATAGTAAGTAGATGTTATAACGTACATTAAAAGTCTCTTTATGGTAACGGATAAATTTATTAAACTCTTTATAGATTGGCTTAAGACTTTTGCTTGAATGTAGTTAGTTATTGTTAAATGTTGATTTCTTATAGTCTATTTTAGATAATAAGAGTTTTATTTTTAATATTAATAAAGTAATATTTATATACGCATTTTTAGTTGTTTTAAAGTATTTTATAATAAAGGTTGACTTTTTATAGTTTATTTTAAAAAGTCTTTTTATTTTATTTTAAATAGTTATAGAAGACTTAAGCAATGCATTCTTCGTAGAACCTTGTTATGTGAAATATAAACACTCACATAAAATATGAATTATGATAAACCTTTAGTTAAAAAGTGAAACTACCATCGAGTAGGATAAAAGATAAAATACTTCATCGAGTAGGATGAGGTAACTTAGGAAAGCTTACCGAAGTTTCATTGAGAAGGATGAACTTCCATCCAACACCAAAAATTGCAAGTAGGGCAATTGTTGTGAATCAATATCAACCATTTTCTTGTAATCCTACCCTGGACAAGTGGTCCTATTACCATGAAAAAGTAATGAGGGGTGGTATGGGATGCCTTATCTAGGTTTATAAGCGACTAGTACCGTGAAGGGTCTCATATCTTATGTTCAATTGAGGAATTGCTAGCAGAATACCGAGACTCAGAGAATCTAGAAATCATATTAGAAGGTTCAATGATGAGTTGGTATGGTACAACACCTCGCTAATTGTAATAAAGCTCAAGACACATAGTCCCAAGCCAAAGAAATGGTGGGCCCTAATTGACTCCATTGTATGTTGGACTCTTAATCAGGCACTAGGTATACTAACGCTATACCCTAACATAGAGAAGAAAATAAAAAAATGTGTCTCAAGCAAAATTTTAGGGTAAGGATTCTAAGCACACCATGTTATGGGGTGGAGAATTATGTGTTCACCCTTCTAGGTGATATGGGCCCTCGAAGGACAATCCCAATGCCATGAACATAGACTTCTAGTAAAGGAGACAAAGGTATTCACAAAATGGCACCTATTGCAGGATTTGGTCAATCTTGATTGTTTGAGGGATCATCTACAATGGTTAGATTCCTCAAATTGAGTAACTCTATGGCTATGTACTAATTAATGTTAGGTGTTGCTTAAAATTTCTATGTTATAATTTATGAGTTTGATCATAAATTTTTACTTCGTATTTTTAAGAATAAAATTAAAATAGGGACAACCACGTGAGTTAGACCTGGGTTGTTACTATTGGTATCAGAGCCTAGGTTGTGAAACTCTAGGCCATTTTAAAGAGAACTTATGTGAATTTAAATTAACATAGCTCTTTCTACATCTAGGCAAAATGGTGAGCTCTTCCAAGAAAACTATATTAGCTCAGCAAGAGGTGCTTACTGAGATTCTGATGAAGGGACTAAGAAGGACCATAAGAGAATTAGAAAGAGAAGTTTGGGTAGAAGCACCTTGGAGACTCGTCAGGAAGGAGAAGAAACATTTAGTTAGCAAAACTTCTCAAAATAAAGATAACTTGGCTAAAATGGTGCAATTATTGCAAGAACAAATGAAACAGTAGAGAGAACATATGGAAGAATAGAGGGCTCAATCGTAAGAACAAATGAACTAGTAGAGATATCATATGGAACAATAAAGGGTTTATTTGAATGAGCATATGGAACAACATAAGGCACAATTAGCTCAACAACAAGAACTGATAGCTCAAAAACAAAAGTTGATTGAAAATTTATCTAAAAGAAAGGAGCCAAAATATGGTCAAGATGATTTTCCTGAGGGATCTAGTCGAAAGAAAGTTAGTGCTAAACTGAATAAGTATTTGATAAAATAGACATATCTAAATTTTATGGTAGTGGAGATGGCAAGGCAGCCAAAAATTGGCTAAATGAGGTCAAGGCTTATTACTCAATGAAAAGGATGTCTTCAAAATCAAAAAATTCTTGGGCAGTGGTACACCTCGCTGGCACAACTCTGGATTGGTGGATGAATTACAAAAAGGCCAATCATGTTGAACCAACTAGTTTTTCTTCAAAAATATTTTTGAAGGAATTTAGAAATAGGTTTTTGACTCGATAGTTATATGTATAGAAATTTGTAGAATTTATCAACTTGCATCAAGAAAACATGTCTGTCCTTGATTATTATCAAAAAATTGTATGGTTGTTAAAGTATGTACATGAATATGATAATCACAAAAAAATTAAGGTACAAAAGTTCATTTTGGGGTTGCATCCGAGAATAGGATCTATGATCGGTTTATTTAAACTGAAGGATCTTTTAGAAGCATATGATTTGGCCCATCATGAGGAAGTAAATCAGAAAAATAAGAAGGCTTACTATTAGAGAGCTATAGAAAAGAAAAGGATGGCCCTCAAAGAAGAAAATTATTGGTCCTGATAGACGAGATTGTAGACACAGAAAATCGACCCACTAAGGTGAGTAATTTTCCCTAGATCCCTTATTTTCTTCTTGGAAAAGTAGGGTCATATTTGACCCAAAATTTCCCCTATCAAATCTTCTTATTTCCCCTTGAATATTATACCGTTGGATCGATATTAGAAAGATATTTCCAATGGTATATGATTTATCAAAATTTAACTCTGTTTGGTCCCTCAAAATACATTAAAATTGCACATGGGTCTAGCCTTTACGAGGCACGTTTTCACCTAGCTAGGGTTTCTCCCTAGGAAACCCTAATTATTCAAAGCTGATATTTTGAGGTCAGATTTTCTTTATTTTTTCCACCCATTTTCTCTTTCAAATCCACTATAAAATTAGGGTTTGAAGTCTTATTTTTCACCAAGCAAGTTCATTCTTAACCAAGCAATTTAATTTCTCATACAAGTTCTTTTCTCGAGTTATTTTTAAGTGCTCTCTAAGTGATTTATTTTCTCTTCTGCAAGCAAGCTAACTCACAAGTGTGAAATATAGTTTGTTGAAGCTCTATTTTCTACTTCATTAGATTATATGTTGTTGCCCTTGGTGGACAAGTGTTGAAGACCTAAGGAGAGATCTGCTACTTGGAGATCTTTACCCTTCTGCATGCTTTTTTGCTATCTACCAAGTTGTTTTTGCTTATCTGTATTTACATATTAATTTATTTCTATTACACATTTTAATTTACATCTTCTAGAGTTTTATTTCTGCTTATACAAAATCATGGTCTGTAATCTCAGGGCACGATTTCACTGATCTACAAAATCATGGTTGCTATGTGAGGAGCACAATTTTCATAGGTCAATTTTGGGGGAAACTTGCTACCCCCAAACCCTAGATATAGGTTTTATACTACATGTTGATCATATCCTGTGCATTATATACTCTGTTTTATCATTGTCCTATTGCATTTCATTGTGCTTATTCATCTTCCAAAGGTCAACTTTCACTTCTATTTTCAAAGGTCATCTAAAAGGACCTAGGGGGCTTAAACGTTACACCTCAAAGCATTGCTATACAATGGCCTAAGAAGGCCCCCTAATGCTAATCACATTTTTCAAGTGTTTACCAAGTTATTTTGCAGGAACAAGAATTGTTGGATATTGCTAAATTAAAGATTAAAATCTTGGATCAACCACCAGATAAGATAAGTGCCCTAGTTAGTCTTTAGGTTGTTTGTTGAATGTTTATTATTTTTGTTAAAACCCTAGATCATAAATAAAAAGGAAAATATTTAATTAATTTTATAGGCATTGAAAGGATAAAAGCATATAGTGTGCATTTAGGGTTTAACCTTGTTTGTGCATTTTCTCTTGAACCCTTGCTCAAAGATTTTACTTTGCAACCCTAGGTTAGAAATCATTTAATTAAATAATTATTCTAGGATTAGCTCTTGTCTTTTTGTATTTTGTGCATTCTTGCATTGTTTCTTCATTTTCATAGCTTAGTTCTAGAAAGGCCAAACATAGGTGATTGTCTTAAAACTGAACACATCAAACACATTCCACCATGGACTTGGAGCGATTCCTTAAACTGTTCTTGGTGAACCCTTCCCCCCCTTTTACATCGAAGTGTAGATAACAACATGCCTCCATGGTCACCTCGACTTCCTAGTAGATCCAATCGAGAATCATACATGGTAGGACAGTTTTCCCCCTTTACATCTTTGGTGAACCCGATGTGAACACCTCCTCAGTGGCCATTAGGAAACCTTTTTCTCAAGTTTTTATTTTTAAAATTAAAATAAAATAATTTAAATTTGTTTGTACAGATTTAGCAATTTGGTTTTGTTTTTTATATTCAATGAGAATTTTGCTTTCTAATTTTAAGTTTTTGTTATTAAAGTTAAAATAAAATAATTTAAATTTGTTTATGAAGATTTCACAATTTAGTTTTGTTTTCTATATTTTCTTATAATTTCATTTTCTGTTTTTGAGTTTTTTTTTTCAAACTTAAAATAAGGCAATTAAAATTTATTTGTGTAGAGCAGACCGTTAATTAAAGATTTAATAGTTTAGTTTTTTGTTAAGTTTTTATTTTCTATATTCTATTAGAATTTTGTTTTCTTATTTTTTTTTCTATCAAATTTTTGTTTCTTGTTTGTTGTTAAATTTTTGTTTCTTGTTTGTTGTTAAATTTTTGTTTATGTTTTCTGTTAAAGTTCTATTTTCTATTTTTCTATTCAAATTTTGTTTTTCTTTAAATCAAGAGTTAGTCAATTAATTAATCTCTATTTCTCCACCCTTATTCAATGGCCATCTTTCTAAACCTCCTTGCCATTTTAAAATTCATTCTTTTCCCTTTTCAAATATTTTTAGTATCTAAAAAATGCTCTAAAACTCATAAAAAACATAAAGAAAATATAAAAAATTTAATCCCATCACATAATCATTTTAATAAAGAACATGAAGAAATTGTTAATGATAAAGAGCATGAGGAAATTATTAATGAATTTCTTCATATTTCTCAATTTTCCTCAACCTTAGGATACACTAATGAACAAGATGAAATTATTCAAGAGTTCCTCAATAATATTGATAATAATTCTTTCAAATCACCTCTTTCACATAAAGATAATATTCAAGAATTCCTTAATCATATTAGTAATGAGCCTAATTACCCTTCACAACAAGACCTCATAAAAGATAATCCTATCATGCATAATCCTAAAAATAAACAATATGATATTCCTTTACCCTCCATCATTATTAACTCTCAAGTGAACATTAATTCTAATCCTCTTCCTTCTCCTTGTGATATTCCTAAAAACATTAAGGAACAAGCCACTTCTCTCATCAATAATAATGAAAACATTCCTCAAAATAAGTTAATTTAAAAAAATAAGGTATTTGTTACGTTCTAGTCCTATTTCCCCTTCATTCATTTATCCCTCCACTTCAAATAAGTTCTCTAATCATAATTATCATCAAAATATTCTTCCTCTTTCACATTCACATCTTGAATCATCCAATCAAGAACCTTCTCAAATTCAAATTCTCACCACTCAAATAAAACAATTAGAAGAAAGAATAAATTCTATCTATAATCCTTCTCTCTATCATAATCCATCATATAAAAACTTATTCAATCAACCTTTATATCCCTTTGTGCTCAAATATCCATTTCCTCCTAAGTATAAAACACCTAACCTCCAAACATATGAAGGTGATCAAGACCCTAGTAAACACCTTAGAGATTTTCTTTTGGCTTGTGATGACATTGCACATGATGAGATTTTATTGCTCAAAAAATTCCCTAAAATCCTTAGGGGTAGTGCACTAGAATGGTATTATCAACTACCAAAGCACTCCCTTAAAAATTTTAGTGACCTTGCTAATCCATTTATACAACATTTTTCCATCTTTATTGAAAGAAAACTTAGACTTATTGATCTATTAAAACTAAAAAAATTTGAACATGAATCCTTTAAATATTTTCTTACTAGATGGAACACCATTGTAGTAAAACTCAATCATGTCCCCCCTCAATATGAACTTATTAATATCTTCATCGAAATAATTAATGACCAATTATCCTACCCCTTAGAAAAATCTAGAGTGTGTACCCTCCCAGGTGCAATTGATTTAGCCATATGTGTGGAAGTTGCCCTTAAGAAGAGAGGGCAATTAGGGGTAGGGAAAGACATAAATTATTCTTCTTTTCAACAAGCCAACCATAACTCATCTTTGCATAGGCATTCTCATGCAAGATTAGGCCTACCCCCTGCTTTCATTTTAACCAAGTTATTGGAAGCCAAAATGATTAATCTCCCATCTCCTAAACCCACTACATCTCAAAAGCAATATTCACATAAATATTGTGCTTTTCATCAAGGTCATGGTAACTCAACTAATTTCCACTTGGCATACATAAATCATTTCTGCAATGCCAAGATGATGAATATCCCTATCGCCATTTTTTGGTCTATCGACTATAACATCTCTACCCAGTCCAATAAGGAGAATGGTCTACCTTGCCACCAAGGGATTTTCAATGTCCTGTACAAATATCTCCTTCTCAAATTCCCTAGTGGTAACATTCCTGCCCCTGACTCTGAGGAGGAGAATTCCTCCTCTACACCTAGCCCTAGAGTTTCAAAACCCAAAAGGAAAGCTAAAAATGATAAACCCCATTCTGAATTCCATATTAGGAAGAAGGTCAAATTCGAAGTCACTCTCGTCAGATGTTCCCAAAGGTTTAAACACAAAGAGTTGGCTGAAACCTCTCCTTCCACTTTGGTCAAACCTTCAAAGGCTCAATCCAGCTCGCTTGACCTAGTAGAAAAATACCTCCACAAACTGGTCATTCATGCTACTTCTGCAACTATTGATCTTCTGGAGACGACTCACGCAGCCATTGGCAAAGCTATTGTGAGTTTCAAAGAACAGAGGCATGCTCTTAGCCTCCTATTCTTTTGTGATAATTTTAATGATACTTCTATGTTCTCTGCTACCAAATTTTCATCCGATACCAAAGGAGGTGCCAAATACGAAGACATGGTTGAAATTGCCAAGGATGCTTGTCTCGAAGTTCTAAAGGAAGACTCGAAGGATATCCCAAAGGATGATGCAAAGGACACCATTTTGAAAATTGCTATTATTTATCCAGTGCAAACGGGTGCTCCTCTTTGAGCACGTTTGCTGCTCTCTATTTTTGTTGTCGTCCTCACTATCTGGTTCTCGTTCCTTTGGTCTAAGGATTACAGGTCTCATTGTGGTCTAGGCTGGCTGCTATCTATTTTTAGTTTCTTTTTTGGTCCTTTGCCCGTTAGGACATCTCATTTTGGTAAATTTTGGATTTTTCTTCTTAGTTGTGCTATGTTTGAATTTGTTTAGAAGTTCTTCATTTCCTCTTGCTTCAAATATGTAAAAGGCGTTAGGGCACCTTTCAAATGCCCCATTTTCAATAAAATTAATTTACCAAAAAAAAATGGTAACTCAACTAATTGATGCAAAATGCTTCAAAAGCATATCCATGAGCTTATGCAAAAGGGCCAACTTGTTCTTAATCATCAATATTTCTAAGATGCACCCTTGTCTCATACATTGTAAAATTATCTTCTATCTCCAAATTCTTCATCAATACCCATTATCAGTGGTCCAAATATAATTAACTAAAATATGCAACCCCTTTAAGCTTCTTGCTTAAATGGGCTATGACCAACTTCAAAAAATCATCTTTAACAATTCATCTATGCATTATCCATGTGTGTTCTCATCAAAACATGATCATATAAAGCTCTGCATAGTTTTCAATTTCTCTCATAAATCTATTTGGTGCTCTTAAATGATCCCACATCTTTGCTCATCTCTTTGTTTGGCACTCTTAAATGAGTCCACCATCTTTCCATCACAAGCTATCAAGGTTTTTTCATGTACTCTCACCAAAGGGGTATTTCACTTTGAAGCTTTTGCACACACTAGCACAAATCATACTTCTCTTCCATCTTATATATTCCTTGACCTTGCAAGTCTCGATCATAATCATAAAATTTCTCCAAGTCAAGGGATATGGTTCTTCATCTCTTGTATAATGCATCTAAAAAAAATTACTATGCATGATCCATCATTAGCATCACATATTGCATTTAGCATAGATCATATTGCATTTAGTTTGCTTGCTCACATTGCAATATTACCTATCATAATTTGCAGGGTTGCCTAACATTATGTTCCTGTTACATTTTTTATTGTCATAATTGCATTTATGCTTGCTCATGACTACTTGATAATATATATTTTTGAGGATTTTGTGACAATGGCATGTGATGACACCTAGCTAGGTCGTAGCTCACATGCATTCACTAGGGCTCTAATGCCTAGAAAAGTCCCCAACCTAGGGTATATGCACTTTTCATCCCTTCTCTTCTTTTCTCTTCTATTCTTCTTCTCATATATATCCTTGTCCATTGCATGTTTTTCTTCTCCTCCTCCTTCATCAAGATAAGGATATACTATCTTCCTTCATTTGCTCTTTTTTCACACTTCCTCCTTGAAATCTCCAAGATTTCAAGACAAGGGGTACACACATATTTTCTTTTCTCCTTCCTTTCTTCCTCTATTTTCTTCTAGCACATGCACACACTCACATTGTGTAATGCTCCTATTGGGTAGTACTTGCTAATACATCATACACATCAACAATAACATATCACCCCTATTGGGTTACACTTATTTTGACTTAGCGGGCACTACAACCCACTATAGGATAAGCTCCATGACCATTTTAGCAGGTCATGATATACATCCTAGCGGGTAATCGCCCCACAACATTCACTAGAGAGAAAGCACCCATAACGGGTCAAGCTCCATCATTTGATCATTTTTTCACTAGTGACTGATAGAAACAGAGATAGGTATAAATCTCAGAACTACAAAGGTAGTCAAGATAAGAACTTTAGGAATGATAAAATAATCCTCAGAACATAATTCAGGGGAAGAGTCTACATCGTAGGTCAATAATAAATAGGGTAGGAAGAACAAATATCCCCTTGATGGTTGCTACATATGCAATGAAACACATTATGCTAATCAATGCCCACATAAATTCAACAAGAAGAAAGCATTTGAGGAGGCTACACATAAAATATAAGAAGCAACAGGTAATACCGCTCCCATTAGCCAAGCTACACTTTATTATAAAAGGAAGAATATATAGATATTTTTGTATTTTATTGATAGTGGAGCTATCGATAACTTTATTTCTATTAATTTGATAAAGGACATACCTAAAAGGATTAGATTTATGGCAAATGGGTGGAAGGTCAAGTATGGGTTAAGACATACTTATATGGTCAATCAATATCTATTTGTTCCTCAAATCACCTTACCTCAAAAAAATTCTAGACAATAACCAGATGACACTTATATGTAGCTCCCTTACATGCATTTGATATTGTATAGAGTGTAGACTAGCTTAACGCACATAAGGCTCTATTAAAGAGAGGTGGCTAAATCTCACTTTTTTCCAACAATGCAAGTTAATAGGGCTATTGGAAAAGAATATAAACTCTACATAGTCTAGAAGAAACCAACTCTAAATCAGGTCTAGTAAGGACATGATGGAAACAAGAAATTTACAGTCAAGAATGATCTATTGTAGCAGACACACTACATACCATCTAATAAAATGAGAGGAATATCTCTATTTGGTTAAGTTTACATATAATAATAGTTATCATGCCATTTTGGGCATAACTCCATTTAAAGCCTTGTATGGAAAAAGGTGTAGTACACCTTTATCTTGGGATAATTCAAAGGATCGGGTAGTGATCGATCCGAAAACTATATAACAAATGGAGGAGCAACTAAAATAAATTCACCAAAGGCATAAAGAAGCCTCAGATTTCTATAAGAATTATGCAAACCATAATAGAATGCCAAGAGAATTCTCTATAGGTGATAGAGTTTTCTTAAGAATAAAACCAACTAAAAGCTCAATTGAATCTACCAAAACTCAACCCTAGGTTTGTGAGACCATAGGGACCATTGATAAAATCTATCCAGTTCCCTATAGATTGGCCTTACCACCCAACTTATCTAAAATCCATGATAATTTCCATGTGTCTCTTCTTAGAAAATATGAGGCAGATCCCTCACATGTATGGAATGTTTTCCATTTGCAGATGTCGGGCCCACAACACATTGAAGACCACCCTGTCAGGATTCTTGGTTACTAAATTTTTTTTTTTAGGAAAAGAAGTATTGATCAGTGCAAGGGTCCAATGGGACCATTATTCTAATAAAAATACCACATGGGAATATGTGGCTATCATGAAAAAACAATTTCCATATTTTTTTGAATGAACACTAATATATAAATATATGCATATTCTTGATTTTTACTTGTAGATATATATAAATTTGAAAGTTATAGAATGTTGATGAATGAATGTCTAAAGTAATGATGTGGAAATGCATAATTTTTATTGCAAACACAGGGACTATGTTTATTTTTAGTGGGGGAGAATGTAACACCCCCTTCATTTTGCTATCCGTTTACTTGCTATTATCTTTAGAATGAGATACTGCTAATAGATTTTGTGTGTGCAGGATCAGGTGTTTATATTTCAGCCAGTAGATCATATGGACCTGCTACCCACATACAAGTAGAAATATGAATATTTTGCACATGAGATAAGGTGAGACATGATGCGTACAACAACCAATGAGTACATGGAAGCTCACTATAGTAAATTCATATAGGAGCATCCTGTTTGTTGGATGCTTGGAATGAATGCATTTGGTTGCATTAGGCTTATATGTGCTTGAAATTTAGAATGCCTTGTTAGTTTTTTTTGATTTTTTTTTGAAAAAACTTGTATTAAAACAAATATCATTTACAAGTTGGGATGAGACTTTTCCTAGCCTTATCCAAAGAGAACACATGTTTACAATAGTAAAAGAAGATTTGCATTGGAGCCAAATATCTTAAACCATATTTCTACAATGACTGTTCACCTGTTTACAACTATAAAAGAAGATCTACATTGAAGCACAAATATCCTAAATAGCATTTCTGGAATGGTTATCCAAATTAGCTAAGCACTGGAATTGCTCACCAACCATCTCATCCTCAATAGTCATGTCACTATGCCACTGAACCCCTACCTCCTTCTCAGTACCCATCTTAGCCAGGAAGTCTACCACTTTATTTAGATCTCTACTCACATAAACTGGAATCACATCATCTAATTACCTCCATAGTTCCTTAATTTGAGTGACAAGACTCCTCAACCTCCATGTTTTCAAAGCAAAGTTCCTCATGCAATCTAGAGCTCCAACCATTATTTGAGAATCTGATTCTAGGGTTATCCTCCTGTGATCTTATTTTATTGCCCAAATAGAAGCATATTTGATAGCTAAGGCTTCTGCTTCATTGTTTGTGGCTCTTCCCAAGCCTTGTAGTTACCAATAGAGCACTGTTCCAACATGATTCCGACAAACCACTCCAATTATAGCTCTACCCGGATTGCCTTTTGCAGCTCCATTAGTATTAATTTAAATTCAACCTTATGGGGATGGTTTCCAACTAGATCTATCCTATCCCTCTTGCACTTCAACTTCATTCTCCATTGCCCAAATAACAACCTGAGTTTCCTCTTTAGCATAGATTGCCACAGTTTCTATGACTTTGCTCCAAATGACCTTCCAAACTCCATCTAAAGAAGAAAAAGTTTCTCTAAAATTTTTGGCATTTCTCTCCAACCACACTTGCCACCAAATGAAGTTTAATCCAAGCTCCCAACCAATACAAAGAGTTTTAGATTTAAATCTACCCCTCTTCCATATTTCCCAAATATTAATCCGATTCAAATCACCATTAACTTGAATTTTATAATATAAAAACCATCTCTCCCAAATTTGGCATGTGAATGGGCACTCAAACATCAAGTGATCAGTTGTTTCCTCACTCTTGTAGCATAAAACACATTCAGATGGACCAATTATTACCCTACATCTGAGATTATCAAAAGTAAGAATTTCATTATGCATGAACTGCCAGGCGAAAAAGTTTACTTTTGGCCAACCCTTGTACTACCAAATATTTCTCCAATCCTCAACCTGATATGTATGAGGAGGAGTCTCTAGAAGGATCCTATCATATTCATACTTCACTGTGTAGATACCAAGGCTCCCATAGCCCCAAGATAATTCATCCTCCTCATATCTACCTATGAGAAATATTTCTGCCAAGATTTTAGTCATGATGGGTGTCAAATCCGGAGGGATTGAAATTGGCCACTCATCCAACTTCTTAAAATGCTTAAACTTATAATCCTCCAAATGACTAGTGTTGAAATAACTTTCAATTTGGACCCACCCCCTGGTTTCTATGGCTATTTTTCTTGGTTGCATTTCAGGAAATTCAACAATGATAGGTGGGTATTGATCCCATGAATCTGTCCAAAATTGTGCCTTCTCCCCTCTCCCCACTTTACAAAATAATCCATATTTTACTACCTGAGATCCTAACTTGAGAGCCTACCACACTAAGGATCCATTACCATTCAAAGGGAAATGGCCCACATTATTTGGGTTTACTTGTCCCAAATATTTACTAGTTAAGATTCTACTCAATAAATAAGTTGGTTGGGAAATCCACCTCCAATAAATCTTTCCAGCTAAAGCTTTATTATTTAACTTTGATAGTCTCAGTCCCAAACCTCCTTTTACCTTGGGCTGGCTTACTTTATCCCAACCTACTAAGGCCCATTTCTTCTCTCCTTTTACTCCTTCCCATAAAAATTTTCTAGCCATCTTGTCCAACTCTTTCCATATGGTATGTGGGGCAGCAAGGATAGAAAATTTATAAATTGGCATGGCCTGAATGACTGACTATAAAAAATTTAATATACCCCCATAGCTTAGCCATTTATGAGACCAATGATTAATTCTAACCTTGATACAATCAAAAATATTCCTCCAGATATCTATTTTTAGTTTTTTAAAATGTAAAGAGACCCCCAAGTATACCACTGGGAGATAAGTCCTTGTGAATCCCAAGATCTCTAAAATTTTGTCTTGAAGCCTTTGATCAAGATTGAAAAATACCACTTTGGATTTTTATCATTGATGACTTGGTTTGTAGCCCTAAGGTAGACATTAAGTGTATCTCTAATCATTCTTGCTTCCCTGAAGCTGGCCACTCCCACCAATCTTGTGTCATCCACAAACTGTAGGTGAGTCAAAACTTCCTCACCCACCTTGATACATGTTAGCAAACCTTGTTGTCTTCTCCTCAAGATGAGTCTACCCAATCCTTCAGCCAATATGATAAAAATATAGGGAGAGCAAGGATCTCCTTGATGAAGGCCTCGAGTAGCTCCAAACCACTGTGAGGGAAGACCCTTTATTAACACTAAGTATGTCGGAGTAGAAACACAACTCATGACCCATTCTATCCAATCCTGAGAGAAACCAAAGGTTGCCATCATCTTTGACAAGAAGCTCCACTCCACCCTATCATAAGCCTTTGACATATCTAATTTTATGAACATTCCTCTATTACCATATGTTTGCATTGAATGGATTGCCTCTTGAGCTAGAACCACACCATCCAAGATTTGCCTAACCTCTACAAAACCCCCTTGCTCCGAGGATATAATGCTATGTATAAGAGGTTTTAGCCGCTCAGCCATTACCTTTGTGATTATTTTATATATGACATTGCATAAGGCAATAGGTCTGTAGTCTGAAATATGTACCCCCTCCTCCACTTTTGGAATTAAGGTAATAAAAGTATGATTTAATGATTTAAGCATACTTTTAATACCTTTGGACTCCTCTATAATAGCCATTACATCCTCCTCCAAGTTATCCCAGAAGGCCTAAAAAAACTTAATTGGAAAGCCATCTGGACCTGGTGTTTTTTTGGTGCTCATTCCAAAGACTACATTATTAAGTTACTCTCTATCAATGGGTTTAAGTAGGGCCTGATTTTCTTCTTCAGAGATAATAGAGGGTATGACAACAATAACTTCTTTTTGAGCCTCTTCATCTTGCATCATACTTTCCTTAAATAGTTTAGAAAAATAATCCATTGAATGGAAATGCATACCTGGAATTGTATCAAAGGAGTGTCCATTATCATATTGAAGAGATTCCATGTTGTTCATCTGTCTCCTAGCACAAGCAGTCGATGAAAAAATTTGGTATTTTTATCACCTTCTAATAACCAAGTGGTTCTTGCTCTCTATTTCCAGTAGGTCTCCTCTTGGTTGTTAATGTCCTCAACTGCTTTACGCAATGCATCATCCTCTTCTTTGAGCTGCTCTGTAATTGTTCCTTCCCTAAAGTGTTTTGAACCTCATCCCATCTAGCCACCAATGGAGCTATTTGGACATGGAATTCTGTCTTGTTAGCTCACCTCCATTGTTTCAGTTGATATTTGATATAATGAACTTGTTTGTGGAATCTAAACATTGATGTCCCATATGTTGGGCGAGCTTTTTCCCACCACTGTGGAATTTTATTTTGATGTTCCTCTTTTTGCAACAAAAAGTTTTCAAATTTAAATGGTTTGTGATGCTGCACTGTCTTGATCCCTCATTCCAACAAAATGGGAAAGTGATATGAAACTGGACCCTCCAAAATCTAAAATTTTATATTCCATTTTACAAATGCCTCCTCTCAAACCAAAAAATGGTCTAACTTCACCTTCCTACTATGTGGCTCCCTCCTCTTATTAGTCCAAGTATAGTTGGTTCCAGGGCATTTAATATCCACCAAGTGTAATGCCTAGACTTGGGCAATCATAAGTCGATCCCCTAGGTCCAAAATTGGGGTTCCCCCTTCCTGATCTCTAGAGGATAATTTAGCATTAAAATCCCAAAAAATAATCCTGTCTAACTCTTCCCTTGAGACTCTCATGTTATGCACAACTTTATATTGATGCATATGACCATCTAGGTTTTGAGCCCCATAAAAATTTGTGATTAAAACATGTTCAATTGTGACATTATTTCTAAAATGTGATGTGAGAACACCCTTCCAAGCTATATGTTCTATTGCAGTCTATTCAAGAGAGTTCCAAAGAGTAACTATCCCCCTTGAGGCACCTTGGGTAGCCACTTCCATATGATCAACACCCCTCCAAAGTCTATTAACTGTTTTACACATAAGATCCAACGATATTTTTGTCTCCTAGATAAGCAAAAAATCTGTTTTACATTTTTCTAAGAGTCTTCGGACAACAGATTGATGGGTTATACTATTTAAACCCCTAACATTCCATGATTGTATAATCATTGGTTACCTTGAGATCAGTAAAAATCTATTGGTCTCATCGATCCTCTAGTGATCAGTTTGTCTCCTTGAACTGCTATCAATTCCTTATTTGATTTTCTACCCACTCCTTGAGAGCTGCTATTTTTTTATCTCTTTTCCACCTAAGTTATCCCTAGAGTTGGAATTTCTCTGTTCTTTTATGCTATGCCCATGCTAACATCCTTAATTATTGATTGCTCTTGGTTATGCACTATCAATGCCCCTGCACTCTCTAATTGCGATAACTCACTGTACTCAATTACCTGCTCTATGATGGGGGATATGAAAGAGGAGCTTGAACATGGTTGTTATTATTTTTATTATTCCCATCCACTCCTTCCATGAATTTTTCTTCTTCTTGGTCCATTAGTGTCTTAAATATCTCATACCTATTGGAGGGTTTGAGTTGGGTTTGCTCTTTACCATATTTTTTCTTTTGCCTTCTTCTTTTGGGCTGTTCAAAACCATCTACCTGTGCTTCTTTACCCTGAGAAATATTTATTGGTTCCTTGTTTATTGTTGACTTACCCTCCTTAGGAAGATTTGACATTCCTAGAGGAGCCTCCATTTTTATGTTCATATTATTTGTGCAAGATCGAGCCAAATGCCCATATTTGTGGCAAACTCTACATCTGAATGGCAATGCCTCATAATCTAGTTGTTGGATCCAAGATAGTCCTACAAGTTCAAGTTCCACCTCTGTCGATATAGGTTGGCTAAGATCCATTTCCACACATAATATTGAATAAATAGCTATGTTTCCTTATATTGTGTCTTTGGAAACACCCAAATGTCTTCCAAGGGAATTATCGATAATTTCCAATACCTGCTCACTCCAAAACTCTATTGGAAGTGCATACAAATGGATCCAAAATGGGACAGTAGGGGGTTAAATTCGAGGATCAAATCCCACTCTCCAGGGTTGAACAAATAATCTTGTCAGACCATGATTCATATTTTCTGATTCGAAAGCCCTATTTCTATTTGCAAGTGAAGAAAAACTAACAATAAAATATCCATTACTAATAAACCACAAAGAATACTCACCAAGAGGCTCCTAGTTTTGTCGGACCCAAGAATGCAAAAAATTTAGGGTAGGGCAAATACCCATGAATTTACAAATCAAATCATGATTGGATCTATATAAAACTGTTTCTTAAACCATCCTTTACTCAATGACAATCTTTGGCCTTGATTCTGACTATGGCAAGCATCCATTAACTCGTTGATATGTTGATCTTTTTCTAGCAGCCATAAAGAGCATTTTTAATGCAATTTTTTGTGCTTCTTCAGTCTTTTATGGAGATTTATCCTTTAACAAATCTGCAAAAGAACTATGTCTCTCTATAAGAGGATCCGAAGGTGTCCCCATTGGGCCCTCCTGGGGCAACAATCTTGTCTTCAAATCCATAGTAACCAAAAATCTCTTCGGCTACCAAACTGATGCCCTAGTTTTCTCTTCTAGAGCTCTCCTCTATATTTCCAAAAAATTCAGAATGCCTTGTTAGTTGGTATTATAATTAAGTTAATTTTATAAATCCACTAAAATTTATATATATAAAATAATAATACTAAGTAATAATAAATATGATAATAATAAAATAAAAATAAAAATAATAATAAATAAATTAAAGGAAATAAAAAGTGAATAATAAACATATAAGTTAAAAAATATATAAAAATATTTCATATTTAGATAAAAGAAAAGTATGATATTACTTCTTTATTGAGTCATCAGGCTCGGGCTCGGCAACCTGACAACCATGATTGTTTATGATAAGTCTTATGTGTCATTCGATCCCCATGTTGAATATTTATATATAAGGTGGTCTAATAGTTTCGATGAAGCTATTATGACAAAGTTAATGCCTCGGTATAGTTGCTTGCTGTGAAAAATTAGAAGTAGAGTCACCATCGAGAAATTAGAGATCAGGTTTTTGTGACAGTTCTCTAATTTTAAAGAGAAAATATTGTGTTTTGCGTGTTCTATGATGCTTGTGTAGTGTTGAAGTAGTTCGAGAAGATAATCATCTATGTGTGCATTATACTCTGTTATGAGTGAAGAAATAATTAGTATTATACAATATTCAATTAAACCTATTTTATTTTAAGAAAGGGGTCTATTCTAAAAAAGTTATTAGGATGGATAATCTATGATAATTTTTTTTTTGGTAAATAAAAGTCTTCATTAATTACCAAGTTTTGTAGGTTAACCCAAAACCTATTACAATATCCAGCCTTCTGTTGAGACTGTAGATCCTAGTCATCCTAAAACTTTCTTACCGAAACTTGTGTTGAATCCCCTACAACACCTTACTAACAAGGCACACCCATACCTAAACATAACTATAAACATTACTTACATTGACAAGAAATTGAAGTTTGAAACTTTGCACTTGTGAAACTTGTTGCTTGCCCATTTCCTATTCTCTGTCAGAATCCTCCAAGGCTTACACCCTGTTACCTTAATTTCCAATTTGGTATGATTTAGAGGGAAACCCCATAGTTATTACCAGCTCCATGGGGAAAGAACACCCATTCATATTTCTCCTTAATGGGTAGGTTTATTTTCATGACTAATAATGTTTTCCACTTCACGTGGCACACCTTGTGTCCATGTCACCAAACTACCAACATCAACACCTATGTTGGCTAATTTTTCAGATGACCTGTTGGCCTCATGGTACATGTGACGAGCCCTCCTATTCTGTCTTGCCACAAAAAGGATTCTCACTTCATGGATGACTCCCTTGATTCTCCATGGAGGTTTTTTGCCATTGGTTAACAGGTTGATGATGTTCATCGAATCACCTTCAATCATCAAGTTACCTTGAGTTGCTTGGGCTACTTGTAACCCTCTCCAAAGGGCTCTAGCTTCTGCTTCGTTATTAGTTCTAATTCCCAATGGTTCAATGAAGGCCTTGACCAAATTTCCTTGATGATCCCTGATTATTCCTCCAGATCCAACTCTTCCCAGGTTCTCCTTGGTTGCACCATCAAAATTTAGTTTAAACCAACCCTAGGGGGGTGGCTCCCAAGAAATCCCATTTTTGGGATTGGGCAAAGGAATGGAAGGTTTGTCCTCAATACCTAAGGCCCGAGCTAATTATTTTTCTTGGGGAGGAATTGAGTGGTTCTCATCCACTAAGGTGCTAAGGTTTTCTTTTGCAAAGACAATAATCCTGTTGAGGATGGTTTTTGGGTTGTGAATGGTATCCTTAAAGGCTCTATGGTTCCTTTCTAGCCAAATCTACCAGAGAAAATGATGCCAATAGATTTTCCATAGGTACTTAAGTTTTAGGCTAACAAAGGGTTGAGGCCATTGATGGAACACTTCGGATATAAGAGCAAGCTTAACCCACGAGATCCTAAAGGATTGGAAAAGTTCATCCAGGATGGACTCCGCTACCGGACACTCCGGAAACAAGTGTTGGGTTGTCTCCCATCTTGCCCTGCACATGTAGCAATGGTTAGCAATAACCATACCTTTGGATAACATATTGTCCATAGTGAGGATTTTTCCTTGAATCACCAGCCATGAAAAAAAGGATATTTTAGGAATTAAGCCTTTGATCCAAACCAAACTCGGTTGAAATTGTTGAACTTCCACATTGAGAAGCAAATTATAGGCAGACTTAACTGTGAAGTCACCACTTTCGAGCCTCAGCCTCAAACAATGTGATCTTCATCCTCTCCAGAGGGAATAATTTGTTGAGTTAAAATGTTATAAAGCTCTTCGGACTCCGCTTCAAAACCTTGTACTCGATGTGTTTCCACCTGTTGATATTTATATCCTGCCACATATAATTTGCAACCTTCTTCCCAATATGCTACTCCATATGCTCTTGAATCCTAGCCAAACGAGGATTCTGGGATAACTCCTTAGCTCTCACCCATCGATCCTTCCAAAAGTCTATTGTTTGCCCATTTCCTAGAATCCATCTAAGACATTTCTTGACAAGATTTGTGCTTGTGAGGATTACCTTCCAAAAATTAGACCCCCTGCTTGCTAAGTTGTCATTAAGGAAGTTCACACCTTGGAGGTATTTCCTCCTAACTATGGCAGTCCATTCATTATCGACCTTAGTCAATAACCGCCACACTTGTTTGGCTAACAAAGTTGTATTGAGATGAGAAACTCTCCTCAATCCTAACCCCCCATCAGCTTTAGGTTTGCAAACCTTGTTCCAACCTACTAAATGGATCCTTTTCTTATCCTCAATCCCTGACCGGAGAATTTTTTTTGAAGCTGCTCAATTTTATGATACACCTTGTTGGGAGCTCTAAACACTGAAAGGAAGTAAATGAGTATACTTTGAAGTGAAGCCATAGTTAAAATTGCTTTGCCTGCTTGAGATAACAAATGTCCTTTCCAACTTGCTAGCTTTTTTTGGATCCTCTCCAAAACTATGTTCCACATTGATCCTTCAAGTTTCCCCGTAAATAGGGGAAGACCTAAATAGGAGGTGGTAAGGGATGCAATTTGACATTCCATGATCCTTGCTATGCTATTTTTCCTAGGAATGGGGGTATTGATGAAATAAAGTTCGCTCTTATTAAAATTCACTTTCTGTCCAACCGCTTCTTCATACATTATGAGAAAATTTTTAATCCTTTTTGCCTCAACCACAGAAGCCAAAGTCAGTAGCAATGTATCATCAAAAAATTACTGATGTGTCACCGGGGTAGTTAGCAACATGGCCTTGATACCAGATATGAGTCCAGCTACCGCTACTGCCTTAATGGTTCTTCCCAAGGCCTCAAAAATGATGATGAACAACATAGGACTTATGGGATATCCTTGTCTTAGACCACATTTGCTTTGAAAAAAACCTGCAGTAGACCCATTAACCAAAACTGAAAAACAAGGCTTAGAAATACACTCTCTTATTAACTTGACCCATTTCATGTTGAAGCCAAATTTTAATAAAACTGCCTCTAGGAATTCCCAATTTATCCTATCAAAAGCTTTGTTCATGTCTAACTTTAAATCCATGAATACTTTTTTGGTCTGAGCGGCTGTATGAAGAGCCTCATGAATAGTAATAACTCCATCTAAGATTGATCTTCCTTGTACAGAACTTCCTTGACTTGGATCAATGATAACCGGTAGAAATTTCTTCAAACGGTTGGCTAAAAATTTAGACAAATTTTTATAGGATATATTACATAGGCTAACTGGCCTAAAATCAGCCATAGTCTTGGGGTTAGGGACTTTAGGGATCAAAGCAATGAAAGTTGAATTGAAACCCCTTGGAATATGATTTGAACTTTGGAACTCCTTGATTGCAGCAATAAATTCTGCTCCAACAATATCCCAACAAACTTGGAAAAACTACGGTGAAAACCCATCCGGCCCAGGAGCTTTGTCAGGATCCATGTTAAACAAAGCCTCCTTGAACTCTTCGTCTGAAAAAGCTGCTGTAAGAGACTTGTTAATCATTTCATCAATGAGTTGTGGAATGAATTGAAGGAGAGAGTCCTTTGCTTGGGCATTACAGGCTCGTTCTTCACCCAATAATGAACTAAAAAAATTAACAGCCTCGTCCTTGATCTCCTGAATATTTTGAGTTGAGGATCCATCCACCTTAGTTAAATTTCTAATATTATTGTTGCTTCTATTGCTCAATGTGGTAACATTGAAAAAATTTGAATTAGAGTCCCCTTATTTTAGCCATAATGCCCTTGATTTCTGCCTCCAATACATCTCCTCACAAGCTAAAATATTATAAAACTCACAAAGGGTTTCCTTATATTTAGTCCTTGTCGCCTCATCATAGGTTCCATTTTGGATTTTGCTTTCTATTATTTTCAGTTTTTCCCCCACTGCTCTCTTATTCTCAAAAATATTTCCAAAGACTTCTTTATTCCATATTCTAAGGTTGTTTTTCACCATCTTAAGTTTTTGAGATAGTTTGAAGGAAGCACTTCCCTAGATAGGTTGCTGCCACCATTCCTCTATTCATTTCTTGAAGTCTAGATGTTTAACCCACATTGATAGAAATCTAAATGGCTTTTTAAAGGAGTTAGCCTGAAATGCCTCCCATAGAATAATATTATGGTCTGAAGCACATTTAGGAAGGGCTTGTAACGCTGAATCACCAAACATTGTTGTAGCTTCCTTGGATAAAAAAAACCTATCCAACATTTCTTGAATCAGCTGACTTCCTATCCTCTTGTTACTCCATGTAAATTTGGCTCCTTTTAGTCTTACATCCATCAATTCATTTGTGTTAATGAATTCATTGAAGTCCTCCATACTCCTTGAGGGTAACCCAGATCCTCCCTTCTTATCAGATGGGTAAATGGGGGTATTGAAATCCCCCCCAATCACCCAAGGAATGTCTTTAAAAGCTTGGCCCAAATGCCTCAAAAACTCCCATAGTTTAGACCGCCCTTGGACAGAGGTGGGGGCATAAACATTTGACATAATCCAATTCTTATTAGTATCAAAATCATGAAATAATACGCTTAAGACTATTTCATTTGCCTGAATAATACTTCCTTCTATTTTAATAGGATCCCATAAGATCATGAAGCCCCCAGATGCTCCTCTCGCCTGTTGAAAGGCCACTTCCCCTTGCTTCCAAATCCTTCTAGCTATAAGTGCTAATTGTGCCACATCTATTTTGGTTTCTTGAAGAAAAATGATAGTAGGATTCCAATCCTTCCTTATAGACTTCACCATCCTTTGTTTTGGTGGGCCATTTAGGCCTCTCACATTCCATGAGAGAACCTTCATTTAGACTATTTGATATTTTTTTCCCGCCCCCTTCCCTAAGCCAAAGGGGGTTTGTCAATTTTGCTATTATCCTGGCCAGGAATAGCTTGTTGTACCAATGTTCTTTGCTTTTCGTTTGCATTTTCTTCATTGATTCTCATTCGATAATGCTTTGCTGTAGATATTATCCCTTTCTTTCTTTCACTTCCATAATCTATCAGAGGCTTGGTGGTGCTTCTAGTCTATTTTGGACTGAAATGAGGGGGCATATACTGTGATAGTCTAGGGCTTGAACCTTCTTCCTCATTTTAGGGGTTTTCAATTCCCTCTTCATCCTCAGCCTTGTTTTGGTTCACCTCTCCTATCTAGTTCCTAAACAGGGGGATTTCCTTCAAGGAAC
Organism: Wollemia nobilis; assembly: GCA_028583015.1. Classification (NCBI taxonomy): domain Eukaryota; kingdom Viridiplantae; phylum Streptophyta; class Pinopsida; order Araucariales; family Araucariaceae; genus Wollemia; species Wollemia nobilis. The sequence goes on along the minus strand of JAQPPZ010016356.1, from coordinate 9,003,967 downwards.
CTTTTACCATTGGGCTCATTTGATAAGGGATAATTTGCTCCACTACCGAATTAGGAGCTACATTCTTGCCTCTTGTTTCCACAACTTCGACTCTTGACTCTATTTTTTCCATGTTTAAACTAAAATGACCTGGCAATTTTTATTCATTTTGAGCATAGCTTTTGGGGATTTTTGTCATAACTGTGGATGGTCCCGATTTGGATGGGGAGTCTAGGGTTTCAAGAAACTTGACACTGATGGTATCATCCTTACTATTTTATTTTTCAACTTCTATATTTGCTAGGATATCAAACATGTTCAAGCTGGGATCTTTATTACATACCTTATGATTTTTGCCTCCCTCATTATGTTGCTTTCCTTTCTCCTAGATTTTTGCCAGTTTCGTGTTGTCTTGGTTAGCCTGGTTATTCTTAACTTGTCTATATCATTCCAAGTTAAGATACGGTCCTTGAAACTTTGGGATCCATCTCCCATTAGCTTTCCCCAGAAAACTTTTTCTAGTGGCTTCCTTGTTTGCAGTTATTGTCAGACATTGGGCTTGAAGGTGGCCCTGGGTTTTGCACACGCTACAAAATGTCGGCTTGTTATCATACTCCACAAGCTGAATCCTTAGAAAATCTCCATATGCTAGTTCCACCTGAGAAGGTAGATTAGAATCCAAGTTTGCATTTACACAGATCCTGGCATGCATCAGTCTAGTCCTTACCCGGGTTGAATGGTCTATTGCCATGAGCTCTCCTATCATCTTTGCTATGCCACTAAGCTAGTACTCATTAACAAACTGGGTTGGGAGGTTTGGTAAGTGGACCCAAATATGTGCTATATTAATGTTCTGCTTGTCAGGGTTGAAATCCTCCCCCCACTTCCTCAAAAAGAGGCTACACCTTCCTGGAAACCAGGGTCCTCCTGTCAAGATGCACTCTGCATCATCTTTGTTGTTGAGTCTTATCATAAAAAAAACTCTTAACATCACTATGATTTCTAAGCTTCCTAAAGTTTTCCACTTTTCCACGGACAATGAGCGAATAGTCTCAATGTCTGACCTTCCTCCCAAAACTTGCCAACTAAGGATGATGCCTCTATATCCAAGAATCTTTCCATAATCTCCACTGGCATAGTTAACCTGTTATTTTTTGGTATTAGGGGCGGTAGTTCACTGACTGGCTCCTTCTTTTTTCCTTTCAACATTTCCAAAAAGGTTGATCCCTTGTTTCTAGCTCCTGAACCCAATGGGACCCTTTGTTTGAGGGTTTATCTGGAGGATCTGTACCTTTAGCCTTTTCAAACTGAGCTGACAGGGAATCCTTTTCCTTTCCAACTATAGCATTCTACCCTGCCTCTGGATCTTCTCCTTTCGTTGGTTCAAAATTCTTGCCTACCATTTTTGCTCCACCTCCGCTTCCTCCACTGCTCTTCATCTCTGCTCTGCTTATGGTTTAAGCACATTTTTTGATAATCTATGATAAATACACAACACTAGAGTTGTATAAATAATTAAATAAATATTTAAAAACTTACATTAAACTAGCATCTAGTAGAAATGCATGGAGTATATTTTCTTATCAACTGTATTCATATAGTTGCACATTTCATTATGGGCTGCGCTGACTCAACATACACAATAATTATCTTTCCATTGAGTTGTAAGTTATTGGATGGGCGAACATATGGGTTAGCTTGATGGTCTATTGTTGGGAATCTGCGGTATGATGTCCAAGACTCTATTGAATCAAAGTTTTGTATGCCACCCTCTACAACTTAGTTTTCGATGCATCCACAATATGCTACTGTGCAATTTTGATTGATCAAATAGTTAGTAGTGTTTGAAAACAATGTGTTGTATTTACAATTGGACATTGAAACGATTGGCTTGAACCTTTTATTTTTGAAAGATAAATCCAAGTTATTTTATTATCATTATTAATTATATGCATAGTAGTATGGTAGTTCTTTTCCTTTAATATTAAACTTACATTTGAACGTTAGTAAGAGTATTGTTACGAAACCATTAAATACAATTTTCCATTAATTTAACAATTAACTAAATTGTTAACTATGTTTGGAATTCTGCTATCACTGTGTATAAGTAGCAAATTGGTGTTCATTGCATAATTTTTATTAAAAGCTTTTTGGGTTGCAAGAGGTTTAACAATTAGCTTGGAAAATTATAATTTTCTTTTAGACATCGCTTGCATTCAATACGTGTGTAGGAAATGCCGTCTCAGTCGTGTATATGAAAAGACTATTATTTATTGCGTCTTGTTTCTCTTTTAACTATAGGAGGACCTTAGAGATTATTCCAATTGGATATAATAACAAGCCAACACTTTTACTTTGGTAAACCACTCACATCCGAAAGCAAAACTCCCCCTCTCATATAAATATATAAAATTTGGTATGTATTACATTAGATATAAAATATTTTCAAAAGCTCCAATTGTATTTTGATGTTTGTGTGAGGCAAAGGCGATGTTATTAATTAAAAATCCAATGCAACGCTTAGAAACCAAAGTAGTTGTCTTTTTGGAAAACATATTATAAACTCATCAATTAATAACCAAGCTTATACGTATTAATAATGTTGGTATATTGCATTTTGACCTAACTTTGAGAAGGATATTTGTAGGGAAACTTTATTCTTTTATTTTCCAAGAATATTATATAATATATGTTACCTGTTAGTCAAATATAATTGTGCTATAGTATAATTAAATGATATTTATTTTTGAATGTGAATTAGTCTTTAGAATGTTTAAAACATGTCTTCTAATTGGTCTACTATACTTTTTAAAGCATAAAGTCAATAGCTTTTAGTTAACGATTTCATTATGTATTTTACCTTACAATTACCCTTTTCATTTTAGCTAGCATAGATTTAAGTCATATACTTATATGGGTGATTTTTTTATTTTTTTTAAAGAAAGAAAAAAAACTTTATAATAGTTGATGGGTTGTTCATGAATTTTATAAACATGAATATAAAAGTAAGTTAGGGTAGGTTAATTCTTTTAGCTATTCGAAAGATTATTGATTTTTAAAACTTTGAATTGAAATCAAGTTATTATAATCTAAATCTTTAGATATTGAATATCACATCTGTTTTAAGAGTTAATTATTTTATTTATTTGATTATTTATTTCTTTTATAGATGGTATAATGGTAATTAAAGATTTACTTTAGGTATAGAAATTATTTTTAAATATGAAGGATGAATTAAACAAAAATTTTACCGAAAGGGAATTATTGTAAATTATATTATAAGCATGAATTTAGAGTTTTACTTTTGAGTTACTAATATATTGATTATTAATTTCACAATTTAATCATGGGTTTATAAGATCTTTTTTTTATAATGGGAGACATTTTAAATTTGTTGACTTTTTAGAAACTATGTAATTAGTAGGATATATTAAACGATTAAGTAGATGTTGTAACGTACATTAAAAGTCTCTTTATGGTAATGGATAAATTTATTAAACTCTTGATAGATTGGCTTAAGACTTTTGCTTGAATGTAGTTAATTATTGTTAAATATTGATTTCTTATAGTCTATTTTAGATAATAGGAGCCTTTTATTTTTAATATTAATAAAATAATATTTATATACACATTTTTAGTTGTTTTTAAGTCTTTTATAATAAAGGTTGACTTTATTTTAAATAGTTATAGAAGACTTATGCAATGCATTCTTCGTAGAACCTTGTTATGTGAAAAATAAACACTCACATAAAATAGGAATTATGATAAATCTTAAGTGAAAAAGTGAAACTACCAGGATAAAATATTTAATACCTCATCAAGTAGGATGAGGTAACTTAGGAAAGCTTTATCAAAGTTTCATCGAGAAGGATGAACTTCCACCCAAAACTGGCAATTTTAGGTAGGGCAATTGCTTCAAATCAATTTCAACTATTTTCAGGTAATCCTATCCCAGACAAGTGGTCCTATTACCATGAACAAGTAACAAGGGGCAATATGGGATGCCTTCTCCAGGTTGATAAGTGAGTAGTACCATGAAGGGTCTCATGTCTTATGTTCAATTGGAGAATTTCTAGTAGAATACTGAGACTACAAGAAGCTAGAAATTGGAGCTAGAAGGTTCAACAACGAGTTGGTATGGGACAACTCCTCATCAATTGTAACAAAACTTGAGACACCTATTCCCAAGCTAGAGAAATGGTGGGCCCTAATCGAATCCCTAGTATGTTGGGCTCTCAATTAGGCACTAAGCATACTAACGCTATACCCTAGCATGAAGAAGAAAATAAAAACATATGTGCCTTAGGCTGAATTTTAGGGTAAGGATTCTAAGCACACCATGCTATGGGATAGGGAATTTTGTGTCCACCATTTTAGGTGATTTGGGCCCTAGAAGGATAACCCCATGCCATGAACATAGACATATAACAAAGGGGATGAAGGTGTTCACAAAATGGAACCTATTGCGAGATTTAGCCAATATTGACCATTTGAGGGATCGTATGCAATGGTTAGATTCCTCAAAATGAGTAACTCTATGCCTATGTACTAATTAATGTTGGGTGTTGCTTAAATTTTCTATGTTACTGTTGGTCACGAATCTGCCACAGGAAAGGATTTTACAATTGCGCCCTAGACCCGGCCAACATTGAAAGGCTGGAAGCAAGAAATGGCTCCCAGAACAATCTCCAGAGTGGGCTGGTTCCCTTCACTACTCTAAAAATGGGTTTAAGATAGGGTTGCTGGAAAGAGATTTAAAAGGTTGCGAGAAAGAAATGGGAAATATGGCCACAAGCCGAAGTGATGGGATCGGAAAAACAACAACCAGGAAACTACAAACGCAACAACAACAAGTAACATAAGAAATCAGCTTAATCTTCGCACAATCACATGCCGCAAATCCCTCCAAACCCACATTCCAGGAATCGTACCCTGATCGCAGTATTTAAATCCAGTATGCAGAATTTAAATGTAATAGCAATGCAGGAATACGAATGCTATTAGAAATGCAAAAAACAGAAAAGAAATTCATCCATGCAACGCTTGAAAAATTAGAAATTGATCCTTTTATTCCCGCAGATACAATTCCAGTTTCTAGTAGCAAGTTTTTCCAACCCCCTTGTAAATGAAAATTACATTGGTTTTTATAGAGGTCCGTCCTCTTTGCAGCATTAAATATTTAAAACCAACTTTCTTGTGATCCACAATTATATCTTGGAAATCAGGAACACGATCCCCTTAATAGCGGCCTCGAGGAAGCAAAAATTAAAGGCAATGAAACGTTCGCGGTTCTTCATTAAATTCGTTTTTGACAATATGCATGAAACCGTTACGCCAATCCACGAACAACAACTTTGAACCAATAAATCCTTCAATTTTGGTGGCCTGGGCGCTTCTTCGACTTTAATCGCCTCAAAAATCCGCAAAATATTTAATTCGGGTCTGCATTAAATCATCGGAAACCCAAAAACCCTTCTCGACCGTTCATATTGCGTTTGGCGGGAAAACAGTTACAGGTCGCGAAAACGCGACGGGTCGCGAAATCACGACGGGTCACGAAATCGTGACATATTTTTATGCCGTACGCTTCACTGCTGAAGACCCACGAAAATGGAACATGTAGCGATTTCGCTACATGTTTCCGTCGTTGCTCCTCCCTGCGCTCTGCCCCGCAAAAACGAAACATGTAGCGATTTCGCTACATGTTCCTTCTCTCCGCATCAATCGCTATTTTTCGTCGCGATTCGCTGACATGTCAGCGACGCGCTGCAAATTTTCACTTCGTGCCTTTGAAGCTGCCCGACCCGCGATTCCGAAACACGTCGCGATATCGCGACGGTTCCGCCCAACCTGCCTGCGTTGACTGCGTTGACCGCGATTCTGCAACATGTCAGCGCATCGCTGCAGTTTTTTAACTTAACCATTTTTTGCTCAATTTTTCTCCTTTTTTCGCCCAAGTTGCATCAAAGCTGAAGTCAAAGGTCAGATTTCCAACAATACACTAATGCATTAATCAATGAGAATCAATGTGGCAAAAATGCCAACAGTTACAATTTTAGAGTTTGATCATAAATTTTTACTTCATGTTTTCAAGAATAAGACTAAAATAGAGACAACTAGGTGAGTTAGACTTGGGTTGTTACACATACTTCATACAAGTTCTAAATTGTATCTACTCTAGTCCATCAACTCACTAACTAATCTACTACTCTTGCTTGATAATCTCTTGTTACTCTCCTATCTATCAAAGGCCTATATATAATGAGATGACTCTTGGCCTTCCATATTCCTATGACTCTTCATATTCCTATCCTATAGACTCATGTACATGTGGACACCATGCACATTTACATCATTGCACATTCTAATAATACTTATGCATTTATTACATTACATAAAGTAAATACTCAAGCCTTAATCTAAGACACTCTCCTAATCTAATGATGTACCCAATATGGTACATTAGCATGTACCAAATAATGTAATATATTCCAACATATCCTATCACGAAGGTAAGGAGTATCATAGCAAGTTTGTGTTGGCATATTGAATGGGGAGGATCAGGTGGCCAAGTTATTTATCATGCAAAGTGATAAGTACCTTAATTGGCCTATTTGGTAATTAAGCATTAAGCACTAGATATCTCACTATTGAGGTGCAAGTATCTAGGCTTCAAGGAATTACGTCAAGATCCTACATAGATGGAATTTTGTATGGATACAGAAAGACGTTTTCTTTTAATGGGTTAAAAGGGAGAACCATACGCTATGGTCAAATGGTCTTACATTCATGGATAATTATAAGAAATGTGGGTGGACCATTAAGGCCTCCATTATGCCATGGAGGTATACAGGTGAAACCCTAGTTATCATAGGATGTGGCTAATCTTGACCACTTGAGTGTCATCTACAACGAATAGTTCTTAATTGTGGTATGCCTTGTAATGAAAAGAAATATGAGATACATCTATGTGAAATCTAATTATAAACTTAACTTATGGTAATTGTATTTAAAAAAATTACTAGTCTCTATTTAGGTTCAGTAATAATGGGGTTGTTATAGTTGGTACCAGAGCTCTAGATCGTAGGACTTTAAGCTTCCATGGAATGTGCTAAGGGTTCAGGTATCTTCCTATACGGGCCCTTGCTTAGTTCTTAAGCTAAAGTCGGGAAGACCTAGAAATTTTGATTGCTTGATTTCTAGAGAATAATTATTAGGAAATACTTTTGGAATGGTACCTTACATGGAGTAAGTGTGACCATTGACATTATCAATGGATGATAATAATATTGGTATATCACCTTATGTGGACCAAGCATGATCGTCATAATCATCAAGGGAGTGATGATGGGTAAGCACTTCTAAGGATAACACCTTGCATGGAGCAAGTGTAATTAGAGCCATTATTAAATGAATGATAATGAATTAAGTTAGTACCTTAACTTTTTTTGTGGCCAAGAATAATGGCACCTAAATTGAGGGGAAGGAGAAAAACTTCTTAGGATAAGAGGTAAGCTAGGCAGGACGGTATCTAAGCTATACCCCTAGGATAAAGTTAGGGGAATTTGAATAAATAGGTGGAGAACCTCACTGTTGTTATCTCTTTAATACAAGAGAAAATTAACTAATGGAATTAACAGATGAACCAATAGAGTGAACAAATAAATTAATAGATGAACCAACTTAAGTAGCTATTGGAAACCATAGTGAGTCAAAGATCATAGAGTAGAAACCTTGAGGTTAGACAAGAAGGAAATCCTACTATGGCAGAGCAAGAATTCAGGGTCCTTATAGAGGTAGAAATGGCTAAATACTTAAAGAATGTGAAGGCATCCAAATTCATTGGGAGAGGTGGAGGTGATTCGATCGAGTCTTGGCTAAATGAACTAGAAATAATTTTTTCTATGAACAATTTATCTTCAGTTACCCAAATAGTTTGGGCTACTCTTCACCTTTAGGACCTTCAAAGAAGGTAAGAAGATTCAAGTAGTAAATATTCAATGGAAGGAGTTTGTTAAGGATTTCAAAGAAAGATTCTTGATGAAATAATTTTATGTAGAAAAATTTGAAGAAGTTTCTACACTCCAATAGGGAACCATGACTATGAGAAATATTACCAAAGATTTGTGAAACTTTTGAGGTACGTGCTAGAATATGATAATAATGAGCATTTGAAGATACAAAATTTCCTTCTAGGAGTGGATATTAGAATAATAATGGTTATCAATCTACTCAAACTCGTGATCCTACAAAAAGTATATGATATGGCTCAATAGGAAGAATCCAATAAACAAAGTAGGAAGTTCTTCTTCAACCATGGTCAATTGGTTGAAAAGGGAAGATTGAGACTCAGGAATAAGAATAGTTCTAGGTCTATGAACAAGGAGCATGAATAAAGTAAAATAAATAAATGCAACCTGAGGGTCAAGAATAGGGTCATTAGGAATCAAGGGAATTTCAAGAGAAACTTCCAAAGGAGAAATAATATTCCTAATCCTCAACCCAAAAACAGGTTGATCTAGTATAGAGAGGGGTAACAAGAGACCAAAGAAAATAAATAACTCAAGGACCTAAAGGAGATTTATATGATTGTGGGGGTCCACACTTTGCAAACAAGTGTCCTTAACGACTGTAAACAAGAAACTAGGCTAAAGAGCAAAATCGTCGAATCTATGCTTCAACCAATAATCAAAATTTGGATGGGAAAGCCACTCTAATGATGTTAAATGGTAAGCTATTTAATAGAGATATTAAGATTTTAATTGATAGTGGAGCTACAGATAGTTTTATCTCCTCTATTATAATTGGGGATATGCTAAAAAATCCTATATTTTTGGCACAAGGATAGAAAATCGAGTATGGGTCTAGATAGACCTACTGTTAGGATCCCATCCTAACATTATTTTGTAATTCTCATTATTATGTAATGACCCACTTCCAATGTGGGGGATCCCATCTATAATGTTATTTTGTAATGTATGTGGCAAGTTAGGCTCCTAGCCAAGTGGGGCCATTTGATGTAACCATTATCAAGATTATAACCGACGTTTGGTAGAAGATTCTAGCTCGAGTGGTATTTTGCATGTAATCCAACTCTTGAGCTTAGGGTTAGGGTTGCATGAAGTCTTTATTTAAAAGCTATGAAGCCATGTACGAATGTATATTTTTGCAAGTTAATGAAATATTGAAGGAGGTTGCCTCCTCGAAGAGGCCTATGATTCTAAGTTATTTTGTGAGATTGTTTCAATTCTTCAATTACTTTATGCATAGTGTTATTATGTTATTGCATGTATTTTAGTTATCTTTTAGTATTTTGTGTGTGAGAGCTTTATTTCAATAGTAGGTTCCTTACAAGTGGTATGAGAGCACTTTCCAGGTTCAAGTTCTATCGTGACTACGATAATTCTTGCTCAGATGTTTCTGCTTATTAGGTATAATTTTCGTGTGTTTTTCATTATGTTTTCCTTTATTCAAAAAGCCAAAATTTTTTTGCAAAAACCCCAAAAAAATATAATCTATTTTTTTTTCCATAGTAGAGAAGGCTGGAAACCTTGTGCTAGGGGTTTTAAACTATCACGAAGGAGCTATCATTATTGGCTAAGCTATATATACCATAAAGCATCTAGTGAAGTGAGGGGTGATCAGGCTCTAATACCCAGGCCTCAAACAACACTCACGCATAGAATCGAGCTCCCATGCATCTTTAGATATATCGGGAGACCATTCTAGGTTGAACAAAATTTTATCCAGTAGGAAGTTTTTTGACCTTGTATCATCCATAGTCCACAGGATATAGCATCCCAAAAGATTACCCTCCTATACTGTTAGAGAGGTAGATAGTGTACTCAAGGGTATGTGTGGAATCCTCCTTGGATAGTGGCTTGAAATATTTTTCTGAGCCATATTGTTCGTCACTACTATATAACAGAAGACCTATGGGTGTTATATATTCCTCTACCTAGCATACCCTGGTTCTGTTAAAAACTTCAACCAGAGAAAAAAAACTCACATCTCCTTGTTCTACTAAACTTGCATTCACGATCCCAAAAAATGAGCATATAGAGAAAGACTTCCCTATCACAAAAAAATGCACTTTGCATGCAATTGTAGTTAGGATACAGTCTACAAGTTTCTATAGTAGTCTAAAATATTCTAGTATCATCCGGATTAGTGGTAGTAACAGTCAGGTTAGTGATAGTACCAATTAGGTCAGTGATAGTAATAGTTGAGCCAGTGACAGTACCAGTCGAGTTAATGATAGTAACATCCGAGTCAACAACAGTAACAATAATAGTTAGAAAATATAAGTGGCCAGGGTCAGAATTAGAACTATCAGTGTCAATAAATGCAGTACAAGTGATAGGATAGTGACAGGGTGGCAGTTGACAAAATGCATAGATCAAAGATAGTTGATCCAATTTCCAACTTTAAAATGTAGTTCAAAATTAAAAAACCGATTGCACCAGAATCGTAAAAAAAATTATATTTTGTTACTTTTTGATTTTGCACTCAAAAAATCAAAAATCCTGCAAATTAGAGCAATAATGAAGAAGTTATAGTGGTTTTATATTTACTCTATTTTGAGTAATTTTTAAACCAAAAATTGGGAAAAATGGCACTAAAAATGTCATAAAAATCCCTAGACACCCCAAAAAAATCTCAAATTTTTCTGTTATTCTAGTTAGCCCCTTATGCACCTCTCATAAAAATTTTGAGTCCGAACTCCATTTTTTCTCAAAATTTCTCAAATTTATCATTTTGCACTAGCCCTTTTTAGCCAAATATTCCACAAATACAAAATCTAAGTCAATGTGGAACATAGTTCTAGAGAGGATCTAAAAAAAGCTAGCAGGTTGGAAAGGACATCTATTATCTCAAGTAGGCAAAGTAGTTTTAACTATGACTTCACTTCAAAGTATACCCGTTTACTTCCTATCAGTCTTCAGAGCTCCCAGCAAGGTGTATCATAAAATTGAGCAGCTTCAAAAAAAATTTCTCTGGTCAGGGACTAAGGATAAGAAAAGGATCCATTTAGTAGGTTGGAACAAGGTTTGCAAACCTAAAGCTGATGGGGGGTTAGGATTGAGGAGAGTTGATCATCTCAATACAACTCTATTAGCCAAACAAGCATGGTGGTTATTGACTAAGGTCGATAATGAATGGACTGCCATAGTTAGGAGGAAATACCTCCAAGGTGTGAACTTCCTTAATGACAACTTAGCAAGTAGGGGGTCTAATTTTTGGAAGGCAATCCTCATGAGCAAGGATCTTGTCAAGAAAGGTCTTAGATGGATTCTAGGAAATGGGCAAACAATAGAATTTTGGAAGGATCGATGGGTGAGAGTTGAGGAGTTATCCCATAATCCTCATTTGGCTAGGATTCAAGAGCATATGGAGCAACATATTGGGAAGAATGTTGCAAATTATATGTGGCAGGATATAAATATCAATAGGTGGAAACACATTAGAGTACAGGGTTTTGAAGCGGAGTCTGAAGAGCTTTATAACATTTTAACTCAAAAAATTATTTCCTCTAGAGAGGATGAAGATCACATTGTTTATGCTGAGATTGAAAGTGGTGACTTCACAGTTAAGTCTGCCTATAATTTGCTTCTCAATGTGGAAGGTCAAAAATTTCAACCGAGTTTGGTTTGGATCAAAGGCTTAATTCCTAAAATATCCTTTTTTCCATGGTTGGTGATTCAAGGAAAAATCCTCACTATGGACAATATGTTATCCAAAGGTATGGTTATTTCTAACCATTGCTACATGTGCAGGGCAGGATGGGAGACAACCCAACACTTGTTTTTGGAGTGTTCGATAGCGGAGTCCATCCTGGATGAACTTTTCCAAGCCTTTAGGATCTTGTGGGTTAAGCCTGCTCTTATATCCGAAGTGTTCCATCAATGGCCTCAACCCTTTGTTAGCCTAAAATTTAAGTACCTATGGAAAATTTTTTGGCATCATTTTCTCTGGCAGATTTGGCTAGAAAGGAACCATAGAGCCTTTAAGGATACCATTCACAACCCAAAAACCATCCTCAATAGGATTATTATCTTTGCGAAAGAAAACCTTAGCACCTTAGTGGATGAGAACCACTCAATTCTTCCCCAAGAAAAATAATTAGCTCGGGCCTTAGGTATTGAGGACAAACCTTCCATTCCTTTTCCCAATCCCAAAAATGGGATTTCTTGGGAGCCACCCCCCCAGGGTTGGTTTAAACTAAATTTTTATGGTGCAGCCAAGGAGAACCCGGGAAGAGTTGGATCTGGAGGAATAATCAGGGATCATCAAGGAAATTTGGTCAAGGCCTTCGCTAAACCATTGGGAATCAGAACTAATAATGAAGCAGAAGCTAGAGCCCTTTGGAGAGGGTTGCAAGTTGCCCAAGAAACTCAAGGTAACTTGATGATTGAAGGTGATTTTATGAACAACATCAACCTGTTAACCAATGGAAAAAAAACTCCATGGATAATCGAGGGAGTCATCCATGAAGTGAGGATCCTTTTTGTAGCAAGACAGAACAGGAGGGCTCATCACATGTACCGTGAGGCCAACAAGTTAGCTAAAAAATTAGCAAACATAGGTGTTGATGTTGGTAGTTTGGTGATATGGACACAAGGTGTGCCACGTGAAGTGGAAAATATTATTAGTCATGAAAAGAAACCTACCCATTAAGGAGAAATATGAATGGGTGTTCTTTCCCCATGGAGCTGGTAATAACTATGGGGTTTCCCTATAAATCATACCAAATTGGAAATGAAGGTAACAGGGTGTAAGCCTTGGAAGATTCCAACAGAGAATAGGAAATGGACAAGCAATAGGTTTCACAAGTGCAAAGTTCCAAACTTCAATTCCTATCAATGTAAGTAATGTTTACAGTTATGTTTAGGTATGGGTGTGCTTTTTTAGTAAGGTGTTGTAGGGGATTCAACACAATTTCTAGTAAGAAAGTTTCAAGGATGACTAGGATCTACAATCTCAGCAGAAGGATGGATATTGTAATAGGTTTTGGGTTAACCTGCAAAACCCGGTAATTAATGAAGACTTTTATTTACCAAAAAAAAAATGCGAGTCTAGGGTGCCCAAAAAGTCGTGTTGTGGGATATAGCTCATTGTGACCATATATTTGAGTTGATCATCTTGATATATAACACCCAAGCACTTTTTGGATTCCTTACTAAAAATAGTAACTCCTACAACCACACTTCTATTTTTAGTAATTTAGTAAAAAGGGTTCAAGGCTATCCCAAATGGCAAGTGGCACTCGTGGACATCAAAAAGAGGTAGAGCACAACACCACTACAACATTGGATAACCTAATGAGTGTTGTTACTAACTTGTAAAACACAACTCAAAACCTGATGATAGAATTTCAAACTTTCAGAATTGAACAAGATATCTCTAGAGTTCGCCTAGAATACCAGCTTGCAGAAGTTGAGTCCAAATTGCAAGGTGTTCCAACCAAGTCCAAGTATCGTACTGAACACTCCCATTTCAATTGAGGTCAAGGAAAGGGAACAAATGAATTTCACCTTCACTTTGATTGTGATATTACCTTTAAGATGTTGAAACTAGACTTTCCTAAGTTCAATGGGAAGGATGTGGATAAGTGGTTATGTCATGTTGCTCAATTATTTAGACTCCATGATGTCCCCATGTATCACCGAGTTCAAATGGCTTCTTTCAACTTGGAATATGAAGCCTTATAGTGGTAAAAATGGTTGCAAAAAACTCTCTCTGATCCTTATTGGGTAGAATTTGAGTCTCAATTACTCACTTGATTTGGCTCTAGTGAGTACAATGATTTTACAGGACAGTTGACAAAGTTGAGCAAAACCTCAATAGTTCAAGATTACCAAATACAATTTGAGATAATGGACAAAAACATTATAGGAATGAATGAAGGGTTATATATGAGTTGTTTTGTTAGCGGGTTAAAGGAGGATCTCCAAGCCAATATCACGATGTTTAAACCACAATCCATGATGCAGGCTATCAAGTTGGCTCATTTGGTTGAGTCCAAATTTTTAGCTCAGAGGCAGATATCTAAATTTCCACAAGATAAACCCTCATTTCCTCCTAGATTCCAAAATAAAAATGAATAAAAACCTGTTGCACCCACTACTACACCTAAATGTCTAACCACTACCAAAATGGATGCGTGATGCATCCAAGGGTTGTGCTACAATTGTGATGAAAATTTTTCTCATGGGCATAGGTGTACCCAAAAGAAGTTGTTCCTCATAAATGCTGATGAGACTAATACCAATGACCATAGTGATGATGACACCAAATTAGTAGAGGAACCACCCAAACTAGAGAAAGAAACCCAGGATGAACCACAGGCTATTTTTTTATGCTCTTGCTGGCATTACTACTCCCCAAAACATAAAATTTGTGGGTTATTTCAAGGGCCTGCGTCTTACCATCATGATTGATTCTGGTAGTACAATTTTTTTTATTGATCCCTACATTGCCCAATAGGAAAATTGTTACGTACATACATGTAATTCCTTTGAGGTTGGTAGCAAATGGTGGGACCTTACCTTAAAAAGGTAAATATCATAATGTTAAGGTCAAGATTGGGGACTATGAGCTCAAATAGGATATGTTTGCACTTCAACTAGGGGGATGTGATATCATGTTGGGATATCAATGGTTGGGCACATTGGGAATCATATCTTGGAACTTTGACGATATTTGGATGTGATTTTTATAGAATGGATAGTCCTACACTCTTCATGGCTTAAAAGTAGAGCCTTAACAGATTATCAGTTCCATTCGGATGGAGAAGTTGTTAAAAAAATCATCTTGGGGTGTCATAGCTCAAATTTTTGTGATCCAAACTCATACTTTAGAGGAGGATGTTGTTACTAAATATTTACAACTCAGTTTGACCAAGCACAACCCTGTTTTCACTAAGCCAACATAATTACTATCTCACCACTCTCATGACCATGCTATTCCCTTGTTACCTGGCAATGCACTGACCAAAATTTGACCACATCGGTATCCTCATGCTCTTAAGTCAAAAATTGAGAAGATAGTACATGAATTGTTAAAATTCGATGTCATTCAACCAAGCAAAAATCCTTACTCTTCTCAAGTTTTACTGATGCGCAAGAAATATGGGTCCTGGCGGTTGTGTATCGATTACCGAGAGCTCAATAAACTCACCATAAAGAATACGTTTCTTATTTCGGTGGTGGATGAATTACTGGATGAACTTCATGGGACTACGTATTTTTCTAAACTTGACCTTTGCTCAAGGTACCATCAAATCTGTCTCAAGGATGAGGATATTCCCAAGACTACTTTTCATACTCATGAAGGTCACTATGAGTTTTTGGTAATTCCATTTGGCTTGAATAATTCCCCTTCCACTTTTCAAAGCCTCATGAACAACATTTTTCATCTATTCCTTCGAAAGTTCATCCTAGTATTATTTGATGACATTTTGGTGTATAGTCACTCATGGGAAGAGCATCTTATTCATGTGAATTAGACTCTCTAGTTGTTGGTACAACATCAACTCTATGCTAAGCATTCCAAGTGTTCTTTTGGGTTGACAAAAGTAGAATATTTGGGACACATTGTCACTAAGGAGGGTGTCAAAGTTAACCCCAAGAAGATCCAAGCGGTTCAGGAATGGTCAAAACCTCACACTCTCAAAGGTCTTAGGGGATTTTTAGGGCTTACAGGTTATTACCATAATTTTTTTTGTAACTATGATAAATTTGTAGCTCCCCTCACTTACATGTTAAAGAAGTACTCTTTTACTTGTATGGGACCCGCTGAATAGGCTTTCCTATAATTGAAGCATGCTATGACCACTACGTCTATTTTGGCCATGCCAGATTTCTCCAAACCATTTATCATTGAAAGCAATGCTTCAGGTCATGGTATTGGTGTTGTGTTGATGCAAGAAGGGAGATCCTTGGTCTTCACTAGTAAAGCTCTCTCCAGTCATAATTTAGGAAAATCCACTTATGCCAAGGATATGATAGCAATTTTACATGTAGTAATCCATTGGTGAATGTATTTCATCGGGCATCATTTCTCCATTAAAATAGACGATCAGAGTCTCAAATACTTTTTGGAGCAATGTGTTGCCACCCCTGAATTACAAAAATGGGTCTCTAAACTCATGGGCTATGATTATGATATCACCTATATGAAGGGTAAGGAGAATTTTGTGGTCGATGCTCTCTCTCACCAATTTGAGGCTCTCAATATGTTGTGTGCCATTTCATTGCCAGTTCCCTAATGGATCAATTTCTTACGCTAGGATGTACTTTAGGATTCTCAATTACAGACTTTGGTTGCTTCCCTACACATCGAACCTACTTCATTTCTAGGATACACTTGGGATGGCTAGAATTTGCATTACCACCAATGCCTTGTTGTTCTCCACAAGTCCCCACTACAAGAACTTCTTATGATAGAACTGCATGCTACCTAATTTTTCGGCCATTCAATATTTCTCAAAACATATGAACGACTTAAGCACACTTTTTTTTGGAAGGATATGAAAAATGACATTCAAGATTTTATGGCATCTTGTGATACCTATCAACGGATGAAAGGTGAAACGGTGAATTCTCCAAGCACTCTTCAACCCTTACCTATTATTGACCAAGTTTGGATGGATATTTCTATGGATTTTACTGAAGTATTATCTAAGTCTGGAGGTAAATTTGTTATCTTTGTGGTAGTGTATCATTTTTTGAAATATGCTCACTTTTGTTCCCTATCCCATCCTTACACAACATCCACCATTACCCAAATTATCCTTGATTCTATCTTTCACCTTCATGGTCTGCCCTCCTCCATCATGTTCGATCATGACCCAACATTTACTAGTCACTTTTGGTAAGAATTGTTTAAGTTGTAGGGAACTCAACTCAAAATGAGTTTAGTTTATCATCTGTAAATGAATGAATAGAAAAAGATTGACAACAAATGTTTAGAAATATACCTTTGTTGCTTTACTTTGGATCATCCTATGCACTGGGTAAAATAACTTCCTTTGGCTGAGTGGTGGTACAACACTTCCTATCATACAACAACCAAGGTTACCCTTTTTGAGGTAGTTTATGGACTCCCTTCACCCACACCTTCCTCCTACATTCCAGGTATCTCCAAGGTCCATGTAGTTGAAACTACTCTCAGTCAGCATGTTGATGTCCTCTGTCAACTAAAGGTGAATTTGGATGCGGCCCAGAACCAGATGCACCAACAGGCTAACCAACACCGTTATTAGCACAATTTTTATGTGGGTGATATGGTTTTCCTTAAGTTGTAGATGTACAAATAGTTGTACCTCCAACTTTGTAGATGCTAAAAACTTACCTCAAAATACTATGGGCCCTACTAGGTGTTACAGTGGAGTGGTGCCACAACCTACAAATTGGCCCTCCTTGCTACATCCAAGCTCCATACTATTTTTCAAGTTTCCTCTCTCAAAAAGGTGGTGGGTAATCAGGTACAAGTTCAATATGCACTTTTAGAGTTAGATGAAGAAGGTTCTATCTTGCTTGAATTTGAATAGTTGTTGGATTGTCAGACTCACACTCTTTGCAATCACATCATTACTAAATTCCTTGTTCAGTGGCATGGAATCCAGCCAAAATATGCTACATGGGAGTCTCTCCATCAGCTCCAACACTAGTTTCCTCACCTTCAACTTTGAGGACAAAGCTTTTTTAAGGGGAAGGACATGTTAGGATCCCATCCTAAAATTATTTTGCAATTCTTATTATTATGTAATAACCCACTTCCAACATGGGGGATCCCATATATAATGTTATTTTGCAATATTTTGTAATGTATGTGGTAATTTTCCTAGCCAAGTGGGGCCATTTGATGTAACTGTTATCAAGATTGTAACCAATATTTGATAGAATATTCTAGCTTGAGTGGCATTCTGTATGTAATCCAACTCTTGAGCTTAGGGTTAGGGTTGCATGAAGTCTTTCTTTAAAAACTATGAAGCCATGTACGAATGTATATTTTTGCAAGCTAATGAAATATTGAAGGAGGTTGCCCCCTTGAAAAGACCTACAATTATGAGTTATTTGTGATATTGTTTCAATTCTGCAATTAATTTTTGCATAGTGTTATTCTATTATTGCATGTATTTCAGTTATCTTTTAGTATTTTGTGTGTGTGAGCTTTATTTCAATAGTATGTTCCTTACACCTACTCAGTGGATCAATGTTTTCCCATAGTTGAGATAACTTTACCCAATGGATCTACTATTTGGAATTTATATGTAGCACCGCTGCATGCTTTTGATGTCATCCTAGGAATAGATTAGTTAAAGGTTCATGGAACCATAATCAATTTCCAAGATAGATGGATGGATTATACTGACAAGGATAAGAAGAGGCTAATGATTTGCAATGAGCAAGGATCCCTTCAACATTAGTTATTATAAACAAAGCAACTTAGCAAAGCCATTAAGAAAGGTGGAATGGTGTATGTCATCAAGATAAATGATAAAATAGAAGATGATGGGAACAAATAAATGTTTGATAAATATCTAATTCTCTAGGAATTTAGGGATGTATTTATAGAAGAACTCCTAGGACTTCCACCAAGGTGTGAATTTTATTTCACCATTGATCTAATGCTAGGATCCTAACCTATTAATAGAACTCATTATAGGATGAATTCTATTGAGTTATAGGAGTTAAATGTGCAACTTCAAGGGTTACTTGATAAAGGATTGATCATACCTAGTGTATCACCATGGGTTACACCTGTGCTTTTTGTGAAAAAGAAGGATAGGTCCTTAAGGTTATGCATAGATTCCATAATGTTAAACAAGGTGACTATAAAGAATAGGTATCCTTTACCTAGAACAAAGGATATCTTTTATCAATTGAAGGATACCACCATATTCTTTAAAATTGATTTAAAGTATGGATATCATCAATTGAGGATTCGTGAGGAAGATAATCATAAAATAAATTTTAAAACTAGATATGGGAATTATGAATTTACAATGTTGCCCTTTGAATTAACAAATGCACTAACAACATTTATAAATTTGATGAACAATATGTTCAAGAGACATCTAGATTAGTTCATTTTGGTATTCTTGGATGATATCTTGATATAATCCCACAGTAAGGAAGAACATGATAGGCACTTGAGGATTGTGTTAGAGGTTCTTAGAAAGAACCAAATTTATGGAAACTTGTCCAAATGTGACTTTTATGTCCCTCAAGTACAATATTTAGGACATATCATATCCATAAACAAATTTTTATAGATCCGAAGAAGGTAGAATCCATATTGAGTTGGAAAACATCAACATTATAGGTATTTTATGAAGGATTATTAAAAAAATTTCTATCCTATCACTAAACTTTAGAAGAAATGAAAAAATTTCAAGTGGACAAAAAAATATGAAGCTGCTTTTAATACTCTAAAGGAAAATATCACTACATCACCTATCCTAAAGATACCCAATCTGCAAGGAAATTTTATGATATAAACTGATGCTTCTTTAGAAGGTTTGAGAGGGATATAATCCTAATATGGAGTTGCTATAGCATATGCATCTAGAAAACTCAAGAAGCATGAGGTGAATTATGCAATGCATGATCTTGAGCTTGTAGTAGTTGTTCATGCTCTCAAGGTTTGGTGATATTATTTGCTAGGAAAACCCTTCAAACTAAGAATTGACCATCAGAGTTTGAGGTACATCTTTATCCAACCTTTATTGAATACAAGGCAAATATGGTGGATTGAATTCCTAGCAGAATACAACTTTGATATTGAATATATCAAAGGAAAGGAAAATAATGTTGTTGAGGCCTTGAGTAGAAGAGGGAACATTACATCAATAATCCAAAGTCATGTGGACTTGATGGATCAAGTTATAAAAACTACAATTACAGGATCCATATTGCATAGAAACTTGAGGTAAAGTGGAAATAAATCCTAGGGAGAAAAATGATTTCAACATAAAATATGGACTTTTATATTTTAAGGAGAGGGTGGTTATACCTAAAACTGGTGATTTGAGAAGATAAATTATGCGAGAGGCACATAGATCCCCTTACTCTACTCACCCTAGAGAGAAAAAAATGAGAGATAACATAAAAAATATCTTTTATTGGTCTAGAATGAAAAAGGATATCATGGATTTTATTGCTAGATGTTTGGAATATCATAAAGTTAAAGTTGAACATCAACAACCAACAAGGCAGTTGTACACACATAATATACCAATGCAAAAATGGTAGGTTATATCCATGGATTTCATTGTGGGTTTACCTAAGCCTAGGTATCAACATGATGCAATCCTTATGGTAGTCGATAAATTGACTAAGGTTGCATATTTTATACTGAGAAATATCCAAGATGATGCATCGATCATGGCAAATATATTTGCCAAGGGAATTTTTAGGTTGCATGGATTTCTTGAAGTGATTATTTTATACAAGTATTCCAGGTTTACATCAAAATTCTGGCAAGCTCTTCATCGTGCAGTGGGCACAAAGCTGAATATTAGTTTTGCATACCATCCAAAAATGGATGGGCAAATAGAGAGGGTGAACCAAGTGCTTGAGGACATGCTTCACATGTATTGCATGGACCAAAAGTATTTATGGGAATACTTTTGCATCTAGTGGATTTTGCATATAATAATGGTTACCATGCATCCTTGGGAATGACCCCATTTGAATCCTTGTATGATAGAAGATGCAAAACACCTATATCATGGGATAATCCAGAAGACCGAGCAATGATTAGGCTTGATATTGTTAGAGATATAGAGGAGCAACTTAGGATGACTCAACAAAGGCTTAAGGAAGTTATAGATATATATAATATCTATGCTAATTTAAAAAGAATACCTAGAGAATTATTTATGGGATACAAAGTCTTCTTAAGAGTTTGATCTATAAAAAGTGCCATCAATTCAACTAAGTTGGATTATTACTTTTTTGGGCCTTTTGAGATCATTGATAGGATAAGTCTTGTGGCCTACAAACTCACTTTACTGCCCAACCTATCAAAGATCCATGATACTTTCCACATATCCCTACTTAGGAAATATGTTGCTAACCCTACTCATTCTTGGGATGTTTCTAAATTGTAGATGGTAGATCCATCAATAATTGAGGTAAGACCGATGAATATTCTAGAGTTTTGTTCTAAGGCTATGAGTAAGCAAACTCTAGAATAGTGCAAGGTCCAATGGGACAACTTTTTTGAACAATGTACCATACCACTTGGAAAAAGTGGAGGACATGCAAAAATATTTTTCTTATTTATCTGAATGAATTGTATGTATGCTTTGTATTACAAGAAATACATAGGACTATGTTTAGCCTAAGGGAGAGTATGTCACAACCCTCCTAGGTAAGGACTACGCTTTGTATGATGGATGTATGTTCAATGCTTAATATTACTTTATTTTCATGATTATTGATTATATGCATTTGATGCTTTGATTATGATATTATTGATGCATGTGTGGTTGCAAGACCAGATACTCTCATAGGTGGATGGATTTAGGACAACCATCAACGATGAGGGAAAAAGAGGAAATGATGTTTCAAATAGATCAATAATAACATTTATTCAGGGTAGAGTTTACCTAGATGTAGATGCATTCATGATGATGTTTAGAAGTGATCATCAACAATCCAACAATCCATAGCTAGAAGGTGGTAACCTAAAAGTTACCATAAATATTTAGCTAGGACATAGGCAATTGGATTGGTGATATATCACTTGCATTATGTTTTGAAATTTCCTGTGATTGTCAATGGTTTCTCTTATGTATGCAATGCTTCATTTTGTGAAGACGCCTATTGTAAAATGAGTCTGGAAAAGGACTCATCAAATTAGTTTTTGATAAACATAGAGGTTTTGTCAAATACCTAATGAGTTAATATCCAGATAATTATTAATATTAGTATTAATTATTAATAGGGGAAAAAAATATTAGATTATATTGTTTTTACAAAATGTTGAAAAAGGAAAAAGAAAAGGTGTTTAATTTTGATTGGACCAAAAAGTATTTAATGAATAAGCTCTCCATGAATAAGATTTACTAAATTTTACTTAGAAATGCTTTTCAATATACCCCTCCATGTATTTGAAATAATGGTAGAAAGTATATTTTAATTTAAAAAGGATATTGCCCTTATCCCTCCTTTATGGGTAAATATATTTAAAAGGGGCAGGGATTTGGAATCCCATAGTGCCCCTTATATTTATCTCTAGGGAATTAAATATTTTTTACTTTTGTCCTTAGTAGCATGGGTTAGATTATTATATGAGAGAGAATATTCTTCATGGGGTAGGAAAGAGTCTTCTTATTAATAGAATCATCCCAAGAAGAAAAATATAGGCAAAATTTGGAGACTAGGATCAAGAAGGAGGCTAGTTGAAACAAAGAAGAAGGGAAGATTTTTACAGGTTGGATCTAATGATAATTTCATTTCCCCTAGTTATTGTTTTCATTAAGCTTTAAGAATAATAATTTATATATAATTTAAATGCTTTTATGCTATATATGTTGAGGAAGGTTTTAATCTATGCCTTATACCAAGACTTGAAAACTATTGGTGTATTCCCTTATACATCTAGAAATAACATCTTAATTTGTAGGCGTTTGGCCTTGATGGCATGCATTTTTATTGAGCTCTATAGCTTGTTCAATTCCCCTCCAATCCTTAAAAAAATAATTGTATTTAATTTGTGAGCACAGCCATGGCTTCGCTCCAAATAACATCACACCAAAAAGGTTTTGTCACCTAGGTTGCAGAGCGATGTACATCGCTGAAAATCAACAGAGATTGTTAAACACAAGCTTGATTTATTTATTTTACCTCCTAAGGTTTAAAAGGGGATGTTATATATATTTTAAATGCTTTGTTTAATAAGCTTTAAACCATACTTTAATAGCCTTTGATGTCATCGATGCGAGACATCGTAGTTACCACGTTGATGCTAAGGCAAGCTCAAGCAGGGAAGGCCGAAACAAGCCTTCCTTGGTTTTATCCCACACATTATGTGTGGGAGACACAAAAATGCCTTATTAAAAGAAGTCCCTCTTTAGTGTTCAACCACCACTTGTTGTTCAAGGGTGCCACTGAGCAGGGCCACCCTTTGGTATTAGTTGTTGGTGCTATCCTTACTTAGATACTTGGCATATGATGACCATTTGACCATTATTTGGTTTGATGCATGGTAGGCTCAGTGCTGTCGATTGTTGATGAAACCCTCACTATTGACCATTATGGAAATAGTTTTAAATTCATTGGAGTCTAATCACACATTGTGAGGAGGTCTTAATCCCACTTTATTATGGACCAAATGCATAGGGATTAATATCCAAGTGTCTAGGTGCCTAGCTTGCCATAGACAGACCTTGATCCTTCTATTGACCTACTTTGACCTTGTCTTGTGCCTCTCTCTAACTACCACATGACATATTATGGTTTATTTGTTGTGCGCTCGAGCAGGTGGGTTAAAATACTTTATATCGATTGAGATTTTTAGTCCCACATTGATAATGTGGGGGTAGTGAAGCATCTTATAAGGGGTAAAGCTCCCATTATAGCCCGACCACCATGTGGTGGTTAGGAAAGCCATCACTTCGGGGCTTCTTGTAGCACCTGTTGAAGGTGCTAGGTGAGCCTCCCATTGTAGGGCCTATGGATGCTAGTTGTGAATGCGATGATGTTTGATTGTTGACTCTATTTGATCCAAGTTTGGCTATTGAATCTATTTAACCCTACGAATTATGTTTGACCCTATTGTCTATGTTGACTTGTTGAAATTAGTGGGGTCAATAAATGTTACAACCCTTTTTGAATTGATGTTTTTATCCTTTTAACAAAATATAATTTTATGGAAAAAATGAATGACTCAAATATAGATGATTGAGTATTTTTAAGCCCTTGGTTATAGTTCGGTTTTGTGGAAAAAATAGATGTTTTATTCTATGGGTTATTAAGATTTGGTTTGATGTAAAATGAGAAAAAAACTAGGGTTTTGATATTGAGGTAAAAACTTGTTATGAAGTTATGATTGGTTGGAATTAAGGGAACCCCTTTGTTTATGCTATAAGTGATTTAGTGAAACTATTATTGCTTATGAAACTCTCTTATGACCCTTGCCTAGTTGTGATTTCTAGGATGGGTTTGTTTGATGAAATATGTATGATTTTGTAAAAAAGAAATTTGACAAAGAATGGGTGGAGAATTCATTCTTGGGGAAATTATGGGGTTTTCCTCTATGTTTGTTATGAAATATTGGATAATACATGGATGCTTTGTGGATATTTTTAATGGATTATGCATATGTTACAAAATAATATTTATTTAGCATTTGCATTTTAGATGCATATGCATGAAAATACAAGATGTTATGATCCCTTATACCATCACCATTGTACGAATGAAACCATAATGGAAGACCTAGAATAATTATATTTCATGAATTGTTCTTACATTGTTTATGAAAAAAATGATATATACTTTTATAGAAACTCCTATTTAATGAGAAGCTTATTGTAAACTTGAGATTTGATCTTAAGGGAATATCCCTTGATATGATGTAATGTTATTGATCCTTGTAAAGTGGCAGATAGTTATATTTTATGTAAAGAATGAAAAATATGAAATGTTATCTTGGTGATGTTAAATATTTAGTCATGAAATGAAGTTGGAATATTCCTTGACATGATTGCTTTATATGGAAAGCTCTTTCTTGTGTTTATCTTAATGATGCAATGTTAATGTTACATGTGATGTTCAATGATTTAAGAAGTAGATAGACTTCTCAATTGATATGTAATTTCTTTAATCACGAGTAGAGTTGATTCTTGGGGGTTCATAACATAAGAATAGATATTTAGAGTTGATTACTTAGGGCTCATAAATTAATAAGAGACTTTTAATATTTATTATAACCTTTAACATGATGATCCCAATACTTGAGGGGAGTTGTGGTAGGCAACACTAAAGTCTTATCCTAGGGGGTTCCCAAAAGTGGTTAAGCTTTGGGAAAGTTCTAAGCGGGGAAGCTTGGACTAGATATCCTAATAAGAAGGTAAGGAGTATCATGGTAAGTTTGTGTTGGCACCTTGAACAAGGAGGATCAGGTGACCAAGCTATTTATCATGCAGAGTGATAAATACCTTAATTAGCCAATTTAGTAATTAAGCACTAAGCACTAGATATCTCACCATAGACGTACAACTATCTGGGATTCAAGGCATTATGTCAAGATAGAACAAAAATATGGGTATGAATATAACTTTTGGTATATTTATTTAGGATCCAACAATCACATGATCGACAACTTATATTGGTTTGAATCTAATCAAGTGAAACAAAGTATTCCAATTAAGATTATAAATGATAAAATATACTAAGTCCAAGAAATAGGCAATGTTACACTAAGTCTACCCTTCTCATAATGCACACTAGAGAATGTTCCTTATATTCCAAGAATAGAAAGTAATCTAATTCCAATATCACAATTGTTGGATAGAGGAAGAATGATAGAATTCAAAGTCATCAATGATAGTAAGAACTGTTTTATCAAAAGATAAAACAAGATTGAAGACCTTGGGTCTTAAAAAATGGTATATTTACTTTAGATGTGTTTGCACTCTCTCAAAAATATTTAGACCAACTTCTACCAAAATAAAAATATTAGAAAAGATATTTAATTGAACACAAATTTCTCATGGCAAAAGAACAAGATAGTATATTAGCAAAAGATACTCTACTTGATCAGATGATGAAGAAAATGAAAAAATTGTTCATGAGAATAATACAAAAGAAATATACAAATTACCTTCATCAAAATATTTCTAGGATAGATTCAAACCATTGGGGGTCAAAAATGACCCTTGTGTCCTGGGTGTTGTGACCCCCTATGGATGCATTGTTTCTTTGAAAGGGTGCATCCAGTGCCCTGCACCTCGCTTGGGGAATTAGTATTAGGAAGTCCAAGGAGCATGGTATGTGGCTCCTTCAGAAAACCTCCAATATATTTTACAAAGGCTAGCTTCTTGCTTGGATATAGTCTTTGATGCTCTTCCTCCTAAGCTAGTCTACTCTACCGGGTGCTTTGCCAAGGAAAAGAGAAAGAAGAGAAATGCAGTTAAATAACTAAAATAAAATGATAACAATCAATAAAAACTAATATAGCATAACTAGCCTAAGCTATGGATGTCGATGCATCAAAATACTAAAATTCCCATCCTACATTCCAATGGGATTAATGAATACATGAACCGACATGACATTTAAATTAAACATGGTCCCAATTGTATGAGACTACAAATTGAATAATCTTTTATGAAATCTAGGACATAAAACACATGAATAGTCATAGTCCCCCATTAGAGAGATACACAAACACTTAGACCAAGACAAAATGTGCTTAAGTAGTCACAACTCGAATTTATGTTAAGGCATATTATATTCTTATATAGTTAGAAGAGGCTCGATGCCTATACATACAATAGCCCAAGGATTGAGTCTAGACTAGAGTACAAAATGGAAAAGGGAAGGATAACTACTCAAGATCAAATGCTAGACATGGAAACAATTAAACTTACTTTACAATGATGAAAACATTAGTATTTATAGGTAAAACTGGTTTTCCCTCTTCAAAATTCAAAACTCTCACTTTAAAATTTTTGCTCAGAGTTATTTTGTATTAGTGGTGTACAATCCCAAGACCTTTAGATCTGGAGTTGCTTGAGGTGATATCTCGACATTCATGTTATAAATATATGGTTATTAGATGCTAATATCTCCACCATTAATGCTTGGTTAGGTCCATAGCCACTCATTAATAGATTTTATAATGACATCTTTAATGTTGTAATTTTCTTGCAAAGGAGGGACTGTACATCCCATAAGACATAATATGATAGGGATTAGTATTATATTGCATTTAATAATCACATAGATCATGCGTATTAAATGTTGATTGTAAAGGCAAACATGCCTATAAATATATTTTTGATTAATGTAATTGACAATTTTCATTTATTCCATTTTGTGTTGTCTATTAAGAGTGTTTCCCGCATCATTGGTATCAGAGCCGAACATTGGATAGGTGAGTATCCTCTTCCTCTAAGATAGCTTGGTTCAAAATAGGAATGAGAAAACCACCAACGTATCTTGTATTTGGAGGAACACTCTTTATTAATTCGTAGACATATTCAAGAACTTCCGTTCATGAATACTCTCAGCTAGTTGAGTCCCTTTGACTCTGACCTTCAGCTTACCATCATTCATAATGTCAACCATTTTGCTTGTCAAATTCACGTAAAAATTCAAAAAACTTAGTGCAAAAATGGATGCCCATTTTTAGCAGCTTAAATATGAAATCCTCATAGCTACTATCGAAGAACCAGATGTTGAATATCTCATTCATGTCGACATAGATCTCATTGAAGAAGATCAGGTTTTTACCCCTGATCCAAAAAAAGAATAATTTGTAGCCACACCTAGATTCGAACCAGGATCTCTGGGTGATATACCTAGCATCTTTTCATTAGATGATGTGGTTTCTGAAACTCCTGATGTTGAGCCTGTAGACATTTCACCGTCTACCATGGTTATTGTGATTCCTACATCTTTGCAGCCTAGGAGTTCTGATCTCTTAATTTTTGCCATTGATCCACAACACACGACCTTCACACTATCTTCTTTGGTGATTTCACCATATTTTTGGTGGCCTTTAGTCCTTCCTATCATCGCTCTATAGTTTCCTATAGTCCATCCCTTCGATCGGTCCTCAAAACCTGCAAAGCTCCATCTCTGGTCGGTTCTCCAACACCTTCGCATGAAATTTTCTTTGGTGAATAGCCAAATTTTGGTTGCACATACTGATAAATTTTTTATGCTTCATGCTTGTGCAATGGTGTCCCCTTCCTATCAACCATTTATCACCAAGCAACCCTATCAGATCATACTCTTGTTTCCTCACAGATGCTACAGGGGTTAGTGCATTCCCCTATGGCCTCCACCGTTGCTCTACAATAGCTTCATACAGATGAGAATTTTATGGTACGCTCATGAAACTCATTTCTATGACTACACCCATAGTTTTGTATCCTATTTGCACATCTTCCATGTGACCAATTTCCACTACCAAGATCGATTACAAATC
Source organism: Wollemia nobilis (assembly GCA_028583015.1). Classification (NCBI taxonomy): domain Eukaryota; kingdom Viridiplantae; phylum Streptophyta; class Pinopsida; order Araucariales; family Araucariaceae; genus Wollemia; species Wollemia nobilis. The sequence goes on along the minus strand of JAQPPZ010016356.1, from coordinate 8,975,812 downwards.
ATCACTCTACACTCTACCGTTTTGATGCTTTCCTGCTCTTTTTATCGTGAATCTGTATTCTGGTGTTTACCTACAACACTCACTGACATTTATCCTTTTTGGTGTGCATTAAAATTTCAGTATAGATATGAAGCATTCTAGCCACTATACCGTCACTCCGCTAACTGCATAATCAAACAGTGACCTCTCGATGAACCATAGATTGTTGCCACCGATCGAATGTTTTGGGTGTCACAAAATAAGTCCATTACCTATAACGACCACCAACATAAGATTTCATCAATGCAAAGTACCCACCTCGCTGAATTTTTGACTCTAAGCTCATAGACTTAATTTTTTGCTATGCAATTTTTACCACTTATGGCACGATTGACATCTTCAACATGATGATCTACACAACTTATACCTCTCTAGAGCTATTCAATGATGATTTTCATGCTTCACGTTACCTATAGCCTCCTACATTTTTTGGCCTGCACATAACATCTGGTGATGCACATTCACTGCACATCCAAGGCAACGATTGCCGAAGCCACCAGGTTTTTTTGGTGATTTGATGACCTCTCAGCGTGTTGTCACCATTTCTACCATGATCCACCCGCATCCACCTGCGACGTTGTAATATTTTTGGTAGTTTCAGGATGTTTCTAGCCCATGTCAATATTTTTCGATACATAATAATCATCTAGTGTCAAAAATTAAAATATTTAAAATGCTTCCTAAGGTTTTCACTTTTCCAACATTCTTTTTTGGTGGCTTCCATATTATCGATAATATTCAAAGTTTTGGTCAGCCCTTCGTGTAGATTTTTCAAAATTTTTAAGTAGGTATATCCCACATCGCGTGTGCTGCATCCATTTCATCATTTATCTACTATGTAGCACAACTATTGTAATATCCAGCACCCATTGGCTATAGCAAATGTTGGCCACCCTTCAACCGTCCTTTCACCATACTTTCTCGCTATGTTACCTTACCTCCTCCTACCGCTAATCACCAACCTTCTACCCTATTTGACCGTTGCCTTATGATTGTCACTGTCCTCGAGTCTCCCTTGGTCCGCATTTTCACTGAGTCTCCCTTGCTCTGTGCTTTCTCCTATGGTCCCAGCCATTCACCCTCCATGCTAGCACCTATCCACCTACCCCATGTCAACTCAAATCCATCCAGTTCATAGTCCAGTCTAACCTACCGATGTTATCCTTTAGTCCAATTTCAGCATCGTAGTTCATCTCATTACTTGCATCATTCTTCATCATCCTTTAGTCTAGTTTTTGCATCATAGTTCATATCATCACTTGCATAAATCTTCGCCAGTCCTCCGTGTCAATCAAGTTAGTGTGGTATTCCATGTTCGACTCATTGTCGAGTTAGTATTCATCAGTTTTTGATTCAAGTCCATCATATAGTCGTTGGCACCGACCCAATAAAAATAAAATTTTAATTGTGACCCACGATTAAGGCCACCTATCTATTGCGCAAATACTTTAATGTGGTCCATAATTAATGCTGCCTATTTATTGCACCAGTCCTTTAATTAGCATGATTTAGTATTCAAAACCATAATTTAATGCATTACATATTTCTTGCTTGGCAACTTTTGTATGTGGTTCAAGAATATTTCGCTGGATCTTATTCGACACTTTAGTTGTTGTTTCCTTTTACCATTTTGAGGGCCTAATTTCAGTTGTCCATTGGTAAATTAGTGTTTACAGTCATTGGAGAGAATTTTTCGAGCATAACTCAGATCCAGTGCTAGTTTTTGGTTTTATGAATACATGTTCAGATTCATCATTTTGATCTTCATTTTTTGTAACAAGAGTGCATTCTCGGTTGTACCCGACACTCTTCAGCTACCCATATTTCTCTTCCACACCTGTGCTCATTGGGGACCAATGCTTCCTTAGTGGTGAGGAATGATAGGGATTAGTACTATATTACATTTAATACTCACACGGATCATGCATATTAAATACTGATTGTAAAGGGAGACATGGCTATAAATATATTTTAGATTAATATAATTGACAGTTTTCATTTGTGCTATTTTGTGTCATCTATTAAGAGTGTTTCCCACATCATAACACCTCAACACAAGTAAGGTTTTGGGGGTGGGAGCCGTCAAAGCAAAAATTCACCTCCTAGATTTTTGAGCATAGATGGAGGTAGTCTGACTAAAATCTAGATGATCGCTCTTTAGTGTGTAACTATTTTGATCCAGTTGGTATGCTTTATGGTTGACTTCTTTATCTGTTCTTATTTAATGTATCGGTTACTACCATCAACTAGATATTATTGGGTATTTGATTTGGTCGAGTGCCTTCAATCCAAACTTTCTTTTTGGTTTTTATTATTTTGTGCATCATTGCTTTTGGTATTCATCGGGTCTCTAGTTATATCTCTTTTTTGTGATCTATTCTCATTAGGGTCTAATAATCAAGACTTCTATACATGTCCTTGCTTACACTCTTCTTTGGGGATATTATTCCTCTAGTTTTACTTTGGCTCTTATCTGTATCTCAGATGGCTTACTTCTTTGTTGAAACCAACCATAAAAATTAGTCAAGGGGCCTTACTCTACCCAAGTATAGTGAAAATTCACTACTATTGGAGCCTAAAATGATCCAGCATGAAAATACTCCTAATTTCAAAATTTTGAAGGTCATTAGAGGTCCTAGATTTTGTGATTGTTTAATGAACAAAGTTAATCTTGAGGTTTGAATAAGTAAAGCTTTTCAAAATATTTCAATGGACTCCATGGTTCAATATTAATAAAATCCTTCAAATGTCTAAATCACTCATTCTTAGGGATTATTGCTATCACGTTAAATCATCCTTCATGAAAATACCTAAACTGCAAATACTGTGAAAGTATCTTTCACCATGAAGAGATAAATTTAAAAGAATACCATTGTTCCTCACCAAAATCCTATAATCTAAACCCACGCCCTTTTCCATTACATTTATCATAAACCATGGTCTTAGTCTATTAAGTCTTCAAAATCATGTATCAAATATATCAAGGCTATAAGATTAAGAATTTCCCGTAAGAAAAAGGAAAGATTCTTTGTACAAGTTAAGTCTATGGTATAATAAGTTCATTGATCATTTTTCCTAAGTATGTGGTTGTAAGACATTCAATCGAAGCAAAGCCCACCACTAAGTAAGAAATTGGCATGATCGAACAAAAATTGAAAACTAATCAAAACCATCGATCAAAAGAGGATCAAATATCGAAAGTAATTCAGCTTAATATCAACGATCGAGAGGAATCCACCAAAACAAAATTAAAGACTCTAGTCAAAGTCAATGCCTAAAAGTCAAATAAGAGAAATGTAATTTAGACTGAAAGAGAGAAGCCATTGGTTGACCAAATTGGTGCAAAAGAAACCATTCAGTTGAAAGCACATAGAAGGTCCAAATCGATTGTCTAAGATGCGACAAATATCAATGGTTGAGAGTTATCAGCCTGAAGCCTATTGGTCAAATCTCGATTAACTAACTCAGTCAAAGCCAATGCGCCATTCAAGTTATTATAATGTTTTGTCATAAGGTTATTTTTGCAATTGAAAATAATTTTCCCAAGTAAATCGGCCTACGCCATGGTCCTTGATATTATTAAATCTAAAACTTACAACTATGAGACCCCTTTTAACTTTAAAATTTCAACCAAAGGGTATTGAGATGGTCACATGCACATGAACACTTAAGGATTTTTAGACCTAAGCAAAATTAAAAAAATAACCAAAGGTGGTATCGATCGTGAGGGTCATGGTTACGTTGCCCTCACTTTTTTTAATGAAATCCCCTGAGTACTTTGTTTTAATTTGAAAAAATTCAAGGTAAGGCCATTTGGTCAAAAAGTGACAATGACTAAGAACCAATTGATCGACCAAGTTAATGAGGCTAAAGCCATTCTATTGAATGAGGATATGATGTGGAAACATCAAAGTGGTCCATGCATTTTCGACCGACGAAGATCAAAGCCTGAGATTCATCGATTGAAGGAGAATAGGGGAAGAGTTAAACCCTTAATATCCCTCCATTGTGCCTAACCCTAAATCAAGGATAAACTCATGTGCTCACATATTCCCTAAGTAAATAACATATCATAATAAAATATCATAAGGGTCATTAATACATTCGCCCCCTTTCCTAGGCCAAAATTTTCCTAAGTCTAATCAAAAGTCTCATGCTATATTTGTAAAATAGATGGCTAACAGGTTTTGGCCAAAGAAGTTCTTATGACCTAAGAACCATGCGAAGGAGGAAAGGCCAATTTTTCAAATAGGGATAAAGGCATGTATAAATTGGTTGATAAAATATGAGCGCTTAACAGTCTTTTGACCGAATGAAATGGACGATGAGATTTATCGATCGAATCAAGTCAAAGGTACGTATGTACTAATTTTTATTTTATGCAAGATTTGATTTAACTAATGCCTGTTTGAAAATTTCCCCCCTTCTAAGGTTTACCATGGATTTAATGCGAAGCCCCCAAAGTATGAAAGCACTTTAGACAATTTGGTAAAAAATTAATGAACAATGGAAGTTAGCTGACCAAACCTCAATTAGTGAACGAAAATATTTTGGTTGATTCGCGTGTGACCACGAGGAGCCATCAATCAAAATTATTCATAGTAAGGATGGATTAAATCCCTATCAATAAAATAGTGATCAACAATCACACATTCTCACATGGCACAAAACCAACGACAGATATCGATCGATCGATGATATGCGTGGAGTGGTGCCACATTAAAATTAAAGATCTTATGGATCCTCATTTGATAAAAGCTAGCAGGGCACTTGGATTAATGATCTCACTGATACAACTAGAGACCAATTGAGAAGTTGTAGGTTTACATGCCAACTATAAAATTTTCTTTAGATACATCCAAGCACATGCTTTAAGACAATGTGAGTTAATCAGATGACTTAAAATTGAATGTGTTCAACCTGATGGATGATCATGCAAACCAACTAAAAAGGTAATGACTCATAATAGGTTAGACTATTATGGGGAGTGAGGTGGAAAACTAAGTATAGTTGCAGTATAGCGACAGTTGGTATGACATTAATGGTGCTTCATGCAAAAAAGAGTTTGAAAACATGCTAAAATTAGTGATGGAATCATAGAGCTAAGAAAATACTTGAGTCAAAAAGAGCTGAGAAATCCAATTACAAGAATTTAGTGCCTTCAAAATCAATAATGACATCTTCAAGTATAGTAGATCCTAAAACCAAAGTCGAGAGACTAGAAGAAAAGGTACTGATTAAGAAAATATCAGCAAGGAAAGCTTTTGAAAAAATATGGGGTGAAGAAGACCTTTCAAAATTTATCTTTGAATCAAGTACAAAAGAATGGCAATGCCCATAGAATTTACTAAGGGGTATTTTACAAAGGACGTATAAAAACAAGGATAAGAAGAGCCCTCTCTACAATAAATGGAGGACTAATTTGGCAAACTATTGTATCCAAGAGTGTATTTTTCCTCTGACTTATACTTATTGTCATTGTTGGCCGTATCATATGACCTAAAGAATAGAGCTATAATGAAAAATATAAATAAATCCATTTACAAAATTACACCTAATAAGATCAAGCAAGTTTTCAGATTAGAAAAGGCTACACTGGTCTACGACGTAGAGGTGGTCTCTGCACAATCTAAACATATGATTGGCACCTCCTTCTATGTGAAGTTGTTTGACTATGATAAGTTGGTGTCCACATATTTTCCCATTCATAAATCCTCAATGCACAATTGGGTGAAATATTATACTGACATGATCCACATAATGATGGGGGTCGAGGACCTGAATTGGATCAATATGGAGGTCATGTTTTTGATAGTGCAATGCAACAAGACCAAGAAATTCATAATGTGAAAGTGGGAGGACTTAATCTGTGAGATGATGGACAAATAGAAGAATTATAGAAAGAAATAAATGAATATCGAGAAGTCATGCCTCGTTTCTCCCACTACTCCTTGCTCATTCATTTCATTCTAGGATAGTTCAGTGAAAGGACAATTACCCAATTGGGAGGTGTACCAAAAGTAATAATTCAGGATAGATTACCTTGTATCCATGAGGATACCTCCAGCTATTTAGATTTTTGTGGTAGGTTTTTAACTGCAATGTATCATGTAATTACTGATAAAGAGCCCCCCAGGAGGAGCCCAGGTATTGCAAAATATTTGGAAGATAAAAAGGTAGGGGATTTTATTTTCATAAATAACTTCACCTATATCAGAATGTATGTGGCAAAATTATCGCCCAAAGCTTTACCATTTTTTTGTCTTAAATCAGTAGCTTCCTTGGAGATTGTGAGATAAACTATAGAGGAGGCCAGGTTGAGGGTCATCAAGAAGAAAATAAGAATTCCCTAGATCACTGCACCAAGTAAGATGGGCCATTATGTCTATAGGGGATATCCTAGATTGATGGGGGCCTTGCCAAAGATGGACTCATTCTATTTTACTGAGATTACATGGAGGATATATGACCCCAATGGACACTATAAGAGGATTGTTGTTGAGCTAAAGCCTCTGATGCATAAATAAGATGAATTTGAAGATAGTTTTCTATGGGATCAAAAAAATTATGTGAACTTAGAGGACATATGGAATAATAATAACCTAAAAAGGGCATATACTTGGATAGATATGGTGGGGAATTACTCCATAGACCTAAAACTACTAAGGCAGGCTGCAATGGTGAAAATAACCCCACTAATACCAATCATACCTACAGACAACTTCATAGACCCTTTCACGAAAATTACTATTCAAGAGACTGAACAAATCAAGATATTGATGAAAGTGGTGAGCCAAGTAGCAGAAGATGCCCTTGTTGTTTGCATCACTCATCAACCCCCAAATGTTGGAAAATGAAAGGAGATTATTCTTACCTCTTCTATCCCAAATCAACCTACAACAGAAAGTTTGGCAAAGGCATTGATGATCCCACAACACCTGGAATAAATTATCATAGGTTCACCTCAAGTAGTACATGTAGCCTTGAGGATAAATAACAAAGAAATAAAGATTTTTGTAGTATCTTGGAAGAAAATACAAAAAAGTGATATTTTTTCCAACATCTTCAGGGATTATCAAGTTGAAGCTAAAAACTCTTCTAGTTCTCCCACACATAAGAGAGCTAGGATTGGAATGAGCACTAGTGAGCTTGTAAGTATCACCTTGACTAGAAAGGAGATCATAGAGTTCACCCCTAAAGAAGAAGAGCACATCCAAGTAATAATGGAAGGAATAATAACATAAGCACAACTAGGGAGTAGAAAATAAAGTCCCATCCCCTCAATAATACCCTTTTCTACCTTTAAGGCCATAATTACCATTCCTACAAAGGGAGTAGAATCACTTAAAATAAATCCTGCAATAGGTGATGCAAAGATAGGAGGGGATAGTGTAGCCCTATTGGAGCATGGAGTGTAGGTACATGCATAGATTGCTATTGCAATAGAAAAATAAATAATAGGGTGGAAGGCTACAACAAAATTATTGCAAGAAGAAAATGAAAGGCTATAAGTTTTGGTCATCAAACAACTGTAGGGCTCAGGTACTCATAAAAAAATTCAAAGAGAAGATGATCACCATCATAAAAGAGGAATCAAATATTATTGATGGTTGTTGTAGATATTTTGGGGAAATAATAGAAATGAACAAGAAGGTAAAACCCCTATTAGAAAGAGAAGATAAAATAATGATAACTATTTCCCTAGTTTATGAGAAATGTAAGACTAAGTATGAGCAAATCAAATCTAAAGAAGTGATCACAACAAATGGTCAAAGTCATAGCTATCAGATAGAATATGAAAAAGTCACTAGCTTTGTGGTTGATAGACCTCAATGGAAGTATGTAGTAAAAGAACTTGAGAATGTGGAGTGAGATATTATTACCAGGATGAGACACCTTAATATCAGTCTCTCCAAAATACTCAGTATAGAAGGAATTAGCAGATTAGTCATAAATGACATTCAAGAGCTTCAATGTGAAGAAAATTATGAAGACAAATTGTCTAATCAACTCATTTCTTTGTCAAAAACCACTATTGACATAGTTATATTTTTTTCATATTAAATAGATGGTCCTAAAATAGGACAAGACCAAAGTGATGAGGGTACTAGACAAAATTAACACTCTCAGTGCGTTCAATGAGGAAATTTGGACACACATTGCTAGAATGGTTGGGGCCAATCAAGAAGAGAAGAACATAATCAAATAAAGTCAAAGGTCATCAGGGTCAACTAGCAGCCTGGGTCCCACAAAGGGAGAGAAAGGAAAAGAAAATATCACAAGACCAAGCTAAGCAATAAAACCAAGTGGATGACAACTGGAAATAATTTTTGAACTATTTAAAATCAAATTTAATTTTGAGACAACTAATATCAAGTTGTAAAACACCAGCTAGTAACATGGTAGGAGATGGCAATAAGTGGAAGGTCTAGATTGGAGCAATTTTGATAGTTATAGAGCCATAAAATCTATAAGGACAATCACAACCATAATCAGTTTTAAGCTTTTGCATATCATATTTTTGCTAAGAAGTATACTTGAGTGCCCTATTATTTACTGTTGTATTTTATCCTTGTGTCTTTCCTTCTTTTTCCATATCTTATTCTTCCCATTACTATGCAGGTTTTGAGAGAGAAGTGCTCAAGAAACTAAGATTATTTCCCTTTGTTGAGCCAGAGGTCTAGAGACTCAATTGTTACCAAATTGGAATGGAAGAGTGAAAAGTCCTTGTTACATTATTTGAACAAGGATTTTTATTGTATTAATCTTTCAAAAGTAAAATGGCTATTTCAGGCCAACTCTTTATGTAATCATTCTTGATATTAATACAATTATGGGCTTCTTATCTATCATATATTTATTCAATCTTGTGTGTGTCTTCATTATGGGTTACATTATTTGAACGTATAATGAACGTTTCTTTCGTTGATCACCAATTATGTTTGTTATGATATTTGAATGAACTTAATTGAATCAATTCTTTCTTTTCCCATTCTTTCTATTTCACTGAGTTATCAAATCTTAGTACAATATCCCAATGGATAAGGCACCGATCATACATAAGGTATAATTGAACTGCTATTATTTAAAATTGATCAATTTTTAAAACTTTCACTTACTATCATAAATCTGGAAGAGCATAAATATAAAATATTAAAACTTTAAGTTCACCTCAAGGGTTTCCTTACTATACCTGGTCTGTCTAGAAAATGTATAGAACTCTATTCCTAGGTTAAATAGGTAGGTTGACCATAGCCTGTAATTTCTCATTGGAAATTGGTTTTTCTTGTAGTGTGACAACATATATCAAGGATGAGAAGTCCATTAGCAACGAAAAAGGCAAGAAAATGAGCTCTGGCAATTTTTTCCTCTGATCTTGGGTTTTTGGAACTTCAAAAAATCTAGGGCATCAGCTGGATTGCAGAAGTGCCTTCGGGGTATGGTGGATATGAAGGCTAGATCGATGCCCCAGGAGGGTCCAATGGGGACTTCTCCAGCTCCTTTTCCAAGAAGTAGTAGCTCATACACAGATTTGTTTAAAGAAAATTATCCTCCAAAGAACGACGAAGCTCAAAAAATGGCATATAAAATGCTCTTCATAGCTGCTGGGAATAGGTCGACAACACCTCGTGTGAATGGATGTTTGTCGCAGGTCGAAACCAGGCCAAAAATTGTCATCGAGCCAAGTATGGTTGAAGAATCAGTCATTTACAGAGCTAATCATGATTTAATATGCAAGTTCATGGGTATACATCCTTCCCTAAATTTTTTGCACTCTTGGGTCCACCAAAACTGGGAGCCTCATGGTGAGTATTCATTGTGGTTTATTAGTAATGGATATTTTATTGTTAGCTTTTCATCTTTGGCCAATAGAAATAAGGCTTTCGAGTCAGAGAAGAAAAGTCATGGCCTGGTAGGGCTATTTGTTTAGCCATGGAGAGTGGGATTCGATCCCTGAGTTGAACCTATTGCTATCCCAGTATGGATCCAACTATATGCTCTCCCAATGGAATTCTGGAGTGAGTAGGTGTTGGCAAGGATTGGCAATTCTATTGGAAGACACCTGGGTGTTTCCAGAGACACACTTGAAGGGAGCATGGCGGTGTATGCAAGAATATGTGTGGAGATGGATCTCAACTAGCCTTTGTCGACAGAGATGGAAATTGAATTGGTAGGTCTCTCCTGGATTCAACAACTGGACTATGAGGCCCTACCCTTTAGATGTAGGGTTTGTCACAAACATGGAAATTTTGCCCGTTTTTGCCCTAATAATATGAATGCTAAAATGGAGGCCCCTTTAGGAATGCCAAACCTGCCTAAAGAGGATAAGGCAACACTTAATAAAGATTCTAATAACACCGTTTAGGGCCAGGAAGCTCAGAGAGAGGGTTTTGAACAGCCCAAAAGAAAAAGACAGACAAAGAAAAAAGAGGGAAAGGAGCAATCCCATCTCAGACCTGCCAATAGGTATGAGATATTTAAGTCACTAGTTGACGAAGAGGAACAATTTATGGAGGGCATGGAGGGTATTAAGGAAACTTCTAATATTCTAGGGAAACTCCCTCTCTCTTCTCCTCCCGTCATACAACAGGTAGTTGAACTCTGTGAAGTATCACAACCAGTGTGTTCAGGGGCTTTAGTAGTGCATAACCAGGAGCAAACAGTATCTTAGGATGTCAGCATGGGAATACTAGAGAAGAACAGGGAAAGGCCAACTTTGGGGATAACCCAGGTAGAAAAAAGATAAAAAAATAGCAATTCTCAAGGAGTAGGTAGAAGATCCAATAAGGAGTTGCTAGCAGCCCAAGGAGACAAATTGATCACGGGAGGATCGGTGAGGACAATAGAGTCTTATTGCTCCCAAGGTAACCAATGACTATACAATCATGGAATGTGGGGTTTAAACAGAAGAACCCATAAATCTGCTGTTCGAAGACTTTTAGAGAATCGTAATACTGATTTTTTGCTTTTACAGGAGACTAAGATGTCATTAGATCTTATGTCCAATATAGTCAACAGAATTTGGAGGGGTGCTGGTCATATGGATGTGGTTACCCAAGGTGCCTCAGGGGGGATTGTTACTCTATGGAACTCTCTTGAATGGTCTACAATAGAACATCTTTCCTGGAGGGGGGTTCTCACTTCTCTTTTTAGGAATAATGTCACTGCAGAACACATTCTAATCACAAAATTTTATGGGTCTCAAAACCTAGATGGTTAGAGGCGGTAGTGGAAGGCTATGCATAACATGCGAACCTCAAGGGAAGATCTAGAATGGATTATAGCGGGGGACTTGATGAGGCCTGGATAAGCCTCATTTATAGCATGTTTTAAATAGTTAAAATGCCTAAAACTGCCTAAAACTCTTGTGAATTATCTTATATGCTAGTTAAGTTGATTTAATATGCTCTGTATTAACTGTTTGCATGATTGCAGTGTTAAGGACATTATATTCTGATTTTTAACAGTTTTTGTATAGTTTTATGTTATATTTTCATGCTTAGGTTGACAGCAACATTTTAGTAGTCTTATTTTGATGATCATTAAGCATTAGTTTCTCTAAATTCAGCAAATAGTACAAAGACTTATTACTGTGCAACAAAAAACTGGTTTTTCCATATAAATTCCAGCAAGCTACCAATGAATGGCAAGGCATGGAATTCACATCCAAGGAAGAATGAAGACTATTGCAATCTGATCCTAAGGTCTAATACACTTGAGAAATGCAGCCAAAACCATTTGGAGTCAACATAGTTGGTCATTCTAAAGATCTTCGGAATGAACACAGTGTCTTCGGAATGAGCAGATCTTCGAAATGAGAATTACAGTATCTTCGAAATGAGCGGATCTTCGGAATGAGAATTGCAGTATCTTCGGAATGAGCGGATCTTCGAAATGAGAATTGCAGTATCTTCGAAATGAGCGGATCTTCGGAATGAGAATTGCAGTATCTTCGGAATGAGCCACTTATCTTCGGAATGAAAACATAATGTACTTTTTGACCTGTTGACCGATTTTTGAAGCCGAAAAAAGGGAAATAAAGGTTGGAAAAGGTAAAGGGAAATATTTTCCATCTGTCTTTGCCGTCATTGCCGACCAAATTCATCATTAAGGGAAAGATCAAATTTGATCCTATTCTAGGATAAACGCAGGAAATTCTACAGGATATCAGGACAACATATTTTATGTTTGTAATTAGATTTTAGGCATCTATAAAAGATAGCTCCCGTAAAGGTTGAGCTATTAGGAAGAAGAATATTAGATATTAGAAATATTAGATTAGAGATTAGACATATTAGAGATAATAGACACATGTAGCATTGCGGATCTGTAACGATTTCATGAGAATTGTAATTATGTTTCTGAAGCAATAAAAGTGCAGTTTCATTCCATTTAATTTGTTATGTCTGAGTGTGAGTAAGACTTAGAGAAGAAATTATACCTTCTTCTGGAAAAGGAGGCCGGCCACTTTCAGATCTAGGAGAAGGACTAACAGACAGGTTTTCAGTCCTGATTTTGCTGCAGCAGAATAAGTAGTGGAACTTGTCAACTTCAACATTTTGTGGTATTTGATTTCTGTTTTAGTTTTTATCCATCTATTTTACATTTGTGATGTAATCAGCAATAGATATAATCAGTTTCTTTATTTTTCAGTAATTTTCCAATTCCCTGCAATTTACATTTCCAACAATTTACAAGTTTTCTATAATTTCCTGCATTCTTGTTTTTGCTGTCAAACACTGCAGAGAAGATTGACGACCTTCTATTTCAGAGTATTGATAGAAGTTGATTACTTGTTTTATCTCATCATTGCAAAAGTAAATAGGTTTCTCATTTAGCAACTATAATTAGGATTTTCCTTCCGCAAATCAATTAAGTCTCAATTTAGCAATTGTAATTAGGACTTTATTTCTGGAGACAACAATTAGTTTTTCATTCTTGCAAATAGATTAAAGTTAAATTTATGCAATTTAGGGATAGAAGTGACACAAATCCCCCACACAATCAATCCTACCAATAAAGACCTGTTGCTCCTAAATGAGCTGAAATGCAACTCTGTTTGAACTTTCTATCGTAAATAGCCTTGGACACCACCCCGGATTGATAAGATCTTTGAGATTTAATGATGGTATAACGACTACCCATCATTTTGGCGCCGTTATCGGGGAACACGGTGTTGTTAGAAGGTGAAAAGCAGTCCAATAATTATTAAATATGCTAAGTTGTGAATTTTAGAGTAAAATCTAAATGTAATGACTGGTATAAGTAATTGTTATTGGTAAATTGTATTTCAGTCCATTTAGGAAATAAGCAAGAAACCACAAGAAGAAAAATTTCACAAGAGGTTGAAATTATGTCAAAAATGTCTAAATTTTTTATTTCCAAAAATGTTGGAATTTTCAAAGAATCCCAATCATCCACTTCCAGAACTTGCAAGATCCTTTGAGAAATCATTACAAGGAGGAAAATTAAGTAGTTCAACACCATTTTCTCTTGACAAATCCATACAATCAGGAAAATTTGACAAGATTTATAATTGTTTTTGGGAACCTACAATGGAAGGCTCACAAGAGAATCAAGGTAGAGCCAACAATGTGCTCCACCCTAGTGCAACTAGTGCACCTGCCGAACTTTTCAAAATCCCATCCAACTAGATCTTAATCAAAATGCTCCCATGAAGGTCATTTCACCTGCGGTATTACCAACTTTCAAGGGAATTACATCCGAAGATCCCGATATGTTTTTGTTTGAGTTTAAAATTGTATGTCAAGCTCATGATTACACTAATGACAATCAAAAGCTCAAACTATTTCCTTCCACTCTTAAAGAGTTAGCTCTACGATGGTTTATCACCTTAGCACCCGACTCAATTAGAACTTGGGATGAGATGGAAAACATATTCTTGGAGAGATACCAAGAATATTGTCAAGTCAAGAATCAAAATGATGAAATTCTTACAATGAAACAAGAGGAAAATGAAATCTTAGAAGATTATATAGACAGATTTTCTTTTGTTCATAAGAGATGTGGAAGTGTTGAACCTGAAATTTGCAAAGTCATATTCTTAAGGGGACTACAAGATGAATCTAGGGATGCATTGGATATCTTGGGAAGAGGAGATACAAATGCACTTAAATTTGAGGAAATTATTAAACTCTGTAAAAATTACTCTCATTCAAGGCATAGAAAACACGAGAATTGGTAATGAAAAACATGATTTGAAAGAATGCATAAAAGAGGCTGATGTTTTAGTACATGATAGAACATTAGATGAAAAAAATGAATCTATTGAATCTTCAGCCATCTATTGTTCAGAATGTAAAAAGCAACACTCTCTTCATGATTGTCCTTTGAACAAAATATTTATACCTGCTACATGTAGCATTTGTCAATTAGGACACCCCACAGATCGGTGTAGTTTATTGCCGGAACTTAAAAGTGTCTTTGAAAAACAGTCTCAACCTATGAAAAAAATCAATTTTGTAGGACAAGGACAAGGGAATAATTTTCATAAATTTCCATATCAGAATGCTTCTCAATTTCCTGCACATTGGGGAAATAATCCTTAGTATATGCCATGGTCTCCTTCGGGTCCACTTCAACAATGTTGGAGTCAACCACCATGGGCATACTCCCAAGCATGGTCTCAACATAGATGGATGCAACAACAATGGAATCAACAACATCCACCATGGTTGCAGCCAAAATTACAGGGATATCAATGGGTACAACATCAAAATCTGTACAAAGGGCAGCAACATTGTCAAAAACAAAAATCAAATTTGTTGCCTAATTATATCCATAATTTCAATCGTGGACAACAACAACAAAAATTAAAACAACCTCTGTTTTCAACTCAACTTGTGGTCGAGTCCAAATCATGTTAAACGGGTAACCCCTGTCTCCGTGGTTGAATCAAAAAATACAGCCCTAATAAATGTTAGTGACTGTGTTAAAACTCAGTTGTGTTCAGGTGAACCACTGCTTGAACCTATTCCACTTATCAGTGTAGAAAGTGAAGTTAAAAATAATGAACATGAAAACAAATCCACACTAAAACAACATCAAGAAGAACAAGATACCTCATCAAATAAAGTATCATATTTTGAACAGTCTGAGATATCAAAAGTAACATCTTCACAATCAGATTTGATGAAGGAATTAGAACATTTAACTGTTACAATCCCTTTACCTCAATTTGTACCAATCATTATTAGGATTGTTCAAGAAATGTGTTTTAGAAAACCAAGAAAAAAGAAGAAAGTATATCCTAAAGCCATACAAAAAGGTGGAAAATTAGTTAACTTGCTTTCAGGTAAACTTATTACACCTAAGTATGATTGTACAGAAAGCCCACGGTTTCTTAGAACACATAAGGAAAATGAAAAGAATACTTTAGTTTTGGCCTCCATTGGTGTAAATAAAAATGTTTCTCCAAGAACCAATTCAAATAAGCCTGGTACAAAACAAAGCTGAAACACAACCAAAACAACCTTTGAACAACAATAGTTGGTTGACTAAAACCCAGGGAGCAAATTTGTTTGATATATTGGTGCAACATCCTAATGCTTTACTAACATTTTATGCATCTTTAGCGAGTTGGCATTGAGTTGTTGCAGGTACAGAAAAAACAAATTTTGCAGTTGAATGCATTTGATGAACTTTGGTTGGAAGCACTTCACCAAATAGAGTTCACTCAACAAAAATGGAAAATGTGGCATGATGATCACATTAAGAGCAGCAAGGATGAACCAGGGGAGTCTGAGAATGAAGTTGTTCAACTTTCTTTAGTTGATGATGTAAGGAGGATATTAGTGGTGAATGGACATCTTTTACGAGTTGTACCATAAACCACTAACAAAGGTGGAATTTGCTCGGTATTTCACACGAGTTACATTTGATGAAGAGGCGCTTCTTCTTTGATGAATATTCCAAATGATCATATCTTTGAATCTTAAAAGAAAAAGAAAAAAAAATTAGAAAAAAATAGAAAACAAAAAGATGAATAAATTCAGGCTGTGAATTCCTTCATGGGCATGATTTCAGGGAAGTCATGAATTCCTTCACGGGCACAATCAGAATCAAAAAGACAAAAAAAAAAAAAGAGAGAAAAGGAGAGGTTAAAGAAAAAAAAAAAAAGAGAAAAAATGAATAGCTCAGCAGTGAAAACCTTTTTCTAAGGCGCTATCGAGTTGGTATGCATGAAAACCAGTTTTCTAGCATGCATAACCTTGAAATTTCTGAGTCACCATTGTACAAATTCACCAACTGCACTTGTTTTTGAAGTGTTGCAGGAAGCCTCAACAGAATATCAATAGAAGCAGTCATCTTTCAAAACTTGCATTAACTTGTTTTAACCAGGTATATATGTTTCTTGCACTTTTCTCATTGTAAATATTTGATATATAGTATATGACAATTAACCATTAGTATAAAAGTGTTCATAAGAGTTGGCATAAACAAAACATGCTTGGAGAAAGAGAAAAATGTTGGTTTCTACTATGTCTTCAGAATGACTGTTGTATCTTCAAATAACCATGGTATCTTCGAATGAAGCTTTGTCTTTGGAATGAAGGTGTGTCTTCAGAATGAAGGTTTGTCTTTGAATGAAGGTTTATCTTTGGAATGAGGTTATCTTCAAATTAAATGCCCAGCTTAGTCTTCAGAATGAAACATAATCTTCGGAATGAAGATTTAACAAACATGCCACCACCATTCATTGATAATAACCACTCATGTGGGAAAATTTGCATGCAGAATGGACGAGCTAAAAATAGTAAAGAAAATTTGATGGCAAGGATGTCCAATGATTGATGGCCAGGTGTTCAGAGCATAGAATAAGGAAGTGTGCCATATTTTCTTTCCGAAGACATATTTGCTAATGATTACAAGGAAAAAAAAAATTATTCTTTCTGAAGAAGAACAAGAGCAAACCCTGTAGCAACCAGAAATCAGTGACCTAACAGATGATGTAGATGTTGTTGTAGAAGAAGAAAATGAAAGGTTGTTGAGAAGAAGAAATATTTGAGAGGTGAGAAGAAAAGTAGGGAGAAGAAGAAATAGATGTAGAGGCTATTGCAGAAAAAGAAACACACCCAGCAGCAGCAACAGAACCATCAAACTCACAGACTAAGAAGAGAAGAGCTGAAACTGATAGCAAAAAAATAAAATAGAAGAGGGTTCATTTTTCTAAAGATGTTATTTATCTGTCAGAATATAAGAGTGAAGTTCATAGTGAAGAGCTTGAAGCTATCCCTACAGCCCCTGTTACCACAAGAAAATAGGGCAAGAAGAGAAAATATACATTAAGGACTAGGAGGTCTGCAAGACTCCAACAAAAAGAGCAAATTATTGAAGAAAAGACCAGACAGGATAGCCCTGATGTCATAGAAGTGCAACAAGCCACTACGAATTTGGATGTAATCATAAATAATTTCATGGAACCTCCTGTACATGAGTAGGGGTCTGAAGCAGAGGATGAGATCATTGTTGAGCAGCAAACTGCAGTTGATTTATCGGTATTAGGTTCTGAGTCAAATGAAGAAGAGGAGGTGGACATCACAAAACAACTGACAGCAGCCAAGAGTGTTATAAAAATACAAATGAGATGGATTGAGGAAAGAAAAGATGTTATTGAAAAACATGAAAAGAAAATTTGAGAATTATAGCAAAAAGTGGAGAAACTAAAAAGCAGTCTGTCACAAGTTGACTTTTGAAGAGGATTCCCAACCAGATGATCAGTTTGAATAATGAATCAAAAATCTTCATGAGAAATTACACAGGCATTAAATTGTTCTATGAAACATGGAATATGAGTATGGACATCTGTGACTCCATATCCCACTGCAATGCATGAGGGCATGCATTAATATAAGTTGGGGGGGATGATGAGGCCTGGATAAGCCTCATTTATAGCATGTTTTAAATAGTTAAAACTGCCTAAAACTGCCTAAAACTCTTGTGAATTATCTTATATGCTAGTTAAGTTGATTTAATATGCTCTGTATTAACTATTTGCATGATTGCAGTGTTAAGGACATTATATTCTGATTTTTAATAGTTTTTGTATAGTTTTATGTTATATTTTCATGCTTAGGTTGACAACAGCATTTTAGTAGTCTTATTTTGATGATCATTAAGCATTAGTTTCTCTAAATTCAGCAAATAGTACAAAGACTTATTACTGTGCGACAAAAAACTGGTTTTTCCATATAAATTCCAGCAAGCTACCAATGAATGGCAAGGCATGGAATTCACATCCAAGGAAGAATGAAGACTATTGCAATCTGATCCTAAGGTCTAATACACTTGAGAAATGCAGCCAAAACCATTTGGAGTCAACATAGTTGGTCATTCTAAAGATCTTCGAAATGAACACAGTGTCTTCGAAATGAGCAGATCTTCGGAATGAGAATTGCAGTATCTTCGAAATGAGCGGATCTTCGAAATGAGAATTGCAGTATCTTCGGAATGAGCGGATCTTCGGAATGAGAATTGCAGTATCTTCAGAATGAGCGGATCTTCGAAATGAGAATTGCAGTATCTTCGAAATGAGCCACTTATCTTCGGAATGAAAACATAATGTACTTTTTGACCTGTTGACCGATTTTTGAAGCCGAAAAAAGGGAAATAAAGGTTGGAAAAGGTAAAGGGAAATATTTTCCATCTGTCTTTGCCGTCATTGCCGACCAAATTCATCATTAAGGGAAAGATCAAATTTGATCCTATTCTAGGATAAACGCAGGAAATTCTGCAGGATATCAGGACAACATATTTTATGTTTGTAATTAGATTTTAGGCATCTATAAAAGATAGCTCCCGTAAAGGTTGAGCTATTAGGGGATAGAAGATTAGATATTAGAAATATTAGATTAGATATTAGACATATTAGAGATAATAGACACATGTAGATTGCGGATCCGTAATAGATTTCAGCGAGAATTGTAATTATGTTTCGAAGCAATAAAAGTGCGGTTTCATTCCATTTAATTTGTTATGTTTGAGTGTGAGTAAGACTTAGAGAAGAAATTATACCTTCTTCTGGAAAAGGAGGCCGGCCACTTTCAGATCTAGGAGAAGGACTAACGAGACGAGGTTTTCGGTCCCGATTTTGTTGCGACGAGAATAAGTAGTGGAACTTGTCAACTTCAGCATTTTGTGGTATTTGATTTCTGTTTTAGTTTTTATCCATCTATTTTACATTTGTGATGTAATCAGCAATAGATATAATCGGTTTCTTTATTTTTCAGTAATTTTCCAATTCCCTGCAATTTACATTTCCAAGCAATTTACAAGTTTTCTATAATTTCCTGCATTCTTGTTTTTGTTGTCAAACACCTGCACGGAAGATTGACGACCTTCTGTTTCGAGTATTGACGAAGTTGATTACTTGTTTTATCTCATCATTGCAAAAGTAAATAGGTTTCTCATTTAGCAACTGTAATTAGGATTTTCCTTCTGCAAATCAATTAAGTCTCAATTTAGCAATTGTAATTAGGACTTTATTTCTGTAGACAACAATTAGTTTTTCATTCTTGCAAATAGATTAAAGTTAAATTTATGCAATTTAGGGATAGAAGTGACACAAATCCCCCACACAATCAATCCTACCAATAAAGACCTGTTGCTCCCAAATGAGCTGAAATGCAACTCTGTTTGAACTTTCTATCGTAGACAGCCTTGGACACCACCCCGGATTGATAAGATCTTTGAGATTTAATGATGGTATAATGACTACCCATCAGGACTTTAATGCTAAATTATCTTCTAGAGACCAGGAAGGGGGAACACCATTTTTGGACCCAAGGGACCATTTCATGATTTCCCAAGTCCAGGCTTTGCACTTAGTGGACATTAAATGTCCTGGCATTAACTACACTTGGACTAATAAAATGTGGGAGCCACATAGCAAGAAGGTTAAGCTAGATCATTTTTTGGTTTTAGAGGAGGAATTTGTAAAATGGAATATAAATTTTCAAATTTTAGAAGGTTTAGTTTCAGATCACTATCCCATTCTGTTGGAAGGTAGGACTAGGATGGGGCAGCATCACAAACCTTTCATATTTGAGAATTTTTGGCTTCAAAAAGAAGAACTTCGGGAGAAAATTCCATAATGGTGAGAAGAAGGCCGCCCAGCTTATGGGAGAGTAATGTTCAGAATCCACAAACAACTACAATATGTCAAAGCTCAGTTGAAGTATTGGAGGCGTGCTAATAAAACAGACTTCTAGGTCCAAAAAGCACCATTGGTGGCCAGATGGGATGAGGTCAAAAAATAGTTTAGAGAAGGAGTAATTATAGACCAGCTCAAAGCTGAGGATGATGCCTTGCATACAATGGTTGAGGACATTGACAACCAGGAGGAGACCTATTGGAAGCAGAGAGCAAGAACCACCTGGTTATTAGAAGGGGACAGAAATACAAAATTCTTTCATCAGACTGCTTATGCTCGAAGATAGATGAATAATATGGAGGCCCTTCAAGATGAGAACGGTTATTCCTTTGATACACTTCCAGGTATACATTCCCATGCTATGGATTACTTTTCTAAGATTTTTAAGGAAAGTGTGGTACAAGATGTAGAGGCCCAAAATGAAGTTATTTCTATCATACCTGCTTGTTATTTACGAGGATGAAAATCAGGCCCTCCTTAAACCCATTGATAGAGATGAATTGAAAACTGTGGTCTTTGGAATGAGCACTGGTAAAACTCTAGGTCCAAATGGCTTCCCAATTGAGTTTTTTCAGGCTTTCTGGGACTACTTAGAGGAAGATGTAAGGGTTGTTGTAGAAGAGTCTAGAGAAAATAATAGAATGCTTAAAGATATAAACCACACTTTCATTACCTTAATTCCAAAATGTGAGGAGGGGGTTCATATTTTAGATTATAGGCCTATTGCCTTATGTAATATGTTGTACAAAATAATCACAAAGGTAATGGATGAGCGCCTAAAACCTATTCTTCACAACATTGTCTCCTCTGAACAAGGGGATTTTGTTGAGGGACGACAGATTCTGGATGGGGTGGTTGTGGCCTAGGAAGCAATCCATTCAATGCACACTTCTGGTAATAAAGGGATGTTCATAAAATTGGACATGTCAAAGGCTTATGACGAGGGTTGAATGGAGTTTCTTGGCTAAAATGATGGCAGCCTTTGGTTTCTCTCAGGATTGGATAGAGTGGGTCATGAGCTGTGTCTCTACCCTGACTTACTCTGTGCTAATCAAGGGCCTTCCTATGCAACCATTTGGAGCTACTCGGGGACTACGCCAGGTGGATCCATGTTCTCCTTATATTTTTCTCATTTTGGTTGAAGGTCTTGGCAGAATTTTCTTGAGGAGAAGACAACAAGGTAGATTATTGGGTATCAGTGTGGGTGACGAAGTTTTAACGCACCTAAAGTTTGTGGATGACACTGGTTTGGTGGGAGTGGCCAGCTTCAAGGAAGCAAGAATGATTAGGGATACTCTTAATGTCTATCTCAAGGCTACTTAATAGGTCATTAATGACAAGAAATCAAAAGTGGTTTTTTTTAATCTAGAGCAAAGGCTTCAGAAAAGAATTTTAGAAATCCTAGGATTCACAAGGATTTCTCTCCCAGTGGTTTACTTGGGGGTCCCCTTGCACTTTAAGAAGTTGAAATTAGACACATGGAGGAATCTACTGGAGTGTATCAAGGACATAATTAATCATTGGTCTCACAAGTGGTTAAGTTATGGTGGCAGATTAACGTTCTTATAGTCAGTCATTCAAGCGATGCCAATTTACAAATTCTCTATCCTGGCTGCCCCGTTTACAATATGGAAGGAGTTGGACAGGATGGCTAGAAAGTTTTTATGGGAAGGAGCAAAGGGAGAGAGAAAGTGGGCCTTAGTGGGTTGGGACAAATTTACCCAGCCCAAGGTTAAAGGAGGTATGGGTTTGAGAAAATCTAAGCTAAATAATAAAGCTTTGGCTAGAAAGCTGTACTGGAGATGGATCTCCCAACCCACCTCCCTTTTCAATAGAATCCTAACTAGCAAATACCTAGGACATGCCAACCCAATCGATGTAGCTCGCATCCCCTTGGATGGTTCTGGGTCCCTAGTTTGGCAAGCTCTCAAGTTAGGGTCTCAAGTTGTTAAAGACCGCTTATTTTGGAAAGTGGGAAGAGGGGAGAAGGCTCATTTTTGGACAGATTCTTGGGATCAGTTCCCACCCATCATTGCTAAATTTCCAAAATTACTGCCAATAAAAGCAGCCATTGAAGCCAAGGGATGGATCCGTATTGAAAGTTATTTCACAACTACTCAGCTGGGGGAGTGTAAGTTTAAGCAGTTCAAGAAGTTGGATGAGTGGCCCATTTCAATCCCTTCGGATTTGTCGCCTATCATGACTAAAATTCTGACAGAAATATTTCTTACAGAGGGAGACGTGGAGGATGAATTAGCCTGGGGCTTTGGGAGTCTTGGTATCTATACAGTAAAGGATGGATATGATAGCATTCTCCTAGAGCCCCCCCTCATACTATTTAGGTTGAGGATTGGAGGAAAATTTGGCACTCTAAAGGCTGGCCGAAAGTTAACTTTTTTGCCTGGTAGTGCATGCACAATGGAATCCTCACTTTTGATAATATCAGATCAAAAGGTATCATCGACCCTTCTCAATGTGTACTATGCTACAAGAGCGAGGAAACTGTTGACCATTTGCTATTTGGTTGCCCTTTCACCCGACAGATTTGGCTGCGTTGGTTTGCTTACTTTAAAATTCAAGTAAGTGGTGACCTGAACCGGATGAATATCTAGGAAAAATGATAGAAAGGTAGATTCAAATCTAAAGCTCTTTGTTTTGGCTGGGAGCTCGATTTAAGATTTATCTGGTGGCAAGTATGGCTGGAAAGAAATTCCAAAATTTTTAGAGAAAATTTTACTACTCTAGACGGGGTTTGGCAAACCATTTGGAGCAAGGTTACTGAAACTATGGATGTTCATGCTGAGGAGGAAGCTCAAATTGGCATTGGAGCTTTGGAAGAATGCCCTGAAATGCAAGAGGGATAGGACAAAAATTGTTGGAAACCTCCCCCTAAAGGTTGGATTAAAATCAATACTGATGAAGCTGCAAAAGGCAATTCGGGTAGAGCCAAAATTGGAGTGGTGTGCCGAAACCATGCTGGGACTATGCTCTATTGGGAATTGCAAGGTCTGGGAAGATCCACTAACAATGAAGCCGAAGCCATTGCCATCAAGTTTGCTTCTATTTGGGCAGTGAAACATGGCCACTGCAGGATTATTCTTGAATTAGACTCGCAAATAATGGTTGGAGCTCTAGACTGCATGAGGAACTTTGATCTGAAAGCTTGGAGGTTGAGGGCTCTTGTTACCCAAATTAAAGAATTATGGAAGGAATTGGAGGACGTGATCCTAGTTTATGTGAGTAGAGATTTGAACAAAGCGACTGAATTTCTGGCTAAGATGGGTGCAGAAAAGGAGGTTGGAGTTCAGTTGCATAGTGACATGGATATTGAGGATGAGGTGATTAGACAGGGTTTGGAAAGGTCCTTGAGCCAATGATCAAAGAAAAAGCAAAGGGAGGAAGGTTGTCGTGATATCACGACATGTTGCGTTGTCGCGGTCGCTGGAGGAAAGTTGTCACGATATCGCGACATGTTGCATCATCGCAGTCGCTGGAGGAAAGTTGTCATGATATCACATAAGTATTTGCCAAAATTCCAAGGAAATAATGCAGTCATAGGAGAAGATCATATTAAGAGCTTCTTGTACGCTATAGATAGTCTTGAGGTAGAATATGAGGATGTAGTTTTAATATTATTTCTTCAGACCTTAGAGAAAGATGTTAGATAATGGTTTAACACCCTCCCAAATAATGATATTGTTAATTTTGCTAAAATGGAAATTGTATTTCTAAAAAAATTTGGAGAGAGGAAGAATGAAAAATCACTGCTAACAGATTTGACAACTATGAAAAATAAAGAAAACAAAAAAGTGAGTGATTTTAATAGGATATTTTCTAAAACAAGAAATAAAATCCCCATTGACTTAAGACCAAACGATATACATTCTATTTGTTTTTATAAGAACACATTTCTAGGAGAATTCAACTACAAAACAAGACAAGAACAGGTATATACTATAGATGCATGCATGGATAAAGCCATAGAAATTGAAAGAAACATGTTAGATAGTGGAAAAATAAAGCCATACTCTCTAGAGGTCAATCAACCTGATATGAAGCTTAAGAAAGTAGGATTCAATTTACAAATAATAACTGAACAAGATCCTATGGAAAAATTGGCCAATCAAATGACATAAATGTTTAATAAATGAACAATAAGTTGTCCATGATAGGGAGAAATAAAGAGAACAATGGTGAATCTTATCACCCTCAAGTTGATAAACAATAGAATGACAATAGGCCACCATTCAAGAGAAAATTTTAATAACAATTTGGGTAATAACAATTCTTATGAGGAGAAAAAATATAAGCAATAGTAATAATTGGAGGAAGAGAGAATTTGAGAAAGATCAAGACTCTGTTCTAGATCCTATACCCTCTATTAATATTACAAAAAAATTCCCTTATTACTGTTCAGCTTGTGATGCTCCTCATAACCCATATTTTTGTGGAATATACTTGGGTATGCATAATAATATAGAATTAGAAAATAAATTTGAAGAAGACATCAGAATCAATGCTTGCTAGAACCAAGATGATGAATCATAAGAGAGGTTATTTGAAGAACATATGGAATTGTATGCTTCAAATCATCGCCCTAAAATGCTGGTAGAAAAAAATACTAAGATCTTACAAAGACCACATGAATCTAGGTATGAAAAATAAAACAAGGGAAATTAATCCCAACAACTAAAGAAGTAGAGGAATTAGAGGTAACTCATGCCTTAAATTTGAGAAATAGAACTATACCGAATAGGACTGATAAAGCCCCAACCAATGAAACTAGAGGACAACCTGTTGTAAATAAAAATACACAAAAAAAACATCAAAACAAAATTATTCTTAAAATAGTAGAGATAGAAGAAGAATTACAAAGAGAGGAATGTCCAAAAATACTTGATGTCAAGAAAATAGAATTTGATGCTGGTTTAGAATTAAGTAAGCAAAAATTTAATATAACTTTTGGTGAACTAATGAACATCCAAAAATATAG
Organism: Wollemia nobilis; assembly: GCA_028583015.1. Lineage (NCBI taxonomy): Eukaryota > Viridiplantae > Streptophyta > Pinopsida > Araucariales > Araucariaceae > Wollemia > Wollemia nobilis. The sequence continues at coordinate 8,950,607 of JAQPPZ010016356.1, read as the reverse complement.
AGAACAAGTCTGTAAGATCTTTGGGTTAACTAAACAAAAGGAAATCCACTCTTGTAATACAGTCAAACCCACCAATCATGAGACTAGAACACCCTCATCTATCAGACCATTCTATGTATCTCTTAGATATAACTCAGATGAAGTAGAAAGGTATGTCATCCACAACTGTATGATCGATAGTGGTGCATCCCATAATATCATATCTAAACAGATAGCACATAAGCTAAGGATAATTTGCACAAGAGATTATCCACCTGTGTTAGTGATGGACAATAGGCAAATACCTTGCATAGGGATAATTATTGGCTTAATTGTTTATCTAGACCAGTATCCTAAAAAGGATATAGTTATGGATGTTGTAGTAGTAGATATGGATCCCTTCTTCTCCCTACTACTAAGTAGATATTGGGCATAACAGTTAGGTGGTTTGATCCAGTTAGATTGGTCATACACAACTATCCCCATATCAGGTAAAGAAAACATTACTTTTAGAAGAGAACCATTTAATAAGTATTTAGTATAACTGATAAAAAAAAATTATACTATGGTTAATATGGTGAAATCTATAGAAGAGAAAGAAATGGGAGTCTACTTTGTATGGCATACTCCATTTCTAATGGAAGTTTCTGACATAAAGGATATGGATCCTGAAACTAGAGAACTAATAGATGTAGAATTTACTAGATTTTTGACCCAGGAGATGTGGACCATGTCCTTTGATGGGAAAAATTCTCAAATAGGAGTAGGTGCAGGAATAAATATAACAAACATTAAGGGTAACTACGTAGGAATCCCTTACATAATAGAGTTCCCATGCACCAACAATGTTGTCGAATATGAAGCATTACTGTTAGGATTAAGAAAAGCAAAAGAATTAGGCATAAATTTCCTGATTTTTACTGGTGACACAAAATTGATTATCCACCAAGTCAAAGGTAAGTACCAAACTAAGCATGCTAGGTTAAAAAAATACAAAGTCATAGTCTTGGATGAAATTGATAAATTTTTGGTATTCAAAATTTCTTACATTCCTAGAGAACAAAATCACATTGTACATTTACTAGCAATAAATGCATCAAGTGCAGATTATCCTAAAATTGATATGGAATACATGGATATATTTCCCTCTATTTATATATACAATCCTTCTGTATCTAATAACGTTGTCTATCTGCAATTTTTTCAATATTATGTAGATACTAGAGATTTCATGACCCTCTAGAATCATTATATGGATGTTCTATGTGAAGAGGAGGATGAAGAAAAGTTGAAAGACATAATAAGAGAACCAGTAGAAGTAATTCAACTTAAAACAAATAGAATTCCCAAGGTGTTAGTATCCTTATAAATCCTATTATGATTTTGACAAGGCATACAAGCCACTCCTCAAAGAAATAGAGGTTGATGACATAAACATTGGGTCAAGAGAAGGGCCTAGATTGGTTAAAATTGATAAATCTTTGCCAAATGAGGAGAAATAATTATATATTATCTTTCTAAAGAAAAACAAGGAAAATTTTACTTGGAGTTATGAAGATATAAAGACATTCAAAACCGATGTCATGACTCACATATCATTCCTTTAAAAAACGATGTAAAGCCATTCAAGAAAAATAGAGGAAATTCAACCCCACTTTGCATACAATCATGCAAAAAGAAGTTCAAAAACTAACAAATGCAAAAATAGTAAGAAAAGTAAGATTCTCTTCCTAAGTAGCAAATTTAGTACTAGTAAGGAAGAAAAATGGAGAAATTAGACTTTGCGTAGATTTCATAAACTTAAATAAAAGTTCACTCAAAGATAACTAACCCCTTCCCAATATGGAATAGTTGATACAAGTTGTAGTTGGATCATGCAGGATGTCATTACTAGATGGATTCTCAGGGTATAACCAGATTCATGTAAACGTTGAAGACATACATAAAACTACCTTTACTACCCCTTGGAAAACATTTGACTACCTGAGAAATCTATTTAGATTAATGAATGCAAGGGATGCGCAATATGTGCCACACATCCTCCTATGTAGCTGTTATCTCTCCTGTGGGTAACTGGAAGGTCGATGATTTTGGGTACCACCTCTTCGCCAGCGCTATCAGTAGTGCTCGGTCTACCTCTACTTGGGGTATCTCTACTAAGTGGTGTAGCCCCACTACCTCCAATGTATCTCTTTCTACTTGTGAGAGGTCATTTAGCTCCTCCTCCAAGGAGCTCGATCATCACTCACCACTCTTTAGTACGTCATGTTGCATCCACAAACATTTCATCAATTTCTTGTGTATATTAATAATTCATAATTAATAAAATTTGGCTCTTCTCTTGTTTTATTTGCTAGCTTACTTTGCCTTTTTCTCTTCTACAAAATCGCACCCATCTAGCTTTGGACATGATTTCATTTTTCTTCTCTTTTTGTGAAATCGTAACCTTTGCCTTTGAGGTACTATTTTGTGAAATCGTACTCCATGTTTTTGGGATGTGATTTTTCTCACTGCCATGAATGAGGGTGAAATCATGGTCATATCGTGAAATCGCGCTTGGGTTGCACATGACAATTTTCGAAGAAAAATAAAAAAAATGAAGTGCTTAAAATGAGAGCTAAAATCTAATCTAACCTAATATAGAGGGAGGATTTTATTCCTTACCTGTTCTCGCTCCACTGTTATGTCGACCTCACCCCTCGCAATGACTGAACGATGTGTAGGAAGCACCATTTTTGCTTTTTATCCAGAGCTTCTTTCTTCTATTTTGCATGATGAAAATGAATTAGGGTTTTCACCTTTTGCCCCTTTTTATTCTTGTTTTTTGCCTTTGCTATCTCCTTTATTTTTATGTTTTCTCTCTTATTTATTCTGCATCTACCATTTCGAGTTTCATCAATAGTTTTGCATTCCTTTCAAAACTTGAAGGGGCACCCTGATTTGAGAGGCATTAATGTCCCTAATGCCTCGATTTACATGCAAAACATGAAAGTGTTCAAAATGACATCATTTTTGCATCACTCCTTTATTATTAACCAACCACTCCTTTTTTGTTGTTTGTACTTCACTCATAGGTGTCTACATATTTCTTTAACATATTTATTAGGCCATAAATGCATCAAAGAGGGGATAAAATGTAGACATGGAAAATTGACCCACTTGAGTGACTCATTTTCCCTATATCCTTAGGAAAACCCTCCAACTTGCCCAAAGCAAGTTTGGACCTCTCTCCCACTCATTTTCCCTCTTTTTTCCTAGTTTGACGAAATCACGAACGACCCTTATAGGGCATAATTTTTCCTAGCTAGGGTTTTCTCTTAGAAAACCCTAATTTTTCAAATCGACCTCTTTGATGTTGATTTTCCCTTGGTTTTCCCACCCATACTTATTTCAAATTCATTATAAATAAAGGGTTTGAAGCCTTCTTTTCACCCAAATCCAAGACAAATATCTTAGCAAGCTACCAATAATTTTAAGATATGTGCCAATAAGATCATATTACAAAAGTGCCAAGTGATTTATTGAAGCTTTCCAATCTTTGTGGAGTTCTCTTCTATTGCATTGATTGTATATTGTTGCCTTAGGTGGACAAGTGTTGAATCCCTAAGGAGGAGTCTACTACATCAGAGGTCTTCATCCTTTTGTCTAATTTTTTGCTACCACCATGTTGTTTTTGCTCATTCGCATTCATTGTTATTTTTGCATCTTTTATTGATTTATTTACATTGTTCTTGGGCATTTTCTTTTTGTTGTGAAATCATAACCTGTAATTACAGGGTACAATTTCATCAACAACGAAATCATGGCTACCTTGTTCAGGGTGCAATTTCACCTTTGACAAGCTTGGGGGTAGAAATTCACCCCCAAACCTTAGATATATGTTTCATGTTATGTTTAGAGCATATTAACATAATTCACACTTTGTTCATCATACTATTTCACTACATTGTATTCTATTTGTTCATTTTCCAAAATGATCAACTTTCACTCGTGCATTCTAAAGGTCAGCTAGAAGGACCTAGTGGGATTGATTTTTGTGCCTCCAAGTACAATTATATAGTGGCCTAAGAAATCCCCCTAACGTTGATCATATTTTTTAGGGTTTTTTAAAATTACTTTGCATGATTGAAGCTATGGGATATTGTTGGATGCAAGATAAATCTTGGAAAAAACATCGAATTAGATAAGTACCCTAGTAGATCTCTAGGCTATTTTCTGATAACTTTCTATTAATTTATGTTCAAAATATAGATCACAAGTAAGGACAAATATTTTATCAAATTTCTAGACATTTGAAATAATAAAGGCATATAGTGTGCATTTAAGGTTTTTAACCTTGTCTGTGCATTTCTCTTGGACCCTTGTTTAAAGGCTTTGCTTTGCAATCCTAGGGTTAGTGATCATTCAAGCAAAAAAATCATTCTAGGGTTAGCTCTTATCTTCTTTCATCTTGTATCTTGCATTGTTCTTTCCTTTTTATAGAATAGTTTTATAAAGGCCAAACATAAGTTTATGCTTAATTGATACATTCAAACACTTTCCACCTCGAACTTGGAGTGAGTCCTAAAATTATTCCTAGTGAACCCTTCCCCTGGTTACCCATCGAATGTAGATTTATAACATACCCCCGTGGTCACCTTGGCTCCCAATGGATCTAGCCAAGAATCGTACGTGATAGGGCAGTTTTCCCCCTCTATAAAACACAACCACAACCATCTCATGTCTTTAAAACATTGTTGAAGACAATATTGAGTAGTTCAACATTCTTCTCCTTATTTATAGCTTCCTAAACTTATCATATTACCTTTGGAATTCTTCTAGTGGTCCAAATATCATCTTATTGAATTTATGAATGTACTCATCAATAGTATCAAAATATCCCATAGTCAAAGTAGCAAGATCAACCTCTAAACTATTAAACTATATACAATCAATGCGATCACACAATCCCTACAACTTACCAATAAAATATTTAGGGTTCATGGTGCTACTAACATGAGTATCATAGGTCTTATCAACAATAAGAGATATCACACCAAAAATCTCATCCTTTTTGTCCTCGTAGAGTTGCTTTCTTTCTTCAAAATTTTTAGCACAAGGTTTCTCATTCACATATTTGAGTAACCCCTTACTCTAGAGAAAAGCTTCAATATTAATTTTTGAGGTAGTATAATTTAGACCATTTAGCAAGGGAACAAGTCAATCCGTAACTATTTTTTCAAAATATAAAATCCTATGTGCAATTGTGACCAAAACCAATGCCATTAATGCATAGATCTAAAAAAAAATGTATTTGAAAAAGGGGGCTTAAAATGATTCTATATGCTAAAGTTATGGCCCTAAGTTTATCCCAAAAATTACACAAAAGCCTCTAAAATATTTATATATTTTAAAAATTTTATAGTAGCTACAATGAATGGGAGGCCTCCACATATAACTATAAGAGTGGATGAGGGGATGCCAACTATGTATTGAGTGGACAACATACCGGTGAATGAGGTGACTCCACTTATAATGATATAAAATAGGGGACTGCTAATTATGTTGATTATGTAGGACATTGGGCAGAGTACCAACATATTGTATCACACTTGTGAAAAGAGCCCATAATTAAAGTAGCAAGATCAACATCCAAACTATTGATTTATGTAGAATCAATACAATCACACAATCCATAAAACTTGCCAAGTAGATCTGTAGGGTTTGTGGTGTTGCTAATATGAGTGCCATAGATCTTGTCAACATGTAGAGCTATCACACCAAGAGTATCATCCTTCTTGTCCCTATAGATTTTCTTCTTTTCTTTAAAATTAGTAGTACAAGGTTCCTCATTCACATATTTGAGTACCCCTTACTTTGGAGCAAAGCTTCAATCTTAATTTTTGAGGTAGTATAGTTTGGACCATTCAACAAGGGAACATGATGATCTATAACTATTTTTCTAAAATAGAAAATCGTATGTAGTTATGACCAAAAATAATACCATCAATGCATAGATCTTAAAAATTCATGTGATTTGAAAAAAAGGGTTCAAAGTGCTTTTGTATGCAAAAGTTATGGCCCTAAAATTTACCCCAAAAGTTAGACAAAAGCCTTTAAACCCTTTAAAATCTTAAAAAAATTGTTTAGTAGTTGCAACAAATGGGAGGTCTCCACATGTCAGTGAATGAGTGGCCAAGGGGGTGCCAACTATGCATTGAGTGGACAACATAATAGTGAATGAGATGACACCATTTATCTTGATCTAAAATAGGGGATTGTCAATTGTGCTGATTATGTAGGTCATTTGGAAGAGTACCAACATACAATATTGTACCACTTGTTGTGCTTTGATTTGATTTATAATATACAAACCATATTGTGCCACTTGTCATGTTCTAATTCACTATAAAATTTGTGCTTTGCAAAGTTTGTTACTATGTGATTGTATGATCAATGGGTTTGATGAGTTGAAAAAATAGTATTGGTTGAAATCTATTTATACCTTCCAAGTGACAATTTGCTTGCCACATCGTTTGATATGTCAACAATTTTTGGAATGTTACATTGGTTGTATGGACTAGCATATCACCTACCATGTTAGTCATACCATCACCGACCATGTTAGTTGCCATGTCATCTATATGGTCTGCCATGTCAATTGTATGGAATACCATATCATTAAGTGCCACATTATTGGGTGTCACATAATTAGGTACCATGTCATTAGGTGCCATGTTAGCATCATTAAACAATTTTTTTTGCATCATCCAATTCATTTATGTCATCAAGGTATGTGCTTACGTCATGCATTTTCATCTAAAATTTTGGCATGATATGTTAAATCCATTGACCTATAAGGCTCAATACCTTATGAAAACTTCCTCTAGCTATGAGGGAAAAGATGTCTCTAATAACATAAAGGGCATGCCTTTAATTTAAACTTTTAACATTGCTCAGATGTCTCTCAACCATTGCATGGCATCATGTACACATTGCAGCTTATTTATAGGAATATTATTGAGAATATTCTTCCATTTCAAATTTAAATTTTTAAGATTTGTAAAGAAAAGACTAATTTTTCAATGCAAAAAAAGGATACTCGGAGGTAAAACAAATAAAAAAACATTGAAATGGGGCCCTTACTAAATTTTTGCAAAGAATCCAAAGACACTAAAAATTTGGTCATATATTTCACACTTTGCCCTACACAACCTTTTTTTTAATGTAACCAATCAAAACATCTTGTCACGTCTATGCATAAAAAAAGTTGGCAAACCATTTTAGCAACTTTTTCAAGCAAATCAAAGGCCTTTTCCATGAATGAAAGCCTAAAAATGACTTCTCTATCTCTAGGGTTCTATAAAAAAATATTCTACCTCTTATTTTCTTCTTTTATAGTATCCAAGCAATTTTTCCTCATTTATGTTGTGATTGGACACAAAATACTAAAAGAGATAAGGAAATATATTTTTTTTAATAAATAAAAGGTAAATGAGCTTTTTGAAAAACCTAGAGAAACTTCATCCTAAAACTAGGGTATCCATTCGATTAAAAACTAAAAAATGAAATTAAAAGATTGAGTTCCAAGAGAGGAATAAAAGAACCTATCGATGAATATTTCTTCTAGAGAAAATCTAGTGGGCCTAATGATATCCTCGTGATGCAAGTCCATGCAAAGTTTTATTAGAAAAACCCTTTCCAAAATTATCTTCAACTTACAAAAAAAAATTCTAGCTGCTTCAAACACTATTACCTTTGAGAGACATCATAGAAGCTAATTTACAAAGGAAAAACAATCAACTAGAGGAGATTCATGCTCGTTCTATACCATGTTGGATTTTGCAATAATTTCTAGAAATGAATAGAATTGATATATTACCCAATATTGCTAAAAAAGAAACACACAAAGCAATGCACACTATATATGGGGGTGTTTGTGGACACCAAATAATCTCACTATAGCAAAATAGATTACACTTAAACCAATAATAAAATGGTTGTATGATGAGGTATTTATACCTAAATACAAGCTATATTTAGGTCAAGGTTAAGTAATCAACTTTTAATATTAAAATAATAAAATATTACAAAAATATTTTTTTCAAGGTTTACAAAGGCCCAAAGGGCTTATACATACAATATAATACAAAAATTTAGTTGTGGCCTCAAGTGAAGCTTAATCACCACATATTTCAACACAAACATCAAGAAAATTAGACTTTTATTTTTGTGCTTTATTTTAATGATTTGATAATTATAGGGATCTTGTCTTCCATAATTCATGATCTAAAGGTATGAGTTTACAATCCCTTGAAATGAGAGACTTGGTATACTTAATTTATTTTTTATATTCAAATTATTTATTATCCTTAAAGGAACTTTCTTTCTCAATCTTAGTATGCCTTAGAGTTACTACAATGTTTTCAAATGGAGGATTATAATCCAACTTCCATACCCTTTAATTCTAGTTTGAAGCTTGAGGTCGATTGTCCTCCTTCCTTGGCAAGTGCTTCTTAGATATATACTAGTCTTTAATGGGGAGTCTTCTCTATCTTAGTCACAAATAATCAAACATGTCCTTTGATGTTAGTCTTTATTCTAGGTTCATGGAGCGTCATGACCCTCCCTAGAAAAAATTTTGATACAAAGAAACAATGTATTAATCTATGATGTTTTAATACTTAAGTTGAGCAATTGAACCAACTATATAGTGATTAGTTGATTTGAAAGAGCATGATACTCCTGATATATTTCCAAGTTGTGTAGGATTAGGTACACTCATAGGTGGAAGAAGCAGAATCATCCACCAGAAGAAGGGGTACTTGAGGTTGGGGAAGTGATGATTAAGGTAACTTGAGGGTAACATTGATGGATACCTTCGTATAGGCATGCATTCGATTAGGGATAATCGTAAAAAAAAAAACCTTGAGCTCCAAATTGATAGCCTAACGACTATCATAAAATCTCGAGGCTGAGATAGGTGAGTAGATTGATGGAAATATTCCCCTTTGTCTATTACATATGTTAATTGTCTTTTACTTCATCACTTTCTGCATTTGTGGTTTGGGAAATAAAGCATGCGTAATTTAAATTGTATTGAAACTCCTTTTGACGCTTGAATACGTTTGGTATGAGGTTATGCTCAAATATATATAAAAAAGGAATCCTTGAATGTTTCGAGAATTTATATAGCAATAGTTTATTTTAAATGATAAAGGAATTTCATTTCAAAATAAAAGTTAGTTTATTTTAAATGATAAAGGAATTTCATTTAAAAAATATATAAAAAAGTTAGTTTAACTTTAATTGATAAAGAAAATCTCTTTGTTTTATTTGAAAATGACAATTGAGCCTCATTTATGAATAAATATTTGAATTGTTTTGGAGCTTCACTTATAACTATTGATTATATATTAGTAAGAGAATATATTTTATAATCTCTTTTATTATATTAATAAAATATTATTAATATAATAATCAAACTCCATATTGATCCAAAAAAAGATATTTGCAATTCAAACTTACTCCAAGTGGACGTTCGAGTTGGTAGGAGGATTGCCTACCAACGTTGGTGGGATGGGTGCCATTTATGATGGAGCTTATCCAAACAAGTTAAAAATGTTATCTCTATCAATCGTCACATTTTGGTAGCTAGAGAAGTTATGAGGGACGATGGGGCATAGAGGACTAAAGGGGGAGAGCTACGTAGTTGTGTGAGAGAAATGACGATTGGTTGAGAAGGAGAAAGGAGACAAAGAATAGCAACAAAGAAAAGGAGAGCTCTAAAAAGCACCAAGATAGGACAACGTTGTCCAATCCACCTCAAAGGAAGCACAAAATAAACTGGGTTGGGTTAATTGATAAGGAAGTTTACCTTTGTATAGATAGTGTTTGTTCGTTCATACTTCATGATTTCCATTGGGTTATCATCGCCCGTTTGTTGGTTGTGGGAAGATGAGACTTGGTCTCGTTAAAACCCTCCTTTTTGTTTGCTTATATGCTTCCCATACAACGCTGCCACCATGGCTTTTTAGCTTCAACTATCTTGGTGTGTTTGTAAATTTTTTCTCTTTAGGCTGTCATTAACATGTTGATCGTGGAGTACTACCAAAGTAGGATGGGAGTCGAGTATGTTCAGTTGTAGAAAGTCGCGTATGCCATGCTATCTTTGTTGCCTTGAAAGTCAGGTCTTGTCAAACCAAATCACCTATAAGCTTTGTCGTATTGTTGTTTATCAATTCATAGTTTTTTTTCCATTAGGGAGTGTTTGTAAGTGTGGGGGTGTTTTACCTCCCAACTACCCTCCATATCCTCAAGACTTGCAAACCTACGAGGTCATCATCACTCTCAAGAAAGGACGCCCACCTTTCAAATGTGCGTGACTGTAAGTAACCCCTCCCTTCTTCTGCCATAGCTTAGGCCACGAGGGCAAGGTTACTTTTGACCATAGAGGTCATTCACTTCTTATTTGAGCTACATGGATGAGCATGCATTGTGTTTGATGTTGAGCTTGTTAGTGTATCCCTTGGTCGCTTTTGGAAACATTATTTAAGTTAATAGTCTTCTTTAGTTTTTTAAAGGTTTAAATAGGTAATAAGAATATTGTTAGGATCCTATCCTAACGCCATTTTGTAATTCTCATTTACTTATGTAATGACCCACTTCCAACGTGGGGGATCCCATTATGATATTATTTTGTAATACTTTGTAATGTATGTGGCAAGTATGGTGCCTAGCCAAGTGGTGCCATCTCATGTAACCATTTTTATCAAGATTGTAACCGATGGTAGGTAGGAGATTCTAGCTCGAGTGGCATTTTGCATGTAAGCCAACTCTTGAGCCTTTAGGTAGGGTTGCATGAAGTTTTTCTTTAAAATATATGAAGCCATGTACGAATTCATCCTTTTGCAAGCTAATGAAATATTGAAGGAGGTTGCCCCCTCGAAGAGGCCTACGATTCTGTGTTATTGTGAGATTGTTCCATTTCTGCATTTGATTTTTGCATAGTGTTATTGAGTTATTTGATGTATTTGAGTTATTTTTTAGTATTTTGTGTGAGTGTGCTTATTTTTAATAGTGAGATCCTAACAAGTGGTATCAGAGCGCTTTCTAGGGCCGAGTTCTACTGCAACTGAGATGATTTTTGCCATCCATTCCACCTGTTAGGTATAATTTTCCATGTGTTTTTCATTTCTATTTTTTTCCTTTATTAAAAATCCAAAAAAAATACAGTCTATTTTTTCGATCCAAAAAACCAGAAAACACAAAAAAATAGTCTCTTTTTTAGTAGTTGTGTAGGTTAGAAACCCTATGCTGGGGGTTTTAAAATATCATGAAGGAGCTATCATTATTGGCTAAGCTAGATAGCCCATAAAGCATCTAGTGAAGTGAGGGGCGATCAGGCTCCAATACCCAGGCCTTAGACAACACTCACGCATGGACTTGAGCTCCCACGCATCTTCGGGTGTATCGAGAGACAATCTAGGTTTAAACAAAATTTTATCTAGTAGGAAGCTTTTCGGCCTTGTATTATCCATAGTCCATGGGACACAACATCCTGAACGATCACCCTCCCATACTGTCAGAGAGGCAGATAGTGTGCTCAAGGGTATGTGTGGAATCCTCCTTGGGTAGTGGCCTAAAATATTGGTCCGAGCACTATTGTTCATCACTATGGTATAACAGAGGGCCTATGGGTATTACATACTCCCTTACTTAGCGTACCCTGGTTCTACAAAACATAACTTCCACCTGCAAATCAACACCATCTCTGTTCTGTTATCCTGCATTCACAACCCCAAAAGTGAGCATACGGAGAAGGCATTCCTTATCACAGAAAACAAACTTGCATGCACCAAAAGTCAGGATAGATTTTGCAAGTGTCTACAATAGCCGTGGTCAGAGATAAAATAGTCAGGACAGTGACAAAAATAGTCTGGTCAGTAATAGTGATAGTCAGGTCGATAGTAACAACCCTCTGTAATAGTCCAGAATTATAGACCTCTAGTTTCAGAAATAGTACTATCAGTGTCAGAGAATCCCTAGGGTCAGTAATAGGAACCATGTCAGTAACCGTAGTATAGGTGATAGAGGAAGAGATAGGATAGTGACAGGGTGGTCAGGGGGTAGACTACAGGTCAATGATAGTTGATCCCGGACCCCAACCTTTGAACCGTAACTCCAAATCAGAAACCAACAACACCAGAACACAACAAAAAAAATTGAAATTTTATTAAAATAGGGATATCTCTTCACACAGAGCTCAGATTGACTCAAAAATTTAGCAGATAATTCTACACTCTATTCCAGACAAAATTGTCCTTGGCAGCCCCTGGTCAAATTTTGCACCGATTTTCCAAAAATGGCAATTTTTTATTTTTCTTGCTAAGGCCATAACTTTTCAATGGTCAATCAAATTGATCCAAATTTTTGGGAATAGAAGCTACTTGTTATTCTGCACCAAAGACCCTCAAGGACTCACTGGTGAAATTTTAAGTCCAAGTGGAAGAAATTACCTTGACATCGACTTGCAACCAACCAGGAGATCACAAAAAGTCAAGAAATTCAGTATATCTCCTCATTGAGCGCTCAGATCAAGCAACCACCGAAGTGGACCCTATCCTAAAATCAGTGTTGCAATCCATTTCCCAAATTAAATTTTGGACCCTTACTAAAAATAGTAACTCCTGAAACCCCACATCTATTTTTAGTAACTGAGTAAAAGAGGGCCCACAATGGCGAGCGGCACTCATGGACAAAAGGAGTTAGAACTTGCCACAATATTGGCCGATATGCAAAAATCCCTTGACTACTTGACCACTACAAACCACACCATAAGAGAAGATATTCGAGAGCTCCGAACGGATCAGGATACCACTAGAATCCACTTAGAAAAATAACTTACAGAGGTGGAGACACAATTGTAGGGTACTCTCACATCTGAACACCAAGCTGAAAACTCTGAACGAGGTCGAAGAAGGGAAACAGAAGACCGAAGAAGGGGAACCGAAGACACTCACTATGACCGTGATCCGACCTTCAAAATGCCTAAATTGGATTTCCCTAAGTTCAGTGGAAAGGATGTCGATGGGTGGTTATGTCGGGTTGATCAATTCTTTAGACTCCACAATGTCCCTATATATCATCGGGTTCAGATGGCTTCCTTCAACTTAGAATCTGAAGCCTTACATTGGTTCCAATGGCTACGAGCCACTACCCCTGATCTATCTTGGGAGGACTTTGAGTCCCAACTACTCACCCGATTTGGCCCTAGTGACTATGAAGACTTTACAGGAGCATTGACAAAGTTGAAACAAACTACCACAGTTCATGATTACCAGACACAATTTGAGAAATTGGCCAATAAAACAAGGGGCTTGAATGAGGGATTTTTTATGAGTTGTTTCGTTAGTGGGTTGAAATATGATCTTCAGGCTGAATTCAAGATGTTTAAACCACAAACCATGATGGAGGCTATCAGTTTAGCTCGATTGGCCAAATCTAAACTCTCAGCTCAATGGTGGACACCATGATTTTCTCAAGCTCGACCTCCCTTTCCTCCTCGGTTCCAAAATAATACTGATAATAAACCTCCTACTCCTAAGTGACTGACTATAGATGAAATGGATGCGCATCGCGCCCAAGGGCTATGTTATAATTGTGATGAAAAATTTGTGAAGGGGCATAGATGTGCAAATAAGAGATTGTTCTTAATAGATGCAGAGGAACCCGATAGTAGTGACCATAGTGATGAGGAGAGTGACACAACTGAAGCACCAACTCAATAGGAAGAGGAAACCCAAGAACCTCAAGCAAAAATTTTTGTCCATGCTCTTGTCAGGGTTACCACTCCACAAACCATGAAAGTTGTGGGTTTTTTCAAAGGCCAACACCTTACTATTCTTATTGATTTAGGTAGTACACACAACTTTATTGATCCTCAAGTTGCTAAGCAGGCCAATTGCTATATACACACATGCAATTCATTTGAAGTCATGGTGGCAAATGGAGGCACTTTACCTTGTAAAGGTAAATGTCACAATGTTAAAATAAATATGGGGGATTATGAACTCAAGCAAGACATGTTTGCCCTCCAATTGGGAGGATGTGACATTGTGTTGGGATCCCAATGGTTGAGCACCTTGGGCACTATCTCCTGGAACTTTGTAGAACTATGGATGCAGTTTTCACAACATGGACAAACACACACCCTCCATGGTGCCAAAATAGGCCCTTCCCAAATTATCAGTTCCAATCGTATGGAGAAATTATTGAAAAATTCATCCCATGGGGTCATTGCACAAATATTTTCAATTCAACCAAGCACTTCCATAGTGGATCAAATTCCAGCAGATTTGCAACTTGTTCTGACCAAGCACGATGGCATTTTTTAGAACCAACTACCCTACCACCTCGTCGCTCACATGACCATGCTATTCCACTACTACCAGGTAATGCACCACCCAACATCAGACCGTATCGGTATCCTCATGCTCTCAAGTCTAAAATCGAGCAGATGGTACAAGAATTGCTCAAATATGGTGTCATTCGACCTAGTACCAACCCTTACTCTTCTCCAGTTTTACTAGTTCGCAAGAAATATGGCTCATGGTGATTGTGTATAGACTACCATGAGCTCAAAAAAATGACCATCAAGGATAAATTCCCCATTCCGGTAGTGGATGAATTGTTGGATGAATTACATGGAGCTATGTACTTCTCCAAGTTAGACCTTCATTCTGGCTACCATCAAATCAGGCTCAAGGATGAGGATATTCCCAAAACTGCATTTCGTACTCATGAAGGTCACTATGAGTTCTTGGTAATGCCATTTGGTCTGACAAATGCTCCTTCCACATTTTAGAGCCTGATGAACAACATATTTCGCCCTCTCCTATGGAAGTTCATCCTGGTTTTCTTTGATGATATCTTGGTTTATAGCCGCTCATGGGAGGAACACCTTATCCATGTGGATCAGACATTACAATTGTTGGCACAACATCAACTTTTTGCTAAGCGGTCCAAGTGTTCCTTTGGTCTGATTGAAGTGGAGTATCTAGGACACATTATCTCCAAATATGGCATCAAGGTCGACCCCAAGAAGATTCAAGCAGTTCAGGACTGGCCAAAACCTCACACTCTCAAGGGACTTTGGGGATTCTTAGGGCTTACAGGTTACTACCACAAATTTATTCGTAATTATGGTAAAATAGCAGCCCCCCTCACATCCATGTTAAAGAAGGACTCTTTTACTTGGACAGGGCCCACTGACCAAGCCTTCCTCGAATTGAAGCATGCTATGACCACAACACCAGTTTTAGCCATGCCAGATTTTTCCAAGCCTTTCATCATTGAAAGTGATGCTTTCGGTCATGGCATCGGGGTAGTGTTGATGCAGGAAGGGAGACCCTTGGCTTTCACTAGTAAGGCACTCTCTGATCGTAACTTGGGAAAATCTACATATGCCAAGGAGATGTTGGCAATATTACATGCCGTAACCCATTGGCGACCATATCTCATTGGGCACCATTTCTCCATTAAAATAGACCATCAGAGTCTCAAATACTTCTTGGAACAATGGGTTGCTACCCTAGAACAACAAAAATGGGTTTCTAAACTCATGGGATATGATTACGATATCACCTATAAGAAGGGCAAAGAGAATCTTGTGGCTGATGCTCTCTCTCACCAATTTGAGGCCCTCAGTATGTTATGTGCCATTTCCTCACCGGTTCCTCAATGGATAGATTCCTTATGATAGGAGGTACTTCAGGATGCAGACTTGCAAGCTTTGGTGGCCTCACTCCGTGATGATCCTACTTCATTCCCAGGCTACAATTGGGATGGCCATGACCTACATTATCACCAATACCTTGTTCTTCCTCGCACGTCCCCACTCCATGAGCTTTTCATGAAGGAACTACATATTGCTCCCTCTGTAGGCCATTCAAGATTTCTTAAAACATATGAACACCTCAAGCGCACATTCTTCTGGAAAGGTATGAAATAGGACATCCATGATTTTGTAGCAGCTTGTGATACCTACCAATGGATGAAAGGTGAAATGATACGTTCTCTGGGTACTCTTCAACCCTTGCCCATTCTAGATCAGGTTTGGACTGATATTTCCATGGATTTTATAGAAGGGTTACCTAAATCTGGTGGTAAGTCTATTATTCTCATGGTAGTGGATCACCTTTCAAAGTATGCTCATTTTTGTTCCCTTGGCCATCCTTACACAACCTCCACCATTGCCCAAATATTTCTTGATTCTATTTTTTGCCTTCATGGTATGCCCACCTCCATTGTGTCCGATCGAGACCCAACCTTCACTAGTCATTTTTGGCAAGAATTGTTTAAGTTGTAGGGAACTCAACTCAAAATGAGTTCAGCCTACCATCCACAAATGGATGGTCAAACTGAGATTATCAACAAATGTTTGGAGACCTATCTTCATTGCTTTGCATCAGATCATCCTACTCAATGGGTGAAGTGGCTTCCTTTGGCTGAATGGTGGTACAACACTTCCTATCATACAACAACCAAACTCACCCCTTTTGAGGTCATTTATGGGTGCCCTCCACTCACGCCTTCTTTATACATCCCAAGCAGCTCCAAGGTCCAGGTAGTCGACACTACTCTCAACCAACATACCGATGTTCTCCACCAACTGAAGCAGAATTTGGACATGGCCTAGAATCGGATGCGACAATAGGCTGACCAACATCATTCTGAGCGTAGCTTTGATGTGGGTGATATGGTCTTCCTTCACTTGCAATCATACAAACAATCATCTCTACAACTCCATCGATGCTAAAAACTTGTTATAAAATACTATGGACCCTACCAAGTTCTTCAATGGATTGGTTCCACTACTTACAAATTGGCTCTTCCACCCACCTCCAAGCTCCATCCTATTTTCCATGTTTCCTCTCTCAAGAAAGTTGTGGGCACACAGGTACAGGTTCAGTCAACATTACCAAAATTGGATGAAGAAGGGTCCATATTACTCAAACCTAAACAATTGTTGGATCATCGAACCCGCACTCTCCGCAACCGTACCATCACAGAAGTTCTTGTTCAGTGGCATGGGCTCCAGCTAGAAGATGCTACATGGGAGTCTCTCCATCAGCTCCAGCACCGGTTCCCTCATTTTCAGCTTTGAGGACAAAGCTTTTCGAAGGGGAAGGACATGTTAGGATCCTATCCTAATGCCATTTTGTAATTCTCATTTACTTATGTAATGACCCACTTCCAACGTGGGGGATCCCATTATGATATTATTTTGTAATACTTTGTAATGTATGTGGCAAGTATGGTGCCCTAGCCAAGTGGCGCCATCTCATGTAACCATTTTTATCAAGATTGTAACCGATGGTAGGTAGGAGATTCTAGCTCGAGTGGCATTTTGCATGTAAGCCAACTCTTGAGCCTTTAGGTAGGGTTGCATGAAGTTTTTCTTTAAAATATATGAAGCCATGTACGAATTCATCCTTTTGCAAGCTAATGAAATATTGAAGGAGGTTGCCCCCTCGAAGAGGCCTGCGATTCTGTGTTATTGTGAGATTGTTCCATTTTTGCATTTAATTTTTGCATAGTGTTATTGAGTTATTTGATGTATTTGAGTTATTTTTCAGTATTTTGTGTGAGTGTGCTTATTTTTTATAGTGAGATCCTAACAAATATTTTAAGAAGGTTATTGAAGGAGAAAGGGTTTATATATAAATGAAAGTAGTTATCTTTGATTTGCTAAATAAATAAAAGACTAGTTTGTTTTGTAAATTAAGGGTATGGGTCTTTAATTTATGAAATAAAAGAAAAGGTTTATTTTTATATTAAAGTAGTCTTTGATTTGTTAAATAAATAAAGAATTAATTCGTTTTGTAAATTAAGGGTATGGGTCTTTAATTTATGAAATAAAGGAAAAGGTTTAATTTTAGATTAAAGTAGTTGTCTTTGATTTGTTAAATAAATAAAGAATTAGTTTATTTTGTAAATTAAGGGTATGGATCTTTAATTTATGAAATGAAGGAAAATATTTATTTTCATATTAAAGTAGTTGACTTTGATTTGTTAAATAAATAAATAATTAGTTTATTTTGTAAATTAAGGGTATGGGTATTTAATTTATGAAATGAAGGAAAGGGTTTATTTTCATATTAAAGTAGTTGACTTTGAATTGTTAAATAAATAAAGAAATAGTTCATTTGTAAATTAAGACTATGGATCTTTAATATATAAAATGAAGAAAATGGTTTATTTTCAGATTAAAGTAGTTGACTTTGATTTGTTAAATTAATAAATAATTAGTTTGTTTTGTAAATTAAGGGTATGGGTATTTAATTTATAAAATGAAAGGAAAGGATTTATTTATAGATTAAAGTGGTTGACTTTAATTTATTAAATGAATAAAGAACTAGATGGTTTGTAAATTAAGGGTATGGGAATTAAATTTATAGAACAAGAGAAAATGGTTATTTCTTAATTGAGGGAACCTAGAATGCTTGATTATTAAAGGTATGGGACTTTAACTTGTCAAATACGGGTTGGATGAATTAATTTGATGTAATGTCCCCTTCTAATCAGCTAGTGGGAGCACATTGAGACTAGCCTATACACGGGTTCCCGTAGGCTATGTCATATGGATGAGAGCCTTTGGAGATATTTGAGACAGCTTTTGGATTCTTAGAGCTCAGTTTTGGTGGTCGTTCGGGATCAAATGGAGCTAGGATGCTGGAATTGCTATTTTTAGCAGTGTCGGGTTTTAGGGTTTCTTGCCGAGCGGACAAGGGGATGTTGTTCTACAACGAAATGGGTATCCGAACGGGGTTTCGGTTGGTCAATCGGAGTTTCATAAGGCAGAGTTTTTAAAGCGCAAAGCTTGGCTTTATTAAGTGAATTATTAAATTCATTTTATAAAGTTAAAACTTTATATTATAATTAAAGGGAAAGAAATATGTTTATCCCACATTGAGCGCGCAAAAAAGAGTTTGCCAAGGAGGAGCCTATTTATTCGGTGGCTTGGTCTCATTTTAGACATTCTGGTTTATGTTATTTCTTCTCTTGGAGATTAAGGCCGACGGTTGATATTTCTTCATCGAAAGGGACGAAAACCCCAATCGATAACCCGATGAACGAAACCTCGAAGGACAGATCGGTTCCATTTCAGGGATCGATAGTGTGCATATTGTTGAAGTTCTGAGGACGAAAACCCTCAGTATTGGAGAAGGGAGCTGGACGAAAACCTAGTTCTTGGCTGGTGAATTCACTCAAGATTCACGCTTATGTGATTCAATCAAAGATTCAGAGGTTTATAGTCCATCAGTTGGAGATAATAGCAAATTGGTATGTTTATAATGATATTCTAAAGACATTTATCCATCTAGAATTTCTAAACATTGTTGTTAATTTGTTGATATGAATTAATAAGCTATTTTGATTATGGGTTCTGCATAAAAATCGATTATTCAGTGTTAAATCCATCTGGGTATCATTGCATGTTGTTGTTATTGGCTTCTTTCATTTGGGTATTATTGCATGTTCAAATTAATCCATAGTTATTGCAAAAACACCAAACACAGAACAGGGCAGCTCATTACAGTGGTATCAGAGCTGGTTTTTCCTGCCAGCCTGTTCAGGGTTTCATTGCGAATTTTGTGAAGTCTTCTATCGAAGACAAAATTCTCAGGTTTGATTTGGTGGAAATAATTCTTTGTTTGAAATTATATTGCTTGAAAATTTGCGGAGTATAGAAGATTAGCGAAGTTAGGGTTTGGTTGCCGTTTTCAAATCTAGGGTTTCCAGTTTTTGGGTATTGGTGATTTGAATACCCATTTGGTTGATTTGGGCTTTAAGAGTTCTGGGTATTTTTAATTCAGAGCTCAGGTCATTCTTGCCAGCCTGTGGAAGCCTCAAATTAATTTTAGATTCATGGCATCTATTAATGACTGGACTAAGAGACAACGTGAGTGGGATAAGACCCAGCATGAGATAGAACAGTCCCTCAAAAATTTAGCTGCAATGATGAAAATTTCTCTACCAACAGGTGCTCCTCCGGTCAAGATTGAACCTTTATACACTGAGTTGCCAATACAAGTTGGAATTAAAAGAGATGAGCTTGCTGTCCCAGCAAGAAATGACAAAGGAAAACAGAAGTTGGTAGGTAAAACAGTGGCTTCTGAAGTTTCACAGGATAGAGGACCTCCTCGTATAAGCAGGAACCAGTTGAGGAGAGAGAACAGGTGTCTCACATGTCACCAGACTTGGACATTTGGTCATGTTTGTGGAACCAGTAATGTTAGTAATTTATTGCAGCCACACATAGTTCAGGACAGCGGAACAGTTGAATTTATAACAGATGCTTCATCTCAGGAGGTAAGCAGGATAGAGACTCAAAATGATTTGGGTGGTGATGAGCTGGTAGAAGATGGTTTGTCACAGGTTGAATCCATATCAGATTTTCAGGATGACCTGGTTAAGGAATATTTTGATGATAATAGTGATGGGGCAAAAATTGTGGGTTTACATGCAGAACAATCCATTGACAGTTATGGGATTTCTTACAGCAGGTTGAGTAGCCATTTGTCTGTGCATAATGATGACAATTATGATGTTCCTGAAGATCCTAAGTACGATGAATTGGAAACCCATGATGATTCTTCTTTGAGTTCAGAGGTAGAGAGGATCAACAGGGTGTTGGATGGTGAACCGGATAACCCACAGGTCCCAGGATTGGAGAGCGGAGATGAATTTCCTTGTGATCATGGTACTATTTTTGATGAAGATGAAGTTAATTCATCTTGTGGGTCCACTTCCGAAGAGATGTACAATGGAAGTAAGAAAGTGGAGAATGCTGATTTGGTTGCTAAATCAGCAATTGTTGACGACTCTTGGGTTGAGAATGAATCAGTTATAACTTCGATACACGAAGTTGGCGAATGTAGTGTTAAAAGGAATGCTGATTCTGATCATTATGCCAAAGATGGTAAATCAGAAACTTTATTGTGTGCTGCTGATCACAATCCAGAACTTGATACAATGCAAAGTTGGAAGGATAAGTTGCAGGTTACAGAAGAGAAGATTGTCCAAACATTAACCCATTTGGATAGCACACACAACTTTGTTGAATATCTTCTGTGGACAGCTCAGCTCAAAGATAGGCAGATAGGGTTGATTGATGTCTCCTCTGTTGAAAGCGTGCAAACTATTAAGGTAGAAACTATCAAGCATGCTTTGGAGAAAATAAAATCTGATTACTTGCAATTGTTATCCGATAGGGATTTGGCTATCCAAACTGCAGAAAAGATGTACCAAGAACTCACCAAAAAGGAGAAGATAATTAACAAACTTAACCTTGAGTTAAGTTTTGTTCACAAAGAAGAAAATTGGTCAATCTGTTACAACCACTCAGAAGGAACAGCCCGAGTATGATGTTGATGCAGGTTCATTTCCTTGTGTTATGATTGGCGAAACATCTCCTGACTTCTATGTGCAGAATGTTGAGAGTTGTAGCACAGGTGATTGTATAGACCCTTCCATGGAACCAGTTGGTGAAGTTCAGATGGATTGTATAGTGAGGTATGCTCATAGTTTTTCTTTCAGTCCACATGTTGATGATTTGACCATGTCATATATGAATGGGAAGAAGGGTTGGTATAAGGAGTTATATGTATCACCTTGGCATGAGGTGCTCTTCCCTATAGTGGTAGAATCAGTTTCTTGTTGGGTTCCTCGTTTGTCAGTCCAGAATGGGTACTCCGTTGAGTTGCAGAATAATTCAGTTGTAGTCAGAGTGGCACAACAGAAATTATTAAATTTCGGGAATGACAAAATCCCTATTTGGCTATGGGATCCAGGAATTCCTCTGAGGGATGGATTGTTTTATAGAGTGGCAGAGCTCGACAGAGTTATCGGGGCCGGTTGTATCGGTTTGGTGACAGAGCTTGATAGTGTTTTCAGTTTCTGGGATGACAGTTCAGGGCAGTGTCTTCATCATGAGACATTCTTCAGATTTATTTGGGATCCTGGCATACAGATCATATTGCTTGAGGACAAGCAATATTTGGGAAGGGCGGACTGTAATGTCCCCTTCTAATCAGCTAGTGGGAGCACATTGAGACTAGCCTATACACGGGTTCCCGTAGGCTATGTCATATGGATGAGAGCCTTTGGAGATATTTGAGACAACTTTTGGATTCTTAGAGCTTAGTTTTGGTGGTCGTTCGGGATCAAACGGAGCTAGGATGCTGGAATTGCTATTTTTAGCAATGTCGGGTTTTAGGGTTTCTTGTCGAGCGGACAAGGGGATGTTGTTCTACAACGAAATGGGTATCCAAAACAGGTTTCAGTTGGTCAATCGGAGTTTCATAAGGCAGAGTTTTTAAAGCGCAAAGCTTGGCTTTATTAAGTGAATTATTAAATTCATTTTATAAAGTTAAAACTTTATATTATAATTAAAGGGAAAGAAATATGTTTATCCCACATTGAGCGCGCAAAAAAGAGTTTGCCAAGGAGGAGCCTATTTATTCGGTGGCTTGGTCTCATTTTAGACATTCTGGTTTATGTTATTTCTTCTCTTGGAGATTAAGGCCGACGACTGATATTTCTTCATCGAAAGGGACGAAAACCCCAATCGATAACTCGACGGACGAAACCCGAAGGACAGATCGGTTCCATTTCAGGGATCGATAGTGTGCAGATTGTTGAAGTTTTGAGGACGAAAACCCTCAGTATTGGAGAAGGGAGCTGGACGAAAACCTAGTTCTTGGCTGGTGAATTCACTCAGGATTCACGCTTATGTGATTCAATCAAAGATTCAGAGGTTTATAGTCCATCAGTTGGAGATAATAGCAAATTGGTATGTTTATAATGATATTCGAAGACATTTATCCATCTAGAATTTCTAAACATTGTTGTTAATTTGCTGATATGAATTAATAAGCTATTTTGATTATGGGTTCTGCATAAAAATCGATTATTTAGTGTTAAATCCATCTGGGTATCATTGCATGTTGTTGTTATTGGCTTCTTTCATTTGGGTATTATTGCATGTTCAAATTAATTCATAGTTATTGCAAAAAAACCAAACACAGAACAGGGCAACTCATTCCATTTGAGTGGAACCTCTGATCTAGTTGCATTGTTGACCGACTCTCTTGGGTTGATGAGACGGGAAATACAAATAATGATTTTATGATATCAACTATGCAATAGATGGTTAAATGCTTGATTTAATTGTATAGTTGCAATTTGGAAAAGAAAAGAGTAAATTCATTTAGAAGCATGTCTATCATGGAACCATGAGTGCCCATATCCCCTACACCCCTCAAATGATCAATGGAAGCTCAGTTAGACCAAGGAGGCAATTGGAACCAATGTACTGATTTGATTCTACTTATAATGATTTCTTATGTTTAAATAGAATAGTCATGTGGGGAGATTTCCCCTGATGAAATTGATGTAATATATTATTCTTTAAAATGTATAGAGGATTTACCATGCTTATTTATATGTAATAATTGTTCAATTATTGGAAGATGAACCTTTAAATTACTGTTTGAGTTATCTATAGATGCATTTGAATCCCTTTCAATTATTGTTTATATTCTTTGAATTTATACCTCCTTCCTTGTATCTTTGCTTGTTCTATAGAATTTTTTGTTAGATTTAGTATCTTACTTATCTTTGTTTTCCTTGCTAAAACAAAATAAATTTAAGTAAATAGTTCTAGGGTGAACTTAGAGGATGACTTGAGGGGTTAAGACCCCATTAGGGTGAACATGGTAGACCTAAGGGATTAAGACCCATTACGGAGAATGATAACTAAACTAGGAAAGACTACATCTAAGTTAAGATAGCTTGTCGTGGAGATGATATGGATAGCTTAACTCACAATACGTGTAGCATACCTACACAGACTGACTTATGTATGGTATGGTGATGGGCTTATACCTTCGATTGGTTGAAGGTGATAAGTTTAGCTCATCAAGAATGATGAGAAGGATAAACTTATTTGCGGTAACACATAATACACCTACATAGATGAATTTGTGTTAGGGTATTTAGTGATATGTAGCTCTTCAGGAAAACTTAGGAGTTTACAAACAAATAGTCCAATTAGGAACAGGATAGGGGTTTATGAATCATTTTCCTTAGTAAAAAAAAAAATTCTTTCTGTGTGTTTTCTTGTAGTTAAATTTTGGGTCATTACATGGAGTTACCTCATAGTCACTAAATATTTCAATCTAACTCTTTGTTATGTCAAGGATACTCTTCACTATGGCATTCAATATGTAGGCATTGCTCCCATTTATTTGTGAGGATATTTAGATACATATTGGGTTAATGACCTTGATGAATGGAAATCTACTTTTGCATGTGTTTTATCTTGGTTCTCAGCTTGTTTATTGGTATTTTAAGAAGCAAGACCTTTTGCATTGCCTTCTACAAAGGTAGAGTATTGTAGTTCTACTCGTTCTTGAAAGCATTTGATGTGGACAAAGATGTTTCTTGAATAGTTGGATCTTCCTCCCAAGGGCTCCACCACTCTTTTTTTTTGTGATAACTAAGTCACTATCAAGTTGATTTGTAGTCTAATTTTGCACTAGCAAACCAAGCACATTAAGCTTCAGATGCATAGGTTAAGGAGCTTCATTTCTACATGTAACTTCTTCTAGTGTATGTGGCTTCAATAAACCAACTTGCAGACATCTTTATGAAAGTTATTCTTGAGGTTACTTTCACTTGATTGTGACTATACATTGAAGTGCGAGAGCTTCCATTAAGAGGGAATATGTGGTAATGTATTTTCTCTTAACCCCTTATTTTAGCTTAAGAGAAATGTTAGAATGTGTAATCTTCACTTATTGGCCATGACCCCTTATTTTCGCTTAAAAGAAATGTTGAAATGTGTAATCGTCCCTTAATAATTGGCATTTTATTTTGTATTTTATGAATTGGTCCATGAACCTATATAACACCTTGTTTGATGATCCATATAACAATCATTACTTAGTCCTCTCTTTCGAAGTTGGGAATTAATGGATTCCCTCTTGTGGTTAGATTGAAATACATCTGTGAGTGGGATCGTTGAACGAATTTCCAGCAACTGGAAATTATTTGAATGAAATGTCTAGTTGGACCCAAACACTTGTCTCCTAAATTCAATAGCTCGATAGGTATAGATATTCGAGGAAGCGATTCATGCTTAATATTCCTTCCAAAGTGGAAGGAGGGACCATCGACTTCCCATAATTCCTTAAGCGGGACCCCCTACATTTTAGTGTTAAGAAACAGGCAAGAAATGAGGTCCCGTCATGTGGGTGCACTCTTTTCGTTGGTCTTGGTGCCTTCGGCAGTGGACTGTGGTACATACGTATTGGAGACTTTTCTTTTAAATTGGAACGAATGCATGAGTTCGAGGGAGGAACTGGGATTTCAGAATCTCTGGGTTTCGTTTTCTAGTTCAGAATGGTGAGTGGGAATTCCCTCAATGTCAGCTCGGTTCCTCCCCAGGCAAGTTTCTCTTCTCTTCTGTTTTTGACAGTGTGCGTGAGGTTGACGCATAAGAATGCTGCAAAGTTTTGGGTACATACAGTCTAATGCATCCATGTTTATGCCTGTTAAAGGGTAGAAAAATTGAGTTGTGTTGATGATGTAGAGAGTTGCATATTTACATAATTGGGTTCTTTATTTATCCATTCTGAAAACTAAGCAGGGGACTAGAGGTACCTAGTGTTTTCCTCTGTGTTTGAACTGTTGTGTACAAGTACAAATTAAATATTAAATAGTGATAAATTGATGGCATTAACTTGGGTTGTTTGAAAACACAAGGGGAAGCTTTCACAATTATGTAAGAACCGAGGTTAAAGAGCCTGACAATACTCTCACTTTCTAATGTTGGCGGTTTGCTAAGTCAAAGGCCAGGTGGTGCAGAGAAAATGGTCGGTGTGTATATCTCTTGGGAGATGGTAGAACTAAAAACTATCATGTACAATAATATGTCGTGGACTTGTTGAAGGTATGGTCCCTAGGATGATATTAGTCTATATGAATTCAAGTAAACAAGTCTATCAGGTGGGGACGTTTCAGGTCAATGATGTTGATTGTATTGACCTCCCTATGATGTTAATGTAATTCTATGTTGAAAACCCACAACATATGTAAAAGTTTTGGAGTGAAACGAGATTAAGATTTAGACTTTGTTACATCTACACTAATGCATAGCTAAAAGCTTGTTCAAAATCTAGTTAAGGCCTACAACTGAAGTCTAGTCCTTGCTTTTCGGCTACCAATCTGTCAGATATTAGTGTTGTGAGAAGATATACACTAAGAGGTTCTAACTAAGCAACTGCTCTGCATGTAAATTATGTTCTGGGAGAAATAAACTAGATTTACATCGTAAAAACTGACTACCTAAGTAATGTAAAGTGTTGAAGGATATAAAAGCTGATGAAAAAGTTCCAATATTTTGACTCACGTAAGACTAAAGAAAACAAGAAGAGATGGTATTTGAAATAGTTAGCAAACATGTATATGCTCTGGCATAGCTATATATGTATATATAGTTTACAAGTTCTGCTGAAGAGTTATTTATATGGAGCATTTGTCCTACTCGTTATGTTTGTGTTTTGTGTTTACCTGAAACTGGTTCCGTCAAACTATGTATGATTTAAGATTTTAATTAGTAGTATTACACCGAACAGTATTATTAGAGTCCACCTTATTGTGGGAGTACTTACCATAAAACAGAGATGATGCAGCGCATCCAGCTGTTAGCCAAATAAAGCATGGTTGTGCTTAGGATGTATGGACTATTAATACTGTCATTAAGCGTTTATACTTAAGGAAGTGTCATATATCAGGTAAATGAAATTTATCAATTGGACAGGCTGGAAAAGGTTCAAGGTTTTTTTTTATTCTACTGAGTTGGATTGTAATCATGCTTGAGTTGCAGGATTATGCAGAAGAAGACGTTAAGGAGGTAAGAACTGGAAATGATTGGCTTCCTGTTACATCATCACGGAATGCAAAATGGTGGTACTCTGCATTTCACAACGTCACTGTTATGGTTGGTGCTGGCGTACTCAGCTTACCCTACACTATGGTATTTTTAGGATGGTAGGTATATGTGTTACGGGATTTTAAAAAATAATAGTTTTCTTAAACAAGAGTAAATCTGCAATACTTATGTTCAGATCATTCTTAAAAGCAAACTTTTATCAAACGGAAAATTTTGAAATTGTCTTGATCACATCCATTCACTCCGCAGTGATCTCCACAAGATATTCGAAAATAACATTGGGTTCTAGTTGCATGTTTTCTCTGGGTTACATATGCTTTCTGTAACAGAATAATTGATAGTTCGTTTCCTTATGAAAGATTTTTGGCTATTGCTGTACATATTATAAAATATTTGACATTATTTGATGTTATTTTTATGCTGGATTCATATGTAGGGGCCCCGGCATAACGCTGCATATTCTTTCTTGGATGATTACATTATATACACTCTGGCAACTGGTTGAAATGCATGAAATAGTTCCAGGGCGGCGATTTGATAGGTACCATGAGTTAGCACAATATACACTAGGCAAAAGGCGTGGCCTGTGGATTCTTGTTCCCCTGAATTTGACTGTCGAAGTTGGTGGGGACATAGTTTATATGGTGACTGGAGGACAGTCATTGAAGAAGTTTCATGAGACAACATGCCACAGTTGTAAGAGAGTGAGGAAGACCTACTGGATCCTCATTTTTAGCTCTGTCCATTTCTTGTTAGCACAATTGCCCAATCTTAACTCTGTGGCATGGGTTTCTGTGGCAGCAGCAGTTATGTCTCTGGGGTAATCTTTCTCTGTATCCATTTAAAAAAAAAAAAAAAACTATATTTATTGGTTGGCATCCATAAACGAAGCTCATTTTGTCATTTATTATGCTTTTGTTAGTTAGATGTAAATTGGGAATTAGCCTTGTATCATCATTAAACGTGGTGAAATTATCTGGCTTGTTCACTAAAACTAAAATATAAAGTTATGGAAGTAACCTTTGATATGGACAGACTCAGCAAGCTAGATGCAAATTAATGCTCTATCATGGCATTGCTTCTTAAAGTCTCATTGTTCTACATTTACCATGACAAATGAAATAACTTAGTATATAAAAAAAAATTAGTGTACAGGTTTTGTGCTTTGACCTTGTTTCTGCTAACTGAAAATTTTGTTACTGTGGTTTTTGTGCAGCTACTCTACTGTTGCTTGGGATGCCTCTCTTTATCATGGTCAACTAGAAGATGCAAGCTATGATTATTTGCAGACAACACCAGCAAACACTGTATTTCGTGTGTTCAATGCTTTGGGAGTGGTTGCCTTTGCATATGCTGGACACAATGTAGTTCTGGAGATTCAAGCTACTATTCCTTCATCACCGGAAAAGCCATCTAAGATTCCTATGTGGAGGGGCGTTATTGTTGCATATTTTGTAACGGCTATTTGTTACATTCCGGTAGCTGTAGTTGGGTACTGGGCCTTTGGTCAGTCTGTTCAAGAAAATTTGCTATTGACACTCAAGAAACCAGACTGGCTTATTGCAGCAGCAAACATGATGGTGGTTGTACATGTCATTGGAAGCTATCAGGTTTATTCCTCTTTGTTTTGTTTACACAGTGTTTGAGCTATATTATAAAGGAACCAGAATTTTGGATTGTGAATCTTAATTTTTTTCGTTTTGGCATTATTATATCCTTTGTGATAGTTTTCTTCACGGATAACAGTTTGTGATGACTTTTGTTTACATGCCAAGGTATGGTCTGCTGCTCACTCTGCGTACAATTGCAGGTTTTTGCTATGCCAGTGTATGATATGATTGAAACAGTGCTGGTAAAAAAATTGAACTTACCTCCAGGATTCTGGCTTCGGTTAGTTGCTAGATCTTCCTATGTTGGTAAGTCAAATTGGTTGTATCAAATATTTTCAGTTCTGATTAGAAGATTATCATTTTTGCATCTCCAAGCTTACTCTAAAGTACATCCTTACCTGAGTTGCAGGCTTCACATGTTTCACTGCTGTCACATTTCCTTTCTTTGGGGATTTGCTTGGTTTCTTTGGAGGCCTTGCCTTTGCACCAACCACTTATTTTGTAAGTTCTGCAACTGCCTTACCTTTCTCATATTTCCCATATACATTCTTCATATTTTGATAGGATGCCAGGGATTAGAAAGGGCTGGGAAATAATTAATACAATTGGCTCTCTTAATGGAAGTGGCTATAAAAGTAAGAACCATAATACAGACTAAAGTAAACCCCTTCCCGCAATTCTTATTTTTCCTATTGTTGAACTAAGTGGTTAAAAATGCTTTGCTACAGTTACCTTGTATCTTTTGGCTTATCATCCGTAAGCCGAAAAGATTCAGCATAGCTTGGCTGGTTAACTGGGTGAGTCTTCCACACTTATTGAAGAAATTCATCCTATCTAGTTCATGTGTATTTCTGTATGTGGGCTTTTGTGCGCATCTAGTTTTTGTATGACAAAAAAGAATAGAATGAGATATGTAAAAGTTCAAATACAGGACGTATAGAGAAATGGGTTTGTTTGAATATTATATGTTATTTCAGATTCCTAACCAGAGCATTTTGTGCAGTTTTGCATCTATTTTGGAATTTTGCTGATGATAGTGTCAACAATTGGAGGCTTAAGAAACATCATTGTTGATGCATATACATATGACTTCTATCAGTAAAAGTCGATGGATGTGGAACAAAAGTTTATATTCCTGATGACGACCACGCCACAATTCACTTGTTCCTCCACACGATTCTCTTCAATATTGCTCTGAAGATGTGCATGCCAAAATTGTAGGAATTGATCTTCTTTACAAAATTTCGTCTGTTCAATTTGGAATCAATGAAAGTGAGTATATATAAATATATGGTGTAGCAACCTGGATGACAGACTAGGAGAATAAGCTGAGTGTATACATGGCCTTTCACCTTTCTGTATCTATATGCATTAAAGGTGAAAGAATATTAGAATATAGAACAACCTAAAAAGGCATTACATTGTATATTAGATTTGTAGAAGGGAGAATACTGGATGAAGAAAGTGTTCCACTAAATTTGTTCAAAGACATTTTTGTCGTTTGCTTGTACCTGAGTGCATATTTTCACACATTTCTTGTTAAACATTCTAAATACTCATAATTGTAGAATAATAATAATGATAATCAATGAAACGGAAGTTTTTTTTTTTTAACATAAAATTTGGGCTTTATTTTTTAATTTAAAATATGTTTAAATGCAAATTTAGTCGTAAAAATAGAAAAATAAAAAAATAAAGAAAATGAGAATCAATAATTTTATAATATAAAATGTTTATTTTTATTTTGAGTTTTGGAATTTTTTTATAAGTCAAACCATAATTTAAAAAAAAATATATATATATATATATATATATATATATATATATTTAATTAATTAATTATCAAAGTATTAAGTAGTGAAAAATATATTTATTCATTATCAACAAAATAAATATAAACTTTAGAACAATATCCTTATTTAAAGAGCCTCTACAACGTACAAATAGACCATTATCAAGTTCATACACCAAAAACTATTATTATCTAATCTTGACACATAAGGACACCAAGTTAAACACTAGTAACCATTTGCTAACCCAAAAATAATTTACATTATATCCAAAGAAGGGTCTTGATGAGGACTACTCAAGGATGATACTATAATAAGAAACCTAGAAGACCTTTTCCTAAGGGAGGGCTAGATTGGAGAAATAAACATATGGCATCTAGAATAGACAACTTATAGTTGCCCAAAGGATTATTTGTGGCCAAATCTAGAACCATCATCACTCAAGGATCCATGACCAAAATTTTTACAACAATTCATTAGAGAAGAACACCTCCATTTTTGTAAACCAAATATCTAAAATGAATATTCCTCTAGTCACTTCAATAAGAAGATCATAATGACATCCATTGTATGAACTATTTATTTTCATTTTTTAAGCTTTCTCGGGTGGAATTGGAAATCAAAGACAATCAACCAAGATACTCATAGGAGGAACCACTAATGTTTGGAGAATACTAAGTTTATGTTTCAAGACCAAGTTGTCAATAACATTGCATAGCTTTTCTTCCACCTCCTCACCATAACACTTAACCCTAGTTCATGGGACAAACATGCCATCCTTGACAAGTACCTCACAATGCATTTCATCTTATTTCTATCAATTTTGATCATAATCTCTAGATCTCCTTCTAAAATGCATTCATCATATACTTAGATCAGTTTTTTAGTATTATATCCTTTTAGGATAAATTTGGCCAAATTTATAGTAGACGTTTTTTGGTTTCTTTGTGCATTCCAGCACTTGGTGGTTGCTTATGAGCTATGCTCTTAGCAAGACAAAAATGGAAAATTGCTTCAAGAAACGAATAAAATGGCCAAAAAATAAACTTGCTTGCTAGAGCACAATCAATATCACTAACTCTAAGGGAAGAGGACAAAGGTCATATACATTGATAACAATATCTAAATATGGATTTCTTGCCTTATTTCATATGAAGAACACAAGCTTATACTGAGAGGGGGGTGAACAATATAAGACCACTTTTTACTTTCTTTCCAAATCAATATCAATTAATGTCCTTAATTGCAATAACAAAATATAGCAGTGTGCATTAATAACTCAGATAACAGTAGTAAGCAAGATCACAAGTCACCACACACAATTGAGACACCAGATTTAACTTGGTTCCCCCAATGTGGGGTACTCCACCAGATAATATCCTTATAATATTTCACATAGAATTAAGGATCCTTATCTAATACAATGATATCTTTGATATATTCAAAGCTAGGCAATAACAAGTTCACACAAAACTTGTCCAAATCTGAATAACAAACTCACACAAAACTTGTCCAAAACTAAATAACAAGCTCACACAGAACTTGTCCAAAACTGAATAACAAGCTCACACATAACTTGTCCAAAACTAAATAACAAGCTCACACAGAATTTGTCCAAAATTGAATAACAAGCTCCAATAGAACTTGTCCAAAACTGAATAACAAGCTCACACATAACTTTTTCAAATATGAATAATAAGCTCACACAGAACTTGTCCAAAACTAAATAACAAGCTCACACAGAACTTGTCCAAAACTGCTCTAGCAAGCTCACCAAGAACTTGCCCAAATATGCTCTAACAAGCTCACCAAGAACTTGCCCAAATCTGCTCTAGCAAGCTCACCAAGAACTTGCTCAAATCTGTCCACAAATTTGTCCCAAAACTATCCCAAAACTGTCCACAAAGCTGTCCCAAAACTGTTCACAAAGCTTTCCCAAAACTGTCCACAAAGGCCTTCTTAAGGGCTCAATAAATCATGCACAAGTAGCACTCAAATCTCATCCACAAATCTATCAAGGCAAATATCAAAGATGAACTCAACAATGAATGTAAATGTACTCTTCAATGGATGACAACAATGATCCACAATGATCTTAACTCAACTCAACTCAAATCAACTGATAGAAGCATAAAGATAATTTTTAGAGACTCAATATGTTCTAAGCTCAATCTCAACTCAACTCAACTCAAATCAATCTCAACTCAACTCAAGTCAACTCATAGAAGCATAAAGAGAATTGTTAGAGACTCAATATGTTCTAAGCTCAATCTCAACTCAAATCAAAATTATGGAATAGTTTGTTTCATAGAACTTGACCAATCAGCTCACACAATCACTTGACTAGGCTCAATCAACTCAACTCAACCAATCACCACAATGGACTACTCTTTCTCACAAAAACCCTAGTCCAAGCATGTATCAACCAACTCAAATATTTCCAACAATGCTCAACCATAAATCTCACATAACAATGATACTTATGTTCTTTTCTAATTCTTTCACAACCAATGGGCTTCAACAACTATGCTTATAAAACAAGGTTTAAACACAACTCTCAAACCAGAAAACCTTGAAGAATTTAACCAACCACTTTCAAAAAGGAAACCACAATCAATCCTTTTCACTCCAATGATATTTCAGAAATCAACCACCATAAACAATCAATAGGAGAATGCGCCCATACCTTTTTGATGCCAAGAAGTTATCCACAAAATCTGTCACACTAAACACAACTTTCCTTTCCAATCTCAATAAGGGTTAGTGGACTTCAAATAATAATCACAAGATAAACATAACTCAATTTACACCTTTTTACTCCAACTTAATAAACACATCCACCAAAGTCCTTTTTAATAAAACCCTTATCAAAAATAATAATCAACAAGGCTCTCAAAAATATCTTTTTACAATTCCTTATTTCTCCTAAATCTTAATTTTCAATTTCATGAATATCAAAATAAATCAACTCATCCACCTCTGAAATAATAATCACAGTCCTTATAAAAATAAAGTTTAATTAAAAACTTTAATTATTCCTTAACCACCTTATAACTCCTATCCTAGGGCATCAACAAAATTAATTAGAGCAAAATGTAATTACCTCCACAAGGGGATTCAAACCCCTAACTTGCACACACCGCGAGCACCTTAGATGCGGCTAAGGTTGCCACACGAGCTAGCCACTCGTTCAAAAATAAAAGGCACGACGTGCCTTAAGTCCTTCCTCCCTTCCACACAAACCAAAAGCACTTCGAGCGCTTTCCTTCCAATGCCTTCGAATGTAGTCAAGGAGATTCGAACCTTGATGTAAAGCGCTGCCACACACCTTAACAAAAATCCAATTGCCAATGCGCCACTCTGCCCATAATATCTTAGGCTTTCGACCAACCTTGAATTTATTCGGTCTCCCTTTTCAAAATGATTTTTGCACGAGCTCTCTTCGGATGCTAGCCAACGATTAACATAAGCAAGGATGAATTTCAAATGAACCTTAGGATCCCCATTTATATAGTCTTCTCCTCATTTTCGATGACGTTGGCGCATTATTGATTTTCCCTCTTTCTTTAGATGTCGGCGCTAACTTTAATTTTAATTTTAAAATTTAAATTTAAATTTTAAATAATTAAAATTTAAACTAAATATTTAAAATTAAATATCTCCATCACCGGGGCACCTTTTTCGATGAAACAAAAGGCCAACCTAGGTTTTAAGAAAAACCCATTTCAAATATGCCATCCATGGTTTTAAATAAAACATTTTATTTTGCTTGCCTTGGTTTTCACAAAAACCCTGAATTTATCCATGCTTTCCAAAATATCACTTGCCCATCAAAACTTAATTGTGATCTTGTAACTAAAATACTTGAACACTTGCAATATAAAACACATAGACACAAAGGGATTGCCCAAAATAATGAATTTTTTTATATATATTGACTCTTGCAATACAGATTTGCAATATTTCAGATTGCCCCAAGTAGCTTGGGTACAATGTTACAATATTGGCCTCAATGTGATACAAATTTCTCCTTGGGAGTTCTCCCGATATTTCACAATGTACAATGCTCTCCTCGTATCCAGTTACAGCTTCAAAGGGTGAGTGGGATTTGGTATCCAGCACGGGACCACTCCGGCTTCAGCAGCCTATCCAAGATGCCTGTTACCTGCACACATGCAAACCAACAGAGGGGATTAGTAGCACCCACATATTCAAGCGATACATACAAATGCTACACATAAACCTATTACTAATATGGATGAAAAAGCAGATAACACTAAACAATTAACAAATAGAACCTTGCTTAATACTCAAATCGCTAATCTTTGTTGATGAAACCCGTTTCTGTTCTCGGGACTATGAAACCGCGAAAGCGCGTTTGTGGGCTGGAAACCATGGACCTGCGGTTGTGAAATCGTGGATGCGTGTTCTCGACTGTGGAACCACGGATGGGCGATTTTGACTGAATAATAGATTGCCTCGAAATCCGAGCCAACGGTTAGATTTTGGCTTGCGCCCTCGATTTCTCGTTGGGTCCAGATCTAATTCGATAGCCTGTCGGTATGCAAATTCAGCTCCCTCTGTTTGGTGGATTGATGGTGCCTTTATAGGTTGATTGGGGCTTTGGAGGGGAATGTGAGGTGGCAAGCCTGATTTTCCAAGTGGCAAATCTAGACTGCCAGGTGGAAGGGGCAGTTACAGTGAGTCACTCAGTGTGGCTCACTTAACTGGGGTGATGTGGCTCCAAGTGGAGTGGTATGTGGGATGTTGTTTTATGTGAAGGGACAAGGGGACAACAACAAGGGAGTTGTGGCATGGGTGTTGGGAATTTGTCTCATGTGCAAGGACAAAGGGGACATGAGTGGGTAAGATGTGGCATGGATGTTGGATGAAGTGTCCAGGACACATGTCCAATGGGTAGACAGGGTATCCTAGGGTGATTTTCCTAATTAAATAAATTAGGAAAGTATAATGATGTGCAGGATTTTATATCCCTAAGTTAGAACTTAGGCATATATCTTTATTATGCAGGATTGTGGTGTGCAATGTGGGTGAAGTGTACATGAATTAATATACCTAAGTTTATACCTAGGCATATATTTTATTATGTAAAATTATGTGGTGAGTTGTAAATGCCTAGATTTTGGTGTCTACAAATGCCCATTTTTGTACCGTGTTGTGTAAAGCACAATGTGGTGCAAAAACAAATGACACTTGTCTTTATTGGATGCATGGACTCAAATCTTCTCGACACACAAGAATGGATGATTACTTTTCATTTTGATTTTTGTTTTTTTGCTTACCCCCTCAATTGGAGAATGGGTAAAGGATGAAACCCATGAGCCGATTAACCAAATGTGGATGATGAAAGGATGTGGTTGATTTAATGATTTGAATGTGATGCAAATTTATGTCATTTTGACCAACTTGATGCCCCAAGTTTGGGATTTTGTGTGTTCTTGCGAATTTGCCTTTGGTTTCATTGATGTGCAAAATATGTGGTAAAATATTTAACCACATTTGGAGTTCTTGTTCCACTTTGACTTTAGAAATTCCTTCCAAATGATGGGTTCAAGAAACTAGTCGTTCGGGAATTTGATACTCAAGTGATTTCTGATTTTACCAAATTGTGTTTGGTTGTTTTCCGCTTTTGACCCAACGAAAGGGCTTGAAGGATAACCTTGTGAAAATCTGTTATGGACACATCTAAGCTCAAATATTTAGGGATATAGCTAATTTAATGTCATAGTGATTTGATGTTGAATGTTTGAATGAGTTTCCTTATGGTGAGCTACCCATCCGATCGGATTGCATGGATTGCTAGTCACTGCAACCGCTAGGTGTATAGGGTAATCCACTAGATACAAGGTTCACTTGAGATGATGATGATGCTAGATGATGATGATGATGAAATGGATGTTTTGTTTTTGTTTCAACCGTGATATTGTCCATTGTTGATAATTGTGCACTTCTATCCCTTGGAGCAGTCCAACCTTATGGCTTTCTTAGGGAATTGAGATGATAACAATTCATTTTTTGCATGAGGTGAATCACTTTTCAAGGGCCTTATGGTAACCTATCCATCCTATTGAATTGCATGGATTGCTAGTCGCTACAACCGCTAGGTATATAGGATAAGTTACTATATACAAGGATCACTTGAGGCTAAGTGGAAGAAGGAAATGTACACCTCTATCCCTTGAAGTAGTCCAGTCGTATGGCCTTCTTAGGGAGTTGAGATGGGGGCACTTCTATTCTTTTAGAAGCCTATTGAATTTGTTTTTGAACAAAGGAATTGAGGTACCTTTAGATTTTTTTTTGAAAACCGTAGACTTGCGGTTATTTTGGCGAAAAACGCGGATTTGCATTTTCCTTTATGAAACTGCGTTTTTGCGCCTCAAAACATGGGTTTGTGTTTTTGCGCGTTGCGGAAAACGTGGGCGCGCATTTTTGCCGCTACGGAAAACGCAAAACGCGAGTGCGCGTTTTTCGCCGCTACGAAAAACACAAAACGTGGGCGCGTGTTTTTCGTCACTACGAAAAACACAGGCACACATTTTTTGTCACTAAAAGTGGTTATTTATAGGCTATTTTTGTTTTCAAAATCATTCTACCAATTGTCATTTGTTTATTGGCTAAAGTGATGAGTGAGATGGAGGTTGGCAAGGGGAGCGGTGGTGGTGGCTCGGCTGGAGCGGAAGTTGGCGGCCGGTTTGCAGAGGTAGGTGATTTGGCCTTTATTTTTTGTTTTGGGTTTGTTTTGCTTGTTTGAAAACTAAGCGGGGCTGGTAAATTATTATTGTTTGCTCATTAAGCGGGGCTGACAATGAACTTGTTTTTTTTTGTATTACCATGTATAGGTAAATCTACATACGCCAAGGAGATGTTGGCAATATTACATACCATAACCCATTGGCGATCATATCTCATTGGGCACTATTTCTCTATTAAAATAGACCATCAGAGTCTTAAATACTTCTTGGAACAACGGGTTGCTACCCTAGAACAACAAAAATGGGTTTCTAAACTCATGGGATATGATTACGATATCACCTATAAGAAGGGTAAAGAGAATCTTGTGGCTGATGCTCTCTCTCGCCAATTTGAGGCCCTTAGTATGTTATGTGCCATTTCCTCCCTGGGTCCTTAATGGATAGATTCCTTACGACATGAGGTACTTCAGGATGCAGACTTGTAAGCTTTGGTGGCCTCGCTCCGTGATGATCCTACTTCATTCCTAGGCTACAATTGGGATGGCCATGACCTGCATTATTGCCAATGCCTTGTTCTTCCTTACACATCCCCACTCCGTGAGCTTTTCATGAAGGAACTCCATACTGCACCCTTTGCAGGACATTTAAAATTTCTTAAAACATATGAACGCCTCAAGTGCACATTCTTTTGGAAAGGTATGAAAAAGGACATCCATGAATTTTTAGCAGCTTGTGATACCTACCAATAGATGAAAGGTGAAATGGTATGTTCTTCGGGTACTCTTCAACCCTTGCCTATTCCAGATCAAGTTTGGACTGATATTTCCATGGATTTTATAAAAGGGTTACCTAAATCTGATGATAAGTCTATTATTCTTGTGGTAGTGGATTGCCTTTCAAAGTATTCTTATTTTTGTTCCCTTGGCCATCCTTACACAGCCTCCACTGTTGCCCAAATATTTCTTGATTCTATCTTTCGCCTTCATGGTATGCCCACCTCCATTGTGTCCGATCGAGACCCAACCTTCACTAGTCATTTATGGAAAGAATTGTTTAAGTTGTAGGGAACTCAACTCAAAATGAGTTCAGCCTACCATCCACAAATGGATGGTCAAAATGATATTGTCAACAAATGTTTGGAGACCTATATTCGTTGCTTTGCATCAGATCATCCTACTCAATGGGCGAAGTGGCTTCCTTTGGCCGAATGGTGGTACAACACTTCCTATCATACAACAATCAAACTCATCCCTTTTGAGGTCATTTATGGGCACCCTCCACTCACACCTTCTTCATAAATCCCAAGAAGCTCCAAGGTCCAGGTAGTCGACACCACTCTCAGCCAATATACTGATGTTCTTCGCCAACTGAAGTAGAATTTGGACATGGCCCAGAATCGGATGTGACAACAGGCTGACCAACATCATTCTGAGCGTAGCTTTGATGTGGGTGATATGGTCTTCCTTCACTTGTAGCCATACAAACAATCATCTCTACAACTCCATCGGTGCCAAAAAATTGTTGTAAAATACTATGGACGCTACCAAGTTCTTCAATGGATTGGTTCCACTGCTTACAAATTGATTCTTTTGCCCACCTACAAGCTCCATCCTATTTTCTATGTTTCCTCTCTCAAAAAAGTTGTGGGCACATAGGTACATGTTCAGTAAACATTACCAGAATTGGATGAAGAAGACTCCATATTAATCAAACCTGAACAATTATTGGATCATCGAACACGCACTTTTCGCAACCATACCATCATAGAAGTTCTTATTCAGTGGCATGAGATCCAAATAAAATATGCTACATGGGAGTCTCTCCATTAGCTCCAGCATCAGTTCCCGCATTTTCAGCTTTGAGGACAAAGCTTTCCGAAAGGGAAGGACATGTTAGGATCCTATCCTAATGCCATTTTGTAATTTTCATTTACTTATGTAATGACCTACTTCCAACGTGGGGATCCTATTATGATATTATTTTGTAATACTTTGTAATGTATGTGGCAAGTATGGTGCCCTAACCAAGTGGCACCATCTCATGTAACCGTTTTTATCAAGATTATAACCGATGGTAGTTAGGAGATTCTAGCTCGAGTGGAATTTTACATGTAAGCCAACTCTTGAGCCTTTAGGTAGGGTTGCATGAAGTTTTTCTTTAAAATATATGAAGCCATGTACGAATTCATATTTTTGCAAGCTAATGAAATATTGAAGGAGGTTGCCCCCTTGAAGAGGCCTGCGATTCCGTGTTATTGTGAGATTGT
Organism: Wollemia nobilis; assembly: GCA_028583015.1. Lineage (NCBI taxonomy): Eukaryota > Viridiplantae > Streptophyta > Pinopsida > Araucariales > Araucariaceae > Wollemia > Wollemia nobilis. Next base: position 8,911,248 of record JAQPPZ010016356.1, on the reverse strand, counting down.
TTCATTTCTGCATTTGATTTATGCATAGTGTTATTGAGTTATTTGATGTATTTGAGTTATTTTTCAGTATTTTGTGTGAGTGTGCTTATTTTTTATAGTGAGATCCTAACAAATATTTTAAGAAGGTTATTGAAGGAGAAAGGGTTTATATATAAATGAAAGTAGTTATCTTTGATTTGTTAAATAAATAAAAGATTAGTTTGTTTTGTAAATTAAGGGTATGGGTCTTTAATTTATGAAATAAAAGAAAAGGTTTATTTTTATATTAAAGTAGTCTTTGATTTGTTAAATAAATAAAGAATTAATTCGTTTTGTAAATTAAGGGTATGGGTCTTTAATTTATGAAATAAAGGAAAAGGTTTAATTTTAGATTAAAGTAGTTTTCTTTGATTTGTTAAATAAATAAAGAATTAGTCTGTTTTGTAAATTAAGGGTATGGATCTTTAATTTATGAAATGAAGGAAAAGGTTTATTTTCATATTAAAGTAGTTGATTTTGATTTGTTAAATAAATAAAGAATTAGTTTGTTTTGTAAATTAAGGGTATGGGTCTTTAATTTATGAAATGAAGGAAAGGGTTTATTTTCATATTAAAGTAGTTGACTTTGAATTGTTAAATAAATAAAGAAATAGTTCATTTGTAAATTAAGACTATGGATCTTTAATATATAAAATGAAGAAAATGGTTTATTTTCAGATTAAAGTAGTTGACTTTGATTTGTTAAATTAATAAAGAATTAGTTTGTTTTGTAAATTAAGGGTATGGGTCTTTAATTTATAAAATGAAAGGAAAGGATTTATTTATAGATTAAAGTGGTTGACTTTAATTTATTAAATGAATAAAGAACTAGATGGTTTGTAAATTAAGGGTATGGGAATTAAATTTATAGAACAAGAGAAAATGGTTATTTCTTAATTGAGGGAACCTAGAATGCTTGATTATTAAAGGTATGGGACTTTAACTTGTCAAAAACGGGTTGGATGAATTAATTTGATGTAATGTCCCCTTCTAATCAGCTAGTGGGAACACATTGAGACTAGCCTATGCACGGGTTCTCGTAGGCTATGTCATATGGATGAGAGTCTTTGGAGATATTTGAGATAGCTTTTGGATTATTAGAGCTTAGTTTTGGTGGTCGTTCGGGATCAAACGGATTTAGGATGCTGGAATTGCTATTTTTAGCAGTGTCAATTTTTAGGGTTTCTTGCCAAGCAGACAATGGGATGTTCTACAACGAAATGGGTATCCAGAATAGGTTTCAGTTGGTCAATCGGAGTTTCATAAGGTAGAGTTTTTAAAGCGCAAAGCTTGGCTTTATTAAGTGAATTATTAAATTCATTTTATAAAGTTAAAAATTTATATTATAATTAAAGGGGACGAAATATGTTTATCCCACATTGAGCACGCAAAAAAGAGTTTTCCAAGGAAGAGCCTATTTATTCGGTGGTTTGGTCTCATTTCAGACATTTTGGTTTATGTTATTTCTTCTCTTGGAGATTAAGGCCGATGGTTGATATTTCTTCATCGAAAGGGACGAAAACCCCAATCGATAACCCGACGAATGAAACCTCGAAGGATAGATCGGTTTCATTTCAAGGATCGATAGTGTGTAGATTGTTGAAGTTCTGAGGATGAAAACCCTCAGTATTGGAGAAGGGAGCTGAACGAAAACCCAGTTCTTGGCTGGTGAATTCACTCAAGATTCATGCTTATGTGATTCAATCAAATATTTAGAGCTTTATAGTCCATCAGTTGGAGATAATAGCAAATTGGTATGTTTATAATGATATTCTGAAAAAAATTATCCATCTAGAATTTTTAAACATTGTTGTTAATTTGCTGATATGAATTAATAAGCTATTTTGATTATGGGTTCTGCATAAAAAATGATTATTTAGTGTTAAATCCATTTGGGTATCATTGCATGTTGTTGTTATTGGCTTCTTTCATTTGGGTATTATTGTATGTTCAAATTAATCCATAGTTATTGTAAAAAAACCAAACATAGAATAGGGCAGTTCATTACAGTGGTATCAGAGCCAGGTTTTTCCTACTAGTTTGTTCAAGGTTGAAAATTTTAGAAAAAAAAAATTCAACAGCCATGAGTATTTTTCACTTGGAAGTTAGGGTTTGGTTACCGTTTTCAAATCTAGGGTTTCTAGTTTTTGGGTATTGGTGATTTGAATACCCATTTGGTTGATTTGGGCTTTAAGAGTTTTGGGTATTGTTAATTCAGAGCTCAGGTCATTCTTGCCAGCCTATGGAAGCCTCAAATTAATTTCAGATTCATGGCGTCTATTAATGACTGGACTAAGAGACAACATGAGTGGGATAAGACCCAACATGAGATAGAAAAATCCCTTAAAAATTTAGTTGCAATGATGAAAATTTCTCTATTAATAGGCGCTCCTCCGATCAATATTGAACCTTTATACACTGAGTTGCCAATACAAGTTGGAATTAAAAGAGATGAGCTTGTTGTCCCAACAAGAAATGACAAAGGAAAACAAAAGTTGGTAGGTAAAACAGTGGCTTCTGAAGTTTCACAAGATAGAGGACCTCCTCGTATAAGCAAGAACCAGTTGAGGAGAGAGAACAGGTGTATCACATTTGACCAGACTTGGACATTTGGTCATGTTTGTGGATCCTATAATGTTAGTAATTTATTGCAGCCACACATAGTTCAGGACAACAGAACAGTTGAATTTATAACAAATGCTTCATCTCAAGAGGTAAGCAAGATAGAGACTCAAAATGATTTGGGTGGTGATGATCTAGTAGAAGATGGTTTGTCATAGGTTGAATCCATATCAGATTTTTAGGATGTCCTGGTTAAGGAATATTTTGATGATAATAGTGATGGGGCAAAAATTATGGGTTTACATGTAAAACAATCCATTGACAGTTATGGGATTTCTTATAGCATGTTGAGTAGCCATTTTTCTGTGCATAATGATGACAATTATGATGTTCCTGAAGATCCTAAGTACGTTGAATTGAAAATCCATGATGATTCTTCCTTGATTTCAGAGGTAGAGAGGATCAACAGGGTGTTGGATGGTGAACCAGATAATCCATATGTCCTAGGATTGAAGAGCAAAGATGAATTTTCTTGTGATCATGGTATTGTTTTCGATGAAGATGAAGTTAATTCATCTTGTGGGTCCACTTCCGAAGAGATGTACAATGAAATTAACAAAGTGGAAAATGTTGATTTGGTTGTTAAATCAGCAATTGTTAACGACTCTTGGATTGAGAATGAATCAGTTATAACTTTGATACATGAAGTTGGAAAATGTAGTGTTAAAAGGAATGTTGATTCTGATCATTATGCCAAAGATGGTAAATCAAAAACTTTATTGTGTGTTGCTGATCACAATCCAGAACTTGAGATATGTAAAAGTTCAAATACAGCACCGAAGTATTACTAAAAAAAATTTCAAACACAGGACGTATAGAGAAATGGGTTTGTTTGAATATTATATGTTATTTTAGATTCCTAACCAGAGCATTTTGTGTAGTTTTGCATCTATTTTGGAATTTTGATGATGATAGTGTCAACAATTGGAGGCTTAAGAAACATCATTATTGATGCATATACATATGACTTCTATCAGTAAAAGTCGATGGATGTGGAACCTAAGTTTATATTCCTGATGACGACCATGCCACAATTCACTTGTTCCTCCACACGATTCTCTTCAATATTGCTCTGAAGATGTGCATGCCAAAATTGCAGGAATTGATCTTCTTTACAAAATTGGTATGTTCAACTTGGAATTAATAAAAGTGAGTATATATAAATATATGGTGTAGCAATCTCGATGACAAACTAGGAGAATAAACTGAGTGTATACATGGCCTTTCACCTTTTTGTATCTATATGCATTAAAGGTGAAAGAATATTAGAATATAGAACAACCTAAAAAGGCATTACATTGTGTATTAGATTTGTAGAAGGGAGCATACTGGATGAAGAAAGTGTTCCACTAAATTTGTTCAAAGACTTTTTTGTCGATTGCTTGTACCTGAGTGCATATTTTCACACATTTCTTGTTAAACATTCTAAATACTCATTATTGTAGAATAATATTAATGATATCAATGGAAGGTTTTTTTTTTAACATAAAAATTGGGGTTTATTTTTTAATTTAAAATATGTTTAAATGCAAATTTAGTAGTAAAAATAGAAAAAATAAAAAATAAAGAAAATGAGAATCAATCATTTTATAATATAAAAATTTTATTTTTATTTTGAGTTTTGGAATTTTTTTTATAAGTCAAACCATAATTAATATATATATATATATATATATATATATATTTAATTAATTAATTATCAAAGTATTAAGTAGTGAAAAATATATTTATTCATTATCAACAAAATAAATATAAACTTTAGAACAATATCCTTATTCAAAGAGCCTCTACAACGTACAAATAGATCATTATCAAGTTCATACACCAAAGACTATTATTATCTAATCTTGACACATAAGGACACCAAGTTAAACACTAGTAACCATTTGCTAACCCAAAAATAATTTACATTATATCCAAAGAAGGGTCTTGACGAGGACTACTCAAGGATGGTGCTATAATAAGGAACCTAGAAGACCTTTTCCTAAGGGAGGGCTAGATTGGAGAAATAAACATATGGCATCTAGAATAGACAACTTATAGTTGCCCAAAGGATTATTTGTGGCCAAATCTAGAACCATCATCACTCAAGGATCCATGACCAAACATTTTACAACCATTCGTTAGAGAAGAACACCTCCATTTTTGTAAACCAAAGATCTAAAACGAATATTCCTGCAATCACTTCAATAAGAAGATCATTATGACATCCATTGTATGAACTATTTATTTTCATTTTTTAAGCTTTCTCGGGTGGAATTGGAAATCAAAGACAATCAACCAAGATACTCATAGGAGGAACCACTAATGTTTGGAGAATACTAAGTTTATGTTTCAAGACCAAGTTGTCAATAACATTGAATAGCTTTTCTTCCACCTCCTCACCATAAAACTTAACCCTAGTTCATGGGACAAACATGCCATCCTTGACAAGTACCTCACAATGCATTTCATCTTATTTCTATCAATTTTGATCATAGTCTCTAGATCTTCTTCTAAAATGCATTCATCATATACTTAGATCAGTTTTTTAGTATTATATCCTTTTAGGATAAATTTGGCCAAATTTATAGTAGACATTTTTTGGCTTCTTTGTGCATTTCAGCACTTGGTGGTTGCTTCTGAGCTATGCTCTTAGCAAGACAAAAATAGAAAATTGCTTCAAGAAACTAATCAAATGGCCAAAAAATAAACTTGTTTGCTAGAGCACAATCAATATCACCAACTCTAAGGGTAGAGGACAATGGTCATATATAACAATATCTAATTATGGATTTCTTGTCTTATTTCATATGAAGAACACAAGCTTATACTGAGAGGGGGGTGAACAGTATAAGATCACTTTTTACTTTCTTTCTAAATCAATATCAATTAATGTCCTTAATTGCAATAACCAAATATAGTAGTGTGCATTAATAACTCAGATAGCAGTAGTAAGCAAGAGCACAAGTCACCACACACAATTGAGACACAATATTTAACGTGGTTCCCCCAATGTGGGGTACTCCACCAGATAATATCCTTATAATATTTCACATAGAAATAAGGATCCTTATCCAATACAATGATTTATTTGATCTACTCAAAGCTAGGCAATAACAAGTTCACACAGAACTTGTCCAAATATGAATAACAAGCTCACATAGAACTTGTCCAAAAATGAATAACAAGCTCACACAGAACTTGTCCAAAACTAAATAACAAGCTCACATAGAACTTGTCCAAATCTGAATAACAAGCTCACACAGAACTTGTCCAAAACTGAATAACAAGCTCACACAGAACTTGTCCAAAACTAAATAACAAGTTCACATAGAACTTGTCCAAAAATGCTCTAGCAATCTCACCAAGAACTTGCCCAAATCTGCTCTAGCAAGCTCACCAAGAACTTGCCCAAATCTTCTCTAAAAAGCTCACCAAGAACTTGTCCAAATCTGCTCTAGCAAGCTCACCAAGAACTTGCTCAAATATGTCCACAAATCTATCTCAAAACTATCCCAAAACTGTCCACAAAGATGTCCCAAAACTATTCACAAAGCTGTCCCAAAGCTATCCCAAAACTGTCCACAAAGGCCTTCTCAAAGGCTCAATAAATCATGCACAAGTAGCACTCAAATCTCATCCACAAATCTATCAAGGCAAAGCTCAAATATGAACTCAACAATGAATGGCAATGTACTCTTCAATGGATGACAACAATGATCCACAATGATCTCAACTCAACTCAACTCAAATCAACTCATAGAAGCATAAAGAGAATTGTTAGAGACTCAATATGTTCTAAGCTCAATCTCAACTCTATTCAACTCAAATCAATCTCAAGTCAACTCAAGTCAACTCATAGAAGCATAAAGAGAATTGTTAGAGACTCAATATGTTCTAAGCTCAATCTCAACTCAACTCAAATCAATCTCAACTCAAATCAGAATTATGGAATAGTTTGTTTCATGGAACTTGACCAATCACCTCACACAATCACTTGACTAGGCTCAATCAACTCAACTCAACCAATCACCACAAGGGACTACTCTTTCTCACAAAAACCCTTGTCCAAGCATGTATCAACCAACTCAAATGTTTCCAACAATGCTCAACCATAAATATCACATAACAATGATACTCATGTTCTTTTCTAAGTTCTTTCACAACCAATGGTCTTCAACAACTATGCTTATAAAACAAGGTTTAAACACAACTCTCAAACAAGAAAACCTTGAAGCATTTAACCAAACACTTTCGAAAAGGAAACCACAATCAATATTTTTCACTCCAATGATATTTCAGAAATCAACCACCATAAAAAATCAATAGGAGAATGTGCCCATACCTTTTTGATGCCAAGAAGTTATCCACAAAATCTGCCACACTAAACACAACTTTCCTTTCCAATATCAATAAGGGTTAGTGGACTTCAAATAATAATCACAAGATAAGCATAACTCAATTTACACCTTTTTACTCCAACTTAATAAACACATCCACCAAAGTCCTTTTTAATAAAACCCTTATCAAAAATAATAATCAACAAGGCTCTCAAAAATATTTTATAACAACTCCTTATTTCTCCTAAATCTTAATTTTTAATTTCATGAATATCAAAATAAATCAACAACTCATCCACCTCTAAAATAATAATCATAGCCCTTATAAAAATAAAGTTTAATTAAAAAATTTAATTATTCCTTAACCACCTTATAACTCCTATCCTAGGGCATCAACAAAATTAATTAGAGCAAAACGTAATTACCTCCTCAAGGGGATTCGAACCCCTAACTTGCACACACCGCGAGCACCTTAGCCGCAGCTAAGGTTGCCACACGAGCTAGCCACTTGTTCAAAAGGAAAAGGCATGACATGCCTTAAGTCCTTCCTCCCTTCCACGCAAACCAAAAGCGCTTCGAGCGCTTTCCTTCCAATGCCTTCAAATGTAGTCAAGGAGATTCAAACCTTGATGTAAAGCGCTGCCACACACCTTAACAAAAAACCAATTGCCAATGTGCCACTCTGCCCATAATATCTTGGGCTTTTGACCAACCTTGGATTTATTCATTGTCTCCCTTTTCAAAACAATTTTTGCACGAGCTCTCTTCGGATGCTTAGCCAACGATTAACATGAGCAAGGATGAATTTCAAATGAACCTTAGGATCCCCCTTTATATAGTCTTCTCCTCATTTTCGATGACATCATTGCATTATTGATTTTCCCTCTTTCTTTAGACATCGCGGCTAACTTTAATTTTAATTTTAAAATTTAAATTTAAAATTTAAATAAATATTTAAAATTAAATATCTCCATCATCGGGGCACATTTTTTGATGAAACAAAAGGTCAACTTGGGTTTTAAGAAAAACCCATTTCAAATCTACCATCCATGGTTTTAAATAAAAAATTTTATTTTGCCTACCTTGGTTTTCACAAAAACCCTAAATTTATCCATGCTTTCCAAAATATCACTTGCCCATCAAAACTCAATGTGATCCATATGACATCAATGATTCATGTGACATAAATGACAACATAAAATAACTCAAATTGCCAACAATATCCTCCTTTGTCATTGATGGCAATACCTCTAAAGAAAAAACCACAATCATTGCAAAAACCATCTATGAGAATCAAAGCTGATCTCCCTGACTCAATACTTTCTATGGAGGCTGCTCCCCCTGACTCAATGCTTTCTTTGGAGGCTGCTCCCTCTAACTCAATTCTCTCCCCCTTACTCAAATATCTCCCCCTTTGACTTCAATGGCAAAAGGGACACCTATGGGGCTAAAATATATGACTCTTAAAATTAGCCCACTCACCACCTTCTCTCTTGAGGTGATTAATTTTTGGGTGGGAGTACTTTTACTCCCATCTCACATTGTTTCTTTCCTCTATCAATTTCCTTTCATGTTTTTCTGATATCCTTCTCTTGATGAATTAATTGATGTTCTTGTCTAGAACCTATTTGACCTTCTTGCCTTGAACCTATTTGACCTTATTGAATTGAACCTGTTTGGAATTGAGTCCTACACCATTTTGCAATATGCCCAAAGTTATTGCAATTAAAACACTTGATATTGTAGCCTTTGGATGGTGCCCATGTCCTGAATTCATTCTTAAAATAATTTTCGTATCCATTCCTTTCTTGAACCCTGTATTGTGAAGCTTTGTTTTCATGACCATTATGACCATGACTTCTGAATTGTGTAGCTCTAAAACCAAAACCATGTTGCTCATTTCATTTGCACTAAAAATATCTATGACCAATCCTGTTACATGAGAAGCAATGCCCCTGAAAACCATACCTTCTTCCTTTGAAGTTTCTTCTAGCAAAATCAAACTTCTTTGATCCATGGATCCTTTCTTGACCATTATCCTTATGATCATTTTCAACTTGTGCATTGCATCCTTGAATCTTATTTGTAGTATCTAAATCCTCTTCCTTAGTTTCTTCCTTGCTTTCCTCTTCAATAATTTCTTTTTCTTTTGAACTTGATTCACCTATCTCAAAACAAGATCCAAACTGAATATTTGGAGCCATAAGAACTTTGGAATTTTCCTCACAAATCGTAGGTGCTTCTTTGCTTTCATATTTTAGAACTCCCTTTCCTTTTGAGTGTGATTCCACAAACCTGAAATATGAGACCTTTGGTTCTTTGGAATCTTCCTCTTCTTTTTCTTTATTTGTGTCAAGTAGCAACTTGGCATCCATCTCTATAGCCTTTGAAACACATGTTTCCTTCTTAGTGAAAATAAGATGAACTTTTGAGTCATGTGATGGATCAAATTTCTCAATTAAGGAACATTTTAATTCTTTCAGATTCTCTTTAACCTCTTGTAGTTGCTCATGGATAACATTGAAGTATTCCTTTAGATAAACTAAGACATTATCCTCTTGCTTAACTTCTTTTGTTTGGAGTGAATGTTCTTCTTCTACTTCTCTTATTCCATAGAAAAAACCTTCTTCATATTCACTGTCACTAAGATCATTATAATCTTCTATAGCAAAAAAACTCTCAAGATTTATTTGACCATACCTGTTTCCTTGATGTGTCATCTCATCTTCACTATCACTGAAACCATTGTAATATCCTGATTTGTGATCTCTTTGACCACACACAAAGCACTATTCTATTTCACATTCTATTCCTAGGAATAGATGTTCTTCCTTTTCATCATCTGACTTGTATCTATCACTGTGATCTGAGCTATCACTTGCTTCTACAATGTAGTAAGATTTATTTACCTTATGAAAATTTTTCTTCTTCTCATACCTGTTTTGCTTGTATTTGTCATCTTTGTCATGCTTATGCTTTCCATATTCTTTTCTTATGTGATCCTATTTTTCATCATCACCGTTTTCTTCATGTGGACACCTGTATGCATAGTGACCAAGATCACCATACTTATAGCATATTTCCTTATATCTCTAAAATTCCTTGAGTCCTTATTTATTTTGATGAAGTTAGCTTCCTCATCATTATTTAAAACTCTATATGTCTTTGGAACTTTACCTTTTTCTTTCTTTGAAGCCTTGAATGCAATCTCTTTTATTGGAACTTGATGCTTACTTACCCTCATCTCATAAGCTGTGAGAGTACCTTGCAATTCTTCCATTGTTAGCTTGTTGATATCCATTGTCTCTTCTATTGTTGAAACCTTAGAATCATATTTCATGGGAAGTGATATAAAAACCTTTTGAGTAATTTTTGATTCTTTCATATCAAAACCTAGGCCTCTCATGGTGTTAGTAATCTCATCAATACGAAGTAAAAACTTTGCAATATCTTTAGAATCTTCCATTTTCAATTCCTCAAATATTTTTCTATGAGTTTGTAGTTTTGCTAACTTTACCTTCAAATATCCTTCATAAATATTTTGTAACTTGGTCCACATTTCATTAGCTGAATTACATACCATGACCTTTGCAAAATCTATCTCACGAAGCCCACTCAAAATACAATTCATTGCTCTTGGATTAATCTCAACCAATTTCATGATAGTATTATCTACCTCGAGATCACCTTCAACCTTATACTCTTTTTCAACCATTTGCCATACCTCATATCCTTGTGCTATCAAGTAGTTTTTCATCCTCATGCTCTAGAAAGCATAATTGTTACCATCAAATAATGGAGTCTTATTTGTAGATGATCCATTATGTGAAGCCATATGTGTTCTTGTAGAATCTACCCTCAAGCTGTTAGCCTTTCCGAAGTAACCCACTCTGATACCAATTGAAGAACACAAGCTTATACTGAGAGGTGAGGATGAACAATATAAGACTACTTTTTACTTTCTTTCCAAATCAATATCAATTAATGTCCTTAATTGCAATAACCAAATATAGCATTGTGCATTAATAACTCAGATAGCAGTAGTAAGCAAGAGCACAAGTCACCACACACAATTGAGACACAAGATTTAACGTGGTTTCCCCAATGTGGGGTATTCCACTAGATAATATCCTTATAATATTTTACACAGAAATAAGGATCCTTATACAATATAATGATTTCTTTGATTTTCTCAAATCTAGGCAATAACAAGTTCACATAGAACTTGTCCAAAACTGAATAACAAACTCACATAGAAATTGTTCAAAACTGAATAACAAGCTCACATAGAACTTGTACAAAAATGAATAACAAGCTCACACAGAACTTGTCCAAAACTGAATAACAAGATCACACAAAACTTTTCCAAAATTGAATAATAAGCTCACACAAAACTTGTCCAAATTTGAATAACAAACTCTAAGGGAAGAGGACAAAGGTCATATACATTGATAACAATATCTAAATATGGATTTCTTGCCTTATTTCATATGAAGAACACTAGCTTATACTGAGAGGGGGGGTGAACAATATAAGACCACTTTTTACTTTCTTTCCAAATCAATATCAATTAATGTCCTTAATTGCAATAACAAAATATAGCGATGTGCATTAATAACTCAGATAATGATAGTAAGCAAGATCACAAGTCACCACACACAATTGAGACACCGGATTTAACTTGGTTCCCCCAATGTGGGGTACTCCACCGGATAATATCCTTATAATATTTCACATAGAATTAAGGATCCTTATCTAATACAATGATATCTTTGATATATTCAAAGCTAGGCAATAACAAGTTCACACAAAACTTGTCCAAATCTGAATAACAAACTCACACAAAACTTGTCCAAAACTAAATAACAAGCTCACACAAAACTTATCCAAATCTGCTCTAGCAAGCTCACCAAGAAATTATCCAAATCTGCTCTAGCAAGCTCACCAAGAACTTACCCAAATATGCTCTAACAAGCTCACCAAGAACTTGTCCAAATATGCTCTAGCAAGCTCACCAAGAACTTACCCAAATATGCTCTAAAAAGCTCACCAAGAACTTGTCCAAATATGCTCTAGCAAGATCACCAAGAACTTGCTCAAATTTGTCCACAAATCTGTAAACTATCCACAAAACTGTCCACAAAGCTGTCCACAAAGCTTTCCATAAAGTTGTCCCAAAACTATCCACAAAGCTGTTCCAAAACTATCCATAAAGCTATCCCAAAACTGTTCACAAAGTTATCCCAAAATTTTCCACAAATTTGTCCCAAAACTTTCCACAAAGGCCTTCTCAAGGGCTCAATCAATCATGCACAAATAGCACTCAAATATCATCCACAAATATATCAAGGTAAAGCTCAAAGATGAACTCAACAATGAATGACAATGTACTCTTAAATGGATGACAACAATGATCCACAATGATCCTAACTCAATTAAACTCAAATCAACTCATAGAAGCATAAAGAGAATTGTTAGAGACTCAATATATTCTAAGCTCAATATCAACTCTACTCAACTCAAATCAATCTCAAGTCAACTCAACTCAACTCAACTCAAATCAACTCAACTCAACTCAACTCAAATCAATCTCAACTCAAATCAGAATTATGAAATAGTTTGTTTCATGGAACTTGACCAATCACCTCACACAGTCACTTGACTAGGCTCAATCAACTCAACTCAACCAATCACCACAAGGGACTACTCTTTCTCACAAAAACCCTTGTCCAAGCATGTATCAACCAACTCAAATGTTTTCAACAATGCTCAACCATAAATATCACATAACAATGATACTCATGTTCTTTTCTAATTCTTTCACAACCAATGGTCTTCAACAACTATGCTTATAAAACAAGGTTTAAACACAACTCTCAAACCAGAAAACCTTGAAGTATTTAAGCAACCACTTTTGAAAAGGAAAGCACAATCAATCCTTTTCACTCTAGTGATATTTCAGAAATCAACCACCATAAACAATCAATAGGAGAATGTGCCCATACATTTTTTATGCCAAAAAGTTATCCACAAAATCTGCCACACTAAACACAACTTTCCTTTCCAATATCAATAAGGGTTAGTGGACTTCAAATAATAATCACAAGATAAGCATAACTTAATTTACACCTTTTTACTTCAACTTAATAAACACATCCACCAAAGTCCTTTTTAATAAAAACCCTTATAAAAAATAATAATCAACAAGGCTCTCAAAAATATTTTTTAACAACTCCTTATTTCTCCTAAATCTTAATTTTCAATTTCATGAATATCAAAATAAATCAACAACTCATCCACCTCTGAAATAATAATCACAACCCTTATAAAAATTAATTTTAATTAAAACTTTAATTATTCCTTAACCACATTATAACTCCTATCCTAAGGCATCAACGAAATTAATTAGAGCAAAATGTAATTACCTCCTCAAGGGGATTCGAACCCCTAACTTGCACACACCGTGAGCGCCTTAGCCACGGCTAAGGTTACCACGAGCTAGCCGCTCGTTCGAAAAGAAAAGGTACAACGTGCATTAAGTCCTTCATCCCTTCCATGCAAACCAAAAGCGCTTCGAGTGCTTTTCTTCCAATGCCTTCGAATGCAGTCAAGGAGATTCGAACCTTGACATAAAGCGCTGCCACACACCTTAAGAAAAATCCAATTGCCAATGTGCCACTCTGCCCACAATGTCTTGGGATTTTGACCAACCTTGGATTTATTTGTTGTCTCCCTTTTCAAAATGATTTTCGCATGAGCTCTCTTTGGATGCTAGCCAACGATTAACACGAGCAAGGATGAATTTCAAATGAACCTTAGGATCCCCATTTATATAGTCTTCTCCTCATTTTCGATGACATCGGTGCATTATTGATTTTCCCTCTTTCTTTAGATGTCGACGCTAACTTTAATTTTAATTTTAAAATTAAAATTAAAATTTTAAATAATTAAAATTTAAACTAAATATTTAAAATTAAATACTCCATCACCGGGGCACCTTTTTCGATGAAATGAAATGTCAACTTGGGTTTTAAGAACAACCCATTTCAAATCTGCCATCCATGGTTTTAAATAAAAGCTTTTATTTTTCTTGCCTTGGTTTTCACAAAAACCCTGAATTTATCAATGCTTTCCAAAATATCACTTGCCCATCAAAACTCAATGTGATCCATATGACAACAATGATTCATGTGACATCAATGACAACATAAAATAACTCAAATTGCCAACATCATACACCACCCCCTTAACTCATTAATAAAATATCACATTCAAGCTCTAAGAATTATTTATGGGATAACTATGAAGAGTAAGTGCAACTTGGTCAGTTGAAATATATTGAAACTAAGCAACTCTTCTAAACATAAATCAACAATGCTTAATTTCCATTACATCATATACATGAACAAATTATATCTTTAGGACAATATCCTTAGAAAACCATTCTTACAAGTTCACATCAAACCATTAATCAGAGACTCTTCTAAAATGTAAGGTATTGACAATAATTAAAGGATTAATTTTATTATTTGAAATCCAAAACGCATAGGGGGGTTACTAAGGGAAATCTACTCGAAACACATGTGTTCACAAGGCTCTAAGTATTGACCTCTATTTTTAAAATTTTACCACCTTTTCCTCTTATTTTTAGGGTCCTCTTTTATACTTCCACCTTCTCTTTTACCAATTTATCAATTTTATATTTATAAATAAATAATAATTCTTTCATGCTTTCACATTGTGTCCTCTTTGAATCCAAAACCATGGTGGACTATAAAATCAATATTAATAATATCATACTAATTCTCTATCTCATTATTTATTTCATAAGAATTATGTAAAGAACAAGCAATATATTTCTACATCCTTATTTTAAATTACCACCAACCCTTACTAGGTCAATATTACCCTTGGATTCTCCAATGTATTTCAACTATCCAAATTATAAAAAAATACAAGGTGCAATTATGATCCTTGCTTGGGATGTGTCTAAGGTGCAATGACGATCCTTAGTAATTTAGTGCTCTAATATATTGATCCCAAGAGGGTTCATTTAGAAGACTCCATTTCACACATAAAGACCCTATAATAGGTATTTATATTTTCTCTCATAATTGAGTAGTGTAACACTTCTTGAATTTGAATATTCTATTATTGTCTCTTGCCAAAGTGACCACATGATAATTTTAAGGCTCATACATTACAATGTTTGGGTACACATCCCCCAAAATGATATTCATAACTTGACAAATAAATTTGATGGTGTTCACAATGCATTTTAACATACAAAAATAATTCTTCATCATTGCACTAAACATAGCATAAATTTTGCTAGCAAAATTACAATGTAGAAGCAAAGGATATGAATTTTTTTGCACTATCTTCATATAATACATCTAGATGGAATTATAAAACCTATATAATTGAATTATATTCTAAATAAAATATCTTCTTGATCCCAAACAATACATAAACAAGTTGGTCCTAAGAAGCCCATTTTTCCTAAATAATCCTGTGTCAAATAGATCCACTATTTATTCCAACGATGAGAATGTATCATTTCTTTATCTAATACTAAGTAGACATATTCTCTAACCAATGATTTTGTCCATGCAATTAGCAATGAGAATGAAAATTTTCAATAATATTAAAAGGAATGTTATCTACCTCATAATAGAAAACCTCTAACATTTTTGAGTTTTCAATGCATTGATATGGAAAAATGTTTGAGGTTGACCTACTTAATAGTCTTGAATCTATGTTCAAGAAGTGAAGTGGCTATTTATAATAGTTCAATTCATTTATAATTGGGGATGATATGTGGGCCAGCCATTTTTCATTCCAATGTCTAATCTTCTACTAGCACCTTCCATTGCAGATTTTACCAAAATCAACTTGTATTTACAAAGAAAATGCTATATTGCTAATCCAACTCCTAGATTCTATAAAGTGGACATTCTTTTTAGGCCATCAATATGACAATATGTATACATTGGCTTAATAACTTGATTCAATATTTTATTTGTTCATCATATATACACCAAACTAATTTACACTTTATATCCTAGTCCATAACTTCTAAATGCATGATTCTTGTAGCACCCTATTCTTTCAAGCAATTTTTTTTATTGTAAAAACTATACATTTTTTATATGTTTTAATTTTATTCCATATAAAATTTCTTATTATTTTATCTATTTTTATAATTGATTTTTAGGCTTAAAGAATGAAAAATAGAATATTAGGACATCTTCTAATGCATTTGATTAGAACTATCCAAACAATCAATGTACACTATATTCCTTTCTTGGAAAATGATCTATATCTTACTTTACAAATCAAATTGGCCCATAGAAATTTATCACATTAACTAGATATAAAATGGATACAAATTTATAAGCTAGGGATCATGTAGCTAATTATTAAGGTATAAGAAGAATCAAATTGACTTTTATTCACTAGTCATTTAATTTGATGCTTGCTCATAGTCTTGAAGGAGATTTTGATGCATTTTACTTTGTTAGTTCTTAGGGGCAAAAGGATGATTTTATTTTCCATGAATTATTAGTCGGACATGGATGATAATTTAGGAAATTCCCTTGGGTAGCTCATTATTCTTTATCTAGTTTAACCTTGATAAAACTTTTTGATGTTTTATCCATATTAATAAATAAATAAGAATAAATAAGATCACACAATTGTAGATATATAAACAACTTAAAAAACCTTTGAATAAGCATTAAATATTATCTAAAAATGAACCCCATAGATACAATCTCACATCTGTTTATGGTAGCTTTTAGAAAAACTAAAAAGAATTATAAAACTTAATAACGAAATACTCATTCCAACTTGTCATGAGCCTTAAAAGGTTTTAATTTGATCATTACATTTTTACCTTTTATGTAGGTATGTAATGTATAATTTTATGCATTACAACCATTTTAGTTGAAGTTTGCTTTTCATATATAAAATCCATCCTGTTGTCACTAATGAAAATTATTCTTCAAATTCAACCATGAATTTAACAACTACATTAAAAATTATATTGTAGAAAGTTATACATTTTAAATCTACATATGTTGATTGATTATATTTCTTTGGGTTAGGGAAACATACATAAAGTTATAGTCATAGAGGGTCTTCTTAGAATATTTAGATTTATTTATTTCATCCACCCCATCCTTGTTTACAATATACTAGAAGGCTTATAAGAAATCTAAGTAAAACTCATCAAGACCAAGATCCCTATCCATCTTGCAATCTTATGTTATCACTTCCTCACTAAAGGACTTGTGTATGAGGGCCTTGTTTTAATCTTTGCTTATCAATCTAACAATGTTAGATATTTATCCTATCTTAGGTTTTCATTTCATCCTTATAATTAACTAAAGGTTTTGGTTAAAGTATTGAGTATATGTTTGATTCATTGTTTATGGTATACAATCAATGAACAAATTTATTTAACATACTTCTTGACTATAATAGTTTGTCATGCTTTGATCATTTTTTTAAATTAGAATTTCTTGTTATTTTTAAAATTATCTCATATTCCCAAGAGTTCATTTAAATAATCCAATATTCTCTTTTCTTCCTTTATTTGTTCATTTAATAGACATCAATATTACATTTTTTTCTTGGATAATTGCTAGATTTCCCTCTTTTCATTAGATGTTGTAGAATTCTATTTTTTAAAACAACACTTATTCCATAATTTTAGATTGGGTTTTGTAAGTTTAAATTTAAAGTTTTTCTAAATATACCTAGGCCTCAAATTATAAATGCATTAGTCCATACCTCAACTTCCTGATATAATGAATCTCTGACATTCATATACATTTAATTTTGAATGTGGAGCAAGGTAGAGCATAATGTAAGTAAGGAGAAGTAAAATTAGGGAATGACTATATCTAATGAATATTAGAAAACACAATTCTTGTTTCCCATGTTTTTTCAAGGAATCATATCTTTCATGATAATCTATCTAGTATTTCAATGATGAATTCAAATTTTTATTACTACTGGAGTAAATAATATATCTACCCATATATGGAACATCCAAAAGCTCCCATGTATATATAAATTATTTAAAATCAATTAAAATTACATAGAACTTTCTCATTGGTGCCTTGATCATTAGATTAAAGTTTTTAGGTTATCTGAAAACCTCATCTCTTTTACAAAATTTTCAAAAAATCAATTTTCTTTTCTTCTCCAAATTTTTGTATGGAGATATTTTTGGCTTTTTAAGCCTTACTACCACAAAATATCACAGGTCCCAATATAGAATAGCCATAATATTAAAGGTCAAGATAATAATAATATGAATAAAATGAGCAAATTAATATGTATATTAAGGATTATATAATACTAAAACAACATTCATTTATATATTGAAATATGAATGTATATAGCCTATGTCATTCATGAACTATGCATGAAGAAAACTTACAATATTAATTGCTTAAAAATATGTATACAAGCTTTATTCCTTTCTCTTCATGTTACATCCAGATAATAGAATTCTTCTTCTTGGATTACTATTGGATTGCTTTCTCATGGAGTATTATCTCCATAATAAAGCCATAGTAATGTAACTCTTCAAGTACTTGACTATTGCTCTCCATATGACAAGTACTATGACTCTTGGTTTATCATCTTGCCACTTGCATACTAGATGAACACTTGACTCTAAGACACTTGCACACATCTACATGACTCTTACACTTCTACATGCACTCCTATTCTAGGACATTTGTGCACATATTCACATTACATATTTGCACTCTTACATACAAGATACTTGTGCACATTCTCTCAATATACATTTGCACTCTAACTTACATGACACTTGTGCATTTCCTGCACATTGCACTCTTACATGACACTTGTGCATTTCTTACACATTGACACTTACATAAAAGAGAAAATATAAATCACACTCTAAACTATAGACTCAACCCTAATCTATTACATATATGCAAATGCACCATGAAGGTGCTATGGGGGTACATTAGCATGTACCAAATAATGTAATATTCCTCAACAGATGCAATATAGATGAGATGCCAATTTGCATGATTGATAGAGGAAAGAAGAGACTAAATAAATTTTGCAAATCTTGTAAGCTAGAGACGTCATATGCATAGTTTCATACATGGCAAAAACCTCTAAGCCACTTAACAAAGTTTCTAAAATGATCTAACAAATTTTATACAACATTGATAAGAGAGGATGACTTGATAGGTTATGTCCAAGAAAAACAATTCTACGATAAATTGTAATAGGTATGGATGAGCCATTAGAGTTTTTGGATTCTTTACAAAATTTCAAGGGAGTTCTTGGTTTAGCATTTTTTTCCATTTTACCTCCAAGTACCTATTTCATACAAGAAGATTTGAAATTTTTCTTTTTTTTGTTCAAAAATTTAAAAGATGGAATAATCCACTAAGGGGTGGTAAAATTCGTGGTGTGAGACAAAAACTTTGTTTGGTGTTGGAGGTGTTGCATGGTATTAAACAAACTAGAGGATCCATGGAGTGGTATAACAAGCCAAAGGATAAGGAACTACCTTTGCTATTTTATGGGTCCAAAGTCCCCTGTGTTATGTGCAAGGCCACATACGAATGTGGGTGGATCCTTAAGGGGATTGCACTCCTTATCTTCATTAACATTATTCCTTAGTGCTTGGGATATAGGAGGTCCAAGGTTAAACTCCCATGCTCAATTTTTAATGAAATACCTTATGAAATTACTCTTAATAATGTGATGAATGGTTAGATCACCCATAATGACATGGTATATAATATCGCTACTTTTATTGATGTGGTGAATGATGACATCACACCTAGTGATATGACACATGATGATGTCACGTCTAGTGATATGGTGCATGATGGCATGACATATTATGATGTGGTATGTGATAAAGTGGTATATGGTGACATGACAATCGTCAATGGGAAAATGACTAATATTGAAAAAATGAATGAGATGGGCACTAAATTTTGGATAAAAATGAGGTCAACCATTCAAATCAGGTCAATTCATCAAATTCTTTGTTTTTTTCTTCACATCGTTAGTAGTAAACATGCTAAGCAACAAAATCCTCTTGGTCTCAAAAGGTGACACTTGGTATAATCTAGTTTATCAATACCCTCTCCTATGGCCTACATAGTCAACATCCTAGTGGCATCCCCTTGCACAAAATGACACTTGATGATAAACTATTTATTGTTCTCCTATCCATTCAAAACTCAATTGGAACCCCCTTAGTCATCTAGTTAGTGATAAATGATAGTATTCCATTCATTAAAGTTATAATCATTTTTTAGTTTTTAATTTTTTTTGGTAATTTATATGATTTTAAAGCCAAACTGATAGGGGCTATAACTTTTGTATATCAAGATATTTTGAGCCCATTTTTTTTAAAGTGTACAATGTTTTGAGTTTGCTTTGAAAATATTATTTTTGGTCATAATTACATGTAAAAGACTATATTTTGATAGGGAAATCATAGATCAGCATGTCACCTTGCTTAATAGGCCAAATTCCACTTGGAAAATCAACATTGAAGCTTTGCCCTAGAGTAAGGATTGCTCAAATATGTGAACAAGGTCCCTTGAGAGACTAATTTTTATCAAAGAAAGCAACTACTCAATGATAAGAAGGATGGGGATCTTGGTGTGATTACTCTTCATGTTGATAAGATCTATGACACTCATGTTAGCAAAATTTTAGATCCTAAGAAATTACTAGATAAGTTTTAGAACATATGTGATCATATTGGCTCTACATAAATTAGTAAATTGGAGGTAGATCTTGATATCTTAAATATTAAAAACTTTAATACCATAGATAAGTACTTAAATTGGTTTAAGAAGTTGGTAAATAATATCCACTCTATTAGAGGAGTTGGTAGTGGGAAGACAAACACTAATGATAGCAAAAATAAGTGCATTTAGCTTCTTAAAATTGTGTTCAATAATACTTTAGAGACATATGAGATTGTTGTCATTGTGTTTAAGATTGGTGGAATATGACATGCTCATAATGTTTTCCCAAGCCCTTCGCTTACTTTGGTAATTACGATTGATTCATAGTATCCATTTGGTGGTGGTATGATAACACACAACTCTCATTCATAATATGTTATGACCCTATCCTAACACAACCATTATTATGTAATTGTCTAGTATTGGTTTATTTTTGTATTTTGGCATCTAGTGTGTTTGGGCCCATTATGATGTAACCTTTAATTTTATTATAAGTAGGAGTTTGTAGTTCATTCCCCCCTATCATGTGGTCCAACCCTTGAGCATTAGGGTTAGGGTAAATAAGAGTTTATATAAGGACATGGGTTTGGAGTAGAATGCATCTCATATTTTTTTTTAGATTGTTTTGGACCTCTATTTCCAAGGAGGATGGTCCTTAAAAGAGGCCTTCAATATATGTTCTAATTGATTAATATAAGTTTCTAACAAGTGGTATCACAGCTCTTTCAAGGGCCATATTTTGTAGCATCAACAATAGTTCTTATCCTTCCATTGATTTTTCTATTATATATTTTTGCATTATGCTAATTTTCCATTAAAGTATTTTTCCAAAAAATGTAATTTTTTTTTCTATTTTTAGTGGATTAGGTTAGAATTCCTATGCTAGGGGTTCTAAAATATCATGAAGCTCTCATTTTTGGCTAAGCTATATTTCCTATAAAGTATCTGGTCAAGTGAGGGGTGCTCTGTAACGACCCTCCTAATAGGACCACTTGATTACTTACTATTATGTTCAATTACTTACTCAAGTTGATAGTTGTTTATTTATAATAATTTAAGTTTTGATGCTTTTGACATGGTCCAGTAGTTGTGTTGTAGGTACAAGTCCTTCTAAAGAACAAAACAAAAATAAGAAATAATGGTGGTGAATTATTTACCAATGGCCCAAGAGGAAAACAAAACCCTCATGTAGTTGCATCCATATAATTTTACTGCATTTTGTGTTGAATGCTTTTCTTTTTAAAAAAAAAATTGTTTTAGCTTGGAGTTATCATATATCTATGAATGTTAAATTTAGTTAAATAAATAAACAAATAAAACAAACTTTAATTTAAATAAATTAAAGTTAAAAGTTACTATAAGAACTATTGAATAAACTTGCCTAATTATCACATCCATTGTAAAAAGTTTAATGAGCCAATTGGCAAAGATAGGAAGTGAAAAAAAATTTTGACTACATGTGAGACCAGTTGTTTAAAAGTTTTTCCTTACAAACTTCTATAAAGGAAAATCAAAAGGTAGGAAAATGGTGATCGATTGACCATAAGGAGAGTTGGATTGGGAGAACAAAAACCAACAGAGTTAGGTTGGTGAACTTCTGTTACATACCATAGTTTGGAAGCTCATTTCAATTATAATAAATTTTCTTAGTCATTTTGGAATTGTTGAATAAGAAATGAATATGAAAATGATTTTTGTGTCTTAATTTTCTAGAGTTGTTCCTTTCCTGAGGGAGACTTCCTTTAGGATTTTCTTTGGGAACTTCCTTGGGAGTAGGGTAAACATCCAATGGCTGAAGCTCTTTAGGGTTTGCTTGCAGTGGTTTCTTACCTGATCTTGTCAAAACTGAAACCTGTTCTACTGTAGGCATCATGAAGTTGTGGTCCTCCTCTCTAATTATACTTACACGACTTTTCATTTTTTCTTTACTCTTTTCAATTGCTATACTTTGTACATAATGCTAGTGTATTATACATGAACTTTCCCCATGTGGATCGTTACATGTAGTACACCAAGAGTTAGAATCAGTGGGAGGCTCATCGGCCTCCACTGTCTCATTTGTATATACCGTGCTCGGTCTTACATGTCCCCTATTGCTTGATTGTGCTGCATCTCTTGTTACCTGAGGGAACCTTCTTGGCGGAAAACTCCTTTCAGCCTCTCTCTTTTTCATGGACGCCATTTCATTTGACAATGCCTTCATTGTATTAATTATGGTCATGTATTGATCACTGGGGGGAGCTGATGCAAGGGGTGTAGCTATAGCTGGGAGGGCCTGCGTTGATGGGAGTACAGGAAGTTTAGAGATTGATGCTTGGGAAAACTCTGGTAAAATTGGCAATAGAGTTTTTGATGGATATCTTTTTGTAGCAATGAGATCAGCTTCGCCCTTTGCTGCCTCTACATAGATCCCAGGAAAAGTGGTTACACATGATTGCCTTAAAATCATACTGAGCTCTGAATCAAAAGACCTTAGATAATAGCATATATCTTGTTCTTTCGTGGGATTTAGGCCTTGCGGTACTCTATCACGAGTTCTGGTAAACCTGATGTTGAAATCTTGGATTTCTTCTTGTGGATGCCTCTCAATGATAGTGAATTGATTCAGCAATGTGAAAGGATCCACATGTATATTGAATTCATCGACCAGACGACCGGCTAGTACTGCCCAAGAAGTAATGGATCCAGCGGGAAGCGCTCTGTACCAATAGAGCATCTTTCATTTCAAATATATAATCAAAAATCTGACCATTACATCTTCCTGAGTGATGTTATAAACAGATGCTAGCGCTGAAACATCTAAACAATGCTCATCTACTATTTTTCCTGTTCCATCAAAGGTTGGTAAGGCTTTTAATGTAGCTTGTGGAATTTGGTGGTGTGTTCCCAAGTTCAAAGGGCCAGTTTGCTTCCATACAAGATACACTGGGGTAGGGGCGGCTGCCATGATTGCTAAAGGAGTTACAACCGCTATAGGATTGCTTGCAGACACTCCTGTAGTGGGCATTAAAGAGGTGCTAATGGTGTCGGGCAGATTTGATCTTGCGGCTAGCACAGGGTGTGCTTTTAGGCTTTTGAGATGTAGTTCAAAAAACTTGATAGGTTCTTCAGAGTTTCTAGCTCAGGATCTGGTTATCATATGGCTATATAACCAGAAGGCTTTCTAGAAAAGGTCTTTCTTTTATGGTCTAAATGCAACGGAGTCGCAAGGTGATTTTTCTTGAGATTTTGCAAACAAAAGGCTCTGAAGGTAAAACACCAAAACTTATACAATACTGTGGGATTGCTGGTCACACCAGGCGTGCCAAAAACTGTTGGAACAAAATCTACCTTCGGTTAATAGTGATATGCCTTAGACTTTGCCAACATTGAATAGACAGATCTTGCTTGAGATCATCTGTCTAGTCTCCAGAGAAGGTTGGTTCCTTTGAATTTTTTTAGAGAAAAGGGGAAACAAGAGATAAGGGAAATATAGCCTAAGCTAAAACTTTTATATGGTGCAGGTTAGACTGTCATATGCAGCCTAGACTGTCATACCCAAGAGCAACCTCCAGCGGCTGTTGAACCCTATGGTGGCCAACAATAATGACGGCTCCATCCTAGGATGATCGTACCTATAGTAAAATCAGGCTCCCCGAGCTAAGCCAAATTAGTTACAGGGTAAGGTGAGCTTAATGACTAACCGCAAGAAGGTTCTAGAAGCGATGTTTGGGTTGCCTAGATCCTAACTGAATCTTGGTCTTGGCTTCTCTTACAAGCCAAGATTACCAATTGGGAATCTTATAAGAATATCCCAAGCTTTCATGAAAAATAAGAGATTAAATTAGAGTGCAATGAAGTGTTGTCGGTTTGTGTAATAGAGAGAACATACTCTCATAAGCAATGGAGTGCTACCCAAATCTAGCTATGAAGCTTGCATTCGCATCAATAGAGTTCCTTGGAGATTGAAGATCAAATTCAACCATTGTCCATCATCAATCATCCTGAATTTGATCCAATGTTTGTGATTCAACCTTGTTTTGAAGAGCAAGACCATTGAAAATCAATTTGATAGATAAATCATATGTCACCCCATATCATATACAAAGAAAAGTCTCTCTATTCAGCGATTGCTTCACCTCGAAGTGGCCCATAGGCATAGTCGTTGGACCCTATGATGGCTAATAGAGCTAACTTATTTACCCTATGATGACCTCTCTACAAAATCTATTTTCTCTATATTTTCTTAGTTACGGTAGCTTAGTAGTATTTACTTTGATTTCTAACATAGTTTAGTACAGTTTTCATGCATTTCTTTATATTTTTCAGTATCTTTATTTCAATGCTTATCATAGAAATGGACCTCATCATGAGAGGTTCCACATTTGCTAATAATGTCTTGTAAGTGTTCTTGTGTGTAGGTTTCAGGTCTCAACAGGAGCTCTTCAACATAAAAAAATTTCAATCTTTATCTCACCGTGCAGAGGTCGCAAAGAAACCCTCCATATTCAATTTTGAGAGAGCAAAGACTCTACGAATTACACCTACCCTTTGATTCTCAATTGTAATTTGTATAAAATTGGTGTAATCCTTAAGAGGTATATATTTGTAATCGTTTTCTAAAGATAATTTCAATTATTAATGAGAAGGACACTATTTTCTTCATTCTTTTGTCTCATTATGGTTACATGATATTATCTTGCAATTTGATTTCATAAATGTTTAGGTGTATAGTTTTTGCTATTCTACAGTGGTGATCACAATATGGTACTCTTTCCACATTTTACAATTTATCGCTAATTACCTATTTATTGTTTTCTTTAATTTATTGGTACAGTTGCTCTAGGCTGGAACGGCTCACAAAAGCCATCGTCCTACCCTGTGATAGCCAGCAGAGCCCGCTGCTCTACCCTATGATGATCTCAGAGTAGAGTCACAAAACCAAAGAGGTAGCAACTTCATAGAATGTAGGCTTCTCCTATGACTATATTTGTACTGGATTTTACTACTTTTTCATAGAAAAAAGATAGAATTGCAAGTTTTAATTAAATAAATTTAGAGAAATTATTAAATTTTAAGATTTTTGTCTGTGATCACTCCTAGGTCCAATGACCTCTATTGTTGGCCGCTACAGGTAAAGTGGCCCCTATTTTTACCACTCCTATGTTATATGACCTCTGCTATAGACCATCTTACATAGAATGACCCCTATTATTTTGTTTGTTTGGGTTTGCATGCTTGCTACCTATCTAAAGGCTTACATCATTTAGGGTTTGCAATTTTAATTTTTTTGAAACTAAAATGTTCTTATTTAGAAATTTGGAAATTTGAAATGTATTTTATGCATTAGAAAAATATCATTGATTGCTCTATGTTGCATCTTTCTTTTCACATAAGATAAAAATAACCCACACACACCATGTATCATACTAAACATCAGCGAGTTGGAATTCACACCCAATCACTGATCAAGACTAATGGCAGTGACCTTCATCACCACCTTGTTAGCTTTCTTATGGTTCTTAGTACCCCATTTTGGCCAATTCCAATCCAAGAACCATCATAGCCAAGGAATATAGCACGTATCTCTCTTTGGGGAGGTATATCGCTAACCGAGGTGAACTGGGTGAGGACTGGTAGGACCTAGACTCCCTCATCAAAATTGAACTTCATCACCAAATATCAGTGGGTTTCATGACCTAGACTTCCTCACCAGACCTATGTGTGAGAGGATATAGGTAAAATCCATTTAACTAAGTATTTACATCAAGAAAATAAAAAATCGAACAAGATAAAAGCAATAGAACAATGAATCAGAACACACAAACTAGTTTAAGAATCACAAAGAAGATTTAAAAAAGATAATCATTCTGTATACTTTATTTGTTTCCTTAATTTATGCTTAATCAACATAAAATGGTCACCACACATACCCATACCTATTCACAGACTGAGGCTATAGGTAATGCACAATAAGGCCCTAAACACCTTCATTATAGCCCAAAAGATTACTCTTACCTGAACGATGTTCTAGCAGCCATCATGAAGATAATTCCACTCATATGGGATCTGATAATTGAGATATCCCTACTAGGAGGACACCTATGGGACCTCCCCATTACCAAGAAAAGGATCTTCTCAGACCTCATTCATCTCATGCTACTTCTAGATAAGATCTGCCCATTAAGGGTCCAAGCAGAGGGGCCGCATGGATTTATGTACCTGGTCTAGATGAGGGAGGTAATCCTCTTGATCGTACTTATTTGAGTCATAAGTTAAATCATCTAGATAGATACAACCCTAACACATCTTGTAGAGCACATTATTCCATTCGTACTCATTCTGAGGATGGGTCCGATGAATATTTAGTGTATCCTATACATACATGTGGAGAGTGTTCTACAAGAACACATCATACTCCTACTCCATATTTACATGAGTACAACACCCCTAGGATTGAGCATAGAGTCAACATAGCTTTGAATAATTGAGGGAAGAGGGTAGCCATACCTACTACATGCATTGAAATAGCCATATCCCCTTGTATTGATATGAGAAGCCATAGGTCGCATACAATGGATCGAATAGATCGACTACCTAGGCAAAATACCAACTAGAGAGAGAAATTAATCCAATCATAATTGGATTATTTGTGTAAAGAGTGAGAGTGCTTAAAAAATGAACACGTAGAGCAACAAAGGCTACACCGCCAGGGGTTGTATGAGCATAAGCTGCATGAAGAGATAATTCTAGAATAGATATTGTATGAGGATCAATCACATAAGGTAGCCTATGAGGAAAATCCTATGCCTAGCACTTACCAGTAACAAATTAATACAAGGTGCACTACACAACATCAAGATTTGCCCTCTAGGCCAAATAACAACCATCCTCCTCCCACCTCTATTCATCAGTATCAGCCAAGACAGCATCAACAACCAAATTTTCTATAATATGAGGAATATGAAGAGACAAAATCAAAAGACCAAGATCAAGTGTATCCTGAGTCCTTTTATGAAGATGCAGCGGATGATCACATTCTGCCACCTCAATGAAACAAGAACCTTCCATCTCCTCCTCCCAAGAAACCACTTCAAGAGAATGATATTATTTTATATCAAGCATACAAGGTCCTTACAGAGTGAATTCAATAACTAGAAAAGCAAGGAGCGAGTTACCAAAAGCCCACATTGCACAAATTATACAATCAACCCCTCAACCCATCAGTTCCTTGTCCCCTTATCAAGAGAATTTTTAAATGCCTAAACTAGATAAATTTAGAGGAGATGAGGATGCTCAAAATCATATCACAAGTTTTATGAACTTGTATTTCCAGTTACAAGATGATGATACTTTATTGTTAAGAACATTCGTGATAACACTCTTTGGTGTAGCTTTAAAGTGGTATAACAAATTACCATGACATAGCATATCTAGATTTTAACAGTTAGCAAATGCATTTCTAGAATGCTTCTCTTTTGGCATAAAAAAGAAGGCTAATTTAACTGACTTATTAAACTTACATCAATTCAATGATGAGCCAGTTATGGACTATGGAAACAGGTGGCAAAAAATAATGTCAAAACTGCCTTTCACCATACCTATTTTAGAATTGACACGAATGTTTACAAAAAGTTATTCAAAGCATATATCACTTCTTTTATAGTTGAAGTAGTATCAAACATTCAAAGAGGCTTTGGTATAGGCCAAAGTTATTGAGGACACTAAGGTCCAGGAGGGAGACATAAAAATTTTTAAAAAGGAGTGGAACAAGAATCCCTATAACAATCACCATAAAAAAACCATCTCTAGTTAATCAAATTATTTCAAATATTCCTAAAGTGGAGAAAGTGCCACAACAGCCTAATTATCAGGCTCATCCTCCTCCAACATAGTATAATAACCAACACCAAATAAATCAAGTGCAGGATAAGCAACATCATCCTCCTCGCATATATATGCCACTACCTAAATATTTGGCATCTCTTTTCAATAGAATATGTGAGGCTAAGGTGATTACTTTACCTAAAATATGGTTGATAGATCTTTCTCATCTAAAGCCTAAAGGGTATAGAGAGGATTCATATTGTTCTTACCATCATCAAAATAGACATGATATTCAAATGTGCTATGGTTTCAAAAACCTAGTACAAAACATGCTGGATAAGAACCAATTGCAGATAGACAACCCTATAGCCCCAAATAATCAATATATGGATATTTTTAAAGATCCCTTACCCACTTATGAGGTCAAGGGTAACCAAAATAGATAGGTCAATGAGATACATGCGGATACACCCACACATGGGTTCGTAGGTATGATAAATATTGTGACACTAAATAGAAGGTACAACCAAGTGGAGCCACCCATAACACCTATTCGAATTCCTTCTACACCCTAGCAAGGGCTAGCTCAAAACCTATTGCTAGGTCCACTATCACAATCGGTGATAACCATAAAAAACATGCCTACCCAAATCCTACAAATGGCATTGGCCAAGCTCTCCATTTACAAGCTTATTCATCAATCCCCTAGACATAGGGAAGTTCTCATGGATATTCTAAAATCTATCGAGCTTCAACCTTGAGATCCTAATTCATTTACTAACTTTTTGGGGCATGTCCAAAAGTGCAAAGAGCCTATGGTAACCTTCTATGACCATAAAATTAAACAAGTACTAGCCAACATAGTCGATCCTCCATTACACATAATCGCTTGCATAAATTAGATACCATACAAGTGAGTGTTGATTTATATAGGCTCATCATTCAACATAATAACAATTATGGATTTAGAACATATCATCCTTCCAACATCACACATAGTGTCATCTGCTTTCATATTGCAAGCATTCAATGATGCATTATTCTCAACGGTTTGCACTATAGTCTTGCCTATTCAAGTAGGACTGAAAACCATTTCCATACTATGCCATGTGTTGGAAGGAGTGATGAAATACAACATATTTCTCAGTCATCCCTAGATCCAAGACATGAAATGTGTTCCTTCTATTTTACATCAGTGTATCAAATACATGCATGAAGGGCAGGTTTATGTCATCCCTTAAGATGATGAACCCTTTAAATATGTTAATCAAATTAGAAATTCGAGGGATTTTTTATTACCATCAACACATATAGATATTAGATCTAGTTCTCCCATTAAGCATCCAGAGCATCAACTTAAATCAACACATGTTGATCCATCTACATCAACACCACCACCTTCACCTAAACCAGTGGATACTTCTGATAAAACTTCATCGTCATAAGATCCTTAGATCAAACATAAGTTAAAAGCATCCATGGTAGATGCTCCAAAAGTCATCCTCAATGTCTTTACAATAGATATTCTGATTCCCATGGAAGACGAAGAATTTCCTAACACAATGGATGATGTGCCTCAACCCACATCACCCGCTTCATCTACAGTATGATCCACACCTCAAGTGACTATTTACTTAGTCAACCCCGAGCTCATAAAATATTTGGTATAAAATATCACTTTTACACCAATTAATGAGTCCATGCAATATATGGGGAGACCTCATGCTCCTCCCTTGCCCATTGGAACAATGGTACCCCTAGGCATACCACCCAATCAAACGAATTTCATATATGGGGGTTTCGACCAAGCCACAGATCAATCTCCTATTATCAATCATGATAATGAACCATTTACAAGAAATATATACTATATTTCAAGTCCTAATTTTTCTCTAAGATACTTCTACCATTGCCATTGGCATGGAAATGGCTTAGGTATATATGAGCAGTGTCGTAGGACACCCTATCAATCAAAATACCAATTACATATGGATAGATTCGGTTTAGGATATTCTATCCACGTACCATATGAGCTTCTAGATGATTCTCTACAATACCTAAACTTAGGCTTCGAGGAAGACATTTAGAGGAGTGAATACGCTGACCCTGGCCCCTCTCATTTATTAAGGTATCATATCCTAATTATAATGGTCACCATAAAGTCTCATAAATCATATCATGAGACCCACCAAGAAGAGGAATCTAAACTCGATGATATTCCTAAAAATGATTGGGTGGACGAAGATAATGAATATGAGGATGAAAAAAAAATCACATACCTAGGTCCTACCTACCTTCGTCATCTCAATAAATATACAAGAGATATTGAACCAATTAGGCCTCTTAATAATATAGATGACATCTATCATAGGGTGTTTCCCCCTCCATATAACTGTAGGTAGCTGCTCCCACTTGAGGATCTAATTATCCTACCTACTTCTAGAGCAGACCTAGAGATCCCAGTGTCTCTTAAACCACATCTAGAGCATCTAAAGCAATCAATAATCAATAGGTCCTACCTTCACGTGAAGAAATGCTGCAATTGTTTCATTTCACTCCAGGACATTCTCAAGAGGTTTGTAATGCTAAGGTTAAATATGATATGATAGATCGTCCAAAGCCAACAGATGATATCCACTTGATCCCTACACCTCATCAACTTGAGGAGGGATCCCACATGTCAATTGAGGAGACTTTTGAAGTGGATATTAGCAATGATCCTAAAAATCCTAAGAAATTCAAATTTTGAGAGAGTTTATCTCCTGAAGAGTGTGTCATTCTCATACCTATTTTGATAAAAAAAAATTGACATATTTGCTTGGTCATATAAAGACATGTTAGGTCTTGATCTGAATTTGGTTACACACAACCTTGCTTTAGATCCTAATATGAAGTCGGTCAAGAAAAATATCAAAAATATGCACCCAAAAATTGCCTTAATGGTGAAGGATGAGTTATAAAAATTATTGGATGTGGAATTTATCCAACCCATCGACTATCCAAAATGGGTATCTAACATGGTACCCATAGGAAAACTTGATGGGAAGATTTGTATTTGTACATATTTCAGAGACAAACAAAGCAATGCCTAAGGATGCATTCTCGTTACCTAACATCGATTCTCTAGTAGACGTAATTGTTGGTCATGAGATGTTATCCCTTATGGACATATTTTTAGGCTACAATCAAATTTAGGTTAAACCTAAATATCAACACAAAACAACCTTTACCACACCATGGGGAACATTCTCCTATAAAGTTATGTCATTCGGTATTAAAAATGCTGGTGCAACCTATCAGCGGGCCATGACATATATTTTTCATGACTACATGCATAAAATACTGGAATATTACATAGATGATTTGCTCGCCAAATCTCTTTTGCATGAAGAGCATGCAGAAGTTCTGCGAAAATTCTTCGATCGTCTGATAGAGCATAATGTTAGTCTGAATCCCAAGAAATGTGTTTTCGGCATCACATCAGGATAACTTTTGGGATTTATAGTCTCTAAAAGAGGTGTAACAAAAATATATGAACACAACACAGAAGCAGACACAGAGAAATATAATTGCCAAAAACTATTTTTATATTGATATTTTTGATACAATGTTACAACTTTTGAATTACTCCAAATGGGTTGGGAGAAATGTTACAATAATTTTCCCTATGTATGGCAAAATTTCTTTTGATAAAGGAATGGGGTCTTCCAAGTATTCAATAAGGTACGGTGTTCTTCAATATTCAACTACAGCTTCAAAGGACGAGTGGGCTTCAAGTATCCGATACGAGGACCACTGTAGCTTCAGTATCTTTTCCAAAGTACATATCACCTACACACATAAGAACCAACAAAGTGGATCAATAGAACCTATAAATCAAGACATAAAGCAAATGATGTTGATAAAACCCTAAATGAATAATCATATAATGCAAACGATAGAAGCATATAAACTAAAAAGCCTTGCAAAATAGATCATTCGATTCATATATGATCTATGTTCTCGGCTCTACAAAATTGTGGATGTGCGGTAGCAGATGAGAAACCATGCACGGGTGGTAGGGAAACCATGCTCAAGCAGTTCTGACTATGAAATCATAGATGTGTGGTTTGGATTAAAAGCAGGTTACCTCAGAAAAGGGGATCTCTAGGTTCAAAATGTGACTTCTCCTTAGGATGCATGTAGAGATCTGATCCTATTTTGATATCCTGGTAGTATGAATGTTTAGGCCCCTTGGGGTTTTTGAGGGAAATGAGAGGTGGTAAGCTTGGACTACCAAGCAGTAATTCTGTGTTGCTAAATGGAGGGGGCAGTTTCAGTGAGTCACCCAGTGTGCCTCACTTAAATTGGGTTATGTGGCTGCAAGTGGAGTGATGTATGTCATTTTACCCCATGTGAAGGGACAAAGGGGACAAGGATGGATGAGATGTGACAAGGATGCTGGTGAGGTGTCTAGGATATATTTCTAGTGGGTAGGCAGGGTATTGTTGGAACAAAATCTGCCTTCGGTTAATAGTGATGCACCTTAGACTTTGCCAACATTGAATAGACAGATCTTGCTTGAGATCATCTGTCTAGTCTCCAAAGAAGGCTGGTTCCTTTGAAGTTTTTTAGAGAAAAGGGGAAACAAGAGATAAGGGAAATATAGCCTAAGATAGAAATTTTATATGGTGCAGGTTAGACAACATCAAAGACAGATTTACTTACTTCTATCCAAAGCATTTAAAAACACATTCCAAAGCAGAAATTATATAATTCCGGATATGATTTCTGATGTTTCGTTTAGCATGCGTATATATTAGATTCTTATTCCAGCAATATGATTTATGTATTGCAAAATTTTAGATACAAGAACAGACTCAATCTACAATTCAATATTGTGAGCAAAAATAAAGAACATTAATACATACACTTGCACGATATGAACCAAAAGCCAATGGGAGATGTGATTTTATTGCTTGTATTCGAAGTACGTACACACAATCTTGTAAACGTCCAAGAGCCGACCCTTTTTTTGGAGTCGCTCACCCCTATATATACCCTAAAAGAGTATCTTTTCCTAAGTACATCTTACTTATTTTACAAGCAATCATCCGTAGTTTCTAACAATACACAACGGATTTCTTGCAGATTGGATAGATTGGCAATCATCCAACGGACCTGCCAGGTTATAATCAATAGACCATTCTTCAAAAATCGGCACCTGATGTCAGTGCTCGTCTCCAGTTGCCAAAAATATACTTTATTCCTTTATAGCTGGCATGTCATGAAATCGCGACACTCTTTCCTTGCTTTGCTTTTCTGTCGCCTCTAGCCGCGAAAATGAGACATGTCACGAAATCGCGACCTTCTTTCCTTGCTTTGGTCTTCTGCTGCTTCCAGTCGTGAAAATGAGACATGTCACGAAATCATGAAATTCTTTCCTTGCTTGGCTCTTCTACCGCTTCCAGCCACGAAAATGGGACATGTCACGAAATCGTGACATTCGTCTCTTCCTTTGCTCCTTTGCTGCCTCCCGCCGCGAAAATGAGACATGTCACAAAATCGCGACATTCTTTCCTTGCTTTGCTCTTCTGCCGCTTCCAGCCGTGAAAATGAGACATGTCGCGAAATCACGACATTCTTTCTTGCTTTGCTCTTTTGCCGCTTCTAGCCGTGAAAATGAGACATGTCGCGATATCACGACATTCTTTCTTGCTTTACTCTTTGGCCGTGTCTAGCTGAGAAAATGAGACATGTCGCGATATCGTGACACTTTTTCCTTTTGGCTCTTTCTCTTTGCTTTGGCCTACGAAAAAGCAACATGTCGCGATATCGTGACACTTTTCCCTCTTGGCTCTTTCTCTTGCTCTTTAGCCGCGAAAATTGCAAAATGTCGCGATATCGCGACACTTTTTGCCCTTTGTTCTTTCTCCTCACTATGAACCGCGAAACTGAGACATGTCGCGATATCGTGACACTTTTTCTCTTTTGGCCTTGACAAAGCAACATGTCACGATATCGCAACACTTTTTCTCTTTTGGCCGCGACAAAGCAACATGTCGCGATATCGTGACACTTTTTCCCTTTTGGCCATGACAAAGCAACATGTCGCGATATTGCGACACTTTTTCTCTTTTGGCCATGACAAAGCAACATGTCGCGATATCGTGACACTTCTTCCCTTTTGGCCGCGACAAAGCAACATGTCATGATATCGCAACACTTCTTCCCTTTTTGTCGCGACAAAGCAACATGTCGCGATATCGTGACACTTTTTCCCTTTTTCTTTGAACCACGAAAATGCAACATGTCGCGATATCGCGACACTTTTTCCTCCTTGCGATGTTTTGCATTTTCTTTGATATTTAGCATATGGGCCACTTCGGTCCTCTTGGAAAATATGCAAAAAGGAGCATCAGATGTTTTTTTGTAGTTAGTCACTTTTTGACTAACATTCTTGGCGCCTTCCAGGGGATTTTTTGCTTGCAAAAATTTTGAACCAGGCCTTTATCCATTGGGTATCGGAGTCAACAACGCAGTTGTAAAAAGAATATTTCAGAGAAAGACAAAGAACACAGGAAAATGCACTTAGATCAAACATGAACATTACCTCGCCAAAAATCCCTTTATACCTTAGTATCTCTATTAAAAAAAAATGTCGACTTCTGATTGGCTGCTACTGAAAATCCTTTTTTGTGTTAAGGCCGAAAAAATGGTAATATTTACAAATATTTTATGAATATGCTTATATTATACTGTACATAAAATTCCTTTTTTTCTTTTGCCTAAAAGGCTTAGCTCCTTTTTTACGCACTTCTCTGATCTGGTTCCCTTCCTCTTCATCCTGCAAATCCCGACTGGTCGAGCAATTCATTTCAGGGATTAAGAAATCCAAGCATTGCTCATCATTTTCAAAAACTTGCCAAAAAATATTTTTATCAGGTACTGAAGGCCTGTATATAAGTCTAACAGTTTTAGACTTCTGAATAACATTACTTACAGGACAAAAATTAGCTCCCACTAAAGCTAACAAATCTGCGTGGGTATTCTATTCTCTAGGGATAAACTTTATATTTAGGGCCTCAAAGGCCTCTAAGAGATCCCACACTTTGTTCCTGTAAGCCTTCAAATAATCCTGTTTACTTATACCTTTTTTGGTGACTTGATTCACAATAAATTCTGAATCTCCATAGATGAGTAACTGTTTGATTCTCAATTTCTCAGCCTTTCTTAACCCTAAGCACAGGGCCTCATATTCTCGCTGCATTGTTGAAGCAACTCCAAGTCAACCTCGTAAGAGAAAACCTTTCCCTCTCCAATGGGGAGAAATCAAAACTATTCCGGCACCAACTCCATTCTTGCACCTAGCCCCATCAAAGAAAAGCTTCCACAAATGATTCACAGAACCATCCTCTTCTAGGAAGGGTACCAATTTTCTTTTTGGTTTCTCAATAGAATAGTTTCCTATTTCTGTTTCTATCATAGCATTAAAGTTCTGTAGAGAAAACTAGTCCTCAGCTTGGAGCTCTTCTAATGTTTCTTCCATCAGGTCTTCTTCTATTGTTTCTTCAGTCATCATATTTACACGATTAGTTTCACCAATCCTTTCTACATGAAACGTCGATGGTTTCTCATTAAAAATATTGACCCTTCTACCTTTGAAATGTATCTCCAAATGATAATAATCTAAGGATAAGTATCCTCCTATCTTTGCTGTGAACTCTCTGGATAGACACATACCAAAATAGGGCTCCAAGTCTACGACTACTACCTCTTGTATGACTATCATCTGAGGCAAATTATGCAGCCGTATGGGAATATCCTTTATCACTCTAATTTTTATTGGAGTACCATCTAACTATAGGACGTCTGCGCTGCTCCTAGTGTACTCCATTCCCATAATATCACATACTGCTTTGGGTATCACAGTGGTAGCAGCGCTTGAATCTATCATGCATTTGTGGACAACCCATCCTTTCATTTGAAGGGATAAATAAAAGGGGGGGGGCTATTCTTACCAGTGGCAGATGTCAAGTTCGTTAGAACCATTTTCGAAGATGATGCAGTCCCACCTCCATTTTTCATTGTCCTTAGGGATTCCTATAGGAGATTGATTTGACTTGGGATTTGAAAAGCATCATACATACTTGCCTTAGAAGGAGTCTTTTTCATTTCCTCCACTATACTGAATATAGGTGAATCAACTATCCTTTCTCTTTCTTTGGCAAAAGTTTCACATTTATTTTTGTATCCCTGGGTAGCTTTAGTTCTTTGCCTTTTTGTCAGTGAGGGGAAACTCAACCTTTCCCTAGCCTGTTCTTGGGTTTCATTTTCCCCTTGGGGAAAAAATTCTGTGTGTTTCTTGCCCTTGAATTTTGGCTGGAAACTGATATTCTCTTTCCCGAGGGAGACTTCCTTTAGGATTTTCTTTGGGAACTTCCTTGGGAGCAGGGGAAACATCCAAAGGCTGAAGCTCTTTAGGGTCTGCTTGCAGTGGTTTCTTACTTGATCTTGTCAAAACCGAAACCTGTTCTACTGTAGGCATCATGAAGTTGTGGTCCTCCTCTCTAATTATACTTACACGGCTTTTCATTTTTTCTTTACTCTTTTCAACTGCTATACTTTGTACATAATGTCGGTGTATTATACATGAACTTTCCCCATGTGGATCGTTACATGTAGTACACCAAGAGTTAGAATCAGTGGGAGGCTCATCGGCCTCCACTGTCTCATTTGTATATACCGTGCTCGGTCTTACATGTCCCCTATTTCTTGATTGTGTTGCATCTCCTGTTACCTGAGGGAACCTTCTTGGCGGAAAACTCCTTTCAGCCTCTCTCTTTTTCATGGACACCATTTCATTTGACAATGCCTTCATTGTATTAATTATGGTCATGTATTGATCACTGGGGGGAGCTGATGCAAGGGGTGTAGCTATAGCTGGGAGGGCCTACGTTGATGGGAGTACAGGCAGTTTAGAGATTGACGCTTGGGAAAACTTTGGTAAAATTGGCAATAGAGTTTTTGATGGATATATTTTTGTAGCGATGAGATCAGCTTCGCCCTTTGCTGCCTCTACATAGATCCCAGGAAAAGTGGTTACACGAGATTGCCTTATTATCATACTGAGCTCTGAATCAAAAGCCCTTAGATAATAGCATATAGCTTGTTCTTTCATGGGCTTTAGGCCTTGTGGTACTCTATCACGAGTTCTGGTAAACCTGATGTTGAAATCTTGGATTTCTTCTTGTGGATGCCTCTCAATGACAATGAATTGATTCAGCAATGTGAAAGGATCCACATGTATATTGAATTCATTGACCAGACGGTCGACTAGTACTACCCAAGAAGTAATGGATCTAGCGGGAAGTGCTCTATACCAATAGAGCATCTTTCCTTTCAAATATATAATCAGCAATCTAACCATTACATATTCCTGAGTGATGTTATAAACAAATGCTAGCGTTGAAACATCTAAACAGTGCTCATCTGCTATTTTGCCTGTTCCATCAAAGGTTGTTAAGGCTTTTAATGCAGCTTGTGGAATTTGGTGGTGTGTTCCCAAGTTCAAAGGGCCAATTTTCTTCCATACAAGATGAGCTAGGGTAGGGGCGGCTGCCATGATTGCTAAAGGAGTTACAACCGCTATAGGATTGCTTGCATACACTCCTGCAGCAGGCGTTAAAGAGGTGCTAATGGTGTCGGGTGGATTTGATCTTGCGACTAGCACAGGGTGTGCTTTTAGGCTTCCGAGATGTAGTTCAAAAAACTTGATAGGTTCTTTAGAGTTTCTAGCTCGGGATCTGGTTATCATAGGCTATATAACCAGAAGGCTTTCTAGACAAGGTCTTTCTTTTATGGTCTAAATGCAACGGAGTCGCTAGGTGATTTTTCTTGAGATTTTGCAAACAAAAGGCTCTGAAGGTAAAACACCAAAACTTATACAATACTGTGGGATTGTTGGTCCCACCAGGCGTGCCAAAAACTATTGGAACAAAATCTACCTTCGGTTAATAGTGATGCGCCTTAGACTTTGCCAACATTGAATAGACAGATCTTGCTTGAGATCATCTGTCTAGTCTCCAGAGAAGGCTGGTTCCTTTGAAGTTTTTTAGAGAAAAGGGGAAACAAGAGATAAGGGAAATATAGCCTAAGCTAGAAATTTTATATGGTGCAAGTTAGACAACATCAAAGATAGATTTACTTCTATCCAAAACATTTAAAACACATTCCAAAGCAGAAATTATATAATTCCAGATATTATTTTTGTGATGTTTCATTTAGCATGCGTATATATTAGATTCTTATTCTAGCAATATGATTTATGTATTGCAAAAGTTCAGATACAAGAATAGACTCAATCTACAATTCAATATTGTGAGCAGAAATAAAGAACATTAATAATACACTTGCACGATATGAACCAGAAGCCAATGGGAGATTTGATTTTATTGCTTGTATTTGAAGTACATACACACAGTCTTGTAAACGTCCAAGAGCCGACCCTTTTTTTGGAGTCGCTCACCCCTATATATACCCTAAAATAGTATCTTTTCCTAAGTACATCTTACTTATTTTACAAGCAATCATCTACAGTTTTTAACAATACACAATGGATTTCTCGTAGATTGGATAGATTGGCAATCATCCAGTGGACCTTCCAGGTTATAATCAACAGACCATTCTTCAGAAATTGGCACCTGATGTCAGTGCTCGTCTCCAGTTGCCAAAAATATACTTTATTCCTTTACAGCTAGCGTGTCACGAAATCGCGACATTCTTTCCTTGCTTTGCTTTTCTGTCGCCTCCAACCGTGAAAATGAGACATGTCATGAAATCGCGACCTTCTTTCCTTGCTTTGGTCTTCTGCTGCTTCCAACCGTGAAAATGAGACATGTCGCGAAATCACGACATTCTTTCCTTGCTTGGCTCTTCTGCCGCTTCCAGCCGCAAAAATGGGACATGTCGTGAAATCGCGACATTCATCTCTTCCTTTGCTCCTTTGTTGCCTCCCGTCGTGAAAATGAGACATGTCACGAAATCGTGACATTCTTTCCTTGCTTTGCTCTTCTGTCGCTTCCAACCGCAAAAATGAGACATGTCGCGAAATCCCGACATTCTCTCTTGCTTTGCTCTTTTGTCGCTTCTAACCGCGAAAATGAGACATGTCGCGATATTGCAACATTATTTCCTTGCTTGGCTCTTCTACCGCTTCCAACCATGAAAATGGGACATGTCACGAAATCGTGACATTCTTTCTTGCTTTGCTCTTTTGCCACTTCTAGCCGAGAAAATGAGACATGTCGCGATATCGCGACACTTTTTCCTTTTGGCTCTTTCTCTTTGCTTTGGACCGCAAAAAAGCAACATGTCGCAATATCGCGACACTTTTCCCTCTTGGCTCTTTCTCTTGCTCTTTAGTAGCAAAAATGCAACATGTCGTGATATCGCGACACTTTTTTCCCTTTGCTCTTTCTCCTCACTATGAACCGTGAAACTGAGACATGTCGCGATATCGCGCCACTTTTTCTCTTTTGGCCGCGACAAAGCAACATGTCTTGATATCGTGACACTCTTTCTCTTTTGGCCGCGACAAAGAAACATGTCACTATATCGCGACACTTTTTCCCTTTTGGCCGCGACAAAGCAACATGACGCGATATCGTGACACTTTTTCTCTTTTGGCCGTGACAAAGCAACATGTCGCGATATCGCGACACTTTTTCCCTTTTGGCCGCAACAAAGCAACATGTCGCGATATCGTGACACTTTTTCCCTTTTGGCCGCGACAAAGCAACATGTCACAATATCGCGACACTTTTTCCCTTTTTCTTTTCTTTTTGCTTTGAACCACGAAAATGGAACATGTCGCGATATCGTGACACTTTTTCCTCCTTGAGGTGTTTTGCATTTTCTTTGATATTTAGCATATGGGCCACTTCGGTCCTCTTGGAAAATATGCAAAAAGGAGCATCAGATGTTTTTCTGTAGTTAGTCACTTTTTGACTAACAGTATCCTAGGCTGATTTTCTAGATTTAATAAATCTGGAAAATAGGATAATGGTGCAGGATTTATATGCCTAAGTCTAAACTTAGGCATATAACTTTATTATGCAGGATTTTGTGTGGGGTGCTAAATGTGGATTTATGGATGACCAGATTTTGGTGTCTATAGATGCCCCTTTTTATACCGCGTTGTGTGAAACACGATGCAGTATAAAAACCAATGACACCTGTCTTTATTGGATGGATGGACTCAACTCTTCTCGATGCACAAGAATGAATGATTTTTTGAAAATTTTTTTTGCTTACCCCCTCAATTGGCGAATGGGTAAAGGATGAAACCCACGAGCCAATTGACTAAATTTGGATGATTAGGTGATGTGAATGATGAAATGTGATGCAAATGTATGACATTGACTCAACTTGATGCCCCAAGTTTGGGATTGTTTGTGTTTTGCAAATTTGCCTTTGGTTTCGATGAGGCACAATATTTGTGGTAAAATATTCGACCACTTTCAGAGTTCTTTTTCCACTGTGACTTTCACAAATTCCTTCCAAATGATGGGTTCAAGGAATCAGTCGTTCGAGAATTTGATACTCCAGTGATTTTTGATTACACCATGATTTGATTTATTTTTCACTTTTGACCCAATGAAGGGAGGGTTTAGGATAACCTTTTGCAAATTTGACTTGACTCAACTAAGGTCCAAGATTTAGGGTTTAGTTGATTTAATGCCATAGTGATGATGATGAATTAGTGTCCTTATTATGGGTTACCCATCCTACCGGATTGCATGGATTGTCAATTGCTGCAACCACCAGGTTTCTAGGGTAAATGACTAGATACAAGGTTCACTAGATGATTTATGTTGATGATGTTGATGATGTTGTGGATGATGTTGATTTTTTATTTTTTCGAATCGTGCATGTGCAGTTTTATCTCTTTTGTACCATGCACCCACATTGTGTGTCGTAAACCACGGATATGCAGTTTGGTGTGCTCCACAAAATGTAGATGCATGTTTTACATTGTAAACCATGGGTCTACGGTTTTGCGTGCTTCGCAAAATGTGGGCATGCATTTTTTGCCATGGAAAGCAACTATTTATAAGCTCATGGGTTTCACTTTATTATTTTCACTTCATTATTTTCATTGATAGCTATAAAATTCACTTTGGTGCTTTTGAGGATGAGTGAGATGGAGATCGGTGAGGGTAGCGGAGCTACTACTGGTGTGGGCTACGGTTGTAGCAGAAGCTAGTGTTCGCTACGCCAAGGTAGCTGTTCTAAAATATTAGTTTAGGTTTTATTTATTTTATTGCTTGTTTGTTTGTTTTTTGACAACCACTAAGAGGGGCTGGAAAAATTTTCTTGTTTTTATTTTTTTTTTACAACCACTAAGAGGGGTTGGAAAAATTTTGTTTGTTTTTAATTTTTTTGTTTTCACAACCACTAAGAGGGGTTGGAAAAAAATTTGTTTTGCTTTTAATATATATATATTTTTGACTATCATGAATGGGGTAGGTTGAAAGTTTTCTTGTTTTTATTTTTTTTGTTTTCACAACCACTAAGAGGGGTTGGAAAAATTTTGTTGTTTTTAATTTTTTTTTTTCACAACCACTAAGAGGGGCTGGAAAAAAAAAAATTGTTTGTTTTTTTTTTTTGACTACCATGAATGGGGTAGGTTGAAAGTTTTTTTTTGTGTGTGTTTTTCTTGTTTTGAGATGCAATTTGTTCTAGAATGTAATGTATTTTTTTTAAAGATGAAATGCTATGTTTTTTTTTTTTTGTTGAAATGCAATTCATTCTAAAATGTAATGTTTTTATTTTGTTCTTTAAATGTGATGCACTGATTTTTCTTTGTTTGTGTTGCAGGTTAAGCTCATTACCACTAGACATCGATGGCCTCACACTATTTCAAAAGTGTGGAAGGCTCTCACAGTAGATGATTGGAAGTTCCTTGAGGTTATGGGCTTGGATGGGTGTGGACTGATTGAGATAGTTCGAGCAGATGAGGCACTTTTGTCCACACTCATCGAGAGATGGGACCTAGATAGGGGTTCATTTTAGCTCCCAATAGGGGAGCTTACTATTACTCTAGAGGATGTATACCACATCTTTCGAGTGCCTATCGAGGGTCCACTAGTGAGGGTGGGCCATGACAAGCAGGAGGCTCTCAGGCCTATCTATGATGATCTCTGGGATGTGGACTATAGTAAGGGAGGTATCCCTTACCTTGACTTGTTCAAGGGCAAGAAGTTGGTTACGGTTCTAACTTTTTTGATGTATATTCTGGGCAACATGTTGTTGCCTAATAGCATGGGATCGAGGATCCCTTGGAACTAGGTTCCTATTATTTTGCAGTTGATTTTTGATCCTTAGAGATATGCATGGGCTCCCACTCTCTTGTGCCAATTATACAGTGAGCTTTATGAGGTAAAGAGGTGAGAGTGAAAGGGACTTAGTTGCAGCTTGTTACTTTATATTTGGTCTTGGGAGCATATCAGAGTGGGTCATATTGAGGGGCTACCTTGCATATGTGATCCTCTACTTCCTTGTGCCTTTCGATGGTGGGTTAGTGAGGAGGCTTCTCCCACACGCCCTTCCATCGATGTTGCTACATATAGAGATAGTCTTAGTGGCTTGACTAGGGATGATATTTTTTGGTGATCATGGAGAGGCATGGCTTGGGCTAGTGATGTTGTTGAGCTTCATCAGGTTAGATGAGGGAGATGGATGTTGGGTAGTCATACGTGAGAGATGGAGTACATCCAATTCTCATGGGTGATGAGATAGTTTGGCTTAGTCTAGGGAGTTATAGATGCTCCCATGATATACAGATGGTGGGGTGATGAGCTGGGCCTAACCTTGATTCCAAATATATAGACTATGGATGATGCGAGTG
This sequence comes from Wollemia nobilis, assembly GCA_028583015.1. Taxonomy (NCBI): domain Eukaryota; kingdom Viridiplantae; phylum Streptophyta; class Pinopsida; order Araucariales; family Araucariaceae; genus Wollemia; species Wollemia nobilis. Next base: position 8,867,815 of record JAQPPZ010016356.1, on the reverse strand, counting down.
ATGATGCTGCAGTGGAGCTTTTTGATGTGGATGATGTAGGTACTATTATTGACTATGATGCTTAGTTTGTAGAGTAGTATCCATGGAGACCAAGCCAGGTATTTGATGATGTTGTTAGCATGGATGAGACTGACAATGGTGAGCAGACTCTTAGGTGGCTGAAGCACCACTGGGGTAGAGGTGGTAGGAGGGAGTATTCCGTTGGCACACAACATATGGATATTGACCCTAGGCTTGGGAGAGATGGCGATGATGAGGGCCATGATGTAGAGCATGATGTAGCTCAGGATGTGGGTTAGGATATTGACTTAGGTGATGATGGAGATGATGGAGGTTAGGGCGAGGATGCCCCTCCTCACCACATGAAGGAGGAGTGGGGGTGCTTCAGGTGGAGTGGGATAGCTTGGATGAGGAGGTCATGAGGTTGAAGGGTGAGGTGACTTAGCTTCAGAGTGAGGTGACCCAACTATAGGGTGAGGTGGATGGGTTATGGGGTAGGCCGAGCGAGAGTGATGCTATTGCATCTCAATATGTAGAGATCATGAGGCTACAAGGTGAGTTGGATGGGCTTCAAGCTAGGGTAGTTGGTGGTGATGATGGTGCCATCATTGCATCTCTCAAAGCTAAGATAGATCAATGGATAGCGCATGAGGGTTAGGATTTAGATTCTTCTCGAAGGTAGGCTTGGTACATGGAATCTGTTGAGGACACTTTGCATCGGTGCAAGATTCCACTTCCTTTGCAATCATCTTCTTTAGTATCAAGATCCAGTAGGTGGACTGAGTCCAGGCTAGGTAGTTCGAGGTCTCATCGACCATCTGGTTCACATGCTCCCTCTGGGTCATCAGCACATGGGCCTCCCAAGGGTCATGGGGGTGCTAGCTAGTAGCACTTTATTACCTCTTTTTGTAGTTTTCTATTTCTTTTTGCTATGAGCCTCAGTGCTCTGATGTATACAACCTATGGGTATTTTGTACTTATGCGATTGATATATATATATATATATATACATGGATTTTATTATGATTTGTGTTGTGCGCTTTTGTTTTATTGTATGTATGGATGCATATGGAATGATGTAATATGTAATGTAATGATGATTAATGCTTATGTTCTAATGATGATTTGGTAGCTTTAGACTTAGCTTGAGCAACATTGTTCTTATTGTTTAATCAGGGGCATAGATAGATGATATTGGTATGGATATTATGATGTGTAATAATATGACTGATATGGCATTATTTAATGGATTTTTCTAGGGTATCTTTACAAAGACTCAGACATTCTAGTGATTCAAACAAACCCATTTATATATTTCATAGATCTTCTTTATGCAAGGGTTATCCTAGTGTTTTCAAATTTCTCAAGGACCAACTTGTGTGCAATGATTGTTCATTTCCCATTATGAGTTAGGTCAAACTGATCAATTGTAACTTATGCCAATAAGCTAGCTCATCCGAGAGTGGCCTTAGGTCTGTACAAAATAAGGTCGCTAATGTAACAGATATGGCACCATGCGTAAGGATACCTCATTTCTAGGCGGGATTCATTCAGCCCATTATTGTAATGAGGATCACCCCATGGTTTTTGAGACACTAAGAGTTCCAGGGATTCAAGCTCCTTCCCTTCTTTTATTGCTTTTGAATTTTTGGGGATTGCTCATTTTGTGATGGAGCAATGGATTTTATTGCTTACACTTGCTCATTTTGAGGAAGAGCAAGGGGATTTTATTTCTTTGAGACTTTTTCTTGGATTTTTTTTTGAGGAAGGGCAAATGGGGGAACTTATTGCTTTGATATGCTTTTTGGGATACTTGCTCACTTTGAGGGAGAGCAAGGGATTTTGTTTTTTTGGGATACTTGCTCGATTTGAGGAAGAGCAAGGGTTTTTTTTTGGAATGAAGGTGGAGCTTGTCCTTTTGTCAACTCTGTAGTACTCTAGACCATGCACATAATTGGATGAATAGGGGAAACCTTTCACTTATGGTAATAGCAACTTTTGACTTCGTTATTCCAAGACTCACAATGTTTTATTATGTGTTTTATTGTGTTTGGTCCAAGAGGAATCTGATTGACCAGGAATGACCTGTTGCATCTAAAGATTGCTTAACTTTGAATCAAGTTTGTTCAAAACACTAGGGTTGGCTGAGTGATTGAAAATATTTGAAATTGCTTAATGGTTGATGTGGTTTTGCGATGTTTGTGATACTTTTGATTCAATCTTTTGAAAATTAAAAGATACACAGAAAATAGCTAATGGTCGCGTAATTGTTATTGCTAACAATTATACGGTATCTATCCTACTTCATGTGAGTCCCTTAATTAGGAAAATATTATAGGGAAAGTTGCATATTATTGTGGAGTAATGGATTGTTAAGTGGTGTAGTATGCCCTTGATTAAGGTAACAAGACATGGTGGATTAGCGATCATCCAAATTAACCAAATGATGCAATGCAAAGAATTGTATAAACAAAATGCCTAAAGTGTATGTATGACATGCGTGGATGGATTTGTGAGATGCAAAATGAAATATTTTTGATATTTTTGCTTCTTTTTTTTAGCCATGTATATGTACATATATATAAACTGCACTATGCATAAAATGCCTTTAGATGTATTATGTTCAATGGCTCAGGTTCCAATATTCCTTCCAAGTTGGCAAGTCTATACGTTCTTGGTCCCACTTTCTGTTTGACAATGTATGGACCTAACCAATTAGCCATGAATTTATCTCTCAAGTGCGGCAATGCATTGGTATTTTGTTGATTCTCTTTAAGGACGAGATCTCCCACTTGAAATTCGTGAGGATGGACTTTTGCATTGTAAGCACATTTGATTCGATCTTGATATACTCGTAGATGTTCCAAGGCATTGATACACCTTTCATCAAGGAGCGTTAATTGGTCAAGATGTGCTTGTCTAGTTGTGTCATCATCCATGAATTCCTGCAATGTAACTCGCAAAGAAGGGATCTCGAGCTCAAGAGGTATGATTGCTTCCGCACCATAGACCAGTGAAAAGGTGTTGCCCCTATTGGCATTCTGATGCTTGTTCGATAAGCCCATAGTGCCAAGGGGAGTTGAGTGTGCCAATCTCTATGATTTTCTTTGACAAGTTTCTTGAGAATGGCTATCACTATCTTGTTGGTCGCTTCGACTTGTCCATTCACCTATGGGTAGTAAGGAGTCGAGAAACTATGTTGGATATTGTACTTGTTGCATAAGGCTCGAACATCCTTGTTCTTAAATGACTTACCATTGTCTAAAATGATCTTGGAAGGAATCCCAAAATGATAGATAATATGCTAAAGTATAAACTCCGCTATTCGAGGTCCAGTCGTAGTGGTCATTGGAATTGCTTCGACCCATTTGGTGAAGTATTCCATGGTAGTTATGATGAATTTATGTTGTCTTGAAGAGGTAGGTGAAATTTTTCCAATCAAATCTAGGCCCCATTGTGAAAAGGGCCAAAGGCTTTGAATGGGCTGCAAATCTTGTGATGGTACATGAGTCAAATTGGCGTGATGTTGGTATTTTTGACATTTCTTGACATATTGACAACAATCACTTTCCATGGTGGGCCAATAATAACCCATGTGCAAAATGCACTTTGCAATGGCCATTCCACTAAAGTGGCCACCACAAGTACCATCATGGGCTTCAATTATAGCTCGTTGTGCCTCAACGGGATCTAGACATCTAAGTAGGACTCCATCATAGCCACGTTTATACAACATGTCCCCCAAGAGAGTAAAATGAGCTACTTTTTGTTTGAATATTCTTTTTGTAGTTCATGTCATTTCTATTGGGAGGGTCCCAGACTTGAGAAAGTCTCTTATCTCATCAAGGTAAGAGTTGTAGGGTTTCGCATGGACCAAATTAACACTCTTCTCACCTTCAGACTCTGCTCATTTGATTGTTGACTTGGACACTATTGTTATGATAAGTGGTTGGACTTCTCCATGTTCATTCTTAGGAATCAAGGATCCCAAAGAGGCCATTGCATCCACAAATCTGTTAGTCAAACGAGGCAAGTTACTAATTTCATACCAGTCAAATTTCTCTAGCAACTTCATTGCTACCTCGTGATACTATTTCAAGACTGGTTCCTTGCATTGGTATTCTCCCTTCACTTGATAAATGACAAGTTGAGAATCACCAAAGATGCTTAGTCATTTAATGCCCATAGCTATAGCTGATTGAAGCCCCAATATTAGGGCTTCATACTCTACATTGTTGTTTGTGCATGGGAAGTCAAGTTTGAATGATAAAGGAATCAAAATTCCTTTGGGTGTGTAAAACATGACTCCAACACCTTGTCCTCTTTCACACTTTGATCCATCAAAGAAAAGTGTCATGTCAATATCATCCTCGGGAGGGACTAACTCTTCTTGTTCATTGATAAAAAATATCGAATCATCTGGAAGCTCTATGATAAGTGGTTTATCATTTGGTAATGGAGCTTCTACAAGTTGATCGACTATCACCTGACCTTTGATGGATTTTTGACTGATGAACTCGAGATCAAATTCTGTTAAAAGCATTATCCATTTTGTGGTATGGGTGTTGTTGTATGTGCGAGTCATCATGTATCACAGAGGGTTTTCTCTAGCTATGACATAGGTAGTGTTACTTAGCATGTAATGTCTGAGTTTCTTAGTGGAAAAAACCACTGCTAAGCACAAATTTTTGACATAAGCATATCTTGTCTCATAACTTACCAATGTTCGACTAATGTAATAAATGGCTTGCTCCTTGTGATTTTCATTTTTCTGAGCAAGCATTGTCCCTAGTGCAAAATATATTGTAGAGACATAAAGGTGAAAAGGGACTCTTGAATGAGGTGGTGTAAGAACTGGTGGTGAAGCTAGATACTTCTTTATGTCATCAAATACCTCTTGACATTCAGTTGTCCAAGAGAATGTCACCCCCTTCTATAGCAAGCGATTGAAAGGCCTACATTTTTCTGAGAGTTGTGCAATGAATCATCGGATAGATTGAATCTTTCCTTGTAAACTACGCAACTCTCTCAAGTTTGTTGGAGGTGGCATCTCGATAATGGCCTTGACCTTATCAGGGTCCACTTCAATGCCTCACTTGGAGATAATGAATCCTAGAAGTTTTCTTGATGTGATACCAAATACACACTTCTTAGGATTCAACCTTACCTTATGTTCAAGCAATCGATCAAATACTTTCTCTAGGACTTCAATATGCTCAAGATGTGTTTTTGATTTGGCAATCAGATCATCCACATAATCCTCAATGATTTTATGCATATAATCATGGAATATGTACGTCATGGCACATTGATATGTAGCTCCTACATTTTTAAGGCTGAAAGGCATCACCCTGTAACAAAATGTCCCCCAAGGTGTTGTAAATATCATCTTGTGTTGGTCCTCAAGATTAATTTGAATCTGATTGTATCTTGAGAAACCATCCATTAGTGAAAGCATTTCATGGCCTACGTAGGAGTCTACTAATTGATCGATGTTAGGTAGAGGAAAATCATCCTTGGGGTATGCTTTATTTAGATCTCGAAATTCAGTGCATACGCGTACCCCCCATTCGGCTTATGAATGGGTACCATGTTAGAGAGCCACTCTGGATAATCAATTGGGACTATGAAATTCACGTCCAGTAGTTTTTGTAGCTCTTCTTTGATAATTAATGCAATGGTTGGATGAAGTTTCTTGAGTTTTTTCTTGAAAGGCTTAGCATCTGGTGCTAAGGTAAGGTTGTGGACCACCAAATTGGGGTCAAGGCTAGGCATGTCTTTGTATGACCATGCAAAAATGTCTTTCTTTCTTGTCAAGATGTCGATCATACACTCTTTCTCCTCTACGGATAAATATTTTGCAATTTTGATGATTTGTGGATTGTCCGCATCTTGGCTAAGGTTCACATCGATAGATTCTTCGATCAGCATATGGGAACCTTCCTCTAGCTGATGTGGAGTTGGGATGAGATGGATATCATCCTCCACATGCTCAAATGACTCAGAGGTCTCCCCCTCTACTTTGGTTTGAAAAATTGAGGTAGAGGAGGATGAAGGTTGCTGTGGAATGTAAGCGTTTGAAGCTCATAATAACTCTTTGGATAGGATAAACTCGGTGATGGATGGTAGGGATGAAATCTTGTCCATGGTGATAAGGCTAGCATCGACCTGAATCAGCTTCGCCAAATTGTATGGGTTATGGAGTGGGGTGAACAAGTCAACAAATATCATATTGACTTGGTGGAAATGAGGTGGCTATGATTCAAGAGGTGATGACTCACTCTCTCTAGGTTGCAATTGACCTAAGGTGGATGAATGGTAGTGCTATGGGAGTGGCCAAGGTGGTGGTGGTGGATCTAGCTCAGGGTGCTCACGCTCCTTGTTGAAGTGAAAGATGGTGTGATCTATGGGAAACATCTTTGTATAACACTCATCTCTCTCGATGGGTTCAGTAGGAACCACATCATCTTGGGGACCATCAAAGATTCGAATGATCCAATCTAGGTTGGCTTGTATCTATTGGAATTCCCTAAAATATTCGTCGAAGATATAATCCTCAAAATCTTCATCGAAGATGTAATCATATGGTATGTGATTAATCATGAATGTATGTAATACAATATCTAAAAATGCCTCATGTAGATGAGGTGCAAAGTTAGGGTCTAGGTACTCATCATCAGTATCATCACAATCATCACACTCATCGCTCTCCTCATCCTCTTCTTCATACTCAAGAGTGAGTCATTGGAAGGTTTGGTTGAAGGAAGAGTTTGAGGTAGAAGGTTTGTACCCTAGACTAGAGTGGTCATGTGCTTCTCTATATTTAGGCTCAACAATGTGATGTGGACCCTACTCATGTCATCCAAGTCCATATCCCTACCAGTTGACCCTACAAAAATATCATAAAGGGAAATCTGGGTTGGATAGATAATCTAAATTTGCATTAAATTCTTGCAAGGGTTCCTCATTAGGAGGAGGTGGATCGGATGAAGAATCCACTCCCCCATATATGAAATTAATCTCGTATGATTGGGAACCCATTCTGTACACTGCACCTATGGCTAAAGGTGGATCGCATGGGTGACCATAGTCTCTGACTGACTCAATAGGTGGTGTAACTGTGACACTCTCAATGATGTACTCGCCAATGCTTGGATTGGCAAGATGTACTACAACTTGGGATGGTTGGGATGATGATGGCTCAGTGGATGAGGAGGGCATTTCTAGGGTGGCTTGCGGTTTAGGTGGAGGTGGTGGCTCCTCTCGGATAGGTGACCCTATCTACGAGACTATGGGTGGTGATGTTTGAGGTGGATTAGATTTGATGGGGTTGTTAGTTGATGGAGTGGGTTGAGCTATGAATATGAATGGTATTTGTGAAGTGGGTGGTGTGGCTGATGGAGTTGATGATTGGTTAGCGGGATGATCAGGTGTGGTGGAAAAATGAAATGTGGTGGATGAGGGTTGACTAGAGTTGACACTTTTAGATGCAAAAGTAGGATCAACTATCGACAATTCCTCTTAGATGGGGGCTTTTGATGAAGTGATGTTAGTGGGAGTGGTTCAGATGATGAGTGGTTGAATGGATAGATGGGTTGATGGAAGTAGTAGCTCATAAGGATTTGAGATCAAGTTGTAGTATTTAAAAGGCTCTATGTCTACTTGGATGCAATGTACTTTGCCCTCGTGTACATACTTTAGACATTGGTGCAATGTCGAGGGCACACACTTCATCTCCCTGATCCAGGGGTATCCAAGAAGTATGTTGTATTGCATCACCCCTTCCAAGATGTGGAAGAGGACATGTATAGTTTTCACCCCCACGATGATAGGAAGAACTACGTTCCCCATAGTTGAGCATAAAGTATCATTAAAGGCCCTTAAGGTGAAGGTGGATGATGTAATGTGGGATGATGGTAGGTTAAGGTTTTTGATGGTGGGAGTGGTAATGAGGTTGATGGAGGAGCCGATGTCAATAAGGACTCTCTTGAATGGCTTCCTATCAATATGAGTGACTATGTGCAATGGAGGATCTAGTAAATCTGATGAAACACTCTTCTCCTCAAAGTCATAAAATGCTATCGAGGGCTCCATGCATTTTTGTACACTCCCCACAAAGGAGTTGAAGGCATTAGGATCTTCTGATTGTACTTGGATGGATTTTAGAATTTCCATCAATGCCTCTCGATGTGGGGGTGACTATTGTATCAGCTCATAGATTGATAGTTTTGTCGATGCCATTTTCAAACTTTGGGTTAACCGATTGCCTAGGGTGATAGTTGGATGAGATGGATTACTTGGATTATGAAATGGTGGAGGTGGAATGGATGGCCCTAGTTGTATGGGGACACTTGGTTGTGTTGCAGGAGCTTGGGTTGTGCGATTTTCTTGTCTCTGCTCATGGGTGACCACACTGATAGTGCCTAAAAAACCTTGGTGTAGTTGAGACACATAGTTGACTTGGTTGGGAGGAACTATAGAAGTTGATGCTCTCATTGCTTGTTGATTTGCCTCATGGTGAGGCAAAGGTGTCTGATATATACCAAGGTTCTTGATTATATTGGGCTAGTGGGTTGTTGACTTTGATCTTTCCCACTTCTAATAAGTCTTGCACAATACCCTTAAACCCATGGCAAGTTTTGATATCATGTCCTTTTTGTCGATGATAGATGCAGTATAAGTGCTCTCTATAGGCCTTTGATTTTGGCTTGCTAGGGTCTTCAGGTTTAATCTTCGACAATGTGAAAAGTTGTGCCGCATACAACTTCTAAAAGATAGATGAGTAGGGCTCTTGCAATGGTGTGTAATTGCACCTAGGCCTAAAGTGATGTTGCTACCTTTCTGTAGGTTGTGTTTGATTTTGTACCTATTGTGGGGGTGGAACCGCTTGATAATTCAATTGTTATAATTTTTGTTGTTGTTGTTGGGGTTGTTGGATCTGAACTTGGGCTTGTTGATTTGACTGTGAAGGTTGGCCCAAGACTATCTGATTAACTTGAGCGGCCTTGGATTGGCCATGGTTATTCCCCTTTTGGTTCTTGTTTTACCACTCCTTTTTCTTAGGCTTGATCTCACCCTCTTGGATATTTATTTCCTCTATCACTCTGGCTTGGGTGAGTGCCTCATCGAATGTCCTATACTACTGTAACTATAGTAACAAAGAGATGGGCTTGGCACAACTCTTCATGAATATTCTTGTTATTTTTGACATGGGGAGGGAGAATGGCAATTTGATCATAACCACCCTCCAACGGTTGCCAAAATCATGGACCGATTCATCATCGTATTGCTTCAGACTAAGCAGATCGATCAATGTGGTTTTCTTCTAGACATTCAGGGTGAATCACTCTAGGAATTGGTCCACAAGCTGCTCAAAGGTGTAAACACTCTGATGTGGTAGGTGGTTGTACCAATCTTGGGCTTCTCCCCCAAGTGTCTAAGGAAAGGTGTGTAGCATGAGTGCATCATTATTTTTTATCTTGAAACATGCATTTACAAATCTTATCACATGCTCTCAGGGGTCCTCATCCCCCTTAAATGTATCAAGCTTCGGCATCTAAAAATCCATCGGATAAGGTGATATAGGCACCGAAGCATGGATCGGGTGATTGAGTAGTTGCCTTAATGTTGGCTTTTGATATTGCAAACCTGGTGTCTACATGGCAAGGCTATCAATCTAGTTCTGTAGGAACTAGAACTTAGGATCCTCCATAGGGTTAAAACCCTGGTTTGCTTGATACTACTGGTAATAAGGTGCATTGTATGTGGATTATGGATGATGGGGGATGTTAGGCTGAAATGCATGATGGTATGATGGTTGATGAAGGTTCTGATATGGATGAGGTGATGGGGGTATGATAGCATGCTGACTTGATGAGTTAGCATACATGTGATGTGGTGGATTAGTTGCTATGGTAGTGGTTGGGGGATGCAATACCCAAGATGGATCTTGGATAAAGGTATGGGTTTGGTGAGAGGTAGATGGTGGGTTCTACTCAATCCTCTATGAATGTTGATTAGGGTCAGGATTAATGTTATGGTTAGCATTATCCAAAATCATTTGTTGTAGCTACAAGAAAGTCTTACTGCATAGCAATCATAGATGATGTGGGTATAGTCACATATGAAGTGGATGGCTGGGTTGGTTGTGAGACAACCATGGTAGTGGATGTGAGTGGAGGGTAGGTAGCAAAAGGCATTGCCATCGAATGAGGGGTGATATGATATATGGGGCCCATAGGGGTAGTAGATGGAATGGATGTGGGGATCTATGAAGTGACCTGAGTTATCGCTTCATAAAGGGGATTGGTGCAAGTGATGTTCTTTTGAGGTAATGTGGTGGGTGGTTGGCTAGATGATGATGGATGGCTAGCCAGGGTAGTAGCAATCAACTCAAAAAGTAGATTTGTAAATATTTATCTAGACTATTGCAGGTGTGTAAAGGTGGATTCTTGATGCAATGATGGTATGGTGCAAGATGGGATGGTAAGTGGTGGCAATGATGGAAAAACCATTCCATTTGCTACATCCTAATGGTGTCCATGTCTACAAGTGTGATATGACCATCCGTTGGTGTGGGTGGCTCACTCCTAGGAGTCTCAAGGATAGCGGTATGGGTAGCCCTATGCATGATGTCTCTATCTAAAATAGGGGCACTACTAGAGGGCCCTACATTTAAGTTTTAGGACACATTAGGGACTACACTAACTTGCCCTACCACCAAAGTGTTAGGGACCTGACTAGCCTGAGGTGGATCCATAGGGAGAGACAACTGACTCTGAATTAATGCTAACTTTTTGGCTTGACTACGGGTTGTTACCATACGCTAATATGTAATGATGTGTAAAGTGCAAGTGGTGGATGTATGTGAATGCGTGAAAGAAGCACAATGCAAAACAACACTCAAAGCAAACAAACAAGCAATTTTTCCTAAGTTTTTGCAAGTTTTGATTTGATTTTTAATTTTAAAGGTTTTTGATTTTTTTTTGAGTTTTTGAAGGTTTTGAAAAAGAAAAATTCATGTGCAAAATTTTTTTCCCTAAGATGAATCTAGGATTTCACCTATATACTCATAGCTCGACAACCGATGATGAAGTCTGATCGCGTAAACCCACCAAAGTATGGAGATGAAGCCCATACCCGGTCAAGGAGCACAGGTCCTACCAGTCCTCACCCAGTACTCACTTGGTCAGTGTTATACCCTCCGAAGAGGAATACATGCAAATTTTCCAAGCTACGTCGGATCTTGGAGCCGACCTTGGCCAAAAATGGGGTAATAATGTTGGTGGTTGGTGATGAAGTCCAACCTAGCGATGATGAAATCCAGCCATTTGCCAATGTTTATGTGAGTGTGTGTGAGGTTTGTTCAATTTATTGTGTGATGCAACTAACATGCAATTCTATTTTTATGCCTACATGCAGAAAAATAGGAAACAAAGAATAGCAGACAAAATCAAATCAGGGGCAAAATGCTGACTTCAAGCAAGATTTTTGCCAAATTCTACTATCAGGGCCAATCGTAGGTCAGCGGTTGGTTCTGGTAAACCATGGATGCACGGTTTGCCAACCACACATGCATGTTTGGGAGATCCCAACCATGGATGCGCGGTTCCAACTATGCAATAGAATGAAGCAAATCAGGCCTGAACCCTAAAAAAGGTGCCCAAGTTATGGCTAACTGGACAATGCAACATGATTTATTTCCTACAATGACTAATGCAGATCCTCTTAATTTTTTTATTTTATGTTTGGATGAATGCATTTAGAATGTAAAATATCTATCCTAGGACCTAAATGCAAACAAGTGGCACATAGGACAAAGACCTCTAATCTATCCTAGATGCATGCTAGAACCAAAAAATAGAAATAGAAAAAGGGGATAGGGGTACATACCTCTTATCCATTCTTTGCTCCCTCCTACTGTCAACTGTAGGTTTGCGATTCCATAGTGCAACAACTGTGTGTATGCGTTTCTCTATATTTCCAACTATAGGTGCATGATTTTATAACTCCTCAACTACAGTCGTGTGGTTCCTTAGATCTAAAACCATAGGGGTGCATGGTTTCATAGTAATAGGGCCAAATGCAGCAGGTCCCAGATCTGTCGACCCGAGATCGAATCCTTGCACGCTTCGAACTCCTGAAACCTATAGAGGCAGAAAACATAGATCAGTAACTAGATAAAAGCAAGGTAAAACAAAATGGAACCCTTAGGGGGTCCCACCATGATCACCATTTTCTGTAGCAAAAATATATGAACACAACATAGAAGCATACACAAAGAAATATAATTACCAAAAATTGCTTTTATATTGATGTTTTTGATACAATGTTACAACTTTTGAATTGCCCCAAATGTGTTGGGAGCAATGTTACAATAATTTTCTCTCTATATGGTACAGTTTCTTTCGATAAAGGAATGGGGTCTTCCAAGTCTTCAACAAGGCACAGTGTTCTTCAATCTCCAGCTACAGCTCCAAAGGATGAGTGGGCTTCAGGTATCCGATGCGAGGACCACTCCAGCTTTAGCAGCTTTTCCAAAGTACCTGTCACCTGCACACATAAAAACCAGCAAAGGGATCAGTAGCACCTACAAATCAAGACATAAAATAAATGATGTTGATAAAACCCTAAATGAGTAATCATATAATGCAAACAATAGAAGCATATAAACTAAAAATCCTTGCAAAATACATCTTACAAGTCATATCTAGATCTGTGTTCTTGATTCTTTGAAACTGTGGATACATGGTGGTAGATGGAAAATCATGCATAGGTAGTGGGGAAACCACATTCAAGTAGTTCTAACTATGAAACTACAGATGCACAGTTTGGATTGAAAGCAGGTTACCTTAGAAAATGGGATCTCTAGGTTTGAAATGTGACTTCTCCTTGGGAGACATTCAGAGGTCTAATCCTATTTCGATAGCCTGGTGGTGTGAATGTTCAGCTCTCTCAATTTGGTGGTTGCACTGATTCGTCATCATGTTGCTTCAGACTAAGCAGATCGATTAATGTGGTTTTCTTCCTGACATTCAGGGCGAATTTCTCTAGGACTTGGTCTGCAAGCTACTCAAAGGTGTAAACACTCTAATGCAGTAGGTGGCTGTACCAATCTTGGGCTTCTCCCCAAGTGTTTGAGGAAAGGTGTGTAGCATGAGTGCATAATTATTTTTTATTCTGAAACACGCATTTACAAATATTGTAACATGCCCTCGGGGGTCCTCATCCCCTTAAATTTATCAAACTTCGGCATCTAAAAATCCATCAGATAAAGCGGTGTAGGTATCGAAGCATGAATTAGGTGATTGAGTAGTTGCCTTAATGTTATCTTTTGACACTGCAAATCTAGTATATGCATGGTAAGGCTATCAATCTAGTTGTAGGAACTGGAACTTAGGATCTTCCATAGGATTAAAACCTTGGTTTGTTGGTTGTTGCTGGTAATATTGTGTACTATAGGTGGAATATGGATGATGAGGGATGTGAGGCTAATGTGCATGATTATATGATGGCTAATGAAGGTTATGGTATTTATGAGGTGATGGAGGTATGGTTGTATGCTGACCTGATGAGTTAGCATACATGTTATGTGGTGGATTAGTTGCTATGGTAGTGGTTGGGGAATGTTATAGTCAATATGGATCTTGGATAAAGGTATGGGTTTGATGAGAGGTATATGGTGGGTTCTACTCAACCCTCTATGAATACTGATTAGGGTCAAGATTAATGCCGCAGTTAGCATTATCCAAAATCATTTGTTGTAGCTGCAAAAATACCTGCTGCATGGCAATCACAAATTATGTGGGCATAGTCACATATGAAGAGGATGGTTGGGTTGGTTTTGATACAACCATGGTAGTAGATGTAGGTGGGAGTAGGTAGCAAAAGGCATTGCCATCGAATGAGGGATGATATGATGTATGAGGTTCATAGGGGCGATAGATGGAATGGATGTGGGGATCTATGAAGCAACCTAAGTTGTCACTTTGTAAATGGGTTTGATGCATGTGATGTTTTGATGAGAAAATATGGTGAGTGGTTTTCTAGATGATTATGGGTGGCTAGCCAGGGTAGCAACAGGCAACTCAAAAACTGGATTTGTAAATATCAATCTAGAATACTATGGGTGTGTGAAGGTGGATTCTTGATGCAATGATGGTATGGTATAGGATGGGATAGTAAGTGATGGCAATGATAGAAAAACCATTCCAACTGCATTCAGGTACATCCTAACGGTATCCATGTCTACGAGTGTGACATGATCATCCATTGGCGTGAGTGGCTCACTCCTAAGAATCTCAGGGATAGTGGTATGGGTAGCCCTATGCATGATGTCTCCATCTAAAATAGAGGGACATACAAGAGGGACATATATTTAAGTCTTAGGACACATTAGGGACTACACTAACTTGCCCTACCACCGAAGTGTTAGGGACTTGGCTAACCTGAGGTGGATCCATGGGGAGAGATAACTAACTTTGAACTAAGGTTAACTTTCTAGCTTGACTACGGGTTGTTACCATATGCTAATATGCAATGATGTGTAAAGTGCAAGTGGTGGATGTATGTGAATGTGTGAAAGAAGCACAATGCAAAACAACACTCAAAGCAAACAAACAAGCAATTTTTCCTAAGTTTTCACAAGTTTTGATTTGATTTTTTTAATTTTAAAGGTTTTTATTTATTTTTTAGTTTTTGAAGGTTTTAAAAAATAAAAATTTGTGTGCAAAATATTTTCCCTAAGATGAATCTAGGATTTTACTTGTATACTCATAGCTCGATAACTAGTGATGAAGTTCAGTTGCGTAAACCCACCAAAGTATAAATATGAATCCCATACCCGATCAGGGAGCACAGGTCCTACCAGTCCTCACCCAATACTCACTTGGTCAGAGGTATACCCTCTAAAGAGGAATACATGCAAATTTTTTAGGTTACATTGGAACTTGGATCTGGCCTTGGCCAAAAATGGGGTAATAATGTTGGTGGTTGGTGATGAAGTCCAACCTAGCGGTGATGAAATTCAGTCGTTTGTCAATGTTTATGTATGTGTGAGGTTTGTTCAATTTATTGTGTGATGCAACGAAGATATAATTTTGTTTTATGCCTACATGCAAGAAAACAAGAAATATAAACAATAGACAGAATGAAATCAGGGGCAAAATGCTAACTTCAGATAAGATTTTTGCCAAATTTTGTTGTCAGGACCAACCGTAGGTCAGCGGTTGGTTTTGGTAAATCATGGATGCACGGTTTTCCAATCACATGCTCACATTTAGGATATTCCAACTGTGGATGCATGGTTCTAACTATGTAGTAGAATGAAGCAAATCAGGCATATACCCTAAAAAATTTGCCCAAGTTATGGCTAACTGGACAATGCAACATGATTTATTTATTACAATGATTAATGCAGATCCTTTTAATTTTTTTATTTTATGTTTAGATGAATGCAGCAATAAATATGTCTACCCTAGGAACTAAATGCAAATAATGATAAACAGGACAAAGACCTCTAATTTATCCTAGATGCATGCTAAAACCAAAAAAATAGAAATAGAAAAGGGATAGGGGTACATACCTCTTATCCATTCGCTTCTCCCTCCTAATGTTAACCGTAGGTCTAGGGTTCCACAATGCAGCAATTGCATGCATGTGTTTCTCTAGATGTCCAACCATAGGTGCACGATTCTATCACTCCTCAACTACAGTCATGTGGTTCCTCATATCTAAAATTTCAGGGGCGGAGTTTTAAAGTAATAGGGCCAAATATAGTAGGTCCTAAATCTATTGACTTGAGATCAAACCCTTGCACACTTTGAATTCCCAAAACCTGTACAGGTAGAAAACATAGATTAGTAACTAGATAAAAGTAAGGTAAAGCAAAATGGAACCCTTAGGGGGTCCCACCGTGATCACCATTTTCTGTAACAAAAATATATGAACACAAAATAGAAGCATACACAGAGAAATATAATTGCTAAAAATTGCTTTTATATTGATATTTTTGATATAATGTTATAACTTTTGAATTGCCCCAAATGGGTTGGGATCAATGTTACAATAAAATTTTCCTCCATATGGTATAATTTCTTTCGATAAATAAATGGGGTCTTCCAAGTCTTCAACAAAGTATAGTGTTCTTCAATATTCAGCTACAGCTTCAAAGGACAAGTGGGCTTCAGGTATTCGATACAAGGACCACTCCAACTTCAGCAGCTTTTCCAAAGTGCCTATCACCTGCACACATAAGAACCAGCAAAGGGGATCAATAGCACCTATAAATCGAGAAATAAGTCAAATTATGTTGATAAAACACTAAATGAATAATCATATAATGCAAATGATAGAAGCATATAAACTAAAAAGCCTTGCAAAATACATCTTATGAGTAGTATTCGATCTATGTTCTTGGATCTATAAAACTACGAATGCACGATGGCAGATGGGAAACTACACACGGGCGGTGGGGAAACCATGTTCAAGCAGTTTTGACTATAAAATTATGAATGCAAGGTTTGGGTTGAAAGCATGTTACCTTATAAAATGGGTTCTCCAGGTTCAAAATGCAACTTCTCCTTGGAATACATGTAGAGGTCTGATCATATTCCAGTAGCCATGTGGTATGAATGTTCAACTCTCTCAATTTGGTGGTGTGAAGGTGCCTTTATAGGCCCTTTAGGGTTTTAGAGGGAAATGAGAGGTGGTAAGCCTGGACTGCCAAGTGGTAATCTTGGGCTACCAAATGGAGGGGGTAGTTATAATGAGTCACCTAGTGTGCCTCAATTAATTGGGTTGATGTGGCTACAAGTGGAGTTATGTGTGGGATTTTACCCCATGTGAAGGAACAAAGGGTACAAGGGTGGATGATATGTGGCAAGTATGCTGGTGAGGTGGCTAGGACACATGTCTAGTGGGTAGGTAGGGTATCCTAGGTTTATTTTCCAGATTTAATAAATCTAAAAAATAGGATAATGTGCAAGATTTTATATCTCTAAGTCTAAAATTAGGCATATAACTTTATTATGTAGGATTCAAAGTGGGGTGCTACATGTGAATTTATGGATGATCATATTTTTGTGTCTACAAAAGGGATCGAAGTAGGTCCCTAAACGGTCAAAGAAATTCTAGAAATGCTTCCCCCCATAAACATCAAATAGCTTCACAACTTACAAGGCAAAGTAGCATCCATCAAATGCTTCATAGCATAATTGTTGGATAAATGTTGATCCATGAATCAACTACTACACAAGGGGGTACCATTCAATTAGAATGAAGAATGTTAAAAGGACTTTGATGAGATCAAATATTATTTAGAAATACCACCAATATTAGCTCCACCTCAACCATTTTTACCTTTCTTATTGTATATTTTAGTCATAGATTTTATGCTGGGAACCATGTTGGACTAGAAGAAAAAAGAAAACAAAGAACAGACTATCTATTAAATTAGACGCACCTTGGTCAGTTACAAGCTAAAGTATGCGTACATCAAAAAGCTCTACTTAGCAGTGGTATTCGCTATCTAAAAGCTTCACCACTACATGTTAAGTCATACCATGTATGTCATATCAAAAGAAAATCCTTTGCGGTTTATGATCAGTCACACGTATCATAATACGTGAACCGTAAAGTGGATCATGGTATTGACAAAATTTGATCTTGAATTTATTAGTTAAAAATCAATCAAATATCAAGTCATAGCTGACCAATTAACAGAGGTACCTCTTTAGGATGACAAGCCTCTCATGATCAAATTACCCGATAACATAGTGTTCATACTATCACAATCACCTGAACCTAAATAATCAAAAAATAAAGTAGACATGAATTTTTTCTTCGATGGTTCCAAATTCAAGTAAGGGGGTGGTGTAGGGATTTTGTTTTTCATACCGCAAGGAACTCTTATGCCCTTGTCTTTTAAACTCAATTTCCCCTACACTAATAATAATTTCGAATACGAGGCTCTAATCTTGGGTCTCAAAATAGCTATCACCATGAAGATTATAAAGCTTAATATATTTGGTGATTCCTTGCTCATTGTAAACCAAGTCAAAGGAATTTATCAATGTAGATGCCATATCCTGAAATCTTACAAAGAGCTTGTGGACACATTTCTAGTTGAACTAGAATGGTATGACATCAAGGCAGTCCCTCGTACATCTAATCACTTCATGGATACAATGGATTCTTTGGGATCCTTAATCCCTCATAACCCTTTTGATGATTTTACTACTATCCATGTTAAAATGCTCTCACAATAAGCGATGTTGTGTGAGGCTTTGGACAATAAAGAATCAGTCCACATGATTCATATAGAAACAAATCATAAGTGGTTCTACAAGTCACAAGACTTTTTGAAACAAGCAGCCTTGGGGTCCTTGATCTCATAGGGTCCTTTAGATAATGGCACGACCATTCATCATAAGGTTATCTCCTAATCCATATTTGTGCATGATCAATCGCAATGGGAATAAGTTGTTCAGATAGTTGAAGCACAAGCTTACCAATATTGGATTGTCCAATTAAAATATTACTTGAAACTTGGTAGTATACCTTTGGGATTATCGCATGCTAAAAAATGAGCATTTAAATATAAATTGACTAGGTATGACTTTCTATGAGATATCCTTTATCATCAGAGCTACAATGGACTCCTCATTTGTTATCTCAAACCCTAAGAATATGCTTGGGTAATCTCACAAGCTCACAATGGGACTTGTGGTGGCCATTTTAGGATTGTTGTGCTTATGTCAGGAAGTGTGTAAAGTGTTAGCATCATGCTAATCTCTCACACCTACCATCTCAGATCTTACAATCGATTCAATTAGCTTGACCTTGTTCTCAGTGGGGATTCGATCTAATTGGGAAGATCTATCCTCCATCTTCGGGCCATCATACATTCAATATAATTGCTATTGAGTATTTTATTAAATGGGTGGAAACAATCCCTTTAACCACTATTAATGGAGCACGTATTACAAAATTCATACTCCATAACATTATATGTCGCTTTGGTATTCCATCTAAAATAATATCGGATAATGGGACATCATTCAAGAACAAATATGTGTGGGCTTTAATGGCCAAATATAACATTCAACACAGCTTTGCAACACCCTATTATTCGTAGGCAAATGGGTAGGCAAATGCCTCTAATAAAATTGTAGTGGCCATATTGAAGAAAATCATCAAAGAGAATCATAAATATTGGCACCTTCAATTACCTCTAGCTTTATCGAATTATCAAACTAGCATTCAAACACCCATCGGAGCAACCTCATTTTTTCTAGTATATGGCATTTAGGCCATTATACCCTTGGAATTAGAAATTTCATCATTGCACATCTCATTGAAAGAGTTCATCAATGATGACACCCCACAATAAGCTCACCTCAATCAATTGACCCTTCTTGATGAATGATGAGTTAATGTTCTTTAGCATTTGCACATTTATCAATATCATCTTAAATGAGATTATAACACTAAATTCCATCCAAGATATTTTAAATTTGGGTATCTGGTGATTAAAGAAAACAAATAGAATTCAAATATGCCGCCTCATCTAAGGAATAAATTTATGGCCAATTGTTTAGGTCCTTTCATCGTAACAGAGAAAATAGGGCCAGGAACCTATCACCTAACTTTGCTAGAAGGTGTTGAGGAGCCCAAACCTCTCAAAATTCTTCATTTATGGGTGTTTTACACATAAGTCATAAAACAATAAAAAAAAACAAAAAACATCAAAATTTCAAACAAATCAGAAAACATAAAAACATAAAAACAATACAAAACATCAAAATACAAAAACATTTACATTATGTTATCATACATTTCATTATATGCATTGATTAGTTGCATTGCATTAGACACATTTATCCATTGCAACTGCATTAGGATTGGTTGTGTTTACATTCTTACGAATGACACCATGTTCGTATGTTAATCATGAATCCACATACCATTATCATTCATTATTTTCCTTGTGAGTAACTGTGTTTTTCAACACAACTTATGAGTTTCTATAGGGTGTATACTAGGGTTTTATCTTCATTCAATCATCCCTAGTTATATTTTTATATTTTTAGAAAGCTATCTTGGATTTTATAAGGTAAGGTCTAGTTTTGATAGTACCTTGCATATGTCAAAATCCCAACATAATTTTACACATTAACAATCCTAGTCTGAATAAGGAAAGATGACACTACAAAGTGGTCCTTGTCACCTTAAGCAAAAGGTTTTCCTTTCTCATATTATTATGCGCATGGTCTAGAATGCTGAGAATTAACAAAAGGATAAGCTCCCCCCTACCTAAACAATCCCTTTCTCTTATACAAAATGAGCAAATTCCAAAAATAGAACAAAATAAATAGTGATTTTCATCACTAAGCAAATCCCTTGCTAAAAACAAAATAGTGGTCTTCACCGCTAAGCATGAGCAAGTATCCTAAGCAATAAAAAGAAAAGAAGGGGGTAATGAGCTTGAATTCTTAGAATCTTCAGTATTTGAAAGCCATGGGATGATCTCCATTACATAAATGGGTTAAATGAAACTCGTCTAACAATGGAGTAGCCTTACACGTGGTGATATGTCTATCACATTAGCGACCTTTTATACATACCAATGTCATCTTATAGTTGAGCTAAATTTTGGTGACTTGTATTGCCTAGTATTCTAGTCCAATCATGTATAAACTCAGGATCAGGATGATCATATGGTGATCCTCATTATAGTAATGGGTTGCATAAAACTCGTCTAGTAGTGAGGTAGTCTAATGCCTCATGTAATACATTAATTTTACACACAGGGATAATGAATATTTAGGTCTTATTAATAGACTTTTAGCTTTTAAGAGTCTTGTATAGCCATTATACAAATTTTGATCAATCAACTAGGGTGTTTGAGTCTCATGAAAAACTTCAAAAATCTCCTCATAGCAACCAATCATTGCATCCACATGCATAGTTTTCCTTATGAACTTTTTTTAATTAAGAGGTCCTCATAAAATATGATAGATACCAAATGAATATCAGCAATGATATTTAGACAAACACTAACTATTTTATGCATACCTTTTAGTTTAGAAAATCTTATAGGGAAAGCCCCTGCATTTCACATAATTTCATCTCACATATGCATGTATAAATGTGTAACGCTTATGATAAGGGTTAACATTTCAATTCTTGAATTTTATACATTTTGTGGTGTTTGCCATTAATTTGTTAAACACAAGTTTAGATTCATTTATTTATGTTTTAAATGATTAAATCATACATGCACATTTGCATTAGATTATCCACATAAAATTAATGCATTACATATAAATTACATTTGCCATATCATGTAATAGGAATTAAATGCATAATCAATTAAAAAAATCTAAAAACATGCTTTTAACATTAAATACGACATCCATATACACATACATAGTAGTCCATTCATACATATAGATCATAAAATATAATCATACATCCATCATACATTCATTGCATGTCATTAGTACATCGTATGTATAAAACAATATATCAAATAAGTATTACATCCATCAATACATTCAAAACATAAAATCTAAACCATCAACACATGATGAGTCAAAAATAAGATCTCATATATATATATATATATATATATATATATATATATATATAGATGAAGTATAAAGTACATAATGGTGCAAACATGGCTCATAGGCTACAACTATGTAGGTCCTCAGACATTACACTAAAAAATAATTACATTAGTAATACATATCAATCGGGGTCTGCACCACTAGAGTCACCTCCATCGCCAACCTCATCCCTGTGAGGCTACCTAGAACCACTAGTTGTTTATCTCTATGATCGTGTTGATAACCTATTATTAGAATGCACTGATGATTACCCAAACTCATTGTGCCTGCTCCGCTGAGACCCCTACTATAGATCTCTCTGGAATACTACCCCCATGTAACCCAACCCAAGTCTCCATGTCAACAATATAGGCTACATCAGATCTAAAATGGGCCACAGTCTCCTTTGGGAGGCTTTGTAGTCTCCTGATCTCTGCATCCCCACCTGATATTGATGTCCCCTAAAAAACTAGAGTGGAGGGTGTAGCCTGACCTGTAGTCGCAGCCACCAATTGAACCTAAGGAGCATCCTAATCCGTTGTCCTTGCATCCCTCTCTATGATACGAGCAACTAGATGTGTTCATAGAGTGGAAGGTATAGCTTGACCTATAGTTGTGGCCACCAACTAAACCTGAAGAGCATATTGCTTCATTTTCCTTGCATCTCTCTCTATGATCTAAGCAACCATCTATGTTCATAGACTATCTCTCTCTATTGTAACCCTATCAACTTCTTCCTGGGCTGTGGCTACTTGGCCTTAAGGAGATCTCTCTCCTCAAATTACCCCTTCCATCCATGCTACCCACTGCTCAATTGGCTTTGGACTATAGCGAGAGTCATCTCTCACTCTACCAATCGCCCTTATGCAGTCAGTAACTATACTCATATTTAGACCACCTCATTAGTCGAGGCATCCTCCTCATCCTCCCCCTTAGACTAGGGCTCCTCTACATGCTCTACAACTTGTCCCCACTACCCTCAGTCCTACAATGCACTCATCACTCATCCCCATAACCACCCTCGTTCATTGTCAACTTTGTAGGCCTCCACATCGAACCACCTCCCTGCCATAACCAAGTGACCCACCAGATGTCATACTCTACACTGGTCCCTAGGTTTGCTAATCCAGTATTTTCCACTATCGGATCCTCCTCCTCTGCAAGTTCTTCTACTCAAGGTAACTATAGTTGTGTCTCATCATTGCGATGGTGATAGAGGACTAGCTCCTCTAGGACATCCTTGTAGATATCAAACTGATGTGTAACTCAAGAGTAATGGAAATACTCTTGCTCAGTACAATCGCATCCAATGATCCAAATACCTCACCTCACTCGAGCCAAATAAGTGGTATCCTCCAGCCAATATGGGTAATCCAAATAAGACCTCCAAATTACCTTATTACACTACAACCTATCCAATGAGCTAGTGTAATGTGTCAATATCCCTACCGTTGGTTGGCTCTAGTAAATCTCTCTATCCTATGGTCATCGAGCTGCATATCCAATATCTATGTCCCTTAGCTCAGCTCAGGGCACTGGTTGTCCTACGAGCTGATCCACTCGAATGTGCTCCCATCCCCATACCTGGATCAATAAACTGTAGCCTAATATGGTGCACCTTCGATGTTGTATCTCATACATATCATCATACAAATGTGCCAAAAATGTGCTACATCATCTCGAGGAGGTTCCAAAGGAACCTCGCTCTTGAAGATTTTGTTAGTAGGACATTGGAGAAGGTAAGGTCTAGTTTTGATAGTACCTTGCATATGTCAAAATCCCAACACAATTTGACACATTAATAATCCTAGTCTGAATAAGGAAAGATGACATTAAAAAGTGGTCCTTGTCACCTTAAGTGAAAGGTTTTCCTTGCTCATATTATTATGTGCATGGTCTAGAATTCTAATAATTGACAAAAGGACAAGCTCCCCCCTACCTAAACAATCCCTTGCTCTTATACAAAATGAGCAAATTCCTAAAATAGAACAAAATAAACAGTGATTTTCATCACTAAGCAAATCCCTTGCTCAAAAAAAAAATAGTGGTCTTCACCGAAAAGCATGAACAAGTATCCCAAGTAATCAAAAGAAAAGAAGGGGGTAATGAGCTTGAATTCTTGGAATCTTCATTATTTAAAAGCCATGGGGTGATCTCCATTACATCAATGGGTTAAATGAAACCCGCCTAGCAATAGAGTAGCATTACACGCGGTAATATGTTTGTCACATTAGTGACCTTTTGTACAGACCAATGTCAGCTTATGGTTGAGCTAGCTTTTGGTGACTTGTATTGCCTAGTAGTCTAGTCCAACCATGTATAAACTCAGGATCAGGATGATCATATGGTGATCCTCATTACAGTAACAGGTTGCATGAAACCTGTCTGGTAGTGAGGTAGTCTTATGCCTCATATAATACATTCATTTTATACACAGAGGGATAATGAATATCTGGATCTTTTTAATTGACTTGTAGCTTTCAGGAGTCTTGTATAGCCATTATACAACTTTTGATCAATCAACTAGGGTGTTTGAGTCTCATGAAAAACTTCAAAAATCCCCTTATAACAACCAATCATTGCATCCACATGCACAATTTTTCTTATGAAATTTTGTTTATTAAGAGGTCCTAATAAAATAGGATAGATATTGGATGAATATCAACAATGATATTTAGACAACCATTGACTATTTTATGCATACCTTTTAGTTTAGAAAATTTTATAGGAAAAATCCATATGTTTCACATAATTTCATCTCATATATGCATGTATAAATGTATAACGCTTATGATAAGGGTTAACATTTCAATTCACGAATTTTATACATTATGTGGTGTTTGCCATTAGTTTGTTAAACACAAATTAGATTCATTTATTATGTTTTAAATGATTAAAGCATACATGTACATTTGCATTAGATCATCCACATAAAATTAATGCATTACATATAAATTACATCTGCCATATCATGTAATAATAATTAAATACATAATCAATTAAACAAATCTAAGAACATGCTTTTAACATTAAACATTGCATCCATATACACATACATAGTAGTCCATTCATACATCTAGATCACAAAATCTAATCATACATACACCGTACATTCATTGCATGTCATTAGTACATCGTATGTATAAAAAAATATATCATATAAGTATTACATCCATCAATACATTCATAACATAAAATCCAAATCATCAACATATGATGAGTCAAAAATAAGATCTCATATATATATATATATATATATTTGTGTGTGTGTGTGTGTGAAGTATAAAGTACGTAATGGTACAAACATATCCCATAGGCTACAACTATGTTGGTCCTCAAACCTTACACTCAAAAATAATAAGTACATTAGTAATACATATCAATTGGAACCTGCACCCCTAGAGTCACCTCCACCCCCAACCTCATCCCTATAAGGCTACCTAGAACCGCTAGTTGTTGATCTCTATGATCGTGTTGATGACCTATGATTGGACTGCACTGATGATTACCCAAACTCATTATGCCTGCTCCATTGATACCTCCTTACTGTAGATCTCTCCAAAATATTACCCGCATGTAACCTAACCCGAGTCTCCAGGTCAACAATATAGGCTACATCGGATCTACAATGGGCCACAGTCTCATCTAGGAGGTTTTGTAGTCTCCTGATATCTACATCCCCACCTGATATGGTGTCCCTTACATAACTAGAGTGGAGGGTGTATCCTGACCTATAGTCACAACCACCAATTGAATCTGAATAGCATCCTGATATGTTGTCCTTGAATCCCTCTCTACGGTCCAAGCAACAAACTATGTTTGTAGAGTATCTCTCTCTATTGTAACCATATCGACCTCTACCTGGTCTATGGCCACCTAGGCCTTGAGGATATTTCTCTCCTCAGAGTACCCCTTCCATCCTTGCTACCCACTAATCAATTGGATTTGGACTATAGAAAGAGTCATCTCCCACTATACCAATCGCCTATGTGCAGTCTATAACTATGCTCGTATCTAGACCACCTCATCAGTCAGGTTATCCTAGACTAGAGCGGTCATGTGCTTCTCTATATTTGGACTAAACAATATGATGTAGACCCTGCTCATGTTGACCAAGTCCATACACCTACCAGTTGACCCTGCAAAAATACCACAAAAGGAAATCTAGGTTGGATAGATAATCCAAATTTGTATTAAATTATTTTAAGGTTTCCTCATTATGAGGAGGTATATCGGATGAAGAATCTACTCCCCCATATATGAAATTAATCATGTCTGATTGGGAACCCATTCTGTACACTACACCTATGGCTAAAGGTGGATCGCATGGATGACCATAGTCTCTGACTGACTCAATAGATGGTGTAACTATGACACTGTTATGAACCTCCTTTCTCAACCACATAAATCATTAAAAATTGTAGATATATTGAATAACAACCACAATGAATGATCCACATAATATAAAATAAGATAAATATGTAAATTACTGCAATGTATTCAATTTAATACTTAAACCCTTGAGGTAGGGAAACACCATACAATACTCCTTTTGGAAGGAAGCCACTCCACAAGCTCTTCAACTCCACGAGCCATGACTTCTACAATATAACTATCTTCATGATCATTACAATGACCAATATCTCTTCTTTATATACCCATCTTCTAATTCTACTTTGGGGAGCCTACTATTAATATTATATTATATTATAATATAATATAATATAATATTATAATACAATCAATCTTGGGTTATGTGTGGCCCATGCCAACCCTTATACAATATAATAATATATCCCCAAATATATATTTCTAGGTATCCCAACATTACAATAATATAATATTAAATACTTATATTGGGTACTTAACATTCCATCCCCCTTACAAATGTTTCGTCCTCAAAACATATGAAAAAACAAGATAATATGATTTGCCAAGAAATGTTAGCAATTGGTACCAATATCGATCATCCATCCATCCTAGTGAAACACGTTTATGTTGGTATACCATTTTTCCACTTGAGTATCCAAATTTGCTTTGTTTGCTCCATGATTTTGCTACTGTCTTTTGATAATTTGAATTATGGGTCCACTTGTTCCTTGATGTTTATGAACCATTCTGAAAACCAGGATCACTATGCTTTCTCAACTTCATAAACTTCTTTTGCACATTAATATTAATAGCACCCAAAGAATCTAACCAAGGATAACCAAGAATAATATCCTCATAATTCATCTCAATAGCATGAAAATTTGAATGTAAAACATATTTATCCATGGTGATCTTCAAATATTCAAAAATTTGAACATGCTCATGCTTCAGCTGTGTGTCCTTAATTTTTGTTGCTTGAACCTGCAACCTCTTAGCCAAAGCAATATTAATGAAATTATATCTGCTACTAGGGTCCAATGTAAATAAAAACCTATTCCTTTTGAATGCTTCCATGAACCTGTAAAATAGAATGTTTAGATGAATGTAAATCCTTTTGATCCTTCTCTTGCTTTTGAATATCCAAATATGTGGCTTCATTCTTCTCAATGTCTTCCTTAATATTTTTATCTTTCTCCTTGAGTAATTTTATTTCTTTTTCATAGTCTTCATTCTGTTTCTTGAAAACTTCCCATTCTCCTTTCATTTCATTTTGCTCATTTTGAATTCCCTATAGTTTCTTTTCAAGGTCTTTGATGACATCCATCAAGCTATTTATCTTTTTATTCCTTCCCTCAATATCTCTCTTGCAAACATCTAACTTTCATTGTAATTGAATATGTTCCCATTTACTCAATAATGTTGGTTCTATTTCACTCCAAGTGCACAAGGGATTATCCCTAATAAATCTTTCTACCCATTGCAAGACTTCCCCCCCAAAAAAACTCTTAAAGCAACAACGTAACATGACTTCACCATGTTGATATTTTACTATTTTCAACCACTCTCTCACATCAATAACATTTCCTTCAAAAAAAATTGTAGTTCCATAGTTGATGCCCTAATGCAAACTAGGGTTTTATGAAAATTATATCTCCCCACTGATTTGAAGCTAAAATTCCACACAAACAACTAGATCTGCAATTTTTCTTCCAAAAAAATAAATTGCAACTGATTTGCTTACCCAAACTTAATTTCGTCTTCCAAAAAATTCACGATTTGAAAATTCGTCATTGCCCTTATTCTAGATGACTGACTTCAAAAGGTCGTATCTCCCTCAATACTACTCGGATTCCTTCATATGACCACTCATTTTAAATATCTTCAAATTATACACGAACTAATCCAAGAATAATCTAAATTGGATAAACTCTCACAGATATATAGCTCCTAAAAGATGAGATATTTTTCTAGAAAAAAAAACCCTAATTCTGCAATTCCACAAAAATAATCCTCACTTTTACCAAATCATTGCTCCTGAGAAACGTTTCCTAGCTCTGCAAAAACAAACCCACTTTACCCAAATCGTCACTCTGATACCACTTGTTATGAACCTCCTTTTCTCAACCACATAAATCATTAACAAATTGTAAATATATTGAATAACAACCACAATGAATGATCCACATAATATAAAACAAGATAAATATGTAAATTACTGCAATGTATTCAATTTAATACTCAAACCCTTGAGGATACAATACTCCTTTTGGAAGGAAGCCACTCCACAAACTCTTCAACTCCACGAGCCAATACTTCTACAATATAACTATCTTCATGATCATTACAATGACCAATATCTCTTCTTTATATACTCATCTTCTAATTCTACTTTGGGGAGCCCACTATTAATATAATTTTATATTATAATATAATATAATATTATAATACAATCAATATTGGGTTATGTATGGCCCATGCCAACCCTTATACAATATAATAAGATATTCCCAAATATCTATTTCTAGGTACCCCAACATTACAATAATATAATATTAAATACTTATATTGGGTACTTAATAGACACTCTTGATGTACTTTCCAATGATTGGATTGACAATATGTACTGCAACTCTGGATGGTTGGGATGATGGCTCGATGGATGAGGAAGGCATTTATAAGGTGGCTTGTGGTTTAAGTGGAGGTGGTGGCTCCTCTCGGATAGGTGACCCTATCTATGAGACTATGGTTGGTGATGTTTGAGGTGGAATAGATTTGATGGGGTTATTAGTTGATGGAGTAGGTTGAGCTATTAATATGAATGGTGTTTGTGAAGTGGGTGGTGTGGCTGATGGAGTTGATGATTGGTTAGGAGTATGACCAGGTGTGGTAGAAAATGAAATGTGGTGGTTGAGGGCTAACTAGAGTTGACGCTTTTAGATGTAAATGCGGGATCAACTATTGATAATTCCTCCTAGATGGGGGCTTTTTATGAAATGATGTTAGTGGAAACGGTTCAGATCATGAGGGGTTGAATGGATAGGGGTTGATGGAAGTGTCTCATAAGTATTTGAGACCAAGTTGCATTATTTAAAAGGCTCTGTGTTTGCTAGAATGCAATGTACTTTGCCCTCGTGTACATACTTTAGACATTGGTGCAATATCAAGGGCACACACTTCATCTCCCCGATCCAAGGGTTTCCAAGAAGTATGTTGTATTGCATCACCCCTTCCAAGATGTGGAAGAGGACATGTATATTTTTCACCCCCACGGTGACAGGAAGAACTATGTTCCCCATAGTTGAGCATAATGCATTATTAAAGGCCCTTAAGGTGAAGGTGGATGATGTAATGTGTGATGATGGTAGGTTAAGTTTTTTGATGATGGGAGTGGTAATGAGGTTTATGGAGGAGCCAATATCAATAAGGACTCTCTTTAATGGATTCTTATCAATATTAGTGTCTATGTGCAATGGAGGATATGGTAAATCTAATGAAACATTTTTCTCCTCGAAGTCATAAAATGCTATCGAGGGCTCCATGCATTTTTGTATACTCCCCATAAAGGAGTTGAAAGCATTAGGATCTTATGATTGTACTTGAATGGATTTTAAAATTTCCATCAATGTCTCTGGATGCAGGGGCGAATTTTGTATCAGCTCATAGATTGATAGTTTTGTTGATGCCATTTTCAAACTTTGAGTTAACCGACTACCTAGGGTGACAGTTGGGTGAGATGGATTACTTGGATTATGAAGTGGTGGAGGTGGAATGGATGGCATCAGTTGTATGGGGACACTTGGTTGTGCTGTGGGAGCTTGGGTTGCATGATTTGCTTGTCTCGATCCACAGATGACCACACTGATAGCACCTATAAAACCTTGGTGTAGTTCAGATACATAGTTGACTTGGATAGGAAGAACTGTAGAAGTTGATTCTCTCGTTGCTAGTTGATTTGCATCATGGTGAGGCAAATGTGTCTAATATATACCAAGGTTATGATTATATTAGGCTAGTGATTTGTCGACATTGATCTTTCCCACTTCCAATAAGTCTTGCACAATACCCTTAAATCCATGGCAAGTTTTGATGTCATGTCCTTTTTGTTGATGATAGATGTAGTATAAGTGCTCTCTATAGGCCTTTGATTTCATCTTGCTAGGGTCTTCAGGTTTAATCTCTGATAATGTGAAAAGTTGTGCTGCATACAACTTATAAAATATAGATGAGTAGGGCTCTTGCAATGGTGTGTAATTGTGCCTAGGCCTAAAGTGATACTACTACCTTTCTATAGGTTGTGTTTGATTCTATACCTACTGTGGGGTGGAATGATAATTCAATTATTGTGGTTGTTGTTGTTGGTGTTGGGGTTGTTGGATCTAAAATTGGCCTTGTTGATTTGATTGTGAAGGTTGGCCCAAGACTATTTGATTCACCTGAACGGCCTTAGACTAGCCATGGTTATTCCCCTTTTGGTTCTTGTTCTACCACTCTTTTTTCTTAGTCTTGATCTCGTCCTCTTGGATCTTTATTTCCTCTGTCACTCTGGATTGGGTGAGTGCCTCACCAAATGTCCTATACTACTGCAATTGTAGCAACAAAGAGATGGTATTGGCATAAATCTTAGTGAACATTCTTGTTATTTCTAACATGATGAGGTAGAATGGTAATTTAATCATAACCACCTTCTAACGGTTGCCAAAACCATGGACCAATTCATCATTGTATTGCTTTAGACTAAGAAGATCGGTCGACGTGGTTTTCTTCCTAACATTCAAGGCAAATCACTCCAAGAATTGGTCCGTAAGCTACTCAAAGGTGTAAACACTCTAATATGGTAGGTGGTTGTACCAATCCTGGGCTTCTCCCTCAAGTATCTGAGGAAATGTGTGTAACATGAGTGCGTCATTGTTTTTGATCCTGAAACACGCGTTTACAAATCTTGTCATATGCTCTTAGGGGTCCTCATCCGCCTTAAATATATCAAGCTTTAGCATCTAAAAAGTTATTGGATAAGGTGTCACAGGAACCGAAGCATGAATCGAGTGATTAAGTAGTTGCCTTAATATTGGCTTTTGATACTACAAATCTGGTGTTTGCATGGCAAGGCTATCAATCTGGTTTTGTAGGAACTGGAACTTAGGATCTTCCATAGGATTAAATCCCTGGTTTGTTGGTTGTTGTTGGTAATATTATGCATTATAGGTTGAATATGGATGATGAGGGATGTGAGGATATTGTGCCTGATGATATGATGGTTGATGAAGGTTCTAGTATTGATGAGATGATGGAGGTATGGTTGCATGCTGACTTGATGAGTTAGCATACATGTGATGTGGTGGATTAGTTGTTATAGTAGTAGTTGGGGGATGCAATACCCAAGATGGACCTTGGATAAAGGTATGGGTTTGGTGAGAGTTATATGGTGGGTTCTACTCAACCCTATACGAATGTTGATTAGGGTTAGGATTAATGTTGGCATTATCTAAAATCATTTGTTGCAGCTGTAAAAAGACCTGCTGCATGACAATCGTAGATGATGTGGCCATAGTCACATATGAAGTGGATGGTTGGGTTGGTTGTGAGACAACCATGGTAGGAGATGTAGGTGGGGGGTAGGTATCAAAAGGTAGTGCCACTGAATGAGGGGTGATATGATGTACGAGGCCCATAGGGGCGGTAGATGGAATAGATGTGGGGATCTACGAAACAACCTGAGTTGTTGCTTTGTAAATGGGGTTGGTGCATGTGATGTTTTAATGAGGCAATGTGGTGAGTGGTTGGCTAGATGATGATGGTGGGCTAACCAGGTTAGAAATAGGTAAATCAAAAAGTGGATTTGTAAAGATTTTTCTAGACTACTATGGGTGTGTGAAGGTGGATTCTTGATATAATTATGGTATGGTGTAGTATGGGATGGTAAGCAATGGCAACAATAGAAAAACCATTCTAGCTACATTCAGGTACATCCTAATGGTATCCATGTCTACGAGTGTGACACGATCATCCGTTGGTGTGAGTGGCTCACTCCTAGGAGTCTTAGGGATAGCGGTATGGGTAGCCCTATGCATGATGTCTCCATATTAAATAGAGGTACTACTAGAGGACCCTACATTTAAGTCTTGGGATGAAATAGGGACTACACTAACATTCCCTACCACCGAAGTGTTAGGGACCTGACTAACCTGAGGTGGATCCATGGGGAGAGACAACTGGCTCTAAACCAAAGCTAACTTTTTGGCTTGACTATGGGTTGTTACCATATGCTAATATGTAATGATGTGTAAAGTGCAAGTGGTGTATGTATGTGAATGCATGAAAGAAGCACAATGCAAAATAACACTCAAAGCAAACAAACAAGCAATTTTTCCTAAGTTTTTGCAAGTTTTGATTTGATTTTTTTTTTTAATTTTAAAGGTTTTTTTATTTTTTTTTAGTTTTTGAAGGTTTTAAAAAAGAAAAATTCGTGTGCAAAATATTTTCCCTAAGATGAATCTAGGATTTCACTTGTATACTCATAGCTTGACAACCGATGATGAAGTTCGGTCGTGTAAACCCACCAAAGTATGGAGATGAAGCCCATACTTGGTTAGGGAGCACAAGTCCTACCAATCCTCACCCAGTACTCACTTGGTCAATGTTATACCCTCCGAAGAGGAATACATGCAAATTTTCCAGGCTACGTTGGATCTTGGAGCTGGCCTTGGCCAAAAATTGGGTCATAATGTTGGTGGTTGGTGATGAAGTTCAACCTGGCGGTGATGAAATCCAACCATTTTCCAACGTTTATGTGAGTGTGTGTGAGGTTTGTTCAATTTATTGTGTGATGCAACTAAGATGTAATTCTATTTTATACCTACATGCAGGAAAATATGAAATAGAAATAGAAGATAAAATCATATAAGGGGTAAAATACTGACTTCAGGAAATATTTTACCAAATTCTGTTGTTAGGGCCAACCGCAGGTCAGCGGTTGGTTCTGGTAAACCATGGATGCACGGTTTACCAACCAAATGCTCACATTTAGGGCATCCCAACTGTGGATGTGCGGTTCCAACTGTGCAGCAAAATGAAGCAAATCAATCCTGAACCTTGAAAAATGTGCCCAAGTTAAGGCTAACTAGACAATGCAACATGAATTATTTCTTACAATGATTAATGCAGATCCTCTTAATTTTTTTATTTTATGTTTGGATGAATGCATGAATAAATATGTCTACCCTAGGACCTAAATGCAAATAATGGCACACAAGAAAAATACCCATAATTAATCCTAGATGCATGCTGAAACTAGAAAAATAGAAACGATCTCTTATCCATTTGCTGCTCCCTCCTGTTGTCAAACGCAGGTCTATGGTTCCATAGTGCAGCAATTGTGTGCACACATTTCTCTAGATGTCCAACCGCAGGTACACAATTATATCTCTCCTCAACCCCAGTTGTGTGGTTCCTTAGATCTGAAATTGTGGGGGCACAATTTTGCAGTAATAGGGTCAAATGTAGTAGGTCCCGAATCTGTCGACTTGAGATCAAAACCTTGCATGCTTCAAACTCCTAAAACATGTATAGGTAGAAAACATAGATCAATAACTAGATAAAAGCAACGTAAAGAAAAATGGAACCCTTAGGGGGTCCCATCGTGATCGCCATTTTCTATAACAAAAAATATGAACACAACACAGAAGCATACACAAAGAAATATAATTGCCAAAATTTGCTTTTATATTGATGTTTTTGATACAATGTTACAACTTTTAAATTACCCCAAATGGGTTGGGAGCAATGTTACAATAATTTTTCCTCTGTATGGTATAGTTTCTTTCGATAAAGGAATGAGGTCTTCCAAGTCTTCAACAAGGTACACTGTTCTTGAATCTTCAGCTACAACTTCAAAGGACGAGTGAGTTTCAGTTATCTGATACAGGGACCACTCCAGCTTCAGTAGCTTTTCCAAAGTACCTGTCACCTACACACATAAGAACCAACAAAGGGGATCAATAGCACCTACAAATCAATACATAAAGCAAATGATGTTGATAAAACCCTAAACAAATAATCATATAATGCAAATGATAGAAGCATATAAACTAAAAATCCTTACAAAATACATCTTACAAGTCATATTTGATTTGTGTTATCAGCTCTACAAAATCGTGGATTCATGATGGTGAATGGGAAAGAACGCATAGGCAATGGGAAAACTACGTTCAAGTGATTCTGACTGTGAAACCGTGGATGCATGGTTGGGTTGAAATTAGGTTACCTTATAAAAGGGGATCTTTGGGTTTGAAATGTGACTTCTCCTTGGGATACGTGTAGATATTTGATCCTAAAATGGTAGCCTGGTGCTATGAATGTTCAGCTCTCTCAATTTGGTGGGGTGAAGGTGCCTTTATAGGTCCCTTAGGGTTTTGGAGGGAAATGAGAGGTGGCAAGCCTAGACTACCAAGTGGTAATCCTAGGCTACCAAATGGAGGGGGCAGTTACAATGAGTCACCTAGTGTGCCTCACTTAACTGGGGTGATGTGGTTGCAAGTGGAGTTATGTGTGGGATTTTACCCCATGTGAAGGGACAAAGGGGACAAGTGTGGATGAGATGTGGCAAGGATGCTGGTGAAGTGGCTAGGACACATGTCTAGTGGGTAGGTAGGGTATCCTAGGTTGATTTTTCATATTTAATAAATCTAGAAAATAGGATAATATGCAGGATTTTATATCCCTAAGTCTAAACTTAGGCATATAACTTTATTATGCAGGATTCAAAGTGGGGTGCTACATGTGGATTTATGGATGATCGAATTTTGGTGTTTATGAGAGGGATCGAAGTAGATCCTGCAAAGGTTAAAGCAATTCTTACAAGGCAAAGTAGCATCCATAAAACGCTTCATAGAACAATTGTTGGATAAATATTGATCCATGAATCGACTGCTACAAATGGGGGTCCCATTCAATTAGGATGAAGAATATCAAAAGGCCTTTGACGAGATCAAATAGTACTTAGCAATACCACAAGTATTAGCTCCACCTCAACCAGGTGTGCCTTTCTTATTGTATATTTTACTCATAGATTTTACGTTGGAAACCATGTTGGCCTAGAAGAATAAAGAAAACAAAGAACAGACTATCTATTACATTAGTCACACCTTGGTCAGTTACGAGCTAAAGTATGCATACATCAAAAATATCTACTTAGAAGTGGTGTTTGCTACCAAAAAACTTCACCATTACATGTTAAGTCATACCATGTATGTCATATCAAAATAAAATCCTTTGCAGTATATGATGAGTCACATGTATCATAATACGTGAACCGCAAAGTGGATCATGCTATTGATGAAATTTGATCTTGAATTCATTAGTCAAAATTTAATCAAAGATCAAGTTATAGCTGACCAATTAACATAGGCACCTCTTCAGGATGACAAGCCTCTCATGATCAAATTACCTGATGATGTAGTGTTCACATTGTCAGAATCATGTGAACCTGAAGAACCAAAAAATAAAGCAGACATGAATTTGTTCTTTGATGGTTCCAAATGTGAGTAATGGGGTGGTGCAGGGATTGTGTTTTTCACACCACAAGAAGCTCCTATACCCTTGTATTTTAAACTCAATTTCCCCTACACCAACAATAACACTGAATACAAGGCTCTAATATTGGGTCTCAAAATAGCTATCACCATGAAGATTATAAAGCTTAATATCTTTGGTTATTCCTTGCTCATCGTAAACCCAGTCAAAGGAATTTATCAATGTAGATGCCCTATCTTGAAAGCTTACAAAGAGCTTGTGGACACATTGCTAGTTGAACTGGAATGATATGACATCGAGGTAGTCCCTCGTATATTTAATCTCTTCATGAATACAATGGCTTCTTTGGGATCCTTAATCCCTCATAACCCTTTTGATGATTTTACTACTATCAATGTTAAAATGCTCTCACAATCAGTGATGTTAAATGAGGCTTCGCACAATAAAAAATCAATCCACATGATTATGTTAGAAATATGAGCAAGTTTTGTTGTCATTAATGTCAAGCGTCAATGTTAGTGATCAGTGCAAGACTTGGCAAAAGAAGGTTGGTCTGAAAGAAAGGCCTAAAAGACATAATATTATAATATTTATTATTATAATATTAAGAATTAAAAGACCATGGCTAAAGGTAAGTTAAGAATTTAAATCATTTAATATTTAAATTATTTAAATCTAAAATTTAAATACTTTAAATTTAAATATTTAAATATCTCAATTAAAAACTTCTCTTAATGGAAGTTTAAAAGTATTATGGGTCATAAAGTTGTTTTCCCCATGTGCATCGATGTCTCCAAGTGTCGACAGTTCAATTAAAAGGAGCATATGATATGTATAAAGGGTAAGTATGGTGAAAGGTGGTATGGTTTTTATTTTGATATAAATGATGCGATAAAAATAAAAATCGGTACACACAAAGTAAAAAGGTGTGATTGATTCTTCAGGCTACAGTGTGAACAACATATGGAAGAAGATTAATATTCGGGGCATCAAGAACAAATAAAATAATGTGACAAAGTGCATACGATGAGGCACTCTTTCGACCAGAAGACGAAGACAAATAAACGATGACGCAGAAGTTTAGGGTCGCATGAAAATTGATTAATCAAGTGCAAAGCAAATACGAACGGGAGGGTTGTGCTTCGTTTGACACACGACAGAGATAGAGGCAGCATGCGGATTTCGAGGGTTTGGATTCAAGGTTTTAGCACCGGTGTGAGTGGGAAATTGGAGCAAGTGCTTCCTTAGGGTTAATGGTTGACCAGCCCATGTGGTGCTCATCCTCTTGTTAAGAGGACGGACCAGCGAAGCAACACGAAGTTGAACAGTTTATTGAAGCACGTGAGGAAGATAAATTTTTAAGGTATGCTTTATCGTAGGAGTTATAAGGTCTCAGGTGCTTGAATTGCTTTATGTTAGTTTGAGGAGATATAAGGGTAAGGAGAATGTATTTACAATATTTTTATTATTTAATACTTGGAAATTGAGTTTAGGGATTTGCTCTTAGAAAAGGACGAAATTTGTTTTTGTTGTGAGTAAGGGAGATATAAGGGTAAGGTAACTAGTTGATATATATATATATATATAAACGTCGAGAGTTATTAATTTCGAGACGTTTATTTATCACACCCCCAAGAAATGAGATAGGTGCCTCGAGATTGATAACATAATTTTCTTAATGTCGATTTTTTTAATAAAATATTAATATTGTTTACGGCGTGGCTTACCTTCGTGGTTGCTATTGTAGGACGCCTATCGACGTAATTAATGTTGGTTTTTTTAATAAAATATTAATATTGTTTATGGCGTGGCTGATCTTCCTGGCTATCATTGTAGGACGCCTATCGGTGTAAATATATTTACATTAAAGCTTGTTATTGGGTATAAATATTTTAATTAAAGATACATATTTGGAGTTATAAGGGTATATGGTAAATTGTATTTTTGGTGTTTAATAAAGAATATAATTGAATATTAAAAGGTGTTATCAAAGGGACTTATTTTTATATGTTGAAATTTTTTGAGAGTATGGAGATTATAAGGTGTATTTAAGAATTGTTATTTTTGTGAAAAATAATTATTGGGAAAATATTTGTAAGGATATTTTGAGAAAGATTGTTGTTACCTAACCTCAATATTGGCAAAGAAAATTGATTATGATTGAGACAGGTGTTGAAGTCAAATCTTCTTCAAACAAAAGGTATGGGCATATCATCCTTGTAAAATGATATATTGTTGAATGTTGCAAAGTCCAAGTTTGAGAGAAAAGGTTTTTGTTTGGTAAGCATTGTTGGAAATGTTTGAGTGAGTTTTCACATGTATGATTGGTGAATGGTTGTGAGGTCAATTGAAGGTGAAATTGAGAACTATCTTGAACTAGGGTTTGTGAAATATCATGAGTATCATTGTTATGTGAGATTGTTTGATAAGAATCGTTGAAAATATTTAAGTAAGATTTCATATGCATGATAAGGGTTTGTGAAAATATCATGAGTATCATTGTTATGTGATTTTGGAATCATCTTGAGTCAAGTTTGAGTTCCATAGTGTGAGTTGTTGAAATCATTGTGAAACACTTATTTTGGGTTTGTAAGCAAGTTATTTTTCATTGAGTGAGTGATTGAGTGGAGTTGGTTGAGCATAGTTGATTGGAAGTATTGGAATGATAGTTCAAGTTCTGTGAATAAATTGTTCTTTATTATTAATTGATTTTAAGAGAGTTTTGGAAGTGATTGAGTGTTGTGTGAGAGTGAAACATATTGAGTCTCTAACCATTCTCTATATGTTTCTGTGATTAAAAAATAGAGATTGAAAGTAATTGAGCATTGTTATGAGTGTGAAGCATATTGAGTCTCTAACCATTCTCTATATGTTTCTGTGAGATTAAAACAAGATTCTGTGTGAAACTTGTTTGTGTGATTGAAGAAGTTTTTTGTGATAGATTGAGTTGAGTTGAATAATATTTTGTGAAATCTTGTGAGAATATTGGGCAAGTTCTAGTGAGGACTTGTTGAGCAGATTTGAGATAAGTCTTGGTGAAGACTTGTTGAGAATATTGGGCAAGTTATAGCGAGGACTTGTTGAGTAGATTTGAGGTAAGTCTTG
Organism: Wollemia nobilis; assembly: GCA_028583015.1. Taxonomy (NCBI): domain Eukaryota; kingdom Viridiplantae; phylum Streptophyta; class Pinopsida; order Araucariales; family Araucariaceae; genus Wollemia; species Wollemia nobilis. Next base: position 8,829,200 of record JAQPPZ010016356.1, on the reverse strand, counting down.
GTGAAGACTTGTTGAGCAGATTGGACAAGTTCTTGAGAGGGCTTGTTGGATAGGTTTGAGGTAAGTCTTTGAGTAGAATTGTGAGCAGAGTTGATTTATTGATTTGTTTAAACCTTGAGTTAAAATTTGGGGCAGATCCAGTAGATTTGAGTTGTGATTAGATCAAGATTTGTGTTAAGTCTTGAGGACATAGTATGGTATAGATTTGAGGATAGATTTGTGCCATAGCAGAGATACAGATTGAGTAGATTTGTGCTAGACTTAAGGACTATGTTTAATACATATTTGAGATAGAGATTGAGCAGATTTGTGCTAGATCGAAGGATTGTGTTTAGTACATATTTGAGACAGAGATTGAGTAGATTTGTGCTAGACCAAAGGACTATGTTTAGTACATATTTGAGATAGAGATTAAGAAAATTTGTGCTAGATCGAAGGACTGTGTTTGGTATAGATTTTAGACAGAGTCGAGAGTAATATTTGGAGGTGATAGAGCAGAGGATAGTAGTCTCCAGTGTATAGAGATCCATTAGCCAGGCTAGTGAGGACAAAGATCTTCTGAGTGAAGATAGAGTCTTATGTGGATAGATATCCACAAGCCAGAGTAGTGGATGTAGTAGTATTCTAGAGGATCACTAGCCAAAGAAGAGGAGAAGGAGTTCTCCTATGGATAGAGATCTACAAACCAGTTGAGGGGATTGGTGTCTCTTGTGTATAGATATCCATGAACTTGATTATGGGATTGGTGTCTCCTTTAGATAGAGGTCCATAAATATTGGAATAGGGAATAATTCCCAAGAGATTTTTTGAGAAAATTTTAGTGAAAAATTTTCTTTGTGGAGTAGCCCACATTGGGTGAACCATGTTAAATTGGTGTCTCTATTGTGTGTGATGATTTGTGCATTACATTGGTTATTTCTATTGATATTGCCATTGATAATATTGGATATTATTATTTTGGAAAGAAAAGTAAAAAGTGGTCTTATACTATTCACTCCCCTTCTCAGTATAAGCTTGTGTTCTTCAGATTCGGATAGAACCAAATCATGAGTGGTTCATGTGGTTCATCATAAGGTTGTCTCCCAATCCACATTTGTGCATGATGAATCACAATGGGAACAAGTTGTTCAGATAGTTGAAGCTCAAGCTTACCAAGATTAGCTCGTCCAATTCAAATATTACTTGAAACTTGGTAGCATCCCTCTAGGATTATCGCATGCTAAAAAATGAGCATTTAAATAGAAAGCGACTAGGTATTTCTTGCTAGGAGATATCCTTTATCATTGAAGCTATGATGGACTCCTTCATTATCTCAAACTCTAAGAATCTTCTTGGGTAAGCTTGCAATCTCACTATGGGACTTGTGATGGCCATTTTAGTGGCATGGTTATCATTAAGCACATCCTTTGAATGGGCTATTATTAGCCCATAATGGAGAAGTATTGTTGTGCTTATATCAGTAAATGCATAAAGTGTCAACATCATGCTAATCTCTACCACCTACCATCTCAGGCCTTATAATAAATTCAATTATCTTGGCCTTTTTCTCAATGGGAATTTGATCTAATTGGAAAGATCTATCCTCCATATTTGGACTGTCACACATTCATTATAATGGCTATTGAGTGTAGACACCTAAAACATGTCATGTTCAGGGAGACTACTCACATGGGCACATTCCTAGATCATGTGACTAAACCTTGGGACCTTCCAAGTATCAAAAGTGGTTCTGCCACTCATTTGGGGTATTTTTAGCCCATCCAAGCCTAGCCGCTATCGACCAGAGTGGCTGGATTCTGGTCGCTGAAGCTTAGAGTGGCCAAACCTTAGCCGCTGCAGATGACAATGGCTAAACCTTAAATGCATTTTGCCGCCAATCTAGCCTAATCTCGGGTGGAAGTGGCAGTCTACATGCAATAAGGCCGAGCGGGGACAACTTTGCATTCCTCCTCATAGCCAGTCTACATGAAGGACTCAAGTCCGGATTTAGACATCAGTTAACTGCCCCTCAAGGGTAGACAAAGGTAAAACTTCTCATGCCAATGTCCAGTGTGCATGCAGAAAAGCAATCCTAGGGTTTTGACATTGACCTAGGGTTTTAAACACTTTATAAGGAGCAAACCTAAAAGCACTAGGGGACCTTCTTTTGCGAATCAAGAGAGAGAGAGAACATCACATACTTGGAGAGCTTCCTTTGGAGATCATTTTACAACGAAGCCCTATCATATTGGAGAGTGAATCTAAGCACCCTTGAGGAGCAACGAAGTGCTAGCCAAACTGAGAGGTAATCATCCATGCACATACAATAATCATTTAACATTAGTAGCAGACTTAAGCCCATAGCCTTTGGATTAATAGAGACATATTTCACCTTAGCGGCCACTATCCTGGATAGTGGCCCACAACCTAGTCTAGGGTTTAGGTGTTAGTTTCTTTTATTCTGCTTTTTCATGCTTTCATATCATTAGCATAATATTTACTTCATTTAGTGGCATTCATAGTACTAGTTTTATTGCACTTATTTTCATTATGCTAACAACCTCATCCGGGGAGGCAATCTCGGACATCTAAGCATGTGTTGTTGTTTCATTGATTGTAGGGCTACAGGTTCATTGGATAAATCTACAACATACGAGAGCAAGAGGATCCCTCTAGGAATCAAACCTAGAGAAGGAGGCATCTGTAAGCCCTCATACAGTTCTGTGTGCGTCATCGGGAAGCCTAGAAAAGCGCATCTCCCTTTGCGAGGGGATATTTTATACATCTGCTACCCTCTTTGTGTAAAATCATGTATCAAATGAAGGGTATCCCGTAGAGGGATTTATATGTAATCGGATCTTGGAAATATCAATACAAAGCATTCATTCATTTATTTCTTCGTACTTTGGCTATGCCTTTATTTTATGCTTTTTCATTTAATGCATGTTAAACATTAAAATATTTAATAATAATAATCGCAAATAGAGTGAGTGGACGATGCACCGCTTCCTCGAGGTCGCTATAGATGGCGATCATAGTGGGACCCCCACCTAGTTTTAATTTTTTATCGCTTTACTGATCCATGTTTTTGTGTGCAGGTTTAGCCACTCTAGTCTACAATGGCCAAAAATCAGTCGCTCTGGTCTACAATAGCCAGAGTCATCCACTTTAGTCTACAGCGGCCAAAAATCAGTCGCTCTGGTCGACAACGATCGGAACTAGAGTGCAGCAGAGGTCAAAATATTGATGCTCTGAGCTAGATTAGAGGTTGGTACAACTTTTTTGATGATTTATGTTCTTTTATCTGCTTTTGTTTTCCTAAAATAGTAAACATTAAGACACATTTTGATTTGGGAAATCAAGGAATGGAAAGGAAAGAACTTGCATCTTGTGCATCTTAGAGTTTTTTTAGATTTCCACTAGGCGTTGCTAGGAACAATGGCTTATGCTTGTAAAGTCCGCCCTAGAATCCAATGTGCTAGGAATTGTGTGTTGGTTTGCTTGCTTTGAGGCCCTTCTAGAGGCCATATTTGCACAAAATAGAGTGCATCCATGAATCTCATACTAGTTATGCATCTTTCTGAAAAGTGAAACGTTATTCATATCAGGCATATAGGAAGGATACATTTCTATTGTATGATGTATTTTATTTTATGCAAACTTAAAATGAACCCCACACACACATGTTTTAAACATTGGGGAGTTGGATTTCATCACCAACCTTCAATTCAGTCTGATGACGTTGGCATTCATCTCCTTCCACCGGTTTTCCCCCTAGATCTTCTTAGAACGGAATTGGGAACTTCTTTATAGTGGTACTAAGTTACTCATGTTCAAACTGTCTCCCACTATTGGAACAATTGGTTTAGAGTGGAAGAGCTAGGCGAACCCCCCATTGGGATTTAAGCGGTGTACCCTAGTCTCTTTTTGAGAAAATCATGTTTGGAATGGGTGTTCTTGATTCCCACTATGGATGAGTCTCCTTATTCTAAATTCAAAACAAGAGCAAGAAACAAGAAGAACAACATATCAAAAACACATTAAATAGTTTAGGGCACACATAAATTGGTAATCAAGATAAAAACTTGCTTGATATTGTTTGGTTATCTCTAAATTGCAATCCAACGAACTAATTCACAAACACAATGGTCAAAACCAGAAGTAAACATCCTCGATCCAATATCGAGGGAGAATATGAAGCAACACATACTCATAGAAGAAGTCGTAGTAATATTGAACCACATGCTCATAATATTGTGAGACGTAGTTCCATGAGTCTAAGGGGCGGGAGAAACCCCAAATAGAGAAAGAAAAAAAACAAAACAAAGAAGCTTCAGGCCCCCCCCACAGGACATAAGAAGGGGTCCCCCCCAATGGCCCGGGGGGCCCCCCCCCATGGAGGGATAGGGCCACAAAACCCTCATCACAAAAACACACCTACACAACACCTCAAACTTCACATGAGACATTGAGAACAGGTCTGCCTATTGAAGGGCAAGAAACTAGAGCTACATCTAGTCATAGACATCAAATAGAAGATACCCTTCACACAAGAGGAAGGATTCCAATAGACCATGACCTCATTGGAGTAAATGGCACCCCAAGGGATCAGCCATGGAAAACAAGACAGTTAGATGAGTTGGATCGGTTTCATCCGAGGCCACCTCCAGAACCGTAGCCATAAAAAATTTTGCATCTGGAAGTTCACGAACTATTACTTCTAAATGCACCTCTCAACTTGGGGATGCTTCTGAGTGACTCCACAAGTCTCATGCAGAGTCTGACCATAGAGGTACTTATCAACACATGGAACAAATTATAGTAGCTAGCAAGAGCAAAGAAACTGTAGAGACCTCTTCGAGGAATCTATGAATCAAAACCACAAGAACAGAATCAGACAAACATGAGTCCTCCTTAATAGTGCAATCTGATCGCATGCGATGGTTAGAGAATACGTTGCACAAAGAGCGAGAGCTAGTAGAAGCTCTTGAGCATGACAAACAAAGAGAAAGGCTTTTGCGCCAACATGAGCAACGTTTAAGAGAACAAGCTGAGCAACTAGCTCGTATCAATTTACAAGCCAATGGCAATGATCATCAAAGAGATAAACATGCTGACTCACCAAGAGAGGGGCACAATAGACAAGAAGAAAGCCCACAATGAAACCACCACTCAAATCATGAACAACATCAAACTGGTGGAGAAAGGGTAAACATGGTAAATCAGGATCAAACACATCCTGAATCCCCTCTTAGGAGGGAAGAGAATAGAACAAGTCAAATGCACATAGGGTTACCTCCATTACCACCGTGAGGGGGCCTGCAAGAAGAGGAACTCCTCGCCTCAAAGGCATTTCAGGCACTCACTAAAAATATGAAGTCCTTTGAGAAACAAGAAATGGCAGGGAGCCAACCAACATTGAGTAAAATACACAACCAACCATTGTGCCCATCAGTCCCTAGCCCTACATATCCTAAGCATTTTGAGATGCCTAGGTTAGAAAAGTTTAAGGGTGAAGAGGATGCACAAGAGCATGTTACCAATTTCATCAATGCATGTTTTCATCTTGAAGACAATGATGCTCTTATGCTAAGGACTTTCATTATGACATTTTTGGGCGCTGCCACTCAATGGTTCAACCAACTGCCTAAGCACAACATATCCAATTTTGAACAACTAGTAAACGCATTCCTAAAGCATTTCTCCTTTGGTGCTAAAATAAAGGTGAACCTTTCAGACCTGGCCAACCTAAAACATCATGACGATGAGCCAGTAATGGAATATGGGGATAGATGGAGAAAAGTCATGGTGAAGTTATCATTCTCCGTCCCCACAGAAGAGATTGTCTGCATGTTCACCAAGAGTTGTTCTAAACACATTTCCCTCTTGCTACAACTTCAACAATATCCTTCATTTGAGGAAGCCTTGGCATAGGCCAAACTCATTGAGGACATAAAAGTAGATGAGGGAACCATCAAGCTCCAAAACAAGGAGTGGAACAAAAATGGCAAAAATGACAAACACAAGCAGAAGTAGGCAAGCCCTGCTCTAGTTAATCAAGTAGTATTGGCTGCACCTAAGGATGGGGCTGCACAGCAACCCCAAAATTATCAAGCATAGCCCCCACCAGCCAATTATGATCAAAAGAACAATCAGGGGTGAAACAGAGAATGCAAGCCACCTCGCTATTTTACACCTCTATCAGAGTCAATGCAATCAATTTTCAACCAATTGATCGAGGCTGGAAAGATCAGATTTCCTGATATACCTCTCATAGATCCCAACCATCCTAAGCCAAAAGGATATAGGGAAGATCAATTTTACCCTTATCATAGGATACCGAGGCATAATATTGAGGTTTGCATTGGTTTCAAGCACCAGGTGCAAAACATGATTGAGGCAGGAGAACTTAAAGTTGACAACCCATTGGCTCCCGATAATAGAGATATGGGCATATACAAAAACCTACTGCCAAACCATGAGGTCCCTAGAGGGCAAGGTGCCCAAGTCAATCAGGTCCGAATTGATACGCCTACCCATGGGTGCATTGGGATGGTTGAAATTGTCAATATAGCTACCAGGACTAGATGATATGGTCAACCATAGCCTCCCATGGCTCCAATCAATGTCCCAACTACACCTAGGTAGAGGTAGGGGTAGAACAACTTTCTAGGTCCACCAACTCGACCTGTGGTAACTGTTCGGAGTAGACTAGAGAAAAACTTACAAATGACTCCGGCCAAGCTATCTATCTATGAGCTCATACAATAGTCCCCAAAGCACAGGGAGACTTTGATGGAGATTTTGAGATCGATTGAGCTCCAACCACAAGACCCCAATGCATTCATGCATTTTGTGGGACAAGTACAAGAGTGCCAAGAACCTATAATTCGATTCTATGATCATGAGATTAAGACAGTACCTACTACCTTACCAGACCCTCTGCTGCACATTGTTGCATCAGTCAATGATTTACCTTTTAAGCGGGTCTTGATCGATACAGGTTCATCAATCAACATCATCACAACTACAACAATAGAACACCTTAAGATCCCCAAGTCAAATATCATTTCGGGAGCCTACACATTAAGAGCTTTCAATGATGCTTTATGCAATACTATGGGAACGATAGTCCTACCCATCAAGGTAGGGCATAAGACCATCCCTATGATGTGTCATGTCTTGGAAGGGGCCATGCAATACAACATCCTCCTAGGGCACCCTTGGATAAGAGATATGAAGTGTGTTCCTTCGATTTTACATCAATGTGTCAAGTATGTGCATGATGACAAAGTCTATGTGGTGTTGGCGGATGAAGAGCCATTCAAGTATGTCCATCAGGTGGATTTTCTAGGAGAATTTGTGATTCCTTCTACCCACCTATATGTAGGACCTTCATCTCCAACCACGCAACTAGATAATAGAGACAAAGGGGTACGAAAAGACCCATCAACATCAACACCTCATCTTGCACCCAAAATGACTACTGCTTCTAAGAGACCATCAACGTCTAAACCAAAAGATAATCAAAAGCTAAAGGCACCCTTAGTTGAGGAAGGAAATCCCAAGGAAGTGCTAACCATAGCCATTGAGAAAATTCCAAGTCCAATGGAAGAAGAAGATTTCCAAGATCAAGCTGAGGAGATACTAGAACCCGCTTCGCCAGTGTCATCTATAGGATCATCTACATCACATGCAACAATACACTTGGCAAGCATAGGGATAGGAGAGTATCTTGTGTAGAACATAACATTCATGCCCATCATAGAGTCTACACAGGACATGGGATGACCAAAAGACCTGAGACCACCAGTGGGAATAGTGGTGCCACTTGGAATCCCTCCCAACCAGACCAACTTTGTCTATGTTGGCTTGGACTATGCCCATAAGTCTACAGACATAGAAGAGGACAATGATGAACTATTCACTATTAATGTTCATTACCTCTCTAATCTCGAGTTTGCTCTAAGCTACTTTGAACGCTGCCATTGGCATGGCTATGGTCTTGGTATATATGAGCAGGGGCGTAGGCGGCCATTCGAGCCACAATACCAACTTCCCTCTGATAGGTTTGGGTTAGGCTATCACATCAGAGGTCGAGATGACTCTCTAGCAGCAGCCTTGGATAGATTAAGCTTGGGGTTAGGAGAAGACATCAATTTTATTCCTTATCATCCACCAAGTACAAGACATCCAAGTAACAGACAAGTGGTCATGGTAAACATACCACCTTCCAAAACTTATCATCCAAGCTTCACAATTGATGCCATCCCAATAGGTTACAACTCATGGGATGAAGAGCGAGAAGAAAATGGATATGAGGCAAGTGATGATGAAGTACAAGCCAGCTTAGCCTATCAGGGGCCTCGCTATTTACAAAGCTTTACCTGGTCTATCCATAATGAGAGTGGATTCATATCGGATGAAAGTGGCTATGAGTCAGAGGACTCAATAGAGAGAGCCTACCTAGGGGTAAGGCAATGGCCCCATGACTTGGGGCAACATACTAATGCAAATGGCATCTTCATAAGTGATGAAGAATATGAAGATGAAACAGAGATAGCCTACTTGGGGCCAAGAGATGCACCCCTTATCTTGGGGCCGCATACCAATGCTAATGGTTTTTGGATAAGCGATGATGACTTTGATGATGAGACTGAGATGGCTTATCTTGGGCCTCACCACTTGCAGCAAGTCAACATGTTGGTCGAAAGAGAAGTGGCACTCCATGCCATAGACCCCGGCTTACGGTTTTTGGGGAGACCTATCGACTTAAATGCCATTTACCGTGTGGTCAATCCCCCTCCGCCTACGTTCAGGGAGCTCTTAGAACCCAATGATCCTATTGTCCGACCTGCTCATGGGCCAGATCTAGAGATTCCTCTTCCTCTAGAGCCTCATCGTGAGTATGGAGGAGAAACCTCTGACACAATGTTTCACCCATGTGGTCCTGGAGATTCCATTCCATCCATCAATACAATCTCCATTGATTTGGCCACTCCACTTCATAACCCAGCAGATCCTACTAAACCACTATGTCTTGATACAGAGGCTATTGATTGGGATCACGTTGATTCACCCATAGAGCCTGAGGACCTTTTCCCTAACGAAGAGGTGTTACAACCATTTCATTTTGCATCAGGCCATGCATATGATGTATTCCATGCCGGTTTGGATCCTGACTCAGTAGGACCTATAAATCCCACCGATGACATTCATTTGATACCCATGCCTCATCAGTTGGAGGATGGGTCACATATGGCTATAGAAGCGACTTTCGAGATGGACATCAGTGATGATCCTACTCAACCAAAGAAATTCAAGTTCGGAGAAAGTCTGTCTCCCGAGGAACAAGCCATCATAATTCCTCTCCTTAAAGAGAGGCCAAATATTTTTGCTTGGACCTACAAAGACATGCCAGGGATTGATCCAAAGTTAGTTGTTCACAACCTTTCATTGGATCCCATGAAGAAGCCAATCAAGCAAAAATTGAGGAAAATGCATCCAACCATCGCTTTGATGGTGAAGAACGAGTTACAAAAATTGTTGGATGCGATTTTCATAGTCCCAATTGACTACCCCAAATGGGTCTCGAACATGGTGCCCATGGGAAAACCAGATGGAAGAGTCCACATTTGCATAGATTTTAGAGACTTGAATAGGGCAACTCCAAAGGATTCATTCCCATTGCCAAACATAGATGCTCTTGTTGATGCCACTGCAGGTCATGAGATGCTCTCCCTAATGGATGGGTTTTCTGGATACAATCAAATCCGAATCAAACCCGAAGACCAGCACAAGACTACTTTCATTACTCCATGGGGGACATTCTATTATAAGGTGATGCCATTCGGCCTAAAGAATGTTGGTGCCACATATCAACGGGCCATGACATACATCTTCCATGACTATATGCACACAATCCTAGAGGACTACATGGATGACTTGCTAGCCAAGTCTCTAGTGCGGCAAGAGCACGCTAGAATCCTTACAAAGGTCTTCGATCACCTCATTGAGCACAATGTCAGATTGAACCCTAAGAAGTGTGTGTTTGGCATAACTTCCGGTAAGCTCTTAGGTTTCATCATTTCTAAGAGAGGCATCGAGGTCGATCCTGCAAAGGTAAAGGCTATAATGGAAATGGCCACCCCTACCAACATTAGGGAGTTAAGGAGCCTACAAGGCAAGGTAGCATCCATCAAATGGTTCATTGCTCAATTATCAGATAAGTGTCAGCCCATGAACCGGTTGCTATGCAAGGATGTCCCATTTCATTGGGATGAAGAATGCCAACGAGCCTTTGCAGAGATAAAAACTTACCTGGCAACACCACCAGTGTTGGCTCCACCAAGGCCAGAAGTACCATTTTTACTATACATATCGGCTACTGATTTTTCTTTGGGCACCATGTTGGCCCAAAAGAATGCACAAGACAAAGAGCAAGTCGTATATTACATTAGTCGCACCTTGGTGAGTTATGAGCTAGGATATGCGTATGTAGAAAAGTTGTGCTTAGCAGTGGTCTTTGCAACCAGAAAGTTGTGACACTACATGTTGAGCCATATGACCTACGTTATATCAAAACAAAATCCTTTGCAGTATATGATGAACAAGACCTATCACAATACACGTACTGCAAAGTGGATCATGCTATTGATAGAATTTGATCTAGAGTTCATAAGCCAAAAGTCCATCAAGGGACAAGTCATAGCAGATCAATTAGTAGAGGCACCTCTTCAGGATAGCAAGCCTCTCACCATAGAATTTCCTGATGATGCGGTCTTCACATTATCATATCCACCCAAACTCGAAGAACCTGAGAAAGAAAGAGACATGGCATTGTTCTTTGATGGTTCAAAGTGCGAGCAAGGGGGCGAATAGGGATAGTCTTTATCACACCATAGGGTGCTCCATTGCCCTTATCATTCAAGCTAGACTTCCCTTGCATGAATAATAACATAGAGTATGAGGCCCTGATCTTGGGACTCCAAGCAACTGTTGCAATGGGCATTAAAATATTGAATATCTTTGGTGACTCTTTGCTCATAGTTAATCAAGTCAAAGGATTGTTCCAATGCAGGTGCCCACTCCTGAAAGCTTACAAGGAGCTTGTTGACACTTACCTAGCCCAACTAGAATGGTATGACATCGAGGCAATCCCTCGCACGTCAAACAGATTTGCAGACACCATGGCATATTTGGGATCCTTAATCCCTCAGAATCCATCTACTGATTTCACAACCATTCACGTTAAAGTGCTCATGCACTCAACAATACAACGTGAGGCTATGGACAATCAAGAGTCAGTCAACATGATCCAGACCGAACCAAATCAGGATTGGTCCTTCAGAGCTAGAGCTTTCTTGCAAATGACACCTTGGGAATATTTGATCTCTCAAGGTCCTACGGAGTGTGGTACGACCATTCACCATAGGGTTGTTTCTCAATCTATGTTCTCAGATTCTGGATCACAGGAGGAGCATGTCATTTTATCCATAGAGGTTGTGGCTTATCAAGATTGGCTTTCCCAATTATGAGATTTCCTAAAACTTGGAATGGTACCGCAAGGCCTATCGCATGCTAAAATATGAGCATTTAAATAGAAGGTGATGAGGTACATCTTGCTAGGAGAGATCCTTTATAGGTGAGGCTATGATGGAATGCTCCTTCATTGTCTTGAGCCCCAGGAAGCATCTTGGGAAATTTTGCAAGCCCATGATGGCACGTGTGGTGGCCACTTCAGTGGCATGGCCATCGTTAAGCGCATCTTGAGAATGGGTTACTATTGGCCCACTATGGAAAAGGACTATTGTGAGTATGTCAAGAAATGCGTTAAATGCCAGCATCATGCAAACCTCACTCACTTGCCATCACAAGCCTTGCAACCCATCCAGGTAGCATGGCCCTTCTCGTAGTGGGGACTAGACTTAGTGGGGAAGATCTCACCCCCATCCTCAGGCCGACACACGTTCATCATAACGGCCACTGAGTATTTCACCAAATGGGTCGAAGCGATCCCCTTGACATCGACAACTAGACCTAGGATTGTGGAGTTTATACTCCACAATATCATAAGTCATTTTGGGGTCCCTTCAAAGATAATATCGGATAATGGGCCATCTTTCAAGAACAAAAATGTGCATGCTTTAATGAACAAATATCACATTCAACATAGTTTTTCAACACCCTATTATCCACAAGCAAATGGGCAAGCAGAAGCCTCAAACAAAACAATAGTCTCCATCTTGAGGAAAATAGTGAAAGATAATCATAAGGACTGGCATTTGCAATTGCCTCTAGCATTGTGGGCATACAGGACTAGTGTGCGGATGCCCACTAGGGCAACACCATTTTCACTTGTATATGGCATTGAAGCCATCATGCCCCTAGAGTTGGAAATTCCAACCCTACGCATAGCATTGAAGGATTTCATAGATGATGACACCGCATGACAAGCCCGCCTTGATCAGTTAACGCTTCTTGATGAACATCGAGTCAATGCCTTGGAGCATCTCCATGTTTATCAGGATCACCTTGCACGAGCTTACAATAGTAAAGTCCACTTGAGAGAATTCAAAGTTGGGGATCTTGTGCTCAAAGAAAACCAACAGAACTCAAATCTGCCACCGCACCTACGAGACAAATTTATGGTAAACTGGATAGGCCCCTACATGATTTTAGAAAGGGTTGGGCCTGGGGCATATCGCCTCACATCATTGGATGGCATTGAGGAGCCTGAGCCCCTCAATATCATTCATTTGAAGATATTTTATACATAAAATACAAAAACATTCAAATATACATAAAATACAAAAACATTCAAATATGTCATAAAAATACAAACAAATTCAAAAAACATAAAAATTCAAAATTCAATCAAAAATGCTCCAAGGGTATACAACTGAAATCAATCAAAATGCTCCAAGGGTATACAATACAACTTGGTCAAAATTCAATAAAAATGCTCCAAGGGTAAACCAGCCGCTTGGTCAAAATTCAATCAAAAATGCTCCAAGGGTATACCATACCGCTTGGTCAAAATTCAATCAAAAATGCTCCAAGGGTATACCATACCGCTTGGTCAAAATTCAATAAAAAATGCTCCAAGGGTAAACCATACCGCTTGGTCAAAATTCAATCAAAAAGGCTCCAAGGGTATCTTCACGCCGCTTGGTCAAACTCTAAAAAGCCCCAAAGGCACAATAAGCCCTTTGGTCAAAATACAATCAAAAATACAAAAACAATGCAAAAATCAAAAATACAAAAATAGTTGCATCTCACATCTGCATCCATATAGTTGCATTACATCAAACATGCATATCCATTGCATTTGCATATGTTATGATCACATTCTTACAAATGATGCCATAGTTTGTATCACAACCACAAATACACAAGTCCACCTTCATCCATTCATCCATGTGTGTAACTATGTTTTTCAACACAACCATATCATGTTGCTATAAGGAATAGGCTAAGATTTTCTGGTCATTCAACCATATCTAGTGGTCTTATCAATCTTTGTGTGAAGCCATCTTGATTAGTAGAGAGTGAGGTCTAGTCGTGATAATGCCTTAGATATTTAGGATCCCATCACTAATTGAAACACTAAAATCCTAGTTGGTACAAGGGAAATATGAAAGCTACAAAAGTGGTCTAGGTTACCTTAAGCAAAAAGGATCTTCCTTGCTTATCCCCTTGTGTGACCGGTTCAAAGGTGTTGAGAATTGGAAAAAGGACAAGTTCCACCCTACCTAGAAATGAGTGATTATCATCACTACATAAATCCCTTGCTTTCATTAAAACAAGCAAAAATCTTGAAACAAAGCACAAATTCAAAACCCCAGTTTCCAAAGTCATAGTTCAAAAAGTACAAAACAAAGCAAATAGTGATTATCATCACTACATAAGTCCCTTGCTCAAGAAAAAAATTAGTCAAAAATAAATAGTGATTTTTATCACTAAGCATGAGCAAGTATCCCAAATGAAATGAAGAAAATAAGGGAATGGAACTTGAATCCCTGGAATTCTCAACATTGCACAAAATCGGAAGGTGATCCCCATTACAGGTTGGTGTACAACCATGCCTGGCAATGGTGATACCCTTACGCATGATGATATGTCTATCACAATAGCATTTTGCATTTGTGTAGACCAATGTTTGCATGTGGATGAGCTAGCTTTAGGTAACCCAAAGCTACCTAGTGGTATAGTCCAACTAAGTCCAACACAGGATAAGATGAACAATTGAGGATCCCCGATCTTAGCAATGGGCTGAAAGAATCCCGCCTGACATCGGAGGAAATGCTTGAGTTCTATCTAAATATATTCATTTGCACACATAGGGATAATGAATCTCTAGGTCCATGATGAAAGCCTTGCTTTTCAAAAGTCCTGTATGGTCAGTACGCAGTTATTGATAGGGTAACTAGAGTGTTTGAGTCTCAGGAAGAGCCTCAAAAATTCCTACATAGCAACAAATCATGTCATCCATCACATCATCAATTTTCTTTATGAGGTTTTGTGAATTAAGGGGTATTAACAAAGTAGGATAGATACCGGATGGATGTCAGAAATGATGTTTAGATGACCACTGACTATTTTGTAATATTTTAAATCACATAAGCTTTATCAAGAAATTACATACATTCCATGTCATTACATTTCACATATGAATGCCCAAATAATTAGTTCTTGTGATAAGAGTGATTATTTACATTCATGATTGTTATACTTTCTGTGGTATCACCCATTTAGATTGTTGAAATCATATCATATGCATTCCTTATGTTTTAAGTGATTAAAGCATACAGGTTCATTCACATTAGATTAAACATCATATAGACAATACATTACACATTGCATTTTACCATATCATAACATAAGTTAGGTGCATACAATTAAATCAAAATTAAACATTCATCTAATGAAAACATTGCATCCATAAATACATAATTTCATAAAGCATCCATCCAAATCTAAGATCACATCATTGCATCCACCCATATATAGAATCATAAATCCATCATCAAATCAACTCATAATACATCACATCATGTCACATAAGCATTTACATAAACACATACATAAGCATCCATCTAAAATATCCATATCATCATAAATATCACCTATCATCTAACACATATATCAACTCATCATAATTCCATCATCACATCACATAAGTAAAACAAAAACATAAGCAATAAATGACACACATAATGAAGCATAATGCAAAGATCTCATAAATATGTGTGTCTCAAAATGTGTATCTCAAAGTGCATAGATATACAAAAATACCCGAAGGCTACAGTCATATAGGTCAGCTGACCTCAAAAATAAAATCCAAATGCATCATCAATCAAACACTGGGCTTGTGCCCCCTACAGTGCCACCCCCTATGGATGGATCGTGGGTGGAGCGGTGTGAGCCCGTTGGCCTCTCTGTGCGATTTCGGGTCCTCTGACTAGGTCGGACGAAAGACTACCCTAAAGTAGAGCGCCCACTAGCCTGTGATCCACCTACACCTACCCTCTCCCTAGGAGTGGCTCCTAGCCTCCTGATCTGCATCTTGAGAGAAGCAATGTGGCCTACATGACCAGTAATATCTACCTCATACTCATCCAGCAGAGTCTACATCCACCTGATCTCTACCCTTGGATCTGCCTTGTAGAGCCCTAAGGTGTGGAAGGATCAACAACAACCTGTATCCTAGAAGCACCACCCTCGATAGCAGCCTGCAAAGCCTGTATCTGAGCCGTGAGCTGCTCTATAGTAGCATCCCATTGTACTATAGTAGCATCCCATTGGGCGATGATAGCATCACGTTGTTGTACTTGGATCTTGGCCGACTGGAGCTTGGCCTCTACATCATGCAACTATGCTCTTAGAGGAGAATCTCTCTCCTTAGGATCCAACTCCTCATCCTCCTCCTTAGGAGCCTCTTGCTCCTCCACTGCCACCTACTCTATCGGTTGGCCCCATACCTCAGTCCTAGCTTAGAACTCTAGCCCTGATCTGCACCATCTCTGCCATCACCCTCATGGCCTAGACTACCATCACCATGCCACATCCGGTCACCCCACCACTGTGCAAATGCATCTGTGACTCCCCCAATGACTCATGGGTCAACTATGGGGTATCCTCCTCATCAGCCAACTCTATGATATGTGGGGAGGGAGGTCTCTCTCTGCTCCGATGCACTTGTACAAGAATGGGACAAGTGGCACATCCTGTTGTAACCCGTACTGACGAAGAACTTGGGAGTAGAAGAAATACTCCCTGATGTCGACCTTGCAACCAATGAGCCATCACTCACGCTGCATCCTAGCTGTAAAATTGGGTGGATCATCCCAAATTGGGCACTCATAATATGGGTACCACATGATGGCTCTGGCCTACAGCCTAGTGAAAGTAGTAGTATAATGGGGGAGCTCCCCCGTATTAGGATGGCTCTTGCACTCCTTGCACTCTCGAGCCCACCTAGCAGCATAGCACTGCATCTTAGCATCAATAACTATAATCTTAGTGGGGAGTCCTCTAGGATGATCCACACTGATATGCTCCCATCCCCATACCTGAAGGAGCAAGCTACAACCAATGTTGATGTGGCCCCACTAATGGATGTGATACAACTCATCATAACATTGTGCTAGCAGGGACCTCCCCATGCATAGATGATGGGCTCCTCATTATCCAACAAATCTTGAACCATCATAAGGAGGTTCCATGGGAACCTCAAGCCTAAGCAATCTAGGATAAGGATGTTATTGATGACCATCAGCAATACCGCATGCCTCTCCGTGAAGACATGCTCCTTGTACCAATGTATAATAGATACACCTCTAGACTTGGTGTCCTTGAAGGCAGTCGTCGCATGCTCCCCAAACACCCAAAGAAAAACTGCATCACGATCATTAGTGGTCGAAGAGACGATGGCCACTCCATCAAAGGGGATCCAAAAAATCCTATACACATCCTCTAGTGTGATAGTCATCTCACCGGTAGGAATATGGAAGGTGTTCATCCTGGGGTCCCATCGGTGAACCAGGGTAGTGAGGTAGGCCTGATCCGACATAATCTGAGGTAGCCGGATAACATACTGTAGTCCATGGGCCTTAAGCCAGGCCCAGTCCGTATCATCCAGGAGTGGGAGGAGGTCATTAAGGAGCCTCGGGTCCCAAGCCCGAGTAGTGAGAATCTAAGAGCAAAAATCAAAGGTATAACTACAATGCATCTAAGGCATGAATCACAAATAAAACATGAAAAATGATGCACATAATGATAAACTATCCTAAGTCTGAGTGAAATAGGAATAAGTGCACCTAATCAAGCAGCATAATACAAAAAAATTTAAAAAAATCAGATAATCATCTCACAAAATCCAAAAATTAATTACAAAATTTACCTAAGTATCCTGGCCGTTGTCACCTACAACGACCAAAAACTGGCCGCTGAGGATAGGAGCGGCCAAACCCCAATGGTCAAATTTTTGACCATTGGGATTCAAAGCTAGCCACTCTGAGTGACAATGGCCAAAGTGCAAGCCGAGATGGCCACTCTGAGCGGTAGCGGCCGATGGGCGACGTGACAAACGTGTACACCCTAAGCCAAAAATGCCAAAAAAATTGAAAAATTTGCAAAATGGGGGTAAGCCCACCAAAACAAAGCCTAACCTGAACCTATCTACGGATTCGGTTCGTTGCCAATGAGTTTAGTGAGGTTCATTTACCAGGTTACTTAATGAGGTTCAATTTTACCCAAAAAGAGAAAGTAGGGTTAAGGTTTGAGAGAATACCCGAGAAGCTTCGGCTCCTCCGCTCGCTGATGTCTCACCCTATGCAGCCATAGTCTCCAACGCAACAACACTCCAAGTCACAAATGTCACTTTCTCGTCAGATCTCTAGAAAGCAAAATCGCCAGCTAGAAAATGAAAATTCAAAACCCTAGATTCCCCTTTTTACTTCTCAAGTTATGCCTCGATTGCTGCTGACATCAGCGACCCAAAATTTTTGGCCGCTCAAGGCGATAGCGGCCACAGGCAAGGACTTAGCGGCCACTGGATCTGACAATGACCGGATGCACAAGCAAAATCAAGAAGATTCCTTCCAGGAGGAATAACAAAAAAATCAAATAAGCACATTTTGATGGTCCTTGATCATCATAATAATCAAAATAACAAAAAAATCTCATAAAAACAAATCTCGAGTAAGCTTCGTATTCAGTTACTTACTCTATCAACTCAATGGTTGCAATGATTTTCACTCCATGCAACTCGGTGAGATGAGTAAGTTACCATAGAGCTACTTGGGGAAAATTACTCATTTTGGAATTACGATGTATCACCTCAACCTCGAAGAAGATCAAGATGGTCGGACTGCTCCACGGGTACGAGGGAATCATCCTAATTCTCTTATGACACCAAAAACACTGAGCCAAGTGATGCAATACAAGCATAAATAGAATCGCTCATCCTAACTCCCTAAGAAGGCTATTTGTGGCTAGACCGCTCCCTGGGATAGGGATGAGTGATCATCATAAACAATTGGAATCACACTTGGATGGGGGTTTGCCCATTAAAAGAACAAACAACTAGAAAGGAACCAAAACTAGTCAAAATTGGTCAAGCGATTTGTCGCTTCATTCATTGCCCTTCCCTCACCAATTCATTGTGTGAGGGGGTAGTTCAAATATTCAAATAATCATAATCAAAGTCAACCAAAGATCACTCGATCATATCAAAATAGCGTTCATCCTATGAATCATTGCATACAACTCTTACAAAACTTTCCCCGTTTGTTGGGTTCATAAGAAAATATGACATCTTCAACTTGTAGCTCTCCTATAGTCGGTTCTGTTGTAGCAACATAAGCTACCCGATTGCATTTGAGGAATGAGTGCAAGTGGACATGTGCAAGCCCTATGCTAAATTAAAGCCTTCAATCAGGTTGAAGCAATGATTCAAGGATGCGTGCCATCTTGCGTGATTGGGCCATCCAATATTGATCAGATCAATGATCATCATACACCCTACAAACATAGTAGTCTACATTTTTGCTCCATGCTGTGTTTTCCACTCAGCGCATCACAAAAAGGGGCATCTATAGACACCTAAAACATGTCATGTTTAGGGAGACTACTCACATGGGCACATTCCTAGATCATGTGACTAAACCTTGGGACCTTCCAAGTATCAAAAGTGGTTCTACCACTCATCTGGGGTATTTTTAGCCCATCCAAGCCTAGCCGCTATCGACCAGAGCGGCTGGATTCTGGTCGTTGAAGCTCAGAGCAGCCAAACCTTAGCCACTGCAGATGACAACGGCTAAACCTTAAATGCATTTTTTCACCAATCTAGCCTAATCTCGGGTAGAAGTGGCAGTCTGCATGCAATAAGGCCGAGCGGGGACAACTTTGCATTCCTCCTCATAGCTAGTCTACATGAAGGACTCAAGTCCAGATTTAGACATCAGTTAACTGCCCCTCAAGGGCAGACAAAGGCAAAAATTCTCATGCCAACGTCTAGTGTGCATGCAGAAAAGCAATCCTAGGGTTTTGACATTGACCTAGGGTTTCAAACACTTTATAAGGAGTAAACCTAAAAGCACTAGGGGACCTTCTTTTGTGAATCAAGAGAGAGAGAGAACATCACATACTTGGAGAGCTTCCTTTGGAGATCATTTTATAGCGAAGCCCTATCGTATTGGAGAGTGAATCTGAGCACCCTTGAGGAGCAATGAAGTGCTAGCCAAACTGAGAGGTAATCATCCATGCACATACAATAATCATTTAACATTAGTAGCAGACTTAAGCCCATAGCCTTTGGATTAATAGAGATAGATTTCACCTTAGCGGTCGTTGTCCTGGATAGTGGCCCACAACCTAGTCTAGGGTTTAGGTGTTAGTTTCTTTTATTCTACTTTTTCATGCTTTCATATCATTAGCATAAGATTTACTTCATTTAGTGGCATTCATAGTACTAGTTTTATTGCACTTATTTTCATTATGCTAACAACCTCATCCAGGGAGGCAATCTCGGACATCTAAGTGTGTGTTGTTGTTTCATTGATTGCAGGGCTATAGGTTCATTGGACAAATCCACAACATACGAGAGCAAGAGGATCCCTCTAGGAATCATACCTGGAGAAGGAGGCATCTGTAAGCCCTCATACAGTTCCGTGTGCATCACCGAGAAGCCTAGAAAAGTGCATCTCCCTTTGCAAGGGGATATTTTATACATCTGCTACCCTCTTTGTGTAAAATCATGTATCAAATGAAGGGTATCCCGTAGAGGGATTTATATGTAACCGGATCTTGGAAATATCAATACAAAGCATTCATTCATTTATTTCTTCGTACTTTGGCTACGCCTTTCTTTTATGCTTTTTCATTTAATGCATGTTAAACATTAAAATATTTGATAATAATAATCACAAATAGAGTGAGTGGATGGTGTGCCGCTTCCCCGGGGTCGTGACATTGTGTATTTTACTAAATGGGTGGAAGCAATCCCTTTAACCACTATGACTGGAGCTTGTATTGCGGAGTTCATACTCTATAACATTATATGTCATTTTGGTATTCCATCCAAAATAATATCGGATAATAGGACATCATTCAAGAACAAAGATGTGTGGGCTTTAACATCTAAATATAACATTAAACATAGCTTTGCAACACCCTATTATTTGAAAGTAAATGGGTAGGCAAAGGCCTCTAATAAAACTGTAGTTGCCATATTGAAGAAAACCATCAAGGAGAATCATAAGGATTGGCACCTTCAATTACCTCTAGCTTTATGGGCTTATCAAACTAGCATTCAAACACCCACTAGGGCAACCCCATTTTTGCTAGTATATGGCATTGAGGCCATTATGCCCTTGGAATTAGAAATTCCATCATTACGAGTCTCATTGAAAGAGTTCATCGATGATGACACCTCATGACAAGCTCACCTCGATCAATTGACCCTTCTTGATGAACGATAAGTTAATGCTCTTGAGCATTTGCACATTTATCAAGATCATCTTAAACGAGATTATAATACTAAATTCCATCCAAGAGATTTTAAAGTTGGGGATCTTGTGCTTAAAGAGAACCAATAGAATTCAAACCTATCGCCTCATCTAAGGGATAAATTTATAGCCAATTGGTTAGGTCCTTTCATCGTAATAGAGAAAATAGGACTAGGAACTTATCACCTAACTTCGCTAGAAGGTGTTGAGGAGCCCGAACCTCTCAACATTCTTCATCTATGGGTGTTTTATACTTAAATCATAAAACAATAAAAAACACAAAAACAAAAAATCATCAAAAATTCCAAACAAATCAAAAAACATAAAAACATAAAAACAATACAAAACATCAAAATACAAAAACATTTACATTATGTTATCATGCATTTCATTATATGCATTGATTAGTTGCATTGCATTAGGCATCTTCATCCATTGCATTTGCATTAGGATAGGTTGTGTTTACATTCTTATGAATGACACCATGTTTTTATGCCAATCATGAATCCATATATCATTATCATTCATATTTTCCTTGTGAGTAACTATGTTTTTCAACACAACTTATGAGTTGCTATAGGGTGTATACTAGGGTTTTCGGTCATTCAGCCATCCCTAGTTATCTTTTCAGATTTTGTAGAAAGCTATCTTGGATTTTAGAAGGTAAGGTCTAGTTTTTATAGTACCTTGCATATGTCAAAATCCCAACACAATTTTACACATTAACAATCCTAGTCTGAACAAGGAAAGATGACACTACAAAGTGGTCCTTGTCACCTTAAGCAAAAGGTTTTCCTTGCTCATATTATTATGCACATGGTCTAGAATGTTGAGAATTGACAAAAGGACAAGCTCCCCCCTACCCAAACAATCCCTTGCTCTTATACAAAATGAGAAAATTCCCAAAATAGAACAAAATAAATAGTGATTTTCATCACTAAGCAAATCCCTTGCTCAAAAAAAAATAGTGGTTTTCACCACTAAGCATGAGCAAGTATCCCAAGCAATCAAAATAAAATAAGGGGGTAACAAGCTTGAATCCTTGGAATCTTCAGTATTCAAAAGCCATGGGGTGATCTCCATTACAACAATGGGTTGAATGAAACCCACCTGGCAATGGAGTAGCCTTACACGTGGTGATATGTCTGTCACATTAGTGACCTTCTTTTGTACAGACCAATGTCAGCTTATGGATGAGCTAGATTTTGGTGACTTGTATTGCCTAGTAGTCTAGTCTAACTACGTCCAAACTCAGGATCAAGATGATCATAGGGTGATCCTCATTACAACAATGGGTTGCATGAAACCCATCTGGCAATGAGGTAGTCTTATGCCTCATCTAATATATTCACTTTGCACACACAAGGATAATGAATATTTGGGTCTTCTTAATAGACTTGTATCTTTCAGGAGTCTTGTGTAGTTAGTATACAACTTTTGATCAATCAACTAGGGTGTTTGAGTCTCATGGAAAACCTCAAAAATCCCCTCATAGCAACAAATCATCTCATCCACATGCACAGTTTTCCTTATGAACTTTTGTTTATTAAGGGGTCTTCATAAAATAGGATAGATACCGGATGGATATCAACAATGATATTTAGATGACCACTGACTATTTTATGCATACCTTTTAGTTTACAAAATCTTATAGGGAAAGCCCCTACATTTCACATAATTTCATCTCACATATGCATGTATAAATGTATAACTCTTATGATAAGGGTTAACATTTTAATTCATGATTTTTATACATTATGTGGTGTCTGCCATTAGTTTGTTAAACATAAATTAGATTCATTTATTATGTTTTAAATGATTAAAGCATACATGTACATTTGCATTAGATCATCCACATAAAATTAATGCATTACATACACATTACATCCACCATATCATGTAACATAAATTAAATGCATAATCAATTAAATAAATCTAAAAACATGCATTTAACATTAAATATTGCATCCATATACACATACATAGTAGTACATTCATACATCTAGATCACATAATCTAATCATACATCCATCATCTAACTATTGCATGTCATTAGTACATCGCATGTATAGAACAATACATCATCATATAAGCATTACATCCATAAATGCATACATAACATAAAATCAAAACCATAAACACATGATGAGCCAAAAAGAAGATCTCATATATATATGAGATTTTATTTTATAAAGTACATAATGATACAAAACTGCCTTGTAGGCTACAACTGTGTAGGTCCTCAAACCTTACACTCAAAAATAATAAGTACATGAGTAATACATATCAAGCGGGGCCTGCACCCCTAGAGTCACCTCCACCTCTAGCCTCATCCTTGTGAGGTTTCTTAGAACCACTAGTTATTGATATCTATGATTTTTTTGATGACCTATTATTGTACCACACTGATGATTACCCAGACTCACTGTGCCTACTCCGTTGAGACCCCACTGCTGTAGATCTCTCCCGAAGAATACCCCCATGTAACCTAACCTGAGTCTCCATGTCAAAAATATAGGCTACATCAAATCTATGATGGGCCATAGTCTCCTAATATTTGCATCCCCACCTAATGTTTTTATTCCCAGAATAACTAGAGTGGAGGGTGTAGCCTGAGTTGTAGTCGCGACCACCAACTGAACCTAAAGAGCATCCTTCTCCATTGTCCTTGCATCCCTATCTATTATTTGAGCAACCAGTTGTGTCTATAGAGTATCTCTCTCTACCGTAACCCTATCAACCTCTTCCTAGGTTGTGGTCACCTAGGCCTTGAGGAGATCTCTCTCCTTAGAGTACCCCCTCCATCCCTGCTACCCAATACTTAGTTGGATTTGGACTATAGCGAGAGTCATATTCCACTCTACCAATCACCCTTGTGTAGTCTATAACTATGCTTGTATCTAGACCACCTCATCAGTCAGAGCATCCTCCTTGTCCTCCCCCTCATCATATGGCTCCTCTACCTGCTCTATAGCTTATCCCCACTCTCCCTCGATCTTGCAATGCTCTCGTCATTCATCCCCATAACCACCCTCCTTCATTGTTGGCTTTGTAGACCTGCACATCGAATTGCCTCCCTACCATAACCAAGTGACACACCAAGTATCATACTCTACGTTGGTCCCTGGGTCCGCTAATCCAATATTTTCCACTACCATATCCTCCTCCTATGTAAGTGCCTCTACTCGAGGTAACTATAGTTTTGTCTCATAGTTGTGGTGGTTATAGAGAACTAGATCCTCTAGGAAATCCTAGTAGATGCCAAACTAACATGTAAATAGAGAGTAATGGAAATACTCTTGCTTAGTACCATGGCATCAAATGAACCACCTCCCTCACCTCACTCAAGCCAAATAAGTGGTAGCCTCCAACCAATATAGGCAATCCAAATAAGGCCTTGAAATGACCTGATCATGTTGTAGCCTATGAAATGAGCCTGTGTAATGTACCAATATCCCTACCACTAGCTGAATCTAGTCAATATCTCTATCCTACGATCATCGAGTTGCATATCCAATGTCTATATCCCCTAGCTCAGCTCATGGTCCTGGTAGTACTATGGGTCGATCCACTCGAATGTGCTCCCATCCCCATATCTAGAGTAGCACACTATAGCCTAATCCTATGCATCTTTGATGTTGTATCTCGTACAACTCATCATACAAATGTGCCAAGAATGTGCTACCCTATGCCATGATGATCAGCTCCTAAAGATCACACTCAAGAAGATCCTGCACCATATCGATGAGGTTTCAAAGGAACCTTGCTCTTGAATATTTTTGTATTAGGACATTGGAGATGGTATACATCACCACTGCTTGTCACTGATAGAACACTCGGGTATCATACCACGCGCTAACTAAAACCCTGCTATAGTCCATTTGCATCAAAGCCACATTTGCCTCCCTACCAAAGATCCGTTGTAGAACTCTCTCTCGATTCCAAATGGGAGTAGAGGTGATGGTACATTCCTTAATAGGGATTATAAAAATCTTGTAAATGTCCTCCAACATAACCATCATCTCACCAATCAAGAGGTGGAAGGTTTTGGTCTTGCTATCCCAATGACAAGCCAAGGCCATTAGATATGCCTGATCTGACATAACTATAGGGAGGCACACCACCTGTTTGAGTCCAATCACCTCAAAGCATACCCAGTCATAAATGTCCATATATCTCCATAAATTTATCAGTAGGGTGGGTTCCCTATCGTGGGCCATCAAAATCTAACACCCAATAAGCACACACAAATTAACACAAAATTCAAAAAGAAAAATTAAAAAATTAAAGAAAATTTCTAAAGTTGGGAAGTCACTCTGGGCCTCGACAATAGCCAACTACAACCACTGGACCTTGGGATGGCCACCCCAATGGTCAAAATTTTGACCTTTGGATTTCAAACATGGTCGCCATACCCCATGACGGCCCCCTTCCCACCAAAGGGGAGCCACTCCTACCTAGGACGACCTCGTAGTGGCACCTACATGGGGTTCGTACCCATCCTAAAAATCCTAAAAAAATTAACCTACCCTTAAGCTACCCTAATCTACACATTCCTAAGCTAGGGTGAGGTTCTTTTCCAATGGTTTAATGGGGTTCATTTTTCTCATTACTTAGTGAGGTTCATTTTAATTTGCAAAATTTACAAGAGAGGGATTGAGATTTCTACCTTAGTAGCTCTAGCTCCTCCACTCGTCGAAGCCTCTGGCTGGTCCGTCATGGTCGTCTGTTGCAATTTCGGTAGTGTTCCTTGTCAGATAATCTCTCCTTCACCTCACTCCACCTTTTTCTCTCACTGCCAGCTATCACAATGACATTAAAAATTGGAAAATTTGCTTTTATATTTTTCAAATTTCTTGACCACCCTGGGGTGGAGTGATCATATTTCGATGTGACCGTCCTACCCTAGGATGGCCTCAAAATTTATAGAATGTGATCATTGTACCCTAGGATGGCCTCCAAATGGCAATAAATGCACACATTTTATCAGCATCATGAGCTTTAATTTGGATATCTAACAACATCTAATGGTCCACTTTCATCAAAAAATTCAAAAATAACAAAAAAATCAATTAAACAAAATCTCAAATGCACCTCGTACCTAGTAATTTACCCTATACACTTGGCGGTTGCAACGACTTGCTATCCATGCAATCCGGTAAGATGAGTAAATTACCATAAGGCCATTTGAACCAAAATCATTCATTGATGAATCAAAATGTCTTCACTTCAATCCCCAAGAAGGCCATGAGGTCAGACTACTCCACGGGAACGAGGTGTACATTTCATTCTTCTATGAAGTTTCATCAAATCATCGAACATAGTGATTCACTCATAATCTTAACATTGAATTGCTATCATCTTGATTCCCTAAGAAAGCCATGTGGTTGGACTGCTCCATGGGATAGAGATGTACAATTACTAATAATGGTTGAAATCATAGCTGTAATAGGACTTTCCCTTTTACATTTGTTATCGTCTTGCAATGCTCAAGCAAGTCATCTTGGTCAAGCGACTCGTCGCTTTCATCACTTTCCATTTCCTCATCGACTCATCGCTTGAGGGGGTAGTCATAATCATAGAATTCATAATCAAAATCAATAATTAAACACTCAATCATGCAAATTATGTTCATCCAAGAATCATTGCTAACAACTATCATAAGCTTCCCTATTTGCTAGGGCAAAAAGCAAAAATGCTAAACTAAACCTTTGTCAGTCTGAACTAGCAAAACATGTAGTTACACAAAACTACCCAAATACCTTCAGATTCATCAAAGTTTTACACAAATTAAGTCCACCAAAGTGTTGGAGGCAATGATTCAAATATGCATGCTCTTTTGTGATTGGGGCATCTAAAATTGACCAGATCAATGAACATCAATCAACCTTCAATGTGACATTAGGTTGTCTATTTTTGCTCAGTGTTGTGCTTTCACACAATGCATCCCAAAAAGGGGTATCTGTAGACACCTAAAACACGTCATGTTGAGGAGGCTACCTATATGGACACCTTTTTAGGCCATATGACTCATCTTGGGCCTTCCCAAGACCTAACAATGGTTCTTACCACTCAAATAGGGGCAACCTATCTTGTATAGCCTGGACCGTCATACCCAAGAGCGACCTCCAATGGCTGCTGAACGCTATGACGACCAGCAATCACGATCGCTCACTCTAGGATGGCCATGCCTGTAATAAACTCAAGCTCCCCGAGCTGAGCCAAATCAATTACAGGGCAATTTGAGCATAACGACTAACCACGAGAAGGTTCTAGAAGTGATGTTTGGGTTGCCTAGATCCTAACCAAATCTTGATCTTGGCTTCTCTTGCAAGCCAAGATTGCCAATTGGGAAATCTTATAAGAAGAGCCCAAAATTTCATGAAAAATAAGAGATCGAATTAGAATGCAACGAAGTGCTATCGGTTTGTGTAATAGAGAGAACATACTCTCATAAGCAATGAAGTGCTACCCAAATCCAACCATGAAGCTTGCATTCGCATCAATGGAGTCCTTTGGAGCTTGAAGATCAAATTCAACCATTGTGCATCATCAATCATCCTAAATTTAAGCTAATTTCTATGATTCAACCTTGTTTCAAAGAGCAAGACCCTTGAACATCAATTTGATAGATAAATTAGACGTCGCCCCATATTGGATACAAATAAAAGACTCTCTGTTCAGCGATCACTTCACCCTTAAGCGTCCCATAGGCACAGTTGTTGGACCCTTTGATGACTAACAAATTTGACCACTTTACCCTATGATGACCTCTATGTGAAATATGTTTTCTTTGTATTTTTTTAATTACAGTAGCTTTAGCAACATTTACTTTGATTTCTAACATAGTTTTAGTACAATTTTCATGTATTTCTTTATCATTTTCAGCATCTTTATTTCAATTGCTTATCATGGAAATGGACCTCATCATGAGAGGTTCCACATTTGCTACTGATGTCTTGTAAGTGTTCTTGTGTGCAGGTTTCAGGTCTCAACAGGAGCTCTTCAACATAAATATCCTTCAATATTTATCTCACCAAGTGGAGGTCACAAAGAAACCCTCCATAATCAGTTTTGGGAGAGCAAAGACTCTGCGAATTACACCTACCCTTTGGTTCTCAATTGTAATTTGTATCAAATTGGTGTAATCCCTAAGAGGGATATATTTGTAACCATTTTGTAAAGACAATTTCAAATATTAATGAGAAGGGCACTATTTTCTTCATTCTTTTGTCTCATTATGGTTACATGATATTATCTTGTCAATTTGATTTCATAAATGTTTAGGTGTATGGTTTTTGCTACTCTACATCAACTTAATTGATATTTGAGATTTATTTAAGTTAAATAATTGCAATACTTAGGAACTTTAATTATTAAGGAGGGAGTTATAAGGACTTCTACTATATATTGAAATTAATATTTCAATTTTTGATTTTTGAGTTTTTTAATATTTATAAAATTTTGGAGTGATAAGGTTTTCTACTTCAAATAGGATTTAAAATTTTTGAATTTGAAATTTGGTTTTTGAAATTTGAAGAGTTAGTAGATTTGAATTTAGAAGATTTGAAATTTGAGTTTTAGAAGACTTGAAGTTTTTAAGTTAATGAAGATTTGAAATTTAGGGAAAATTTGAAATTTGAAGATTTCTGGATTTGCAAATTTAATATAGTAGGGAAATACAAGGTTTTCTACTTCCAAGGATTTGAAAGATTTGGAAATTTTGAATTTGAAATATTTGAAAATTTATTATTTTATTTGAAATTAAAAAAGATTAAATTTTGGAGTAAAAAGGATTTCAACTTCAAAGGAATTGAATCATTGAATTACAAACTTTGATTATTATGGAAGAAATTATTAGAAATGCATTCAGTGAAGATAGTAAAGAAATGATGGACAAACTATAATTTTATTCTCAAAACTTGATGGATGATTTTGATGGAAAGAAGGAAATATCAAAAGGTTTAAAAGAAAAATTATCTTTATTTCTCAAAGATGCAAAAGATGAAAAGTTCACAACACTTATAAGTTATCTTCATGAAAAACTATTTAGGTCATGATGGAATTCACAAAACACAATTAGATTTCTCACTTTTGATATTTTTCAAGGAAAAAGACAAGAAAAAATGTTAGTTGTGACACATATGATTTGAATGAAGCTTATATTAGCTTCAATAGAGAATATTGAATTCCAATATGTACTATTATGATGACTTACTATATTATTATTCATAAGTCATATCACCAGATATTTCACAGCTGAATATGAAAAGAAATTCAAATAAGAAGAGTAGATGAAAGGACAAAAGGAAGGTTAACAGAAGACATGAAGCAAATTTTGAAGAAGGATCTTATACTGAAGATCCATATAAAATCATGAAGTAAGTTGATTGAAGAGTACAGTCTTCAATAACCAAATAATTAATGCAATGGAGTGTTGGAGAATATTACATTATTTGGTACATGTAAATGTACCCTCATGGTATAAATATAAATATGTAATAGATTAGGATTTATGTCTACAATTTAGGAGAGTGATTTATATTTCCTCTTTATGTAAGTGTCTATGTGCAAGATATACACAAGTTTCATGTAAGTGCGTAATGTGTAGGATATGCACAAGTTTCATACATATTAGTGTGCAAATGTATAATGAGAGAGTGCACATATCATGTATGTGGGTGTGAAAATATGTAATGTGAGGATGTGCACAAGTATCATGTATTAAGAGTGCATGTAGGAGAGTAAGTGTCATGTAGAAGTGTGCAAGTGTCATGGAGTTAAGTGTGCATGTAAGTAGAGAGTGAAGAGTCTTGTATACAAGTGGTAAGATGAGAAGCCAAAGGACATGAGAGTCTTGTCTTATGTAAAGAATAGGAAATGTTGCAACTCCCATATATGTGACGCATGCAATAGTCAAGTATTGAAGAGTAACCTTTCTATATCTATATTATGGAGATAAAGCTCCATATAATGTATTGTAAAAGCAGTCTATAAATGATCACCATAGAAAGCATTTATAATATTAAAGCTTGTATTCAAATTTTGAGCAATTTTATTGTAAGTATATTTCATGTTATTACATGAATTATTTTTGGTCATTTACATTCATATTTAAAGTTATAGTGATGTTATTATAATATATATTGGCTAGTATATATTCTAATTGCTCTTATATTTAATTCTACTCTTGATTGATTATATTTGGACCTAATATATTGTGGCTTGATTATACTAGAACTTGAGATAGTTTGGATTAAGAGCCAACATATACTCCAACCTCTTCCAATTCTAGAGACCATTTGGATGAATATTTCTATGGATTTTATTGAATGGATTCCAAATTTTAGAGGTAAAAAAATCATTTAGTGGTGGTGGATTGTCTGTCTAAGTATACTTGTTTATGTCCTATAGCCCACTCTTACAAGACCTCAACTATTGTGCATATATATTTTTTATTTCATTATTTGCCTTCATGGAATGCATTAGTCCATTGTATTCAATCACGACACCACATTTTTTTATTCATTTATGGTAATAATTGTTCAAGTTTCATGACACACAACTTACGATGAGCTCAACATAGGTGTTGTAAATGTCGTCTTGTGTTGGTCCTCAAGATTAATTTGAATCTAATTGTATCCTGATAAATCATCCATTAGTGAAAGCATTTCATGGCCTGCACAGGAGTCTACTAATTGATCGATTTTAGGTAGAGGAAAATCATCCTTGGGGCATGCTTTATTTAGATCTCAAAAGTCAGTGCATATGCGTACCCCACCATTCAAATTATGAATAGGTAACATGTTTGAGAGCCACTCTAGATAATCAATTGGTACTATGAAATTCATGTCCAATAGTTTTTGTAGCTCTTCTTTGATAATTAATGCAACAGTTGGATGAAGTTTCCTTAGTTTTTTCTTGAAAGGCTTAGCATTTGGTGCTAATATAAGGTCGTGGACCACCAAGTTGGGGTCAAGGCCAGGCATGTCTTTTTATGACCATGCAAAAATGTCTTTCTTTCTTGTCAATACGTCGATCATACGCTCTTTCTCCTCTAAGGATAAATATTTTGCAATTTTGATAATTTGTGGATTGTTTGTGTCTTTGCTAAGGTTCACATCGATAGATTCTTTGATCAGCATATGGGAACCTTCCTCTAGCTGATGTGGAGTTGGGATGAGATGGATATCATCCTCTACTTGCTCAAATGACTTAAAGGTCTCCCCCTCTACTTTGATTTGAAAAACTAAGGTAGAGGAATATGAAGGTTTCTATGGAATGTAAATGTTTGAAGCTTGTAATAACTCTTTGGATAGGATAAACTTGGCAATGGATTGCAGGGATGAAATCCTGTCCATGACAATTAGGCTAGCATTGACCTGAATCTGCTTTGACAAATCATATAGGTTATGGAGTGGGGCGAACAAGTCAACAAATATCATATTGACTTACAGGAAATGAGGTGGCTACAATTCAAGAGGTGATGACTCACTCTCTCTAGGTTGTAACTGACCTAAGGTGGATGAATGGCAGTGCTACGGGAGTGGCCAAGGTGGTGGTGGTGGATCTGTCTTAGGATGCTCATGCTCCTTATTGAACCGAAATATGGTGCAATCTATGGAAAATATTTTTGTATAACACTCATATCTCTATGGGTTCATCAGGAACCACATCATCTTGAGGACCGTCAAATATTCGAATGATCCAATATAGGTTGTCTTGTATCTGTTGGAATTCCCCAAAAAAAAATTTGGAGATATAATCCCTAAAATATTCATCAAATATACAATCATCTCGCATGTGATTATTCTTGAATGTATGCAATACAATATTTGAAAAGGCATCATGTAGATGAGGTGAAAAGTTGGGGTCTAGGTACTCATCATCAGTATCATCATAATTGTCACACTCATCACTCTCCCCATCCTCTTCTTTATACTCAAGGGTGAGTCGTTGGAAAATTTGGTTGAAGGAAGAGTTTTATGTAGAATATTTGTATCCTAGACTATAGCGGTCATGTGCTTCTCTATATTTGGGCTCAAAAATGTGATGTAGACCCTACTCATGTCCTCCAATTCCATATCCCTGCCATTTGACCATGCAAAAATATCACAAAGGGAAATATGGGTTGGCTAGAAAATCTAAATTTGCATTAAATTATTGTAAGGGTTTCTCATTAGGAGGTGGATCAAATGAAGAATTTACTCCCCCATATATGAAATTAATCCCTTCTAATTGGGAACCCATTTTTTAAACTGTACCTATGGTTAAAGGTGGATCGTGTGGATGACCATAGTCTCTGACTGACTCAATAGGTGGTGTAACCGTGACACTCTCAATTATGTATTCACAAATGCTTGGATTGGCAAGATGTACTGCAACTTGGGATGGTTGAGATGATGGTGGCTCGATGGATGAGGAAGGTATTTCTGGGGTGGCTTATGGTTCAGGTGGAGGTGGTGGCTTCTCTCAGATAGGTGACCCTATCTGCAAGACTATGGGTGGTGATATTTGAGGTGGATTAGATTTGATGGGGTTGTTATTTGATGGAGTAGGTTGAGCTGTGAATATGAATGGTATTTTTAAAGTGGGTCGTGTGGCTGATGGAGTTGATGATTGGTTAGCAGGATGATCAAATGCGGTAGAAAATGAAATATGGTGGTTGAGGATTGACTAGAGTTTACGCTTTTAGATGCAAATGCAGGATCAACTATCGACAATTCCTCCTAGATGAAGGATTTTGATGAAGTGATGTTAGTGGAAATGATTCAAATCATGAGGGGTTGAATGGATAGGTGGGTTTATGGAAGTAGTGGCTCATAAGGATTTAAGATAAAGTTGTAATATTTAAAAGGCTCTGTGTCTATTGGAATGGAATGTAATTTGCCCTCATGTACATACTTTAGATATTGCTACAATGTCGAGGGTACACACTTCATATCCCTGATCCAAGGGTGTCTAAGAAGTATGTTGTATTTCATCGCTCTTTCCAAGATATGGAAGAGGACATGTATAGTTTTCACCCCCACAGTGATAGGAATAACTATCTTCCCCATAATTGAGCATAAGGCGTCATTAAAGGTCCTTAAGATGAAGGTGGATGATGTAATGTGTGATGATGGTAGGTTAAGGTTTTTTATGGTGGGAGTGATAATGAGGTTGATGGAGGAGTCGATGTCAATAAGAACTCTCTATAATGGCTTCTTATCAATATGAGTGACTATGTGCAATGGAGGATCTGGTAAATCTGATGAAACATTCTTCTCATCAAAGTCATAAAATTCTATGGAGGGCTCCATGCATTTTTGTACACTCCCCACAAAGGAGTTGAAAGCATTAGGATATTATGATTGTAATTGGATGGATTTTAGAATTTCCATCAATACCTCTTGATGTGGGGGTGACTATTGTATCAGCTCATAGTTTGACAATTTTATTGATGTCATTTTTAAACTTTGGTTAACCGATTGCCTAGGGTGATAGTTGGGTAAGATGGATTACTTGGATTATGGAATGGTGGAGGTGGAATGGATGGCCCTAGTTATATGGGGATACTTGGTTGTGTTGTGGGAGCTTGGGTTACGTAATTTGCTTGTCTCGACCTGTAGGTGACCACACTAACAGCACCTACAAAATCCTGGTGTAGTTGAGACACATAGTTGACTTGGTTAAGAGGAACTATAGAAGTTGATACTCCCGTTACTTGTTGGTTTACATCATGGTGAGGCAAAGGTGTTTGATATACACCAAGGTTCTGATTATATTAGGCTAGTGGGTTTTTGACTTTGATATTTCCTGCTTCCAATAAGTCTTACACAATACCCTTAAATCCATGGCAAGTTTTGATGTCATGTTCTTTTTACCGATGATAGATGCAGTATAAGTGCTCTCTATAGGCCTTTTATTTTGGCTTGCTAGGGTCTTCAAGTTTAATATCTAATAATGTGAAAAGTTTTGATGCATACAACTTCTCAAAGATAGATGAGTAGAGCTCTTGCAATGGTGTGTAATTGCACCTAGGCCTAAAGTGGCACTATTGTCTTTCTGCAGGTTGTGTTTGATTCTATACCTACTTTGGGGTGGAACCACTTGATAATTCAATTGTTGCAATTATTGTTGTTGTTGTTGGGGTTGTTGGATCTAAACTTGGGCTTGTTGATTTGATTGTGAAGGTTGTCCCAAGATTATTAGTTTAACTTGAGTGGCTTTGGATTGATCGTGGTTATTCCCATTTTGGTTCTTGTTCTACCACTCTTTTTTTTTAGGCTCGATATCACCCTCTTGGATCTTTATTTCCTCTATCACTCTAGCTTGGGAGAGTGCCTCATCAAATGTCCTATACTTCTGCAATTGTAGCAACAAATAGATGGGATTTGCACAACTCTTTGTGAACATTCTTGTTATTTATAACATGGGGAGAGAGAATGGTAATTTGATCATAACCGCCCTCCAACGGTTGCCAAAATCATGGACCGATTCTTCATCGTATTGCTTCAAACTAAGCAGATCGGTCAATGTGGTTTTATTCCTAATATTCAGGATAAATCACTACAAGAATTGGTCTACAAGCTGCTCAAAGGTGTAAAAACTTTGATGCAGTAGGTGGTTGTACCAATCCTAGGCTTCTCCCCCAAGTGTTTGAGGAAAGGTGTGTAGCATGAGTGTGTCATTGTTTCTAATCTTGAAACACGCGTTTACAAATCTTGTCACATGCTCTCGGGGGGGTCCTCATCCCCTTAAATGTATCAAGCTTCGACATCTAAAAATCCATCGGATAAGGCGATGCAGGAATCAAAGAATGGATTGGGTGATTGAGTAGTTGCCTTAATGTTGACTTTGATACTGCAAACCTGGTATCTGCATGGCAAGGCTATCAATCTGGTTTTGTAGGAACTGAAACTTAGGATCTTCCATAGGATTAAAACCCTGGTTTACTGGCTACTACTGGTAATATTGTGCATTGTAGGTGGAATATGGATGATGAGGGATGTGAGGCTAATGTGCATGATGATATGATGGTTTATTAAGGTTCTGGTATTGATGATATGATGGAGGTATGGTTGCATTTTGACCTTATGAGTTAGCATACATGTGATGTGGTCGATTAGTTGATATGGTAGTGGTTGAGGGACACAATATCCAAGATGGATCTTGGATAAAGATATGGGTTTAGTGAGAGGTAGATGGTGGGTCCTACTCAACCCTCTATGAATGCTAATTAGATTCAAGATTAATTCTA
Source organism: Wollemia nobilis (assembly GCA_028583015.1). Lineage (NCBI taxonomy): Eukaryota > Viridiplantae > Streptophyta > Pinopsida > Araucariales > Araucariaceae > Wollemia > Wollemia nobilis. The sequence continues at coordinate 8,793,968 of JAQPPZ010016356.1, read as the reverse complement.
TAGTTAGCATTATTCAAAATTATTTCTTGTAGCTGCAAAAATACTTGCTGCATGGCAATCACAGATGATGTGGATATAGTCACATATGAAGTGGATGGCTGGGTTGGTTTTGAGACAACCATGGTAGTATATGTAGGTAGTAAAAGTCATTGTTGTAGGAATATTGATACTAGATATGCAAAGCATTACTGAAAGATCAAGAACTGATTGATTATTCCATGGGATCAACTTTGTATAAATAGCAAAGTTGATCAATGTGAGCCGTTGGATTACAACAACTCAACAAATCTGAACTAGTCTAAACTAAGAGTTCACCTGACTCATGGAAGAGTGGTAACTCAAGTTAGACTATCCTAGTAGAACTTAAGAGAACAAATATTTATTCTAACACCCCCCTTAAGTGATACTAGGGGTGAAAGTAACAATAGGAGATGAGTCCCGACAACAAGGCCTGATGAGGTACTCATGTACAATATTGGTGATTACCCAAAAAAAATGAGTCCCAAAAATATGGCCTTATTAGGTACTCATGTACAATGAACTTACATATAGGAGAGATGGTGAAAAAACACATGGGAAAAAACCATCTTCCAAGAAGAAGAAGAAGAAGAAGAAGAAGAAGAAGAAGAGAGAGGTGAAAACCTCTGTGCACCCTTCTAATGCAATTGCCTAACCCCAAGTTTCTCATGCAACTAAATGTAACGTGGAGAAGGAAAGGACTTGGTGAAGATGTCTGCAATTTGATTTTCTATGGGAATATACTCCAAGTTTAGATCTCCTTGTTGAATATGTTGTCGAATGAAGTGCATGTGAATCTCAATGTGCTTGGTGCACTGATGCTCAACTGGATTGCGAGCAATATGAATTATGCTCTGATTGTCACACCAAAGGGTAATAGGTTGGTCATGAAAAAAACCAAATTCCCTTAGTATCTAATGAAGCCAAAGAGCTTCCTGGCTGGCCAAAAATATTGCCCTGTATTCTTCCTCTGTAGATGATAATGTTGCTACTTATTGTTTTTTGCATGACCAAGCAATAGGTGAAGAACCAAGATAAAAAACATAGCCAGAGGTGGAACATATGTCATCAAATGAACCTACCCAATTAGAATCTGTGTAACCAGTGATACCCATGGATCCACCCTCATATAAGAGCCCAAAGTGAGTGGTTCCCTGCAAGTAGCGGAGTATTCTCTTTGTTGCTTGCCAATGGCTGAAATGAGGTTTATGAGAGAATCTAGATATTAATCCAATAGCATAGGAAATATCTGGGCGAGTATGAGTGAGGTACAATAGACTTCCTACAAGCTGTCTGTATAGAGTAGCATCACATGGAGGGGATTTGCAGGAAGTAGATAAAGTGACTCCAGATTGAAAGGGTGTGGAAGAAGGCTTGCAATCAGTCATCTTAAACCACTGAAGAAGATCTAGAGTATATTTTTATTGACATAATGAAATTCTTGCATCTATTTGAGTTATCTGAAACCCAAGGAAGTAATGAGCTAAACCCAGATCAACCATCTCAAATTTCTTAGAAAGGGAGTTTTTGATAGTTTGGATGTGAGAGATTGCACTACCAGTGAGTAGTAGATCATCAACATAAAGAACAAGTATGGTGATGATTTCTTTATCTCTCCAAATATAGACTATTGCATAAGACTCACAATGAGAAAATCTAGAGGAAAGAAGGAAGGAGTCCATTTTTTCATACCAAGCTCTAGGAGCTTGTTTGAGACCATAGAGAGATTTTCTTAGTCTACAAACAAGGGAGGAGTCTTGAATAAATCCAGTAGGTTGTTCCATAAATATTTCCTCTTTTAAGTCACCATGTAAGAAAGCACTTTTAACATCCATCTAAAAACTAGCCATCTTTGGGAAGCAGCAAGTGCAAGTACCAGTCTAACAGAATCCATTTTTGCAATTGGTGCAAAGGTTTCAGAATAATCAATGCCTTCAATTTGTGAAAAACCTTTAGCTACCAAGCGAGCTTTGTGTTTGTCAATTTTTCCATCAGGTCCATACTTAGTTCTGTAAATCCATTTACAGTGAACTAATTTTCTTCCTTTAGGTAGAGGGACTAGATCCCAAGTTTTGTTTTTGACTAAGGAAGAAAATTCATTTTCCATGGCATCATCCCATTCTTTTATACCAGTTGCTTCTTTGAAGGATTGAGGATCTATGGAAATGGACTGACAGACAAGACCAAAACCCATGGAGTGGCTTAATCTGGATGATGGAAGATCTTGGATGTAAGGAGTGGCTTCTTGAACTATGGTGTGGGCCCATTTTGGCATTGTGGAAGGAGTAATGGGTGTGGCAGGACTTTGAGTTGGAGTTTGAATTATAGGATCCTCATTTTGGTCATCTATCTCAAGGATGGTATCTTCACTATATTGAGGCTCAAATATTGGAGATGGTTCGAGAGAATTATTGTTGGAAGAAGATGATTGAGGATCTTTATAAGGGAATGTTTCATCAAATTGAACATTTTTGTGAAAAAATACCTCATGAGTTGTGGGATCAAGGAGCCTGTAGGCTTTCATTTCCTCACAATAACCAAAAAAGATAAGTTGCTTGCTTTTTTTGTCTAGAGCCTTCCTCTTTTTCTTTGGGATGTGTGCCCAAGAAGTACACCCAAAAACTTTGAAAAAAGAGACATCAAGTTTTGAGCCATTCCATGCTTCCTCTGGAGTCAAATGCCCAAGAGCTTTATGAGGTGTGTGGTTTTGAATATAATTTGCACAGTTAATAGCCTCAGCCCAAAAAACTGCTAGAAGATCTCTTGAGTGGAGCATACAATTTGCCATTTCTTTTAAAGATCTATTTTTCCTTTCTGCAATGCCATTTTGCTGTGGATTATGGGAGACTGAATGTTGATGAATTATGCCATGAGTTGAGATAAATATGGAGAACTCATTACTAAAGTATTCCCCCCCATTATCTGTACAAATTTGCTTGATTTTGCAAGTGGCTTGATTTTCAACTAAGGCCTTGAATATTTTGAAGTGGGATAGAACATCACTTTTGTATTTTAGAAAGTAGACCCAAGTTCTTCTTGAAAAATCATCAATGAAGGTTAAGGCATATTTTTCTCCTTTGAAAGAAGGCTCTAGGAAGACCATCAAGTCACTATGGATTAACTCTAGAGGGGATGAGGCCCTTTGAGAACCACTTGGGTGAAAAGGATCTTGATGTTGTTTTCCAAGAGCACATCCAGGACATACTCCATCAATAGAAGAGACTTTTGGTAACCCTGTTACCATTTCATGAGTATTCAACTCCTTTAGATAGTTGTAATTGAGATGTCCAAACCTTTCATGCCAAATTTTGCTATCAAGATCTCCATGTGCAACAAAATAGGAGGCCCCATATAAATTTTTGAATCCATTGAAGTGAAATAGGTGAGTGTTATGATCAATATCTCCTTTTTCTATGAGAGAGTGTGGTTCTTGAAAGTCTCTTATTTCAACTCTTGTTGGTGAAAATAGAATTGTTTTGCCCTTTGCAGAAGTACAAATTTGATAGATGGATAGGATATTTATAGCTATATTTGGGACATAGAGAACATTATTGATATAACCACCATCAATGGATATGTCACCTTTTCCTTTGACTAGGATAAAGGATGAGTCACCAACTTCTATGCTACAAGTTGAGCTTGAGGAGATTGAAGTGAATGACTCATGTGAAGAAGTCATATGATGAGTTGCCCCTGAATCTAGAACCCAGTATTTTGATGAAGGTTTTATATCTTTTACCTTGAACATTTAAGGCTTTTCCTATCTGCTTATTAATGTCTATTTTGTGATCCTTCATTGTTGCCTCTAGTTGTTGTAGTCTTTTCCAACATTTGTTCACAGAATGACCATCCTTTTTGCAATGTGTACAAGTTATAGGGCCTCTTTCTTTCTTTTTGAATTTTTCTTTAGTGGAGGTGGATGCTACTAATGCTTTTGAGGAAGAGGGAGAGATCTCATATTTTGCAAGTTTTGTTTCCTCTCTAGTTAGCCTATCACAAAACTCCTCTAAAGAGGGCATTTTAAAACTTGTACCAAGTGCATATTTTGTAGACAAAAAGGTGGTAGCAAAAATTTGAAATACTCCATTTAACTTAGAAAGAATAAGATAGATGCATTCTTCTTCTATTTTATTCTTGCCACTGCCTTTTAATTGAGTGAGGACTTCTTTAAATTTGGTGAGAAAGTCAACAATATTGTTGAAGTCTTCAGGAGATAATGTTGTTAACTCTGCCTCTAGCTGCATTGACCTTATTTGATCCACTTTACCAAACAAGTTCTTTAGTTTTTTCCAACTCTCAAATGGAGTTTTACATTCTGAAATGTGAAACCATAAGATTTCATTTAAATTTGTGCTTATAATACCCATTGTTTCATACATATTCCCTTTATGAACAAATATTTCATATTCCTTTTCAAATTCAGGCTGCTTCTCTTCTAGCAAGTGTGTGAGCCCTTTTTGAGAAATGAGATTTAATATTTTTGGTTTCCATGTGTGATAGTTATGAGGGGTGAGTGGGTCAATTGTATTCATTTTGCCAAAAGAAAACTGCAATGAACCAATATTCCCCCTTTAACTGCAAGAAACTTTGAGAAGACAATGATGCACCCCTCCTTCAATGAGAATAGTGGAGCAAGAGATCCTATTGAATCAAGGTAGCGTAAGCCAGACCGTTATACCGAACTCATCAATTTACCCGCCCTTATGTGAGGGAAACTATAAGTAAATGAGGAGAGCGATACATGGAACATAGGCGATTTGAAACAAGAATAACCTGCCAGACCTTTATATCGAATCTTCTCAATGACCCACCCTAACGTGAGGGAGACTATAGGTTAATGAGGAGAATGATACATGGAACATAGGTGGTTATATAGATATTTTGGCCAAATGTGAAGTGCCTTATGAGAAGATTCTTGATTATTTTTGCTTGCTTGTGAGTGATATTACAAGTTTTTATCATAAAATAAATGAGGTGCAAGCAACAAAAATTAAATGGCCAAGAGAGGGCTAGAAGAAGAGATTCCACCAGTAATATGATCTAAGTATCACCTCCAAAAAGGGAATGCAATAGTAGCTATCACCTTGTTTATGTAGGAATACCAAAAAAATTGCAATAGTAGTAAAGACTATGATTCAGCAAATATAGACACATGAAGAAGCACCCCCTTGATTGAAGCCATTATAAGTAGGTGCATGAAGTAGCACCACCAAAAACAAACCCCCCAAAAATATCTTTTTTATTGATGATATACAAGGAGACTCTTCACTTAAAATGCCTTTATAGAATAGGTAGAGAAACAGTGAGAGGAGTTCAAGAAAAAATCTGTTACAATGATTCTTTGAAAATCTGGTAGAAGAGTTTTTTTAGAGGTTGATATGAGCTCACTTTCATCAAATATCACTCCACATACAACAAATGAATGCAACAGTCTTACTCTTATGAAAACAATGCATAGGAAAATGAGAAAAAAACCACTATCCTCGAATATATTTCACCTCCAAACTGACTTTCATAACCAATAATGGTTTTCTAAGTCATCTTCTCTCCTGACGTAGGGACAACATGCCTACGTAACGCTACAGATGACTGTTGTAGGCCCTCCCAACTCCACACTCGTGATGAAAAAATATAGTTTTACGTATCCTCAAGGTTCGCAATGGTGGGCGCCAACACCACCATATAAAAGTTGAGGTAGGAGTGTGTCATGTTCAACTCGAGGAACTACCAGGACAAGAGTTCATCTGAGGAGACGTTGCTCATAGATATCCTTAGAACAAGAAAGGTAGCACGGTCATAGTGTTCTAGCTTCACTTCTCACTTGTTTGATAGCACCTGTAAAAGAAGACTATAACATAATAATAATTGATATCCTTTATCACCCAAAGCATAGCATATGAGGCACTTAGAACGAGGAGGAGGTTGTTCTTATAGCTTGGATATTGGTGCGCTAAGAAGAAATGTCATCCATGAATTTTAGAGGACTAACAACATGACGCCAATCTAAAGCAAACATTTAAGTGAATGTTGGATGTCGAGAGAATGTTGGAGAGGTGGAACAGGTTGGAAGGTGACCATTAGGATGGGCGCCAAGCTAGTGGCGTGTGGGCGAAGAGAGCATGAAGTCCCCAACACTGTAGTATTCACTGGAACACCGAGCCAAAATTCATGGAGGGCTCCAAACAACACTCAAAAGTTGAGTTAATAGTGTACGTGCCAACCAAATCATGAATGCGACAACAACACAAGGGAAAAGGGTGCCAAGCTAACTAGCGCTTCTTCCAGGTGAAAGGAATGTGAAACCAACTGCATCTACCAGGCAAAAAGAATGCAACACTAACTATTTCACAAATGTCAATACCAAGGTTGAAGGAGGCCAAGCTATCTAGCATATTTTCTAGGCAAAAAGAATGTGACACCAACTACGTCACAATGGCATGGTGAGTTTGGTGTCATGGGTGCATGATTCAAAGGAAGCGTGACGTCATGAATGCCTTGCATAGACTAAAAAACTAGCCCAATAAGAGATGAAGCTATGCTTTTATTTGTATTATACCATATAGGTATAGTTACAACATAATATCATATGCTCCTTTAACTATTTCAAATGAAAAGTAAGCAATAATATAAAAAAATGACAGTCATGCTTTGAGAATTACACAGGAGGCAAGTTTCAACTGCCTTTCAACAAAATAAAATAAGATTTTTTTGTTGAAAGAAAAAATTCAATGGCTTATGGATAAAAAGTATGACTACTTTAACTCTAAGCAAGTTGAGGTAGTAAAAAAAAACTATCCAAAGAAAGTGAACCAACTCTATGAAAACCTGAATGCATGCAAAATCTAGCCTAGCTCTGGTACCATGTAGGAATATTGATACTAGATATGCAAAGCATTACTGAAAGATCAAGAACTGATTGATTATTCCATGGGATCAACTTTGTATAAATAGCAAAGTTGATCAATGTGAGTCGTTGGATTACAACAACTCAACAAATCTGAACTAGTCTAAACTAAGAGTTCACCTGACTCATGGAAGAGTGGTAACTCAAGTTAGACTATCCTAGTAGAACTTAAGAGAACAAATATTTATTCTAACAATTGCCACAGTATGAGGGGTGATATGATTTATGAGGCCCATAGGGGCAGTAAATTGAATAGATGTGGGGATCTATGAAACAACCTAAGTTGTCACTTTGTAAATGGGGTTGGTGCATGTGATGTTCTAACGAGGAAATGTGGTGAGAGGTTTGCTAGATGATGATAGGTGGCTAGCTAGGGTAGCAATAGGCAACTCAAAAATTGGATTTGTAAAGATCGGTCCAGACTACTATGGGTGTGTGAAGGTGGATTCTTGATGCAACTATGGTATGGTGCAGGATGGGATGGTAAGCGGTGGTAATGATAGAAAAATCATTCCAAATGCATTCAAGTACATCCTAACGGTATCCATGTCTATGAGTGTGACACGATAATCCATTGGTGTGAGTGGCTCACTCCTAGTATTCTTAGGGATAATGGTTTGAGTAGCCCTATGCATTATGTCTCCATATAAAATAGGGGTACTACTAGAGGGACCTATATTTAAGTCTTGGGACACATTAGGGACTACACTAACTTGCCCTACCACTGAAGTGTTAGGGACCTAGCTAACCTGAGGTGGATCCATTGGGAGAGAAAACTGACTTTGAACTAAGGCTAACTTTCTGGCTTGACTACGAGTTGTTACCATATGCTAATATGCAATGATGTATAAAGTGCAAGTGGTGGATGTATGTGAATGCGTGAAAGAAGCACAATGTAAAACAACACTTGAAGTAAACAAACAAGCAATTTTTCCTAAGTTTTTGCAAGTTTTGATTTGATTTTTTTTTTAATTTTAAAGGTTTTTGATTTTTTTTAGTTTTTGAAGGTTTTGAAAAAGCAAAATTCATGTACAAAATATTTTCCCTAATATGAATCTAGGATTTTACTTGTATACTCGTAGTTCGAAAACCGATGATGAAGTCCAGTCATGTAAACCCATCAAAGTATGGAGATGAAGCCCATACCCGATCAGGGAGCACAAGTCCTACCATTCCTCACCAGTTACTCACTTGGTCAACATTATACCCTCTGAAGAGTACTACATGCAAATTTTACAGGCTACATTGGATCTTGGAGCCAACCTTATCCAAAAATGGGGTAATAATATTGGTGGTTGGTGATGAAGTCCAACTTGATGGTGATGAAATCCAGTCGTTTGCCAATGTTTATGTGAGTGTGTGTGAGGTTTGTTCAATTTATTATGTGATACAACTAATATGCAATTTTATTTTATGCCTACTTGTAGGAAAACAAGAAACATAAACAATAGACAGAATCAAATCAGGGGTAAAATATGGACTTTAGGCAATATTTTTGTCAAATTCTATTGTCAAGGCCAACTGCAGGTCAGCGGTTGGTTCTGTTAAACCATGGATGCACGGTTTGCCAATCACATGCTCATTTTTGGGAGATCCCAACTACGGATGCACGATTCTAACTGTGCAATAGAATGAAGTAAACCAGGACTGAAACCTAAAAAATATGCCCAAGTTATGGCTAACTAGACAATGAAACATGATTTATTTCTTACAATGATTAATGCAGATCCTCTTAATTTTTTTATTTTATGTTTGGATGGATGCAGGAATAAATATGTCTACTCTAGGACCTAAATGCAAATAATGGCACACAGGACAAAGACCTCTAATGTATCCTAGATGCATGCTAAAACTAGAAAAATAGAAATAGAAAAAGGGACAGGGGTACATACCTCTTATCCATTCAATGCTCCCTCCTGCTATTAACCACAGGTTTATGGTTCCATAGTGTAGCAAATGCGTGCACGTGTTTTTGTAGATGTCCAATCGTAGGTGCATGATTTTATCGCTCCTCAATCATAGTCATGCAGTTCCTCAAATCTGAAATCACAGGGGTGGAGTTTTGCAATACTATGGCCATATGTAGCAGGTCCCAAATCTGTCGACTTGAGATCGAACCTTTCCATGCTTCGAACTTCCAAAACCTGTACAAGTATAAAACACATATCATTAACTAGATAAAATCAAGGTAAAGCAAAATGGAACCCTTAGGAGGTCCCACCATGATCACCATTTTTTGTAACAAAAATATATGAACACAACACAAAAGCATACATAGAGAAATATAATTGCCAAAAACTGCTTTTATATTGATATTTTTTATATAATGTTACAACTTTTGAATTGCCCCAAATGGGTTAGGAGCAATGTTACAATAATTTTTCCTCTGTATGGTATAGTTTCTTCTAATAAAGAAATGGGGTCTTCCAAGTCTTCAACAAAGTACAGTGTTCTTCAATCTTCAGCTATAGCTTCAAAGGACGAGTGGGCTTCAGGTATCCAATACGGGGACCACTCTAGCTTCAACAACTTTTCCAAAGAACCTGTCACCTACACACATAAGAACTAGAAAATGGGATCAATAACACCTACAAATCAAAACATAAAGCAAATGGTGTTGATAAAACCCTAAATGAATAATCATATAATGCAAATGATAGAAGCATATAAACTAAAAAGCCTTGAAAAATACATCTTACGAGTCATATATGATCTGTGTTCTTGGTTCTACAAAATTGTAAATGCATGGTGGTAGACAAGAAACAACACACGAACGATGGGGAAACTACGTTCAAGCGGTTTTGACTGTGAAACCGTGGATGCACAATTTGGGTTGAAAGCAGGTTACCTTAGAAAAGGGGATCTCTGGGTTCAAAATGTGACTTCTCATTGGGACATGTATAGAGGTCTAATCATATTTCTGTAGCCTGATGGTATGAATGTTCAACTCTCTCAATTTGGTGGGGTGATGGTGCCTTTATAGGCCCCTTAAGGTTTTGGATGGAAATGAGAGGTGGCAAGCCTGGACTGCCAAGTGGTAATCCTAGGCTACCAAATGGAGGGGGTAGTTATAGTGAGTCACCCAGTGTGCCTCACTTAACTGGGGTGATGTGGCTGCAAGTGGAGTGATGTGTGGGATTTTACCCCATGTGAAGGGACAAAGGGGACAAGGGTGGATGAGATGTGGCAAGTATTTTGGTGAGGTGGCTAGGACACATGTCTAGTGGGTAGGTAAGGTATCCTAGGTTGATTTTCTAGATTTAATAAATCTAAAAAATAGGATAATGTGTAGGATTTTATATCCCTAAGTCTAAACTTAGTCATATAACTTTATTATACAGGATTCGAAGTGGGGTGCTATATGTGGATTTATGGATGATCAAATTTTAGTGTCTACAAGAGGAATCAAAGTTGATCTTTCAAAGGTCAAAGCAATTATATAAATGCCCCCCATAAACATCAAAGAGCTTCGTAGCTTACAATGCAAAGTAGCATCCATAAAATGCTTCATAGCATAATTGTTGGATAAATGTTGATCCATGAATTAACTGCTACATAAGGGGGTCCCATTTAATTAGTATGAAGAATGTTAAAAGTACTTTGATGAGATAAAATATTACTTAGCAATGCCACCAATATTAGCTCCACCTCGACTAGGTGTGCCTTTCTTATTGTATATTTTAGTCATAGATTTTACATTGGGAACCATGTTGGCCTAGAAAAATAAAGAACAGGCTATCTATTACATTAGTCGCACCTTGGTCAGTTACGAGCTAAAGTATGCATACATCAAAAAGCTCTACTTAGTAGTGGTGTTCACTACCAAAAAGCTTCACCGCTACATGTTAAGTCATACCATGTATGTCATATCAAAAGAAAATCCTTTGTGGTATATGATGAGTCACACGTATCATAATACGTGAACCGCAAAGTGGATCATGCTATTCACAAAATTTGATCTTAAATTCATCAATCAAAAATCAATCAAATATCAAATCATAGCTGACCAATTAACAGAGGCATCTCTTCAGGATGACAAGCCTCTCCTGATCAAATTACTCGATAACATAATTTTTGCACTATTAGAATCACCTGAACCTAAATAATTGAAAAATAAAGTAGACATGAATTTGTTCTTCAATGGTTCCAAATGTGAGTAAGGGGGTGGTTTAGGGATTGTGTTTTTCACAGTGCAAGGAGCTCTTATGTCCTTGTATTTTAAACTCAATTTCCCCTACACCAACAATAACGTTGAAGATGAGGCTTTAATCTTAGGTCTCAAAACAGCTATCACCATGAATATTATAAAGCTTAATATCTTTGGTGATTCCTTACTCATTGTAAACCAAGTCAAAGGAATTTATCAATGTAGATACGCTATCTTGAAAGCTTACAAAGAGCTTGTGGATACATTGCTAGTTGAACTAGAATGGTATGAAATTGAGGCAGTCCCTTGTACATCTAATCACTTCATGGATACAATGGCTTCTTTGGGATCCTTAATCCCTCATAAGCCTTTCAATTATTTTACTACTATCAATGTTAAAATGCTCTCACAATCAGCGATGTTGTGTGACGCTTCACACAATAAAGAATAAATCCACATGATTCAAATAGAACCAAATCATGAGTGGTTCTACAAGTCACAAGACTTTTCGAGACAAGTAGCCTTAGGTTCCTTGATCTCATAGGGTCCTTCAGATAATGGCACAACCATTCATCATAATGTTATCTCACAATTCATATTTGTGCATGATGAATTGTAATGGGAACAAGTTGTTTAGATAGTTGAAGCTCAAGCTTACCAAGATTGGCTCGTCCAATTAAAATATTACTTGAAACTTGGTAGTATCCATTTGGGATTATCGCATGCTAAAAAATGAGCATTTAAATAGAAAGTGACTAGGTATGTCTTGCTAGGAGGTATCCTTTATCATCGGAGCTACGATGGACTCCTCCTTCATTGTCTCGAATCCTAAGAATATGCTTGGGCAATCTTGTAAGCTCACAATGGGACTTGCGGTGGCCATTTTAGTGGTATGGTTATCATCAAGTGCATCCTTCGAATGGGATATTATTAGCCCACAATGGAGAAGTATTATTGTGCTTATGTCAAGAAGTGCGTAAAGTGTTAGCATCATGCTAATCTCTCGTACCTACCATCTTAGGCCTTACAACCAATTCAATCAACTTGGCCTTTTTCTCAGTGGCGATTTGATCTAATTAGGAATATATCTCCTCCATATTCAGGGTCATCACATGTTCATTATAATGGCTATTTATTAGTTTTCTAAATGGGTGGAAGTAATCCCTTTAGCCATTATGACTGGAGAACGTATTACGAAGTTCATACTCCATAACATTATATGTCACTTTGGTATTCCATCCAAAATAATATCGAATAATGGGACATCATTCAAGAACAAAGATGTGCAGGCTTTACCATTCAACACAACTTTGCAACACCCTATTTTTCATAGGCAAATGGGTAGGCAAAGGCCTCTAATAAAATTGTAGTGGCCATATTGAAGAAAATCGTTAAAGAGAATCATAAGGATTGACACCTTCAATTACCTCTAGCTTTATGGACTTATCGAACTAGCATTCAAACACCCACTGGGGCAACCTCGTTTTCGCTAGTATATGGTATTGAGGCCATTATGCCCTTGTAATTATAAATTTCATCGTTAGACATCTCATTGAAAGAGTTCATCGATGATGACACCTCATGACAAGCTCACCTCGATCAATTAACCCTTCTTGATGAATGATGAGTTAATGCTCTTTAGCATTTGCATGTTTATCAAGATCATCTTAAACGAACTTATAACACTAAGTCCATCCAAGAGATTTTAAAGTTGGGGATCTGGTGCTTAAAGAGAACCAATAGAATTCAAACCTACCACCTCATCTAAGGGATAAATTTGTGGCTAATTATTTAGGTCCTTTCATCATAACAGAGAAAATAGGAGTAGGAACCTATCACCTAACTTTGATAGAAGGTTTTTAGGAGCCCAAACATCTCAATATTCTTCATTTACGGGTATTTTACACATAAGTCATAAAACAATAAAAAACACAAAAACAACAAAAATCATCAAAATTCCAAACAAATCAGAAAACATAAAAACAATACAAAACATCCAAATACAAAAACATTTGCATTTTGTTATCATGCATTTCATTATATGCATTGATTAGTTGTATTGCAATAGACATATTCATCCATTAAAACTGCATTAGCATTGGTTGTGTTTACATTCTTACGAATGACACCATGTTTGTATGTCAATCATGAATCCACATACCATTATCATTCATTATTTTCCTTGTGAGTAACTATGTTTTTCAACACAACTTATGAGTTGTTATAGGGTGTATACTAGGGTTTTTCGGTCATTCAACCATCCCTAGTTATTTTTTTAGATTTTATAGAAATCTATCTTGGATTTTAGAAGGTAAGGTCTAGTTTTGATAGTACCTTGCATATGTCAAAATCCCAACACAATTTTACACATTAACAATCCTAGTATGAATAAGAAAATATGACACTACAAAGTGGTCCTTGTCACCTCAAGTGAATTTTTTTTCTTTCTCATCTTTTATGCACATGGTCTAGAATGCTGAGAATTGACAAAAGGACAAGCTCCCCCCTACCTAAACAAGCCCTTGATCTTATAAAAAATGAGAAAATTCCCAAAATAGAACAAAATAAATAGTTATTTTCATCACTAAGCAAATCCCTTGCTAAAACAAAACAATGGTCTTCACCGCTAAGCATGAGCAATTATCCCAAGCATTTAAAATAAAATAAGGGGGTAATGAGCTTGAATTCTTGGAATCTTCAGTATTTTAAAGCCATGGAGTGACCTTCATTACATCAATGGGTTAAATGAAACCTACCTATAAATGGAGTAGCCTTACACATGGTGATATGTCTGTCACATTCACGACTTTTTATACAGACCAATGTCAGCTTATGGTTGAGCCAACTTTTGGTGACTTCTATTGTCTAGTAGTCTAATCCAACCATGTATAAACTCAAGATCAGGATGATCATATGGTGATCCTCATTACAGCAATGGGTTGCATAAAACCCATCTGGTAGTGAGGTAGTCTTATGCCTCATCTAATACATTCATTTTACACATAGGGATAATGAATATCTGGTCTTCTTAATAGACTTGTAGCTTTCAGAAGTCTTATATAACCATTATACAAATTTTGATCAATCAACTAGGATGTTTGAGTCTCACGAAAAACTTCAAAAATCCCCTCATAGAAACCAATCATTGCATCCACATGCACAGTTTTCCACTCGAATGTGCTCCCATACCCATACCTAGAGTAGTATATTGTAGCCTAATCTAGTGCACCTTTGATGTTGTATCTCATACAACTCATTATGCAAATATGCCAACAATGTGTTATCCCATGCCATGATGATCGACTCCTAAATATCACACTCAAGAATATCCTGCACCATCTCGAGGAGGTTCTAAGAGAACATCACTTCTGAAGATTTTGGTAGTAGTACACTGGAGTGGTATACATCACCATTGCTTGTCATTAAGAGAACACTCAGGTATCATACCATGCGCTAACCAAAACCCCATTGTGGACCATTTGCATCAAAGCCACATTTTCCTCCCCACCAAAGATCCACCATAGAACTCTCTCAATCCCAAAGGTGAGTAGAGGTGATGGTGCGTTCTTTAATAGGGATCCTAAAAAGCTTGTAAACATCCTCCAACGTGGAAGTCCTATGGAAGGGCTCTGTAGGTGACTTCCTATGGAAGTTGTGTTCCACTTCCCTGCATCCCTTCCCTGGCCCTATCCCAGGTCCCTAATCCTATCCCAGCTTCCCTGGCACTTCCTTAACCCTTCCTCCTTGGCAAGATGGTGTTGCAGATGATCTCCTTAGGGAGGGAGATCACTAATCCAATTTTTTAACCCTTTCCTTGCCCTGTGGTGGGGTTTTCCTTCATTTCTTGGATCCTATAATGGTTTTGGGTTCTTCCCTGTGACTTTACCTGGGTTTTTTGGGTTGTTTAGGATTTTTTCCTTGGATTTCCTAAATTTTCTTAGGATTTTTTAGGTGTGTTCTTGACGTTTTCCCTTGGAGGATCTTTAGTTGCAAAATTTTGGGGCTATGGGAAAGAGGCTTCATGAGCAGTTTTGCATAGCATCCTTTTGGTCTTGGGGAGGACCATGTGCTTTCTTCTATGACTCTACTCTTTGGGATCGATGTTGTGGGTCCAACGAGATTTTAGTTTCTTTCATGGCCTACCTGGGAGGGCCTCTAGTTTCCTTACTATTGTGTCCTTGTAGGACTTCCTCATATGTTTCCCTAAAGTTTTTTATTGGCGATGTTAAAGGTTGTCTAGGATTTTTGGTTGCTTCCTTTCTATTTGGGATCTATCGTCAGCAGCTTGGGCTTCCTTGTGACTCCTTCCTCTTGGGTTCCTTTGGAACTTTCCCATCCATTTCCTACGGTGTGTTGTTTTGCTTCTGCTATTTCCTCTACTGGGCTGGCATATTTGAAGGCTTCCTTCTTCACTACATGAGGACTTTGCGGTCTATGGAGTTCCTTTGAATGTTGACCCGATTTCCAGGCTTGTGATCCATTGCATGAGGATTTCATGGCATGAGGAAATCCTGATATTGTTGTTCCATATTTCAGGCTTGCAAGGGATTCAATTTTTTCTCAGTTTGAGTGATCCAATGGTGTCCCTAGTTGCTTCCCATCCTTGTTTAGGTAGGATTTAATTTTAGTTTCTCTGCTCCACCCTTTGGTGTAGGGTGGTTTTTCTACTTTTGACTAGTTTTCCCCTGCGTGGGAAGTTGTTTCTCTCATGGTTTCTGGTTTCCCATGGGTGGTTTGGTGCCTATTTCCTTTTCCTACCCTTGGGATGTTTAAAATTTAAATTTAGGTGCATGTTTCCTTTTCCCGCCTTTGGGAAGTTTCAAATTTATTTTTAGGTAGGTTTTTCTTTTTTTCTACCGCCTTCTCCTTTCCCACCTGACGGGCTTTTCACATTTTGTTTCACGCGTTTTTCCTCACTACCTTCCTGAATGCTTTCCTAAATATGTTCCTCAAAACTTTCCTCAAGCCTTTCTTGTTGTCCATCCTTGGACTGTTCCTCTTGAAGTTTGATGTAATCAGGTTTTGGGATCCTTGATAAAAACCCACTTTTAATTCAACTTAAATTACCAAAAAAAAAACATCCTCCAACGTAACCATCATCTCACCAATTGGGAGGTGGAAGGTGTTGGTCCTGCTATCCCAACAATGAGCTAGGGTCATCAAATATGCTTGATCCAACATAATTTTAGGGAGGCACACCATCTGTTTAATGCCATTCTCCTCAAACCATGCCCAGTCATCATTGTCTAGCTCTCTTTGTAAATCAGTCAGTAGGGTGGGTTCCCTACCGCGGACCATAAAAATCGAATGCCCAATAAAAATACACAAATCAACACAAAATTTAAAAAAAAATAAAAAAATTAAAGAAAATTCCTAAAGTTGGGAGGTCACTTTAGGCCTCGACAATCACCAGGCATAACCGCTGGACCTTGGGATGACCACCCCAACGGTGACCATTGGAATTCAAATGCAGTCACCATACCCCATGATGGTCCCCTGCTCTCCAAATGGGAGCCACTCCTACCCAGGACGGTCCCACAGTGGCACCTACATGGGGTTCATATCCATCCTAAAAATGCTTAAAAAATTTAAACTACCCTTAACCTACCCTAATATACACATTCCTAAGCTAAGGTGGGGTTCGTTTCCAATGGTTTAATGGGGTTTATTTTTCTCATTACTTAGTGAGGCTCTTTTTAATTTACAAAATTTACAAGAGAGGGATTGGGATTTCTACTTTAGTAGCTCTCGCTCCTCCACTCGTAGAAGCCTCTAGCTGGTCCAACATGGTCATCTATTGTAAGTTCGTTAGCATTCTTGTTCAGCTAATTTCTCCTTCACCTCACTCCACATTTTTCTCTCACTACCAATTGTCACAATGACATTAAAAATTGGAAAATTTGCTTTTATATTTTTCAAATTTCCTAACCACTTTGAGGTGGATCGGTCGTAGTTCGATGCGACTGTCCTACCCCGGGATGGCCTCAAAATTTGCAGAATGTGACTGATGTACCATAGGACAACCTCCAAATGGAAATAAATGCACACATTCTATCAACATCATGAGCTTCAATTTGGACATCTAACAACATCTAATGGTCCACTTTCATCAAAAATTTTAAAAATAACAAAAAAATCAATTAAACAAAATCTCAAATGCACCTCGTACCTAGTAATTTACCCTATACACTTGGTGGTTGCAGTAACTTGCTATCCATGCAATCCGATAAGATGAGTAAATTACCATAAGGTCATTTGAACCAAAATCATTCATTGACGAATCAAAATATCTTCACTTCAATCCCTAAGAAGGCCATGAGGTCAGACTAATCCACAATAATGAGAAGTACGTTTCATTATTCTATGAAGTTTCATCAAATCATCGAACATAGTGATTCACCATGATATCAACATTGAATTGTTATCATATTTATTCCCTAAGAAAGCCATATGGTTGGATTTCTCCATGGGATAGAGATGTACAATTACTAATAATGGTTGAAATCACAACTGTAACAAGACTTTTTATTTTACATTTGTTATTGTCTTGAAACGCTCAAGCAAGTCATATTGGTCAAGAGACTTGTCGCTTTCATCACTTTACATTTTCTCATCGACTCGTCCTTGAGGGGGTAGTCATAATCATAGAATTCATAATCAAAATCAATAATTAAACACTCAATCATGCAAATTGTGTTCTTCAAAGAATCATTGCTAAAAACTATCACAAGCTTCCCTATTTTCTAGGGCAAAAATCAAAATCTCTAAACTAAACCTTTGTCAGTCTGAACTAGTGAAACATGTAGTTACACAAAACTACCCAAATACCTTCAAATTCATCAAAGTTTTACACAAATTAAATCCACCGAAGTGTTGGAGGAAATGATTCAAATATGCATGCTCTTTTATTATTGGAGCATCTAAAATTAACTAGATCAATGAACATTAATCAACCTTTAATGTGACGTTAGGTTATCTATTTTTGCTCAGTGTTGTGCTTTCACACAATGCATCCCAAAAAGGGGTATTTTTAGACACCTAAAACACGTCATGTTGAGGAGGCTACCTATATGGACACCTTTTCAAGCCATATGACTCATCTTGGATCTTCCCAAGACCTAACAGTGGTTCTTACCACTCAAACAGAAGCAACTTCTCCTATACATCCTAGACCATCATATCCAAGAGCGGCCTCTAGTGGCCGCTAAACCCTGTGACGACTAGCAGTAATGACTGCTCCACCCTGGGATGGCCATGCCTATAACAAACTCAGGCTCCTTAAGTTGAGCCAAATCAGTTACAAGGCAAGTTGAGCTTCACGACAAACCACGAGAAGATTTTAGAAGCGACGTTTGGGTTTCCTAGATCCTAATCGAATCTTGGTCTTGGATTCTCTTAAAAGCCAAGATTACCAATTGCAAATATTATAAGAAAAGCCCAATATTTCATGAAAAAAAAGAGATCAAATTAGAATGCAACGTAGTGCTATCAATTTGTGTAATAGAGAGAACATACTCTCATAAGCAATGGAGTGCTACCCATATCCAGCCATGAAGCTTGCATTCACATCAATGGAGTTTCTTGGAGCTTGAAGATCAAATTCAACCATTGTGCATAATCAATCATCCTAAATTCGAGCCAATTTTTGTGATTCAACCTTTTTTCAAAGAGCAAGACCCTTGAACATCAATTTGATAAACAAATCAAATGTCACCCCGTATCAGATACAAAGAAAAGACTCTCTGTTCAGCGGTCGCTTCATCCTGAAGCGACTCGTAGGCGCAGTTGTTGGACCCTTTGATGGATAAAAGAGCTAACCAATTTACCCTATGATGAACTTTCTATAAAATCCATTTTCTTTGTATTTTCTTAGTTACAGTAGCTTTAGCAGCATTTACTTTAATTTCTAACACAATTTAGTACAATTTTCATGCATTTCTTTATCATTTTTAGTATCTTTCTTTCAATTGCTTGTCATGGAAATGGACCTCATCATGAGAGGTTCCACATTTGCTACTAATGTATTGTAAGTGTTCTTGTGTGCAGGTTTCAGTTCTCAACAGGAGCTCTTCAACATAAAGGTCCTTCAATATTTATCTCACCATGTGGATGTCCCAAAGAAACCCTCCATAATCAGTTTTGAGAGAGCAAAGACTTTGCGAATTACACCTACCCTTTGGTTCTCAATTGTAATTTGTATCAAATTGGTGTAATCCCTAAGAGGGATATCTTTGTAACCATTTTGTAAAGAAAATTTTAAATATTAATGAGAAGGGAACTATTTTATTCATTATTTTGTCTCATTATGGTTACATGATATTATCTTGCAATTTGATTTCATAAATGTTTAGGTGCATGGTTTTTGCTACTCTACATCAACTTAATTGATATTTGTGATTTATTTAAGTTAAATAATTGCAATACTTAGGAACTTTAATTATTAAGGAGGTAGTTATAAGGACTTATACTGTATATTGAAATTAATATTTCAATTCTTGATTTTTGAATTTTCAATATTTATTAAATTTTCGAGTGATGAGGTTTTCTACTTCAAATAGGATTTAAAATTTTTTAATTTGAAAATTGATTTTTAAAATTTGAAGAGTTAGTAGATTTGAATTTAGAAGATTTGGAATTTGAGTTTTAGAAGACTTGAAGTTTTTAAATTAATGAAGATTTGAAATTTAGGGAAAATTTAAAATTTGAAGATTTTTGGATTTGCAATTTTTTTTTTTTGGTAGATAAGATACTATAGCATTAATACCAGGTTTTACAGGTTGACCCAAAATATTTTACAAAAATCAGCCCAGGTCTGTTGATGAACATGTACTTACTAAGGATCCTATATATGTAAAATCTACATGCCGCCAAAGCCATTACATCCGGTAAGGCACATAGCTTGTTATCAAAAAGAAACTTCCCATACAACATTTTGGTTATACCCCGAGAAAACACACCTGCATCATAATTACAAAAAATGAAACAGACACAAATCCCTTCCTTGAAATAGTGGAGAAATAAAAAGCTACAGACACACATAGCAGAGTACTAAAAAAACTCCCACAAGCTCTGTATTGACAGTTCCTATTAATAATTCTTTGGTAATTGATTTCTTCCATATATGACATGCTTTGGGACCACATCCCATCTTGGCCAATTAGCCTTGGAGAAGTGAACCTGCTGGCTAGATTTATGGCGGTGGCTATCTGGTGGTCCACGTGGCTCCGGTTCGAAGTCTTATATTATTGTTTCTTTCCCCGCCTCGTGATTATCAACCAACCTCAAATTACTAAGACGACTAGGAGCCATGTTATCTGACATGTGATTGTCCCCATTAGTCTTTGTGGTATTTCCAAGTAGCATCCACCAAGACTGACAACTCGGATAATTTTTATTGTGAGTCCATTTCAAAAAAGATACGGGAATACTCATAGCCTTCAAACTTACAGTGCCTTCCCTATTGGTAAATTTGACTATCATTGTTGGCATTCTTGTTGAATAACCTCCTCTACTTCGCTCGGGATACCGTGTTCCCATTTGAAAAGTCCGTCACCATCGACACCCAAATTGACTAGCTTATCAGCAACTTTGTTAGCTTCCCGAAAGACATGTTGGGCTTTTCTGTCCTGTCCTCCATGGAAAAGGATCCTAGCCTCTTCAACAATTGTTTTAATCCTCCAAGGAGGTGTTTTCCAATTATTGAGGAGATTTATAAAATGCATAGAGTCTCCTTCTATGATCAAATTGCCTTCTAAGTCTTGAGTCATTTGAAGGCCTCTTCACATAGCTCTAGCTTCAGCTTCGTTGTTCATCTTTGTTCCCAAATATTTAGAAAATGCAAGCATCATATTCTCATTATGATATCGCACAATGCCACCAGCGCCTGCTTTTCCAGGATTGTCCTTAGCCACTCCATCAAAATTAAGCTTAAACCAACCCGTAGGAGGTGGGGACCACTTAACATTGGCTTTGGGGTTGACTACCATAGGCACAGACTCATCTAAATATTGAGAAATTGTGGTCTCCTGCAGATGAGGTTTACGGCTATCAAAGGGATAAGGTTCACATTCTCGTTGGCAAAGGATAGGATCCTCGCAATGATAGTTTGATGATCATGTATAGACTCATTAAAGACTGCAAATTTAATATAGTAGGGAGATAAAATATTTTCTACTTCCAAAGATTTGAAATATTTGAAAATTTTGAATTTGAAATTTTTTTATTTTATTTGAAATTAAGGAAGATTAAATTTTGGAGTAAAAAGGATTTCAAATTCAAAGGAATTGAATAATTGAACTACAAACTTTGATTATTATGGAGGAAATTATTAGAAATGCATTCAATGAAGATAGTAAATAAATGATGGACAAACTACAATTTTATTCTCAAAACTTGATGGATGATTTTGATGGAAAGAAGGAAATATCAAAAGATTTAAAAGAAAAATTATCTTTATTTCTCAAAGATGCAAAATATGAAAAGTTCACAACACTTATAAGTTATCTTCATGAAAAACTATTTAGAACATGATGGAATTCACAAAACACAATTATATTACTCACTTTTGAGATTTTTCAAGGAAAAAGACAAGAAAAAAGTGTTAGTTGTGACACATATGATTTGAATGAAGCTTATATTAGCTTCAATAAGAATATTTGAATTCCAATATGTACTATTGTGATGACTTACTATCTTATTATTCATAAGTCATATCACCAGATATTTCATAGCTGGAGATGAAAATAAATTCAAAGAATAAGAGTAGACGAAAGGACAAAAGGAAGGATAACAAAAGACATGAAGCAAAATTTGAAGAAGGATCTTATACTAAAGATCCAGATAAAATCCTGAAGTAAGTTGATTGAAGAGTAAAGTCTTCAATAACCAAATAATGTAATACAGGGGAGTGTTGGAGAATATTACATTATTTGGTACATGCAAATGTATCCTCATGGTACCTTTATGGTATAAATTTAAATATGTAATAGATTAGGATTTGTGTCTACAATTTAGGAGAGTGATTTATATTTTCTCTTTATATAAGTGTTTATGTCTAGGATATACACAAGTGTCATGTAAGTGCGTAATATGCAGGATATGCACAAGTGTCATGCATATTAGTGTGCAAATGTGTAATGAGAGAGTGCACGTATCATGTATATGGGTGTGAAAATATGTAATGTGAGGATGTGCACAAGTGTCATGTATTAGGAGTTCATGTAGGAGAGCAAGTGCCATGTAGAAGTGTGCAAGTATCATGGAGTTAAGTGTGCATGTAAGTAGAGAATGAAGAGTCTTGTATACAAGTGGCAAGATGAGAAGCCAAAGGACCTGAGATTCTTGTCTTATGTAAAGAATAGTAAATGTTGCAACTCCCAGATATGTGAGGTATGAATTAGTAAAGTATTGAAGAGTAACCTTTCCATAACTATATTATGGAGATAAAGCTCCATACAATGTATTGGAAAAATGGTCTATAAAAAATCACCATAGAAAGCATTTATAATATTAAAGCTTGTATACAAATTTTGAGCAATTTTATTGTAAGTATATTTCATGTTATTACATGAATGATTTTGGTCATTTACATTCATATTTGAAGTTATAGTGAATGTTATTATAATTTATATTGGCTAGTATATATTTTGATTGCTCTTATATTTAATTCTACTCTTGATTGATTATATTTGGACCTAAGATATTGTGGCTTGATTATACTAGGACTTGAGATAGTTTGGCTTAAGAGCCAACATATACTCCAACCTCTTCCAATTCTAGAGACCATTTGGATGAATATTTCTATGGATTTTATTGAATAGATTTCAAATTTTAGAGGAAAAACAATCATTCTAGTGGTGGTGGATTATTTGTCTAAGTATGCTCATTTATGTCCTATAGCCCACCCTTACAAGTGATAGAAAAATAAATACTTGATGTAATTGAAATGAAAGGAGACTTGCTTAAAAAGCAAGTGCTTACAATATGATCCATTGGATCGTAACTAACTGGGCTAATCTTAGCCATACAAATTATCCTAGTAACAACTTAGGATATCATATTTTATTCTAACACTCCCCCTTAAGTGCTATATAGAGGAGATGACTAGATACTAGAAGGTAATGAAAAACAACAAAACCAAATATAAGTGGCATATCCACAAGTATGAGTCCCAACAACAAGGCCTGATAAGGTACTCATGTACAGTATATGCTTAAGAAAACTTTGTTTGAGAGATGAAGAAAAAAAAACACAAGGGAAAAAACCACCTACCAAAATAGAAGAAGAAGAAGAAGAAGGAAGATGTGCATGGAGGATGGATAGGAAGGAATATGTCCTCTTCAACCCCCCTAGGACAACTTCCATCAAGAATCCTGCAAAGGATCCATCAAATGTCTCAAAAAAGTAGAGACTCGTCGCCAAAATGAATGAAACCATACTCCCAGACTAGTGCTTGTGACACAAATCAAGGTTGTAAACCATGAAGAAAGGTAACTAAAGAAAAACTCCCCTGAAACCAAAGTGTCTCACAAAAAAAGAGTGTGAAGATAGTGTGGAAAGAACCATAAAAATTGCAAGGGTAGTCCAAAAATGACTCCACAAGCATGAGTATGTGGTGACCACCTATATGAACACAATGGGTTGATAACAAGGTCCAAAAAACATCTGGACAAACAACAAAAATAAGGGAAAAAGAAGCACCAAGGTAGCTATGAACGTGGTGACCTTCCCATCCTACCGGAATGCATGGGTAACCAGCCACTGCAATCGCTAGGTGATATAAAGGAGATGACTAGATACTAGAATCATTTACAAATGCTTTGGGAGTGTCGGGTTCAACCGAGAATGCACTCCATGATACAATAATTTTTGAGCCACAAAAATTATAAAAAAAATAGTTTAAAAATTTAAACTGGACTACACCATCTTGTTTATCTCGAAAAAGCCTTTCCAACGACTATAAATACCCTTATTTGGGTTTGAATGTGGCCTCCATCTTGCAGGAAAAACAGCAAGCTTTTCTAGGCATGAAAAAACAAATCTTCTCCTTTGGAAAAATATCCAAAAAAATTTCAAATAAAACTTGGTTTAAAAATTTCTCTCGCAGGAGAAAATATATGGACCACTTTTATTTTATTTTTGTTTAATAGACTTCACTCCGAATCTGCACTGTCACTCCCTAGCATGACTAGAACGCAAAAAAAATGTGCCATTGAAAACATCAAAGTGACCAGTAATACTCCTGAAAGAATAGTGGAGCAGATAAAAAAAATTTGCCTCTTGTGAAATTTGTGCCCAGCAATCAAGACGTCCTCAAAAATCAGCGATATTAGCAACCAACACATGCAGTTAAAAAATTGATTGACCAGGTCAGCTCATCAACACGTCATTTTTGAAATGAAAAATCCTAATCTGGAAAGAGCTCCCTCATCATACTTTTTCACTGCAATAATAGCAATGAAAATTACAAAAAATAAT
Source organism: Wollemia nobilis (assembly GCA_028583015.1). Taxonomy (NCBI): domain Eukaryota; kingdom Viridiplantae; phylum Streptophyta; class Pinopsida; order Araucariales; family Araucariaceae; genus Wollemia; species Wollemia nobilis. Next base: position 8,769,423 of record JAQPPZ010016356.1, on the reverse strand, counting down.
GGAGTCGTGCATCACGCCGAACAGTAGCAACATCTTGACTGGGCGTAGAGTCAGAAAGCCTCCCGAGAGAAATCGAGACTTCTACAGTGTGGGCGCTTCAATTGAATAAAACATACATTGCAGTTAAAAAATTTTATCTGCCGGATATTTTCAACTATCAACGCTCTTCTTAGAGGGACAAGAATGCTGCAAGGTGGCCCTGGTGAAAACTCAAAAAAATACCCCCGACGAACAATGTTTGTACGTCTAGTGACAAGACGCCACTCCATTCTTCCAACCACAATCGTTCCCCGTCTTCAAAACATGCAAGTATGAATACTTCAATACGTAGTAAACGACGAGCAGATGATCAGCATAGACAGCAACAAACTCAGGTTCTCAGGCTCCAAAATAATTATAAGGTTCTTAGGTTCTCATTTTAGAAAGCCGTAAAAATCTTAGAGTACCAAAATATTTTCAAGCGCATGTATATGGACGACCAACAGGACATTTATAGTGTATCACTTGGGAAAAATATAAACAAAACGATGTTAAGGAGCATCGGGGGCTGCACACTCACAACGACAAATTACTGTATTGCAAAAATCACTCCACGTCCATGCTTCTTGTGCCATGACCATGTAGTGTTTAAAAACAATCACCAGCGGCTGTTGCTCAACAACGGTGGCAATTAATCATATCACGACATACAAAATTACACTGTCAGAGGCACTATCATAAAGTCACGATCTTAACTTTCTTTATTGCTCAACGGATTGAACAAGGACATCGTGTTCTAGTAAAAATACTCTCAATGGCTCACTACAGTCATGGCTTCGACTCATAACTTCTTCACTATCGATATAGCCGATAGAGCCATTAGAAACTAGGGGCGGGTGAAACATATTCAATTATATCATCGATCGAGCATCTTATCCATGATCAGATCCATTAATTTATTTTTAAAATCAGATCTGGAACTTGCAGCAGAATGTGCTACGAACATCATTTCCCACTGGTATTCTTCATCAGCAACTTTAATTTCAATCGTTTCTCCCATATTCGAGCGAGAAAATAAAAAAAATTGTGATCTACTTTTTGAACCATTCATCGAAATTATCCATCGCAGTATATCACTATCAAAAAACAACTTCCCATCGCGACGAACATAACTTAGAAAGTCTTTATTTATTTGGTTGTGGCAGTGCAATATTTGCGAGTGCTCTAGCAGGAATACAACTTTGTCTGATGTTAAAAAAATTGTACCAACTATAATAAATTCCACAACCCTCAAACTCTTCATCTCTGATGGCGCATCTGAAGCTCATCACGGTGGCCGTTACACATGCATTTAAACGCAACAAAAGTGGATTGTGCCTCCTCTTGGTGTAAAACGTGGTGCCATGGCTATGGAAATAATTTTAGAATCACGCCCGTTTGGAACTCCTTCAACTCACCGGGGCGGAGCCAATGTGAGAGAGGCGGATAAAACTTTTTCAACGTGATCTTTTTTGGTTGAGCAATAGAAGCTCCAAATGCGATCTGTCTATCAATGACAAATAACCCACTCCTTCAACATCAACACCAGCGAATCATAATGTTACACTGACACTTCATACAGAAAAACATCGCTAAAAAAATCAACAATGACCAGGTAGAAGAGTCTGACATTTTTATTGGATGCCATTATCGCCTGCATATACTCACAGCAGTCGCGCCCTGTTGACGTCATTGCTCTCTACGGCTATTCATGAAAACACTTCAAACCATACCAATATGTCCTCCTTAATTCATTATGGAGTTCCTTTACAACAGAAAGCTGCTTGTTATGGCATTTGTTGAGCCCGCAATGTTTTTGGAATCTCTAGATAACGGTTGTCCCTTGATTGGTGGCGGCTCCAATTCATCACCACAATCGATGGTCGCGTCTTGTTATATGTCTATCCATCCTATAAGAGAAATATCTCTACTCCGTATAGAAGAAGAAATTGAGCACCATGACAAAAAAAAATATGACCTTCTCATTGGCAATGATGGCCTAGTTCTAAAAACCCTAAAAAAACCAAAAAAATAACCTAAAAAAAAGACTTCCCAAAACTAAAGTATTTTTTTCTTTAACCATTTGGTTTCTGATCCATCAAAAATATGGAGAGCATACTCCCTTGATTTTGGAAAAAAAAATAATGGGGAGGAAAAAAACAAGGAAAAAAAAAGAGTGAGGGAAATCCCCCCATGAGGAAAAGCTCCTCAGGCTCACAAGGCAAGGAAGGCCTGCTCTGATACCATCATAGAAAAATGAATACTTGATGTTATTAAAATGAAAGGAGCCTTGCTTAAATAGCAAGTTCTTACAATCTGATCCATTAGATCATAACTAACTGAGCTAATCTCAACCATACAAATTATCCTAGTAACAACTTAGGATATCATATTTTATTCTAACAACAAGACCTCAACTATTGTGCATATATTTTTTAATTTCATTTTTTGCCTTCATGGAATACATTAGTCCATTGTATTCAATCACGACACCACATTTTTTATTCATTTATGGTAAGAATTGTTCAAGTTTCATGAAACACAACTTATGATGAGCTCAACATAGTATTCCCAGATAAATGAGCAGACTAAAATTGTTAACAAGTTCTTGGAAACTTATCTCTATTGCTTTGCATCTAAGAAACTAACTCATTAGGTCTACGTGATGATATAATACTTTATATGGCATTGTGAAAAAGACCTCCTCGTCTGGTATTGGAGGAATGAAATGTGCACAATGGTATTTCCATGTGAACTCATAGAGTTGACATTAGCACCCTCGCGATCTAGGCTAGGGGTTCCTGAGAGCTTGTGAGGGGGATTTCCCTCGTGGAAATCCTCCCTCATTTTTCCTTCTCCATTCCCATAGTGATGCCCTTCCCTATTTTTTTCCTTCATTTCAGTTGGAAGAGATTATCCTCTTTTCCTAGGATAGTTTTTTTTTATATAGGAAAAAAAAATCTTCCACTGATAATGTAATGGAAATCAGGGATATTGTGTTTTTCCTCCATGTATGTTTCCAAATATCCATGGTGTGGTGGACTCATGCTTTTAAACCATGTTTAGGGATATTTTGTTAATCTATTTTTAGTACCAGTATTCATCCTTATTTCTTGGTTTAATTTGTGTTAAACATTGTGTTGATTCAAGTTTTCTAATAGCCTTGGGATTTCTAGTGTAGTTATGCAGTCCCCATGGAGTTGTTTTAGCTAGAATGGAATTATTTTGGTCAGATCTAAAACTTCTCGTTGCCTAAGAATTTTTTATTTTCTCCACTCTTTGTCACTTGATCTATAGTTTCAACAAGCCTCTAGAAGGCCCCTAGAGGCCATAATAGACCCATAACAAGCCCATAGAGGCCCACAATAGGCCCATAGATGCCCACAATACACCCATAGAGGCCCACAAAAATCTCATAGAGGCACACAACAGGCCCACAACAAGCCCATAGAGGCCCACAACAAGTTCTAGTAGGCCCCCAACAAGCCCACAATATGCCCATAGAGGCTCCCAACAGGCCTACATCAGGCCCATAGAGGCCCTCAATAGGCCCATAGAGGCCTATAGTAGACCCTTAGAAGCCCCCAACAAGCCCCCAATAGGCCCATAATGGCCCCCAACAGGTCCATAGTAGGCCCACAATAGGCTAAAATAGCCTTTCAAATTTTTATTCTCATTGTGTTGACTATAATGTAAAGAACATGGGGCCATGCATTATTGTCCCATGTTATTGGTGGGCAAGCGAAATTCACTTTTTTCATATGTATGGAAATGAAGGAGGGCCCATGTAATTATTTTGAAAGAAAATTCTTGGAATATTCCCCTATGAGGGAAAAATTGCAAATTGTAATGATGCAAAATATTCACAAATTTAATTCTGCTAGAGGGAAAAATTACTCTCCATTTTATTTTGCCCAAGTTCTCCAAGTTTTTCAATAACATCGTGAGTCAAACCACATAAATCGGATTTCTCCTCTTTCATCAGAGACTACAAAACTTAATAGTCTACATCAATATTACCCTAGGGACTATAGAATGTAGACACCCTAGATTCTATCTGAATACTACAGAGACTTCGATACTTTGGATCTCATCACCATTTGAAGACTACAAAGTTTTTTTGACACTTTAGATTTTCTCAACTTCTTTATTTCTTTGTATAAAGATGCATAATATGGATCAGAAAGTATTGATCAATCTTTTATTATTTTTCAGTGCTTTAAATAAGCACCAAAATAGATTACAAATAGAATATGCAACGAAAGCCAAGTTTGGTTGGTAACAACTAAACTAATACAAGTATGGTGGCTAACTGACTGTAACAAAGCCAACTCAACCTCCAACATACAATCCAACATGAAGTTTCATGTGGTTAATAATAATAAAATAAGCATAATGCATAAATAAATTATGCCTTCGATGTCCTCATCATTCCTCCCCACACTATAAGCATTGGACTCCAATGATTTTACAAGAAAGTTGGCAATCCTTATTAAAGAGTGTCGGGTACGACTGAAAATGCACTCCTTATCACAATTTTACAAGGACACTTGCTTACAAAAGCATACAAATGACCTTAGCCAAAATAAAGTTCCAAACTAGAACTCAAAGCACCTTAATACAAAGTTTAAATAATTAATTATTAAAAATAATAATTAATTATAAGGTGCAAAAATAATTAAACTAATTAATTTAAATTTTCATTGATTAAATTAATCATTTAATTTTTTTTTTAATTTTAATTTCCCCATGAGAGGGTTGTGCACACAGCCTACATGGAGCACAACACATTAGGCGTGTTGTGCCCACGTGGGGGCACACACTGGCATAACCTGCACGCGTGAGGCCATGCATGGGGCACACGAGGCAACCTCCCCATGGGGTACGCATAACTGCGATGCCACGCACACAAAGATTGTGTGCACAACTATGCTACCATGCACACAAAGGTTGTGCATGTAGTGCATGCTCTATGCTTGGGCGTGCAAAGTCGTGCTGGCTCCATGGAGCGCACATAGCCAACGTGCAAAAATTTGCATGCAGATACCGTGTGGTCCGCGTGCAAGAGAGCATGCGCCACTTTGCGCATAATTGTTGTGCGACCCATGTGCAAGCCAAAAAGCACCAGTTGCACGCCCACGTGCAACTTTGCATTCACCATGGGGTGCACGTTCCCTTGATGTGCATCATGTGCATCTCTTAGGCTGAAAAAAAAAGTCAAGCTTGCATTTTTTTTTATATCTTGGTATGCATTCCTTCGGTGTAAGCAGGAAGAAATGTGTATGATCTTCCAACGAAAACAATTTTTCATCACAAGATGAAAACGACAATGTGAATCAATCTTCGATTCATGCAGCTAGAGAACAGATCTGGAACGACCTAGCAATGAGGCAAGTGGTGGTGGCCAAGGAGGTGGATGGGATACAAGGCTACGTGGAGGAGCACCCAAGGGCGATAGATTTGAATCTTTTGGTCTTCGGATCTTCAATGTGCAGCCACCAATAATATGATAGGGGGTAATTACCTAGAGACTGATGATTTCTTCAGCTATGATAGGTGGAGTTATGCTGGCCAATCGTAGATATACCAATTGCAGCAAACCAGAGGGCCAAGCCATAATAGTATCGCTGACAAAAATTGCTACCAGTGATATGTCAAGAGATTTGTAACTATGATTTGGAGGATTGGTTGAAATTTCATAGGGAACTAGTGGTGGCCAAGGAAATATCTCCTTTTCTTCTTCCAAGGCTTCATCATGAACCCTGTCTGCAAATTTTTCCACTTCTTCAACAATAACAACAACAAAGGGGTCTTCAAGGAGATCTTCAATGTTGGTTGCATCAACTTCAACAATCGCTTCTAAGTTTTCTTTAGAAGGAATTACAATTTGTTCTACTTTTATCTCAATAGCAACATGGTCCAATGGTAGGATGATGGGCTTCTCACCCATAAACCCTAGTTCGATTTCAAGTGTTCCTTCAGGAATTTTTGTAGTAACTTCTTCTGCAACAATTGGGATTTCTACAACAATGTCTTCTACAGGAAATTCTTCAATAATTTATTCCATAGGAAGAATTTCTTCTTTTTTTTATCAACTTCTTCCATTTTAGCAGGAAGAATTTCTTCTCCAGCTAATGCTTCTTTTGTTGCCATTTCTTCTGCGAGTTGGGCAACTTGAATCCGCTGAAGATTAGCAGCAATCATATTGAGTTGTTACTTCAATTTTTCAAAGAAAATTTTATCTTGGATAAACAACATGGTGTCCTACCCAAACAGGAACAAAATCTATTGCTCTAATACCACTAATGTGGATAAAAAAGTATTGATGAATATTTTATTATTTTTAAGTGCTTTAAATGAGCACCAAAATATATTACAAATTAAATATGCAACATAAGCAAGTTTGGTTGGTAACAACCAAAATAATACAAGCATGGTGGCTAACTAACTATAACAATGCCAACTCAGCCTACAACATACAATCCAGCATGAAGTTTCACTTGGTTAATAATAATAATAAAATAAGCATAATGCATAAATAAATTATGCCTTCGATGCCCTCATCAATGCATTTTTGAAAGAGTCTGACACCTTCTAGACAAGTTTCACCTTGAGGGAGGATCATATTCATTAGGCCAGAGTGAAACTCATAGTTGTTTTTTAATTTGTGTTAGGTTTATTACATCATTTGGGATGTTGACTTATTTTTGTATTTAGAAAAGTGCACATTAAGGGGGATGTTAGAATATTAATGTGCACTTTGCCTATTAGGATTAGGGTTAGGGTTTTCCTTTCTTCAAACCCTAATGCCTCTTGTTATATATATATATACTCATCCTTCAATAATAACATAACATCTCATATACTTCCAACATTTGACTCTTGGTTGTTTTTTAATTTATGTTAGGTTTATTACATCATTTGGGGTGTTGACTTATTTTTGTATTTAGGAAAGTGCACATTAAAGGGGGATGTTAGAATATTAATGTGTACTTTATCTATTAAGATTAGGTTAAGGTTTTTCTTTCTTCAAATCCTAATGCCTCTTGCTATGTATATACCCATCCTTTAATATTAACATAACATCTCTTATACTTCCAACATTAAAGAGCTTCATTTCTAGAAATAACTTTTTCTAGTGTATGTGGTTTCAATGAACCAATTTGTAGACATCTTCATAAAAGTTATGCTTGAGGTTACCTTCACTTAATTGTAACTATGCATTATAGTGCGAGAGCTTCTCTTAAGAGAAGGTATATGGTAATGTCTTTTTTATATGACCCCTTGTTCTAGCTTAAGAGAAATGTTGGAATATATAATCTTTGGCCATGACCCCTTATTTTAACTTAAGAAAAATGTTAGAATGTGTAATCATCATTCATGCCCATGATTGATATTGTATAGTGTATTTTATAAATTGAACCATAAACTTATATGACAAGTCTAATAACATATTTTATTATTAAAATTTCCTATCTATCTATTATTGTATCAATAAATACTACGTTGTCTTTAACACTCATTGGAATACATATATTTATATGAAAAACAAGCTTATAAACTTGGATGTTCAAGGACACTTTAACAACTTTTCTGTCTATTTTCCTTTATTTGTTTATTTAAAATAAATATTATATTGGTTCCGTTTGTTTTTCTCCCAATATTGTGTAATTCTACGCAACTTTCATTGCTTAATCGTTTATCCATACGTAGCTGGTGTGCCTTAACAATATTTTCTTGCTCAATTATAAGGTGCCACTTGAATTTTAATAGCCCCTTTTTGAATTTTTGGAAAAGTAGTTTCTTTTTATTGGAAACTATCGTGTTTGAGAAAAAAAAAAAACTATTTACTTTTTGTTTTTTTAAGACGAAGGGGTGAAGTGCCTTTGGCGTCCCTAATAAAAATATGTATTTTTTTCAACTAATATTACGTTTTGGTCGGCCAGATGGGTGACACCCGACGGAAATTCAAAAAGCGGCAACCGGCGTTGGAAGTGTACAACCGCCACTGGCCAACAACTAATAGTCTCCATATGCTCCGTTAACATTTACCATCGCCATGAACGGCAGGTGACTCTTGTACTTAACCATCATTAATTATTACTCGCTTTCAACATTGGGAATTAATGGATTCCCTCGTGCAGATTTAGATTGAAATACATCTGTGAGTGGGGTAGTTGAACGAATTTCCTGCAACAGGAAATCATTTGAATGAAATGTCTAGTCGGACCCAAACACTTGTCTCTTGATTCATTGGCTCGACATGCATAGATATTCGATTCCTTCCAGAGTGGAAGGAGGGACCATCCACTTCCGTAATTTCGTTCCACATTAATACCTCGTCCTCTCTGACGAGGGACCCCCTTCATTTTAGTGTTAAAAAACAGCCAAAAAGTCAAGTCCCCTCAAGTGGGTCCACTCTTTTCATTGGTGTTGGTGCCTTCCACTACCAGGGCAGTGGAGTGTGGTAGGAACGTACTGAATTGGACACTTTTTTTTAAAGGGGAATGAATGAATGAGTTCGAGGGACGAACTGGGATTTCAGAATCTCTGGGTTTCGTTTTCTGGTTCAGAATGGGGAGTGGGAATTCCCTCAATGTCAGCTCGGTTCCTCCCCAGGCAAGTTTCTCTTCTCTTCTCCCTCTGACGGTATGCATGGGTTTGATGCATAAGAATGCTGAAAAGTTTTGGGTACATACAGTCTAATGCATCTATGCATATTACATAATTGGGTTCTTTATTTATCCATTCTGAAAACTAAGCAGGGGACTGGAGGTACCTAGTGTTTTCCTCTGTGTTTGAACTGTTGTGTATAAGTACAAAGTACATATTAAATAGTCTTAAATTGATGGCATTAACTTGGGTTGTTTGAAGACAGAAGGGGGAGTTTTCACAATTATGCAAGAACTGAGATTAAGGAGCCTGACAATACTCTCACTTTCTAATGTTGGCGGTTTAAGTTAAAGGCGGGGTGCAGAGTAAATGGTCAGTGTGTAAATCTTTTGGGAGTTAGTAGAACTAAAAACTGTCATGTACAATAATATGTCGTGGACTTGTTGAAGGTATGGTCCGTACGATGATATTAGTATGTATGTATTCAAGCAAACAAGTCTATCAGGTGGGGACGTTTCAGGTTGTATTGACCTCCGTTTGATGTTAGTGTATTTACATGTTGAAAAACCCACAACAATAAAAAAAAATTGGATTGTTACATTTACACTAAATGCAAAGCTAAAAGCTTGTTCAAAACCTAGTTAAGGCCTACAACTTAAGACTACTCCTTGCTTTTCGTCTACCAATCTGTCAGATACTAGTGTTGCGAGAAGACATACACTAACAGGTTCTAACTAAGCAACTGCTCTGCATGTAAATTATGTTCTGGGAGAAATAAACTAGATTTACATCGTAAAAACTGACTCCCTAAGTAATGTTAAGTGTTGAAGGTTACAAAAGCTGAGGAAAGATATCCAAAACTATTAACTCAAGACTAAAGAAAACAAGAGGAGATTATATTTGAAAATGATAGCAAACATGTATATGCTCTGTGTCTTATAGGCATAGCTATATATGTATATATAGTTTACACGTTCTGTTGAAGAGTTATTTATATGGAGCATTTGTCCTACTCGTTATGTTTGTGTTTTGTGTTTACCTGAAACTGGCTCCGTCAAACTATGAATGATTTAAGATTTTAATTAGTAGTATTACACCGAACAGTATACCTTATTGTGGGAGTATTTATCATAAAACAGAGATTTGAATTTGTATGGTGCTTATAAGATTGCATCTCATTTACCATTGCTTACCAATGGCTTGGAATAGAAATTTATGTTAATGCCAGCATTATTTGGTAGCCTTGTCTCGAAGCTGCCAAATTTGGTGCATATTTTGTGTTCTCCATTGAATGCTAACAGTCAAGTCCCGCAGAATAATACATCGATGTTGGCTTTCTTATAACTATTAACAGCAGTGGCAAGGGTATTTGGATTGTCTGTTGCCTGCTGCAGGTGGTTCCCAAAGCAATAGACTGAATGCAGAGGAAAACACTCTGGTTGTTCCAAAAACAAATGCTCACAACAAAGCAGGGCCGTAGCAGCCTCAGCGGTCCTCAAAGCATCTAGAAACACCCCTAGGAATCTGAACATTTTTTTCCAGTGTTCATTTTAGTGAGTTGAAGTTGTTTGAGATCATAAAAGGCTTCTACGAAATTCTATAGTCACTTGAGAACCTGTTGAGTACATTTTTAAAAAGCTAACGGTGTAGTGTAGTGCCTTATTCATTTGGGCATGTGTGGGTAGTAGACTTTTTTAACCAGTTATATGATGTTATTTTCATATAAATTATTTATTTTTAGTAACATATTTTTATTTTGAAATTTGATTCTACCCTCCTCCTATTTATTTTTAATAACATATTTCTAATTTTATAATTTGGTTCTATTTTAATACTTCCTCTTCTCCCTCTTGCTGAAGTGTACGATAAATGTTTTCCTTGAAGTATACATTTTCCTATAAGGTGGAATCGGCTATATATTATTTACTCTCTGTGCATTGATATTTTAATTTTAATAATGATAATTCGCAGTGGAAGTGTGATTGTCTTGCGTATATTACGTGGAGGTTGAGGAAGAGTTTCTTAATTAAGGCGGAGCTAAGTTATTATATCATATGTGGTTGTGCTTAGGATGAGGAAGAGTTTCTTAATGAAGGCGGAGCTAAGTTATTATATCATATATGGTTGTGCTTAGGATGCATGGACTATTAATACTGTCATCAAAGTAAGAATATACACATTAGGAAGGTAAACGAAATTTATCAGTTGAACGGGCTGGAAAAGGTTCAAGTTTATCAGTTGGACGGATTTTAATAATGAGAATTCGCAGTGGAAGTGTGATTGTCTGCTTATATTACGTGGAGGATAAGGAAGAGTTTCTTAGTTAAGGCTGTCATTAAAGTAAGAATATATACTTTAGGAAGGTAAACGAAATTTATCAGTTGGACGGGCTGGAAAAGGTTCAAGTTTTTTTTTAATTCTGCTGTCATTAAAGTAAGACTATATAAGGAAGAGTTTCTTAGTTAAGGCTGTCATTAAAGTAAGAATATATACTTTAGGAAGGTAAACGAAATTTATCAGTTGGACGGGCTGGAAAAGGTTCAAGTTTTTTTTAAATTCTGCTGTCATTAAAGTAAGACTATATACTTTAGGAAGGTAAACGAAATTTATCAGTTGGACGGGCTGGAAAAGGTTCAAGTTTTTTTTTAATTCTGCTGTCATTAAAGTAAGAATATATACTTTAGGAAGGTAAACGAAATTTATCAGTTGGACGGGCTGGAAAAGGTTAAAGCTTTTTTTTAATTATGCTGAATCTTTAGTTTACCTGTGCCTTTTGTTGGATTGTAATTATGCTTGCATGAGTTGCAGGATTATGCAGAAAAAGACACTCAAAAGGTAAGATCTGCAAATGATTGGCTTCCTGTTACATCATCACGGAATGCAAAATGGTGGTACTCTGCATTCCATAACGTCACTGCTATGGTTGGTGCTGGCGTACTCAGCTTACCCTACACTATGGTATATTTAGGATGGTAGGTAAATGTGTTCTGGGATTCTAAAAAATGATAGTTTTCTTAGACAAGAATAAATCTGCAATACTTATGTTCAGACAGTTCTTAAAAGCAAACTTTTATCAAACGAAAATTTTGAAATTGTCTGGATCACATCCATTCACCCCGCAGTGATCTCCACTAGATATTTGAAAATAGCATTGGGTTCTAATTGAATGTTTTCTCTGGGTTACATATGCTTTCTGTAAGAGAATTATTGATAGTTGTTTATCTATAAAAGATTTTGGGCTATTGCTGTACATGTTATAAAATATTTGACATTATTTGATGCCTTTTATGCTGGATTCATATGTAGGGGCCCCGGCATGGTGCTGCATATTCTTTCTTGGATTATTACATTATATACTCTCTGGCAACTGGTTGAAATGCATGAAATAGTTCCAGGGCGGCGATTTGATAGGTACCATGAGTTAGCACAATATACACTAGGCGAAAGGCGTGGCCTGTGGATTCTTGTTCCCCTGAATTTGATTGTCGAAGTTGGTGTGGACATAGTTTATATGGTGACTGGAGGACAGTCATTGAAGAAGTTTCATGAGACAACATGCCACAGTTGTAAGAGAGTGAGGCAGACCTACTGGATCCTCATTTTTAGCTCTGTCCATTTCTTGTTAGCACAATTGCCCAATCTTAACTCTGTTGCAGGGATTTCTGTGGCAGCAGCAGTTATGTCTCTGGGGTAATCTTTCTCTGTATCCATTAACATAAAAGAATGATTTCAGTTATAACTATATTTATTGGATGGCATCCATAGATGAAGCTCATTTTGTCATTTATTATGCTTTTGTTAGTTAGATGTAAATTGGGAATTAGCCTTGTATAATCATTAAACGTGGTGAAATTATTTGGCTTGTTCACTAAAACTAAAATATAAAGTTATGGAACTAACCTTTGGTATGGACAGACTCAGCAAGCTAGATGCAAATCAATGCTCTAACATGACATTTTTTCTTAAAGTCTCATTGTTCTGCATTTACCATGACAAATAAAATAACTTAGTATATATGAAAAAAAATAGTGTACAGGCTTTGTGCTTTGACCTTGTTTCTGCTAACTGAAAATTTTGTCACTGTGGTTTTTGTGCAGCTACTCTACTGTTGCTTGGGGTGCCTCTCTTTATCATGGTCAACTAGAAGATGTAAGCTATGATTATTTGCAGACAACACCAGCGAACACTGTATTTCGTGTGTTGAATGCCTTGGGAGTGGTTGCCTTTGCATATGCTGGACACAATGTATGTCTGGAGATTCAAGCTACTATTCCTTCATCACCGGAAAAGCTATCTAAGATTTCTATGTGGCGGGGCGTTATTGTTGCATATTTTATAACTGCTATTTGTTACATTCCAGTTACTGTAGTTGGTTACTGGGCCTTTGGTCAGGCTGTTCAAGACAATGTGCTGTTGACACTAAAGAAACCAGACTGGCTTATTGCAGCAGCAAACATGATGGTGGTTGTACATGTCATTGGAAGCTATCAGGTTTACTTCTCTTTGTTTTGTTCACACAGTGTTTGAGCTATATTATAAAGTAATTTTGGATTGGGAATCCTAATTTTTTGTTTTGTTTTTGGTTTAGTGGAATTATATCTTTGTGATAGTTTTCTTTTAGGGATAACAGTTTGTGATGACTTTTGTTTTCATACCAAGGTATGGTGTGCTGCTCACACTGCTTAGAATTGCAGGTTTTTGCTATGCCAGTGTATGATATGATTGAGACAGTGCTGGTAAAGAAATTTAACTTACCTCCAGGATTCTGGCTTCGGTTAATTGCTAGATCTGCCTATGTTGGTAAGTCAAAATTGGTTTTATCAAATATTTTCAATTCTGATTAGAAGATTATCATTTTTGCATCTCAAAGCTTACTCTAAGTACATCCTTACCTGATTTGCAGGATTCACATGTTTCATTGCTATCACATTTCCTTTCTTTGGGGATTTGCTTGGTTTCTTTGGAGGCCTTGCCTTTGCACCGACCTCTTATTTTGTAAGTTCTGCAACTGCCTCACCTTTCTCCTATTTCCCATATACATTCTTCACATTTTGATGGGATGCAAAGGATTAGAAAGGGCCGGGAAATAATTAATACAATTGGCTCTTCTAATGGAAGTGGATATAAAAGTAAGAACCATATACAGACTAAAACAAACCCCTTCCAGCAATTCTTATTTTTCATATTGTTGAACTTAGTGGTTAAAAATGCTTTGCTTTACTATTTTAAAATATACCTTGTAAGCAATATTTCAATGTTCCCAAAAAGAAGAAGAATGTTTTAATGTATCTTTTATGCTTTGCTGCAGTTACCCTGTATCATGTGGCTTATCATCCGTAAGCCGAAAAGATTCAGCATAACTTGGCTGGTTAACTGGGTGAGTCTTATACACTTACTGAAATTCATCCAATCGAGTTCATGTGTATTTTTGTATATGGGCTTTGTGCGCGTCTAGTATTTTTATGAAAATACGAATAGAATAAAATATATAAAAATTCAAATACAGATGTACAGAGAAATCATGCAGTTTTTTGGGTTTGTTTGAATATTATATGTTATATAAGATTTCTAACTAAAGCATTTTGTGCAGTTTTGCATCTATTTTGGAATTTTGCTGATGGTAGTGTCAACAATTGGAGGCTTAAGAAGCATCATTATTGATGCATATACATATGATTTCTATCAGTAAAAGTTGATGGATGTGGAACAAAAGTTTATATTCCTGATGACGACCACACCACAATTCACTTGTTCCCCAACACAACTCTCTTCAAAATTGCTCTGAAGATTTGCATGCCAAAACTGCACGGATTGATCTTCTTTACAAAATTTGGTCTATTCAATTTGGAATCAATAAAAGTGAGAATATAGGGGTTGTATATATAAATATATGGTGTAGCAACCTGTATGATAGACAACTAGGAGAATAATCTGAATACATGACCTTTCACCTTTCTGTATCTATATGTATTAAAAGTGAAAGAATCATTAGGATATTGAACAACCTAAAAAGGCATATACATTGTATATTAAATTCGTAATGAAGAAAGTGTTCCACTAAATTTGTTCAAAGATTTTTTTTTGTCGATTGCATATACCCACCACCCGGGAGTGTATATTTTCACATATTTCTCGTTAAACATCACTACATACTCATAACTGTAGAATAATATTAATGATAATCATTGAAACGGAAGTTTTTTTTTTTCATATAATTTGGGGTTTATTTTTTTAAAATTAAGAAGTATTCCAAATTCTTTTTTAATTTGAAATATGTTTAAATATAAATTTAGTAGTAAAAATAGGATATAAAAATAAAGAAAATGAGAATCAACAATTTTATAATATAAAATTGATCTTTTTTTAGTTTAAGTTTTGTATTTTTCTTATAAGTGAAAATGAAGATAAAAAAAAAATTCCTATTCAATTAATCATCCATCAAAGTATTAAGTAGTAAAAATATGTCTATTTATTATCAACAAAATAAATAAATAATTTAAAACAAAATCCTTGTATTTGAAAAGTTGGCTCTACAATGAACAAATAAACCATTACCAAGTCAATATAGCAAAGACTATTACTATCTTATCATAACACATAAGGACACCAAGTTAAATACTAGTAGCCATTTGCTAAACCAAAAATAATCTACATTCCATCCAAATAAGGGCCTTGAGGAGGAGTGTTCAACCATGGTGCTATAATTATAAAGAATCTAGAAGACCTCACCCTAAGGTAGGGGCTAAATTAAAGAAAGGGATATATGAAACTTAGAATAGGCAAGTTATAGTTGCCTAAAGGACTCTTTGTTTCCAAATCTAGAACCATCATCACTTGAGGATTCATGACCAAACATTGTATAACCATTAGTGAGAGAAGAACACCTTCATTTTTGTAGACCAAAGAACTAATATGGACATTCCTCCATTCACTTCAATAGGAGGGTCATTATGACATCCATTGTATGAACTATTTATTTTTATTTTCCAATATTTCTTAGGTGGAATTGAAAATCAAAGACTATCAACCGAGATACTCATAGGAGGAGCCATTGATCCTTGGAGAACAAAGGTACACAGTTTATGGTCCAAGACCAAGTTGTAAATAACATTGTATAGTCTTTCTTCCACCTCCTCACCCTAACACTTAACCCAAACTCGTGGGACAAATAGATCATCCCTAACAAGTACCTCATAATGCATTTCACCTTATTTGTATCAATTTTGATCATAACCTCTAGATCTCCTTCCAAAATGCACTCATCATATACTTTAATCAAATTTTTAACTATTTGTCCTTTTAGGATAATTTTGACCAAATTTATAGTAGATGTTTTGTGGCTTCTTTGTGCATTCCAACACCTAGAGATTGCTTGTAAGCCATGCTCTTAACAAGACAAAACATGAAAATTGCTTCAAGAAACCAATGAAATGACCAAACAAGAAACTTGCTTGTGAGACCATAATCAATATCACCGAATCTAAGGGAAGAGGACAAAGGTTGCATACATTGATAGCAATCTCTAATTATTGGTTTCTTGCCTTATTTCATAAACCACCCCCTTAACTCATTTCTAAACTATCACATTTGAACTCTAAAAATTATTGATTGGATAACCATTAAGAGTAGATGCAACTTGATGAGTTGAAATATATTGCAACCAAGAATCTCTTTGAAACATAAATCAATAGTTAGTTGGCTAGGAATGATTAGACATGGAATATAGTTTTCCACTTAGCATATTGTGATAGGTGGGAATCCTTCACAAAAAACCTCAATGTAAAATAGAAGACATGCAAGGTCCATATCCCAATATGCTCATTGGACCACATACTCATATGATCCATTGTAATTATGGTCTAAATCTTGGTATTATCAATATAGTACCATGACCAAAAGATGAGTGATCAACTATGCCATTGAAAATGAGGTAGGGCCTATTCAAAAGTCTCACTTTGTGGACATTGGTATTTCATAGATAGGATATATTTGCCAATAGAGAATAATAACTCAATGTGATAAAAAAAGTGTATAATATAAAATCTTAATTATCCAATAAGTTTGCAAATAAGTTCCCATTACATCATACATGACCAAATTAAACATTTACAATGATATCCATAGAAAAATATGCTTATAGGATCACATCAAGCCATTATTCAGGGACTCTTCTAAAATGTAAAGGATTAACAATAACTGAAGGATCCTTTTTATTATTTGAATTTAAAAACCCATAAGTGGGTTACTAATGGAAATCTACTCAAAATACATGTATTCACGAGGCTCTAAGTATTGACCTTTATTTAATTTACCACCTCTTCATTTTATTTTTAGGGCCCTCTTTTATACTTTCACCTTCTATTTTACCAATTTATCAATATGATATTTCTAAATAAAAAATAGTTTTTGCATGCATTCATTGTTAAAACTGAACATGGCATTGATACTAAATGAAGAGAGCTAAACATAACAAGAAGCAAAAAAACAAATATGAAAACACAAAACAAGAGAATAACAAGGGAAACCCCCCTTGGGGGATGTCCAGAAATTCCACTTTTTTCCAATAGCAATCTCTAATAAATTTTGCATTGCATCTTCTATAAGGCAAACCCTAACATCTGTCACTGCCAACTCACATGTGCATGCAAGGTGACACCTCATCCTTACATACATATTGACACCTCATCCTTGGACTTTGATCCATATTACAAATGTGTGATTACATAGGCATTTAATGCCAACATTTCCCCCTTAATGACATATTTGTAATTTTGTAGTACAAACAATATTTTTTTGACACAACCCTTCATGGGCATAAGCTAAAACCAGTCCTTTCGAAGACAAGTAGCCTTAACCCGGTTACTACCAGCCTCTAGCCTCTATACCTATAACTTCCACCAACTATATCTAGTTGTTCCAAGACCTAGCCACCCTACAAGCTACCTCCAACCTTCTAAACACATTAGCTTCACATGTTACCCTTAGCCATATATCAACAAGGTAACAAAAAAGTCCAAAAAACCATATTTAAAAATATTACAGATATTACTAGAGCTAACTCTGAAAACATTACACTAGGCAACCACCACTAGCATCCACACCAGTCTCTTTGGGCACAACTACACCAGTTATAATAAAATTAATAGCCCTACAAGCTACACCATTTATAGCAGCAAATAATCCAACTACACCACTTACAATAGCTTTTTTAGGTATAAGTTACACTATGTATAGTAGTTATTACTTGCCCCAAACTTGTACAACTAATAAACCATATCATACATTCTTCAACAACTTTGCAAAACACAGATCTAAGGTTTTAGATCTACACAACACACTAAAATAGGAAGAATACCAACTGCAAAATGAAACCTCATGCATGGACACCTCTGCAACTTGCATAATAAAACCACTAGAACAAGTATTTCCAGCCTTAAACTCCAGCACCTATTTAGAAAATAAACATTTGAATACTGATAAAACATAGTTTCATCACCTAAGCTCATCGGGTCTACCTCTATCGAAGCTCACCAAATTTGTTGTCTTTGAGGCTCACTAGATCTATCGTTGTCAAAGCTCATAAACATCTAAATATAGATAAAACACATTATCATTGTCAAATCTCACCAAGTTTGTCATTGTTGGAGCTCACTAGATTTACCACTATCGAAGCTCACTAGATTTTCCATTGTCGAAGTTCACCAGATCTATCGCTATTGAAGCTCACAAGATTTTCCATTGTCGAAGCTCATACTCATGAGAAATAAACAATTGAATATAGATAAAATACAATACCACTATCAAAGCTCACTAGGTCTACCACTATCGGAGCTCACTAGATCTGTCACTAGTGAAGCTCACTAGATTGATCACTGGCGAAGCTCACTAGATTTACCATTTTTGAAGCTCACTATATTTACCACTATTGAAGCTCACTATATCTACCACTATAGAAGCTCAACAAGATTTAAAAATCAAACCCTATGATGAACAATCCTTAATCCAGATCTATCGTTGTTGAATATCACCATATTTTTTACCATTGAAGCTCACCAAATCTATCGCAAGTCATAAACCCTTGCATCTCTTCATACAATGTCATAAATTACCCAGGTTCAAGACCATAGGCTCTAATACCAAATGTTAAAACTGAACATAACATTGATACTAAATGAAGAGAGTTAAACATAACAAGGAGTAGCAAAATAAAGATGCAAACATAAAATAAGCGAATAACAAGGGAAAATCCCCCTTGGAGCATGTCCAGACATTACACTTTTTTTCCATTAGAAATCTCAAATAAATACTACATTGCATCTTCTATAAGGTAAACCCTAGCATCTATAGCTACCAACTCACATGTGTATGCAAGATGACACCTCATCCTTACATACACATTGACACCTCATCTTTGGACTTTGATCCATATTACAAATATGTGATTACATAGGCATTTAATGCCAACATAATATGGTACCCCCTCTTCGAATCTAAAACCATGCTTGACTATAAAATCAATATTAGTAATATCATACTAATTCTCCATATCATTATTTATTTCATAAGAAGTATGTTAAGAACAATCCAATATCTCTCCACAATGTTCTTTTAAATTACCACCAACCTTTACTAGGTTAATATTACCCTTGGATTTTCCGTTGTAATTCAACTTCATCTATTCAAGTGAAAAACTACAAGATGCAATGATGATCCTTGCCTAGGATGCATCTAAGGTAAATGAACTTGACCACTCATTCCTAGTTATTTAGTGCTCTAATGTCTTGATCCCAAGGGGGTTCATTGAAAATACTCCTTTTTCACATTTAAAGGGCTAATAATAGGTATTTTATTTTCATTCATTATTGAGTAGTATAGCAATTTTTGAATTTAGATATTCTATTATTATCTCTAGTCAAAGTGGCCACATTGTAATTTTAAGGCTCATACATTACAATTTTTTTATACACATCCCCCAAATGATTGTCATAATTTGACACATGGATTTGATGGTGTTGAAAATGCATTTTAATATACAAAAATAATTCTTCGTCATTTCACTAAACATAGCATTTAATTTTTCTAGCAAAATTATAATGTAAAAGCAAAGGATTGACAATTTTTTGGCTCTATTTTCATAAAACACATCTAGAGGAGCTTATGAAACCTATATGTTTGAAGTATATTCTTAATAAAATAAATTATTGATTCCAAACACTACATGAACAAGTTGGTCCTGAGAAACCCCTTTTCCTTAAATAATATTGTGTCAATTAGATCCACTATTTATTTCAATGACAAGAATGTATCCTTTCTTGACCTTATACTACGTAGACATATTATTGGACCAATGAATTTATCCATACAATTAGAAATGACAATGTCATTTGCCAACAATATTAAAAACAATGTTATCCACCTCATAATGGAAAACCTGTAATGTTATTGAGTTTGTCATGCATTGATAAGGAAAAATGTTTGAGGTTGGCCTACTTCATAGTCTTGAATTTATTGTTCAAAAAGTTAAATGGCTATTTCTACTAGTTTAATTAATTTATAATCGGGATGATACATGGGCTAGCCATTTTTCACTTCAAAGCTTGACCTTCTACTAGCACCTTCCATTACAGCTTTACCAAAATTAACTTGTATTTAAAAATAAAGTGCTATATTGCTAATTTAACTCCTAGATTCTATTAAGTGAACATTCTTTTTAGGCCATCAATATGTAGACATTGCTTTAATAACTTGATCCAATATTTCATTTGTTTATCATAGATGTACCAAACTAATTTACACTTTATATCCTAGTTCATAGCTTTTAAATGCATGATTCTTGTTGCACACTATTCATTCCAGTAACAAAATTTTTGCTATTGTGAGAATTGTGAATATTTATATGCTTTGATTTTGTTCCATATAATATTCCTTATTATTTTATCTATTTTTTTATAATTGCTTTGTAGGTTTAAAGAATGGAAAATAGAACATAAGGACATCTTCTAATGCATTTGATTAGAACTATCCAAACAACCATTGTATACTATATTCCTTTCTTGGAAACCAACCTATATCTTAATTTACTAATAAAATTAACCTATAGAACTTTATCACATTAACTAGATATAAAAGGAATACAAATCTATAAGCTAGGCATCTTGTAGCTAGTTCTTAAGGTATAATAAGACTCAATTTGACTTTTGTTTGGTAGTCATTTAATTTGATGTTTGCTCATAGCCTTGAAGGAGATTTGATGCATTTTACTGTTGAGGTATATTACATTATTTGGTACATGCTAATGTACCCCCATGGTACCTTCATGGTACATTTGTAAATAATAGATTAGGGTTTAGTCATAGTTTAGAGTGTGAGTAATACTTTCCTCTTTATGTAAGTGTGAATGCGCAGGAAATGCACAAGTATCATGTAAAGTTGTAATGTGTAAAAAATGCACAAGTGTTATGTAAGTTAGAATGCAAGTCTAGGTTGATTGGATGTGCACAAGTATCTTGTATGTAAGAGTACAAATATGTAATGTAAATATGTGCACAAGTGTCATATATTAGGCGTGCAAGTAGAAGTGTAAGATTCATGTAAAGGTGTGCAAGTATTATAGAGTCAAGTGTTCATCAAGTATGCAAGTGGTAAGTAGATAAGCCAAGAGTCATGAGACTTGGCATATGGAGAGCAATAGTCAAGTATCTAAAGAGTCACATTACTATGGCTATATTATGAAGATAATGCTCCATAAGAAGATATATCAAATACAATTCATATATCTTATAATCTGATTGTAAGAGGAAGAAGGAAAAATATATTATTGTATACATTTTGAGAAATTAATATTTAAGTCATTCTTCATGCATAGTACATGAATGATTCAGGCTATTTACATTCATATTACAACATATAAATGAATGTTATTTTATTCATAATATAAGCCTAGATATACATATTAATTTGCTCATATTATTCTACTCATCTTATTATTATATTGAGCTTTATTATTGTGGCTATTTCATATTTAAGATCCTATGATATTTTAAGATTACCTGTGATATATTATTGTAGTATAAGGCTTAAAAGTTAACATTTACTTTGTTATTTCTTGGGGGCCAAAGGATTATTTTATAGTCCATGGACTATTAGTAGGACATGGATGATAATTTAGAAAACGTTCTTAGGTAGCTCATTATTCTTTATATAGTGTAACCTTGATAAAACTTCTCAATGTTTTACCCATAATAATAAATAAATAAGGAAAAATGTGATCACACAATTTTAGGCCTATAAACAACTCAAAAAACTTTTGAATAAATGTTAACTTTGATCTAAAAATAAACCTTGTAGATACAATCTCACATCAATTCATGCTAGGTTTTAGAAAAACTAAAAAGAATTATAAAACCTAATAAAGAAATACTCATTCCAACTTGTCATGAGCCTTAAAAGGTTTTAATTTGATCATCACATATTTACCTTTTATATAGGCATGGAATGTATAAGTTTATGCATTATCACCATTTTAGTTGAAGTTTGCTTTCCATGGATAAAATCCACCTTCTTGTCATTACTGAAAGTTATTCTTCAAATTCAACCATGAATTTAACAAGTTATCTTAAAAAATATATGGTAGAAAGATATAGGTTTTAAACCTACATATATTGATTGATTACATTTTTTTGGGTTAGGGTAGCATACGTAAATTTCTAGTCATAGAGGGTCTTCTTAGCATATTTAGATTTATTTATTTCATCCACCCCATCCTTGTTTACAATATACTAGAAGACTTTTAAGAAATCTAAGTGGAACTCATCAAGACCAAGATCATTATCAAAGGACTTAGATATTATCTTACAATATTATGCTATTACTTACTCATTAAAGGACTTAGATATTATCTTATCTTAGATTTTCATTTCATCCTTATATTCAACCAAAGGATTTGGTCAATGTATTAAGTATATGCTTGACTCATGGTTTGTGATATACAATTAATGAGCAAATTTATTTAACATACTTCTTGACTACAATAGTTTGTCATGCTTTGATCTCCTTATTTAAATTAGAATTTCCTTGTTATTTTTAAAATATCTCATATTCCCAAGAGTTCATTTAAATACTCCAATATTATGTTTTCTTCCTTTATTTGTTCATTTAATAGACATAAATATTACATTTTCTTCTTGGATAATTGCTAAATTTCACTTTTTTGATTTGATGTTGTTGAAGACATTTTCAAATAACACTTATTCCATAATTTTATATTGGATTTAGTAAGTCCAAATTTTAAAGTTGTTATAAATATCCTTAGGCTAGGATTACTAAAACATTATTCTATACCTCAACTTCTTGATATATTGAATACTCTAACATCAATATACATTTAATTTTGAATGTGGAGCAAGGTAAAGCATAATGTCAATAAAGAGAAGTAAAATTAGGAAATGACTAGATCTAATGAATATTAGAAATACAACCCCTATTTCCCATGTTTTTCAAGGAATCTTATTTTTCATAATAATCTATTAAGTATTTCAATGACAAATTCAAATTATTATTACTAATGGAGTACATAAATTTTCTACCCATATTTGGAACATCCCAAAGCTCCCATTTATATATGAATAATTTAAAATAAATTAAGATAACATAGATCTTTATCATTAGTACTCATGATTGCATTAGTACCTCTTATGGGAATATGTAGTATTAAGCTTCACTTGAGGCCAAAAGTGGCCCTTGTATACCTTGTATAGGTGAATTTATTATAATATTTTATTAATTAACCTAAAAATTGGTTCTTTAACCTTGATTTGGAGGTCTCTTCTAATTGAGTATTTATGCCCCTTCCTAGCAACCATTTAGTCATTGATTAGAGAGTAATTATTTTTCTTTAGTGATATTATTTTAGTGTCTATGGAACCTTCATACTGTGCATGTTTTTTTTGTGATCTATTCTTGCTTTTCTAGGTAATAGGTTAATTCAATTCATTTCTAGAAAGTATTTTAAAACCCAACATGGTATCAAAGGAAATATGAATATCTATTACTTGATTTCTTGTCTTTAGCAAATTATCTTCTATGGACATTCCAAGAAGTAGTGTGTATGTGAAATATTTGTGTGCCACTACTAATTTTCCTTTAGCGTTTGCTTACAAAAATCCTAGATGGACTTGGATGATAAGGATCTCATTCAATTACAAAATTATTTGTTCTAGGAGAAATATTCATCACTAGGTTCCTCTTGTCTATATTGATATTTAATCCATATTTTTTTATTTTCTTCATCAAATGGGTTCCCTGATCATTATATTGAAGTTTTTAAGTTGTTTAAGAACCTCATTTCTCTTTTACAAAATTTTCAAAAAATCAATTTTCTTTTCTTCTCCAAATATTTCTATTTAGATACAACATGGATGAGATTAAAATTTGCATGATTGACGAAGGAAAGAAGAGAATGAATAACTTTTGTGACCCTGGTATGCCAAGGAAGTAATAGGTAGAGTTTTATGCATGGCAAAGACCTTCGAGCTTCTTGAAAAAGTTGCTAAAATGGTCTAACAAATTTTCTACTACATTGATAAGAGAGGATGGCTTGATAGGTTAAGTGCAAAGAAAAAATATATAGGGTAAATCATGATAGATATGGATGATCCATTAGTATTTTTGGATTCTTTGCAAAATTTCAAGGGAGGTCCTAGTTTAGCATTTTTTCAATATTTTACCTCTAGATACTTATTTCATTACATGATAAAATTTTATATTTTTCTTTCTTTTTTTTCAAAAATTTAAAAATTAAAAAATGGAATAATCCTCTAAGGGGTGGTAAAATTCATGGTGTGATACACATATTTTTTTTAGTTTTGAATGGGTTGTATGGTATTAAATAAACTAGAAGTTCTATGGAGTGGGCTAACAAGCCTATGGATGTAGGTGCATCCTTAAGGGGAGTTTACACCTTGTATTCATTTATATTGTTCCCTCAATTCCATGGCTAGAGGAGATATCCTTAGTGCTTGGGATCTAGGAGGTACAAGGTTCAAGTACCATGTCTAATTTCTATTGAAAGGCCTCATGACATCACTCTTGAAGATATGATACATGATCACATCACCTATATTGATATGGTATAAAATGAGATTACTTCTAATGATATGGAAAATGATGACTTCACACCTAGTGATATGGTGCATGATGCATGGCACCTGATGATGTGGAATGTGATAAAGTGGAATATGGTAGTGGTCAATGGGAAAATGAACAATGTAGGAAAAATGAATGAGATGGACACTAAATGTTTAGTAAAAATAAGGTCAACCAATCAAATCAAATCAACTCATCAAATTATTTGTTTCTTCCTTCACATAATCAGTAGTAGATATGTTGAGTAACAAAATCATTTTGGCATCAAAAAGTAACAGTTAGTATAATCTAGTTCATTAGTACCCTATCCTATGACCTACATAGTCAATATCCTATTAGCACCCTTTGCACAAAATGACTGTAGTGAATTTTCACTACATGTAGAATTTCGAGACATGTTGTATGACTATGGTGCCTTTCTATGGGATTGTGTTTGGTTGATTCCAAATAATGCTCTTCTTTAGATTAATAGTGCAAAGAATGATCTTTCTTTTGCACTCTTCTTTATATAACGATGTAATCATCTGTTGTCCTAACTTTTATTTTATTTTTGCAAGTGCAAATATCAAAATGACAAAAACTCTTAAGACTCTTTAATATATTTCTTTCACCCTTGTGGTATGTTGTTCTAAATGCTTAAGTAATGTGCCTTAATATTTTCTTCTTCTTTTTTCAATCGTGCTTCTATGAATGTTGACTTGCATTCTTTCTCTGCTTGCTTTCAATCTCTTACTTGCTTTTAACAAGTTATATCAATGATATCCTTTTTTAATAAAGAACACTAAGTCTATATTATTTTCTCCTTATATCTCCTTGCACTATTGATTGCTCCCCCTATGCCTCGTTTAATTTTGAGCATTAATATTTCTGGTTGTCTCCTTATTGTTGTAGGTGCATCTAGGGGCCTTACAACCTTGAACTCTACTCTACTTTTTTTTTTATGACTGCATTTCTCCAACCTTTTTGTCCTTTGATGTTCAAGCTTTATCTGACTTCAAGCTTGATGTTCTAATCTTCTTTCTTTTCTTATGATTACAGGTGAAGATGAATAACTTTTTACACTTTGGTGCAAAATATTTACCTTAATCACATGCAAGAACAAGATTTAATATTTATTTCTTCTACTTCACTTTAGACATACCCTTAATGCTTCACCTTGATTTATCGATAATGCCTTATGTTGCTCTACTTCTAGCATGGCTTTCTTTTAGTCGAATTTATAGAGATATCTTATTTCTCTATTTCCTAGTCTTCACAAACTTGTTGGTCTTTGATGTATGTAAGCTTTGGCAAGATACTTGCCTTCCAAATGTTGCATGGTCTATATTCAAACCTTGTTGTCCTGAAGCTTTCAAGTTCTACCTCAATCTTCACTAGAACCTCCTTCAATGAGTCTCCTCTATATCTTATGGGCTTGTCATCGAATGATGATGATTGCCCCAATCTTAGTGTAGGCACTCTTTCTAGAAAATCTTATTTCTCTATATTTTGTCTTATTTAGAATAATTTTCTGTAGTCTTCAAGAGGACCTCTTTGCTCAGGTCTCTTTTTCTAACTTCTATCGCTTATATGAGATCTCTTTCCCTGGGTCTCCTATCTATGCCAACTCTGGGACCTCTTACCTCAGGTCTTTTCTCAATATTTAACGTCTATGGGACCACTTTACTAAAGTATCCTATCTCTATTAGCTATGTGACCTCTTTCTTTGGGTCTTCTATCTCTATCTCTAACTTCTATGAGACCACTTTCCTTGGGTCTCCTATATTTGTTAGCTATGGGATCCTCGAGTCTTCTATCTTTGTTAGCTATGGGACCACTTTCTTTGGGTCTCATATCTCTGCCTTCTATGGGATCTCTTTTCATGGGTCTCCTATATTTTCTAGCTACTGGACCTTTTCTCATGGGTCTCCTTATCTCTTCAATGGGACATCTTCACATGGGTCTCCTATTCTTACTACAACTTGAATCAATCCCTGCTTGAAGAAAGTTCTCAACCTTTAAGTCTTCTCTATCTATTGTAGGAAGATTCTCAACTTCTAAAGGTAAAATTTTCACTATAGAAATATTGTAGATAGCTTATTCTATCATTACTTAAGAATCCAATATTGATGTCAAGGGATTTCTATCCCTGAAACTTTTTACTAATGTCAAGGTTGGCTATGCCCTAAATAATCAATTGTCTTCAAGTTGATTCACCCAAATAGGGATCCTAGTCTTCATAGGTTATCCTTCAACCTTGTGGAAAGATCCTTGTTGCATCCTAGTCCTTATAGGTTATCCTTAAACCTTGTGGAGAGAATATAACCTTCTAGAAATTTCAAATCCTATGCAAGTAATCTTGTTGTAAATCTGATACCACTGATGGATTTTAAAGCCTTATACTTAATTTGAAACTCACAGGAATATAATCACAGGATCAAATATAATAAATTTGTAATATCATGAAATGAATATAATAATTTAGAATATAATATCAAATAGAATAACACAAGAATAACTCATAATACTCATAGAATAAAGGTCTACTAATGCATATAATAAGCTATGCACTTTCGATACAAATTACAATGCTTTGTCACAAATATATAATTGTATGTGACTCCTCATATGTTGCACTCTTGACCTTCACTCTTCTTTGTAACTCTTCACTTTCCTATTCTAAGGAAACATGTGCACTCTTACATAATGGAAACTTGTACATATTTACACTCACAACACTTGCACATATAATTACATGACACTTGTGCATTTCCTGCACATTATTACATTACATGAAATATCAACTCACACTCTAATCTAAGACACAAATATAATCTAATTATGTACCAAGGTGATCCATTGGCATGTACTAAATAATGTAATACTCTCCAACACTTCTTAGGGAGGGAATCCATACCCTTGGCAAAGTTCATCATAGACCATCTCGAGTATGAATAGCAAAAGTGGGTGGTGACATTGGATCTTAAAATATTTGTTGGAAAGAGGGGAGATGGACTTATGAACATTACCATATCAACCTAAAGTGATATACAATTTTTACGTTCAACCAATACACTTAAGTTCCTTTTCATCTTGACACAAGATGTAACAACTTGACAGGTTAACACCTAGAGTCCATCTCACATAATGATGACTAGTTTGGTCGTACCATGAAAAATATTGATGTGTCTAATTCTAAGGTTTATACCCCCAAATAAAAGGATTAAATACATTAAATATCTATAAATTACAATACCTACACATGTTACCCTCTAAGAAAATTTGAAAATATGCATAACCAAAGCCAAATTACTCAATTTACCAAATGTGATTCATAAACCCTTCCATTGACATTTTTCAACAAAAATATCTCTTTATTACCATTTGAAGTTTTATTAGTTGGCAATATTAGGCGGTTGTTCTAGATCCTTTATACAAATCCTCACCCATATTGGCTAGGTTGTTGTCTCATATGGCTATTAATAGCAATTTTTTGCTTTCATACAATCCTTATTTCCATATTTCCTTACATTTTCACTATCTAGACACAATAATTTACTACATTAGAGATTGTTTTCTATTTTCTTGCACAATCCCTTTTCATCCAACCATTTGATCATAATATATATCATATTTCCATATCTATTAGTGATCTCCCCTCCACTCTCACTCTCTCTCATGTCAATTCACTCATCCCCTCCTCCTTCTCTTGTTGATTCAATCCCCCTACATTAATAAACCCTAAATACTAAAATAAGTTTGAAATAAAATATTTAAAATAAACCACACTTTCCACCTTACCTATTTTCAAAGAATCACTAGTATTATCCCATCCACTTTCTTGATGCTCTTTTGACCATCTCCTTTGTTTTTCTTCTTTCTTCTTTTTCGACACTACCCACCTTACCCCACTTTTTAATATCTTATATACATACATACATCATACATACATACATACATATATATATATATATATATATATACATACATACATATATATATATATATATATATATATATATAGTATATGTATATGTATATGTATATATATATATATATATATATATATAAAATGTATATGTATATGTATATGTATATATATATATATATATATGTATATGTATATGTATATATATATATATATATATATGTATATGTATATATATATATATATATATATATATATATATATATATATGTATATGTATATGTATATATATATATATATATATATATATATATGTATATGTATATGTATATATATATATATATATATATATATATGTATATGTATATGTATATATATATATATATATATATATATGTATATATATGTATGTATGTATATATCATTTTTAAAAGAAAAAAAATTAAAATAATTATGGTGCTGCTTTTACAATAAGATGTTTTTGGTCTATCTAGTATTAGTGGGACTATATAGAGGTCTAAATGTATCCAAGGCAACATACTCACTGCTAACAAACCAACAAACTATCGATCGATACATTTGAAGGAGAAAAAGATTTACAATCTATAGAAATGTTAATTGTCTCCTTAGGAGTTGATATTTTTTAGCCACAAATAATAAAAATTAGGTATAGAACCTTGATTGGAAAATTCTTGGTGAAAAACTTACCTCTTCTAGTGTAGGACAATTGGCTTCAATTAAAATTAGGGTTCCTATGAAAATCTTCCCTTCCTCTAAGGGTTTTTTCCCTTATCATCTATAACAATAAAAAGAAGAGATAAATTTGAAATAAGGCCCATAGTGTATGACAAATAAGTCCATATGTTAGATGTGCACTCCAAATATTTAATCCAAATCTATAATTTAGAGACCTTCTTCTTAAATAGATCTATCTTCAAGGCCTATTGAATGATATGTGGATAACAAAGTACTATAATGTGATAAAAAAGTACCTTGGAGAAGTGAGTAGGATTAGCCAAAATACAACAATAGCATCTACTTCTGCATGCCCCAAATCATTTTTTGGTAGTTCCTAAATGGACACGAAATAATTCCCTTCTAATGTCTATAAGTAAACTAACCCAAAATTTATATTTCAAGCCTCCTCATATTTATTTTAATCAAATCAATCACCTTAAGAAGAGATCGACTCCCTATAAGGAACAAGTTACTAGAAGTTAGAGATCTTAGAAAAGACAAAAAAAATGGAGGGTCAAAATACACAACACTCCTATTACAACATTAGGAAGGAATACCTTTAAGATCACTTCTCCATACTTATGGAATATCTCATAGTTGGATCTAAGGATAATCCTCACAACAATTATAGAGTAATGATGCCATTAGAGGTAAATTTTGTGTAAATACTACTTCATGTGGATAATTAAGAATAAGTAACTGATGGAGTTAATGTGTACTTTGTCTATGAAACTTGTCATGTTGTCCTTGACATTTGTCATGTTACCATATAGGCCTAAGGCATTGCCAGTTCCCCACAGAGGCCACCACTGATTATCATATCTAAAGGTAGCTATTCCATTAGTCCAGGCAATGGAGGAGATATTTGCTCGTTCGAACCTACACGGGAATTTTTTTCTAAATGTGGAAAGGTGACAGGCCGAAGGCATTCTGCACAGCTCGATGAGAGATATGATAAGGTTTGATGGAGTTACACGTCGACTGATAGATCTAAAGCTGTGACTCTTACATCTCAATTGCCATGCTAGTTCCTCCATATAATATTGATGGAGATGCACATGACTATGCTGGAGATGTTGATCTATTCATCCATCTGTTGGTGTGCCATTTTGATTGCCTCCCATGGTGTATGGCCAACATACTATGTTAGTGGTGTATGGCTTTCGAGTCCTACGATTTTGAGATGGTTCCATCAATTTAGAATGAGGTTGTTGTTTAGCACATGTAAACATAGAAATTTTTTTTCCTCATCCATCGAATAAGCTCTGCTCTCTATCTGGGGATTCAAATCCGATCGTGCATGTGGATTTTTTAAAGATTTTCTGTAGGTTCAATGACTAGACCATGAGGATATTGATGTTGGGATCAATCACGTTCGATATTGAAGTGAGGATCTAAAGTCGGGAAGGAGTCTACGTATGAAGTTGTGAAAGCAAGAGCATTTGTTGCTCTAAAGATGCAAATATTGTAGAGTTTTTTTATATTGTAGAAAATACTCCTGTGCAGTATTAATAAATCATGAGTGTAATGTTAAGATTTTGTGACATCGTTATGAGGATGTCGACGTTGAGCTTTGTCAGACAAGGTTGCAACTCCAACGTCATGGTCATCTAAGAAGTTGGTGATTTGTTTCTATGGAGATAGTAGTTGTCAATGCTACTGTGAGGAAGGATATGATAAAACTGCTATATTTGCTATGTTGCCTGTGGACATGTTGTTTTGCTGGATTGATCTACACCTGTGCAAAATGATTTGCTAAGAAATAATTTGTGGTCTTCTCACTAAAGTGGAGGTGAGCACCACGAAGAAGGACACCAACACAGCTGGTGTAGTTGAATTCTTTTATTTGTTTTATGCCCATTGAAGGCACGCTGGGAAGCCACTTGGTGCGGTGGTGTTTTGACCAGGACGTATGGCAAATGTGTTGATATTAATTTTTCAATTATTATGTATGGCAATAAATTTCCTACACATTGATCATGGGGGACCACTACACCAACCACGTGAAAGGCTAATTCATAGCCTTTATTATAATGGCCCAAATATTTCTTTTATATATTCACTGTCATGAAAAAAGGGCTATTTATTTAAAATTAATAAGGGTATTTTAATTAAAAAGGGTATCTATGTATTAAGGGAAAATTTTAAAATGCAAATTTTGAAAAGGCATTGTTTTTCACAAGTGGAGAAGGGCCACTTCATTTTTCAAATGCCTGTGAATATGGCCCATGTAATTCCCCTACGAGGAAAAATTGAAGACTATATTTTTTCTTCCAGAGAGCAATGCCAGGAGAATATTCCTAAGGATTATTGGTTGCATAGATAGGTATGCTGATTTTTTTCTACAATATGAAGGCCCCATTGAAAGTGGAACATAGGGGTATTTATAGTCATCGAAAACATTTTTCAAGATGAACACATTGGTGGTATCCAATTTTAATTTTGATGCTATTTCATTTGCATTTTTTAGCCTCAAATATTTTTGTATTCTAGAGTGCATTTTCGGTTGAACCCGACACTCTATGTAAGTGAACCTAGTATCTAGTATTCTCCTCTATCACACTTAGCGGATGCAGTGGCTGGTTACCCATGCATTTTGGTAAGATGAGGTGATTACCATAAGGACACCTACTCTAGGGACTACAAATATAGACACCCTAGACTCTATCCGAAGAATTTTTTGGATCAAATTTTGAAGACTACAGATGAAGACACTTCAAAAGATTCTATTCTCTTCTTTCTTCTTCTCCTCCAAATTTGGATTCTATGGCTCATTTTATTGTATTTCATGGCTCATATTTATTTTGTATTAAGGTGCATTTTTGACAAAGACCAACACCTTCTAGATTGAGTTCACCATGATATTCATGGTGAATCTAGTCAGTGACCTACGAGAGACAACATACCTAGAGGATGACCTGTAGAGGTAACAAACCCATGGAAGTGGCTAACCCTGAGGCACTTAGACAGTTGACCCAGAGGCAATGGATCCAATGAAGTGGCTAACCCTGAGGCAATAGACTGAGATATATACACTACTGATCTAGCATTATTCACAGTTGGAGAGCTAAGCGCAAAGAGCACAAACCTAGACCAAATCATGTAATAAAGGAGGATGTTAGGGTTCTATTTTTAGAAAAGTACACATTAAGGGGGAATGTTAGAGTTAATGTGTACTTTGTCTGTGACACTTGTCATGTTGTCCTTGATATTTTTCATGTTATCATATAGGCCTCCTGCCTATATATTGTAACACATCTTGTATCAATATATCTCATATTTTTATATTCCCAAAAATAACTACAACTAAATAAGTTACAATAGCTAAGATCATAAAAAACCTAAATATTTTTAATGTTATACATAATAATATATCTCACACACAATGACCCAAAAACATTTTAATTTAGGAGCCTCTAGTAAGACAAGACTTCTTAGTATGGATAAGGGCATACAAAGTAAGGATTTCCAATATAGGACTTGACCTCAATAGAAAATAATTTAATGATATCAAAGGGATGAATAAGGATATCTAACTATCAATGGAAAGAGTAAACAATACTCATATTGGTTATAGTTTCTCAAAATCTTCTATTAGAATAGTAAATATAGATTTAAATCACCCTCAAGTCTATAAGTTAACCTACAAATTAGTTTTCATATACTAAATTGATCACCTTAAGGAGTCAAATAACATGGGTTTGATAACAAAAATATAAAATGTTAGATTGCATAAAAAGTGTGTTGGAATCCCATGAAGGGATCAATTAAGATAAGTATCTTCAATAATGTGATCTTGTGTAAACTGGGCAAGTGAAATTACTACCCAAATATCAAAGAAGATATAGTCTTGAAATTTTAGGGGATTCAACACCCCTATAAAATATTTTTCAGTTCATAACATATCTCGTACTCTATCCCATATATTCTTTGTTTAAAATAAACCAATTTTGATGATATTAAATTGGTGGAATGACACTCTAGAAAGTGGAAAGGATGGATTTTTAGTAGGATTTGTGTACAAGGAGCTTTGGGGACCGTGGCTACACTTTGGAGTTCCATATTGGTTTTGTGCACTCCTATTAGCTTAGGTAGTTGTTGGAGTGTTATTCATTTCAAGAGGTTCTCTTAGAGTACACAATAAATTGTGGTATATGCCCTACATAATCCTATAGACAAGCTTCAAGTCTAGAATAAATTTAAACTTTACCTTAATACCTATGAATGACAACTTATAATACTCATATGGGACTTTAATGTCATCCTTAGTCATAACGACAAACTAGATAGAGTACAACGCATCACAGTAATAAATAGACTTTGGTGAATTTGTACACAAGTCATCCTTGTGAAGGGTGCCATATAAAAATGAAGTTTACATATGGATCAAAAGAAGTAAAAGATCCATAGCTATTTTTTAGTATATTGAATATTTTATTTTGTTAGAAAATTAGCTTGAATATAAAGTGGTTATGGAATCAATAGTTGTCCAATCTAGTGGGTCAAACCATGTTCTTATCTTCCTCCAAATTATCCTAAAGTCACAAATATAGAGATCCCTATTTAGGTTTGAAGCTATGTAGCTAAGGGATGAGAACCTTTTATTTTAATGAACATATAGTAGAATGAATATTCTAAGACAAGGGGATCTGAATATGTAAACACTCTCATAATATTTGCTTCATAGAAGACAAACTCTTAAAGTGGAATAAAACTACTTTTGATAATATATTTTCATAAATAAATAAGTATGAAGAGGCTTTGTCAACTTTATATAATACTTAATAATTATTAGGTATGACATATGAGTTTTTAGTGAAAGAACAATGTCAAAGGAGCACCTTGGAGGAGAGTTTTGCTATAGAATAAATTATTTGGCAATAGAATTCTTGAGGGTTATGTCTCAAAGAAAATGATAGAAATTCTAGATTTTTTTGACCAATCCATTGTGTCCAAATTCCATGTGAACCACATCTCTTCTAATTTATCAAGAAAACATTTCTTTATGACCAAGTTTTCAATAACAAAAGGGAGGCTATCAAACACTTTAAATGCTTTTTAAAAAATATCAATCTATAGATCTAGAGGCTAGGTAGGACTTCCTTAGTCACATACCCAAAATAGTGCATAATAAACAAAATGAAAGTTAAATGGATCCTACCGTAGTATTGGAGGCTCAATTACATTATTCATCATGAATAAAGACAAATTTCTTGGACTCGATGGATTCCCACCAGGTTTATTTTAGTATTTTTAGAATATTATGGAGAAAATTATCCTACAATCCCTCAAAGAAATAAAAAAGTCATAAAATATCTTCAAGGACTAGAATAATAAGTATATTGCACTCATCCTAAGTGCAATAACCTTCAAAATTTTAGGGATTTCCACCCTCTATTTATATACAACATTATCCTTAAATTGCTAGCATAGATCTTGGTAGAGACATTAAAGTCAAACTTGTCCAAGATCATATCTCCTAAACAAGGAGGGTTCATTGATAGAAAATAAATTTTAGATCAGGGTAGCTTATGTCTTGATTCATATAGTTAAAAAGAGGAAGGATCCAACTATGATTATTAAAAATTAATGTTAGAAAGGTCTACAACCACATGGAATGAACCTTTATGGACAAAGTTCTTACTTGCTTTATCTTTGTCTAGTCATGAAGAAAATAGATACAATTTTGTATTTCAACTTGATTCTCAATCATAGTCAATGAAATTCTAAAGGTTATCTCTCTATCTCATGAGGCTTTAGACAAGAAGATTATATAATTCTATATCTTTGTATCATTATGGAAGAAATGCTAGATAAATATCCACCTCTAATCAAGACAACCTAATTGCAGGTTTGAAGATCAAATCTTCTATGGATGCTCACACACAACTAATGTTTGAAGTTTAAGCAATAAAAGGTAAAAAATTTGTTTGAAAACGGTAAGCTTTGGACCTTACCCTTTTACCTCCTTCGACGACAACTGACTGGGAAA
Source organism: Wollemia nobilis (assembly GCA_028583015.1). Lineage (NCBI taxonomy): Eukaryota > Viridiplantae > Streptophyta > Pinopsida > Araucariales > Araucariaceae > Wollemia > Wollemia nobilis. The sequence continues at coordinate 8,734,012 of JAQPPZ010016356.1, read as the reverse complement.
ATTGGATGGCATGGTCGATAGGGAGTTCGACTCCTATTTTCTTTCCTCCTTTCCTCCCTATTTTTCTTCTTCCCTATCTATTCCCTAATTTTTCTAAGGCAGTTAATTATCCTATTATTTAAGCATTGTAAACACTGCATTTTGGCAAATTAATAATACTTTACATTTTCTATTTGCTCCACCTAACTACCGTGCCACATATGGTATCAGAGCGAGGTCGAAGAGGGATTGTGGATCGAGGTCAAAGGAGACCAGTAGCACATGAACCGAGGTGAGGTTGAGAGTGCCCATAAATCATGAACCAAGGTGAGGTTAGGAGAAGGCCCACACAAAGAGCACATGATGAGGAGGTGCAAACCATAGGAGAATCCAACCGAACATCGACACGTGGCGAGGATAGAGCAAGGCCGAAGCAGACCAGAGACCAGACAATAGGCGACATGGCAGACTAGAAGACAGGCTACATGGCGAGCAAAGGTGACAAGCGACATGGCAAGGAGAAACATGATTGAGAAGGAGGCAAAAGGGTGGTCACCGATTGTTCGAAGGTAATTGAGTGACATTGTGCACGTTGAGGGTTTTAAACACCTCAAACGACATCGCATAGTGGATGTGGGACTAAAGTCCCTTTAATTTTTTTTGTCTTGTGCACGGCCACAACAAGATAAATGAGGTAAGCCTCCTTTGCCTTCTCGTCGGGCCACGCAGCTCGACTAGCTCGAGGAGCCAGCCTTAAGGCACCCGCCCCTGGTAGATCGTAGGTTCAAAACCCGACGGTAACATTTTTTCATTATTTTTTTATGAAAGAAAAAGTCGAAAGTCTTGAAATTGATGTTCTTTGCCTTTGGTTCTCATTGGTGGTGGTGGCCGAGTTGGTAAGCACGATTTTTTTAAGGAGATAGGTTGCGGGTTTGATTCCTGCAAGGGTTTAAACTTCTTCTTTTTTGAAAATTTTATTTATATTATTAAATTAATTATTTATATTATATTTAATAAATTAAATATAGTTGTTTTTTAAAAAAATTGTTTTTTAAAGGGCAATTATTATTTTTATTAAATAGCAATATAGATTTTTTTTAATACTATAAAAGAAGGAGAATATTGCCTAAGAGGCAATTCATTGTAATAGAAGGGTTCATTTTTCACTTGATTCGAGGAATCACAAATTGTAGAAATCTTATGTAATAAGCCTAAGAGGCTTAGTTTTTTTTGTAAAAGAGATAAAGGATCAAAATTGTAAAATTGTAAAGATGCATTGATGATAAGACCAAATGGTTGTTATCATGCCTTATGTGCAATTTTTGCAAGAGAAGGTGTAGAGAGATTCGATGAAAAAGTAAGAGGTTATGGGCTCAACATTGTGTTTAGCCAACTTTAGATGCAGTAATTGCACATCAAAGGCATCCTGAATCAGGGTACAAGGCAAACTTTGAAGATAACTCTTTCAGGAGTCAATTTGAACAAATGGAATCTGTACAAGCTGCACCACAAGAATCAGAATATACACACTACAGTATTTCAATGGAAATTTTAGAACTAGAATCACCAAAAATAATATTGATAAGTGACGACGAAGAAGAAGTAGCAGACAAATTTGTGAATCAAGAAATAACATCCCCATAGTAAGAGGAACAAGCAATCAATGATAGAGTAAATAAAGTCATATTTGACTTAAACTTGTAATATCTTCTTTCTTCTTTCTTCTTCCTTCCTTCTTTGAAAAAGTAGAGTGTTTTATTGTAACCATGAAATAAAAAGAGTTTTTTAGTAACTATGGCCTCACATAATAGTTTACCTATACCAGAGTTCAACGATTATGACTACGAGTATTGGTCTATAAAAATGAAAACCCTGCTCATAGGAAGAGGTTTGTGGGACATAATAGAAGAGGGTTACATAGAACCCTCAGAATGAACAACACTAAGTGCCACAGACAAGAAAACATGGAAAGAAGGACAAAAGAGCAAATCTTCTACTCTTTGTCATCTCCAAGCAGCGTTGGAGAAAAGTATATTTCCTAGAATTGCCGCTTGTACGACTGCACAAGCTACATGGAAAGATTTGAGTGATGGATTCTAGGGTAGTAATCAAGTGAAGCAGGTGAGGCTTCAAACACTAAAAAGAGATTTTGAAAATCTCAAAATGAAATATGATGAAAAATTTGGTGATTATTATGTTAGATTAAAAGTAATTTCTTGATAAAATGGTTACACTTGGTGAGGAAATCAAGCCTGAGACAATTGTAACAAAAGTGTTGCGAACACTTCCACGGATATGGAATCATATTACCATAATTATAGAAGAATCCAAATATCTTTCCACTTTAACATTCGATGCATTAATTGGATCGTTAATGTCACATGAAGAGAGATTTTCATAATCTCCTTCAACCAGCTACAGAGGTGATGAGAAGGCCTTCACTTCCAATGAAAACAATGGAAGAGGATGTGGAAGAGTTCAAGGTAGAGGACAACAAAGAGGTAGAGGCAGAGGCAACTATAGATGAGGCAACCAAAATAGAGGAGGAAAATCCAACAGAGGAGGCAACTATAGAGGAGGCAACCAAAATAGAGGAGGCAAATCCAACAGAGGAGGCAACTCATATAGAGGAGGCAATCAGCATAGAGGTGGAAATCAAAATTGAGGAGGAAATCCAGGACAAAGTGGAAATCAAGGGCGAGGAAGTGACAAGTCCAAAACAACTTGTTTCAACTATGGCAAGCCAGGTCACTTTGCTCACTACTGCTGGTCAAAATCTTCACAAGGCAGCATTAGTCAATATGGAAATTATGGAGAAGAATATTATACCTCTAATATTTTTCTTTCATATGGACAATCAGAACAGAATCTAAATGACACATGGATTCTGGATACTGGTTGCTCAAATCATATGAGTGGCAAAGAAAATTTATTTGCAACTCTAGATTCCACTTATAAATACCAAATCAAATTAGGGGATGATAAAGCATTGCAAGTAGAGGGAATTGGAGCCATGGAGGTTCCAACCAAAGAAGGACTAAAGAAAGTGAATGACATATATTACACTCCAAAGCTCCAACACAATCTGTTAAGAGTTGGGAAAATGATGGAGAACAATTACAAATTTGTATTTGATGAAGGACAATGTATCATTTTTGATAAAAACAATTGTAATCGTATCATCACACAGGTCCCCATGACCAAGAATCAATTATTCCCTCTCAAATTTGGTGAGCTAGGAGGAGCTCAACTTGAAAATATAGCTATAAAAAATCCAAGTGTGCTTTGGCACTTGCGATATGGTCACCTTAATTCCGCTAGCTTGAAACTACTCACTTCTCAAGCAATGGTGACAGGACTTCCCAAAATCAACAAACAGGAGGCCCGTGAAGGATGTGCTTTGGGAAAGCACTCAAGGTCAAATTTTTTGAAAGGAAAAGCATGGAGAGCCAATTATCCACTTTATTTAGTGCATTCAGACATCTGTGGTCCAATGCAAACACAGAGTCTCAAAAAAAATTCTTATTTTCTCACTTTCATAGATGATTTCTCTAGAATGTGCTGGATTTATTTCTTGAAACATAAATATGAAGCTTTTGATTGCTTCATCGATTTCAGAAACAATATAGAGAATCAAAGTGGGAATTATGTAAAATGTCTTAGGACAGATCGAGGAGGTGAGTACTCCTTAAAAACATTCTTGAAATATTGTAAAGCAAGTGGGATAAAAAGGTAATTCACCACTGCCTATACCCCACAATAGAATGGTGTGGTAGAGAGAAAGAACCACACCATAGTTGAGATGGCGATAATGATGCTTCAGACTAAGCATATAACTAATATGTACTAGACTTATGTTGTAAGAACTAGTGTATACATTCTAAATAGAAGTCCAACTTCTAGTTTAGATGGTGTCACTCCTTATGAGGGATGGTACGTAAAGAAACCAAATGTAAAGCACTTCAAATTTTTTGGTTCTTTAGCATATGCGCACATTCCTGATGAGAAAAGGAAGAAGCTTTATCCCAAAAGTCAAGCTTGTATATTTGTAGGGTATTGTGAGTCTACAAAAGCATATAGACTCTACAACCCCAAGACTCATAAAATTATAATCTCTAGGGATGTAATTTTTGATGAAGGGGGAGAATGGGGTTATCAAAGAATTTTTGTTGATGATGAGTCCCAAAATGTAAGTTCTTCATAGGTACAATAGGTGTCTCCCAAGAAAAACAAAGGCACACCACCCCCTACAAGCCCATACAAGAGTACTACATCAAGTACTTCAACCGCCACTCCAAGTACTTCTCCATAGAGAGCAGTTTGTTCTTCACTGATGGACATTGATAGAGACTCTCCATCAAGAGGCAAAAGAAAATTACAATATCATCCATATTTTCAAATGTTGGATTATAATTTCCAGAGAATATTCACTAGAAACCAAGCTAGTGAAATGAATACAGTTTTGCAGCAACTTGAAAATTTGTAATTGTATGGGGATGATGACTCCCATGATCCTAGGGGAGATGTAGTCAATTATGTTTTATTGGCTAATGCTTAGCTAGAACCAGCTAGCTATAAGAAGGCTTGTACTCAAAATGTATGGCAAGAAGCCATGAAAGAGGAAATAACCTCTATAAAAAATAACGATACATGGGAGCTAGTAAAGCTACCCAAAGGAAAAAAATGTGTTGGATGTAAATGGGTCTACAAGACCAAATACAATGCTGATGGAAAGGTGAGATTAGTAGCAAAAGGTTTTACTCAAAAATTTGGCATTGACTATGAGGAAACCTTTGCTCCAGTTGCACGACAAGAGACAATCAGATCCGTTCTTTCCTTAGTAGCCCATAAAGGATGGAATGTTCAACACATGGATGTGAAAAGTGCTTTTCTGAACGGATACTTGACAGAGGAGGTTTATGTTCAACAACCTCAAGGCTTTCAAGAACAGGGAAATGAGAATCTTGTTTATAAATTTAAAAAAGCACTTTATGGCCTCAAGCAAGCACCAAGAGCTTGGTACTCACACATTGATGGCTATTTCAACAAGTATGGATTCACAAGAAGTAAAAGTGAACCCAATTTGTACTACCCAAAGCATGGAGTAGATATTATCATAGTTTGTTTGTATGTGGATGATCTAATATTTATGGGTAGTAACACTAAAATGAGTATGGAGTTCAAAAACTCCATGATGAAACAATTTGAGATGAAATATCTTGGTCTAATACGATAATTCCTAGGTATGGAAGGGCATTAATTAAACAAAGGTATCTTCATATGTCAACACAAGTATGCTCGAGACATGATCAAGAAATTTTCCATGGAGCAGTGCAAATCAGTTGCAACTCCAACTGGACATGGGATCCAATTGAGCAACGACAACGAAGCATCAAAGGTTGACATGACCAATTACAGAAGCATGGTTGGGAGTCTAATGTTTCTCACCAACACAAGGCTCTATATTCAATATGATGTTTCTCTAGTTTCAAGGTTTATGGCAAGTCCATATGAGCTGCATCTACAAGCAACTAAAAGAATTTTAAGATATGTAAAAGGTACATTGGATTTTGGAATCCATTACCAAAAATGTAATTATGTGAAATTAGTTGGCTTCAGTGAAGGTGATTGGGGAAGTAATATAGATGATAGGAAATCTACATCAGGAAATTGTTTTAGTCTAGGACCAAGACTAATTACATGGAGTTCCAAGAAATAAACTATTGTAGCATTGTCATCTATTGAGGCTGAGTATTTAGCCATCACACATGCTAGTACTCAAGCCCTATGGTTGAGAAAATTCCATGAATATATTGTAGAAATTTAAATTGGTCCAACTCGACTGTATTGTGATAATATAAGTGCCATTCAGTTGGCATACAATCCAATCCACCATAGCAAATCAAGGCATTTCGATATGAAGTATCACTTCATTCGAGACATGGTGGAACAACAGATAGTTGAGCTTCAATATTGCAACACTTTGGATAACATTGCAGACATCTTCACCAAAGGTATAGCTAAAGTTCACTATATAAAGCTAAGAGACTGTATAGTCTGTCCTCTCAACTTCAAGGGGGAGAATGTTGGAAGTTAAAGCGATAAAAGGTAAAAATTTTGTTTGACAATGGTAAGCTTTGGACCTTACCCTTTTACCTCCTTGGACGATAGCTGACTGGGTAGATTGGATGGCTTGGATGATAGCTGACTAGGCAGATTGGACGGCATGGACGGTAGGGAGTTCGACTCATATTTCCTTTCCTCCTTTCCTCCCTATTTTTCTTCTTCCCTATCTATTCCCTAAGTTTTCTAAGGCAGTTAATTCTCCTATTATTTAAGCATTGTAAACACTCCATTTTGGTGAATTAATAATACTTTACATTTTTCTATTTTCTCCACCTAACTACCGTGCCACAACTAGTTCATGGACAACACCATCCTTTTTGGCAAAGCAACACTTAGAGAAGCTAAGGAGTATGCCAAAATTTTACTTGATATAATTTTCAAGGCATCAAGCTAGAGATTCAATGTAAATAAATCCTACATCTTCTTTCTCAATGTCTCTCCCAGGGTACAATAAAATCTAGCAATTGTCTTACAGTTCCTATTTGGTTAGTTACATAACAAATACTTAGGTATCCTAGAAAAGTTAGTAGGATGCTACTAGTCATTTTAGTTCTAAGCATTCATATTCTATTTTATGAACATTAGCTAAAGCTATAATAGAAATCAAGAATATGTTGGAATATTGAAGAACAATATTATAACCCCAAGACATGAATAGATATGTGAAGAATTATAAGAAAATTTGAGAGAAGCTCAAACTGATTGATTATTCCATGAGATCAACTATGCATAAATAGCAAAGTTGATCTCTTGTGGGTCGTTGGATTGCAACAACCCAATAGATTTGATCTAATCACAACTAGGAGTTTATCAATCTCAACAAGAGTGATAACTCCAAAAAAAATATCCTAGTAGAAATTAGAAGATACTCTAACATCCCCCCTTAAGTTATACCAGGGTAAATGTAAAAAAATGATAAATAAAAGGTGGCATATCCACAAAAATGAGTTTCGACAACAAGGCCTGATAAGGTATCCATGTACAAAGGAGGTGGCATATCTACAAAATTGAGTCTCGACAACAAGACTTGATAAGGTACTCATGTATAATATAGTAGAACTTATTTTCCAAGATAGATAAAAATAGAAGAAGAAGATAGAAGAAGAAGAAGATGGAGAGGAATATGTCCTCGTCAACAATCCCCCTTAGGATATCTTCTTAACCCTAAGTCTTTCACACAGTTGAAGGTAGCGTGGGGAATTAAAGGGTTTAGTGAAGATATCTGCAATCTGATCCTGAGTCGAAATGTAGTCCAAGCTAAGATCTCCATCTTGAATGTGATGTCTTATGAAGTGCACGTGGATCTCAATGTGCTTGGTACGTTGATGCTCAATAGTATTGCGAGAAATATGTATTTTACTCTGGTTGTCACACCAAAGTATGATAGGTTGATCATAAAAGAAACCAAAATCTACCAAAATATGATGAAGCCAAAGAGCCTCCTAACTGGCTAAAATTGTTGCCCTGTATTCTGCTTCTGTGGATGATAATGCAATGGCTTGTTATTTTTTACATGACCAAGAAATGGGAGAGGAGCCAAGATAAAAAACATATCCAAAGGTGGAACATCTATCATCAATTGATCATGCCCAATCTGAATCAGTGTATCCTACTAGCTCTTTAGACCCTCTACCATAGAATAATCTAAAACACATAGTGCCTCGTAGATAAAAAAGAATGTGCTTGGCTGTCTTCCAATGGATATCATGAGGTGTTTGAGAAAAATGAGAGATTAGGCCAATAGCATAGGAGATTTCAGGTCGAGTATGAGTGAGATACAATAGACTTCCTACCAACTGTCTATACAGTGTAGCATCACAAAGAGGTGAAGTGCAGGAAGAAGTCAAAGTGATTCTAGATTGAAAAGACATAGGAGAAGGCTTACAAGCAGCCATTCGAAACCGCTGAAGAAGGTCTAGAGCATACTATTGTTGAAATAATGAAACCCCTAAATTTTTTTGAGTGATGTGAAAGCCAAGGAAATAATGAGCCAATCCTAAGTCATCCATCCCAAATTTCTCAGAATGGGAGCGTTGAACAGTCTGAATATGAGAAGTGGAACTACCAGTGAGAAGTAAATCATCAACATAGAGAACAAGAATGGTAATTTTTCCTCTATTCCTCCAAATATAGACTGTATTATCAGACTCACAATGAGAAAAACCTGTGAAGAGAAGAAAAGAATCCATTTTCTCATACCAATCTCGAGGAGCTTGTTTGATACCATAGAGTGACTTTTTCAGTTTATAGACAAGTGAAGAATCCTAACAAAATCCAGCAGGCTGCTTCATATATATCTCTTCTTGTAGGTCACCATGCAAGAAGGCACTCTTCACATCCATTTGATAAATAGGCCACTTTTATGATGCAGCAAGTGCAAGTACAAGCCTAACAAAATCCATTTTGGCAATAGGGGAAAATATCTCTGTGTAATCAATACCTTGAACTTGTGATAAATCCTTAGCTATCAAGCGAGATTTGTACTTGTCAATGGAACCATTTGCTGCATATTTGGTTCGGTAACCCATTTACAATGAACTAATTTTATTCCTTTAGGAAGAGGCACTAAATCCCAAGTTTGATTTTTTATTAAGGAATATTCATTTATCATTGCATCATCCCATTCTTTTATTCCATGTGCTTGAATGAAGGATTGTGGATCATTTGAAATTTATTGATAAACTAATCCTAAGCCCAAGGAATGACCAAGTCTAGAGGGTGGAAGATCTTGGATGTAAGGGGTTACCTCTTGAACAATAGTGCGGGCCCATTTTGGCATAGTTGTAGGGGTAGTAATGGGTGTGATAGGAATAGAATGTTGTGTAGGACTTTCAAGAATAAGCTCCTCAGTTGTTGTAGAATCTTCAAGTATTTGTTCATCATCATATTGAGGCTCAAAAAATGAGGAAGGCTCAATGGAAGCAATTTTGAGAGAGGATGAAGGATGAGGATCTTGAGAAGGGTAATTTTCATCAAATTGAACATTTATGTGAAAGAAAATTTCATGAGTTTTAGGGTCAAGGAGCCTATAGGCTTTTATGTTCTCACAGTAGCTAAAAAAGATAAGTTTTTTGTTTTTTTTATCTAAGGCTTTTCTCTTTTTCTTTGGAATATGGGCCCAAGCAGTGCTTCCAAAAACTTAAAAAAATGAGACATCAAGTTTGGAACCAGATCATGCCTCCTCTAGAGTCATTTTTTGAAGATCTTTGTGAGGTGTGCGATTTTGAATGAAATTTGAACAATTGATTGCCTCTGCCCAAAAATTTGGTAAAATATCCCTTGAGTGGATCATACAATTTGCCATTTCTTTTAAAGATCTATTCTTTCTTTATTCCATCCCATTTTGTTGGGGGTTATGTGGTACTGAATGTTGATGAATTATTCCATGAGTAGAAAGGAATTCTGAAAACTTATTACTAAAGTACTCCCTTCCATTGTTTGTACGAAGCTTTTTGATGAGACAAGATGCTTGATTTTCAACCAAAGGTTTAAATATTTTGAAGTGATAGAAGACATCACTTTTGTACTTGAGAAAATATACCCAAGTACGTCTTGAAAAATCATCAATGAATGTCAAAGCATATTTTGCTCCGTTGAAAGAGCAATGAGGAAAGCTCATCAAATCACTATGCACAAGTTCCAAAGGTTTGGATGCTTTTTGGGATTTACTTGAGGGAAAAGGATTTTGATGTTGTTTTCCAAGAGCACAACCATGACAAATATTATCAATGGGAGTTACTTTGGGCAAACCAACTACCATATGATGATTACTTAACTCCTTTAAGTATTGATAGTTGAGATACCAAATATTTCATGCCAAAGTTTACTTTCAAGTTTTGCATGGGCAACAAAACATGATACCTTAGTGGTGCTATGAAAACCCTCAAAGTTATACAACCAATTTTTGTGATCAAATTTCCCTTGCACTATAATATTGTATGGCTCTTGAAAGTCTCTTATTTCCATCCTTATGGGTGTGAATAAAATTATTTTTCCTTTTCCAGATTGATAGATTTGGTAGACAGAAAGAAGATTGGTGGATATATTTGGAACATAAAGCACATCATCGATGCAACCACCATGTAAAAGTATGTCTCCTTTACCTTTGACTAGAAGGAAGGAAGAATCCCCTACTTCAATGTTGAAAGTGGAACTTGATGATATAGAACTAAATGATTTTTTTGATGAATTCATGTGATGAGTGGCTCCTGAATCAAGTACCCAATGATCTGAATAGGATTTGATTGATTTTCCTTTGACATTTAATGCTTTACCCTATTTTTTGATATCAATTTTGTGATCCTTCATTTATTTTTCCAAATCTTGTAACCTTCTCCAACATCTAGTGATTGAATGACCATCTCTTTTGCAATAGCTACAAATGACTGTTTCTTTTCTTTTCCCTTTTGAAGCTACAAATGATTTAGATGAAGAGGAGTAAGATTCATATGTGGAGAGCTTAATTTCTTCTCTAGTTAGCCTATTACAAAATTCTTCTAATGTAGGTATTGTAAAATTTGTGCCAAGTGCATCCATTGTAGAGAGAAATGTTGTTGCAATTATTTGAAATGCCCCCCTTAGTTTTACCAAAATAAGATAGATGCATTCTTCATCTGTTTTTGCTTTTCCAATACCTTTTAATTGAGTTAGAAGCTCCTTAAATTTTGTGAGGAAGTCCACAATTGTGCTGAAGTCATCAGGTGATAAGGCTGTTAATTATGCTTCTAGCTGCATTGATCTTATTTGGTCTACTTTACCAAATAATTTTTTTAGTTTTTTCCCAACTCTCAAATGGAGTGTTACATTCAAAAATGTGAAACCATAAGCTCTCACTTACATTCATGCTTATAATACCCATTGTTTCATACATTTTCCCTTTATGAATAAATTTTTCATATTCTTTTTCAAATTCTTGTTGTTTCTTCTCTAACAAGTGTGAGAGACCTTCTTGAACAATGAGATTTAGGATTATCAGTTTCCAAATATGAAAATTGTGTGGAGTTAGAAGGTCTATTGCATTTGATGTTGTCACTTTTACAATAAAGAAAAGTAGTTGATGAACACCTTTTTCAAGAAAACTCCAAGCAGCAAGGAAGAGACCACATAAGACAATAAAACCCCCCTTAACCAATGCAGCAAAGTGATGCCTTAAGATGGCACCAATAATCCCCACCCCAAAAAACTTTTATATTATTTTTGTTTTACAATGCAAAAATATCTCTCAAGATCTTCAGAATAGACCAAAAAAAAAAAAAAAAGATAAATAGAGTGGTTAAAATATTTGCTTAAGCTTGAAATACAATTTTCTAAAGAACTAGCAGCACGTTCCCAGAAGGAAAAAAATCGGCCTTTTTCTATTCAGAGTGGAGCAGTACCCAAAACTTGATCTGCTAGCTGTGTGAATAACTGCTAATATTAAAGTGGCAGGACTAAAACTTTGTTAGCGAACTAACACTTTTGTTGTGGCTTTCACCGTCTGCTCCCACAAACTACAGCACCAGGTGGCCTTCCACCTCGTCCTACAGGGCCAAGCATCAGAGTTTTGTCGCGGCTAGAATCTGTATTTATATTGTGCAAGGTTGAACCACGATTTCCAACGACTCGCAAACGACCGCGATAGTGATCTCCACACTCCACCTCAAAAAAAAAATAACAGGTGTGCCTTCCAGCATCCGTAAATCAACAGCAAAATAATGAGCGATAATAAAACAAATTTAAATTTCCAACAATAAAACAATATCGCTCGCTGGTTTTTCAGTCTGATGAATGTTCAGCTAAAAAAATTATTGTAACTTTACCAAACCATAATACGACAGGTTTAAAAACGCAGTGAAAAAAAAATAAGAGTCACCAAATCTGCACGTGAGACTCTTCGTTGTCGAAGCAACATGGGCCACCACTGATCGCTGCCACGGTCATTCGTTGTGTTTACTGCTAGAAAATTGTTGATCTGTTTGCTGCCTGGTCTGAACTTGATACAGATACTGTTCTCTTCACAATAGCACACTGGATACCGCTACACACTTTTTTCTTCTCAGTTATAAACTCAATTATTTTGGTGCAGTTATCTTCGGATGACATGCTCCAAAATGAAACTGCTCGTTAGCAGAACTCAATTATTTTGGTGCAGTTATCTTGAGGATGAAAACAAACTTGAATCTCCACTTCTATCAGCTGCAGCTGCGATATATAAAAAAATGCAAAGGAGAACATGCGATAATATTGACCACATCAATGTGGAAAAAAAAAAATGCTACTTACCATGTTTTATAAAAACTCCTTGCACATTAGATCTTAGACAATGATCTTCACTATTGCATAACTCAAATGATGAGTGAAAGGAATGGTGTAGAAACAAAATTAAATCTGCTTAACCAAAAAATAACTGCCAGAATGATCTAAACCTTTTTTTTTTTCTCAATCTAAAAAATATAGTCTCATATTCTTAAAAATATAAGAAAAAATAGACTATGATTCATTCGAGAGTTTGACAGAATGAACCAGATATAAATTTCAAGAGGTAAGAATTTTTAAATGCATGCATCTATCAAGGCTCTGGTACCATGTTGAAATATTGAAGAACAATGTTATAACCCCAAGACATGAATAGATATGCAAAGCATTACAAGAAACTTTGAGAGAAGCTCAAACTGATTGATTATTCCATGAGATCAACTGTGCATAAATAGCAATGTTGATCTCTTATGGACCGTTGGATTGCAACAACCCAATAGATTTGATCTAATCACAACTAGGAGTTTATCGATCTCAACAAAAGTGATAACTCCAAACAAAATATCCTAGTAGAACTTAGAAGATACTCTAACAAAATATTATACAATCCTTTCTCTAGCAAGCAACAACTTGAGTCTTTTTCTACTAAGCTATGATAGAGTTTATAGGCCCAAATTGGTAAGAGGTGCATGAATAAAAACTTATTAGTTATGAACATGGCATTGGGAGCCAAAATAGTATGAAGAATCTATGAGGACCATAATAGTTACTAGAGGATAATGATAAGGGCCAAATACATTGATAATGGAGAAAAGAAAATAATTTTCACAGTTGGAACTTTACTCCATTGCCTATACATGTGGACCTTTCTCTCTTCCTCTTGGGAGCTTATTTTAAGACACCTACAATGGGAAATTAAAGATAAATCTAAATTAGCCTTCTAGATAGATTCATGGATTGTACACAAACCTCTAATACAATACCAAAGCCTCCATCCTATTATGTATAGATCCTTGATAAACATAAGGTTAAAAGTGTGTGACTATTAATCCTCCATAGTTGTAAATGTATTCCATAAAATGAGTTGGATACCTTTATTTAGGTTGGGATAGATCACTAAAAGATAAAAATTGCTTTTAAACAAATATGTGTGGATCAAAAAATTATGTATGATTACAAGGGAGGACATCCTCAAATAGGCACCTGACTGCACTAATAAATATGAGATGAAGAGAGGATATGAGATCCTCTACTCTCATTAGGACTCTAATCTAGGCCTTTCCAGATGGATCTAGTTTGACATGGCTTCCCAAAGGCAAATTCTTTCACATGGTTGGTAAGTGAGGCAAAAATTATTGCTTTTGATAATTTACAAAAGAGAGGCTAGTAGAGATAATCACACTATTTTCTTTTTCAAAACAAAGTAGAAACCATAGACTACATCCAACTCAACTGTAAGTTTAGTACCAAATTATAGAGCTATTTTTACAAGAATTACCTCTACTTTTGGCATTTCCCAAAATCATCTAATAGGTTTTAAAATTTGGTTCTAGATTTTACAAGATGCACAAACTATTTTGAACACCATACTAGTTGTTCTCATTGGGGTCTCTAGTTATAGAAGAATCCCCATATTTTTAGAGAAAAATGACTCCCTATGGGCCAAGTCTATAACAAGATATAATCTATTATACTAGAAAATACCCTACTCTTCCTTAGGGTCTCTAATTGCCTAACCACACTTTAGATGTAGCAAAACCTCAAAAAATGGCCCCATGTACCCATCATTGTCCAACTCTAATGGGGAAATCACATGATATGATCATATTTGTCTTAGTTAGGCTTAGGATTATTTTAGGCTTTATTATTATTCTATTATGCTCACACTTATGTAATTTGTGAGCTTCAAATGCTTAGGTTGACTTCTAGGTTTGGTTTATTAGCTTGAGTTGTTAGAATCTAGCTATTTATTAACTATTAGTGAGCATCCTATCCTATTAGGATGCCTCCATTAAGATATGGTGAATATCTTCTATTATAGTTATTTAAGATATGGAGAATATCTTTTATTGTAACCAAAGACATTGTTTGTGCCTATTTAAGCACTAGTTTATGAATAAAATATCAGATTTTGCTCCTAAATTAGTTGATATCAAAGTAGTTTTGATAAAGGATTTGGGTTTTTCTTTCCATCCTTTGATTTGGGTGTGTTTTTGAGCTCTTGATATGATCTTTCATCCTTTGGACATATAGTTTGCATATTTGTTATTGTAAGAATGTTGAGTCTCCACTCAAGAAACTCTCTTTGGTTTGGTATAATAAATAAATTCAAGGTGACCAAGATTGCTCACTAATATTTTCAGATTGTTAAATTTTCTTGAGGAATTATAGGCTCAAAATTTGAGGGTCAAATATGCAAATATTAAAACCCCAGTAGAGCTTATCCAAATTTTTCTTCCTAGTAAAAGATCTTCCATATTAATGGGACAAAATAGGAGAGGATATGATCAAAGAAAGATTATTCTAGATTATACATAATGGACAAAAGGCTATCTTTTGAATAGATTCGTGGGATGGTCATCCTCCTCTAATAACTCAATTCTCAACTTGAAGATCATTGATGGAGAATCTTCATATACATAATTGGGCTAAGGTAGCCAAATATTGTAAGCCTCAAAGCAGTAGTTGGGAGGTAGGAAGATAATGGAATTCAATAGAGAAGTGGCCAGTCTAAATTCTAGAGGATCAAAGAATTATTTATAGGACCATCTAGACAAGATCATTCTTATGGTCTCAAGAGGAGGATATTCTTGGTTGGGATAGAAAATCAGAGTAACTTTATAGTTGCTTTTAGATACTTAACCCTATGTCAGAGTATCCCAAGCCTATTAAGTGATATATTCATGTAGTTGTGGGCACAAAAAATTTGGCAAAAAGATATATTTTTCATTTGGCTTCTACTTCATAGAAGGGTGCTAATAGGGGAACAATTGATGAAAATATGGATGCATGGGCCTTTTAGATGTGAGATGTGTTGGGAGAATGAGGAAATAATTTCTTACCTTTTTATAGAATGTGCAATTACAATTAAATTATGGAAACAATGGTAGCTTTGCTAGGCATTCGTTGGTTTGAGATATCTTCTATAGAACAACTTTTGAGGGAGTGGCCTAAAAGGGAGGAAATGGACCAACCCACTCGATAATTTTTTTGGGTGGGGATAACTCTCCTTTTGTGGAATTTATGGAAGGAGAGAAATAATCATATCTTCAACCAAGAATACAAAGATAGCCACTTTGTTTGGCAAAGGATCATATCTAATATGAGGGAGTCAATCCAATATTTGTTAAAAGAGCCTCATAAGCCTAACCAAAAGTGGATTTAGATAATATCTAGATTACAAGTGTCTTCGATGGTGGTCGCATCAAATAGGGTAACCCCAAATCATGCACAAGTAATCAAAATTAGAAATTGGAAACCTCCTCCAAAGAGACTAGGTAAGATTAATACGAATCGAGCCTCAAGGAGAAATCTAGGAATAGTGAGTATGGGGATAATAGGTCACCTTTCAAATGGTGTCCTTGCTTTAGTCTTCGCAAAAAAATTATGTATCTTATCTAATAACCTAGCAGAGGGATATGCCATCTTAAGAATATTACAAGAGGTTTTGAAGGTGAGGTGGAGGAAAATTTAAGCGAAATTAGATTCCAAAATAATGATTAACCACTTAAAAGGATCAAGCAAGCAAAAGAACAAATATTGGAGAATTCACAGAATACTTGAGAAAATATAGATGATCCAACAACGCTTTGAGGTGGTAGAGTTTATACATGTCTTTAGAGATCAAAACAGGGTGGCAGATACAATGGCTAACTAGGTTCTTTATCGAGGAGACTTCACTTGCTATGGATATCCTCCCAGATGGTGGCCTTAATAGACCAAAGAAGCTCTTTTGCTCGTTCTTAGTATTGATAATAGTAATGCTTATTTTATATAGATTTATATATCCTTGCTTTACATGGTTACTTTTTTTTTTGTATATATAGTTGTAGTAGATTACATTTAAGGGAAAATAGTCCTATATCCTTTGTTAGAACCTGAATTAAAAACCTTCAATCCTAAAAAAAACAAGAGGTGTAATCTGATTTTCAACTAATTTAATTTTTTTGTTTTTTATTAAAAAAAAACTATGAGTTATTAGTGGAATAAAGCTTGAAGGTCTCTTTATTTACTTCAAATAGTATCTACTTAGATAATCTTATTTTAGGTAGAGAAAATTATCATAGAAATATAAAAAATATACTTAAAAATAACTTTGACTAAAAATCTTAAAAAATTAAATATTTCACTATTTTATGAAAATAAAAATTTCCATTAAAATACTTATATATAATACTTTTATGACTATAAATTACATTTTTACAAAATTTACTAGTATCTTTCAAAATTACGCATATACTTTTTTAACTCACATATCAAAATTTAAGGAATCGAAAGCTTTACATTTACATAAAAATAACTTGACGTAAAAATGACTTAGGTGGAATTTTACCATGCATACCTTAAACCTAAAAAAGTTGTGAATTAAAACTTGTTAATATGATTATATCCTTAAATCCTTATATTCTTATATATAATTAATGGCGTTGAACTTTTATGCTATATGCAATACTTTTGTTAAAAATTAAAGAGTAATGTATATAATATTTGATTTGATCTCAAACGATGAGAATTCAACTTACCACCTCTATTTTTAAAATACTATATTTGATTCTCCCACTCGAAAAAATAATGCCACTACCAGCAGGGACTAAAGGGGAAACTGACTGTCGCGTATTATTGGAGTCTGTCAAGCACGCCTGCACTCCACATACTTTTGACTTCTGACGAATGACGTTCACAAGTGGTGCAGACTGAGGTCAAGGAACGCGTTTCTGACTTTTCCACAATAATTTCAAGTAATAGATAGGTAATAAATATTGTCTTTTATTCGTTTTATTGGAACTAACCATTATATTTAAAAATAAAAAAGTTATAATAAGGAGTTGGAAAAATCACAATTCGAAGTGTAAGGTCATTTATACAATTAAATCCGGAATCAATCTTTATAAAGGTGAATATACAACACAAATAAGCATACAAAAATAAACTAGAGGAATACAAAAACTAACTGTAGAAGTGTAGCTCTAGGCATTAAGTAGAGTTTTGTGTCTGTCTAATGCTCGCAAAGTCATTGGAACTCTTGAGTTGAAAGGTTGAAACGGTAGACTATATTCATCTTCTTTTCCTGTCGAGGATTACGAGAACACCGAAACCACACAGAAGGGGAAGGAACTTTAGATTTTGCTTCTTCTTTAGAAACCACCAATTTCATCGATGATGGTTTTGCATCCAATGCAACATATTATAGTTGTTGGATGAATCAAGAACATAACTACTTAACTGGACACTGGTCATATAAAGTCGTTTCTCTCGAGCGACATCTTCTTTTGCAAATCTCCTTCTCGGGTTACGAGATCGCCTTGCATTAGCTAAGGGAAAATGTACTAGAAGATTGATCGATTGGGCAAACTGTAAAGCAACCTCTATTGCATCCCTTGAGGTATGAATCTGTTGAGATTGAGGAGCCTCATTGACAGTTTCAATTGGGGGACCAACTTTTTCCTTTTCATACCCTTTTTTTACTAATTGTGAGACATGTGTCGACTTGGATTGTGTACCTTTAAAAGAAAATGTGGATTTTTATCCTTTCCACAGTTGTCCAACCATCCTCTTGAGGTTGAGGAGTGGGTGCACTCGGTGTGGAACCATCCTCCTGAGGTTGAGGAGTGGGTGCACTCAGTGTGGTGGGGCTTTGCTTGTCCCTGTTATGCGGCATCAAGGGACAATCTTTGATCTTGTGTATTGAGGACTGGCATCGAAAACATGTGTTGGGCAAATTAATGTAGAGGACCCACAAAAACATGTGTTGGGCAAATTAATGTAGAGGACCCACCGAAAACATGTGTTGGGCAGATTAATGTAGAGGACCCGCTGGGATAACACATGTCACCAATTTGTATGTCAATAGACTCCTTCATATCTCGATAAATATCAATCTCACGCAAACACTTTTTTGAAGGTGTGCATTGAAAAATTTATCCGCCTCTACCAAAATGACACGTCTTAATGACCTACCTCTTTTTTATTTTAAAGTTACATTCAAAATATTTAAATATTTAAAATATGAATTATTTAAATTTAAATTTAATATTTTAAAAATTAATTAAAAATAATATTTAAAAAATAAAAAATTAAATTATTTTAAATTAAATAAATAAATATAAAATTATTGTTATTTTATATTTTTTAATTTACAATTTTATAAAAGATAATAATTATTATTAATTATTTTTTAACAATATTTCTTACACACATTGGCTTACAATATTAGAAACAAGGGTCCTTTGGTCACTGTTGTGAATTAAAATCGAGTGACGTGTTTTTGTCCGTCTCCCTTATCTATAATGTATATTGTTGAATCATTTAAATATAAATTAAATATTTATCCCCACATGAAGGCGGGATTCCTTATGTTCCAAACGTTTCTTAGGGTAAAAAGCAGGTTAGAATATAACACCTCGCTAGAAAATAATATAAATTCATTAACTAAATAAATAATAGTTATTAAATTAAATATAAATATTACAATGTTTATATATAAAATAAAATCTATAGTTTTAATAAATTAATAATATTAAATTATGAGTTGTGTGGTAAGGGTTTTGGTTTATGGAGGTCCAAGGTTCAAACCTCAGTTAATATGAGGGGACCATGATCCCTTGTAAAAATATGGGTAAACTTATTGAAAAGTAATAATTGAATTATAAATAAATATTATTATTTTAAAATATGATTTAAGTTAAATTATTAATTTAATTTTTAATTTTTTTTAATAAATATTTTGATATAATGTTTTAAATTTGTTTTTGATAAAATAATTTTTTATAAGTAGAAAGTTTTTTTAGAAAGACAACGATAATAGAATCTATTTTTTTTTTTTTTGTAATTATTTTAATAGATTAACAGTGGGTTTTTATAGAGGATCCCAAAACCTTATGTACAAAATTAGCCATACTTCTAATGATGTATCATGCCTCCTGGCTGGAAATATAAGCCTAATTGCAAGAAAAGCAGACCCTGGACTAATTGCCTTGAGGCTACAAAAAGGGCATTTAAGCCTGATTAACCATATAACGAAACAAAAAATAACCGGGAAAACAAAAAGTAAAAGTCGAAGAAACTGGAACATGGAGAGCGGAAGCAAAACAACCAAACACCAGAAACTGCTAATCCTGATCCTTCGAATTCTGACACTTCTGGTCCTGCTTCAGAATTTTAATCATGGAATTGACGATAGTGAGAATGGTTGAAGCCAGGTCCAGAAGGGATTTACCAGGAGGAATCTCCCTATCACTCTCAGTGTCCGACGGAATCTTCTATGGAAGGACGTCCTTCTCCTCCTTTCTGACTTTCTTCAGACGCTGGAAGGATCCAAGGCAAGGATTTGGCGTGATCCAAGCCCAAACATTCCCACACTCCACCAATGTCCCAACCACGCGTGAGCACCATTGGAAAGGGGTACTTTGAAAATCCGACATCGAACCAATGCCAGGAACGGGAAAAAATAGCAAGACCGCCTTGGTGGAGAAGAATGTGTTGATAGCCTATGGGGCACCAAGTCTGGTGCGCCTTGGAAACTTGAAAACAACTAGCTTTGGAAACAGGACTGTGCTTCGCATGATGCGTGCGCCCACTATCGCACAGGGGATTGGATAGAGCTGCCACCCTAACCCGATACTCATCGGGAAGGACCTTCCGAAATCTGCACGGGGAACACCTCATGAAAGGATATCCGCTCTGGCCAATATTTCCACCTCGGATGGGAAGCGAGATCGCCACACGATCGGACACGTGGTCGCGAGCCCTTTGTTGGCCATGTGGTCAGCCACATGATTGCCTTCTCTAAGGATATGACTTGCTTTCCACCTGCCACGTTGGGACAGAAGCGTTCTTGCCTCAAGAACGATGTTGAAGACCCTCTAGGATGGGTCTTTGGTGCCTAGAAGGTAATTCACAATGTTGAGCGAATCTCCTTCAATAATAAGAGGTCGAGGATCCTCGGAGAGAATCTGGATTCCTTTCAGAGCTGCTCGGGCTTCGGCATAATGATTCTTCTGGGAGCCCAACTCTTCATAGTAGACCACCATAAGATTCCCATCATGATCTCTAACAACACCCCTTGAACCAGTGGGCCCAGGATTACCCTTAGCCGCTTCGTCAAAATTTAATTTAATCCACCCCACGGGGGGATTGGTCCATATAACACTTCTTTGATAGGGAC
This sequence comes from Wollemia nobilis, assembly GCA_028583015.1. Taxonomy (NCBI): domain Eukaryota; kingdom Viridiplantae; phylum Streptophyta; class Pinopsida; order Araucariales; family Araucariaceae; genus Wollemia; species Wollemia nobilis. The sequence continues at coordinate 8,713,290 of JAQPPZ010016356.1, read as the reverse complement.
CAGTAACAGCTTCTAGAACCAGGAAGAGATGCATCCTTTTGAAGATCACTTCTTTGCTCGGAAGGTGGGGATGGGGACTGGGAACAGCAATAGAGTTCTCAATGGCATAGGATAAGGCCCTTTGAGCGACACAAGGAGGCACTTTTGGGGCTCTGCCAAAGACTCTAGCATTCCTCTCTAACCAAATTTGCCAAATGGAGTGGTGGAAGGAGGCCTCAAGGAGGAAGCGAAGTTTAGGATTCTTGAAAGGATTAGGCCATTGATGGAAAGCATCTCTGAGGGAGCGGGGAGAGCACCAGAGGATTTGGAAGGAGGATAGGACAATGCTGAGGACCGAGTGGGAAAAGGTGCAGTGCAAGAATAAATGGTCCCTCGTCTCGCACTCCGCTAAACACATGTAACACCTATTTGGGAAGGCAAAACCCCTCTTGTGAAGGTTGTCAATGGTTAAGGTTTTATTGTGAAAAGCAATCCATGCAAAGAAGTTCACTTTAGGGATGACCCCTTTCCTCCAGACAACTTTCCACCGATAATCCAGGACAGTCTCACTGGTAAGAAACTCATAGGCTAATCTAACAGAGAAAAGACCATCCTCCGTACCACTCCAGATGATTCTGTCAGTCCTCCTAACAGATGGAATTAAAATCGATTGGAGGATGTTTTCCAGAAAGGTAACCTCATTATTAAACCCTTCCACAACTGGAAGTTTCCACCAAGGGAAACGGGTGCTCCGGTCTATGAAATCCACCACCTTGAGTTGGGAGTTTGGGTCGGTTTGCCCCCTCAGCCCAGCAAGGTCCGCCCTCAAGCCAAGGGCTTCTTCATACGCCCACCTGTCCTTCCAAAAAAGGATGAGGTTGCCATCACCCAAAATCCAGCGGGCTCCCAAGCTGATCAAATGACGGGTTTGGAGCACAGATTTCCAAAAATCCGATGCTTCGGGGGGAGTCTCAGCGTCAAAAAAATAATTGGAGCCAAGATACTTTCTTTTGACCAGCTTAACCCACTCCACCGGGTCACTAGTTAGGATCCTCCAAGCATGCTTTGCGATCAGATCCGAGTTCATAAGTCTTGATCTCCTCATCCCCAAGCCGCCTTGGTCTTTCTGCGAGCAAACCTTGTCCCAGGCAACAAGAGAGATTCTGGATTTCTCATCATTGCCAGACCATAGAAAGGTCCTCTGAATCTTCTCAATTTTGGAGTGAACATAAACTGATAGCATGAACACCGACATAAAGTAGGTTGGGATCCCCTGAAGACAAGCTTTGGTAAGGGTGGCTTTCTCGGCTTGCGATAGGAGTTTGCCCTTCCAAGTGCCAAGTTTCTTGTGAAGGCGTTCCAGGATCATGTTCCACATACCTCCACTGGCATGGCCATTGCAAGACAGGGGTAACCCCAGATAAGACGTAGGCAGGGAGTCAATGGTGCATTCTAAAATTCTGGCAATCCGAAGTTGCCTACGTAGGGGAGTGTTAATAAAGTAGATTTTGCTCTTGATGTAATTGACCTTTTTCCCTATAGCTTGCTCATAACGAGAAAGGATACGCTTGAGGGATTTGACCTGGGCAATAGACGTCCCAGTGGAGATGAGGGTGTCATCCACGAATTGCTGATGAGTGACAGGTTCAACTCTAGAAGTCGGTAGAATGCCAAAAATCTTGTTCTGACGAAGAGCATCTTTCATAGACCAGCTCAGAACCTCTGCTAGAATGATGAAGAGGATGGGAGACAAAGGGTCGCATTTTCTGAGGCCTCTGGAACTTTGGAAATACCCAGCTGAGGACCCTTTGATCAGGATGGAAAAAAAGGGAGTGGATATACAGCTGCAGACAAGGTCAATCCAGTGAGGATGAAAGCCGAACTTGAGGAGGACTGCACACAAGAACCTTCTATCAACCCACTCAAAGGCTTTGTTCATGTCCAGCTTAAGAAAAAGAGTAGCATTCTTGGAGCGGTAAGCAGAGTGAAGAGTTTCATGGACAGTGATGACACCATCAAGAATTTTTTTGCCTTTAACAGTGCTTCCCTGACAAGGATCAACCAGGAGAGGGAGAACGGGTTTTAGTCTATTGGCTATAGACTTGGTGAGGATCTTGTAAAAAACATTGCATAGGTTGATGGGTCGGTAGTCAGAGAAACTTTTGCAGGTGGGAGACTTAGGAATGAGAGCAAGAAAGGTGGAATTGAGTTTCGGGTGAATGGATCTGGAAGCTTGAATATCCCGAATAGCTTCACACACATCCGAACCCACAACATCCCACATGACTTGAAAAAAATGGGGGGAAAACCATCGGGGCCAGGGGCCTTGTCTGGTTGCATGGAGAACAAAGCTTCTTTAATCTCGGACGAGGAAAAAGGTTCCAGAAGCTTGATGCTTACCTCATGGGGGACTTTAGTCAAAAAGTTGGCAAGCAAAGATTTCTGGACCTGAAAGTTGCTGCCAGGAGGAGTGCCAAGCAAGTCCTAAAAAAAGTCAACCGCTTTGCTCTTGATTTCCTCTATCTCCCTGGTTACGCGCCCATCCTTGCAAGACACTTCTCTGATCTTGTTGGCCCCTCCGTGCCTCATGGTAGACGCATGGAAAAACCTCGTGTTGGAGTCTCCATTCTTCAACCAAAGGTCTCTAGATTTCTAGTGCCAGAAGGTTTCCTCCCTTGCAAGAATAGAATGGTAATCCACCAAAAGGCTTCGTTCTTCCTCCTTGAGGCCCTCGGTGTAACCTTCGAGCTCCATCCTCTCCTCCAAAACTTTCAGGTTCTCCGAGATAGACCTTTTGGACTCAAAAATGTTGTCGAAAACCTCTTTATTCCATATTTTCAGCTTCTCTTTGACCATTTTGAGTTTTAAAGCCACTCTCTTAGGGGTGTTTCCTCCCATCTTCTGTTGCCACCATGTTGAAACCAATCCTTTGAAGTATTTATGAGAAGTCCACATGGATTCAAATTTGAAGGGGGTCTTAAAAATAGGCCCGTCGTTCACCTCCAAAAAAATAGGGTTATGGTCAGACCCAATCCTTGGTAGGGTTGAGAGAGTTGCACCACCAAGGATGGGAATAGCTTCTTGGGAAATGAAAAATCTATCGAGCTTGACTTGAATCAGGCTGCTCCCAATCCTTCTGTTGCTCCACGTGAAGGATGCCCATTTGAGTTCGATGTCAAGTAGGTTGTTAGTAGAGACAAAATCTCTGAAGTCCTCCAAGCTTCGACTGGAATGGTCGGACCCTCCTTTTTTTTTAGATGGATGAAGGGGACAGTTGAAGTCTCCCCCTAAGACCCAAGGAAAATTACTAAAATTCTCCCTCATCTGAGAAATAGCTTTCCACATTTTTGCTCTCTCCGTGGTAGAATTCGAGGCATAAACATTGGACATAATCTAAGAAAAATTGGTGGTTTTGGAATGGAACATCACATTGATAATCTTGTTGGAGGTTGACAACAAGCTACCCTCAACACTCACTGGATCCCACAGAACCATAAGGCCTCCTGCTGTTCCCACTACAGGGCTGGACATAAATTTTGCCTTGGCCCAAATGGCCTTAGCAACTTTATCAGAGGAGATGACATCGATCTTGGTCTCTTGCAGAATTAGGATGGAAGAGTTAATCCTCTTTCGGAGATTAGCCACTAACTATCGTTTGGCTGCTCCATTTAGTCCTCTCACATTCCATGAGAGAAATTTCATCTGGACAGTTTGAGGTTCTTCTTGCCTCCCCTTCCTTGTTAGGAGGGAGGTTTTGGTACATGCGCTTCGTCCGTCTGAGTATCAGAGTCATCCAAAAACAACAGATGTTGGGTTCCATTTGCAACGTTTGTCGATGTCTCTTTGTCTTGCCTGTCTTTGTTAGGAGGACGACCCTGCTTCCTCTCACTACCAAAATCGACACTTTGCTTTCGGATCCTCGTATTTTGAGGGCTAATATGACCGAACTGTTCACCCCTCCTACCTAGGAGGTAATCTTCTAGCAAATTTTGAGAATGGTTGAAATTGGGATGGCCCTGGTCTTGGAGCTTGGGTGAATCAGACTGAGTGATATTTTGGGAGGGAGTCCGATCCTTCTCCTCCTGCGAATGGCTTTCCAGGAGGGATTTTGCTCCTTGCTGAGTGTTTGCTCCTAACTACACAGGGTCTGTTTGGTGGGTAGGGTCCGTTTGGTGGGTGAAATTCTCTCAAGGCTAGGAGAATTCGTCGCGGTCTCTGGAGGGGCCTGGAGATTCATGGCCCTTCGCATTTGGAAGATTTGACTGCTTCACCTAGCCTTCACCATGTTCCAAGGGGTTACAGGTTTCATGCTTCTGCTTACCCGATTTTTGAAGAGGACAATTGGACTGGAGGTGCCCTTGGGAATGACACTAGGGGTAGAAAGTTGGTCTATTCTCATAGAAAATAGCTTGTTTGTGAAGAACGGTGCCTCCAGACCGGAGAGTGATGGAGGATGGGAGCTCCACCTCCAGATCCGTCAACACGCAAAAACGGGCTTGGACAAACCTTGTTCGAGCTCGGGTGGGAGGGTCAATGGTGACCAACTCCCCTATGGAGCGAGCAATACCTCTTATAACATTTTCATGTCATTCAAAGAGGGGAAGACTCGAGAGCCTAACCCATATTGGGGCAATGTTGATGTTCTGGGTGTCAGGATTGAAATCCATGCCCCACTTCCTAAGAAACAGGATTCTACGACCTAGAAACCATGGGCCTCCAGCCAAGATTTTATAGTAGTCCTCCTTGTTGTTTAGTCTAATAGCAAAAAAACCTCGGGATAGGGCCACCAACTCCATATGCCCAGAGGTCCTCCATTTGCTTGTCGCCCACTTGCGAATGGTCTCCATGTCGGGACGACCACCAATGAACTTACCTATGAGGGTATACTTCTCATACTCCATGAAGCTTGAGAGGACTTTCATCGGGATGTCCAGCTCCTCCCCAGCCGAAAATAGCTCCTTGGTAAAAAACCGCTTAGGGTTTCTGAAGCCGCTGCCTAGGCATACGACTTCTGTGGCCCACCTCCCCATTTGTCTGGTGGGTCCTTACCCCGATTGACACCATCGTCAATCCAATCTCCTTCATTTGGCAAGGATGCCTCCGTACCTCCAGAACCCGGGTGCCCTTCGACTGCTCCGTTGTGCCCATGGTTCGAACTGTTGCAACTCCTGTGCTGTCCCGCAAAAGAATTCCCACCCATCGCCACCCTCAACTTAAGGAGATAGAATCTATTTTTTTAAATGAGGTATAATTGTTGAGATAAAATATTGAAATTTAAGGTTGAAAAAATCTTTAAGGGGGTTTATGATTTGCATTGTCAACACATGTGCTTGGATGAGGTGTATGAGTTTGTGAGCTACGATGAAAGTTATAAACTCTTTAACTAGCAAGTAGACAATCGAAACAATTTACTAGTCCGTATAGGAGTATAACATTCACCAATTCTTTTACTTGCAATTAAGTGAGTGTGTTACAAGTAATCTAATTTTGGAACTTCCATTGATAATTTTAAACTTTCTATCATATTTTATAATTAAGTTGTATGTGGTTTTTGTTGGGCGGCTCTTCCATTAAAACAAAACACTATTACATTTATTGTTATTTCAATTAGACCATATATATTTCTCTTTTCTATCGAAAATATTTTTCATCTCTTAAACTAATAATTTTCCTTTATATCAAATTCTTGATATCATTTTTATCAAGCAAAAGAATCTTTTTTGGGCAATTACATTTTAAAAATTTAAGGTAATTGCCCAAAAAATATTCTTATATATATGAAAAATATATATAAGAATCAATCACGGGCAAAAGAATCAAGCCCATGATTGACTAATCTATCTGTCATCCTATTTTCTTCTTATATATGTTGGTATTTCCAAGATATTATCTCCATCAATAATGATGGACTTTTAAAATTGTGAGAAGGGAAAATATGGAAGTGTCACTAAGAACCTCTTAGTGACGCTTCTCACTCTTCTCTTCTCACTTCGAGGATAGGGGCAATTCGTAATATTAGAGTTTAGTGTTTGATGAATTAGATAAATAACACCTACGTTTCTCCTAAGATACTTCTTTGACTATGCTTAACCCTAATCTAGCCCAAATGCAACAAGGCTAAAATCTAAAATGATGTTGCTTTTGATGATGAAGTAAATGACAATTTTTCTTTTCAAGACATCTGTGCGATAAGAATACAACAAAAAAGTCCTAAATGCAACTACATGCAATTTTGATTTAATGCTAAAGCTTCAAGATTTAGTTGGTCCCCCACATGATTAATGACTAAATTAGTTCCTTATTTCATTTTCTTATTTTACCAAATAAATAGAAAAACAAAAAATGACTTGACACACAACAAATAGAAGTAAGTCCTAAACACCAAAACAAAAAAGAGGTTTGAAATAAAAAAATATGTTTCTACCATGGAGGTAAAATCTACCAATGTTTTCATCTACTAATAGTTCTTTTGTCTTCCTATAAAATAAATAAAAACATATTGGATTAGCAACATAGGGGCTTTCCTGAGTTGAAAGAGAATGACAAACTCCCTTGGCCAACATCAAACCCTTATTTAGATAAGGATTGAAAATTTGAAAAAATGATAAATGTATGAAATTGATGGTAAGTGGTAAAAGTGGCATATGGTTAGCAATAGCACCATTGGTGCTTTTGCTTGAAAATTAATGTTTATGCTCTCTATGTCTATGTAAAAACTAGAGAGTGATAGCATCATTGGACCTACAATCTAGTATTGCTTTCACTTTAGAGAGTAGAAAAATAAGACTAAATGAAAAGTTAGATGATTTAATGATTTCGATGATGGAGGCCTTTGACTTAGGAGTACAAAGACCTACTAAATGATAAAAAAATATAGATTACTTTTTTAAAGTAAAGACTAACAATAATAAGATGAGATACCAAAAATAAACGAGATGTGCAAAGCTAGCTAGTATGCAACAAGATTAAATCTTGGAGTCACAAAGCAAAGAGAGTGTCAAAAGAAAGTAAGGGAATTGAGCACAACCCAAGATGCTAAGGTTGTTTCCCCCTTGTTTGAGGAAGCTTGCTTGTTTGCTTGTAGACACTTGAGAGCTTGAGCTTGAATGCTTGAATGCTTGAATGCTTAGAGACTTGAATGCTTGGATGCATAGATGCTTGAGTGCTTGATGTTTGTATCCATAAAGACTTGAAGCTTGCAAATATGAGAGCTTAAATGCTTGAAATATGGGCTTCACAAGGTTGCATCAAGATTTTGGCATAACCTTGTCATGCATGAATATGAGTTTCTATGAATCTAATAAGATTTTGATAGAATTTTGGTGCAACACAAGATGATGATGAATTGGTCATCCCAAGTGATGGTTTTATAGCAAGCCACAACTCCTTGGAGAAAGGATTGCATTAAAGTTGATAGGATTGAAAATGGTAATAATTTTAAATGATATCAAGATGCCATTAATACATAAATATTAAAAATGATAAATCTTGGATTTGAGATTTTTATTGGGAGCTACAAATTGGATATTGGGAATAAGATCCATTCACTATGGGTAACTTGAAAAGTATCTCTTGGTCTACAATCTGCCTAGTGGTGTGATTTACTCCTTAGACCATAGCCAAGATTGGATGACTCAAAATTGCTTCTGATCCAACCTATAGATAATTTTGGTTCCTTGTTATGCAAATAAAAACAAACAAATTAAATAAGACTAAAGAAAAAATTGAGGATTAGAGAGAGGGAAAGGAGATAGATATCAATTAAAATGCAGAAAACATTTTACTAACATTGCCACAACCTATGCAACATACCATGCAACTTCTCTACATACATGATCTAACAAACTAATTACCAAATAAAGCATTACAAAATATAAATTAAGCTCAGATCATGAATACTACTACTCCAATAGCCCGTAGTGATAATCCAAAATATAGTTAAGGCCTAACATAATAAACCACTAAATTTTTTTACAAAAGTGAATAGATATGCATTGATTAAATGCAATGCATCCTTAACATTCCAAAAGCCTATAGTTATAATCTTGTAGAGGGGGAAAAGTGCCCTATCGTGTATGATTCTTGGCTAGATCAGCAAAATTAATCCAAGGTAAACCATGGTGGTATGTTGTTCTCTACACTAATTGTAGAATAAGGGGGTAAGGGTTCACCAGGAAAAAATTTAAGGACTCATTCCAAGTCCAGGAGTTTTCAAGAATGTTTGATGTGTTCGATTGAAGACAATCACCTATGTTTGGCCTTTTTAGATTTATGCTATGAAAGATAAAGGACAATGCAAAAATATAGAATGCAAGAAGACAAGAGCTAACCCTAGAATGATTCTTTGTTTGAATTATTTCTAACAGTAGGATTTCAAAATAGAAAACCTTCAAGTAAGGGCTCAAGAGAAAATGCAAAAACAATATTAAACCCTAAGTGCACACTATATGTTGTTTTCCTTTCAATGCCTAGAAATTAAAAGATATTTATTTTTATATCAGATCTAGGGTTCAAACAAGAATAAAAAACATTCAAAAAACTTCCTAATTATTAATTAGAGCACTTATCTATCCATTGGTTGATCCAAGCTTTTATCCTTTGCTCAACGATATCCACTAATTCATGTTCCTATAAAGTAACTTGGTAAATACTTGAAAATGTGATTAGTATTAGGAGGGCTACTTAGGCTACTATGTAGCAATGATTGGAGGCATACCATTCAATCCCCTTAGGTCATTTTAGCTGACCTTTGAAAATAGAAGCAAAATTTGACCTTTGGAAGATGAACAAGCATAACACAATGCAAAAAATAGTAAAATATCTCATAGAGTGCAATAACATGCCCTATATGCAATATAAAATGTTGATCTAGGGTTTAGGGTAGCAATTTACCCCCAAATAAGGTCTTTGTGAAATCATGCCCTACAGGAAGCGACTACGATTTTGCAAACCGATGAAATTGCGCCCCATAGATATCAGGTGCAATTTCGTAGAAGCGAGGCAAAAAATACTAGAAAGGTGCAAAAATACATAATAAGGAAAATTAAAATTTAAAACACAACAAAAATACCTAGTAGATAGTGCAAAAGCAGGAAAAAGGGTTGAGACCTCCAAAATAGTTGATCTCTCCTTTGGGCTTCAACACTTGTCCACCAGGATCTATGACAAATAAATCAATGTAGAAAAAAAATAGAGCTTCAACAGACTATATTCAACACTTGCAAGTTAGCTTGCTTGTAGAAGAAAACAAATCACTTGGAGAGCTTTTGCGCAATTAGACCACTTGTAATTGTAAAAATTACTTCGTGAGAATAATCACTTCTGTCTATGTGTGGAAAGAAGATTTCAAACCCTCCTTTTATAGAAGATTTGAAAGCAAAATGGGCAGGAAAAACATGATGAGCCGAAACCAAAATATGCCAACTTCAAAAAATTAGGGTTTCCTTAAGAGAAAACCCTAAGGTGACCGTGATTTCGCAATACAAAATCATGCCCCTCAAAAGTGGACCATGATTTCGTAACTATTGGACCCCCATGCAGTTTTAATGCATTTTGGAGGGCCAAATGGAGTCAGAACAGGACAAATCATACACCGTTGGAAATATCTTTCTAAGAGGTATAATATTTGAGGGAAAATAAGGTGTGGCAAGGGAAAATTTGGGTCAAATATGACCCTTATTTTCCAAGGAGAAAATAGGAGATCTAGGGAAAATTACTCAACTTAGTGACTCAATTTTTTGTGTCTACATTTCCCCCTCTTTGATGTATTTAAGGTTAGGTAAATGCATAAAAGAAAGATGCAAACTCCTATGGGCAAGAAGACAACAAACACAAAAAGGGGTGGTCAGGTCTGGACAAAGGGATGGTGCAAAAGAGGTATCACGACAAATAATTTGGAATTTTGCACATAAGGTGAGATATTACTACCATTAATGCCTCTAAGGCTAGGATGCCCTCTTGAGTTTTGAAAGGAATAACAATACCTTAAAAAAATCAAAAAGATAAATAAAAACAAAATAGAAGAATATAGAAAACAGAGAAAGAAAACAAACAACATGGTAAAGATCATTGGGTACAATATGAATCTAATGCAACTAGCATGAAATGCACAAATGAATAGAAGAAAGAGGAATAAATAAGGGGGGAGAAAAGAAGAAGAAGAACAAGAAGAACAACAAGGCGAAGAAGAATAGGAAGAAGAAGAATAACATCTCCAAAGAAGGTCAGCGAGATATAAAGCGAGAGAAGTTGATCAAGAACCTTGTATGAAGGGTGTTATGCCCAAAAGGATGGTCTAAGTGTGAAGTGATTACCCACTATGGGTGTAGTACTCACCAAGATAGAAATATGGGTCTAATATGGAGCGTAAACTGCTATGGGTGATTGCTCGCTAAGATGAATACATGATGGAGCATAACCCGCTATGGATGATTATTCGCTAGTGACTATTATGGGGTGATTGCTCACTAGGATGTATGCCATGACCTATTGAAATGGTCATAGAGCTTATCCTATTATGGGATGTAGTGCCCACTGAGTTAAGAGAAGTGTAACTTGATAGGGGTGATATGTCATTGCTGATGTGTCTGATATATTAGAAAGTACTATTCAATAGGGGTATGTAAGAATGTATATATACCAATAAATCTAAGCATAACATAATGCAAGTGTGTGTATGTGCTAAAAGAAGAGAAAAATATATGAGGAGCAATGAACTGTGCATGTGTGTCCCCATCTTGAAGTTTCAGCTATTGAAAAGTCAAGAGGGAGGAAATGTGTAAACAAAGAAGAGAGGGGAATGTATATCCCTATTTGAAAAAATAAAATTAGAGAAGAAAGAAGAATCATGTAAAGGACAAGGATATACCAAAAGAGGATTGTATTCCTTGACTTTGGAGAGAAATGATGGTCATTGTAAAACTTTTAAATTCAAGGAATACAAGAAGAAGATAGAAGAGAAGAAAAAAGCAAAGGAAGAAAAGTAGAGAATAAGGGATAAAAATGTAGGAGCCCTAGGTTGGGGCTTCGCTAGACATCAGATCCCTAGTGAGAGTGCAATGCATGTGATCTGAGACCTATCTAGGTGTCATCACTTTTCATTGTTGCAAATTCTCAAAAAGCTATATGAGAAAGCAATCATGAACAAGAAGTCATGCAATTATGACAAGTAGAAGTGCATGAAAACAGAATGATAGGAAACCATGCAAAGTATGACAGACAGTTCTTTAGTTGAGGTGGATTTGGAAGTTCTTTACTAACAACTAGACAATCACAGGTTTTACTTTTCCACAATAATCTAGCCAAAGTACCTCCATTTCGTCTACCTATACCATCACCTATTCCAACCCGCTCTATGAAGCACAAGTTAACGTTGCTTTGTAGATCCCATAAACCAACCCATTAACATCATATGGGTCTACCATCCTTCATTCAATGGTGATCCATTTCACAACTTACCCCCCACCAACTTCAACCAATATTGATAACACACACCATGTCAATCTTCACTTCCAATACAACCACATAGTCAACATCTAGAATTTCCATACAACAAGCATGACATCTTATAATCGAAGCTATAAGTGTTAGAAAGAAATATCCTAGAAAGTACTATGCCATCAAGCCCCTTAATGATCTAGATGAATTTTTTTTGTATCATATCTAGGGTGTGTGAGACACAGATGATGGCTGGTACGATAACATGACACAAAGTGGTAGTGCTTCTAGTATTCTTACATAAGATGATAGTTTGACATCTACCAAGATGTTCCAGAGGAGCCCCTCATATATCATCGACAAGGGGATGAGACACAATTGGTGTGGCCTCGAGTGGAGCCACTAGAGGATGAAGAGGATCTTGCGATAACCAAGATATGATTAGCAGATCCAGGTACCAGTGCAGAGTATGATACTTGGTGGTTTACTTGTTGTGACTGGTTAGATTTATGTAAAAACCCTCCTTGGTAGGACTTATTCTTGACATTGATTTATGTATTGATGTGTGGATATCTAATGCATAGTCTCATTTTATGATGTCAATAAGAGTGGGTAGTTACACTTTATGCTTTGATTTCTATTCTTTGAATATGATACTATTGATGTATTTGTGGTTGTAGGACCAGGTACTCTCACTGGTGGATTGGTATGGGACAACCACTAGAGTTGAGAGAAATATGAGAAATGATGGATGACTTGTTCATCGACAACTCAAGGGTAAAAGAATACCCTTGATTTAGATGCTTTGCATACATAATTGTATTTGAATACATTGTTGGACCATGAGGTTGTTATTGGAAAAGAATTCATCCTTAGTAGGTTTGGAGATAATATTTAAGTTATCTATAAAATCCATCTACTTAAGGATCCTTTAAAACCAAAATGTACCATTGATTTTGTCTCAAGGGGGGCAACCAAAATGGACCTGAGAGGCCTTGAAACTGTCCAAGGTTTCTGAAACATGTTGAGACAACATAAATGGCTCAAAGTAGCCCAAAATGGGTTGAGCAGGCCAAGACAGCCTAGGGTGGCCTAAAATTGGACAAAGGGCCAGGAGGGCTCATAATAGGCCTAGGGTATATGAAATAGGCTTGGGGGTCAAAACAAGCCAAGAAGGTAAAAATATGCTAGTGGGGCATGAAACAACTCATAACTAGGCTTTGGGGCCTAAATGAGTCAGCAAGGTAAAATGGGCCAAGGGGCCAAAAACTAGTCGAAGGCATTGACAAGGTTTGAAAAGGATTAGGAAGGCTAAAATGAGCTCTAGGGGAATGAAATTGGTTAGGGGACACAAAACTAGTTTAGAAGGTTAAAATATTCTGAGGTGGCCTAAAATTGGACAAAGGCACATGAATCTGGTCATAGGACTTGGGAAAGGTCATGGAGGCCAATATGGGTCATTCACTAGGGTAGCCAAAAATTTAGTGATGTTGCTGGCTATGTATAGGTTTCTATTAAAGATTTTGAGCTAGGTTTGCATATCAAGCAACATTGTTTGCTATATAGAGATTTCTATCAAATATTTTGAGTTGGTTTTGTAGATTAAGTGATGCTGTTTATTGTCTAGAGGTTTCTATCAGATATTTTGAGCTTGGTTTGCAGATTGAGTGAAGTTGCTTGTTGTGTATGTGGGATCCATTAGTGGATAGCCTTTAGAAACATTTTGCAAGTTGAAATGGACATATAAGGACTGCATAGTAGCATTTAGATATAGAAACATATGATGGTTAACATATGGTTATGTGTAGTTGAATTTAGTAATAAATAGAGTAGGCAAGAAAATGCAATATGATCTAAGCTAAATGCAAAGATGCAATATAGATGATGGATTAAGCATAATATATTTTTAAATGCATTATATTCATAGGTTATTTAAGTTATTTACCATCCATAGAAGCCAAATGATAGGCAATCAAGCCAAAATTGGTCATTATGACAAAGGGCCCTAGCCAATTGGGCTAAAACTTACCTCGAATATCAACATGAGCATTGGTGTTCTGATTTTCCTTGAGGACAATGTCCCTAAACTCAAAATAATTATTGTGAACTTTCTTAGAATAAGATCACCAGAGCCTATCCTGATAGGATTGGAAATTCTCTAAGGCATGAATGCGCTTTTAATCCAACAAATCTAATTGGTGCAAACGATCTGTATGATACTCATTGTTGACTGAGGCATCTTGCAACAAGATGCACAATGAGGGAACCTCGAGCTCAAAAGGAAACAACACCTCAGACCCATATACGAAGACATATGGTGAGACACCTGTGGAGGTATCCACACTAGTACGATAGACCCACAAGGTAGGATAAAGTTAGATATGCTAGTCACGATCGGTCTTACTAACAAAAATTTTCAAGATCCTAAGCAAGTACTTGTTTGATTCTTCAGCTTGTCCATTACCCTAGGGGTAGTAAGGAGTTGATTGTCTGTGTTGAATATTGTACTTAGCACAAATATTACAAACATCCTTATTATTGAAAATAGTTTCATTGTCAGAAATGATCACTAAAGGAATCCCAAACCTATAAAGAATTTGGTTGAAGATGAACTTAAAAACCTGAGTTCTAATAATTATAGCTAGGGGTATGGCTTCGATCCATTTAGTGAAGTACTCAGTTGTTGTAATGATAAAAGTGTGACATACGATGAAACTGGGTTAAACTTCCCTATAATATCCAATCCTCACATGGAAAATGGCCAAGGGGAAGAGATAACCCGAAGGTCTTAAGAAGGAGCATGAAAAATATGGTTATGGTGTTGACACTTATCACAACATCAAACATAATCACATGCATATTTATCCATGGAAGGCCAATAGTACCCCATTTGAAGGAGCTTTTTGGCAATAGCATTGTCGCTAAAATGACCTCCACATGAACCTTCGTGAGCATCACTAAGAGCAAGTTGGGCTTCATCGAGGTTAAGACATCGTAAGAGGATGCCTTTAAAAAGAATGTCGATACAAAGTATTTCTAATTATGATGAATCAAGATGTTCATTTGTGCAAAATTTTATGTTGATTGCGATCTAAACCATCAAGTATCGAACCATCCTTAAGAAAATTAAATATGTTGGTATACTATGGCTTATATGGGGAATCTTCAATGGTCAAAAAATTTAACATAAAAAGATAAGAACCAAATGATGTAGGCTCCTAGAGTTGTCTAATTATAATCTATGATTGATAATATTCCAATTCTAAAGGGAATAAGGATGCAACAATGGCCATGGCGTCCATATGGCAGTTTGAGGATCTAGGGAAATACTTTATGATTACTCGATCGAATGAGGAATTGGTAAAAATATCCTTGTAGGGCTTAAGTTTATCGTCCCAAGTCTGATAAACATCATTAATATGATTGAACACAAGTTGAGAGTCACAAAATACTAAGAGGACTCTAACCTGCAAAGCTAAGGCTGCTCTAAGGCCAAGGATCAAAGTTTCATACTCTACATTATTGTTTGTGCAAGAGAAACAAAGTTTGAAGGACAAGGGGATGAGTTGTTTTTGTAGGATGACTAGAATGAATCTAGCATGAGCACCCTTCATTCATCGGATTCCATAAAAAACCAAAGTCCAAGACTCAGGCTCTTCAATTTCAATATTGAAGCACTCATCGAGAAACTCAATAACTAGAGGATGGGTTGCTTATAGGGGAACAAAGGCTAAATTATTAGTGATCACCTAACCCTTAATAGCCTTATAAATTATGGAAGTCAAATCAAAATCATTGAGGACCAAAACCCACTTAGCAGCTTGATCTAAAAGGTGGGGCTTAGACATCAAATAGTGAAACGGATAAAACTTTACGACTACAAATTTCTTATGGTTGAGCATGTAGTGCCTTAACTTGTGGTAAGTGAAAACTTTGACAAGAAAAAGCTTCTCCAAGGGAGTGTACCTGATTTCATAGCTAACCAAGGTTCTATTGATATAGTAGATAGCTTGCTCTTTTTCTTTATCATCATGTTGAGCTAGCATGGTTTCCAAAGCATGGGCAGTAGCTACTATGTAAATCATAAAATACCTACCAGGTATAAAGAAAATTAAGATGGGTGGGGAAGTGAGATATTGCTTGAGATTATCAAAAGCTTTCCAAAAATCATAATCCATTGGAAGACCACATATTTCTTAAGAAGCTTAAGAAAGGGCTAAAAATTATCGGCTAATTGGGCAATGAACCGATGAATATCCTAAAGCTTGCCTTGCAGGCTACACAACTCAGTCAGGTTGTAGGGAGGAGGCATGTCAGTAATAGTTGCTATCTTAGCAGGATCCACTTCAATGCCTCACCTAGAAACTATAATATCTAACAACTTGTCAGATGTGACTCCAAACACACACTTAGCGGGTTTAAGATGAACCTTAAACTATCAAAGCCTTTCAAATATTCATCTCAAATCACATACATGATCCTTTCATTCTATGGAGCGAGCTAGAAGGTCGTCCATATAGTCTTGGAGAATATCATGCATCATGTCATGGAAAATATAAGTTATGGCCCGCTAATAGGTAGATCCTACATTTTTTAAGCCAAAAAACATAAATTTCTAGTAGAAGGTACCCCATGGAGTGGTGAATGCTATCTTGGCCTAATCCTTAGGGGCAATCAAGATCTGATTGTATCTTGAGAAACCATCCATGAGCGAAAGCATTCCATATTTGACAATGAAATATATGGTCTGATCTATGTTTTTAAGGTAAAATCATCCTTGGGACATGCTAAGTTAATGTCCCTAAATTCAGTACATATTCTGATTATTCCTTCATTCTTAGCTATAGGAACGATATTGGAGATCCAATCAGAATAGTCAATGGTTTTTATAAAATTGACATCAAGAAGTTTTTGGAGCTCCTCCTTGACTGAATGGGTGACCTTAGAATGCATCTTCCTAAGTTTCTGCTTAACAGGCTTGTCACTAGGCTTAGTTACCAAATGATGCTTCACAAGGGAGGGATCAAGCCCTGGCATGTTAGCATATGACCAAGCAAAAAATCTTGATATTATTTTAATAAATTGGTCAATTGCTCCTACTCATATATGGACAAGACTTTACCTATCTTAAGGATATTAGGGGCTTTATCAAAACCTATATTCATATCTATGGTCTCCTCGATGAGAATGGATAACTCATCCTCAAGAGGAGTTGAGGTAGGAATAATTCCTATTTTCTCAAGATCCTCGAGAGACATAGAATTAAATTCCACTTGAGAACTAGAAGACTCAACCTACATAGTGCAAGGGATAGACCCATCAGAACAGATATCATTCTGAGGTAGATCCTCATCTGTGGTATACTACTCTAGGGTTGAGACCAACAAAGAAGGAGAGGGCGATCCCTTATCCTTAACACTCCACTATAAAACTTTATGAGATTCATATAGAAGAGGCTCCTAATGAGATGAACTATCTTGATTATGTGATGAGATATTGATTGGTGATTGCTCATTAAAATTTTTAAATTACTTACTTATGTTAGACGAGGAATATGATGAATACAACTGAGCTAGATCATCTGGTGAGCAAAATTCAAATGGGTGAGGATCACCAAAAATAGAAATAAGTTAGTTTCTAAATTCAAATTTTAAATATTCATGAAAGGTATAAGGGATAAACTTCATTGCATGGATCCAAGGACGTCCGATAAGTAGATTAAAAGATGCAGGGCAAGATACCACATAGAAAAATGTATCCAAAATCTTGGGTCCAACCTTAAGAGGAAGGGATATGGTGCTGCAAGCTTCTTGGACCTCGTTGAAATTTTTAATGATATCACCGGATTTAGCTAAATATTCCTCTTTTAATCCAAAATTTCAAAAAAAGTGATATGTGCATAAATTAAGGGAAGACCATTATCAATCATAACCCTCTTGATAAAAGTATTCCCAATAAATGTGATGATGTAAAGAGAACAATCTTCTTGTAAATATAAGGAAGAAATATGATCATCCGATAATGTGAGATGATGTATCCAAATAGAACTTACAATATTGGCTATATCACTAGGGAAAATATCTGGCTGAACAAATTGTTGTCTTAAAAAATTTAGCAAGGCTTCTCCATAAGTAGGAGAATTTTGCAAAATTTCTAAGAGATATATTTGTTGAAAAACTCATCTCCTGTTGAGACCACTAGATCTGACGACTCTACACCTACTGCTCTGAAGTAGCTATTATCATACCAACCATATTATTATAAGGAGGTGGCACATTCTTATAAGATACTTGATTAGCTGCTTGCTGATTTTTCTTAGGTATATTATGATTAATCGTGGACCCTTGTTGACCATTTAAAAGTTGAGAACTTTCTACATCAAGATGCCTTGCATCAATCAAATATTAAACCACATGTTTCAATTTCTTACAAAAATTCATCCAATGTCCTTCTACTCTATGGTATGCACAATGTCTCCCTTATACCAATTAGCTGTAGTATCTGGTTGCATTTTGGGAGGCAACTCAATCATATTAGCTTCCAAAAGTTGTAGAACTACTTCTATGGGTATGCCAAGTCTTGTGAAATTCCTCTGTGGATATTTTTGAAGTATTATATTTTGTAGACTGTTAGCAATGCTATTAACAGGTCTACTATCTGTTACACCATCACCTACCACATGCTTATTCTTATATTGTAACTTAGTAGGATTTTCTTCTTTATTTTGAGTTGTCATCTTCTAATGAGAGCTTGTTCCACTTTCCTTGCTAACTCAACTGCTTGTTCAAAGGACGTGATAGTAGTTGTTTCTAATGCATAAGATAATGTTCTTACAAATTTCCAATAAATATCTCAAGCATATATCTAAGAGGTAAAGTATATCTCAAATGTCCCACTAGATTTCTCCAACGAGATAGAAATACTAAAAAAATCTCTTCTTTACCTTGTTTCAAATTATAAACATCTTTCATAGTAATATCCTTCTCAATATAAGTGCTAAACTATTGAACAAATAATTTTGATGCTTCTTAAAAATTCTTCAAGGAATAATTATGCAATCGATAATACCATTATAATGCCATACCACCAAAAATTTTAGGGAATATTTTTAGTAACAACATGTCATCATATATGATATCATGGCATGTTGTTCTAAATCTTCTCAAATGTACTATTGAATCTTTTGTTCCCTTATATATGGGTAAAACTGGCATAGGAAAGTGCTTAGGATAAGGCCTAGCAGCAACCATAGGGTCTAGGGGTTGATTTCACATATCTTTATAACTGTAAATGAAACCGAAAGGTTGAATCATACCCACTTTTGAAATTAATTGTTTTACCATATTTGTCAATATCTGTACCTCTGGATCATTTCCATGCACTATCCCCAAATTCTCTACAAGAGGTTGTTGAAGGGATACTTGACCCAAGTTGGAAGTATTGATATTATTGTGATATGTGGTATTTCTGGAGAGGATAGTTAATAATTGGTGGAACATAAGAAAAATTGGTGAGATAAGTGTATTGAGGAGAAAATTGGATAAAATTTTGAGTGACACTACTAGTTGGAGGAACTTGTAGATTTCCTCCAATGTTGGTGGTTACAGTAGTGGCATAAGTTGGATGATGGACAAGACATGATTTAAATATTTAATCAAGGAGTTATTATGAACATATTGATGAGATGCTCTTACATCCTCGAGTAGGGATTCTTCCTCCATAACTTCATCCAAGGCATGCTTATGATGCTTGTAAAAGCTCCACATATTTAAAGGTAAGGTTCCCATTGGGTCCCCTAATAGGATCAATAATATTATCAATATCATAATTTTTCTCTTCCTCAAGATTATGATTTTCTCTATCTATCTGATCATTCTCTTGGAAAATCTCATCAAACCTCAAAAGCCTTTGTTCATTACTAAGGTTGGAAGCCATTAGGAAAGGAAAGAAGGGCAAACTGGAAAGACTAGTGAAAACAAGCAAAAAAGTTTAAGATAGTTGTTAAATGCTATCTGATCTAAACACACAAAATTAACTATCTTGTTAAAAGTTAAAAAAAAAAGGAAGTGTTCACGTCGAGTTCACAAAATATGTAGAGGGTGAAATTGGCCTTATCGCATACGATTCTTGTCTAGATCGGTAAAATAACGCTAAGGTGAACCACAGAGGTATGTTTTTATTTACGCTCGATGTAAAATAAGGGAGGAAGGGTTCACTAGGAATGAATTTAAAGACTCATTCCAAGTCTAGGATTTTTCAAGAATGTTTGATGTGATTGATTCAAGACAATCACCTATGTTTGGCCTTTCTAGATCTATGATATGAAAGATAAAGGACAATGTAGAAATACATAATGCAAGAAGACAAGAGCTAAACCTAGAGTGATTCTTTGTTTGAATGATTTCTAACCCTAGGGTTTCAAAATAGAAAACCTTCAAGCAAGGGCTCAAGAAAGGATGCATAAACAATATTAAACCCTAAGTGCACAATATGTGTTGTTTTCATTTCAATGCCTTGAAATAAAAATATATTTATTTTTATATAAAATCTAGGGTTCAAACATGAATAACAAACATTCAAAAAATAACCTAAAGATTAATTAGGTAACTTATCTTGTTCAATGGTTGATCCAAGATTTTATCCTTTACTTAGTGATATCCACTAATTCTTGTTCATACAAAATAACTTGGTAAATACTTGAAAAATGTGATTAGCGTTAGGGGGTCTACTTAGGCCACTGTGTAGCAATTCTTGGAGGCACAAAATTCAATCCCCCTAGGTAATTTTAGCAGACCTTTGATAACAAAAGAAAAAGTTGACCTTTGGAATATGAACAAGCATAACATAATGCAACAAAGTAGAACAATAAAATATCTCACAAAGTGCAACAACATGCCCTATATGTAGTCTAAAATGTAGATCTAGGGTTTGGGGGTAACAATTTTCCCCCAAATAGGGTCTGTGCAAAATCATGCCAAGTGACCGTGATTTTGTAGATCAACGAAATCGTGCCCTGTAGAGACTAGGTGTGATTTCATAGAACCAAGGTAAAAAATGCGAAAAAGGTGCAAAAATACGTAATAAAGAAAATTAAATTCTAAAAAATAGTGAAAACACTTGGTAGATAGCGTAAAAGTAGGCATAAGGGTTGAAACCTCCGAAATAGTTGATCTCTCATTAGGGCTTCAATACTTGTCCACCAAGATCCATGACAAATAAATCAATGCAGTAGAAAAATAGAGCTTCAACATATTATATTCAACACTTGTGAGTTAGCTTGCTTGCAGAAGAAAATAAGTCACTTGGAGAGGTTTTGCGCAATTAGACCACTTGTAATTGTAAAAATTACTTCGTGAGAATAATCACTTCTGTCTATGTGTGGAAGGAATATTTCAAACCCTCATTTTATAATAGATTTGAAAGCGAAATGGGTGGGAAAAACATGACGAGACAACGCCAAAATATACCAACTTAAAAAAATTAGGGTTTCCTTAAGAGAAAATCCTAAGGTGCAAAATTGCACCTTGTAAAGACCTACTTACATTTCATAATGCGAAATCATGCCCCTCAAAAGTAGACCGGTATTTTGCAACTGTTGGACCCCCGTATAGTTTTAATGCATTTTGGAGGGTCAAACAGAGTTAGAACAAGATAAATCATATATTGTTGGAAAACTCTTTCTAATATTGATCCAATGGTATAATATTCAAGGGATAAGAAGGTATGGCAAGGGAAAATTTTGTTCAAAGATGATCGTTCTTTTTCGAGGGAAAAACAAGGGATCTAGGGAAAATTACTCACCTTAGTGAGTCAAATTTCCATGTCTACAAATCCAAACAATAACTTAGGCTTAAAAAAATAGACCATTACCAAAGATTTTACAAAAATATCTAGAGACTTAAAAACATACACACATATTAGGACCCTGTAACATACTACTATTAGAGGTCAAACAAGAATTAATTTATTAAGCAACAAAGCAAAATTGCATAGTTTACAATAAGCAAACACTCAAATTGTTGACCATCATATTGAGGAAGCTTAAGCTATTTATAGTTTTCTATAATACTAGCCCTAGATTAATAATTACATGAATAACCTATCTTAAAATTGTGGTCAATTGATATTCTTGGAGAAATTGGTTGTATCTTTCTTTACTCTGTCATGGCCAACTATTAATATTCTAGTCCATCTAGCCTAGTCCAGATGGTTGGTCCAACTTGGCAACTCTATGTCTTCAGCACACCTGGATTTTTCCCACCATGTCTTGTTGTTACACCAACTATCATAATTATGGGTACTTTTATTCATAATCACTAAGGGCATCCACCACTATTTCAAGTTCTAGAAGAGTGGCCATCACTTTCCTATAACCATACTTGCTAAGTCATCCCATTTGATTTGTTCTGGGTGGTTGATGAGTGTCCAAGTGATATTCGTTTCTAACATGTATAATCTCTATTGAATGAAATATATTAGGGAGTCACTTTATTTTTTCATTATCTACTAATAACTTTTGGCTCATTCTTCAGGCCTTGAAGACCTAGCCAGGACTTTTGAAAAGCTCTATTGACATCATCATTGAAAATTCTAGACTTTAGCCATCATTGGATGACTAAGATTTCTCTCAGGTTCAACCTTTGGAAAAGGTTGGCTCCTTGAAATGATTATAAAATAAAAATTGGGATTTAAGATAAATGTAAGAAATTTAAGGCTTATAAAGGAGTAAGGATTTAGAGAAATTTTTGAGTTATGAATGGAGTATGGCATAACAACATTGGATACTTATTGCATAAAATTCTAACTTTGATGAATCTTAACAGACTAGCCACTATCAAATGTATAACAAAGTTTTTTCAATTATAATTATATGCTTTAACCATTCCAAATATTTTATGAAAATCAATCCAACAATGATCCAAGGAGAAGAATTTGCTTTAACAAAATAAATGAATCATGAAGTGTAACAAAAATGACTTAAAATATATCATTCATTCATAAAAACCTACAATAACAAGTGCAATGGAGGTCAACCACTTTTCATTAATTGGAAACAAATATTAAACAAGTTGACCCATTACTTTGAGTTCCATATGACAATTTATAGGCTATTTTTTTAAAATCTTGTAGCATAAGCTTTACAATATTGTTACAAGTTTGTTATAGAAACAACCTAGTTGGAACGCTCTTAGGAGTGGATGTCATTTTCTATTACAAGGTCTTTGTTAACATGGCAGACCTAAGATCCTTCATCTTACTTTAGCTTTTGTATGCCTTTGGTATATTCGTTGATCTTCAACCGCCACCTCCTAGAATTGCTTGGTTTTTGCAACTGTCTATCAAAGATTTACTTTCAAGTTCTTAATGGATTCAATTGAATAGCTAGTGAGCACCAAAGTGGTTGTAGATTAGATAGATATGGACTTGGATAAAGGGGAGCATCTCCAAGAAAATATCGTATTGATATTGGGACTTGTAACAATGTTGGACCTCCTGGCTATTTCAAGAATTCTCAATACCAAATCCAAACTTTTGGGAGATTTTATTGATGTCATGGTTGGACAACTTCCAAACTTATGTCTCCTTGAGTCTTGTGCATTTTGGAATTTTGTAGTGCTTTGCTTGAAAGGATCTACTTTTATCACCTTGCACATATTCAAAATATTAAAACATGTAGGGTTTGACTTTACAACATCTTTGGATTTGTGCATAATAGGGTTGTGCTACTTAGAAAGTCTGATTTTGTTTTGTTCTAGATTTGTGCAAAGTGAAAAATGTATTATTGTAGGTTTTTGACATTAGGATTTCTTGTATTTTTTCTAATGTCATGCTTTGAAAAGGCTTGAAATTGATTAATTTTAGATTTTCACACTACTAGAACCTTTGAATGGCATTGCTTTACAAAATATTAGAGTTGAATAATCTCAGGTATGCATATTACCAGAGCTTTACAAGACTTGGTTAATTTTGCATTACTTACAACTTTGGACTTGTTGAAATGTTTATACTTGTGCATAGTCTAATTTTTATGCATTCAAGTCTTTGTACCCTTTGCATATGTTGTGTAGGTAATTTTAAGGTGATTGCCTTGGTAACATTTTTAGCAAAAATGGCAAGCTAGTCTATTTTATTAGGATTTTCTATGAGGGCATATTTTTAGCCTATATTATTAGTGCCTCCTAGGGTTTTCTATTCGTAAAAAAATACAAACATAGACAACCTTATTTATTGGGTATGGAGTCATAGGGGTGAAGAGGAGCTAGTAGATAAGATGATGAAAATGGAGGACTTAGGGAGTGACATGACTTGAGGTGAATAACTATAAGATAAGAAACCAAAGAAAGAAGACTTTAAGGAGCAAGAAAGGTAGAGGTGTTGGGAAATAGAGCATATTAGCTTTTGATTTAATAAGCAATGGGAGATAGCAATTACAAGATGCAAAATAATATAAAAGAAAGTAAATCTGCTATATGATTGAAATATACTATAAATAGAAATGACAAAAGAATACAATGTAGCTATGGAGGAAATGAACACTCCATTAATAAAGATACTAAACTACATTACACCCATCACCAATGGATGGTGATCTACATAAAAATTAACTATGCTCTAAGCTAAACTATCTGACTATGTCCCCTGAATCTATATCTGTATTACAATGAGGCCTTTCTTATATAGAAAAATAGGTTCCTTGGCCAACACTCTACCTAGTTGTGCAAGGGAAAACTTGCACATATACAACTTGCACATTGACACTTGTGCATTTATTACATTGCATAAAGTAACTAGATAACTTCCTCTTAAAGTAATCTAATATTCTAAGTATGTACCTTGGAAGATACATTTACATGACCCAAATGATGTAATATACTCTATTTCTAACACCCCCTATATTACATTATTTGGGTATTGAAGACTTTAGTCTTCAATATGGATCTTCTTCTTCTTCATCCTAAACTTTGTACTCTTCTTTTGCATTCTTTGTATTCAAGTTTAGTAGGTAATCTATGTCTTCATATGATGCAGAGTAAGTTGTAGCTGAAGCTAAATATTCTTCTTTCATTGGATGATCTTTGGCTTGTTTAGATTCATCTTCCTTATCTTCTATCCATCCACATTTATAGTTCTCTTTGCAAGTATCTTCATTTGGTTCTAATTGTTGATGAATGAGTAGGGTATAGTTCAATTTTCCTCTCATCCTTTTATTTTTGATCCTTTTATGCTTGCATTTTTGGTGTATTGGTTCTTTTTCTGCTACTTCAGTCTTCATATCATGGTCTCTTTAAGTATGTATCTTCTTCCATTTTCTTCTTCTCTTCCTATGATTTTGCTTTGGTGTTGGTGAAATATCTTCTTGATGACAAGTTAGTCTATCATCATAATAGTATTGTTCTTTATTTCTAGTTTGTTTCTTATGTTGAGTATGTACAAACACAATTAATGATAGATAAATCATCAGATATTCTTTTGGTGAAAATATAACCGATCTTTGTGAGTTTCATCATGCTATGAAGATAATTTCATGAAGATAGTTAATCAATGTTGTAAAGCTACCTTCTTTGGATTATTTAAGAAATAAGGAGAATTTATCTTTGTCATTAGAGGGTAGATACTCGTATCCTTATAGAGTATCTATTAAGTTTTGAGAGTAGAATTCTACTTCATGGAATAGTTATTCACTATTGAAAGATTTTCTCAAAATTTCATCAATGATAGATCTTTGAAATAGTGATTCTTGCTATTTCTTGAATTGAAATTTGATAGAATCTTGGCATTCTATCTTATAGCTCCCTATATATGATACCTTATTGAAGTATATAAGCTTGATTTGATAAAACCTTTATTAATCCTTAGGTTCATAGACTTCCTTATGTCTCCCTAGTAATGATAGTATGAACACCTACTTTTAGGTTTTGAAGAAAGCTTATATCTTCCCAACTTGATAATATTTTATAGATATTATTATTATAAAGTTTTTTAGAATGCCTTATGACTCCCTAATGATTTTGGAGTATGATATAGTGCTTTTGTAAAGTATAGTTCAATTTTGGTTGATTTTGTATAGTTTTTGTAAAGATCAAAAATCAACTTTTCAAACACCTTATTAATCCTATTGAACTAAGCACTTTTTAATTTTGAAGAGGTTTATAGCCTATGCTAGAATACCTTGTAAAATTTCTTCCCAATACCTTCAGATCATATTCACTTCTAATATAATTATAAATTTAATATTTCTATCAACTCAAAAAGGCATCAAGTAGGCGAAGCTAATATGCCATCAGTTGTAGTAATACGATATTGGTCTGTGTATGTTTAATAGTTCAACGGATCACTTCGTCGTCTAACTATGTTGGTTTGACATTTAGAAACATGTAGTATCATTTATTTAAATCACGGGAATTATTTGGATTATAGTCTAATGATCTTCGGAGGCAGTGGAGGTATTTATGCATTATCGTAGGCTACAAAGACACTCCACTTATATATAAGCTTATCTAGACATAAGCAAGACCTATATTTAGGAATCATTAACCAAAGAATCGATGACATCTAGGTTTTGAAGTAAAAAAGCTAATCCGGTTAAGTAATGTAGATAGATGTACACACAAGGATTCTTAGGCCATTAGCAATTTCATTGCATAAAATACAGTAATGTAGTGGCCATAACAAGAACGATCAACTTCTTCTTGTGATAAAGTAAAACAAATGCACCAGGTGTCATTGTAATAGGCATTGAGAAATTATCCATAGTTTAGTCTAAGTGCTTGATCACTTTTGATAGGGGAGGATTAAAACTAGTGAGGTTCACCTATGAACCAAAGGAATTAGAGAAGTGGCACCCAGGTGTTGTACGTGAGTTGGAGAGGAGAGGGAAATCCTCCAAGGGAGGTCCCAGGTTCAAATATCCACCCTACCAAAAAGCTGAATTGGGTATCCAAAATCCAATTGATAATGTTGGTGCGGGCAGGGTCGGGTGCGACTCTCGGGTGACTTTGACGGTGTAGAACCCCCTGTTCATGGTCTCTTAGACCAAGGCAGCTCCGCAAGGGGTTTTTCGCTCAAAAAAAAATGAATTAGAGAAGTTGGCCTACAATAATATGTACATGTTCTTTTGTAATAGGTAGACGAACTCAAAGCCTTCGGGTGGAGTTTGCATGAATTAGAAATTAGATCAAGCAAAATCAGATGAAAACCCTACAAAGCTACATATAAGGGTCTTGTGCCATTATTGCTCACTAACAACCAAGGGAAGTAATGAGATCGATTATGACCGCATAAGCATAAGTTTTATTACGTATCTACCATGAATACTAAAAACAATTAACCAGTAATCATTCAAACAAAGGGTTTATTTCTCAGGTGTGGTGAATGTCCATGGGATATAGAAAAAAAGAGGTGCAGACAACACTTTTAGTCCATATTTGGATTAGCATCTATAGTATTATAGGTAGATACCCTGGATGTCATCTAATAATAATTTTTTAAATGGATGTCATATAGGAAAAAATAGAGAGCGGGTCTACATAAGCAAGAGGTAGACACAAGATTTTACAATAATATATGACATAGTTAACCCATTGCAATTCTATCCATTGACTAAAGGCTTCGGATGAATATAGAGGTTATTTCAAATTAAACCTTGCACATATATGATTATAGGAAAGATAGATTTGAATAACAAAAAGCAAGAAGGAATTAATCTAGCCATATGAAATTCAGTCACAAAGATTTTTGAAGCAAAGTGTAAGTAGAAAAGTCCTAACCTGGAGTTTTACAGCAGTTGAATGCTTCCCTTATGTTTCCTTAAACTCTCATTATTTTCTAGCCTTCTCCTTACATCATAACATAGCATTCCTCTTTCTCAATCTTAATGGTCATTTATAGTTTTTTTGACAAGGATGTCTCTAAATATATATATATTTTTTCTTTATTTCTTTCAAAAAAGATGCTTCTATATGTATATTTTATTTATTTTTTCGTCTTCTTTTTCTCACCCCAAGTTAAAGCTTCCTTTAACATATATTATTTTAATGGAAATGAAATCCATAGAGATAAGAGCATAATCTTATCCACCATTTCAACCTTCCCAAAGTAGCCATGCATGTGTAGGAAAAATTGATTATTTAAATCTACAAGGTAGTTTTTTTTCTTTATTTTCATGTTTTAATCCAATTTAAAATTGAAAAAAGCTCATAAAAACAAACTACCTAATTTCCTTCTAAAATAGGATCAACTAGATCAAATACGCATTTCTCAAATTAAGATTTCACTAAATCATGATAAATTGCATGATATTATTTTCACTACTATTTTTTTTAAGAGTAATTTATAAAATGCAAGATATTATTTAATGTGCATTTTCCAAGTAAAATTCAATCAAACTAATCTCATGCATATTAATCATGAAATCAAATATAAATCACATACAAATGGCATACAAGCACTCGATGTATGTGCCCAGTATCCCCCATCACCATTTTTCCTTTGATTGGGCAGGAATTTTAGAGTAATACTCAAGTAACACTGCCATTAGGAAGGTAACTAGTTATTATAGGAATATGAGCTTTACCTGTTGAGTTATCATAGTCATAATTTTCCTTCTCATCTCTTGGTGGTCAGTCTTCCACCTACGAGAATAAATGTTCCTAAAATCAAGCAACGCAACATCATTTGATTCTGACAAATACATTGCAAATATATTAGACATTAAAACCAGCTACCATTACACAAATAGCAACTTAAAAATAGTCCTCAAAGGTGGTATGTGACATTTAACTTCTTTTCAACCACAATTAACTCTAATCCTTTGTATAGATTCATCCAAAAATTCCACCCATATCTCTTCAAAATTTAGAAGAGCCTTATGTGCTTTCAACCAATCCACTCCTAAAATGATATCAAACACATGCAAAGGTACCACATATAGATACCAATTTATTTTTCCTTGTGGCAAGGAGATGTGGGGGTCAAATAGGCATTGGTTAACATGGTAGGTTTACCTTGAGCCATACTCTACCTTCCAAATTTTAGCCAAAAATCTTGGTCTAACAAGTAAATCCCTCTCTATTCTAGATGAGATAAAGTTATCAGTTGACCCACTATCAACCAAAATTTGCACATTTCTATCAAAGATGCTGCCATTTAGTAAGAAAGGAGTAATTTGACCATTGATTTCAGAACTACATGTGGCGGCATAGATCTTGTGGCTAGCCTCTTCTGGAACCTTTGGTGGTAGATCAACTCTATGGAAACACTTATTAGTGTAATGGGATCCTTTACACACATAGCATCTGTTTTATAGAGCTTTATTTCCTCTATTAAAATTATTATTTCTATTTACAGAAGTACTTTCCCTAGCCCTTTATTGACCTGCTAATTTTTGGTCTTGTCTTCTTAGGAACTCCTTTGCATCTTTCTTGTATTTACCACCTTGATAGTTAGATTTATTTTTGCCACTTTCTCTATTCTCATCTCCTCATTTGGATTTCTTGTTTTGTTCCTTCTCCCATTTCATAAAGTCAATGCTTTTTTGCTTTTAGAGTTCATATTTTTTCATTTCAGATAGATTTTGATAATTAAACCATTTTTTCCTCATTTCCTAATTAGCTTCCTCTTTTATTGCTAAATCAGAAGTAGTAGACATATTGATAGGGTTGTACATATTTACTACAATCATGATTCTAGGATGTAATCCCAAAATGAATTTTTGAGTCTTCATTTCCTTGTTTTTTTTTTTTAAATAAAGGGGTAAAAATTTATTGATAAAAAGTCTGGATTACAGAGTACAATTGAGCTTCCAACCAGGACTCAAATAAACATCCAAACAAGCTAAAACCACTAGACTAGAACAACACCTGGAAAAGACAACAAGAAAAAAACATATTAAGTCTGTACATCCTTGTGGATCAACTCCCATAGGCGTTGAGAGTCCCCAGATGGGAGACTCTTCCAATTATCGATACTCCAAGAATCCAGCAGCTCATAAACCCTTTTGGCCAGGTAATCAGCAACCACATTTCATTCCCTTGGAATGTGCACAAAGGATATAAATTTGAACTCTTCACTCATTCTCAGAATCTGAATGGCTACAGAGGCCAACTACCAATTAACTTCCTCCACCCTTTTATTGTTTAAAATATTAACCACAATTTGAGAGTCAGACTCGCGAGATAATCCTATGCCGACCAAGAGAAAACCCCCTCCGCAAGGCCTCAAGAATTGCAATAGCTTCCATAAAATTTTTGGAGTGAACACCTTTATAAATGGAAAAGAAAAAACTGACACCACCAGTAGAATCTCTCCCAACACCACCAATTCCAACATGTCTAGGATTACCCCTGGACAATCCATCAGTATTAATTTTTAAAACTCCTCTAGGGGGTGGCCTCCACCTACCATCTCTCCTAACCTTCTTGCTAAGCTATATTAGGGCTATAAGAGTTCACACCATCCCCAAAGAGACCAAGGGCTTGTTGTAATTTCTTCTCCCTAGAATCCAAAAGAGGGTCCACATCACATTTGCTATGGATGGTTTCCTAAACCATATACAGGATCCTTTGCCATATATGTTGAACAACCAAATAACTGCCCTAAAATATGCGTCGATTTTGTTTGAGCCAAATTTTCCAGATGATGTAAGAAGGGCCCAAATTCCAAGCCACCCGAAGGAAGGGGGGATTGGCCAAAGATCTGCCCATACTACTCCAAAACTCCACCAGGGACATCACATGAAACCATGGTTGGTTCTAGGTGCTCCACCAACGTTGCCAAATGTCTCTGGAAAATGAGCATTGGAAAAATAAATGAGAAGGGTCATCCTCATTCTTATTGCAAAGGACACAAAAAGAGAGACCCTAAAATCCCCTCTTCCTCACATTATTCCAAGTGAGGCATTTATTACGAGCTACCAACTAGAGAAAGAAGTTATATTTTGGCCAAGAAAATTTGTTCCACACCTTTTTCCACCAAGTGAAGGAAGACTCCCATGCTTTTTCTTATCAAGAACATGATAACCATAGGCTATCGAGTAGGTTCCCTTAGGATCAGGGTTCCAATATAGAATATCTTAACCCCTTAATGAAGAACAAGGTATCCCTATAAGAATAAGAGCAAACACCTCTCTATCCTTGGCTAGTCCCCCTTGGGACCATTCTTGTGGATCTTTCCACCTGTACATCTCCATATTTACAAAATACTAGATTTTTTTAAAGTCCTCCACACGAGACCAGCCTGCTTCCAAGAAAAAAAATCTTAGGTAATGTAACCTAGGATATTGATTCAATATAGGAGGGTGGCCATCCCAAGAATACTCCCAAAAAAGAGTATTTGATCCCCGATTGCAAATCCAAAACAAACCCTGCTTGATTAAATTAGCTCCTCTTTTCAGAGTGTCCTAGATAACTAAACCTTTCCCAACCAAGCTGACTCTAGGGATTTCAGCCTCAGAAATACCTCTCAAGTATTTACAAGATAATATTTTAGCCCAAATATGATCTTGAGAGGTACACCATATCCAATAAAGTTTTGCAGCCAAAGCCTACCCAAAAAGAGTTGTTTGTCGCAACCCAAGGCCTCCGTCTTGCATAGGCCTACATATAGAATCCCACCTAACCAAAATTCATTTAGATTGACCAAGTTTTCCAAACTATAAAAACTATCTTGACAAAGCATCCATGTACTTGATGAAGTGAGAGGGAGCTATTTGTACAAAACATCTATAAATGGGTAGAGCTTGAACAATAGATTTTAAAAGCAACACTCTACTTGCAATGGATAGCCATATGAAAGTCCAGTGATTCACATTCCTTCTAAACTTATCAAGCATAGACTACCAAGAAGATCTAGGTAGAGGGTGAGATGAAATTGGAATACCAAGATAAATGAAGGGGGGAGTCCCAACCTAGAATCTTAGAATGCAAGCAATCCTAGCTTGAATAAGAGGAGGGGTATTGAAGAAGAAAATAGAAGACTTGTCCTCATTAATAAACTATCCAGAAGCACCAAGATATATGTCAAGATACTGTCTAATATTGCCAACTTCTTTGATAGTGGCAACTCCCAACAAAGCAGTATCATCAACAAATTGAAGGCAGGAAAGAGGTGGCAAACTACTATCCCACTTCCACCCCTGAATGAGACCCTGCATGACTTGAGACTTGAGCAATCTTCCCAAAAATTTCGCCATAATGATAAATAAATAAGGAGATAAAGGATATCCTTGCCTCAATCCCCTTGAGGCCTCAAACAGCTTTGATGGCTCATTATTAACAAGAACATAGAGGGATATTTTAATAGTTACTCTCATATTGAGATGCATATTTTAATAGTTGTATGAAATTTTGGTGGTATTCTCATACCGATATGCTTTCTTATCGTAAATTTGAGAATTCCCCAAACTTTTCCACATAGTACTACCTTTTAAAGAATCTATCCCTAAATTCCTTGAAAAATTCCTCCCATTTGAGGTCATCAACTTCTACTTCATACCCTTATAAGATTTCCACCAATCCAAGGCTACTTTAGTCATATTCATAACTACCAAAGAAATCTTATATTCAGAGGATAGGACCATTAAAGAGAAATAGGAATCCAATTCACTTAAACAATTCTTAGCTAATTCACCACCTCCCTTTCCATTAAACTTGGAGATCACAACCTTTTTTAGGTTCTTGTCCAACTCTTTACTTACCCTGGTCCTTCCAGCACTAGATCTCTTAGGTTCCCTAGGTACATCCCCTGCCCTATCTAACCCAGTTCCTCTTTCCCCTGTTAGGTTTTCTATTACCCATTGTTGTTGGGCAATGAATTCTTGTTGTTGGGTCATATGAGTTTTCTGTTGGGTCATCTCCTCCCTTTGCTACTCCATTTGTTTTTGCAATAATTTCACAACCTTTAGGTTTTCTCCTCTTTTTGATTCATTTGGAGGTGGTTCATTTAATCCTTTTATTATTCTATCACGTTGAGGATATTCTCTTGTTAAGTTTGTTATTGGTCCTCTTACAAGTATTTTAGTTGTTTCCTCCTCTTTACCTCCTATAGGGTTTCTCGAGGACCAACCTCATAGAATTGGTTCCATATCAATCTAAAGTGAAAGAAGTATTAAATTAGTTAGAAACAACTAGTCATTTTCACATTCAGAGTCTACAACTTAGGATCATGTATGCTTTGATACCATATATAATAACCCAAGTCTACTCACTTGGTTGCCCTACTTAAAAAAAATAAGATAAGCAATAAGGTTAATTTTTTTGTTTCCAATCTATATTTTACTAAGGTTATACCTTCAAGGTATTAAGTGAGAATTGATTTACATAATATTTCATTTTGAAAAACTTTTAATAGTACGACATATTGCACACAAATTTGGACTCAAGACTACTACAAAAAGTCATCCAAGTGGACAAGATAGGCCCCATCCTGTAATTGTGCCATTTAGTGCAGTCGACAATCTCATTTATCATCCTTTTTTTTAGGTATGAGGGTTGATCCAAGATAGGGGTTATCCTTTAGGAACCATAAAACCTAAAAGGTTGACGCTTGCTTCCCCATCCCTTAACATTTTGAACATTCAACTTTTGTTGATCATGTTCTACTAATGAATGTAAGGGTTCTAGCATAAATATGCCATGTGTCTATCTAATTATTTCTTTTTCTTGAAGTCAGATAGAGCCTTGCCAATACTCTAGCCTAGGTCTTGATCGCACATACTCGATGCAACACATGATCATTTATCCCATACCAAATGTCGAGGCTAATTTAGCTAAGTTACTCGGGCATGGGACTTATCATAGTACTAATAAGTAGCAATATAGAGATGGTGTCTCATATCACCTTCTCATTAATGGATTTGACCAAGTCACATAATCCGACCAATTCTATAAATCCAACGATAGCTCTCAATTTTATCGTGTACATACACTCTTCTCAACATATTGGGTTAATATTTTTCTTCTAAAAACATCCTTATCTATCGATGCTTTAGCTCATAGGTAAGTTAGAGTATCCTGACTTCTAGTTTAAGGTTTAGTACTTACCTATAATAAGTTCACTCAACTTAGGATCTAAAGGAAGTTAGTTGAAGGTTTAACCCTTAGTAAAGGTTCTATGACATCCCTTTTCATAGTAGAAAACATCATTGAACTATTTAATTCAAAGAAATGTTCAATATGTAAAATATGTTATTTTATTTGTTTTCTGAAAACTCAAGTTTTAAAAACACATAACCTATGAGTTCTCTTTATCTATTTTTCTTTAAAATAATCATAAAAAATACTCACAAAGAGAATCACTTAAGTGAATCAAAGGAACTTATTGTTAGCTCATAATACGTTTCTTTAAAAGAAAAGAAAACAATTATGGGTAAAACATTTTCATTGACCACTCAATAATTACTTATAATGGAAGTCCATTCATTGCTAACAGGTTAAGTTTCGAGTTACCAAATCCATGCAAAAGAACTAGCATCTTCCAAGAATGAACTATTAATAAAGATCTGAAATTCATTTTCAATCAGAAGCATATGTTCACTTTCAAACATGGCTATCTAAGTCTTCATATCTTTTACCATCCATGAAGAGTACTATGGTTTCTTAGAAAATATACATGCTCATTTCGTTCAACCAAAAAGAATAAAGGTTTAACTTAAAAACAATATACTTCTTATAAACATGCCGCCATCATTGTCTTCTGGCCATGGACTATTATTGATAGCTATGAATTAAACTTAGCATCACTAGAATAAATATTTTAAGTGCCTATACATTATTTTCCCGAAACATACTCTTACAGAATTCCAAAAATATTTTAATATCACGATTAAGAATATATCTCAAAGATAAACATATCATTTTAATTATGCAATAAAAAATTGATTAACCATGGTAAATATTGCACATAGTTTACACTATACTTGTTCCTAGTACAAATTATTTAATCATGCATACATCTGAAGAGAGAGACACACTTATCGATCTCTAGACTTTTACAATAATAAAATCACTTGATCAGGTTTTCTAGAGTTTACCAAGATAATTTTCAAAAAGAGTTATGGCTCCTAGCTACTCAACCTCTACAATACCTGATAGGTGCCTCGTTAAACTTTTCTCATAGAAATAATGCTTACAAAGTTGAACACATTCTCCAGAAGATTTGCATTACCCAATCACTATTACACAGTGATGACTCAATTAGAACTTAAAGAAGTGATTTGATATCAAATAATAAATTGGGTTTCAAGCATAGGCGACACAGGTCCCTCTTCAGCTACTGCACAACTTGCCACCTCCATAGTTACCATCTATAACCCTTCACTACCAGCTTTATGGAAGTTGGGTTTGCAAAAAATATGGGATCAGATCTCGAATCACATTTTAGATGCATGCATTCCTAAGTGTAACTATCATTTAATACAAACAACTACACCATATTTAATTATGTACCAATCAATGTGTTTGTGCCTATCAAACCAGGATGTCTACTATGTTCAGACAAAACTCATCAAAGAACACATGTATTTCCATGAAGCATTACAAGCTAGCTCAACTAGCAAATATATTTCCTGTTCGATTCTAAAAATTCAATTTTTCTTTTCCATCCAAGAACAACAAAGAGAGAAGAGTTTATATATTCTCTATTAAAAGCATAATGTGTAGACTTATCCTCTTCGTTTGCAAACAACAACCACAGATGCATTCAACACAATAAATTCTTTCAAAAGAAGAAAACTTATTAAACAAAAGCTTTTACACAAGGAATTCCACCTGGGAATGTTATTCGCTGAAGTTTTCTCCCGATGCTCATCTTACTTCCCCGCCTACAAATCTCTTCCAACAAGGCTTTCACTTTCTTCTTTTTTTATTTTTGTAACCAGTGCTCTCCCCTTTGTCTCTTCCCCACTTTTCACTTAGGGATATTTTTCTTGTTCCCCATCTTCTCGGGCATCAAGTAAGGAGGAGGTTAAAACCATTATGACACCACTTCATTTGGTTATGCACGATCTGGCCAACATCCCTCCACTCTGAAATTACCATAGTTTGTAATAAAAAAATCCTCAATCACAAATTAAATATATATTTCCATAAAGTTTTAATCTACTAGGAAGTTATGTATATAAAAACAAAAAAACCAATGTTTTAAAGGAAACATGGAAAACATATTTTTCATGATATATTCTAATGCTCATGCATTATATGGTTCCCTCTTTATGTCCCATGTATATATCTATACCTTTAATTAAAAATCATACACAAGACTAAAAGAAAATAGAAGGTGGCTCTCATCATCATTGCCACACATGACACAAACACATTCTACTTTATGTCTTTCAAAGACAATCATATCTTCTAAACGAACATGCACACTTTCATTAAATCAAAACTCTACATGAAATTCATGTGTGTGAGCATCCATGTACTCATGAGCTGAATCATTACTTGCCTTTATTACCCTTTTCCCTACTGACTGGCTTATTTTCCTTGTCATTTTGCAATTATCCTGCACTCACAAGAATCATCAGCAGTACCATGTTTCACAATAAAATGTAATTTTAATATTTCTTTATTTTCTTCATTCATCATGAGAGGAGGGTCATTACATCCTTATTCTTTGTGATCTTTTCTTCTTCTTTAACTTGGTTCTCCTTATCTATATTACTTTGTTGCACCCTTTTCCAAATTAGATTTCTCTGAATTGATGATGATTTATCTTATTGTTGATGCATCTCTTGTGAAGGAGACCTATTTTTGAATGGATTATGCCAACATTCCTTCACTATGTAGCCACTCTTACCACAAATTCTACACATATTTTATATGTGAAAAATATATATTTGTTGTTGTTATTACTTGCATGTGAGAATAATTTCTTTATTATTGATATCCTTAAGTGTGAAAGTTCTCTATTGTTGGAAGTGATGTCATATGTCTCTTTTGAATGACTACTTATCTTTTTGATTTGTAAGAAATGCTTGTTATTTTTCTTGTGTTGTATGTGAGGCCTCTACTTTTTTAAATAGGTTTACTAACTTTTTAAATTTTGGTGTTTTCTTAGTGATAATTAATATTGTTACAAATGCATTATATTTTGAAGGGAGAGATCTCAAAATAATGGGAACATGTGTTTTGTCAGATACATTTTCTCCCAATGCTTGTAGTGATGCTCGTAATTCAAAAATTATCCTCATGAAAGATTCAAGTATTTCTCCACTCTTCATATTAAAACAATGAAGTTGACTTTACATAAGTAAAACTTTATTCTAGTTCCTTTCCTCAAATATTATTTGAATTTTCCCTGTGCATATTTTGTTATGGTAGAATCTCCAATGTATTGGTGTACTTCATTGGCTACTCCAAACATGATGATCAATTATGATTTTCTATCTGCATTTTAGAATTTGATCTATTCTTTACCTTCTACATTAGGATGGATAATGGTATTATCTACAACTTTACATACTTCTTTAAAATTTATTTATGTTCTAAGTTTGGTCTTCTAGGCAACAAAATTGTCTCCCATTAATAGTTGGGAATCGAGATTAGCAACTTCAGTGCACCACTAGCCATAGCAAATATTTACAAAAGTAAAACAAATATTTCAATGGATTATCTTTGAAAAATGCTTTACAATGAGTATATATATTCTTATACTCTTAACTTGAATGATACCTCGAATTACAAGAAAAAAAATATCTCATTGGGTAAAAATAATAAGTAGAGGGAATTGTTTTCTCTAAATATCCCTCACATTTTAATATATTATGTGTTCTTTTCCTTTTAAATTGTAATTAAGTAAAGGTAAAATAATAATACATTTGCTTTAATAGTTTTTCCACTCTCAAGGTGGGATATTAGAAATGCTTTAAAAATGTTGAAAGTTGGATTTTTGCTTTGTTTTGAAAATGTCCACATGTACTTTATTCCATGCAATTTTTTTAATCCATGTGTTATTATCTGATTGGTTCTATGTTCAATAGCTTTATCCTTTGATGAAAATTTACTTCTGATGCCATGAAATTTAATCAGGCATAGTTCAATGGAAAAGGCTACGAGTCATAAATGTGTGAGAAGATGAGGTTTTCCAGAGTTGATTGAGAAGGAATGTTTTTTGCAAGACTGCCCAAATTGTCAAACCTGTTTTAGCCATATCTCACTCATCCGGACTCGGATTGAGCTTAAAATTTGAGGGTAGATGCCTGAAAAATCCTAGAACGTCTCCACTAATTTTCATATCATTTGGAGCAACACAGATCCTAGCACATCCCTATGTGTGAACGAGATATTTGGCAAGCGGTTATGTGAGGGTTTCATCTGGGTTGAGTGCAAGCAGCTCCAGAGGTTGGTTTTTAGGGCCTTCGGGCCCTAGCGGCCAATATTTTTATGGTTTATGCTCAATATTTTAGTAGGAAATATTGTAAGGGATCCAATATGGGTTAGAAATTTATATTTCAATATATCATACTGTGAACTTGAGTGACAATGACTTCCAATTTGCTGCACAAAAGAAAAGTGAAAACCATACCTTTCCACGACGTCTAGGGCAAGGATTAAAGAGATCACGAAACAAGTTTCAAGAAGTTGATAAAAAAATGGCTCATATCTCAAGTGAATCTGGTGCTAAGGTGCACCCACAAAATAATTCTACTGTGAAAACCCCTGTCAAGGGTAAGAATTTTGAAGACTCAGCCCCAAAAATAAATTTTAGGGATGCCCTCCATGGTGGACAACCTCAACCCAATGCTAATATCAATCTTAGGGCTTCCCATAAACCTCTAAGAATGCCTAAGATTGATCCCAGGAAAATGGAGTCAGGATGTCTTAAAGCGATTCGATGGAACTCCTATTGTTAAGCTTGATATGGGTAACATTCAAACTAGCATTGAAGATTTGGAAAAATAGGACTAATTTTTCGGTTCATGGGTTTTTCGTCCGAGTCTATCTCCTTTCAAATTCTAGGCTGCAAAAAGCTGGAAAACTAAAGGTGAGTTACAAATCTCTATTTATCCAAATGGTTATTTTCTTATTTTATTTGCTAATAATGAAGATAGAGAGAAAAATTTTCAAGGGGGTCCCTGGTTTTTTGGAAGGGCAGGGCTTTTCATGAAGCCTTGGCATACTAAATTTAAAGCCGAAGAAGAGATGCCTTCTATAGCTCCTATGTGGGTTAGACTCTTTGGCCTCCCTATTGAATTTTGGAATCCTACTATTTTTTCTTCAATTGGAAACTCTTTAGGAACTTTTATGATGACTGCTGATTGTACTCAAAATTTTGAACATATTATTTATGCTCGGATTTGTGTTTTAATGGATTTTGACAAACCCCTACCTAAAAATATCACATTACAATTTGGGGAAGACACTTGGGAGAAAGTAGTGGACTATGAGAACATTCCTTTTCATTGTAGAATTTGCCATGAATATGGTCATTTGGCCAGTGCTTGCCCAAATAAAATTCCTGATCAAAAGAAAGAAGATATAAACTCAACAGGTTTCCAAATACCTAAGAAGAAGAACACTAAGAAAAAACCAGTTATGAAGGATCAATCAAAGTATTATGCTAATATGTTTGAAATCCTTTCCACAAATGATGTCCCAAGTGAGGAAGAGGAAATAATGGAAACAAAAATCTTAGAAACACAATTTAAATATGAAGGGAAGAACTCAGAGACAAACCAACAAATCAAAGGTTTTCAACAGAAATAAAAGGGAGAAAATTTACACAAGAAAAACAATCTTTCAAATATCAAAACTTCAAATAATGCATGTCCCAATATAGACTCCGTTGAACCATCTAGTAAAATTTTGGTTGTGTATGAGCATTCTTCAAGGTTAGAAGCCATCTCAGATTCAATTGGAATAAGTCAAGAAATAGGGAAAAAAATTGAAGATGGATTCTAATCAAAAAACAAGTCACAAGACCAATCAATATCATATGGTAAAAGAAGGTGAAAAGCTTGTAGAGGAAGGTAAGATTAATGCCCTTCCCTAATTTTAATGAAGATCATCACTTGGAATATTAGAGGACTCAAAGGGAGTCTTTCAAAACAAAATGAAATTAGAAGAATGATTCAGATAAATCATCCACATCTTGTTTTCCTTCAAGAAATGAAGATGTCAATGGAGGATATGGACTGAATTGCGAGTA
This sequence comes from Wollemia nobilis, assembly GCA_028583015.1. Taxonomy (NCBI): domain Eukaryota; kingdom Viridiplantae; phylum Streptophyta; class Pinopsida; order Araucariales; family Araucariaceae; genus Wollemia; species Wollemia nobilis. The sequence goes on along the minus strand of JAQPPZ010016356.1, from coordinate 8,673,735 downwards.
AAATTTGGCAAAGTGGAAAAGTGGTTTCCCTCAGTTCCCAGGGGACTTCTGGTGGCATTGCTTGTCTTTGGGACCCAAAAGAGGTAGTTATTCACCATATGGTTGGTAGTTGGGGTTTGTTGGCTATAGTTATTCAAAGTAGACATTCCAACCAAATTATGCTCTGCATTACTGTTTATGCTCCGACTTCTTTGGAGGAAAAAAGAAGACAGTGGAAGGATATTACTCATATTATCTCTCATTTTCCTAAGCTTGGATCTTGATCGGAGGAGATTTCAATACCATCCTCTCTCTGGATGAGAAAATGGGGGGAAATAGAAATTTGGACAAAAGCACTGACCTCATGAGCGAATATATTGCAAACCTCCATCTTGTGGATATCCAACTAGATAATGGCCTTATGACTTGGTCTAACAGAAGGCAAGGCTTAGCTTGTATAATGGAGAGATTGGATAGGTTTTTGCTCTCTAAAAATTTCTTAATCCATGGTCACATTCCTAAAGTGAAGACTCTTAATAATGTTGGTTCGGATCATTGGCGAGTCATGGTGGAAATGTGGAAAACCAATGTGAGTTTCTCTCCTTTTCATTTTCAATTAATGTGGCTTAGAGACATTTCCTTCAGACCTCGTGTGCAACAATGGTGGAAGGAAGGTAAACCTAGGCATGGGACTAAGATGTTCTATTTTTCCAAAAGACTGCAATACATTAAATCCAAAATCAAGACTTGGAACCGAAAGGATTTTGGGGATGTTCATAAAAAAAACATGAAGTTATTGCTCATCTTGAAAATTTGAATAAGAAAATCCATTTAGATGGCCTCATAGAGAAGATAAGTGCAGATGAAATTAAACTCACAACTCAGTTAGAGGAATGGGAAAAAAGAAGAAATCTTATGGAAGCAAAAATCTAGAATTCAATGGCTCAAAGAAGGAGATCGAAACACAAATTTCTTCCACAAATATCTTCTAGCTCGAAGATCTCACAACTTTATTTCTTCCTTAAAATCAGATTTTGGAGATGTTGTTTATACTTGGGATGGCATGAACTCTATTGTTGTTGATTACTTTTCCAATATTTTTGTTGCTACTCCTCTTGACTCGACTTCACAACAAAATGTTCTTCAAGCAATCCCTTCTCTTATCACTTCTGAGGAGAAATCTATTTTGATTGCTCTTGTTACTATCAATGAGCTTCAACAAGTAGTTTTTAAAATGCAAAAAGGGAAAACCCTAGGTCCTGATGGTTTTCCCATTGAGTTCTACCAAGAGTTCTAGGATATCCTTCATGTTGATTTATTAGAGGTGGTGGAAGAAGCCAGGAAAGCCAAAGAAATTTTGAAGGTTATCAATAAAACTTATATTACTCTTGTTCCAAAAGCTCAAGAGGTTGATCATATCTCAGCTTTTAGACCTATTTCTTTATGTAATTTTCTTCTCAAAATCATTACTAAAATCATGGCAGAAAGGTTGAAGCCTCTTTTGCATAAGATTATTTCCCCTGAGAAAGGGGGTTATGTGGAAGGACATCAAATAGTAGATGAGATAGTTCTTGCTCAGGAAGCCATCCATTCCATGGATATGCAAAAATCTCCTTCCATATTCATTCGGTTAGACTTATCCAAAGCTTATGATAGAGTGGATTGGCACTTCCTTATCAAAGTTTTTTTTGAGGCAATTTGGTTTCTCTAAGGATTGGATGGATTGGATTATGGGATGTATCTCTTCAGTTTCCTACTTAGTTCTTATCAATGGTAGGCCTTCTCGATCATTCCCAGCTTCCAGAGGTATTAGGCAAGGTGACCCGCTATCCCCTTATTTATTCATCATTCTTGTTGAATGCTTGGGTAGGACTATAACCAAAAAGAGGGAAAACAAAACCCTTGAGGGAGTTACCATTGCTCATGGAGCTAGACCTATCTCTCATATTCAATTTGTGGATGACTCTACTCTTTTAGGTAAAGCTATAGTTAAGGAAGCTTCTAATATTAAGCAAATCATTAGCTATTTTTCTAAGGCTACTGGGTAGTTGATCAATGAAGACAAATCTAAAGTTATTTTCTTTCACTGCTCTAATAGACAGGAATCCATGGTCTTGGATAAATTAAGATATAAGAAGACCTCCCTTTCGATCACTTATTTAGGTATTCCCATAAATATTCAAAGGCAAAAAAATAAATATTGGAATTGGTTGTTGGACAAAGTCAAGAAGAAAATTGGAAAGTGGACCAACAGGTGGCTTTCTTATTGGGGTAGAATCACCTTGGTAAAATCAGTCCTTCAAGCTATTCCTATTTATGTTTCTTCTATTTTGAATATCCCAAAGGTTGTTCTTCGAGAATTGGATCAAATCAGTCATTGTTTCCTCTTGAGTGGTACTAAGGAGAAAAGAAAATGGGCCTTGGTGAAATGGGATACTTTATGTCTTCCTAAGAATGAAGGGGGTTAGATTAGACAGAAATTGATTAGACATTTTTCGCAGGACTGCCCAAACTACCGAACTCGTTTCGGCCATATCTCACTCATCCGGACTCGGATTGAGCTAAAATTTTGAGGGTAGATGCCTAAAAAACCCTAGAACGTCTCCACCAATTTTCATATCATTTGGAGCAACACAGATCCTAGCGCATCCCTATGTGTGAACGAGATATTTGGCAAGCGGCTATGCGAGGGTTTCATCCGGGTTGAGTGCAAGCGGCTCCAGAGGTTGGTTTTTAGGGCCTTCGGGCCCTAGCGGACAATATTTTTGTGGTTTATGCTCAATATTTTAGCAGGAAATGTTGCAGGGGATACAATATGGATTAGAAATTTGTCTTTCAACAGATCATACTCTGAACTTGAGTGACAACGACTTCCAATTTGCTGCACAAAAGAAAAGTGAAAACCATACCTTTCCACGACGTCTAGGGCAAGGATTAAAGAGATCACGAAACAAGTTTCAAGCAGTTGATCAAAAAATGGCTCATATCTCAAGTGAATCTGGTGCTAAGGTGCACCCACAAAATAATTCTACTGTGAAAACCCCTATCAAGGGTAAGAATTTCGAAGACTCAGTCCCAAAAATGAATTTTAGGGATGCCCTTCGTGGTGGACAGCCTCAGCCCAATGCTAATATCAATATTAGGGCTTCCCATAAACCTCTAAGAATGCCTAATATTGATCCCAAGAAAATAGAGTCAGGATGTCTTAAAGCAGTTGATGGAACTCCTATTGTTAAGCTTGATATGGGTAACATTCAGACTGGCATTGAAGATTTGGAAAAAAGAGGACTAATTTGTCGGTTCGTGGGTTTTCGTCCGAGTCTATCTGCTTTCAAAGTCTGGGCTGCAAAAAGCTGGAAAACTAAAGGTGAGTTACAAATCTCTATTTATCCAAATGGTTATTTTCTTGTTTTATTTGCTAATAATGAAGATAGAGAGAAAACTTTTCAAGGGGGTCCTTGGTTTTTGGAATACCTTTTTTGGAAGGGCAGGGCTTTTCATGAAGCCCCGGCATACTAAATTTAAAGTCGAAGAAGAGATGCCTTCTATAGCTCCCGTGTGGGTTAGACTCTTTGGCCTCCCTATTGAATTTTGGAATCCTACTATTTTTTCTTCAATTGGAAACTCTTTAGGAACTTTTATGATGACTACTGATTGTACTCAAAATTTTGAACATATTATTTATGCTCGGATTTGTGTTTTAATGGATTTTGACAAACCCCTACCTAAAAAGATCACATTACAATTTGGGGAAGACACTTGGGAGCAAGTAGTGGACTATGAGAACATTCCTTTTCGTTGTAGAATTTGCCATGAATATGGTCATTTGGCCAGTGCTTGCCCAAATAAAATTCTTGATCAAAAGAAAGAAGATATAAACTCAGCAGGTTTCCAAATACCTAAGAAGAAGAACACTAAAAAAAAACCAGTTATGAAGGATCAATCAAAGTCATCTGCTAATATGTTTGAAATCCTTTCCACAAATGATGTCCCAAGTGAGGAAGAGGAAATAATGGAAACTGAAATCTTAGAAACACAATTTAAATATGAAGGGAAGAACTCGGAGACAAACCAACAAATCAAAGGTTTTCAACGAGAAAAAAAGGAGAAAATTTACACAAGAAAAACAATATTTCAAATGTCAAAACTTCAAATAATGCAGGTCCCAATATAGACTCCGTTGAACCATCTAGTAAAATTTTGGCTGTGTACGAGCATTCTTCAAGGTTAGAAGCCATCTCAGATTCAATTGGAATAAGTCAAGAAACAGGGGAAAAAAAATTGAAGATGGATTCTAATAAAAAAGTAGGTCGCAAGACCAATCAATATCATATGGTAAAAGAAGGTGAAAAGCTTGTAGAGGAAGGTAAGATTAATGCCCTTCCCAAATTTTTTAGCCCCGGTATTAATGAAGATCATCACTTGGAATATTAGAGGACTCAAAGGGAGTCTTTCAAAACAAAATGAAATTAGAAGAATGATTCAGATAAATCATCCACATCTTGTTTTCCTTCAAGAAACAAAGATGTCAATGGAGGATATGGACTTAATTGCCAGTAAAATTTGGCCAGTTGGAAAAGTGGTTTCCCTCAGTTCCCAAGGGACTTCGGGTGGCATTGCTTGTCTTTGGGACCCAAAAGAGGTAGTTATTCACCATATGGTTGGCAGTTGGGGTTTGTTGGCTATAGCTATTCAAAGTAGACATTCCAACCAGATTATGCTCTGCATTACTGTTTATGCTCCGACTTCTTTGGAGGAAAAAAGAAGACAGGTGGAAGGATATTACTCATATTATCTCTCATTTTCCTAAAGCTTGGATCTTGATCGGAGGAGATTTCAATACCATCCTCTCTCTGGATGAGAAAAGGGGGGAAATAGAAATTTGGACAAAAGCACTGACCTCATGAGCGAATATATTGCAAACCTCCATCTTGTGGATATCCAACTAGATAATGGCCTTATGACTTGGTCTAACAGAAGGCAAGGCTTAGCTTGTATAATGGAGAGATTGGATAGGTTTTTGCTCTCTAAAAATTTCTTAATCCATGGTCACATTCCTAAAGTGAAGACTCTTAATAATGTTGGTTCGGATCATTGGCCAGTCATGGTGGAAATGTGGAAAACCAATGTGAGTTTCTCTCCTTTTCATTTTCAATTAATGTGGCTTAGAGACATTTCCTTCAGACCTCGTGTGCAACAATGGTGGAAGGAAGGTAAACCTAGGCATGGGACTAAGATGTTCTATTTTGCCAAAAGACTGCAATACATTAAATCCAAAATCAAGACTTGGAACTGGAAAGAGTTTGGGGATGTTCATAAAAAAAAACATGAAGTTATTGCTCATATTGAAAATTTGAATAAGAAAATCCATTTAGATGGCCTCACGGAGAAGAGAAGTGCAGATGAAATTAAACTCACAACTCAATTAGAGGAATGGGAAAAAAGAGAAGAAATCTTATGGAAGCAAAAATCTAGAATTCAATGGCTCAAAGAAGGAGATCGAAACACAAATTTCTTCCACAAATCTCTTCTAGCTCGAAGATCTCACAACTTTATTTCTTCCTTAAAATCAGATTCTGGAGATGTTGTTTATACTTGGGATGGCATGAACTCTATTGTTGTTGATTACTTTTCCAATATTTTTGTTGCTACTCCTCTTGACTCAACTTCACAACAAAATGTTCTTCAAGCAATCCCTTCTCTTATCACTTCTGAGGAGAACTCTATTTTGACTGCTCCTATTACTATCAATGAGCTTCAACAAGTAGTTTTTAAAATGCAAAAAGGGAAAACCCCAGGTCCTGATGGTTTTCCCATTGAGTTCTACCAAGAGTTATGGGATATCCTTCATGTTGATTTATTAGAGGTGGTGGAAGAAGCCAGGAAAGCCAAAGAAATTTTGAAGGTTATCAATAAAACTTATATTACTCTTGTTCCAAAAGCTCAAGAGGTTGATCATATCTCAGCTTTTAGACCTATTGCTTTATGTAATGTTCTTCTCAAAATCATTACTAAAATCATGGCAGAAAGGTTGAAGCCTCTTTTGCATAAGATTATTTCCCCAGAGCAAGGGGGTTATGTGGAAGGACATCAAATAGTAGATGAGATAGTTCTTTCTCAGGAAGCCATCCATTCCATGGATATGCAAAATTCTCCTTCCATGTTCATTCGGTTAGACTTATCCAAAGCTTATGACAGAGTGGATTGGCACTTCCTTATCAAAGTTTTGAGGCAATTTGGTTTCTCTAAGGATTGGATGGATTGGATTATGGGATGTATCTCTTCAGTTTCCTACTTAGTTCTTATCAATGGCAGGCCTTCTCAGTCTTTCCCAGCTTCCAGAGGTATTAGGCAAGGTGACCCGCTATCCCCTTATTTATTCATCATTCTTGTTGAATGCTTGGGTAGGACTATAACCAAAAAGAGGGAAAACAAAACCCTTGAGGGAGTTACCATTGCTCATGGAGCTAGACCTATCTCTCATCTTCAATTTGTGGATGACTCTACTCTTTTAGGTAAAGCTACGGTTAAGGAAGCTTCTAATATTAAGCAAATCATTAGCTATTTTTCTAAGGCTATTGGGCGGTTGATCAATGAAGACAAATCTAAAGTTATTTTCTTTCACTACTCTGCTAGACAGGAATCCATGGTCTTGGATAAATTAAGATATAAGAAGACCTCTCTTCCAATCACTTATTTAGGTATTCCCATAAATATTCAAAGGCAGAAAAATAAATATTGGAATTGGTTGTTGGACAAAGTCAAGAAGAAAATTGGAAAGTGGACCAACAAGTGGCTTTCTTCGGGGGTAGAATCACCTTGGTAAAATCAGTCCTTCAAGCTATTCCTATTTATGTTTCTTCCATTTTGAATATCCCAAAGGTTGTTCTTCGAGAATTGGATCAAATCAGTCATCGTTTCCTTTGGAGTGGTACTAAGGAGAAAAGAAAATGGGCCTTGGTGAAATGGGATACTTTATGTCTTCCTAAGAGTGAAGGGGGTTAGGATTCCGGTCTTCAATTAATAACAACAAAGCTTTAGCTGCTAAATTATATTGGAGGATGTTGCATAACCCCAATGCTCTTTGGGCCAATAATCTTCGTGCTAAATATGTTGAGAACAAAAGTCCTGAAGACCTTGTTCGCTATCAACTTCCTACCAAAGGTTCTCCCATTTTAGCAGTTCTTAAGACTGGTGAGGATTTGATAAAGAAAAAATTATTTTGGATCATTCATAATGGTCAACATGCAAATTTTTGGACAGATTCTTGGGATGGTCACAAGCCTTTGATAACTCGGTTTCCCGATTGGAGGCCTTGGATGGAGGAGCTTCACCGAGCTAATTGGATAAAGGTGGCTAATTACTGTCGGTACCATCTTGGTAATTCAAAGGTTGGTAGATATTGGATCCCTATTGAGGACTGGCCTATTCAAATCCCAGAAAGGCAAAGACAAGATATCCAAGGCATCCTTCATATGAGATCCCTCTCTTGGTCCCATGAAAAAGATTGTTTTGGATGGAACAACACTACTAAGGGTGAGTATTCAGTTGCTCAAGGTTATTTGACCTTATGCCATAATAATCCCAACCATTCTTCTGACATATTTTCTCGATTGTGGGCTCAAAAGCTCTGGCCTAAGGTGAGGTTCTTTAATTGGCTTTTATTGCATCGTAGGGTGCTTACTGGTGAGCAACTTATGAAGCGTGGTTTTCATGGCCCTTTTAGATGTGAAATGTGTGAAGAGAATGTAGAAAATATCAACCATATTTTTATTGAGTGTACTTTAGCCTCCGAGCTATGGAGGAGAATGGCCACTTTACTTGGCTTACAATGGTCCAATTTTTTTACTTTTGAACAACTTTGGAGGGATTGGCCTAATCAAGAGGGTGTTGATCATTTTATTAGGCAGTTAGTTTGGATGGGTTCTACCATTCTTCTTTGGAATATTTGGAATGAAAGGAACAACCAAATTTTTAATCAAGATAGGAAGGATATTCACTATATTTGGCAAAAGACCATAGCCAACTTAGTTGAATCAGTCCATCAACTCCTTAATCACCCCCAAAACTCCCACCAAAGATGGGATCAAGTGATGCAAATATTGAAGATTAAATCTTCTAAGGGCAACCAACTTAAAGGGAATGTGAGTATTAGTAAGATGGATAGGACTAGAAATTGGCAACCTCCTCCTAAGGATTTTGGAAAAGTCAATACTGATGGAGCCTCTAGAGGGAACCCTGGAAAAGCCAATGTGGGAGGAATTGGTAGACTTTCTAGATGGCTCCCTGGTTTTTACTTTTGCTGAGAATTTGGGTATTCTTTCCAATAACCTTGTTGAGGGGTATGGTATCCTCAGAGGCCTTCAGGAGGCTACTAAGGTTGGATGGGAAAAGGTGTTAGTTGAGTCTGACTCTCAACTTATGATTAATCTCTTGAAGACTCCTTCTAAGAATCATAAGGTGGATTGGAGAATAAAAATAATTATTGAGAAGATTCAGTTAATCCAGATGGGATTTTTGAAAGTTGATTACAATCATGTGGTCAGAGATCAAAACAAGAGTGTTGATGCTTTAGCTAATTGGGCTTTGGACAAAGGTGATCTTACTTGTTATGGCCACCCTCCTATATGGTGGGCTTCTCAAATTAGGGAAGCTCTTCTTTCTATCATTTCTTTGGATGGCTCCAGTTCTGAAGGTACCTAGTTTCTTCTTGTTTTTTTTTTTTTGCTTCTCTTTGGTTCATTCAGTTTTTTTTAGTTCCCTAGCTCATTCTATTCTTTATTTTGTTTCCTCTGTTGATTCTTGCCTTAATAGTCTTCTGGTCTAGATAGGTCATTGTTTTGTTCAATTTTTTTTTCTTTTTTGTTTTTTGTTTTTTTGTTTAGTTTTTTAAGGTGGGTGGGTTCTTTTGTTTTGTTTTGTTTTTGTGTTCTTTGTGTTGTTTTTTTTTTTTGTTTTTTTTATGTTTTTTGTTATTGTTCTTGTGTTTTTTTCGTTCTTGTTCTTGGGTTTCTCTTTGTTTGTGTTATTTCGTGTTTTTATGTGTGAGTGTTTTCTATGTTTTTTGTTTTTGTTTATTGTCTGTTGTTGGTTGTTTTTTATTTTTATTTTTAAATTTTTTTAAAGTTTTGGTTGTGTTTATTTTTCATGTTTTTTTTGGGTTATGTCTTTGTAGTGTTCTGTTGTTTTTGTCTTGTTTGTGTTTTGTTATGTGGTTCTTGTGTTTTTCTATGTGGTTTGTGTTGTGGTTTCTTTTATCTTATTGTGCGTGTTTGGTTGTGCTTTTGTTTTTGACACACTCAAGGAGCATGTTTTTTATTTTATTTTATTATTTTTGTTGTTATTTACTTATTTTTAAATTGGTTTTGTGTGTTTGTTTGCTCCTTGAGTATGTCAAAGGTGGTAGGCCAGGTCCGAGTCCTGGGCATTTTTGGCGGAATGGATACCCCTGCCTCCTTGGGTCTTACCCAAAAGTGGCATCCCTTTTGGGATGTTTTCCACAAAAAAAAAAAAGAATGAAGGGGGTTAGGATTCCAATCTTCTATTAATAACAACAAAGCTTTAGCTGCTAAATTATATTGGAGGATGTTGCATAACCCCATTGCTCTTTGGGCCAATAATATCCATGCTAAATATGTTGAGAACAAAAGTCCCGAAGACCTTGTTCGCTATCAACTTCCTACCAAAGGTTCTCCCATTTTAGCAGTTCTTAAGACTGGTGAGGATTTGATAAAGAAAAATTTATTTTGGATCATTCATAATGGTCAACAAGTAAATTTTTGAATAGATTCTTGGGATGGTCACAAGCCTTTGATAACTCAGTTTCTCGATTGGAGGCCTTGGATGGAGGAGCTTCACCGAGCTAACTGGATAAAGGTGGCTAATTACTATCGGTACCATACTTGGTAATTCAAAGGTTGGTAGATATTGGATCCCTATTGAGGACTGGCCTATTCAAATCCCAGAAAGGCAAAGACAAGATATCCAAGGCATCCTTCATATGAGATCCCTCTCTTGGTCCCATGAAAAATATTGTTTTGGATGGAACAACACTACTAAGGGTGAGTATTCAGTTGCTCAAGGTTATTTGACCTTATGCCATAATAATCCCAACCATTCTTCTGACATATTTTCTCGATTGTGGGCTCAAAAGCTCTGGCCTAAGGTGAGGTTCTTTAATTGGCTTTTATTGCATCGTAGGGTGCTTATTGGTGAGCAACTTATGAAGCATGGTTTTCATGGCCCTTTTAGATGTGAAATGTGTGAAGAGAATGTAGAAACTCTCAACCATATTTTTATTGAGTGTACTTTAGCCTCTGATCTATGGAGGAGAATGGCCACTTTACTTGGCTTACAATGGTCCAATTTTTTTACTTTTGAACAGCTTTGGAGGGATTGGCCTAAAATAGAGGGTGTTGATCATTTTATTAGGCAATTAGTTTGGATGGGTTCTACCATTCTTCTTTGGAATATTTGGAATGAAAGGAACAACCAAATTTTTAATCAAGATAGGAAGGATATTCACTATATTTGGCAAAAGACCATAGCCAACTTAGTTGAATCAGTCCATCAACTCCTTAATCACCCCCAAAACTCCCACCAAATATGGGATCAAGTGATGCAAAGATTGAATATTAAATCTTCTAAGGGCAACCAACTTAAAGGGAATGTGAGTATTAGTAAGATGGATAGGACAAGAAATTGGCAACCTCCTCCTAAGGATTTTGGAAAAGTCAATACTGATGGAGCCTCTAGAGGGAACCCTAGAAAAGCTAGTGTGGGAGGAATTGGTAGACTTTCAGATGGCTCCCTGGTTTTTACTTTTGTTGAGAATTTGGGTATTCTTTCCAATAACCTTGTTGAGGGGTATGGTATCCTTAGAGGCCTTCAAGAGGCTACTAAGGTTGGATGGGAAAAGGTGTTAGTTGAGTCTGACTCTCAACTTATGATTAATATCTTGAAGACTCCTTCTAAGAATCATAAGGTGGATTGGAGAATAAAAAGAATTATTGAGAAGATTCAATTAATCCAGATGGGATTTTTGAAAGTTGATTACAATCATGTGGTCAAAGATAAAAAAAAGAGTGTTGATGCTTTAGCTAATTGGGCTTTGGACAAAGGTGATCTTACTTGTTATGGCCACCCTCCTAGATGGTGGGCTTCTCAAATTAGGGAAGCTCTTCTTTCTATCATTTCTTTGGATGGCTCCAGTTTTGAAGGTACCTAGTTTCTTCTTGTTTTTTTTTTGCTTCTCTTTGGTTCGTTCGGGTTTTTTTTAGTTCCCTAGCTCATTCTATTCTTTCTTTTGTTTCCTCTGTTGATTCTTGCCTTAATAGTCTTCTGGTCTAGATAGGTCATTGTTATGTTCAATTTTTTTTTTTTTTTTTTTTGTTTAGTTTTTTAAGGTGTGGGTGTTTTTTGTTTTGTTTTGTTTTTGTGTTCTTTGTGTTGTTTTTTGTTGTTCTTGTGTTTTTGTTGTTTTGTATTTTTTTTTGTTTTTTGTTATTGTTCTTGTGTTTTTTTTGTTCTTGTTCTTGTGTTTCTCTTTGTTTGTGTTTTTGTGTGTGAGTGTTTTCTATGTTTTTTGTTTTTGTTTATTGTTTGTTGTTGGTTGTTTTTATTTTATTTTTATTTTTTTAGGTTTTGGTTGTGTTTATTTTTCATGTTTTTGTTGGTTATGTCTTTGTAGTGTTCTGTTTTTTTTGTCTTGTTTGTGTTTTGTTATGTGGTTCTTGTGTTTTTCATATGTGGTTCGTGTTGTGGTTTCTTTTATCTTATTGTGTGTGTGTGTGTGTGTGTTTTGTTGTGCTTTTGTTTTTGACACACTCAAGGAGCATGTTTTTTATTTTATTTTATTGTTTTATTATTTTTATTATTATTTTTATTTTTTATTTTAAATGTTTTTGTGTGTTTGTTTGCTCCTTGAGTATGTCAAAGGTCGTAGGCGAGGTTCGAGCCCTGGGTGATTTTGGTGGAATGGATACCCCTGCCTCCTTGGGTCTTACCCAAAAGTGGCATCCCTTCTGGGAAGTTTTCCACAAAAAAAAATTAGGCATAGTTCAAAGCTCAATGCTCCTTAATATTTTGACTTGCTACTTTAGGATTTTTTGAGTCACTTACATAGAAATTGCTAGAAATAATTTTTTGGTTAAATATAATTTTAATTCTTTGAGATCTTCATTTTGGTTTTATCTCTGGTCTGTTTGTAGTGAGATGTCCTTGATTATGTTCGAGATGCACAACTAGTTCTGGGTGTATATATTATTTCTCAATAATACCTCAAGATTTTGTTTCTTATTCCCTCCAAGGGAGTTGATAGCATTTAAAAGTTCCCAAAATTCAAATTCTTCTTATTTGTTATTGTTTCAATGGCTTCCTCACCATCAATGGGTAGATTGTAGAAATTCTACTTCTCTAATAGAATACACTATGGATGAAACTTCAATATTCATGATATTCTCAATCCTTGAGTAGAATGATACAAAATTTCCTAGTTCTTTATTTGTCTATAATTCTTTGTGCTCTTGTTGATATGTCTTGCTTTGGTACAACATGTCTTGCTTTGATATATTGTTCGAGTTGGTTGAGACATTTTTGACTTCAACTTTGCTCTTGCTTGTTCTAATTAAAGCTTTGGATGAATTGTATTTTTTAAATCATTAGAACATGAATTGCTTGATTTTGAACACAACCTAATTATTATAAATCAATAAGGTGTTGTCATTTATATGTGTGTCATGTTTGTACACACCTTGTGATGATTAGTTCTTGCTATTTTTTTGGAAATAAACATAATGGATGTGGTATCTCATGATAAATTTTTTTAGGGCTTTTCTACTTTCTCAATGCTTTGCAACCTTAGTCCCTTTCTTTTGATTTAGAAGTGTTCAGTTCTAATGCTTTATAGCCTTCAATTATGTTTGGAAAATGACATAGAGAGTTGCATGTAGCTGATCCTTAGCAATATTTCTTAACCTAGTATTACTTCTACCTCTACTAGGGTTTTTTAATAGGAATTTTATCTTGAGACTCTTCTTAAAAAGAGTTTGATCTTTTCAAATATTCTATGGGAATTCATCATGAGGAGAACGGTTACCTCTTTTTCTTGAGATTAAAACTTACCTGGTCTTTTGCAAGTTTTTTTTCCCAAGATCACTTTTCTTTAATAGTGAGATCTTTTAAGGTTTCTCTATTTCAAAGCTTGAGTAGGATCAAAAGGAGAGATGACTCTTCTGTCTACCTGCTCTAATACCACATGTTAAACTTTAATGGTTTGATTGATTTTCATCATGAAATGATAGATATTTAAATACATAAGACGTATGATTTTGGCATAATAAACCACTAACTAATCCTAAAGTTATCATTAAGCTTTAGTGCATTTATAGCCCTTGTTATGGATGGCTATACCACTTCCATTGTCACATGGACTATGATGTCATAATTTCTAACAAATAAAGACAATCCAAAAGTATTTTATTACAAGCAAATTCAAAATAAAAGCTTCAATTCCATATGAAATGCTCCAAACATAAAAATACGCCTTTCCTATACAGATTTCCCTAATTATTTATTTTTAGTATATTTGAAAATGATTGAGAAAATAAATGTAAGTAGGTGACATAAAATTACAATAGGTAAAATCTCAATAGGAGTTGGTGTAGGAATGGAGTAAGGATTAGAAAAAGATAGATTTCAAGCTAAAATGATGAAGGTATGCTACCTATTGAATTGAAGTCCATACCATATAAATTTACTATCTGGTATGATAAAGAAGTTAAAGGTTCTACACCTATAGGTTCCATATGGCCTCAAATCCATGTACTTACATAACACTTAAATTTTTCAAAATATTGTTTCTACAATTAGCATCTAAAACTTCAAAGGCTTAAAAAACACTTGTTACGATAAGGAGCATCAAAAATCCCATAAAAATTGAGGTAGAAAAATATTTATGCCCAACCATAGGTATATTTTTTAATTTAATATGGAGATATTTCATTTGTCTAGATAAGTTTTTAAGGGTTTGTTAAAAGATAAAAATACTTTTAAAGACTAAAAATAAAAATAACTTTCAAAATTAAACAAAATATGGAGTATGAAGTTCAAAGTGTATGGATTTATTTTTGGATAGTGTGAGCACTTGGTTTAATAGGAGGGTAAGGCCATAGTTTAAAGTTATATAGTAAAATTTGCAATATTTATAAAGGCCTTTGTAAACTTGTAGTATTTTGTTTTAAAAATTGTAATTTAAGTTGAATTGCTTGTATGATTAGATCATAAGAAGGTCAAATTCAAGATAATAAGTAATAAATACATTTTCTGATATAGTGCTTGCTTGAAAAGGCTTTTTTAATTCTCCTTGTGTTTATGGTGGTCATTTTTTTGGTTCTCTCAAGTTGCTGCTTCAATTATAGGCTCAAATGACAATTATATGGTGTTAATAAAATTGAATGATGGAAATTATGAAATATGAAATATAGAGATGTCAATATTATTACAAATGAAATATTTATGGGATTTAGAAACATAAGACAGACTAAAAAATCTAGATAAACATACTACATGTAATCCAAAGGACATGAATGTAAGAACACTTCTTTTGCGACAAGTACATACATCGATCAAGTTTCATGTTCAAGATCTTCAAACCTAAAAATACGTATAAAATATTCTTTCTAGAATGTATTAAGGAGTAATAAATTCAAAATAATATAATTGGAGATAATTGATACATCTCAATTTAGAAGGAGAGTATATGAATGAGCATATTAGAAAATTAATATAAATAAGAAATCAACTTAAAATTATGAGGCTAACTAGAAAATTTTTAATACATTATGGATTTTTTGATTGATAGCTTGACTAGTAAATATCATTACTTTGTATTCACCCTTAAGCTAATAGAAAAATTGGGTACAATAAAATTGGAAGAGCTATATGGAGTCTTATTAAGTAAAGAAGAGGAAATTAAGAAATTTAATTGTGAATCTAGTAAGAGTGTATAGGATTTTGTGACTAAAGGGAAATGAAAATATTCTAACCAAGCAAAATAAAATTATATAGACCAATACAACAAATGGGGAAACAAGATAACAAACAACAACATAGGCAATAAAATTAAGAAAATTAACGGAAAAAAATCTTCAATCAAAGGCATAATAATAATCAAATAAGACAACTTTAAAATAATTGCTTATTATTATGGAGAACATGGGCATAAAATATATCAATATCATAAAAGAAAAACATATGGCTTTCAAAATAGATTCTAGCCAAATAACCAATTAAAGATAAAATTCCTACCAAATTTTATCCACTTCTCTTGCTACATATGGAAGCTTTACAAATGCTTGGTATATTGTTTCAAGTGAAAATCATCACATGACTCACTTTAAGAAATATTTTGAGTCTATAAAGAAGAAAAATGACTCATATAAGGTTATTTTAGGTGATGGTATTTTATTTGGTGTTGAAGATGCTAGCACAATTTCTATAAGGAACAATAATAGAAAGAAGTAGAAAATTACTAATGTGCTTGATATACTAAAATTGAAGAAGAATCTTCTCTTAGTGAATCAGATAACAAAATATGGATACAAGATAGAATTTTACCAAGATATGTGTTTGATTAAGAATATAATGGATGGATATAGAGTGATGGTATTAAAAATTGTAGAAAATAGAATACATAAACTTGATTTGGTGCTATAAATAAGGTTGCTTATACGATAATGCATTATGTTAGTGAATTGTGGCACCAAAGCTTTGAGCACGTAAATTATTATAGTTTGTCTACATTGGTAAATAAATATATGGTGCATGGTTCCCTTAGATCAAAGTAAACACAAGTGTTTATAAAGGTTACATGGGTGGAAAATTACATAGAAACACATTTGAAAGGAGTGCATAAAGAGCAAGAGAACAATTATGTCTAATTCATAGTGCCTTGTGTGGGCCCATAACTCCTAAATCATAAGGGGAAGTAAAATACATTAACCTTTATAGATGATTTTTCTAAAATCATCTAGGTATATTTTCATAAGGTCAAGGATGAAGTGTATAAAAAGTTTGAAATATTCACGACCCTAGTGGAAAATCATAATAGTAAAATAATAAAAAGGATAATAATATACAATGGAGGAGAATATGTTAATTATAACTTTATATTTGTTTAAAACATTTCATTTGGAGAGAAACAAGTACACCCCACACCAAAATGGAATGGCTAAAATGAAAACATTGCATTTGGATGGAAACAAGTACACCCCACATCAATCCAAGAACTTGACTTTGGAACTTTGGGTAGAAGTAATAAGCACAACACATTCAAAAGACGTCGCCCACATCATGTTTTAACAATATCACTACAAATAAAGCATGGAGTGGAAAGAATCCCAATGTGAAATAATTTAGAGTATTTTGTTGTGAAGCATATGTTCATGTCCCAAATAAATTAAGAGCTAAGAATTTTGATAAAAAAGAAAAAGAAAAGTAAGTGTATTTTTCTTGATTATGATGATCACAAGAAGGGATACAAGTTATATGATCCAGAAGCTAAGGAGATCTTCACTAGTAGTGATGTGAAGTTTAATGAAGGCATTCAAATTAGTCTCTCAACTCCTCCATATCATCCTCCTAAAATTATAATTGATTATCAAATATTAATTAGTTCTAAAATAAGTAATAATTTTAGAGAAAAATACTTTTATGGTGAACAAAGTCCTCCCATGAAAACAAGAAGTCTTTAAGAAATTTATAAAAATACTAAGTGGTTCTAGATGGAAAATCAAACTATTAATTATATCTTGATGACCGTAAGTAATAACTAGTGATCCTAAAACTTATGAGAAAGCTCAAGGAAAAAGAGAATGAGAGCAAGTTATTCAAGATGAATACAAGTCCTTGATAAATAAAAATAGACTTGGGAGTTGGTGGAATTACTTAGGGACAAAACAATAATTGAAAGTATAAATTTTATGGGAGTGTTGATAAACATAAGGTAATATTATGGGCAAGAGTCACTCTCAAACGGAAGGAATTGACCATGGAGAAACATTTATTCTAGTTGCTAAAATTTGTATTATCAATATAGTCATTGTACTTACAACTTATTTTAGAGGAATGGATGTTAAGAATGATTTTTATAATGGAAATATAGATAAATAAATCTATATGGCTAAGCCACAAGGATTTATGAAAAAAGGAGATAAACACTTGGTATGTAGATTGAAGAAGTAACTATATAGCTTAAAAAAAGCTCCAAGGGCTTGGTATATAAAAATTACTGAATACTTCAAGATTAAAGGGTCTATTAGTAGTCCCTATTATCTAAACTTACATGTAAAGACTCTAAACAACATAATACTCATCATTGTATTCTATGTTGATAGCATTAATAATAATGTATGAGTATTCCTCAATTAAAATATAATTCTATTCGATCTACTTGTTGTGGTGCAGTGGTAAATGCCCTAGGTGCTGGTAGAGGCCGACCCAGGTTCCATTCCCCTTGTCTCCATCCTGTAGATATATGGTATAGTTAGGAATGTCCTATGTGTTGGTAGAGGCCGACAAGACTTCATTCCTCCTATGCCCAACCTGTTGAAAGTGGCACCTCGAAAGGGGTGTTTTCCACTATAAATTAGTTTTGGAGCTGAATGGTAGAGACGTTTTTCGTAGGACTGCCCAAACTACCGAACTCGTTTTGGCCATATCTCACTCATCTAAACTCGGATTGAGCTAAAATTTTGAGGGTAGATGCCTGAAAAACCCTAGAATGTCTCCAACAATTTTCATATCATTTGTAGCAACAAAAATCCTAGCGCATCCCTATGTGTGAACAATATATTTGGTAAGCGGCTATGCGAGGGTTTCATATGGGTTGAGTGCAAGTAGCTCCAGAGGTTGGTTTTTAGGGCCTTCGGGCCCTAGCGGCTAATATTTTTATGGTTTATGCTCAATATTTTAGCAAGAAATGTTGCAGGGGATACAATATGGGTTAGAAATTTGTCTTTCAACAGATCATACTGTGAACTTGAGTGACAATGGCTTCCAATTTGCTGCACAAAATAAAAGTGAAAACCATACCTTTCCACGGCGTCTAGGGCAAGGATTAAAGAGACCACGAAATAAGTTTCAAGCAGTTGATCAAAAAATGGCTCATATCTCAAGTGAATCTAGTGCTAAGGTGCACCCACAAAATAATTCTACTGTGAAAACCCTTGTCAAGGGTAAGAATTTTGAAGACTCAGTCCCAAAAATGAATTTTAGCGACTCATAAACCTCTAAGAATTCCTAAGATTGATCCCAAGAAAACGAAGTCAGGATGTCTTAAAGCAGCTGATGGAACTCTATTGTTAAGCTTGATATGGGTAACATTCAGACTGGCATTGAAGATTTGGAAAAAAGAGGACTAATTTGTCGATTTGTGGGTTTTTGTCCGAGTCTATTTGCTTTCAAAGTCTGGGCTGCAAAAAGCTAGAAAACTAAAGGTGAGTTAAAAATCTCTATCCAAATGATTATTTTCTTATTTTATTTGCTAATAATGAAGATAGAGAGAAAAATTTTCAAGGGGGTCCTTGGTTTTTGGGAAGGGTAGGGCTTTTCATGAAGCCCTGGCATACTAAATTTAAAGCTAAAGAAGAGATGCCTTCTATAGCTCCCGTGTGGGTTAGACTCTTTGGCCTCCCTATTGAATTTTGGAATCCTACTATTTTTTCTTCAATTGGAAACTCTTTAGGAACTTTTATGATGACTGCTGATTGTACTCAAAATTTTGAACATATTATTTAAGCTCGAATTTGTGTTTTAATAGATTTTGACAAACCCCTACCTAAAAAGATCACATTACAATTTGGGGAAGACACTTGGGAGCAAGTAGTGGACTATGAGAACATTCTTTTTCATTGTAGAATTTGCCATGAATATGGTCATTTGGCCAGTGCTTGCCCAAATAAAATTCTCGATCAAAAGAAAAAAGATATAAACTCAGCAGGTTTCCAAATACCTAAGAAGAAGAACACTCAGAAAAAACCAGTAATGAAGGATCAATCAAATTCATTTGCTAATATGTTTGAAATCCTTTCCACAAATGATGTCCCAAGTGAGGAAGAGGAAATAATGGAAACTAAAATCTTAGAAACACATTTTAAATATGAAGGAAATAACTCAGAGACAAACCAACAAATCAAAGGTTTTCAACAGAAAAAAAAAGGAGAAAATTTACACAAGAAAAACAATATTTCAAATGTCAAAACTTCAAATAATGTAGGTCCCAATATAGACTCCATTGAACCATCTAGTAAATTTTTTGCTATGTATGAGCATTCTTCAAGGTTAGAATCCATCTCAGATTCAATTGGAATAAGTCAAGAAATAGGGAAAAAAAAATTGAAGATGGATTCTAATCAAAAAGTAGGTCACAAGACCAATCAATATCATATGGTAAAAGAAGGTGAAAAGCTTGTAGAGGAAGGTAAGATTAATGCTCTTCCCAACATTTTTAGCCCTGGTATTAATGAAGATCATCACTTGGAATATTAGAGGACTCAAAGGAAGTCTTTCAAAACAAAATGAAATTAGAAGAATGATTCAGATAAATCATCCACATCTTGTTTTACTTCAAGAAACAAAAATGTCAATGGAGGATATGGACTTAATTGCTAGTAAAATTTGGCTAGTTGGAAAAGTGGTTTCCCTTAGTTCCCAAGGGACTTCGGGTGGCATTGCTTGTCTTTGGGACCCAAAAGAGGTAGTTATTCACCATATGGTTGGCATTTGGGGTTTGTTGGCTATAGCTATTCAAAGTAGACATTCCAACCTAATTATGCTCTGCATTACTGTTTATGCCCCGACTTCTTTGGAGGAAAAAAGAAGACAATGGAAGGATATTACTCATATTATCTCTCATTTTCCTAAATCTTGGATCTTGATCGGAGGAGATTTCAATACCATCCTCTCTCTGGATGAGAAAAATGGGGGAAATAGAAATTTGGACAAAAGTACTGACCTCATGAGCGAATATATTGCAAACCTCCATCTTGTGGATATCCAACCAGATAATGGCCTTATGACTTGGTTTAACATAAGGCAAGGCTTAGCTTGTATAATGAAGAGATTGGATAGGTTTTTTCTCTCTGAAAATTTCTTAATCCATGGTCACATTCCTAAAGTGAAGACTCTTAATAATGCTGGTTCGGATCATTGGCCAGTCATGGTGGAAATGTGGAAAACCAATGTGAATTTCTCTCCTTTTCATTTTCAATTAATGTGGCTTAGGGACATTTCCTTTAGACCTCGTGTGCAACAATGGTGGAAGGAAGGTAAACCTAGGCATGGGACTAAGATGTTTTATTTTTCCAAGAGACTGCAATACATTAAATCCAAAATCAAGACTTGGAACTGGAAAGAGTTTGGGGATGTTCATAAAAAAAACATGAAGTTATTGCTCATCTTGAAAATTTGAATAAGAAAATCCATTTAGATGGCCTCACGGAGAAGAGAAGTGTAGATGAAATTAAACTCACAACTCGGTTAGAGGAATGGGAAAAAAGAGAAGAAATCTTATGGAAGCAAAAATCTAGAATTCAATGGCTCAAAGAAGGAGATCGAAACACAAATTTCTTCCACAAATATCTTCTAGCTCGAAGATCTCACAACTTTATTTCTTCCTTAAAATCATATTCTGGAGATGTTTTTTATACTTGGGATGGCATGAACTCTATTGTTGTTGATTACTTTTCCTATTGAGTTCTACCAAGAGTTCTGGGATATCCTTCATGTTGATTTATTAGAGGTGGTGGAAGAAGCCAAGAAATCCAAAGAAATTTTGAATGTTATCAATAAAACTTATATTACTCTTGTTCCAAAATCTCAAGAGGTTGATCATATCTCAGCTTTTAGACCTATTGCTTTATGTAATGTTCTTCTCAAAATTATTACTAAAATCATGGCAGATAGGTTGAAGCCTCTTTTACATAATATTATTTCCCCAGAGCAAGGGGGATATGTGGAAGGACGTCAAATAGTAGATGAGATAGTTCTTGCTCAGGAAGCCATCCATTCCATGGATATACAAAATTCTCCTTCTATGTTCATTTAGTTAGACTTATCCAAAGCTTATGACAGAGTGGATTGGCACTTCCTTATCAAAGTTTTGAGGCAATTTGGTTTCTCTAAGGATTGGATGGATTGGATTATGGGATGTATCTCTTCAGTTTCCTACTTAGTTCTTATCAATGGCAGGCCTTATCAGTATTTCCCAGCGTCCAGAGGTATCAGGCAAGGTGACCCGCTTTCCCCTTATTTATTCATCATTCTTGTTGAATGCTTGGGTAGGACTATAACCAAAAAGAGGGAAAAAAAACCCTTGAGGGAGTTACCATTGCTCATGGAGCTAGACCTATCTCTCATATTCAATTTGTGGATGACTCTACCCTTTTAGGTAAAGCTACAATTAAGGAAGCTTCTAATTTTAAGCAAATCATTAGTTATTTTTCTAAGGCTACTGGGCAGTTGATCAATGAAGACAAATCTAAAGTTATTTTCTTTCACTGCTCTGCTAGACAGGAAGCCATGGTCTTGGATAAATTAAGATATAAGAATACCTCTCTTCCATTCACTTATTTAGGTATTCCCATTAATATTCAAAGGCAAAAAAATAAAGGTTGGAATTGGTTGTTGGACAAAGTCAAGAAGAAAATTGGAAAGTGGACCAACAAGTGGCTTTCTTCTAGGGGTAGAATCACCTTGGTAAAATCAGTCCTTCAAGCTATTCCTATTTATGTTTCTTCCGTTTTGAATATCCCAAATGTTGTTCTTTGATAATTGGATCAAATCAGTCATCATTTCCTTTGGAGTGGTACTAAGGAGAAAAGAAAATGGGCCTTGGTGAAATGGGATACTTTATGTCTTCCTAAGAGTGAAGGGGGTTAGGATTTCGGTCTTCAATTAATAACAACAAAGCTTTAGCTGCTAAATTATATTGGAGGATGTTGCATAACCCCAATGCTCTTTGGGCCAATAATCTCCATGCTAAATATGTTGAGAACAAAAGTCCTGAAGACCTTGTTCGCTATCAACTTCCTACCAAAGGTTCTCCCATTTTAGCAGTTCTTAAGACTGGTGAGGATTTGATAAAAAAAAAATTATTTTGGATCATTCATAATGGTCAACATGCAAATTTTTGGACAGATTCTTGGGATGGTCACAAGCCTTTGATAACTCAGTTTCCCGATTGGAGGCCTTGGATGGAGGAGCTTCACCGAGCTAATTGGATAAAGGTGGCTAATTACTGTCGATACCATACTGGTAATTCAAAGGTTGGTAGATATTGGATCCCTATTGAGGACTGGCCTATTCAAATCCCAGAAGGGCAAAGACAAGATATCCAAGGCATCCTTCATATGAGATCCCTCTCTTGGTCCCATGAACAAGATTATTTTGGATGGAACGACACTACTAAGGGTGAGTATTTAGTTGCTCAAGGTTATTTGACCTTATGCCATAATAATCCCAACCATTCTTCTGACATATTTTCTCAATTGTGGGCTCAAAAGCTCTGGCCTAAGGTGAGGTTCTTTAATTGGATTTTATTGCATCGTAGGGTGCTTACTTGGTGAGAAACTTATGAAGCATGGTTTTCATGGCCCTTTTAGATGTGAAATGTGTGAAGAGAATGTAGAAAATATCAACCATATTTTTATTGAGTGTACTTTAGCCTCTGAGCTATGGAGGAGAATGGCAACTTTACTTGGCTTACAATGGTCCAATTTTTTCACTTTTGAACAGCTTTGGAGGGATTGGCATAATCAAGAGGGTGTTGATCATTTTATTAGGTAGTTAGTTTGGATGGGTTCTACCATTCTTCTTTGGAATATTTGGAATGAAAGGAACAACCAAAGTTTTAATCAAGATAGGAAGGATATTCACTATATTTGGCAAAATACCATAGCCAACTTAGTTGAATCAGTCCATCATCTCCTTAATCACCCCCAAAACTCCCACCAAAGATGGGATCAAGTGATGCAAAGATTGAAGTTTAAACCTTCTAAGGGCAACCAACTTAAAGGGAATGTGAGTATTAGTAAGATGGATAGGACTAGAAATTGGCAACCTCCTCCTAAGGATTTTGGAAAAGTCAATACTGATGGAGCCTCTAGAGGGAACCCTAGAAAAGCTAATGTGGGAGGAATTGGTAGACTTTCAGATGGCTCCCTGGTTTTTACTTTTGCTGAGAATTTGGGTATTCTTTCCAATAACCTTGTTGAGGGGTATGGTATCCTTAGAGGCCTTTAGGAGGCTACTAAGGTTGGATGGGAAAAGGTGTTAGTTGAGTCTGACTCTCAACTTATGATTAATCTCTTGAAGACTCCTAAGAATCATAAGGTGGATTGGAGAATAAAAAGAATTATTGAGAAGATTAAGTTAATCCAGATGGGATTTTTGAAAGTTGATTACAATCATGTGGTCAGAGATCAAAATAAGAGTGCTGATGCTTTAGATAATTGGGCTTTGGAAAAAGGTGATCTTACTTGTTATGGCCACCCTCCTATATGGTGGGCTTCTCAAATTAGGGAAGCTCTTCTTTCTATCATTTCTTTGGATGGCTCTAGTTCTGAAGATACCTAGTTTCTTCTTGTTTTTTTTTTTGTTTGTTTCTCTTTGGTTCTTTTAGTTTTTTTAGTTCCCTAGCTCATTCTATTCTTTATTTTGTTTCCTCTGTTGATTCTTGCATTAATAGTCTTCTGGTCTAGATAGGTCATTGTTTTGTTCATTTTTTTTCTTTTGTCTTCTTTGTTTTTTTGTTTAGTTTTTTAAGGTGGGTGGGTTCTTTTGTTTTGTTTTGTTTTTGTGTTCTTTGTGTTGTTTTTTTGTTGTTCTTGTGTTTTTGTTGTTTTGTTTTGTTTTTTTATGTTTATTGTTATTGTTCTTGTGTTTTTTTCGTTCTTGTTCTTGGGTTTCTCTTTGTTTGTGTTATTTAATTTTTTTATGTGTGAGTGTTTTCTATGTTTTTTGTTTTTGTTTATTGTCTATTGTTGGTTGTTTTTATTTTTATTATATTTATTTTATTTTTTAGGTTTTGGTTGTGTTTATTTTTCATGTTTTTTTGGGTTATGTCTTTGTAGCGTTCTGTTGTTTTTGTCTTGTTTGTGTTTTGTTATGTGGTTCTTGTGTTTTTCTATGTGGTTTGTGTTGTGGTTTCTTTTATCTTATTGTGCGTGTTTGGTTGTGCTTTTGGTTTTGACACACTCAAGGAGTTTGTTTTTTATTTTATTTTATTATTTTTGTTGTTATTTTCTTTTTTTAAATTGGTTTTGTGTGTTTTTTTGCTCCTTGAGTATGTCAAAGGTGGTAGGCCAGGTCCGAGTCTTGGGCGTTTTTTGCGGAATGGATACCCCTGCCTCCTTGGGTCTTACCCGAAAGTGGCATCCCTTTTGGGATGTTTTCCACAAATAATATATATATATATATATATATATATATATATATATATATATATATATATATATATATATATATATATATATATATATAATTCTATTCTTTTTCAATGGTAAAGCTTTTGCAAAGTTATTAGTTGAATATCCATGTGATTTTGAGTAATTAAAAATATATATTACCTAATATTATTTCAAAAAATACCACCTCTACCAACTTTTCTAGTGAGATATACACAATTGCCAAAAATATTATTATAAATATTAGTGTATGGTTTGTTGAAATACAATGGTAACATGATCATGATGTAATATAAATAGTTATCAAAATTAAACAAAGAAAAAGAAATAGGTAAGCTTTCAATTTGAGGATGACCCTTTAGAAGAAGTAACAAAATCTTGGTGTATATTTCAATGTTAGATATTGTTGGACAATGTATAGATTGAAAAGGATATTGGAAAGTATAAAAACACTTTTTGGATTGAAAAACATATGTCAAGAGGTAGAGATATAGAATTGAAATACCATTAATGTCTTATTTAGATTGTGGGTAGTGCTAGTGGTGCTTTATGTGTATGAAGTATGGGACAAAGTATATCAAACTTGAAATTGAGGCAAATAGGGAGGATACAAAAGTATTTGATTACAAGAAAATTCAAAATAAAAACTTATATTCCATATGAAATACTCCATACATAAATATGCGCCTTTCCTATAGAGTTTTCCCTAATGATTTATCTTCTAATATATTTGAAAATAATTGAGCAAATGAATGTAAGTAGGTGAAGACCCGATACAAGTTGGTGTAGGAACAAAGAAAGGATTAGAAAAAGATATATTTCAAGCAAAAATAATGAAGGTGTACTACATTTACTATAGCACTACATGCAATGTACCCTATTTTATAAGTGAAATTTTTCCCTCTACACAATAAGCAAATATACCAAAAACAAGACAAACAATAACATTTATATTATCGATACTCTCTCTCATATGGTTGATTAATTCTACCTATTGAATTTAAATCCATACCATTTAAATTTATTATCTGGTATGATAAAGAAGTTAAAGATTCTATACTTATAGGTTCGCTGTAGACTCAAATCATTACTTACATAACACTTAAATTTAAAAAATAAAATAAAATAAACTGTTTCTACAAGTAACATTTAAAAGTTTAGAGGTTAAAAAAACACTTATTACCTCAAGCAACATTTAAAAATCCCATAAAAAGAGAGTAGGTGGCCAAATATTTATGCCTAGAATGAGGCACATTTTATTATATAATATGGTTGGATCATATAAATTCAAGTCCTTGTGTCGTTGGATCATAAGAAGGTCAAGTTCAAGATAATAAATAATAAATATGTTTTGATATGGTGGTGCTTGGAAAGGCTTATTTTCAAGCCATCTTGTGTTTATAATGGTCTATTTTTTGCTTCTCTCAAGTTGTTGCTTCAATTATAGGTTCAAATGATAATTATATAGTATCAATAATAATGAATAACATAAATTATGATACATGGAAGATAGAGATGACATTAATATTAAAAATAAAAGATCTATGGGATTTAGCAACACAAGATAAGCCAAAACAATCTAGATAAACATGCTACATGTAAAACAAAATACATGAATGTAAGAACACTTACTTTGTGGCAAGTAAATCCATCAATCAGATCTCATGCTCAAGATCTTTAAATTCAAAAATAGGTAGAGAAGTAATAAACTCAAAATAATATAATTTAAGAGATAATTGACACATCTAAGTTAGAAGGAGAGAATATGAATGAGCATATTACTAAATTAAAATGAATAAGAAATTAATTTACAATTATTAAGGAAACCAAAAAAGTTTAATATATTATATTTTTTGTTGATAGCTTGCCTAGTAAATATCACAATTTTGTATCCACCCTTGAACTAATAGAAAAATTGGGTACAATAAATTGGAAGAGTTATATGGAGTCTTATTAAGTAAATAAGAGGAAATTAAGAAATTTAATAGTGAATCTAGTAAGAGTGCATAGGCTTTGGTGACTAAAGGGAAATGGAAATCTTCTAGCCAAGCAAAATAAAATAAATACAAACCAACACAAAAAATGAAGGAACAAGATAAAAAAACAACATAGGCAAGGAAGGCAACAAAATTGACAATAAAGTAACTTCAATCAAAGGCATAATAATAATAAGATAGTGCATAGATTTAAATTAACATGTTATAATTGTGGAGAAGACGAAATTTGTAAGCTTAATACAGTAGTAAGGGTTTGGTCTCTCTTTGAGAGGTCAAAGGCTCAAACCCCACTCAGTATGAGGGGACCAAGACCCCTCATAAAAACCTGTGTAAACTCATTGAAAATATTGTGGGGAAGATGAGAATAAAAAATTTTAATGTCATAAAAGAAAAACATATGGCTTTCAAAATATATTATAGCCAAAGAATCAATCAAATTTTATAAAAGAAGATGAAAGTTCTACAAAATTTTGCTCATTTCTCTTACTACAAGTGTAAGCTTTAAAACTACTTACTATATTATTCCAGGTGCAAGTTAGCATATGACTTGCCTTAAAACATATTTTGAGTATTTAGATAAGAAAAATGACTCATATAAGGTTATTTAGATGATGATATTTTAGTTGGTGTTGAATGTGCTAGCACAATTTCTACAATGAAAAATAATGGAAAGGAGTGGAAAATTACTAAAGTGCTTAATATACTAAATTTGAAGAAAATCTTCTCTCAATGAATTAGATGAAAAAACATGAATACATTATAGAATTTTACCAAGATAAATGTTTGATTAGGAATATAATGGATGGTTATACAGTCATGGTATTGGAAATTATAGAAAATGGGATACACAAACTTGATTTGGTGCATGCAAATAAAGCTACTCATATGACAATGCATTATGTTAGTGAATTGTGGTTCCAAATATTTGAGCAATTAAATTATTAGAGTTTATCTACATTGAAAAAGAAAGATATGGTGCATGGCCTCTCTTGGATCAAAGCAAACACAACTATTTGTAAAAAGTTACACGGATGGAAAACAACATATAGATGCATTTGAAAGGAGTGGATCAAGATCAAGAGAATAATTTATCTAGTGCATAGTGCCTTGTGTAGGCCCATAACGCCTCAATCACAAGGGGAAGAAAAATGTATATTAACCTTTATAGATTACTTTTATAGAAATATTTGGGTATATTTTCATAAGGTCAAGAATGAAGTGTACAAAAAGTTTGAAATGTACAAGGCCTTAGTGGAAAATCATAATAATAAAATAATCAAAAGGATAAGAATAGACAATGGAGAAAACTATATTTATTATAACTTTATGGTTTTTTGAAAAAATGCATTGCATTGGGAGGGATACAACAGGTAAACCCCACACTATAATTGAGTGGCTAAAAGTAAAATTTAAAATTTATTTAAATGGAACAATTCATAATTCAATCTAAGAACTTGCCTTTGGAATTTTGGGTAGAAATAGTGAATACAACAACACATATTCAGAAGATATCACCTACATCATGTCTTAACAATATCACAATAGAAGAAGCATGGAGTGGAAAGAAGTCCAATGTGGACTACTTCAGAGTATTTGGTTGTGAAGTATATGTTCATGTCCCAAATGAAATAAGAGCTAAGATTTTTTTTGAAAAAAAAAATGAAGTGTTTTATTTTTGTTATGATGATCAGAAGAAGAAATGCAAGTTATATGATCCAAAAGCTAAGGAGGTCTTCACTAGTAGGGATGTGGAGTTTAATTAAGGCATTCAAGATAGTCTCTCAACTCATCCATGTCATCCTCCTCAAATTACAATTGATTATCAAACATAAATTAAATATAAAATAAGTGATAATTCAAATAAAAACATTTTGATTGTGAAGAAAGTCCTCCCATGAAGACAAGAAGTCTTTAAGAAATTTATGAAAATACTAAGTGGGTCTAGATGGAAAATCAAACTATTAATTATATCCTAATGACCATAAATAAGAACCAACGATCCTCAAACTTATGGGGAACCTCAAGGAACAAGCTATTCAAAATGAGTACAAGTCCTTGCTATAAAATTAGTATTGAGAGTTAGTGGAATTACCTAAGGAAAAAATTAAGTTGAAAGTATAAATTTGATGGGAGTTCTTAAAAAATAAGGCAAGACTTATGGGAAAGAGTCACTCTCAAAAGGAAGAAATCAACCATGGAGAAACATTTATTCTAGTTGCTAAAATCATACTATCAACATAGTCATTACATGTGCAACTCATTCTAGAAGGAAGATTCATTAAATGGATGTTAATAATAATTTTCTTAATGCCAAGATAGAGAAATAAATCTATATGGTTAAGCCACAAGGATTTGTGACAGAGGTATATAAAAATTAATGAATACTTTAATATTAAATGGTCTATTAGTAGTCCCTATTATCCAAACTTGCATATGAAGACTCTCACCAACATAATATGCATAATTATATTCTATGTTGATAGCATTAATAATAATTTATGTTTCCCTCAATTGAAATATATTTCCATTATTTTTTAATGGTAATATTGATTTTTGTAAGATATACCCTAGCATTTACATAGTTATCAATTGAACCTCCATATGATTTTGAGTAAGTTTAGAGATATTTTACCAAACATTATTTAAAAAAATACTACCTCTACCAAATTTTCTAGGGAGATATACACAATTGCAAAAATTATTATTATAAAATATCACTACATGATTTGTTGAAATAGAATGGTAACATGATCATGATTTAATACAAATGGGGCATGTTTCAATCCTATATAATCAATTAAAAATATATATTTGTGGAAGACATTATAGATGTAATATTATGAGCTTAGTCAAGTTGAAGTCCTTTCAATGTGATAAAGAGTCTTGTTTTGATCCCACATAACTAAACCAAGATAGAGTTTTTACCAATCAAAGGAAAAAAAAAGCTAAGCTTTTAATTTGAGGAGGTTCCTTTAGAATAAGTAACAAAAAAATAAGTATCTTGGTGTATATTTCAATGTTAGACATTGTTGGACAATGTGTAGATTGAAAAGGATATTGGGAAGTATAAAAGCACTCTTTGCATTGTAGAACATATGTAAA
Source organism: Wollemia nobilis (assembly GCA_028583015.1). Classification (NCBI taxonomy): domain Eukaryota; kingdom Viridiplantae; phylum Streptophyta; class Pinopsida; order Araucariales; family Araucariaceae; genus Wollemia; species Wollemia nobilis. The sequence continues at coordinate 8,644,196 of JAQPPZ010016356.1, read as the reverse complement.
GAGGTAGAATTATAGGATTGAAATACCATTAATGTCTTATTTAGATTACGAGTAGTGCTACTGGTGCTTTATGGGTATGAAGTATGGAATAATATTATATCAAACTTGAAATAGAGACAAATAGAGAGGATCCAAAAGTATTTGATTACAAGAAAATTAAAAATAAAAGCTTCAATTCCATATGAAATGCTCCAAACATAAATAAGCACCTTTCTTATAGAGACTACCCTAATGATTTATCTTCTAGTATCTTTGAAATGGATTGAGCAAATGGATGCAAGTAGGTGACGTCTAATTATTGTAGGAGATGAGTTGAGTAGAAAAAAGAATCCTTTGAAGGTGCAAAAATGTCAAATGGATGAATAACTAGGGTTATGATTTAATAGAATGACCAAACAAGAAGAAGGATATAAAAGCCTATGTAAGGGGATACTTTAGGGTAAAATACATTAAAATAGATATAGGAAGAAAGAAGACATGATACATTATTAAGTCCAACATCAAATATAAACAATATCAAAAAGCTTATCTAGATGTAAACATCAAATGGAGAGCCAATATATTTATAGTCTAAATGAGGACTAGCTCACATCAACTCAAATGTGAGATAGATAGATGAAAGAGATCTACGAAGAAACAAAAAGGGAGGATATATACCTATTACACTTCAAAGACAAAGAAAATAAAGAAACATTTTAAATTAAAATACAAAGCTTACAATAACATTTAGGATAATTATATTGATACATTAACAATAAATTATATATCTTATATTTAAAATAATAAAAATAATAAATAAATAAATATTTTTTATCATATCAATAACAAAAAAAATCAAATTTTAACACTTTATATATATGTGAGACTGTACTATTTTTTTAAATAGACTTTTTTTTTTCTTTTAAAACAACAAATAAGATGATATATTATATTTGATAATAAACCTTTAATATCCTATAATTGGTTTGGCCTTGTAGATGGAAAGACCTTCTATTCTAATCAATAATTATCAAAATTTTAAATTTAATATTTGTAATATTACTCAACTTTTTTATAAAAATTTACTATCGTCTTGTATTTTTCTATTAATTGTTCCATAACATCTTTTATATTGGTAGTGATTATTTTATGTAACATGCTTGACGTATAGCTTCAGAGCAGGGCAAAGAACTGAATTTCTTTCATGAGCAATTGACATGCGGCGGCTTATCATTAGAGAAACTCCACTAGTAGTCGTTACCTTGCTTCAACTACACACAATAGAACGGATAGTATAATAATATCAATGTGCTGAACTCCAGCACACTACCAGATTGACCTTGGAATAAAGCCATACCCTCAACGATGTGCTGAACTCCAACATCGCTGCCGTAAAGCTCAATAGCGTGGGAATCAGCCAATATACTTTCTTCGTTTGTAAGAACAAGCCCACCAAGTTTAAGACCTTGAGTAGTTTTTCCTCAGAGACCGACAAATTGACAGGCAGAAGCAGATGATTGTCCAACTTCCTAATAGTGTGGTTCTCAAGTATCAAGCAGTCCAGCACTTCCGTTAAGCTCATGACTCCTCCTGTGGCCACTTGTTGCCAAAATTCTTTGTAACCTTTGAGAAACACCGTCTCGGGTGCGACTTCTCCCATGTCGAGCAGAGAGTACCAGATTGTATCTGTGATGTAATATGACATCTTCCCATCAAGGAACAACTTGTTTCCATTCCTTCGCTCTAGACGGAACTCACAATGCAAGTAGGACGATTCGATCTCAGGTATCTCATCACGATGACACAGTCGGTTGATCTGCTGGCATGGTCACATGGCACCGCATGGTCTTGTTCATGCGACCACTTAAACCTTTCAAGCGGGCATAAGTTGAGGAGAGGCCCAAAAGATGCAGCAAGTAGCCAGTTGCACATTGTATGAGTGAACCGACTGGTGTGAGCTTTCCGATCTGCCAAAATCCAAGGCAGAGTTGCAAGCCCAGTAACAATTGACTGCACTGACTGACATACTTGCTCGAACTAGGAAACTGCTGGTCTCTCTTCTCCTTCTTCATCCTCTGTTTTCATTGTAACGAAATATTAATCTTCTTGTGATAATATTTGGCACCGCCCTCTTTGGTAGAATCAATTTACTTTGTCTAGTCTACGTTGGCCTTAACATGGTGGTAGGAATAAAATTATTTCTTGTGTGGTCTCGTATGGTTGATTAATTCTACCTACTGAATTAAAAAGCCATTTCTCATATGGTTGATTAATTCTACTACTCAATTTAAAGCCATTACATCTCAATTTATTTTCTAATTATAGTGAAATGGTAAACGACTGCATATACAATAAAGAAATTGGTTGGTTCTACCTACTAAATTAAAAGCCATTTATCATAATTGGTTAATTCTACCTACTCAATAAAAAGCCATTTATCATAATTGGTTAATTCTACCTACTCAATAAAAAGCCATTACACAATTTATTTTCTATAATGACTGCATATACAATTAAGAAATTGATTAATTCTACCTACCAAATTAAAAGCCATTTTTCATAATTGATTAATTCTACTTACTCAATTAAAGGCCATTACATCTCAATTTAATTTCTAATTATAGTGAAATGGTAAATGACTGCATATACAATAAAGAAATTAAAAGGCTAAACACTTGATATATGGAGATATTTCATTTGTTTGTAACAGTTTGTAAGGGTTTTGCTACAAGATAATAGAGATGCTTCATTTGTTTATACAAATTTTTAAGGGTTTATGATAATAATTCTTTTAAAAATTAAAATTTTAAAATTAAAATAATTTTTAAAATTGTACATAGGGAGTATAAGTTTTAAAGTATGAAACGTCTTTTTAGTGTTAGTATTTAGTTTAATAAGAGGATAAGGTTATAATTTCAACTGTAAGTCTTGTAAAATTCTAGTATTTTGTTTAAGAATTGTGTTTAAATTTAAAGTTTTTTTTTAATTGGTTTATAAGAAGGTTAATTTTAAGGATTTTTTTTGCATGGTGGTGTTTTGAGAGGCTTAATTTCAAGCTTAGTTATGTTTATGGTGATATCTTTTTGTTTCTCTCGTGTAGTTGTTTTAATTATGGGCTAAAAGGTTAATTATATGGTATAAAAAAACTAAATGACATAAATTATTAAACATAGAAGATAGAGATGACACTAATATTCAAATGAAAAATTTGTAGGATTTAAAAACATAAAACATGTCTATAAATTTAGATAAACTTGCTAAATGAAATAAAAAGGATATAAATGCAAGAACACTTATTTTATGGCGAATAGATCCATTAACTATTGTGTCTCATGTTCAAGATCTTCAAACTTGAAAATAGGTACAAGACACTCTTTCTACAATGTATAGGAGGAGAAAGCATTAATGACCACATTATCAAATTTAAATGAATAAAAAATCAACTTTCAACTATGAAGGTAACATATAAAGATGAAGATATTATGGATTTTTAATTGATATCTTGCTTAGTAAATCGTTTTTATGTACAATGAAAATGAAAATGGAAGAGCTATATGGAATCGTATTAAGTCTTATTAAGTAAAGAAGGTGGAATTAAGAAATTTAATGGTGAATCTAGTAATATTGGGCATGCTTTGGTGACTAAAGGAAAATAGAAATCTTCTAACCAAGGAAAAGAAAATAAATACAAACCAACACAACAAATCCAAGAACAAGATAACAAACATTAATACAGGCAAGAAAAGCAATGAAATTCACAATAAAGAAACTTTAATCAAAGGCATACTAATAATAAATTAAGGCATATCTTTAAAGTACTTGTTATAAATGTGGGGAAGATGGGCATAAATTATATCAATGTCATAAAAGCAAAACATATGGCTTTCAAAAATATTCTAGGCAAAGAATCGAATAAATTTTATCCAAGAAAATGAAAGTTCTAAAATATTCTATCCAGTTTTCTTGCTACACATGGAAGCTCTACAGATGCTTGGTATATTTATTTAGGTGTAAGTCAACTTATTACTCATCTTAAGAAATATTTTGACTCTTTAGAAAAGAAAAAGACTTCCACAAGATTATTTTAGGTGATGATGTTTTAGTTAGTGTTGAAGGTGTGGGAATAATTTCTATAATGAACAATAATGGTAATTATTAATGTGATTAATATACCAAAGATGAAGAAGAATTATCTCTCAATGAATAAAATAACAAAACATGGATATAAGATAGAATTTTATTAAGATAAGTGGTTTATTAAAAATATAAATTATGGAAACATAGTCATGGTAGTGGGAATAATAGAAAAAGGGATATATAAACTTGATATAGTACATGCAATAAGGTTGCTTGTGTGATAATTGATGATTATGTTAGTGAGTTATGACATCAAATATTTGAGCACTTAAACTATCAAAGTTTGTCTACATTATCAATAAAGATATGGTGCATGTCCTCCCTTGTATCAATGCAAATACAAATATCTGTGAAGGTTGCATGGTTGGAAAAAAATATAGAGACACACTTGAAAAGAATGCATCAAAAGAAGTATAACAATATGATCTAGTTGAAAGTGACATGTGTGGACCCATAACTCCTCAATCATAAGGAGCAAATATACATTAACCTTTATAGATATCTTTTCTAGAAGGATTGGGTTTACTTTCATAAGACTGAGGATGAAGTGTATTGATAATATTGAGCAAGCACTTGGTATAAGTTGTACATTTGTTTCTTTTGATTTTATCTTTCATTTTAAAAATTGTATAATACTGCAAGAGGCCTGGGATACACTTGCTAAGTTGTATTCTCAAACCGATGAAATTAGGGGTTACCAAATAGACAATGAGTTGATGAATCTTGATCCAAATGCTTTTGATAATATACAATATTATATCACCAAAATTAATTAGTTCAAAACATAACTCAAAGAATGTGGCATAGATAAAAAGGATACTCAACTAGTTTTGAATGTTGTGTCCAGACTAGGTCCTAAGCATTATTTGACTCATTTTTTAAACTTCTCATTTGAGAGCAAGAAAAATTAATTCAAATGGGCCTCTTGAAAGTCTCCAAGTCACATGCACTTATGGCTAATCAAGCTAGTGGACACAAAAATACCAATAATGTAGAAAAAAACCATAAATAAAAGTAAATAAAACATAAAAATAAGGAACATAATCTATTTTTAAGGTATAAAAAAAATATTTAAGGGGGATTCATAGAAGAAAGGAAAAACCACTTGTGCATATTGTAAAAATTTGGGTCATGAGGAACATCAATGTCATACAAAATATATAGAAGAGTTGAAGAATCTTCTATAGAAGAACAACATCAATATGCCATCATATATGTCACCAAGTCCCTCTTCTTCTTTAAATTTTTAAAAAGAAAAAGGAAAGGCTCTAGTTGCAATGGTTGAATGCTCCAAACTATGGATACTTCACTCAGGTGCTTCACACTACATGTGTTTTCATATAGATATTTTCTTAGCTTTGAAGTCATATTCTATATCTCATATTTACATTTAGTAGATGTTATTAGGAAAGGCTTAACTGATGTAGGGGATGGTGCATTCCATGATGTACTTTGTGTACATAATTATCTACTAATATGCTTTTAGTCTACCAAATCACTCACATTGGGAAGGGCAAGAAAGTTGAGTTCACTCCACATTTAATGGTAATCCATGAGATAGAGGATGATACACCTATAGCATTTGGGAAGACTAGTCATCAAACTTGTTTGTATGTACTCTCTCATTTTGTACTTTATTATCCATCCTCTACATTGCTTACTCACTCTAATACAAAGAGTAATTTATGGCACAAGTTGTTTGGCCATCTCAGCTATCGCTATTTATAGTAGCTTGCACAACAAGATATGGTTACATGACTCCCTTACAACAATTTTTCATAGGGGGTATACCCCAAATATGCCATGGGAAAACATCCTACAAATAAATTCAACAAAGAGAAACCTTGGTGAGCTTCACAAGTGTTGGAACTAATTCATAGTGACTCAACTGATCCATTTCTAACCTTATATTTCAACAAAGTTCATTTAATACTCACTTTAATTGATGATTTTATCACTACAATTGGGTCTATTTTCCTCATTAGAAAGGTGAAGTCTTTGAACAATTTCAATATTTTAAGATCCTTAATAAAAACAATTTGGAAAATACATCAATATTTTTTGCATAGATACTAGTAGAGGAAATGTGAACCATAGATTTCAGCAGTTATGTTCTCTTGAGGGGATAGATATTTAGAATTTAGTTCCATATAGTCCACAATAGAATGGAGTTGTTGAGAAAAATAATTGGTCCTTGAAAGAAATGGTAAGTTGTATGATTCACTCACAGTCTCTCGCATCATAATATTGGGCCAAAGCCATAAACTGTGTCACATTCAAAACCATATCCCTCACAAATCCTTGAAATGGACAATTCCTTTTGAAGCTTGGAACAATTGGAGTCCCATGTTGAAATATTTTAGAGTTTTTGGATCCCTTGCATGGACATGTATTCTTTCAAAGAAATGCAAGGTAATAAAACCTCAAAGCCAACCTTGTATCTTCATCGACTATCCTAATAGTGTAAAAGGGTATTCACTATTGTATCTAGATACTCATAAGCTCTTCTTTGAGAGGAGTGTATAGTTTAAGGAAAGCTCTCCCAACTTGGCCTTCCACACTTCTCCACCTTTCCTCACATAGGATTCTAATGATAGTGATTTAGAGAAATCTTCTCAAGCTTCACCACCTTCATCTTTGAGTCAGATTTCATAGGATCCATCCTCTTCCACTTCAGAGCCTCTTTGGACCCATTAGACTCTTCATGTGATAAGTACTTTTGTTCGATATCCCACTAACTCCAATCAGACTCAATCAAAAAATCAACATCTTCCTCATGTCTATATTACCTTTGCTTTTGATCCATAATCATTTTAGGAAGCATCTAGTATTGCTAAGTGGAATTTAACAATGTAGAAAGAATACAATTCCTTGATAAGGAATCATACATGGGATTTTACCCCACTTCCTAATGGAAGTAAACTAGTTTGATGCAAGTGGATGTATTGAACAAAATATGACATGGATGGAATCATTAATAAGTTTAGAGTACATCTTGTGGTTAAATATTTTCATAATTGTTTGGCATAAACTATATTAAGACCTTTACCCTAGTCACAAAAATAAACTTCATTCACCTGACTCTTGTTATTGCTGCAACTCATGGTTGGGCTATACATTATATGGATGTGAAGAATGCATTTCTTCATGGTGATCTTCAAGAGGATATATACATGGAGTAGCTATATGGGTTCATTCAATATTTATCATTGGTGTATAAGTTGTAGAAGTCTATCTATGGCCTCAAATAGACCCCTCAGGCTTGGTATGGCAAGATGGACACCTTTTTTTATTTCTCATAGGTTTGCAAGATGTCACTCAGATCAAAATATATGTATTTTGAGGCAATATGATTTAACACTTCTTTTAGTTCTCTATGTTGATGACCTGATCATTATAGTGGGTTCCTCATCTAGTATTAGTAGAGTCAAGTATTCTCTATAGGACATTGTTATGATAGACTTGGTCTTACTTCACCACATTTTCAAGATCAATATCACATAGTCTCCTTCTCCTACATATCCTAAGTATGATCTTGATCTACTTGATAGATTTCATATGACTGACTATAAGTCTTCACTGACTTCTTTTCTATTTAGAGTCAAAATTATGGCATAATGTTCCACTCCACATGTTTATACCCCTATTTATCATTATATTGTTAGTAGACTCGTTTATTTGACTCATACCTTTTGCAATAACCTCATGATATTCATTGAAAAGCTTTCAAACACATCCTTTACCATATGTGAGGTACTTATAACTTTGGGATTCATTGTTCTATAGATATTACTTTTGCCTTGGTTGGATACACAAATGCTAATTGTGAAGGATTTATTGATGATCACAATTCTACTTACGACTATAGTTTTTACCTTGGTTCAGGCCCCATTTTTTGGTAAAGTAAAAAAACATACTATTTCTTTGTCTTCCATAAAGGCTAAGTATCGAGGAGTTGTGAATGTTGCCACTAAGGATATCTGGATTCATATTATTCTTACTAAGTTTGGCATACCATTTCAAAGGACCATAGTCATATTTTAAGACAATGAGATTGCTATCCATATCTCAAAGAATCTAGTCCATAATAAGAGGACCAAACAAATTGAGATACATATGCACTATATCAAAAAGTTCACCTAGGAGTCGGTTATTTATTTGCAATATTGTCCTACTTTGAAGCAAGTAGTAGATATTTTTACCAAACCCTTCACAAAAAGAAAGTTTCTACATTTATGAGATTTATTAGGGGTGTGGGATACTCTTCCATCTAGCATGACCTCTTATAATTTTACTCTCTTTTTGGAGAGAGTTTATTTCCTATGGGTTTTTCCTTTTTCCTGCTTATGAGAGATCATTTTGTACATGGGTACCTACTATGGCTACACATTTTTATGACCTATCTATCACTACCCACCTAAGTTATTCTTATGAGGGTGTGTTAGTGCATTTTATTATGTTATGCATTATTTTTTTATTTATCCTAGTAGTTAGGATAAAGTTACCTAGGTAAGTGTTGACTTATTTATCTCTCACACATATGTGTCACATTCTCACTCACTATGTTGACTTATTCATCTCTCACATATATGTGTCACATTCTCACTCATTATGTTGACTTACTAATCTCTCACACAATGTATCACATTGTTGAGAAGCATCATTAGTGACTCACTAGTAGTCATTAATTAGATTCCTTGTTGGGTATTTCCTATATATACCCATCTCATGCTTACACTTGAGCAATGGAAGAATGGGAGAATGTATGTAGTTTTTATTTGTAATTTTACACTTGTGGAATATTATCATATCATTATATTGCATATTTATGTTTGTATTATTAACTAAAATAGCTAATCATTTTATTCATGCAATTGCTATTGTAATTTGCTTACTTTACCTAGATCTTGGGTCTCATAACTTCGTCTCAATCTATAGGTGAATCTCACAATATTAAAGATAGATCTCCTACATAATGTCTTAATAGTATCACACAAAAATAAGCATGGAGTGTAAATAAGCCCAATGTGGACTACTTTAGAGTATTTAGTTGTGAATCATATGCTCATATTCCAAATGAAATAAGAGCTAGGAAGTTTGATAGAAAAAGTTAAGTGTATTGTTTTTTGCTATGATGATTAAAATAAGGGATACAAGTTATATGATCTAAAATATAAGGATGTATTTCATTAATAGGGATATACAATTTAATTAAGGCATTCAATATAGTCTCTTAACTCCTCCAAATAATTCTCCTCAAATTACAATTTATGATCAAACACAAAGTAGTTTTGAAATAAGTGATAATTCAAAGAAAAATAATTTGATGTAGAATAAATTCCTTCCATGAAGACAAAATGTATTTAATAAATTTATAGAAACACTAAGTGGGATTAGATGGAAAAGAAAACAATTAATTTTACCTTTATGAACTAGTATACTCAATCTTATGAGGAAGCTCAAGGAAAGAGAGAACCAAAGTAAGCTATTCAATATGAGTACAACTTGATCAAAAATCAGACATGGGAGTTGGGGGAATTGCCTAAGGGATTAAATATAGTTGAAAGTTAATGGAAGTATAAGACTAAGCATAAATTTTATGGGAGTATAGAAAACATAAGGTAATACTCATGGCCAATGGTCACTCTCAAAATTATGAAAATGATCATGGAGAAATATTTATTTGAATTTCTAAAATCAATACTATCAATATAATCATTGATTTATAGCTTATTCTATATGGGAGATTCATCAAAAGGATGTTAAGATTTTTTTCTTAATGGAAATATAGAGGAAGAAATCTATATGACTTTTTCATAAGTATTTATGAAAGAGAACGATGAAGATTTTATTAGTAGTCCCTTTGATCCAAATTTGCAAGTGAAGACCTTTAACAATATAATAATCATCATTGTACTCTATGTGGATGATATCATCCTCACAAGTAATTATTATGATTAAGGGCAAAATTTGAAATTATATATGATGATTTTTGATTACTTTATTGACTTTGAGTATGGCAAACTAAAAATGATAGCCCTCTTTCATAGAAGAAATGTGTTAAGGACTTGTTAGTCAAATTCAAAATGTAAAATTGTACAAATGAATCCACTCCAATATTTGTAGGTGCAAAGTTGAGAAACTATATGGAAGGTGATGATATGAATACAAACTCTCCAAACAACTTGTTTGTATATGAATACCTTCAACAATGGACTACTAATTATTGTACTCTATGTAATAATCACAGGTAATTATCAAAAGTACTTCATTTAAGTAAAATTATACTTAGGAGATAGGTTTGAAATGATAGACTTGAGACCTATTTATTACATTCTTGAACTTTAGGTATGGAAAATTAGATTTTGTATCCTCCTTTCATAGAAGAAATATGCTAAGGTCTTATTAGTCAAATTCAAAATGCAAAATTGTACATAGGCATCTAGTCTAATGTTTGTAGGTCCAAAGTTGAGCAAGGACATAGAAGGTGATGAAGAAATCCAATACTCTATTGAAACGATAGTTTGATTCATATCTAAGGATAACATATTATGATGTAGGATAGTTATAAGGGCATTTCATTGTATAATATATTAATGGTTTGTAATATTTTATTATGTAAGCCCTATGGACCATCATTAACCTTGTTATGGTTAAACCCTCTTTATAACTTGTAATTAACCTAAAACTCTTTTGTAGGTTAAACTTTATTATGTAATTGGTATTTTGGTATTGGTATAAATACATCTCACTCCTCATCCTAATCATCGAAGTGTTGAATAATTTTAATTATAGATATAATGATTATTTACGGTGCCTATGAGTTCCCACCAAATATCTCTTTTTTGTTCTTTTCACTTTTTATATAAGATTTGAGTGGATGGATTGTTTATGTTTATTTTTTGGAAAATATTGTAAATTTTAATATGGTATCAGAGTGAGTATGGGGTAGTGCCACTTAGTCGCATAGAAAGTCTTCTCGATGTATCCAAATTTTCTTTTGAGATTTAGGACAAATATTCCTTCAAGATCTCATAAGTGATATCTGCATAAGAGGTAGTAAAAATATTCCTTTTCACATCTTTTATCTTCTCATTCAACATGCATGGGTATTTTATTGTCTTCCATATTTTTTACGTTTATCAAGTTTTGTGCACAAGTTACTTTTCAATTCTACACATAAGGGATAACAATAGTTTGAATTTAAAAATAAATTTGATTTCCTCAATTTTTTTCTGTGTGCCTTTCTTTGAGCACACATGTGCCTTGCTAAATCATTCAATGTGCTACTAACATATTTTCAATCTCAATGTAAAGGATGCATATCACCAACATACTTGTGGGGCATGCCAATATAGTCAATAGAGAACAACTAAAGTACTTTATCCATTTTTATCTCAAGCTCAAATTGCATGGTCAAACATATATTCTTACTTAAAAGAATAAAATGAGGTAATGCTCTTGTGTGTATATTGTAAAATGTATTGGCTTGGCCAATGGGACCTTGATTATGCTATAAGGGAGGTGAAGTTCTAGGTTTAAAGCTCTTGGTCACCCTTTTTACAACTAAGGTTGAAGGTGTACAATGTACTTAATGGAGGCATTAACATTATTGTGTTGTTTATTCATGTTGCTCTACTAGATAGTGTGTCTACTCTAGGAGCTCAAAGTATCAAGTTTAAGACTTGTCCACCCTCTTTTTGGATAAGAAAAAAGTTGACATGTTTTTGAATATGAAGCAACTTCCAATCACTATTGTATGCACTGATGGGATGGTTAGCTTGTGATATTTTCTCATGGAAAACTCGAGGTCGATTCCCACTAGGATCTATTTTATAATAACTTGAATGATGTAGATATCTAGTTAACATGAAAATAAATGTGGAATTGTTCTATGCCATATAAACATTTTTTATGTTATTTGAATGCATCCCTCCAATTATAAAAAGGATAATTATTGGAATTGCATTGAAGTGGGAAGCACAAATTAATTGAAATGCAATATGTGATAGTAATCAATTGGACATTACAATTATATGGTATAAGCCTTTAATTTTGAAAATATTGAGGTCGGTTAGGGAAAAAAATTAATTGGACATCACAATTCTAAGGCTTGAGCCTTTAATTTTTAAATTTTTAAGGTCCATTAGAGAAATTTTTTTAGAGGTCCTAACTTTTGCATAAAAAAGTATTTTGATCCCATTTTTTGAATCATATATATATATTGAGCTATATGAATTGGTGGCATCAATTCACAAGCTTGCTAGAGCGTTAGGGGTCAAATTTTATAAGATGGATCACAAATCCCTAGTTACTCACCTTAATGAGAAAAATTATAGTATTTGATTAACCCAAATGATTGACCTATTATAAAGTAAGAACTTGTGGTGCATATTTCAAGATGATAAAGTAGTTGTTATTGATGAAGAAACTCACCATCAAATAGAAGAAGAATATCTTGCTTTATTTTCCTTGCTAATTCAACATGAGTTACGTTTTCACATCTAAGAGGAGCATGACCCTATTAAGGTATTGTCAAAATTGCATGATATTTTTGGAAAAGTTAATATTAATAAAGTAATTCATTTGGAATTAAAGCTTTCCTCTCTTAAACTAGTTGAGTTTGATAACATTGAGGGCTATATTGTGAGACTCAAGGCTTTGAGGGTAGATATTGCATCTTATGTAGGCATAAAGAAAGATGATGCATAATATGTAATTATTATCCTTGCTAATATATCCCCATCTTTTCAAATGTTGAATCTAATGGTTCATATGATTCTTATGTTCTTGAAATTTCAAAAGTCTCATACTCTTGATCAATTTTTTATTTCTTAGTTCATTTTTAGGTGGCAATAGGAAATTGTGGCAGGACTCCATAAATTTAGGAGAAAATAAAGGAATTCAAATATGAGTCTAATACCCAACAACTCAAGGGCCAGCTAAGTATTCAAATAAATTTAAGACCATTTATAGGTACTATAAAAGGAAGGTAGATCCATGAAGAATTGTTTGCTAATATTGCAAAGGATTGGAGCTAAGTTATTGAAGATTATTGGATGTCTTTCATATGATGAGAGAGATTTTGAAGGATTTACCTCAACTATAGAGGCTCACTAAAACATACATTATTGGGGGAAGATATTATTATCACTAATGTCTTCTCTCCTTGACCTCTTAGTTTATATTGTGGAGGGTGTTAAAATTATAATATGATTCATGGCCAAGGTCAACATTGTATGATGTATTGGATAGGCCTAAGGGCATTTTATTGTACAATGTATTAATTATTTATAATATTTTATTATGTAAACCCTATGGGCTATGGTTAACCTTGTTATGGTTAAACCCTCTTTATAATTTGTAATTAACGTAAAGCTCTTTTTATGTCAGCTTAAGTTAAACTTTTTTATGTAATTGAAATTTTGGTATTGATATGATACCCCCTCACTTATTCCAATCATCAAAGTGTTGTGTAATTTCATATACAGATATAATGATTATTTATGGTGTCTATGGATTCCTATAAAATCTCTCTTTTTTGTCTATCTTTTTGCTTTCTATATAATATTTGAGTGGATGGATTGCTTATGTTGGTTTTTGGAAAATATTGTGAATTCCAACACACTCTACAAACAACTTGTTCGTAGATTGATATATTAGAATAATACAAGATTAGATATATCCTATGTCATTGACGTGGTATCCAAATTTATGACTTCCCTAAATATTCCACATTAGAAAGCTACAAAAAAGATATTAAGGTATGTTGAACATGGTTATTGGGTACTCTAGTGGAGAACTTCTTATAGGATATTCAAATTAATATTTGGTAAGTTGTGTAGATGTCTAATAAATCCATCACAAGATTATATTTTCACTTGGTTTTGGTCTAATATCTTGGTGTATCAAGAAATAAAGTATAGTTACCTTATGTTTAATAAATGAATAATATATATCAAATAATAGGGTAACAAAAAATTAAGTGGTTAAGAAACATTCTCTTTAAGTTATAACAAGACAAAGCATAAGCTAATATGTACTATGAAAATAAAAGTACTACTAAGTTTATTAAGAGTCTATTGTTTCATGCAAGGACTAAACACATTAATGTATACCATCATGATATTAGGTAACTTACTCAACAATGAGTGGTTCATCTTAAGTATTGCAGGATAAAAAATCAAATTGTATGTATTTTTACCAAAGCCTTGAGTGATGCTAAATTTATCCATATAAAAATATTTTTAGGTTTGAAATATATTACATGAGTCTTGTAGTAGGGTTCTAACTCCTAAAATTTGATATAATTCTCATAGGGCTTATATCTTAGTCTTTGGATCTTGAAAAAATTAATTTTTATTGAGGGAAGAATGTTAAAAGTAAATTTATATTGTCTACTATACATTTTTCCATAGTATTTATTCACCAACCATGGTAGTAGGAGGAGTAACTATATAAGTGTCAGTTTTGCCTATCTAGAGGCTATGGACATAAGCTAAATCATACCTATAAATACATGTACTTGGATAGCATTTAAAAAATATAAATTTTTATTTCTCAATGTGTTCATCATGAAGTTCACTTAGTTATTTCCTCATCTTTGAGTGTATTTGTGCACCTTTATCAATATTTTCTTAGTTTTTTAGGTATTTTTAGACTTCTCCATCATTTTTTTGGAACCAAGAAAGTTCGATAATTTGTAAACAATAAAACTATTATAAATATTTCCAATAGGAATAAATTTGCATGTCTTTGAAGTTAGTCATTTAGTAGAAGAGTCCTCATTTTTATGTAGATAGTTTTTGAAGCAACTAAATTATTTCAAAAAATAAACCAATATTGGAAGTGTTAAGATGAGTGAGGAATATCACATATGCAGCACCAAGGGCTTGCACCTCCAAGCCTACTATCCTATTGATAAAAGGTTTGGAAAGTGGTATAGCTTATGAAATAATCAGGTCCCATAATTATATCAATGTGGGATTATTAGCTATTACTAACACATGCTACACTAACTAATATTAAATAATATTAAAGTGGAACACAGTTTAATCATAGGATTATTCCACTATTAATAACTTATAGAAGAATTTGCATCACAACAATTCAATTACAAAGAAAGAGGTCTAATTACTCCCACCCACATGTCACAACTTGATGTTAATATTTATTAGGAATCCCATAAAAGTAGAACCAAGGGCTTGCACCTATAAGCATCAAGTTCATCACCTGATTCCATTTTTTAGAGTGAATCTCCATCGCCCAACACTTGTAACTACAAAAAATTAGCTATCGTAGTTTTTGGATTTAGTACACTTGGATTGAATAGTGCTTACTATTTATTGTTATGAATTTTTTATTTACCTATAATCAATATATTAAAGTATGATAAATAATGTTAATGTATTGTTTTCCTCCTATATAGCCATGTTTTTTATGAAATAATCTATTCTAATATCCATATCTCTCATATTCATTGGAGAGTACGAAAAAAATTACAACATTTTAAATAAATTGAGATTCACACACTCATCTAAAAAATAAGTTAGGCATCATGTAGATTACTTAACAAAAAGAGAATGAATATATAATGAGGTTTATGACCTTCATGTTGGTTGATTTCCAATTCCATATATTTTATATAGACTTCTTCTTAGAAGTACACTTCACTATTGTAAGTTAAAATAACTCACTATGTTGATTGAGAGAGGTTGTAATGCAAATAAGAATATTTCTAAACTAACTAAGATAGTTTACTATGTTGAGACAAATCACTATGTAAAGTAAAACACATCACACCAAGACAAAAAAATTTATTATGCTAAATGGGAGAGTTGACTCCAAATTAAGAAGTAGATAAAGACATAAAAACTAGGCACATCATTATTCCACATCATCCCTAATAGTAAACAACTATGATATCCCCCTTTACTTTTAGGAATTATAATAATATCAGTGGTTGAAATTGCATAATAACCCCCTTTAAATGATAAGCTTCAATATTTATATGGTCTCACTTATACTTGAAAAACATATTAGATGAAAAAACATTTTCTTCATTTTAGCCTTTCTAAAGATAACAACCAGCTAGTGTTTAATTTAGCAATATTCTAGAGCTCAGGCACCTATTACTAAAAATATTTTCTAATTTCTATGGTATATTTCCTATAATATAACCATATACTCAATTTTAATTAGAGTGTCATTCAACTTGATAGTATTTTCATCTACAACTCTTCATATCTCTATATCCTTCATGTGGGGTATCTTTCTAATTATAATCCATAATAAATCTATTTGAGGTCTTCATGTATAACTTACTATTGACAAACCATGTGCACAACTATCATCAAGGATTTTCAAGTGACTAATCTATAACCTTATCAAAAGAGGGTTTTCATATGCTTAACTCCTACCCAAATCATACACATATTTTCTCTTGGTTAATACCTAAACACCATTATTATTTTCCTCGACTATCTCAAAGTTCACTTAAATTTTTTGATACCCATTAACAACAATCAACATGAATATAATTCAATATCATAATTTTTATCTCATTATTCTAAAAATAAAACATTATATTATAGAATAATATTAACATATTTCTTACTCTACTCTTCCATCACATCTATCCATTCATAATCTACATGTATTCTTCTGGCCATTTTGTTTTTATACCACTTTCAACATATTAGTTTTTCTTACCAAAAATCACATTGGTGTCAATATCATAATTTTTCTCTAACACGCCTTGCTTAGCCATAATGATCGCATGAATTCCCTTGTAAATAACATATTTTTTTATATTTATGGATGTCTCATCCACTATAAAAGGTTCATCTTCCACAATTTTTCATTAGTTGCTTGATAATCATAACCAAGGCCTTTAATTTTTTGGCCTTGTGCTTATTTCTATGGGATTTCTTATTATTTACTCATTCCTTTATAATATTTAATTGTCATATCCAATATTTTTCATTATTTTAAAACCAATACCTTAGTATATTTTCCTAATAATATGATATATTTATCATGTTCATCACTATGATTATGTACATAATCAACATAGCCTTTATAATAGACATTTAAAATATAAATATTCATTAATATTAATACACACTTTAGGAGTTTGCTTGAGACCATAGAGATATTTGATGAGCTGACATACTTTGTTCTCCTATTCAAGAGTGACAAATCCATTTGTAAGAGTCATATGATTTATTTTTTTAGGTTTCTATTGCAAAAAGGGTTTTTAACATTCATTTAATGGAGTTTTCAAGTAAATTATATGGTCATTGTAGATACTATTCAATAGATCTTTATCTTATTTATAGGAGCAAAAATATCCTCATAATAAGTCCTTTCCTCATGTGTATAATTTTTTTATAATTGGTTATATATGGATTGAAATAGACCCATCTATATTACAACTTGACCACATAGTGGTATTACAATAGCTTAGCTATTATGCATATATCACTTGACAAAATTTGAAATACATCTCCTTGAAATTCAAGGAATTTAACTAGTTGAGCTAATTTCATTGATCTAATGTTTTTAAACCTTTTGCTACATGTTTGATCTTGTATTTATCAATGTCTTCATTTTTTGGTACTTGATTTTGAATATCCATTAATTTCATAGTGGAAATTGACAACCTACAATGTCTTTTTTTCACTAGTGCCTAGTATTCAACATCCATGGAATTCTTCAATGGTTTTGATAGGGCTTCTTGAACTATTAAAGGTTTAAAATTTTGTACCATAGTGCTCATAAGATACAAATTCTTGATTCTGGGCTCTACTATGAGTCCCTAGTCTTGAATATGATATTTGGGACACCATTCAACTTTACATCATGTATTGTAATGAGATACCACTTGGTCCATTGCATGGTACTCTAATATGGTGGCTCTATTACAAAAATCTATTCTTATAAACATAAATTATACACAACATTAATTAATATCAAATATTCATCCAAAATATAATCTACAAAATAAGACACACATATAGATAATATCCTTAAGGCAAGACAGCACCTTAAGGAAGGAATATCTCCACAAGATCTCCTAATATAAGATGGCACTCCATGGGCAAAGACAATTACAATAGTAGAAAGAAGTGGAAAATTACTAATGTGCTTGATATAATAAAATTGAAGAATAATCTTCTCTTAGTTAACCATATAACAAAATATGGATACAAGATAGAATTTTACCAAGATAAGTGTTTGATTAAGAATATGATGGATGGATATAGAGTGATGGTATTGGAAACTATAGAAAATGGGATACATAAACTTGATTTGGTGCTGCAAATAAGGTTTCTTATATGATAATGCATTATGTTAGTGAATTGTGGCACCAAATATTTGAGCACTTAAATTATTAGATATTTTCTACATTGTCAAAGAAACATATGGTGCATGGCTCCCTTGGATCAAATAAAACATGTGTTTATAAAGGTTACATAGGTGGAAAACTACATAGAGACACATTTGAAAGGAGTGCATCAACAACAAGATAATAATTTGGTCTAATGCATAGCACCTTGTGTGGGCCCATAACTCCTCAATCATAAGGGGAAGCAAAATACACATTAACCTTTATAGATGACTTTTCTAAAATCGTCTAGGTATATTTTCGTAAGGTCAAGGATGAAGTGTATGAAAAATTTGAAATTTTTAAGGCCCTAGTACAAAATTATAATAATAAAATAATAAAAAAATGGATAAGAATAGACAATAGAGGAGAATATGTTAATTATTTTATATTTTTTTGAAAAAACATTGCATGGAGGGAAACAAGTATATCCCACACCAAAATGGAGTGGCTAAAATGAAAAATAGAACTTTGTTTTAAATGGATCAATTCATGAATCAATATAAGAACTTGAATTTGGAACTTTGGGTAGAATTAATTAACATGACACATATTCAAAAGAGGTCTCCCACATCATGTCTTAACAATTTTACAACAAAATAAGCATGGAGTGGAAAGAATCCCAATGTGAACTAATTTAGAGTATTTAGTTGTCAAGCATATGGTCATGTCCCAAATGAATTAATAACTAAGAAGTTTGATAGAAAAAAGTAAGTGTGTTTTTCTTGGTTATGATGATCACAAGAAGGGATACAAGTTATATGATCTAAAAGCTTAGTAGTGATGTGAATTTTAATGAAGGTATTCATTATAGTCTCTCAACTCCTCCATGCCATCCTCCTCAAATTATAATTGACCATCAAACACAAACGACTGGTGCATGGCTTGACTCATTGTTCAGGCCTGACATCCTGATTTGATTTCAATTTGTTTTAAGTTTTAAATTATGTATGGTCTTACCTATGTATTGGTTTGGCTTTGGAAGGGGTAACTCCTCTGATTGGTCATTCCTTGATTATTACTAGATGTAAGTAATTTTGGATCCCTCTTTTTGGATGGGGTTTAGTATCTTTTTTACAAGGTTTGGATATCCTTTCAAAACTCCTTCGTCCATTTAATAATTAAAAAAAATTAATTCTAAAATAAGTGATAATTTTAGAGAAAAACACATTGATGGTGAAGAAAGTCCTCCCATGAAAACAAGAAGTCTTTAAGATATTTATAAAAATACTAAATGGGTCTAGATAGAAAATCAAACTATTAATTATATCTTGATGGCCATAAGTAAGAACCAGTGATCCTCAAACTTATGAGGAAGCTCAAGGAAAAAGAGAATGAGAACAAGTTATTCAAGATGAATGCAAGTCCTTGATTTAAAAAATAGACTTGGGAGTTTGTGGAATTGTTTAAGGATAAAAAATATTTGAAAGTATAAATTTGATGGGAGTGTTGATAAACATAAGGCAAGATTTATAGGAAATATTCACTCTCAAAAGGAAGAAATTGACTATGGAGAAACATTTATTCCAGATGCTAAAATTTGTACTATCAAGATAGTCATTGCACTTGCAACTAATTTTAGAGGGGACATTCATCAAATGGATGTTAAGAATGATTTTATTAATGGAAATATAGATAAATAAATCTATATGGATAATCCACAAGGATTTTTGACAAAGGGGGACAATCACTTCATATGCATATTGAAGAAGTAACTATACGGCTTAAAACAAGATTCAAGGGCTTGGTATATAAAAATTAATGAATACATAAATATCAAAGGGTTTATTAGTAGTCCCTATTATCTAAACTTACACGTGAAGACTCTCAACAATATAATACTCATCATTGTATTCTATGTTGATAGCATTAATAATAATGTACGAGTCTCCCTCAATTAAAATATATTTCTATATTTTTTCAATGGTAAAGCCTTTGCATAGTTATTAGTTGAATATCCATATGATTTTGAGTAAGTGACATATATATTACCTAATATTATTTCAAAAAACACCACCTCTACCAAATTTTCTAGTGAGATATACACAATTGCCAAAAATATTATTATAAATATCAGTGTACGGTTTGTTGAAATAGAATGGTAACATGATCATGATGTAATACAAATGGGGCTTGTTTCAATCCTATATAATCAATTATAAATATATATTTGTCCAAGACATTGTGGAATATTTATGAATGGGATATAATATTATGAACTTAGTCAAGTTGAAGTTCTTTCATTGTGATACAAAGTCCTTGTTTTTATCCCACGTAAATAAACCAAGATAGTTTATTTACCAACCAAAGGAAAAGAAATAGCTAAGATTTCAATTTTAGGAGGG
This sequence comes from Wollemia nobilis, assembly GCA_028583015.1. Lineage (NCBI taxonomy): Eukaryota > Viridiplantae > Streptophyta > Pinopsida > Araucariales > Araucariaceae > Wollemia > Wollemia nobilis. Next base: position 8,623,346 of record JAQPPZ010016356.1, on the reverse strand, counting down.
CCTTATAGAATAAGTAAAAAAATGCAAGTATCTTTGTGTATATTTCAATGTTAGATATTATTGGACAATATGTAGATTGAAAAGGATATTGGGAATTATAAAAGCACTCTTTGCATTGCAAAACATATGTAAGGAGGTAAAATTATAGAATTGAAATACCATTAATATCTTATTTAAATTGTGGGTAGTTCTAGTGGTGCTTTATGGGTATGAATTATGGGAAAATAGTATATCAAAATTGAAATGGAAGCAAATAGAGAAGTATTTTATTACAAGAAAATTCAAAATAAAAGTTTCAATTCCATATGAAATGCTCCAAACATAAATATGCACCTTTCCTATAGAGTTTTCCCTAATGATTTGTCTTCTAGTATATTTGAAAATGATTGAGCCAATGAATGTAAGTAGGTAACCTAAAATTATAGTAGGTGAAGACTTGATAGGAGTTGGTGTAGGAACAAAGGATTGGAAAAAGATAGATTTCAAGCTAAAATAATGAAGGCGTACTACATTTACTATAGAAATACATGTAATGTACCCTATTCTATAAGTGAAATGTACCCCTCTACACAATAAGAAATATTACCAAAAACACGACAAACAATAACATTTATGTTATTGATATTATCTCTCATATGGTTGATTAATTCTACCTATTGAATTGAGATCCATACCATTTAATTTTATTTTCTGGTATGATAAATAAGTTAAAGGTTCTAAACCTAGGTTCCCTATAGCCTGAAATCCATATACTTACATAACACTTAAATTTAAAAAACAATTATTCCTACAAGTAGCATTTAAAAGTTTAGAGGTTTAAAAAAATACTTGTTACCACAAGCAACATTTAAAAATACCATAAAAAGAGAGTAAGTGTCCAAATATTTATGCCCAGCATGAGGAACATTTGATTATATAGTATGGAGATATTTCATTTATCTAAATACATTTTTCAAGGGTTTGTTAAAAGATAACAATACTTTTACAAATTAAATAAAATAGTTGTCAAAATTAAAAAAAGATGGAGAATGAGGTTCAAAGTATAGGTATTGTTTTTCATTTTGATAGTGTAAGCACTTGATTTAATAGGAAGGTAAGGTCATAGTGTTAAGTTAATATATAGTATTTTATATAAGCATTTAAGAGGCCATTGTAAAATTGTAGTATTTTGTTAGAAAAAAATTATTTAAATTCAAGTCCTTGTATGATTGGATCACAATAAGGTCAAGTTCAAGATAATAAATGATTGAAAACATGGAAAATTTATCCATAAAAATGAGTTAATATTTCCTTAGATCCTTAGGAAGCCACCCAAACTTGCCAAGTCCAAAATTAGGGCCCTTTTCCCCTCTTCCTTTGTCTTTTTTCCTAGCCTTACCAAATTGACTCCCGATCCATACGGGACATAAATTTGGATTGCCAAATTCATGCCCTGTAATTATTGGGCATAAATTTGACATTCTAGAGGTTTTTCTCTCAAAAACCTCACCCCTTATTGGCTCGCTTTGGTGTCAGCCCTTACTAGCAGTGAATTTTTGTTTTCTTGCACTTTTAGCCCTCCAAACTTCTTATAACTAGAGGATTGGACTCCTTTTTCTCCATAATAAAATAAGTCAAATATTTTAGAGAATCCTAGATCTTAACTCACTCATTGTTCACTAACAAGTGCTCTTATGTTGTGATTTTTTGTTTTTGTTGTTTTCCTATTGTGGTGTTGGCTGTCCTTGGGGATCAAGTGGAGGAGTCTTGATGGTTGGATAAGTCTACCATTATAGAGTTATTCCTTCATCTTCTCATTTCTCCTTGCTTCCTCCATCAACTAACCAAGGTCTTTACTTGCATTATTAGTCATTCATTTTTTTTTCGTTGTTTTGTATCACATTTTTTGGTGTTTTGAGACCCAAAAAGTGCATATAAACCAAATTTGCACCTCTTCCATACAAGGTGTGAATTTTTCAAGCTAGATTTATGCCCCATTATTATAAGGTATGAATTTGGTCAATTAGGGCTTGAGGGTAAATTTTTGCTTCCCAAAACCCTAATTTGCTACTTGCATTTTAGCTTTATGTCACCTACATTTTGTTTCATTTCATTTCATTGTTGCATGTCCATTCCATCTTGCTTTTTCTTGTTCCAAAGGTCAAAGATCATTTTATTTTTGAATGGTCAGCTAAAAGGACCAAGGGGGCTTGATTTTTGCACCTCCAAGCTCAGTCATATAATGGCCTAAGCAAGCCCCCAAACGCTGATCAAAATTTCTAGGGTTTTGTAAGTTGTTTCATAGGTTTGAAGCTGTTTGGATATTTTGGATGCAAGTTAAAGCTTGGATCAACCATTAAATTAGGTAAGTTCCCTAGTAGATCTTTAGGTTTTTTGGTGAGTGTCTTTATCCTTTTTTGTTTTAGATTTTGATCATAAAAGAAAATAAAATACTTGATCTTTTATTTCTAGGCATTTGAAAGAGTAAAAGCATATAGTTTGCATCCTAGGGTTAATTTTGTTTATGCATTCTCTAAAACCCTTGCTCAAAATAGAAATATTTATTTTATTGCAAGTTAGGGTTTAGTCATCATTGAAAATCAAGAATCATTCTAGGGTTAGTTTCTTGTCTTCTTACATCTTTGTTTGTCTTGCATTGTTCTTTCATTTTCATAGCTTAGATTTTAGAAAGGCCAAACATAGGTGTTTATTCAATATATACATCAAACATTCCATCCCTAGACTTGGAGCAAGTCCTTAAATCATTCCTAGTGAACCCCTCAATCCCCAAGCCCCCGAGTGTAGAGAATATAACACACCCCCGTGGTCACCTTGGCTCCCAGAAGATCCAACCGAGAATCATATGCGATAGGGAAGTTTTCCTCCTCTACATATTTGGTGAACTCAACGTGAAAACATGTCTTAGTGGCCAAGATAGGAAGCCTCTTCCTTTTTTTTTTCTTTTGAAAACTTTAAGCAAGACCACTAATTTTGTTTGCTTGGAATTAGAAAATATTAAAAACATCTTAAAATATTCTTGTGTGTCTTTTGTTAGTGTTCTCCTCTATCCTTTCTCTTCCTCCTAATGGCTCCCAACACTAGGAGTAAGCAAAAGCTTTTAGAATATAATCAAATTTTTCAAGAAGATGATCAGATTGATAGGGAGAATCACAATCTAGATGCAAAAGAGGAAGAACATGAAGAAATTGGTACTAACTTTGATCCTTTTGAGGGGCCCAATGGAGGCTTCACTTTCACATAATTTGATCATATATGGGGTTTTATAAAACATCATAAGGAGTCTTTGGTTAAGGCTATGGAAGAGGAAGCCTAACTCGAAAGAGGTGGGATATCTCATCCTCCAACCGTTTCTCCTAGGAATGTTCATAACAACCCCTTGTTTGAATCTTCACATCATGTTAATCCTTTTCATAAACCAACATATGCTACTACCATGACCACCAATATTGGGGAAATTCCACAAGCTCCTCCAACCGGTAGTGCATCCCAAAATTATGCTCAATTTCCTCCTCATTCTGCTCATCTCAACATTCATGCTTCTATTCCACAAAATGTCAGTTATCCTTCACAATAAGATACCACATATCATAACCCATACCATAATAGTGTCAATACCTCCAACATTGGCCAAGTTCCCTTTCAACAACCTACCTATACCCCTCCCCTAGGGAACCTAGGGGTATTGCACAACAACAATCCTGATATGCAAAGTTTGACAAGTGTGGTGAAACAATTGGTTTCAAGAGTGGATATGATTCAACCTCCAAGTTTCACCTATAACTATAAGGAAATGTGCAATCAACCCTTAGACCCTATTGTCGCTTCTAGGCCCTACCCTAAGCATTTTCCAATGTCGGTTTTGCCTATTTATAAGGGAACAGAGGACCCAATTGAACATTTAAGGATGTTTAGGACAACATGCCATGATATTATATATGATGACATGTTGTTACTAAAGATGTTCCCTAAGAGCCTTGGTGGTATGGCATTGGAATGGTATTATCAATTGCCTCATCATTCTTTGAGGAATTTTGAAGAGACAACAGAATTGTTTGTTCAACAATTTTGGGCTTATGTTGAGAAGAATGTGACTATGAAAGATGTTTATATGTTGAAACAAGGTAAAGATGAAAGTTTTTTAGAATTCTTGTCTCGTTGGAGGAGTTTAGTTGGATGGTTGAGATATACTTTACCTCCTCGAGACATGTTAGAGGTCTTCATTGGAAATTTACAAGAGCAAATATCTTATGAATTGGAAACAACAAACATCACCTCTTTTGACCAAGCGATAGATTTGGAAAGAAGGGTAGAGCAAGCCCTCATTTAAAGAGGTCAAATGAAACCAAATAAATAAGAAGATAGGACCACAAAAAATTAGTATAAGAACAAGCATGTAGTTGGTGATGGGGTAATGGATAGTAGGCCTATTAATAGTGTTGTTAACACCCTACAAAATATGGTGCTTCACCAACCTCAAAAACCCCCACCAAGGAATTTCACAAGACTCAACATACCTATGAATATGGTCCTAAAGCAACTTTTGGAAGCTAATATGATTGAGTTGCCTCCTATAAGGTAACCCGATACCATGATTGATTGGTATAAGCCTAGTCAACATTGTGAGTATCATAGAGTGGAGGGGCACATGACAAATTCATGTAAGAGGTTGAAACATGTGGTTCAAGACTTAATTGATGAAGGTTGCCTTGTTATAGAGGGTTCTCAACCTAATCCTCCAACAAACAATCAACCTCCTACTCAACAAGAACCCACAACTAATCAAGACATGGGGATCTTCCAAGACCCCCTACCTAAGCATGGGCAATAGGCAACTAATCAAGTGTCATATCATAATGTGCCACCTCCCTACAACAATATGGTTGGTATGATAGCAATAACTACAATGCAACAAGCTCAAATACAACCAACTCAACAATCTTAGTAGGATATGAGTTCTACATCCAATCAACCTTCGAAACCACCCTTAGTTTTGAAGAGTACCCAAAAAAGGAGCACAAGAATAGAAAACCCACCTTTAGTGTTGAAGCCACAACCTAAAGTCTCCTTTGATATTCAACAATAGTTAGCTAGTACCCTAGCTAATATCTCTCTCTTAGAGCTTTTGCAAACTTCTCCTATTCATAGGGAAGCCTTGTTGAAGCTTCTAAGACAATAATTTGTTCCTCAAGACATTTCCCCTAGTGCTATAGCTGATGTTGTAGGTTCTCTTGGGATACATCATATCACATTTTTGGATGATGATATTCCTTCCTCAAAATTACAAGGGGATTCTTCCCTCTACATCACTACATTTATTGGGAAAATTTTTATCAAACGAATTTTGATAGACAATGGTTCTTCCCTCAATTTATGCACTTATCAATTTTTCCAAAATTTTGGATTAAAAGAGGAATATTTAACTAAATTTGATATCATCATCAAATATTTCAACAATGAGTCCCAAGAGGCCTACAATATTATATCTCTCCCCCTTAGGGTTGGACCTAAGATCTTAGATACCTTGTTCTATGTGGTGTCTTGCCCCGCATATTTTAATCTTCTTCTTGGATGCCCTTGGATTCATGCGATGAGGGTTGTCCCTTCTACTTTTCATAAATGTTTGAAGTTTGAATTCAAAGATCAACTTGTCACCATTTTGGGTGACCCTCATCCATTTCAATATTGTTCAATGGTTGAGCAAGCTCAATCTAATCTCAATTTATGTCCATCAGTTTCTTCATCTCACATCACCAAGAAACTTGAAAATCTAAAGGTGAGTGAGGAACCACTAATCAATGTTTCATCACAGGATCAAGTCAATCCTTTTCTTCAAGAACCTCTTCTGGATCTTTCCAAGCTACCACCTTCATTGAGGACTATGGGTTTACCTTATAAGAAAGGTGAATTCATACACATTGGCACGTGTACCTTTATCTTCGTAGGAGTCTCCCTCAAAGAAAATATTTGTGGTAGCAACCCTCTTCCTGTAGAGTGTTCTTTTGCCCATTTTTACCTATCCAATGATTACCCACTTCCCAAGAAAATCCTATCTAGCATGGGATATATAGGTAAAGGTTTGGGGCCACAACAGAAAGGTATTCAAGAGCCTTTGGAAGTTGAGCTTTGGCCTGGGAGATGTGGCATAGGCTACATCCCTAATAAAAACCAACCTTTACCCTTTGATAATGATGATCACCTTATTACTTATGTTGAATATTTAGATCATCAAGGCTTGGAGTGGAGTGATGAGGATGAGGGACCACCTTATCCCACTGACATTTTATTTTGTAATATGGTAACTTTGGTGCACCCTAAGTTGGTTTCCCCTTGGATGGTAAAGAACTTAAATAACCAATGAACATAATGCATCTAAAGAGATACTATGCATAACTTGGTACTTTGCATTTTTATATTGCATTTAGCTTAGCTTTCATATTGTCTATCATATTTTGCATCGTTTTCTTGAGCACCCCTTTTCTTTAATATTCCGTGCCTTTCCCCCCCTACCATATATTTTTGGGGATAGAAAGTGATGAAACCTAGTTAGGTCTTAGCTCACATGCATTGCACTCATACTAGGGCTCTGATGCCTAGCGAATCCCCAACCTAGGGCTCATCTCCATGCATTTTCATCTTTGCATTTCATCCATATCTTCTTCTTCTCTTTTCTTCTCTTATATTCCTTGACCTTGAAAGTTTAAAATGATCATCAATTTCTCTCCAAGTCAAGGGATATAGTTCTTCTTCTCTTGTATGTCCTTTGTCCTTGAAAGTTTTAATCATTTCTTATCCTCCCCAAGACAAAGGATATACATTCCTTCTTATGTTTTCACACCTATTGGTATTTTGAGTGTTAAGTGGTCCTCATGAGATAGGGTAGATACCGCATGGATATCATTTATGGTATTCATACGACCACTAACTATATTACACACACCTCTTAGCTCTTGAAATTCCACTAGGGATGCACACACACACTATATTTTGCTTCTTGCTTCTTGCTTTCTTCTATCTTCTTCTAACACATGCACACACTCACACTGCTTTTGTCATGCTTCGCTCTGCTCATACATATTTTACACACACCACACCCCTATCGGGTAGTACTCATTTTGGAAACATCAATCACATATTTTCACCCCATACATGATAAGCTTCATGGCCACATGCAAGGGATAACCTCCATATCGGTCATTTGCGAGCATACATCCTAGCGGGTATCTCTTCATCTCTGGCCATCAATGAGCACTACACCCATAGTGGGTATCACTCCACACCTATCCATATTTGTGAGCATAACACCCTTGTAGGATAGCTTCATGGCCACACATGAGGGGCAACCTCCATCTCGATCATTTGTGAGCACACATCCTTACAAGGGTTCTGCTCCTATTTTTCCTTTTCTTTATTTTGGCCTTTTGGAGCTTTGCTTTCTTCTTCTTCTACCTTTCTCTCTTCCTTTCATTGGTTTTCCCTTCTTCCTTTCTCTTTTTATTCTTTCTTCTTTTTATTCGCTCACTCGTACATTTCATTTTGCATTCATTTTAGATTGCATGTTAGATTGCATTTCATTTAGTTAGATTCATTCATGTATTTCATTTAGTTAAGATCATCATGCATTGCACTCATCATGTTCATGATCATCATGCATCAATAAAAATACAAAAATAAAATAATAACCATAATAAAAGTTCACACACATTTTTTTTTAAAGCAAAAAACCCCTTGCGGGGCCGCCTTGGTATGAGAGACCATGAACAGGGGGTTCTATACCATCAAAGTCACCAGGAGTCGCACCCAGCCTTTCTCGCACCAACATTATCAATTGGATTTTGAGTACCACAATTCAACTTTTGATAGGGTGATATTCAAACCTAGACCTCCCTTGGAGGATTGCCCTCTCCTCTCCAACTCTACCTACAGGAGATGGGGGAGGTTCACCATGTTCATACATCATGAACCAAAATTAATTTGTATTACTCAAAAGCACTAAGTGTGTGCTAGTCAATCGATGTGCCACAATAGAGAGCTTGGCACACTTGACCATCCTTAGGGGTGCATGCCATAATAAAAAATGACATGGAATGAAAGTATACCATCTAGTAGTAGGTTTCCCTTTGCATTGCCATCTCATATGACTCCCTCATCCTCTATAGCTCCACTAGTAATAGGTGGTCTTTGGCGCTCTATTGGTTGCCTGTAATGATAACCATCCTCTCTACTCACACTTGTTGTCACTCTTGCTCCTACTAGCCCAACTCCCCTTTGAGATGCTCTGCTCAACCTTCGTTGTGTCCCACTCCACTTAGACCTAGTTTAGTGTTGTGTGGGTGGTATCCATCTATGCCTGCATGGCCACCACTATGGCCTGTAGTGCCTCTTCCTCCATCTCCTGCTACCCTAGACCTCCAACCTCGTTGGATCCTACTTATGTCATTTTGGGTGTAACTATTGTAGTTCCTCCTCCCCCTGAGTTGAAGATGTTGATCATCCCCCTCATGGTCATCACTATCTCCACCAAAATCTATGCTTGGATCAGTCTTAGTGGGATTATACCCTTTGTTTTCTCTCTATGGTACATCAAATGGTCTATCAAAGTGCTAGTTGCACTTATCGACTCATAACCTAGCATCTCTACATTGACACAAGTGGGGATATCCTTAAGGGTGCAATGCTCTCATACCATATCTTGTACTCGAAGGCCACCTCGATGTCATCCACCCCTAGATCCACCTATAGTGGCTCATCTAGGTCCTCCTATGCCCATCTGCTCACATCATGAGTACCTCTCACTCCTTGTGGGTCCCTCCTCACCCTCCTAAACTAGTATTCCTTGAGGTATGGTATCTTCTATAGAATGTCAAATTGGCAATAAACCTGATCAAAATGGTATAGCTCTGACTTGCATTTCTTGATGATGACCCACAAAATCCTCCATACTCGAGCTAAATCCTACTCATCATCTACCCAACTAGGGTGTAGACACCACAGTCAACATATGATTTGGTGCTCCTATAGCTCATCTATCACCCGCATCCCTAGTGATAAGATACAAGTGTATGCCTTGTTCCCATGGTCATAGTGTTGGCTCCACCTATATGCTACTAGCTACTCAACGTTGTAAAATGTCCCTGGTAGTGCATTTGATCTCTAGACTGATATGTGATTCTAGCACCACACCTGGAGCAACATCATACATATCAATCATATTTGTTGCTTATACACGATGTCATGTAACATCTTGTACAAGCAAGCCAACACATATGGTCCCCATGCGAATCTAACCCCCTGATCTTGCATGTCTGCCACTACTCCCACTAGTACCCATGGTAGGTATCACCTACTTGTGTGGTACACCAACATCCCCACCACCACCCCACATAGTACAGATGTTAGTGCCCCAACTCCATATCGATGTGGCATCTCATCGACATGGAATCCACTCTAATGGATCACATGTGTTGGGTCCCTCGACATCATCTCCGATGCCACCATCGACACCTATACCATGTAAACAGTCCTCCCCTTGATGGAGATCCTCAAGATGCACCACACATCCTCTAGTGTGACAGTCATCTCCCCTATCGATAATCAAAATGTGGATGATTTTTGATACCACCTCTCTACCAGAGCCATCAGTAGTGCCCTATCAGCCTCAACATGGGGCATCTATGCTAGATGCATAAGCCCCACATTCTCTAGTGTCTCCCTCTCTACCATTGTGAGCTCTCTCATAGCATCCTTGAGTGTCTTCGACCACCACTCTCTACTCTCGAGTACATCTAGCTACACAATCAACATAACAACATTCACACATTTCATCAAATTCATTTTCAAAAAATAAAAGTGCATTTTTTTGTAAAATCTACCAAATTTGTGCCCTAGAATTATCGGGTGTAAATTTGGCAAGGGTACTTGACCAAATTCACATTTCACAACTAAATTCACACTCCACGATGAATTTTACAAAACATTGCTTAAAAATTCAAAAAAAACAAAATTTTGCTAAATTTTTTATGTGTGGAGGTGAAACAATTAATTCTAGCAAGTGGGTTTTGATACATACCTTCTCTCGATCAATAGAAGTGCTAGCATCACTTCTTGCCATGATGTCATTCTTCTTTTTCTTCTTAAAATCTCTTTTCTCCTCCTCGTGCTATGATAATGAGCTCCTTTTCCCTCATTTTTCCTCTTTGCTTCCCTCCTTTTTTTCATTTTCTTCTCTCTTATTTTCCTTTCTTCTCTCTTCCCCCTTCTTCTTCCTTTATCTTTTTCTCTTTCTCTTCTTTGCTTTTCTTGTTTTTGCTTCCTTTTTGCGTCTTTTTCGAGTTTTTTTCAAGAATATCGCATTCCTTCAAAAACTCGAGGGGGCACCCTAGCCTTAGAGGCATTAATGGAAGTAATGCCTTTATTTGCATGTAAATTTATGGTGTTCAAGATAACACCCCTTTTTGCACCGCCCCTTCATCCAAACCTAACCACCCCTTTTTGTGTGTGTTCGTTGTTTTCACCCATAGGAGTCTACATATTTCTTTGATGCATTTACTTGGCCATAAATGCATCAAAGAGGGGGAAAAATGTAGACATGGAAAATTGACCCATCAAAATGAGTCAATCTTTCCTTAGATCCTTAGGAAGCCACCCAAACTTGCCAAGTGCAAATTTGGGGCCCTTTTCCCCTCTTCCTTTGTCCTTTTTCCCTAGCCTTACCAAATTCGTGTCCGGTCCATATGGGGCATGAATTTGGCTTACCATATTCATGCCCTATAATTACTGGGCATGAATTTGGTATTCTAGGGGTTTTTCTCTCAAAAACCCCACCCCTCGTCAACCCATTTTGGTGTCGGCCCTTGCCCATGGTGAAATTTTATTTTCCCACCCTTTTAGCCCTCCAAACCTCTTATAAATAGAGGATTGGACTCCCTATTTTTCTCCATATTGAACCAGTCAGCTCTTTTGGAGAATCCTAGATCTTAACTCGCTCATTGTTCACTAACAAGTGCTCTTCTACTGCGATTTATTATTTTTGTTATTTTCTTGTTGTGGTGTTGGCTGCCCTTGGGGATCAAGTGGAGGAGTCTTGATGGTTGGAGAAGTCCACCATTCTGGAGTGCTTCCTTCATCTTCTCATTGCTCCTTTCTTCCTCCATCAGCTAACCAAGTTATTTACTTGCATTATTAGTCATTAGCTCTATTTTTCATTGTTTTGCATCGCATTTTTTGGTGTTTTGGGACCCAAAAAGTGCATCTAAACCAAATTCATGCCTTACCCATAGAGGGTGCATATTTGGTAAGCTAAATTTTTACCTCCTCATTACATGGTATGAATTTGGTCAATTAGGGCTTGGGAGCAAATTTTTGCTTCCCAAAACCCTAATTCACTACTTGCATTTTAGCTTTATGTCACCTGCATTCTATTTCATTTCATTTCACTATTGCATGTCCATTCCATATTGCTTTTGCTTGTTCCAAAGGTCAAATATCATTTTATTTTTGAATGGTCAGCTAAAAGGACCAAGGGGGCTTGACTATTGTGCCTCTAAGCTTAGTCATATAGCATCCTAAGAAGGCCCCCAAATGCTGATCAAATTTTCTAGGGTTTTGTAAGTTGTTTCACAAGTTTTGAAGTTGTTTGGATATTTTGGATGCAAGTTAAAGCTTGGATCAACCATCGAATTAGGTAAGTGCCCTAGTAGATCTTTAGGTTGTTTGGTGAGTGTCTTTGTCCTTTTTGTTTCAAATTTTGATCATAAAAGAAAAGAAAATACTTGATCTTTTATTTCTAGGTATTTGAAAGAGTAAAAGCATATAGTTTGCATCCTAGGGTTAATTTTATTTGTGCATTCTCTAAAACCCTTGCTCAAAAGAAAAATATCTATTTTATTGCAAGTTAGGGTTTAGTCATCATTAAAAATTAAGAATCATTCTAGGGTTAGTTCCTTGTCTTCTTGCATCTTTGTTTGCCTTGCATTGTTCTTTCATTTCTCATAGCTTAGATTTTATAAAGGCCAAACATAGGTGTTTGTTCAATATACACATCAAACATTCCATATTTAGACTTGGAGTGAGTCCTTAAATTGTTCCTGGTGAACCCCTCAATCCCTAATCCCCCAAGTGTAGAGAATATAACACACCTCCACAGTCACCTGAGCTCCCAATAAATCTAGTCGAGAAATGTACATGATAGGACAATTTTCCCCCTCTACAAAAACAAATACATTTTTTGATATGGTGGTGCTTGGAAATGCTTATTTTCAAGCAATCTTGTGTTTATGATGGTCTATTTTTTGCTTCTATCAAGTTGTTGCTTCAATTATAGGTTCAAATAACAATTCAATGGTATCAATGAAAATTAATGACACCAATTATGATACATAGAAGTAGAGATGACACTATATTACAAATGAAAGATTTATGGGATTTAGCAACACAATACATGCCAAAAAAAATCTAGATAAACATGCTACATGTAAAAAAAAGTACATGAATGATATAACTCTTGCTTTTTGGTAAGTAAACCTATTGATTAGATCTCATATTCAATATATTTAAACTTAAAAACAAGTATAGGACACTCTTTCTAAAATGTATGAGAGAAGTAATAAAATCAAAATAATATAATTGAAGATACAATTGACACATCTCAAGTTAGAATGAGAGAATATGAATGAGCATATTACCAAATTAAAATGAATAATAAATTAATTTACAACTATGAAGGTAACCAAAAACATTTAATATATTATGGATTTTTTATTGATAGCTTGCCTAGTAAATACCATAACTTTGTATCCACCCTTAAACTAATAGAAAAATTGGGTACAATAAAATTGGAAGAGCTATATGGAGTCTTATTAAGTAAAGAAGAGAAAAATAAAAAATTTAAGAGTGAATCTAGTAAGAGTGCATAGGCTTTGGTGACTAAAGGAAAATGAAAATATTCTAACCAAGAAAAGCAAAAGAAATACGAACCAACACAACAAACGGAGGAACAAGATGAAAAACAACATAAGCAAGGAAGGCAACAAAATTGACAACAAATAAACTTCAATAAAAGTTATAATAATAATCAGCTAACATATAAATTTAAATTAACCTGTTATAATTGTGGGGAATATGAGCATAAAAATTCAATGTCATAAAATAAAAATATATGGCTTTCAAAATAGATTCTAGCCAAAGAATCAATCAAATTTTATAAAAGAAGATGAAAATTTTACAAAATTTTGCCCACTTCTCTTGCTACATATGGAAGCTTTACAAATTCTTGATATATTATTTCAGGTGCAAGTTAGAATATGACTTACCTTTAAAAATATTTTGAGTCTTTAGAGATGAAAAAATACTCATACAAGGTTATTTTCAATGATGATATTTTAGTTGGTGTTGAAGGTGCTAGCACAATTTTTATAATGAAAAATAATGGAAAGGAGGGGGAAATTACTAATGTGCTTAATATACTAAATTTGAAGAAGAATCTTCTCTCAATAAATCAGATGAAAAGACATGAATACAATATAGAATTTTACCAAGATAAATGTTTGATTAAGAATATAATGGATGGTTATAGAGTCATGGTATTGGAAATTGTAGAAAATGGGATACACAAACTTGATTTGGTACATGCAAATAAGGCTACTTATACGCCAGTGCATTATGTTAGTGAATTGTGGTGCTAAAGATTTGATCAATTAAATTATTAGATTTTGTCTACATTGACAAATAAATATATGGTGCATGGCCTCCCTTGGATCAAAACAAACACATGTATTTGTGAAAAGTTACATGGTTTGAAAACAATAGAGAGATAAATTTGAAAGGAGTGCATCAAGAGGAAGAGAACAATTTATCTAGTGCATAGTGCGTTATGTGGGCCCTTAACTCCTTAATCACAAGGGGAAGCAAAATATAAATTAACCTTTATAGATGACTTTTCTAGAAACATTTGGGTATATTTGCATAAGGTCAAGGATGAAGTGTACAAAAAGTTTAAAATTTGCAAGGCCTTAGTGGAAAAATATAATAATAAAATAATAAAAAGGATAAGAATAGGCAATGGAGCACAATATGTTTATTATAAATTTATGTTTTTTTGAAAAATATGTTACATTAGAAGGGAAACAACATGTACACCCCACAATATAATGGAGTGGCTAAAAGAAAAATTTAAAATTTATTTGAAATGGATAAATTTATGATTCAATCTAAGAACTTGCCTTTGGAATTTTGGGTAGAAGTCGTGAAGACAACAACACACATTTAGAAGAGATCACCTACATCTTGTCTTAAAAATATCACAATAGAAGAAGCATGGAGTGGAAAGAAGTCCAATGTGTACTACTTCAAAGTACTTGGTTGTGAAGCATATGTTCATATCCCAAATGAAATAAGACCTAAGAAGTTTTATAGAAAAAAATTAAGTGTATTTTTCTTGGTTATGATGATCAGAAGAAGAAATGCAAGTTATATGATCCAAAAGCTAAGGAGGTCTTCACTAGTAGGGATGTGAAATTTAATGAAGGCATTTAAGATAGTTTCTCAACTCCTCCATATCATCCTCCTCAAATTACAATTTATTATCAAACATAAAGTAAATATAAAATAATTGATAATTCAAATAAAAACACTTTGATGATGAAGAATGTTTTCCCATGAAGACAAGAAGTTTTTAAAAACCTTATGAAAACACTAAGTGGGTCTAGATGGAAAATCAAACTATTAATTATATCCTGATGACCATAAATAAGAACCAATGATCCTCAAAATTATGGGGAACCTCAAGGAAAAATAAAATGATATGTTATTCAATATGAGTATAAGTCCTTATTATAAAATTATAATTGAGAGTTGGTGGAGTTACCTTAGGAAAAAATGAAGTTGAAAGTATAAATTTGATGGGAGTTTTGAAAACATAAGGTAAGACTTATGGGCAAATGTCAATCTTAAAATGAAGGAATCAATCATGGAGAAACAATTATTTTAGTTACTAAAATCAATACTATCAAGATAGTCATTGCATGTGCAACTCATTCTAGAGGGGAGATTCATCAAATAGATGTTAAGAATATTTTTCTTAATGGCAAGATAGAGAAAAAAATCTATATGGTTAAGCCACAAAGATTTGTGACAAAGGGATATAAAAACTTGGTATGCAGATTGAATAAGTAACTACATGGTTTGAAACAAGCTCCAAGGAATTGGTATATAAAATTAATGAATACTTTAAGATTAAAGGGTCTATTAGTAGTCCCTATTATCTAAACTTGCATGTGAAGACTCTCAAAAACATAATACTCATCATTATATTCTAAGTTGGTAGCATTAATAATAATTTATGAGTCCCCCTCAATTGAAATATATTTCCATCATTTTTCAATGGTAATATTGACTTTTTTAAGATGTGTCCTAGCCTTTACATAGTTATTAATTGAATATCCATATGATTTTGAGTAAGGGATATTTTACCTAACATTACTTCAAAAAACACTACCTCTACCAATTTTTCTAGCGAGATATATACAATTTCCAAAATATTATTATAAAATATCACTATATAATTTGTTGAAATAGAATGGTAACATGATCATGATGTAATACAAATAGGGCATGTTTCAACCCTATATAATTAATTAAAAATATATATTTTTCAAAGACATTACGAAATATTGATGAACGGGATGTACTATTATGAGCGTAGTCAAGTTGAAGTCTTTTCATTGTGATAAAGAGTCCTTGTTTTGATCCCACATAACTAAACCAAGATAGAATTTTTACCAATAAATGGAAAATAAATAGCTAAAGTAACAAAATACAAGTATCTTGGTGTATATTTCAATGTTAGACATTATTGGACAATGTGTAGATTGAAAAGAATATTGATAAGTATAAAATCAGTCCCAAGGGGGATAGTGCAACGGTTTGAGGTTTGGCTCTTATTTGGGAGGTCCAAGGTTCAAAGCTGTGGTGTAGGTGGATGGGTGAGGGAGTGGGTGTGTGTTCATTAGAAATAAATAATAAATAAATAATAATAATAATAATAATAATAATAATAATAATAATAGTAAAATCACTCTTTGCCATGGTTCAAACCTGACGTGGGAGAGTGTACGAGGGCTTGGGTGTGTGGTAGCTTTGTGTTAAATTCTCTATTGATAAGTATAGCTCTCAGCTGTACGAGAGGTCAGGTGAGTGTATGAGGGCTTGGGTGTGTGGTAGCTTTGTGTTAAATTCTCTGTTGATAAGTATAGCTCTCGGCTTTACGAGGGGTCATGGTTGGGAGGATACTGCTTAGCCATATTCTCTATTGATAAGTATAGCTCTCAGCTTTATGATGGGTTAGGCGAGTGTATAAGGGCTTGGGTGTGTGGTATCTTTGTGTTAAATTCTCTTTTGATAAGTATAGCTTTCGGCTTTACGAGGTGTTATGGTTGGAAGGAGATTGCTCAGCCATGTACACCCTCTGCGTCGGTCATAGAAGTTTATCACAATAACCAAATAAAAAATTAAAGAGATAAAAGTATAGGATTGAAATATCATTAATGTCTTATGTAGATTGTGAGTAGTGCTACTCGTGCTTTATAGGTATGAAGTATGGAATGATAGTATAATAAACTTGAAATGGAGGTATTTTACCTTGAATTACTCGACAACTACATCCTCCAATGTTAATTCGTAAACAGGTGGAAACTCATTTTTGGCATAGCAGATGACAGACTCCATGAACCCGTGAACCCGCACCCTCTTGTTGGCGCCACAAGATTTTAGTGACCCCAATCGATTCTTTGCTACGCACCAAAGGAATGTGAGTAACTTGGTAAATTGATTGCTGTTACAATCCACTTCAGCTAGTGCAACGGATGCGGCTTCCACGCGGCATGAAGGTCTTACATTTTTTTTGTTGCTACTATCGTCATCGTCGAGGATAAAGCATTCGGGCTCCTCGATGAGAGTTGCGCCTTCCTTGTGGGCTTTGGTACCTCCACTTATGACTACCCCTAACAACCATTAGATTAGAGTGTGAGTAAATATTTTATGTAATGTCATAATGTATAGGAAATGCACAAGCAAGGTTATGCATAAGCACAAAATATCGTAAATTGGCTCTATTTAGGATTTTTAAAATTTTAAAAAGGCTAATTTTGGATCCTTTCACTGGGGCCCATTCACCCGAAATTTACAAGGTGAAAGTTTTTTTGGGATAAATTCGCCTGCCATTGATAATTATGAACCTAATTTTATTTTAATTCGCCTATCTCAAATTACATATGATTTTGATTTTCCCACTCAATTACCCTTCAAATTATAAATGATTTTATATTTTCCGCCCAAATCGCCTTCAAATTATAAATGATTTTATTTTTCCCACCCAAATCGCCTCATATACTACCCGTATATATATTGTACTAGGTACCGATAAAAATACATCAAAAATACTCTAACTCAAAAATAGCTTTGAAAAAATGAAAAACTTGAGAAGGTTGCATAGGAGTGTCTGTCGAAATAAATAGATCAGTTGTAGAGGAGTATCAATCGATGTAAGACGATCGATATAAGTTGATTAGTTACAGAGCCATGTCTGTTGGCATAAGTTGATCGATTGCAAAGCCATGTTTGTTAGCATAATTTGATCGGTTGTAGAGCCGTGTATGTCCGCATAAGCCGATCGATTGCAGAGCCATGTCTGTCAGCATAAGCCGATCAGTTGTAGAGTCGTGTCTGTCAACATAAGTCGATCGGTTGCAGAGGTATGTATGTCAGTTACAGAGGTGTAGATCGACATCAGCCTATCAGTTGTAGGGATTGTCAATCAACATTTGTCTATCAATTATAGAGTTGTCGATTGACATTAGTCAGTCGGTTGTAGAACCATGTCGATCGACATTAGTTGATCAGTTGCAGAGGTGTCGATTGAAATTCTTGCAGTTGATCGACATTCTTGCAGTCGATCGGTATTCTTGCAGTCAATCGCCATTCCTACAGTCGATCGTCATGCCTCCAATGGATCATCATGCCTATAGCCGATCGACATTCCTATAGTCGATCGAAATACCTGTAGCCGATCGACATTCCTACAGTCGATCGGAATGCCTGCAACCGATCGACATGCTATCAATCATCATTTCGACCTAAAGTCTTTCATATCGACCTAAAGCTTTTAAGTATGTCATACATTTTTTAGATTTTGCAAACCGATATTCATAGCCCCCAACATAGAAAAATTCGCCATGGTTTGAAATTTTTTGGAGACAAATTAATGAAATTCACCACGGTTTGAAAATTTTTGGAGACAAATAAATGCAATTCGCCATGTATACTTCTACAAATTTCACCGATATTCCAAGATAATTCACTTTGATTTTATAAATAGATTTCGAGGTCAACCCCTTATGCATAACTCTGATAGTCCTTATTATCAAAACTTGCATATAAATACTCTCAACTATATAATACTCATCATTGTATTCTATGTTGATAGCATTAACAATAATTGTGAATCCCCTCAATTGAAATATATTTCCATATTTTTCAATGTTAATATTGATTCTTGTAAGATGTGTCCTAGCATTTGCATATAAATTAGTTGAAGCTCCATACGATTTTGAGTAATTCAAGGATATTTACCCAACATTATTTCAAAAAACACCACCTCTACTATATTTTCCAATGAATATACACGATTGCTAAAAATATTATTGTAAAATATCACTATATGATTTGTTGAAATAGAATGGTAATATGATCATGATGTAATACAAATGGGGTATGTTTCAATCCCATTTAATCCATTAAAAATATATATTTGTCAAAGATATTATGGAATATTGATGAACCAGATGTACTATAATGAGCTTAGTCAAGTTGAAGTTCTTTCATTGTGATAAAGAGAACCGAATGTACTATAATGAGCTTAGTCAAGTTGAAGTCCTTTCATTGTGATAAAGAGTCCTTGTTTTGATCTCACATAACTAAACCAAGATAGATTTTTCACCAACCAAAGGAAAATAAATAGCTAAGCTTTCAATTTGAGGAGGGTTCTTTAAAAGAAGTAACAAAATACAAGTATGTTGGTCTATACTTCAATGTTAGACATTGTTGGACAATGTGTAGATTGAAAAGAATATTGGGAAGTATAAAAGCACTCTTTGCATTGCAGAATATATGTGAAGAGATAAAATTATAGGATTGAAATACCATCAATGTATTATGTAGATTATGAGTAGTGCTACAGGTGCTTTATGGTTATGAAGTAATAAAATGGAATAATAGTATATCAAACTTGAAATAGAGGCAAATAGAGAGGATTCGAAAGTATTTGATTAGAAGCAAATTCAAAATAAAAGTTTCAATTCCATATAAAATACTCCAAACAGAAATAAACAAATTTCTTATAGAGACTACCCTAATGATTTATCTTCCAGTATATTTGAAATGAATTGAGCAAATGAATGTAAGTAGGTGACATCAAATTATTGTAGGAGATGAGTTGAATAGAAAAAAAAATACTTGAAAGATGCAAAATGTCAAATAGATGAATAAGTGGGATTCTAATTTAATATAATGACCAAACAACAAGGATATAAAAGCCTAGGTAAGGAGATAATTTAAGTTAAAAATATATAAAAATAGATCTAGGAAGAAAGAGGGCATGATACATTATTAAATCCAACATCAAATAAAAACAATATCAAAAAGCTTATCTAGATGTAAACATCAAATGGAGATCCCATATATTTATAACCTAATTGAGGACTAGCTCACATTAACTCAAATGTGAGATAAATAGATGAAAGAAACCTACAAATAAACAAAAAAAAAAGAGAATATGTACCTATTGCACTTCAAAGACAAAGAAAAAAAAGAAACATTTTATCTTAGAATACAAAGCTTATAATAATATTTAGAATAGTTATATTGATGCAAAAACAAATAAAATGACATATTATATTTGATAATAAACCTTTAATATCCTATAGTCTGTTTGGCCTTGAAAGACCTATTCTAATTAATAATTATTAAAATTTTAAATTTAATATTTGTAATAGTACTCAACTTTTTTACCGTTTTGTAATTTTCTATTAATTGTTCCATAACATCTTTTATATTAGCAGTGATTATCTTATGTAACATACTTGACGTATAGCTTCGGAGGGGGGCAAAGAACTGAATTTCTTTCATGAGCAAGTTACATGCGGCGGCTTATCATTAGAGAAACTCGTCCAACTCATAAGAAATACATAAAAAGACACTACTAGTCATTACCCTGCTTCAACTACACTACAGAACGGATGTTAAAATAATATCATAACAACATATTGTTGTTCTTGGTCTTGAAGGGACACTTCAGTAGGACTAGAAAAGTAGCCATGGAAACTTTAACGAGTCATCGTATTTTACCTTGAATTATTCGACAACTACATCCTCCAATCGTAATTCGTAAACAGGTGGAAACCCATTTTTGGCATAGCAGATGACAGACTCCCTGAACCCGCGAACGCGCACCCTCTTGTTGGCGCCACATGATTTCAGCGACCCCGATCGATTCCTCGCTACGCATGAAAGGAACGTCAGTAACTTGATAAATTCATCCCTGTTACAATCCACATCAGCCAGTGCAACGGACGCGGCTTCCGCGCGGCATTTGCCTTTCTCCGGGTCGAAATTGCTTACAATATCGATAAGCGGCCATCCAGGGTCGATGTTGTCGCACATGAACGTCTTAGATGTTTCTCCGGGTCCTAAGCACTCGGGATCAGCCTCTACCAGAGTTGCGCCTTCCTTGTGGGCTTTGGCACCTCCACCTATGACAGCCACTATATTGCCCCTCACAACCCTTAACTCTATGTCGTTGCAGGGTTTCAAGTTCTCCACCCAGTTCCCTAAAGAATAGACCTGCCTCCTCATCGACCGAGGTAGTCGATCACATATGCGATGCGCTGCCCAGCACACTACCAGATTGACCTTGGAATAAAGCCACACCCTCAACGATGTGCTGAACTCCAACATCGCTGCCGTAAAGCTCAATAGCGTGGGAATCAGCCAATATACTTTCTTCGTTTGTAAGAACAGGCCCCCCAAGTTTAAGACCTTGAGTAGTTTTTCTTCAGAGACCAACAAATTGACGGGCAGAAGCAGATGATTGTCCAACTTCCTAATAGTGTGGTTGTCAAGTATCAAGCAGTCCAGCACTTCCGTTAAGCTCATGACTCCTCCTGTGGCCACTTGTTGCCAAAATTCATTGTAACCTTTGAGAAACACCGTGTCGGGTGCGACATCTCCCATGTCGAGCAGAGAGTACCAGATTGTATCTGTGATGTAATAGGACATCTTCCTATTAAGGAACAACTGGTTTCCATTCCTTAGCTCTAGACGGAACTCACGATGCAAGTAGGACGATTCGATCTCAGATATCTTATCACGATGCCTCCTTGGCACAGTCGGCTGATCTGCTACTATGGTCACATGACAGCACACGGTCTTGTACATGCGACCCTTAAAACCTTTCAAGCGGGCATAAGTTGAGGAGAGGCCCAAAAGATGCAGCAAGTAGCCAGTTGCACATTGTATGAGTGCACCGACTGGTGTGAGTTTTCCGATCTGCCAAAATCCAAGGCAGAGTTGCAAGGCCAGTAACACGCTGCTCAAGATCGACTGCACTGACATACTTGCTCGGCCTAGGAAACTGCTGGTCTCTCTTCTCGTTGAAATGAAAGATTTTAATTACCTTTGCCAAACTCAAATATGGTTTATGGAATTTTAAATATGGAAGTACAATTATTCAAATCATATCATATGATTTGTGTTAGCAATTTCCCAACTTTTTTTATTTTACTGTTTTCAAATAAATCTGCCATAAACTCCTTCCCAAATGTTTCTTTGTATTTATCTCTGAAAAACTCAGATATTTATAAATGAAGTGTTCCTCTGTCTCTACTGCCCCTGTGCTGCATGCATAGAGTACATATCCCCTTGTTTCATTGTAACGAAGTATTAATATTCCGGTGATAATATTTGGAACCGTCCTCTTTGGTAGAATCAATTTACTTCCTCTACATCGTCCGCAACATGGTGGTTGGAATAATTCATTTCTTGTGTTGTACATCAGTCTTGAATAAAGGGTTTTTGGCTCTTTGGTTGCAGATTGCTACTTGAAAGACCGTCTTTGCAAAATTTATTTATTGCCTGTCTTTCTCGGCACGGAGTGAACTGTCTTGTGCACGGAGTGAGTTTCAGTCTTTGCCGATTAGAAACCTCTATTCTAGTCTATAAAAATCTTCGTCTTAGGTTTCAAGGGGTATCTATCAGTCATCAATGCTTTGGCTTGTTCCGCAGAATTCTACGGCTGAGATTAAAAGGTGTTCAAAAGAACTGTCTGTGCTTGCGCACGGAATCCGTTTCAGTCTTCTTTAGAGAAGTAGGTTTCAAGGGGTATTAATCAATAATGAATGCTTTGGCTTGTTCCGCAGAATTCTACGGCTGAGATTAAAAGGTGTTCAAAAGAACTGTCTGTGCTTGCGCACGGAATCCGTTTCAGTCTTCTTTAGAGAAGTAGGTTTCAAAAGGTTTACATCTTTATTTAAGTGGTTGCTGTTTGCTACTTTAAGAACCGTCTTATGGATGGATTGCCTGTCTTTCTCGGCACGGAGTGAACCGTCTTTGCTTTTCCGATTAGACGCCTCTCTTCTAGCTCTCCTACTGATTTTCCTGTTAAGTGCCAAGAGCCCCGCGGTTCGATCCAACGGTGAGGAGCGAGAAGCAAGGGTCCCTTGGTCAGTGTTGTGAATTAAAACAAGTGTCGTAAAGAATCGGACGTGTTTTTGTCCGTCTCATGTTTTTATATTATCAATCATTTCAATGTAAAGTAAAAATTTAATCTTACATGTAGGCTGGATTTTTTAATGTGCGAAACATCTCTTAGGGTAGAAGTGAGGTTAGAATATAACACCTCCCTAGAGAAGAAATATATATTGATAAACAAGATAGGTTATAGTTGTGAAAATTAAATATAAATGTGAAAATATTTATCTATATAATAAATTAATAATTAAATATTATTTAGATTAATTTATTAATTTTTATTTTTTTGTTAGTACATAATATACATTATCATGTTATAACGAGTGATTCTTCATGATGTACATGATATTCAAAGCTCAAACCATACATAATTGCACTCACACACATCTAAGGATCTCTCAAAGAGAAGCCAAAGCCCTAACTATTGTGTTGTCCCTATTTGGACCATTAATTTATTTTTTAAATATTGCTAATTAAAAATATATAATGTTTTTAATGAGGTGCATAAGTTTATGAGTTATGATGGAAGCCATAAACTTTTTAACTAGTAAATAGACCATCCAAACAATTTAGTAATTCATATAGGAGTATACCATCCATCAATTCTCCTACTTGCAATTACTTGAATGTTACAAGCAATTTAATTTTGGAGCTTCTATTGATAGTTTTAAAATTTCTATCTTCATTTATAAATAAGTTGTATCTAGTTATGTTAGGCAACTCTCCCATTTAAACAATACAATATTACATCTATTGTTATGTCAATTAGACCAAATCTATTTTTCTTTCTATTGAAAATATTTTCATTTCTAAAACTACTAATTTTCCTACATATTAAATTCTTTATAATATTTTTAAGCAATATAATTTTTCTTGGCCAATTACCTTTTAAATTTTAAATTTTATCATGATTAAGATCAAGTCCATGATTAGCTAAACTATATGCTATCATATTCTCTTCTCTATATATGTTGGTATTACGTCTCCTTCAATAGTTGAAGAACACGTATGTTTCTCCTTAGATATATATTTAATTAAGCTTAACTCTAATTTAAGCCTAATGCAAAAAAGCCTAAAACTAAAATGTTTTTACTTTTGATGTTGAAGTAAATGATGATTTTTCCTTCAAAGAGAAAGGTGCAAGAAGAATATATCAAACAAGCCCTAAACATGGCTATGTGTAATTTTGATTTAATGCTAAGCTTGAAGATTTAGTTGGTCCTTAGATGATTAAAGAATAAATTAGTTCCTTCTTTCCTTTTCTTATTTTACTAAATAAATAGAAAAAACAGAAACTTATTTGACACACAACAAATAGAACTATGTCCTATATGCCAAAATGAAGTGGTCTAAAATAGAAAAACTTGCTTCCGCCATGGAGGTAGAAGCAATACTGATGCTTTTGCCTATGATGAAACTTTTGACTTCCTACAAAATAGACAAACAAAATATTAGATTAGCAAGATAAGGGTCTGCTTGATCTAAAGGAGAATGTCAGACTCCCTTGCTAGCATTAAACCACTCTATAGATAAGGATAAATTTTTTTTGATAAAATGATAAATATATGAGATTGATGATAAGTGACAAAAGTGCCACAACGTCAATGATAGCATCATCAACATTTTCTCTTGATAAATAATGCTTTTGCTCTCTATGTTTATGTAAAAACTAGAGTGATAGCACTGTCAAGCTTATAATATGATAGTGCTTTCACTTTAGAGGATAGAAAAATAAGATTAAATACAAAGTTAATTTATTTAATGATTTCTATGATGAAGACCTCTCACTTAGTAGTATAAAGATCCTTCTAAATGACAAAAAATAGAGATTGTTTCTTTTAAGTAAAGACTAATAATGATAACACGAGATACCAAAACAAAAATGAGATGCAAAGCTAGCTAGTATGCAACAAGATTAAAGCTTAGAGTTGCAAAGCAAAGAGAGCATCAAAAGAAAGTCTAGTAAAAATTCATTACACCAAATGAATCCTGTCGACAAGGACAATTTTAAGTAGGATAGCACCCGGTGCTAAATTTTGAAGGAGAACAAGATGAGAGGACTTGAGGCTCCCATAATTTACCATGTAGTCAACACCAAGAAACCGTCAAGTATGCCATCAAGAAAAATCCTTCATCACAAGCTAAAACCAAATCTTAATCTCCCTGCACCACGAGGTCATGCTGACCAACTAGGCTAAGCAAACAACAACCCATAACCTTTTCAATGGTAGCTCAACTAGCCCCCACCATTGGTAGGAATCCTAGAGCATTTTTAATGACAATTAAAAGGGATCCATATTTGATAAGGTTTTTACCCATACAGTGGTCGCAAACTCACCCTTCACCTAGAGGGACAATCCCATAGTCTAGACTATCTTCTACATCTAATTGGATTTCTAGTGTCTATCCAACTAGTCATTACTCCCTACTATGGTTACGATATAGAACCAACAAAAGACCCCAAGGAAGAATACCCAATAGCTATGGAAGAAGAAGTGGTATCTAAGGTGAGTGGCCAAAGTACTAGTAGGATAAGTCCCTCTGCATCCATATTTCTATCAAGAGGAGCTTAGCACATAAAGTTTACTAAAGTAGAACCTTATTGGAGCACTTCAAGAAGTGAAGTTAGTGTGGACTAACCAAACGTAATAGTCCATACGAGTACCATCTCAAAAATCCAATGGTAATATAACAAAGGAGGTGAATCATTTAAAACCAAAAGAGGTGAATGGCTTGGGCACACCTGCTAAACTAAAATATCCAACAGTATTAGTTGAAAGGCAATCACTGAAACACCAAAAGGGATCAATGGATGGGTTAACAACAAAAGACATTTATTAAAGTAGAAAATGCATAAAATTATAGAAATTGAAACTTCAACCAACATGCAAGGAATATCATGCAAAAAATACCAACTAGACTACAAAAAAGGTAGATACCAGACAACACTATAATGCTAGATAGAGCCAAGTGCAACCAAGCATAGAAAAAGAGCAATGACCCAATTTTATTCCCATCATTTTCAACACCTAGGCATGGTACCAAAAGATGATGGATGAAACATTTAAAGAAGCAACACAAAGGTAATCCAAGAAGCAATCCCAAAATTAAGTACATTAATTATGGAAGATCTTAGGGTTTAATCATAAGATATTTATAGTATTAGTGATTGGAAAAGTAGCAAAATAAGTCTACATTCAACCCAACCAACACACTTACAATTGTAGTTATGAATCACTACACATTTTCTTGACAAGAGAAAGTAAAAATTAAAGCCACAAATAAGCATAAAAGAAACCTTTGATACAAAATTTCCAAAAGTCAAAGAATAATATTCAAAATTGAAGGTTGTCTAAAAAGTCAAAATTTTGTTAATCCCAACCAAAAGAGGAGGAACAAAAGTTTTGACATAAGGTCCCAAGGAAAAATTCTTGAAGTTTCAATGTCAAGCAATCCTAATTTCATGTAATGAAAACTTTTGAAGAAGAAAACACTAATTCCTCAAAAGTCAAAATTTATAAGGTGTGCAATATTTGAGGAGTATCATCCTTTCCTACAAAAAAACATCTCATATCTTCATGAAATGACAATAGTAGCATGGGAGCCATAACAAAAGTAGCTCAAAGATCTAGAACATTGAATGAGGAGATCATGTATTCCTAGATGATGGGAATTCCTAGAGATGGATAGATGGCAATAAAGATCGTAGCTACTCAACCAAGGAATGAGGACCATTTTACATTCATGAATCTAGATCTATAGAAACTTAGAGGGACTAGTAGTGTAATAAAGACATGACCCAACATCAGAAGCAACAACCACTTTGAAATTTTTGCATGAGTTTTGGGAGGGAAACTCTTTCCCTTGTAGTCTAGAAATGTGAGTAGTACCATTTTTGTAAAGGATGGATGAGTTTGCATTTTTAGTTTATTGTGATCTCTTCTTTCATTTCTTTTTGTAGAGCAATTGGATCCTTAGTGGCTTGTGGGAAAATTGAACCCTTGCTTCTAGCACAATCTTTGTAAATAATTGCTTGCATATATAGAGAAAAAGAGAGATACCTGCATCAATTTTTGGACTAGACATTTAAGGATTTCATAAGGACCTATTTTTGTATGTATGTGTCTATAGTATTTTACTCGTTTATCAGTTTTTCTTGTGTATGTGTGTGTGGAAGACTTATGTCCATTTTTGGACTAGTCATTTGTGGCTCTCCTATAGACCATTTTACTTATGCACATATACATATATGGAATTTATCTATAATTAACTACAGGGTTATGCATAGTGACAAATATTCACAAATTGGGAAAATATTAGGATTTCCAAAATTGGAAATTGGCGAATATGAGGACCCTCGACATTGGTCTATTCACCTAAAATTTTTGGGACCAATTTTTTCTTAGGGTCAATTCGCCACAATATATATCCAAACATAGGCATATTTGTACTTATTGGAAATATCTTTTCGAGCCTGATCTAATGGTGGTGTTTTTATGAAGTTATAAGGTGATTTAATAGGTCAAAATTTATCCCAAATATGACCTTACATTTTAGGGATTCAAATACCCCAAATTTTGGTGTGAAGATGATTGATTTGATTTGCTTATGATTCACCTTGATTTCAATTAGGATTCACCATTTTTTTACAAGTACATTTCAAGTCCAACCCCTTATGCATAACCCTGGTTAACTATGTTGAGTAGAGGAAGTGTTCACCACTAGCACATAACATTCAGGCTTATTGTGCAAGGAAATCTTAGCAAATATTTTGGTGCATCTCCACCCTTTTCTTTTTGTTGAGTTGTTTTTATTTTTTTTATTTTATGTATTTTCCATTTTTGAGTTCAAGTGCACCTGTTGAGTGGATATTTTGCACAATTACAAAATACCCATCACATTCAAGGTATCAATCCAAAACCCTCTCTTACAAAGAAGTTAAGAACAAATAAAAGTTCTCCAAGGTTCTGCTATATAAGCATTGCATATATATATTTGAAAGTGAAATAATCAAGGCTAACCAATGTCAAAAACAACCAAGTGATTTGCAAGTGACTATTAACAAGGGGCCTTGCTGGTTTAATTCATTTGAACTTTGTGATTGATTTCCTTAGATTACCATGAATATGCCTCTATATAAATTGATGAAATGAAGTGTTGCTTCTTTAATTATCTTTGCATTAATCTATCTTACCCTGAATCCCTATCAGTGGGTTCATTTTATCTTTAGATTAAAATGTGAAATGATCAAGTCATGAAATTGTCCACTTCATTTTACAATTCGTGCCTTTAATGTGAGATTCATTTGCAGTTAGTAGGTTCAATTTTATCTTTATATTTAATTCTCTACTGATTTCAAAGTTATAAATCAGTAGATTAGCAAGTTAGAAAGTTAGAAAGTTAGTGTTCATTTGCTTTATCTGCACTTAGTATGAGTTTGAGGGTTAGTGGAGTTAGCCATTCCTTTTATCTTTGATTATGTACATAAAAGCAACAAATGATGTGGAATTATCCACTCCATTTCTTATCTTCGTTTTAATGCGAGGTTGCAGATTGGAAAACCTCCCTCCTAGATTGATTTTATCTTATTTATGCAAATAAAAAGCTATGCAAAAATCCTAGACAAATACCAAAATGCAAACATACTAAAAACAAAATACAAAAATTTTGGAACAAGGACCAAAATGCAAACAAAATGAAAATGAAATACAACAAAAATTTGGAACAAGGACTAGAATGCAAACTAAATGGAAATGAAATGCAAAAATAAATAATCACAACTAAGCTAAAAAATGGAATATAAATGCAAACATAATACGATGTCATTCTCCCCTACCTGCAAAACCAGATATTGCAAGACACTCTAAGTGTAACTCAACCTAAAAAAACTTGCAAAAACACCATTTGAATAGATCAAGTGCTAGACTCTATGGAAAAGAAATCTTGCATTTGTAAACCTTCACTTAGTGTAACCTCCTAAACAACATTAAGCACTAGATACAAGTCCACAAAATGCAAAAAAAATAAAATCAAGAATTAAATATATAAACCCTTAGAAGCAAATATCCTCCAATATTGCTCAAAAAACGCAAGTTTCCGAATCTATATGCATTAAAAATGATCAGAATAATATGTCTTATATTACCAAAAATTCTAGCCCCTTCGAAAATGGACCTCCATGGGTATTTAAAAGTTTCATGAACCTTTTTCATTTCAACTTTCTTCACCAAAAATAGGATCATAAGGTGAAATGAAACACACAAAAAAATATCATTACACCCTTCCCAATATTTTCCTTATATCTCCTTCTCACTTTGAGCTCACCTTTTGTCCCTATTCCACATATCTCAATGTTAAACACAAAAAATAATACCATGAAGGACAAAATGTCATCTAACCCTCACAAGAGGGCCCATGAGCATGGGCACTACCAAGGCCCTCAAATACCCATAGATATATTACATATAACACCTTAGGCACTGAAATACCCATTGATATAAACAAAAAAAACAATAAAATAAAACCTCCCTTTTATTCTCCTTCAGGCAATGTCGACGCAACTTGAACCATGGTCGATAGGGTGCAATCCTTATTGGGATTGCCCCTACCACTACGCCTAAGGCTTAGGTTGAAAATTAAACTCCATGATGTTGTTTTTGTTCCTTCCATATTATAAGAATCCCTAGTGCATGGATCTACCTTGACACCCCTGTGGTGCAACTCAAACCAGGGTCCCTCCTTGCATCACGTGCCCTCAACTCTCTCTTTTGCACCTAATCTAGGCCTGCACTCGGCTTTCGACATTGCTCCAAAACTTTGCCATTCTTTAACAATGCTCTCTCCTGATGGACATTTTGAATATGAAGTTATATTTGGCGTTAGAGTTTATTTGCATTCAAGGGGCGTTAACATTGTTTCCTCTTCTTACATCGAATACCCCTACAACTAACAACATCCATGTATCCCACTGCTTGTTCTCCTCTGATAGTTTTTTTATGGGGGGACATTATCCCATAAAGCCATCACAATGGCCCCTGGTGTGCCTTAATTAACCTGACCTTGATATTATAGTCATGGTCAATTTTGGTTGCATAGCCTGCCCTATAATTTTGACCTATGGATACACCACGTGTAAGTCATTGATGGGTGGGAGTCGTTTTGATTCGCATGGGAAAATTATTTATCCCACATACTTTGTGTTTTAACCTTCAGGTACTTTATAAGGAGAGCTTCACCTAATATTAGTTGACTACCTTCGAGTGGTCTCTCCCCTTTGTTGCATAGTATGGAGGTCCCTTTCGCTAGCTTGACCCATCATCACCCCTTCGTCCATTTTCATGTAATTCCATGTCATTCGTTCGTTTATCATGATGCCATGTCACCCATCCATTATCTCCTTGGCTCACCCTCGGTCTTCAGGTTGTTGCCACCTACTAGCTCATGGCACCACCTCTTTGCCTCGGCTAGCATGACATCAGCACTCCTAGCATCTTCCCCTCTATGAACATAGAAGATATATTTTAAACCTCATAGACAACATTGCTATGGTTATTACAACATTGTGTAAAAAGAAAAAAAGGGGGAAATCACATTCACCAAGCTTTATTGAGACCATCAAGATAAATCAAGACCCTTTATTCAAAAACAACATAACATGATAAATAAATAAATAAAAACAACATTTAAAATAGCACAACTCTAACACTCTAAAAATAAAAAGGAAGACCAAATAAACTAAAACATGCCCTACACAATAAAACAAACATGAAAAATATAATTAAAACTATAACAAATTAACAATAATAATAAAACAAAGGAAATATAAATAAACAATAAAAATAATAAAATCACCAAACAGAAACCAAAACACCAACCAGGAGGAAACACTCATTTTGCTTAGCCAAGATGACCCCTTTATTATTTATTTTTTTGATATCAAGAAGTAGCAACATGGGTTAATTGTGAGGTGCAAAATGCATCATGCCATCCTATTAGTCCAATTTAGTGAAAATTTAAAGTGGGTCCCCAAAATTGGGGTTAGTTGTGAGATAATCAAAACAAATGGTGACTCTGTTGTGAAATTGCTTTCAAGCATTTTTGGTGAAGAACCCAGTTCTAAAATTAATGACCAGAATTATGCGTAAGGAGTCGAACCCAAAATATTTTTATAAAAATTTGGCAAATCTATTTCAAAATCCAAGTGAATAGTTTCGAAATACACATAGAAGGTTCACTATTATTAGGGGCAATGTTGAAAATTTAAACTTAAAATGGTCAAATTATTATAAAATTGGGGTGAATTGACCTAAAAAAAATGCACCCATAAAGTTTTGGCTATTGGACCCTGGTCAAGGGTCCCAAATATTAGCCAATTCCAAATTTTGAAAATCCTAATTTTAGCCAATTTTGCAAAAATAGCCACTATGCATAACCTTGTTAATGACTCAAGGTTATACCATTTAGCAATATCCAAGGAAAGTAAGGTCAACGACTTCGTATGAGAACAAATGGATCATTTGCTTTTGCATGGTATGTGCAATGTGATTCAATTTGCATCCTTGGAGACCATCTAGATTTTATCACATGGTTTACCTTTAGGCTATGAAATGCTACACATAAAAATTTGTTCTTGAATAATATTTTGCCAAGTCTCTTTTGAGCATAATTTGTTTAGACAACCCCAATGGCAATCAGGCGTCCATAGCCCCGGTGGAGATCTAAACTAGGTGACTAATTTGATCAAGCTTTTCAATGCTCATTCTTTTTTATATATATCAAGCTTTTCCTAGATAGAGCCCCACTACCAGTCAGACATACATAGCCCTGGTGGATTTTATCCAAACATGGTGATAGATTTGATCAATATTTGCATTGCTTGTATTTTTATTTTATAGAAAAATTTGCAAACCTCTATGTAACACTTGAATTTGAGCTTGTTAGAAATTAGCCTTAATCAGTTTACCAAAATATTTTTGTCCTTAAAAATCCTAAGGAATGCCTCTCTATGTGATTCATTACAGTGAAACTTTGGCATCATATTCCATTGTTTCACACTCCACCATCTTAGTACACTTAACCAAGGATAGCTTCATTTCCTTTTCCCCAGATCCGTTTAATTCATGGATTGTATTATCTATTCTGAAAACATGCCATTTTGTCAATAACCATCTCAAAACCAAAACCACAATAAAGGGACTACTCAAAATGTAAATACATCGAAACATGAAAATGATCTCAACACACACAAAGAAGACTCCTAAACACTCTAATAAAATAAAGAAAACCAACACACAAAAAACCAACAACAAAGCACGCTTATGTACATATAATAGACAATCTCGCATACTTCATGGGTTGAAATAATACTTTAAATGCAGCCCATTAATAGGTAAAGATAAGTCCTTTCCATCCAAGGTTTTTAATCTGAAAGTGTTTTCACCTAGAATTTTAGAAATATAGTAAGGACATAACCACAAGTAATCAAATTTTTCATGATCCCTTATTTTTGTGTTTCTTGTTCCATAATAAAACTAGGTCATAAATATTGAATGTTTTAATTGCAACTCCTGTAAAACCACCTCTTTACTACATCTTGATGTTTACTAAATTGAAGCATGGCTTCCTCTCTCTTCTCATCAAGATGCATCAAGTGGGTTAATCACACTTCAATCTGATTATCCGTTCCAAGATATTCTTTCATAAAATGAAGAGTTTGTAATTTTAGATTAGTGGGAAAAATGGGGTCCTACCCATAAACTAGATGATATGGAGGTGTCCCAATTGATTCTTTTATTCTAGTTCTATCAGCCCAAAGAGAAAACTTCAGCTTACCATGCCAATCTCTAGGATTATTTTCAAGCATTTTTTTTAGAACAAACAACAATTTTTTGTTAGAATATTCTACCAAACCATTTTCTTGTGGATAATTATTGGAAGAAAATTTTAATCTTACCTTGTTATCATATGCCCAATCTATAAATTAAATAGAATAAAATGTAGAACCATTATCACTTACTATTGCATTAGGTATTCCAAAACAAGTTACAATGCAATCCTCTAAAAACTTAATGACAACGTCAATAGTAGCATGCTTTGTAGGGATTGTTTCCATTTACCTAGTGCAGTAATCTATAGCGATGAGGATGTATTTATGATATTCATAATATTTGGGATTGACAACCCCAAAAAAATCCACCCCCATTGTGCAAAAGGCCTCATCTCAACTATAGGTTGTAATGGCATGGCTGCACTTCTCTCTCTATTGGTCGTGACCTGACATGTATGGCAATATTGCACATGAGCATGTGCATACTTGAAAATATGAGGCCAATAGTATACAGCTCTGAGAATTTGGTGTGATGTTGCATTGGCTGACCCATGCTCGGTTCCATACTTACCATGGAAGTCATTAAGCACCTGGGTTGCTTCTTCTTTGTTCACACAACAAAGGTGAATCCCTTCATGTTTCTACCTGTACAATACACCAGATTTAATCAAAAAGTTTATATATTTGAGACGTAAAGCTCTTCTTTGAGTGGAAGTGATATGTAATGGACACTTACCATTCAATAAAAAATGTACAATATCTACATACCAATCATATTTAGTAATATCTTCTATAGTATAATGTTGGCACAAGATTAGAGGATCAATTTTAGAAATCAATTTTACCAATCCTTGTCCACAAACTAGTTTTATAGGTTGGATTTCAAGATCAGATTCTTGGAGTGTAGAAATTCATTTTCCTCTTCTCTCGCCTAGCTCAGTCTACATAAAAAATAGTTTTGACGACAGGGTTAGGCATGATAGCAAAAACCATGCTATGTACAATGTAATGTCTAATTTTTTTTATAGTTTTAAAAAGTGCATATATTTGCTTCTCTAAAACAAAATACCTCAAATTTTCATCTTTCAATGGATAACTTAGAAAGGTGATGGGATTTTCAACATTACCTTCACCATTTTGAGTTAGGACACTTATGAGTGAGTGTTCTGAAGCAAACATATAATTGTATAAGGGCTTTGAGTAGTCTGGACTTACCAAAATAGGTGCCCTAGAAATAACATCTTTAATGTTCTCAAAAGCATCCCTAAACTCATTTTTCCATTTAATTTCAACATCCTTTTTCAGCATATCATTCAAAATTTTGGCAATCTCAACAAATCCAGCGATGAATTTCCTTACAAAAATGATTTTGCCAAAGAATGATCTTAATTCCTTCTTGCTATAGGGAGGAGGGATTTCTTGGATAGCTTCTATTCTTTTAGGATCAATGGAAATTCCTTCTTTCAAAATAATGTGACCCAAAAGCTTATCCTCTATTACTCCAAAGATGCATTTTCATGGATTTTGGGAGATCCCATGTTCCCTACACCTTTGGAGGACTTTTCTCAAATTCTTAACATGGTATTCTCTCTTATTAGAGAAGATAGGAATATCATCTACATAAACAATGATACACTTTCCTATAAGCTCGTTAAATGCATAATCCATGATGTGTTGGAAAGTTGCACTGACATTCAATAATTTAAAGGGCATTTTCTTATAAGCAAATGTTCCCCATTTGGTTGTAAAGGTTGTTTTCATCCTATAACTTGGGTGAATGAGAATTTGATTGTATCCAGAGTAACCATATAAAAATGACATCATTTTTGACCCATTTACCATTTGGAGTATCTCATCAATTGTAGGTAATGGGTAGTTTTCCTTTTGAGATGCTTTGTTTAGATTTCCAAAATCTATGCACAACCTTATTTCTGCATTTTTCTTTCTTATAGAAACTAGGTCAGCAACCCATGTAGAGTGCCTAACAGGAAATATGATTTTTGCTTCTAGAAATATTTTCATTTCTTTATCTATTAAGGGCTCTAACAATAGATTGACATGTCTTTATCTCTGTCTAAAGTTCTTGGAGTCAGGTTTCAATGGAATCGTGTGCATTATCACATTATGATCATACATTTTCAAGTCCTTGTAACTTCAAGCTATACAATCCACATATTCCTTTAGTGCATGAGTGATAGCTTATTTTTCTTGATTTGTACATGCCTTGGCAATGAATATTTCTTGTGGATTTTCTACACTCCCTAAGTTGATTACATCACACGCTTCTTTAGGGGGTGGTTTTTACCTCTTTTTGCTTGATATCCAATATCAAATATTTTTTCTAGTGAAATAACCCCTTTCAACATCTTATTCATTTTCTGAGCTATTTCACCATCACGATCTATTTCTTCTTTCCATCTCTGGTCTTCATCTATAACCTGCTTTTCAAAAATACCAGAGTTAGTAACAAAATTAAAAATGTTCTTGTCACTCTCAAATACCTATAGATTTGTAATGTTATTTGGTATTGAAGGATAGGAAACTAGTTCAATTGATTTTTTTTTGCATTTTTATTGTCAACCGATTTTAGCATACTTACTGCAACAACTAAATAATCGACCATTCAATTACGTTTTCTAGAGACTAGGAAAATGTTAAAAGCATCAAGTTCATCTATCAAATCCCTAACTCTAGTCCTATAGTGGCTCAATATTTTGTCATGACACACATATTACTCTTTTACTTTTTTAACAACTAACTCCGAGTCTCCTAAGATATTGAGACACTTGAATTTCTTACTTAGAGCTAGTTGTAATCCTAAAATAAGTGCTTCATATTACGCCACATTGTTGGAGCATGAAAACTATAATCTATAAGCACCCAACATAGGCTTGCTTCCCGTACATGTAATTTCGATACCAAATCCAACACCTTATCTTAACTTGGATCCATAAAATCTGAGAATCCAAACCAAATTATCCTCTTCAGGAGGACTATAAGAAAGGATTTTTTTTTGAGGTGCTTTGGTATCCTCATCTATGTCAAAATTATAGACCCCTAAATCAAATTCAACAAATTGGATTTCATTGGGCATATTATACTTAGTAATCATTTCTTTGAGTTTTGGTTCGCTATCCACCTGTATTTGGTTTGCTAATACCCTCCAAGGTAGCCAAATGTGGGAAGAATCCATAATGATGTAACCATTTAGGTTCTTAATCCAATCCCTACCCAAAACCATGCCATATTTGGTGGTAATATTGACCACAAGAATATCAACGCGATGTTGAATTCTGGGTTCTAATTAATTTGAACTGGGATGTCATAAATAATTCCTACCATATCTACTATATATCTATCCAAATGTATTACCTTACTCTTTGAAGGGATTGGCTTGAAACCTAGCCTTTGGAAAATCTTGAGGGGCATGATATTACCCAAGGCACCTGAGTCCACTAAATAATTCTTCAAGTTTTTTCCTGCAATCCTAATTGGCAAAAGAAAAGGAGACACCTATTGTTTCTCCTTTCATAAGACCGAGTGCTTTGGCCTCATGAGTTTGGCTTGGGGGGTATAATGCCTTCATCAAGGCTTCCTTCTGACTTGGAAATCTAGCAGCCTCTATGAAAGAGATATTAGCATTTGTCATTTTCAGGTTTTCCACTGTCGTAAGTAGGCTTCTCAAAATTTTGCACCTTCTACATAGGTTTGGATGATTCAATAGTAGGTGGGGGAGGAGGATTTTTATCAACTTTGGTATTAGGAGGAAGAAAGGGATTTTTTGGTGGAGTGGAGAACGTTTTGGGGGTCTTGGATTTACTTCTTGTGTAATAACCATGGTTCTTTTTTCCAAACTACCTAACAACTTTTACTTCCTCTTCTATGATTTCATCATCATCCTCTCCTAATATTTCATTGTCCTCTTATTATTACTTACTTTATTGATAGTGAACTATTTCAACAACTAAATCAGCCTCCTTTCCCTTAGAAAAATAAGGTGGACCCTCGATTTTCTCTAACTCTAAGTCATTGACTTGATATTGCAAGCATTTTGTGAATATGGAAGCTTTTGGACAATCCTTCTCACTATGGTATTTAGTGTTATGCAACCTACATACTTTTTCCCAAGCCAAGTCCAATAGATTGATAATGGTATCAAGGCTACTAGGGCTTGTAAAAGCATTAGCTTGGTTGACTATAGGGTTAGGTACACCCCCATTGTTAGGCGTAGTATTCCATGACCTCCTATGATTATTGAAATTTTTATTAGAACAATAAGTTTAGGAATTTTGCTTTTAAAAGTGGACTACATCATTACTCAACTTGAGACACATTTTATTTACTTCCCCAATTTCATAATTGGACACTTTTGGCTAAGGTGTTATGATACTAGATCCAAAAGGATTTCTAATACTAGTTGTATCTTGGCTTGGCATCAAGTTTTGATTATAAATATTTTGAATAAAAAAAATTTCATGCTTTGAAGAGGTGTGGCCATAGGAAATGCTACCAAATATTGAGCATTGGTCGCATTAACTCCTTGTGTAGCCATATAATTATCTGAGAGCAAAGGTGTGGTGGACGAAATGGATGTATTTGGATAGGTGGGAATGGATGGATAAGTGAGAATGAAAGGATAAGATTGATAGTATGGTAGGACATTCATCATTGGCATTTGAGGTGCCATGACTTGATTCATCATAGCAAACTTACTATAAGGACCAAACTATCGTATCATAGGCAACTAGGGCATCCCAACACCTTGGGGTGTCATTTTTTGTTCTATGACCATGGCTTTCTTGTAGGCTTGGGCTAAAGTAGTAACTTGAGTATTCTCCTAGAAAATATGGTAGTCATGGGTTTTAACACCCCAAAGTACATTTTCAAAGCAAATGCAACATCTATGTTAAAATAATGAGTCGATCTAGAATAAAGTTTCTAAAATCTCTAATTGAACATACTAGTAGACTCATTAGGTACCTTTTTGGAAAAAACAAATTGATGGTAGATGATAGTGAGATTCAAAGGTGATATAAACTAATTGAAAAAAGTGTTTTCAAGTTGAACCCATGAAGTAATGGATCCAACAGGTAAACTGATATACCATTCATAAGACATTTGATACAAACTCATAGGAAAAAGTCTACAAGCGACATCTTCATGTTCTACTTGTAGTCTAATTAAAATATCCTTGTAAGCCTGAATATGCTCTTTAGTTGTCAAATAACCATCATGTTTAAACTTGGGTAGGACTTTCTTGATGTTTCTAGGTATATCATGAGCAACCTCAGCTATGTTTAGGGTAATATTACGTACTCCATACCAGGGAGACGGTAGTAATTGGATCATGTTATTCAAGGATGGTGACCCTACAGGAGTAGTAGAAAAAGTTGAGATAATGGGTGCAGATAAAATTGATATACCCGCAACAATGGATACAATAGGTGTAGATACACTAGATTTACTTGACACCAAAGGTAACTCTAGCTCAAGTATACTAGGTGGGATTTCAACATCTTGAGTATTGTTCCTAGTTTTCCTAGAATTAAGAGAAAGGCTTTGAAATATGGTTTTTCTTGTGGTTTTAGACCTAGTAGCGATATACTCAGGTTGGGCCATATTGGAAAGACACTTGTTCTACAATACCTCTCACAACTCACAACGACTTAGACAATAAACAAAGAATATAAAAACCTGCAAAATAAAATTCCTGCAAAAAAGCACAGTTGAAATAAAACTTCACACATTAGCTATCATACAATAAAAGGCTTCTACAACTATAAGTACTATTAGTTGAAAATGATATTAAGAAAAAAAATCACAAATCTATGAAGGGCCCTCCTCCTAGCACCATTTTTATTGAGTGGATATTTTGCACAATTGTAAAATCCCCATCACAGTCAGGGTATCAATCCAAAACCCTCTCTTGAAAAGAAGTTAAGAAAAAAGACAACTTCTCCAAGGTTTTGCTATATAACCATTGCACATACATATTTGAAAGTGAAATAATCAAGACTAACCAATCCCAAAAACAACCAAGTGATTTGTAAGTGACTATTAACAAGGGGCCTTGCTGGTAAAATTCATTTAAACTTTGTGATTGATTTTCTTAGATTACCATGAATATGCCTCTGTATAAATTGATGAAATGAAGTGTTGCTTATTTAATTATATTTGCATTAATCTGGAACAAAGACCAAAATGCAAACCAAATGGAAATGAAATGTAAAAATAAATAATTACAACTAATCTAATAAAACTGGAATATAAATGCAAACATTATATGATGTCATGCTTTTGATTATCTGATGCTGGACCACTCCAACTTAAGCAATTGTCCAATGCTAGTGTAATGCTACCAGATATGCACACAAGAAAATAGCAAATGAGTTAGTAATAACAATGAGGGCTCCATAGTGTGAGACCCTTAGAAATCAAGACTAAACCCTAGCTATGCAATAACAAAATGTGAACAGATGCTAACAACACTATAAAATATAACAATAATTTTGATTTACCTTGCTTATATGTCGTTCTCTG
Organism: Wollemia nobilis; assembly: GCA_028583015.1. NCBI lineage: Eukaryota > Viridiplantae > Streptophyta > Pinopsida > Araucariales > Araucariaceae > Wollemia > Wollemia nobilis. Next base: position 8,584,186 of record JAQPPZ010016356.1, on the reverse strand, counting down.
ATCTGATGTAATTTTTTGTAGTGGATTAGTGCGATGATGCCCTAGCATCACCTGAGGGCTATAGAAATCTGGTGTAAAACACCTATGGGTGCTCAAAAACTGTAAGAAATACCTATGGATGCTCAAGAATGGTGGAAGACACCCAAAGGAATTTGGTAGTAGAGGAGAAGTGCTTGGAGGTGGTCGAGAATGATAGGGAGCACCCATTTGACAACTGAGAAAAAGATCTGTAGAAGTAGATCTAGTCAGGAGAGAGGGGTAGCAATGGATGCGGGGGCTATGGTAAGCAAGGACGAAGGATGTGAGTGCTTGGATACTCTACGAAGCATGGATGCAAACTTCAACTCAGGATTCAAGACACGAATTGCTTAGAAAACTCAGGGAAAACTTCCACTCAGGAGTTAAGCCATCAAAATGGCTCCTATTAATCCAACCTAGGGCATGCTAGGGTTTTAATGACACTAATCATGTGGCTGAGATAAAATCATATCGAAGGGTGGATATTAAATTTGGGGTGTGGCATGGATTGATATGGTTGGATGGATAGGATTAAGTGAAATTGGATGGTTGTGATCAATTCACTTATATAAATATATATTTATTATATATATAATATATAAAATATTAATATTTAAATATATATAAAATAAATATGTATAAATAATGGGTGGAAATGGCAAGAATATATGAATGGACGATAAATGTCTAGGTTTTGGTATCTTTAGATAAACCACGTGTAAGCCATTGATGATTGGGAGTCATTTTGATTCATGTGGGAAAATTATTTATCCCACATACTTTATGTTTTAGCCTTCAAACGTTTTATAAGGTGAGCTTTGCCTAGCATTAGTTGAATACCTCTGAATGGTCTCTCCTCTTTGTTGCACGGTATGGAGGTCCCTTTTGCTAGCTTACCCCATCATCACCCCTCTGTCTATTGTTGTGTAATAACACATCATTCATATGTTTATCATGATGCCATGTCACTAGTCCATTGTATCCTTGGCTCACCCTCGGTCTTCAGTCCACCGTCGCCTAGTAGTTCATGGTGCCACCTCTTTGCCTCAACTAGCATCACATAAATAATCTTAGCATATTTCCCTTTGCAAACATAGAAGACATGTTTTAAACCTCATAGACAACATTGCTATCATTATTATAACATAATGTAAAAAGAAAAAAGGGCGAGAATCACATTCACCAAGATTTATTGAGACCATCAAGATAAATTAAGGTCCTTTATTCAAAAACAACATAACATAATAAATAAATATAAACAAATAGCACAACTCTAGGTTCAAGGTGTAGACCAATTGGTTCGACCAAACTTCGTAAGGGGGGCGAAGGTCCAAGGTTCAAATATTGGGCCTTGTCAGATTGAATGTTTATCCCTTCCTAGTTCTTTCAGCGGTGTAAAAGGTTTAAAAATATTATGGCATGGTGGTTATAGGTGTAGACTACGTAAATATCTGGGTGGTAACTTTTGAGGCAGACAACGCAGAATACTATGGCGACCATAAAAGCTGGATAACCTGCCTAGATTTGTGGTGGCTACCGATTCCACCATGCAAATTAAAAAAACACTCTAAAAATAAAAAAGAAGACCAAATAAAATAAAAAACACCCTACACAATAAAACAAACATGAAAAATATAATTAAAACTATAACAAATTAACAATAATAATAATAATACAAAGAAAATATAAATAAACAATAAAAATAACAAAATCATCAAACAGAAACCAAAACACCAACCAGGAGGAAACACTCATTCTTCCTAGCCAAGATGACCCCTTTATTATGTTTTGATATCAAGAAGTAGCAATATGGGTTAATTTTGAGGTGTAAAATGCTTCATGCCATCCTATTAGTCCAATTTACTAAAAATTTCAAGTGGGTCCCCAAAATTGGGGTTAGTTGTGAGATAGTCACAACAACAACATAAACATCACATATTAATAAGGAGTTGGTCTTATAAAAACTCTCGAAGGTCCTTGATTGATCTAACCCCTATACTCTTGAATATGGCCCTACTATATTGATCCTTGCAAGGCACAATTGTTCTAATCAAGGTAATCATAGATAACAACAATTTAATGGCACACCTAGAGGGACCCCAATGATATATCATTGGTCCTAAAATCATGATAATAAGTTAGGCTTAGATTTAGTGAGGGTCTTTGCTTATTCTACTTGTTTAAGTGCCTCTTTACTCACTTGATGACTTTGCTCCAAAATGAATACTAGAAGATGCCTATTTAAGATATCAAATTGAGGTTTTGGGAAGGCCTCAATCTATCTACTCTTAGAGAAAATGCTAAATTTAGCTTATGAATTTGCTCAAATAAAAGAACCCAAAAAATAGATGTTTAGGATGACTATCCTATGTCCATATTATGAAGTATTCCATATTATAATGGTAAAGGATCATCAACCCTACAATAATATTTGCAATATATGGTCTGATTTTACCAATTGCGCAACATCACAAAACAAAACATGACTTTGAGGTTGCTTATGGCTTCTTTGGAAGGAAAATATTGTAAGGGATTCTACTTCATCTATTCACACTCAATTGATGAATGGGGTAAAGTTTTTATTCTATTCATAAATAAATTCAAGGAGATAGAGCAATAAACCCTAGCTATCCAAACTACTACTTCCTAGTCCTCTCTCATTCAACAAATTTCCACTCCTAACTAGATTGTGCCAATCTAGGAAAAGAAAGAAGATTTCATAGAGGTAAAGGTAGCAGTTCCCAACAAGTCTCAACACTAGAATGAAAATCAAGTAGACTAAAGGATAACAAAAGTCTTTGAATCCACTACCTCATAGATGTCTGAGCAAACAAGTTTGAGCATTTCTATAGGCCAATAAGAATTAACTTTTCCCTCCATAAGCATAGAAGAGGTAAATAACCTAAGTTGGAGGTGGAAGACAGATGCCAATTGGTTCAAATCCAAATAAGGAATCCACATTGGTACAAGTCCTACCTCAATAAGAAAGTATTTAATCCTTGGTACAAGTCCTTCTAAGATAGAGAAGTTTCTCAAAAATACAAGATTTAAATAGGTGAAAGTAATCCACCCATAAAACTAGAAGAAAATAAAGAAGCAGTAAAAGTTTGGGTAATGAGTGGGGGTCCCTTTTTGACTCCATACCCAATGGATAAATGCCACTCACCTAAAAAATTGTACATATGTATTATATGTAAGATATAAGTTATGTTAGTTTTATGAGATAGTGGAAGCCTTAACAATTTATAAAATTTTGAAGAGACAAATTAATTGCTAAAATTTTCTCTTTTAGAAAGGGATACTTTTCCTAACTTTATGCCTAATGGACTAAGGCACTGGATTTTTTGGTTTCTTATATTTAGTGGGCTAAATATCCCTTAAGAGTTGTCAAATCTGTAGTGATGAATCACTAAACCTTTTATTGACAAGAGAAAGCATTAATTTAAATCACAAAAAAGCATAAAATAAACCTCTAATAAAAAAGATCCAAAGATCAGAGAATAATTTTCAAAATCAAAGGTTGTTTAAAAAGTCAAAATTTTGTTAACCTTGTCCAAAAGAGGAGGAACAAAAGTTTCAACATAAGGTCCCAAGACAAAAAGTCCCAAAGCTCCAATGTTAAGCGATCTTAATTTCAAGTAATGAAAACTTTTGAAAAAGAAAACACTAATGCTCCAAAAGTTAAAATTGACAAGGTGCACAATATTTGAGTATAATACATTCCTACAAAAAATATCTCATATCTCCATGAAAGGATAACAACAACATGAAAGCCATAGCAGAAACAACTCAAAGATATAAAACATTAAATGAGATCATTTGTGCTTAGATTATGGGAATTCCTAGAGATAGGTAGATGGCAATAAAGATGATAATTGCTCATTCAAGGTCTCAAGACCATTTGACATTCATGACTCTGTATATAGAAAACCTTAGAGGTATTGATAGTGCAATCAAGGCATAAACCGATATTAGAAGTAACAACCACTTTGAAATATTTACATAGGGCTTTGTAAAGGATTGTTGAATTTGCATTTGTAGTCTCTTGTGAGCTCTCCCTTCATTTATTTCTATAGAATAGTTGGCTCTTGAGCTACTTATGGCTAAATTAAATCCCCACTTCTAGCAAAATATTTGTCAATATTTTATTGCACAACACACACACATATAGAGAGGTCTACATCAATTTTTGGACTAGCCATATATGGTTATCTTGTGGATATATTTTTATGTGTATACGTGTATCTATAGTTTTTACCTATCTGTGAGGTTTGCTCATGTATGTATGTGTGGGAGACCTACATCAATTTTCAAACTAGCCATTTGTGTCTCTCCTACAGACCCATTTCCTTATGTGCAAATAGGTAGATGGAATTCATTTGTGCTTAATTATGTCAAGGAGATGAAGCATTCACCATTGGCACATAGTATTTAGGTATATTTTGTAGTGATATCTTAGAAAATATTTTGGCACATCACCACCATTTTCATTTTGTTGAGTAGTTTTTTATTGTTTCTTTTATCCCTTTCCCCTTGTTGAGTTGTTTTTCTATTATTTCTTTTATCCATTTCCCCTTGTTGAGTTCAAGTGCACCTTAAAAGTCACATCTTAATAAGGATACAACCTTGTAAAAACTCCCAAAGGCCCCTGATTGAGCCAACCCCCATGCTCTCAACTACAACCTTACTATTTTTCTCCTCACAAGGGATGATTATTTTGATTAGGATATATCAAATTGAGGTTTTGGTGAAGGCCTCAATCTATCTACTCTTAAAGAAAATATTGAATTAACCTGGTGACTCTACTCAAATTAAAGAACCCAAAAAGCTATGAAAGCTCCACCATGAAGGTTGCATGCCATAACATGAATATTTTTATCTTTGTAAACTTCTCAAAATGGAGCAAAAGAAGCCCCTTATGACCTTCGATGCCACTAGATGTTTGGGATGACTATCCTACATACATATTATAAAGTATACCATATTATAATGGCAAGTACCATAAAACCCATAAGAACATTTTCAATATGGTTTGCTTTTACCAATTGCACAACATCATAAATTAGAATGTGTCTCTAAGGTTTCTTGTGACTTCATTTTAAGGAATTTTTTTTAAGGAGTCCTACTTCCTATATCCACACTCAATTGATGAATCATATCATCTTGCTATCCCATTCATAAATAAATTCAAGGAGATGAAGCAATCAACCCCAACTATCCAAACTACTACTTCATAGTTCTCTCTCATTTAGCAACTTGCCACTCTTGACTAGATTATATCAATAAAGAAAAAATAAGAATATTTTGTGGAGGCATAGGTAGAAATTCCCAATAGGTATCAACACTAGAATGATGATCAAACATACCAAAGGATAGCAAAGTTCATGTAATTCACTACCTTAGATATGTTTGAGTAAACAATTTTAAGAATTTCTATAGACCAACAAGTAGTGCCTTTTCCCTCCACAAGCACAAAATAGATAAATAATCTGAGTTGGAGGTGAAATATGCATGCCAATTAGGTCAAATACAAAGGAGTAAAAACTAGTATCAATCCTACCTCAATAATAAAATGTCTTATCCTAGGTACTAGTCCTTCTAAGCCAAAGAAGTTGCTAAAAACCCAAGCTCTAAAGAGGTGAAAGTAATTCACCCACAAAATTGGAAGAAAAATTAGCTTTAAAAGCTTGGGTAATGAGTGAGGGCCCCTTTTTGAATCCATGACCAATGGATAAAGGTATTAACTTAAATATCAGTACATATGTATTATATGTAAGATATAAGTAATCTCAGTTTCATGAGATAGAAAAAACCTTGACAGTTTATAGAATTTTGAAGAGATGGATTAATTGCTAAAAATTATGTTTTCAAAAGGGATACTTTTATTTACTTTTCACCCATTGGACTAAGGCACCAAATTTTAATGGTTCCTTATCTTTAGTAGGCTAAATATCCCCTACGAGTCATCAAAATTGTAGTGATGAATCATTACACCTTTTCTTGATAAGAGAAAACAAAAATTTAGGTCATAGACAAGCATAAAAGAAATCTTTGATAAAAAAATATCAAATATCAAAGAATGATTTTCAAAAATGAATGTTATCCAAAAGAAATAAAAAATTAAGTTTTGGGGTTTTTTATATTTAGTAGGCTACAGATACCCTAAGATTTTCCAGAACCATAACAATGAATCACTACATATTTTCTTGACAAGAGAAAGCAAAACTTTAAGTCACAGACAAGCATAAAAGAAACCTTCGATCAAAAAGATCCACAGATCGAAGAATAATTTTCAAAAGTGAAGTTTATACAAAAATTTAAAAGTTTATTAGTCCCAACCAAAAGTGGATGAGCGAAAGTTCTGACATAAGGTCCCAAGGTAAAAATTCTTGAAGTTTTGATGTCAAGAAATCTTGATTTCAAGTAATGAAAACTTTCAAAGAAGAAAACATTGATGTCCTAAAATTTAAAATTTATAAGGTCCACAATCTTTGAGGAGTATCTTCATTTTCTACAAAAATATCTAATATCTCTGTGAAATGACAATAGCAGCATGTAAACCATAGAAAAAGCAACTCAAAGATCCAAAATGTTAAATGAGATCTTCTACACCTAGATGATGGGAATTTATAAAAATGGGTAGATGGTAATAAATACAGTAGCTACTCATATGAGGGCTCAATACTATTTTATATTCATGACTCCAGATCTAGAGAACTTTAGAGGGATTGAGAGTGTAGTTAATAAATAACCCAACATCAGAATCGGTAGCAACTTTGAAATATCTATATGAATTTTGGGAGGGAAACTCTTCCCCTTGTAATCTATAAATAGGAGTATTACTATCTTTGTAAAGGAAAAACAAGTTTGCATTTGTAGTCTCTTGTGAACTCTCCCTATTTATTTATGTAGAGTAATTGGTTTCTAAGTAGCTTGTGGGTAAATCAAACCCCTACTTCTAGCACATTCTTTGTAAACAATTGCTTGCACATATATATAAAGATACCTACAATTTTTGGACTAGTCATTTGTGGATATCTTGCAAACCCATTTTTGTGTGTATGTGTGCCTGTATTTTTTTACTTGTTTATTAGTTTTGCTTGTGTATGTGTATGTGAGGCCTATGTCAATTTTTAGACTAGCCACTTATGGCTCTCTTGTAGACCCATTTCCTTATGTACATATATGTGGATGAAATTTATTTGTGCTTAACTATGTTGAAGAGAGGAAGCATTCACTATTTGAACATGACATTCAGGCCTATTGTGCAAGGATATCTTAGAAAATATTTTGGCATATCACCACCCTTTTTCTTTGTTGAGTTATTTTTATTTTGTTTCTCTTATCCCTTTTCCCCTGCTGATTTCAAGTTCACCTTAAAGATCACATATTAACAAGGAGTTAGCCTTGTGAGAACTCTCAAAGGCCCTTTATTGAGTTGACCCCTATGGTCTTGGTTGTAGACCTATTATGTTGCTCCTTGTAAGGTGTGATTGTTTCTATCGAGAGAATCCAAAATGATGATGACAACATTTATGGCTCTACATCCATAGGTCTTAGGATCATCCAATGTGAATGTTATGAAGCCCAAACAAAAATTTGAGCTAATTTTTTTTAATTTCTTGAATATGTTTTAGAGGGGAATTTTTCCTATCCTATTGTAAAGAATAAAAAGTTGTTTATTCGTACCTAGTATCTAGACTTGCACATAATTTTCCTCACTTATCTATTGTATTACAATCTAGCTTGAGCCTTAGGTTATTTTGTTAATAAGTTTCAATTCTCTTTCTTAGGCATGAATGTAATTTGGTTATGATATATATGAGAAGTTGTGACTATTTATTCTTTATCTTGGTTCTTATGTATGCTTACATGTGATGATTTATGCTTGATAAAATTATGCTCCTTGTGCATTTTTGATGAATGTTTCATGCGTTCATTAATCCCACTATGGTATAAAGAGGATTTAGGATATTGGTGTATCTCCTTTGATAACATAGGACTCTAATTTGTAGTAATTTGCTTTTTTATTTGTTTTCTTTCTATCCCTTTTCCCCTGACAGAAATTGGTAGACTAAGCTAGTTTCCATAAAGTGAGAATCAAATATCACATCAGAACAATGAGATAGCCTTGCAAAAATCCTAAAGGTCATCCTTGAAGTTGCATCCCATGTTCTCTAAACTTTTATACTATGTGCTCTTTATGAGGCACGAGCACCAAGTGCATATACAAAATACAACAAATGGCCATAATGCTATAAGCATTGACAATAGTTTTTCTCAAATGCTCAATGGAACCAAATCACACCAAAATAATGTTTTTAAAATAAGACTCCATTGAAGGTCTCAGTTCATTTTCCTATTAAAGCATTGCAAATATTCACTTGATGACTCCACCGACTAAATAACTCAAAGTTTTTAGTGACTCCACTAGATAAGATGTGGTATTAGCTATATAGTGAATATTAGATTGAGATCATAGTGAAGGTCTCAATATATATACTTGTTGAAGCATCATCAATACTCACATGGCAACTTTGATTATATCAAAAGGACCCAAAATACCATAAGTGCAATATTAACTGCAAATATTAAGTCACTAGTGTAGTCTCTCAACCCCATTTCAATAAGAAGAATAAGAAAAAGACCTCAAAATAAAAATATGCTTGCTTCATCAGAACCAAAAAATAAGGAGGTTTTTGGTATGGAATGACAAAGTTCCCTAGATCCCCCTATTCCATCTATTATTTGGGATCTAATTCCCACTTTAACCTTAAAGTAAATTTTATATTATACCAAGTAAGATGCAACTACATTAACTAAACACCCACATCACATGGTAAGCCTATGTGTGATACACAACATTGATGAGCAACACATGATATTGAGACTATTAGTAGCATCCTTTAGGAATAAAGCAAGGTAATGGTACATAACTCTCCTCCCACATTCAGTCAATAGTTGGGTTTAGATATTTGACCAATTGGTAAACAAATTTGAGGAGAAGGTTGATGGAGTGTCTCTACTAGAGAAACTCATGACTATCAAGAGAGCACTGATGGAGGACATAGTTGACTGCAATATCCAATTTCATAAAACCTAGTATAGAATCCTATATGACATCAGACCACTCGTAGGTATGGCATTAATATATTATCTGAAGTCTTTCAAGTTAGAAATTACCATTATGAGGTGAGGGAACTCATTGTCAACAACCTATGGGATAGAAATCCAATAAAAAAATGACCTTATCCAAATAGGAAGTCTACCTCCTAGGCCCTCAATGCCCCTATTCCCAAGTATATAGCTTCCCTATTAGTTGCATCTAGTTGTGCAGCCCATTTCAATTGTAAGGCCAATATTAGTCCTCACTCCTAGTTATCCAAATACAAAATCCCAACCTATAGTTGAGATGAAAAAAATGAAAAGGATGATCTAGATGCTCTCTGATAAGGTAGCAGCATAAGGAAACAACAAAATATCTAGAGGTTTCAACATCAAAACTATCCAAGACCTCCATATAAACAAAATATCCAAGGTTATAGGTCCTCTCCTAATGTGTACTAGTGACCTCAATTCTAGACCAACAAGAATGCTAATCAGACTCAAGGCCATGACCAATAGTAGTGCATATCCCTATCTCACTATAGTATATCCCTCCCAACCATACCAAAGATATTTCCCCTATGTAAAATTATTATGCAGAGGAATCTACAATATGGTATTGCCCATACCTAAATGCTTGTCCTCAAAAAGCCTTTTCTAGAGGGAGTTTCCAATAATTTATAGCAGTAACAAGTGAGGTAGTGTGCATCCAAGCATCTATCCCTTTTTTCAGGGTAGAAACATTATCATTGAGCCAACCAATCTACTCCCCATTAATCTATTATCTGAATGTTGCTTCTCTAAATCAAGTTTTAATCACTTAAGAGGAGGAGGCATATGTTGTGGCCAACCAGATAAGCCCTGCAACACTTTATAATCCCCAAGTCCAACTAGAATATATGGTGCTAACCATAATGGAGGTAACTATAGAACACAATGATAGAAATTGTGCATCCCAAAGAATCAAGAGCAAGCCAACCAAAAGGAAATGAGGTATTCCCACCATAACCACACCAAGTTAGAACACACCAAAATTTTTAGTAGCCATCAAGTGGATCATTCCAAATCATATAAAGAAGCCTACACTCTACTTAGAATTGGAAAGGACTCCTTGGAAAACTATGGATAGGTCTAGATGATGACTATTATTGAGCACCCCACAAGAGGAGGGATCGAGGGAAACCCTAGAAAATTAGGAAGAAATGAAGTAAGAAAAGGAACCAAAAATCATACAAACTCTTGATCTTGTAGCAAGCATAGTTGAGATAAAAACCTTCTATTTGAATATAATCTATGAGGATAAGTTAGTTCACAACTACATGATTGACTCTAGGGAAAATACTTCGATAATGCCAAAGACAATGGCAAATGTAATGAGGCTAGCTTTTTAGATGGCTAATAAAAGGGTACTATAGCTAGATGAGAGCTCAATACAAATTCATGGGATGACAAGAGACCTCAAACTTATATTTTATATTTACCTCAACCTCACCATTTCATAGGATAATCACCATACATCCAAGAACTATTTGATTAGTGAAAATATAGCCACTATGGTTAAGAGTAAGGAGAAGCAGTGGATTATCCCATCTTAATTGGTCAAGCACGTAGGAAGAGTCCTTCCATATCACTTTGCTAGAAGAAATATATCAACATAAGAATGATAGGTAGAAGGGGATGAATTTGATAGCTCCCCTAAAGGGAGAAACCTATAAAAGAATCATCTCCCCCTTAATATTCAATAAAACCCTAGGCAAGGATACCCTTAGATAGTGATATCCTCCTCTTATCCCCTTAATTTGCATAGTGCTCTTATGATTTTCACTCATAGACTCTACTATTAGCTTTTGAAGCTATAAATTAAAAGGAAATGCAACCACAAGTAATGAAATACGCATGCAATGTTATAACTATGATAATAACTAACTAATAAGCATGTAAATATGATAATATACTTATGAAATAACTCATGAAATAGCCATTAATGAAATCTCATAAAAATAGTATAATTTTATGCAATGGAGGTCACTAACACTCCATATTGCAAAAATTCTCTACATTGTATCTACTAACATTCTACCTATGCACTCCAAAAATCCTCTCTTGAAACGTCTCCTAAGAAGGCCTATATATAGTGATACATGACTCTTGGCATTCCATATTTCTATGACACTTAATTATCCTATTCTAATAACTCATGTACATGTGGACTACATGCACATTTACATCATTATACATTCTAAAACTTGTGCATTTATTACATTGCATGAAGTAACTACTCAAACCTTAATATAAGATAAACTCCTAATCTAATAATGTACCCAAGGTGGTACATTGTCATGTACCAAATAATGTAATATACTCTAACACCCCCCTATATTACATTATTTGGGTATTGAATATTTTAATATTCAATATGGTCTTCATCTTGATTATGGAATTTGAGCCCTTCTCTTTTGCTTTCCTCACTTTGTTTCTAGTTTGTGTACTGATCAAGTAAATACTTAGTATTTTCATAAAATGCTATTTAAAAAAAAAAAACTTTAACTTCATGTTCATTTGTAGGTTCTTCCAATTATTGAATTTCCTAAATCTCTTTAACTAAGTGTCCTTTTTGTTTTCCTTCTCTATATTGCAATTGAGGATAATTGTATTTATTTTGAGAAGTGTATGGATGCTAAATTTCTTGTTGTTGTGAGTTATACTAACTATGATATTATCTTGGTTGGAATGGACTATTTGATTGGCTTCCAATATTTGTTTGATTTCCTTGATACTGATTTCTAGGATTGAATCTATAGTAGTTGGTGCTATGCCCTTTCTTCCTACAAACTTGATAATATATGTTATTCCATATTGATTTTATATTTGATAATGAAGAAACATTTCCTTGTGGATTATCTTTTGAAACTAATGCATTGTTAGTCATTTCATATTAAATTGTATTTTCCACCTCATATTATTGAAGAATATTAACTAACTCATCAAAATATTTATATTTACTTAGGAATTGTAAAGATGTAACTAAATGCTTGTAGCTATCTGGAAGTGCTCTCAGAGTTACTTGAACAAGAAATTTATCTTCTACCTGTTCTCCTAAGGTCAACAATTTTTCTTTTATATCCATTACTTTCCTTAGGAATAGTTATATCACCATTGTTCATTTTTAGAGAATGCAATTGAGTTTGAAGATTTAAAATAGTGGCTTTATTCATTTCTTCAAAGATTTTGTCTAAGATTTTACAATAATATATAGATGTTGTTGTTGCACTAACATAAGGTTGTATTTCATCTATAATTGCAAAAGTTATTTTTTTTTGGTAAATAAAAGTCTTCATTAATTACCGGGTTTTGCAGGTTAACCCAAAACCTATTACAATATCCAGCCTTCTACTGAGATTGTAGATCCTAGTCATCCTTGAAACTTTCTTACAATAAATTGTGTTGAACCCCCTACAACACCTTACTAACAAAGCACACCCATACCTAAACATAACTGTAAACATTACTTACATTGACAGGAACTGAAGTTTGGAACTTTGCACTTGTGAAACCTGTTGCTTACCCATTTCATATTCTCTGTCAAAATCTTCCAAGGCTTACACCCTGTTACCTTCATTTCCAATTTGGTATGATTTAGGGGGAAACCCCGTAGTTATTACCAGCTCCATGGGGAAAGAACACCCATTCATATTTCTCCCTAATGGGTAGGTTTATTTTCATGACTAATAATGTTTTCCACTTCACGTGGCACACCTTGTGTCCATGTCACCAAACTACCAACATCAACACCTATGTTGTCTAATTTGTCAGCTGACATGTTGGCCTCACGATACACATGACGAGCCCTCCTGTTCTATCTTTCCATAAAAATGATCCTCACTTCATGGATGAATCCCTTGATTCTCCATGGAGGTTTTTTGCCATTGGTTAATAGGTTGATGATGTTCATAGAATCACCTTCAATCATAAATTTACCTTGAGTTGCTTGGGCTACTTGCAACCCTCTCCAAAGGGCTCTAGCTTCTGCTTCGTTATTAGTTCTGATTCCCAATGGTTCAACGAAGGCCTTGACCAGATTTCCTTGATGATCCCTAATTATTCCTCCAGCTCCAGCTCTTCCCAGGTTCTTTTGGGATTGGGCAAAAGAATGGAAGGTTTGTCCTCAATACCTAAGGCCCGAGCTAATTATTTTTCTTGGGGAAGAATTGAGTGGTTCTCATCCATTAAGGTGCTAAGGTTTTCTTTCTCAAAGACAATAATCCTGTTGAGTATGGTTTTTGGGTTGTGAATGGTATCCTTAAAGGCTCTATGGTTTCTTTCTAGCCAAATCTGCTAGAGAAAATGATGTCAACCAATTTTCCATAGGTACTTAAGTTTTAGGCTAACAAAGGGTTGGTGCCATTGATGGAACACTTCAGATATAAGAGCAGGCTTAACCCACGAGATCCTAAAGGCTTGGAAAATTTCATCTAGGATGGAATCTGCTATCGAAAACTCCAGAAACAAGTGTTGGGTTATCTCCCATCCTGCCCTGCACATGTAGCAACGGTTAGAAATAACCATACCTTTGGATAACATATTGTCCATAGTGAGGATTTTTCCTTGAATCACCAACCATGAAAAAAAGGATATTTTAGGAATTAAGCCTTTGATCCAAACCAAACTCGATTGAAATTGTTGACCTTCCACATTGAGAAGCAAATTATAGGCAGACTTAATTGTGAAGTCACCACTTTCAATCTCAGCCCAAACAATGTGATCTTCATCCTCTCCGGAGGGAATAATTTGCTTGAGTTAAAATGTTATAAAGCTCTTCAGACTTCGCTTAAAAATCCTGTACTCTGATGTGTTTCCACCTGTTGATATTTATATCTTGCCACATATAATTTGCAACCTTCTTCCCAATATGCTGCTCCATATGCTCTTGAATCCTAGCCAAATGAGGATTTTGGGATAACTCCTCAGCTCTCACCCACCGATCCTTCCAAAAGTCTATTGTTTACCCATTTCCTAGAATCCATCTAAGACCTTTCTTAACAAGATCCTTGCTTGTGAGGATTACCTTCCAAAAAGTAGACCCCCTGCTTGCTAAGTTGTCATTAAGGAAGTTCACACCTTAGATGTATTTCATCCTAACTATGGTAGTCCATTAATTATCGACCTTAGTCAATAACCGCCATGCTTGTTTGGCTAACAGAGTTGTATTGAGATGAGCAACTCTCCTCAATCCTAATCCCCCATTAGATTTAGGTTTGCAAACCATGTTCCAACCTACTAAATGGATCCTTTTCTTATCCTTAGTCCCTGACCAAAGAATTTTTTTTTGAAGCTGATTAATTTTGTGATACACCTTGTTCGAATCTCTAAATATTGATAGGAAGTAAACGGGTATACTTTGAAGTGAAGCCATAGTTAGAACTACTTTTCCTGCTTGAGATAACAAATGTCCTTTCCAACCTACTAGCTTTTTTTGGATCCTCTCCAGAACTATGTTCCACATTGATCCTTCAGGTTTCCCCATAAATAGTGGAATACCTAAATAAGAGGTGGGAAGGGATGCAATCTGACATTCCATGATCCTTGCTATGTTGTTTTGCCTAGGAATGGGGGTATTGATGAAATAAAGTTTGCTCTTATCAAAATTCACTTTTTTTCCAGCCGCTTCTTCATACATTATGAGAATATTTTTAATCCTTCTTACCTCAACAACAGAAGCCAAAGTCAGTAGCAATGTATCATCAACAAATTGTTGATGTGTCACCGGGGTAGTTAGCGACATGGCCTTGATACCTGATATGAGTCCAGCTATTGCTGCTGCCTTAATGGTTCTTCCCAAGGCCTCAGCTACGATGATGAACAACATAGGACTTATGGGATCTCCTTGTCTTAGACCACATTTTCTTTGAAAAAAAACTACAGTAGACCCATTAGCCAAAACAAAAAAACAAGGCTTAGAAATACACTCTCTTATTAACTTGACCCATTTCATGTTGAAGCCAAATTTTAATAAAACTGCCTCTAGGAATTCCCAATTTATCCTGTCATAAGCTTTGTTCATGTCTAACTTTAAAGCCATGACTATTTTTTTGGTCTAAGTGGCTGTATGAAGAGCCTCATGAATAGTAATAACTCCATCTAAGATTGATCTTCCTTGTACAAAACTTCCTTGACTTGGATCAATGATAACCGGTAGAACTTTCTTCAAACGGTTGGCTAAAACTTTGGACAGAATTTTATAGGATATATTACACAGGATAACCGGCCTAAAGTCAGCCATAGTCTTGGGGTTGGGACCTTTAGGGATCAAAGAAATGAAAGTTGAATTAAAACCCCTTGGAATATGATTTGAAATTTGGAACTCCTTTATTGCATCAATAACTTCTGCTCCAACAATATCCCAACAAACTTGGAAAAACCATGGTGAAAACCCATCCAGCCCAGGAGCATTGTCAGGATCCATGTTAAACAAAGCCTCCTTGATATCTTCGTCTAAAAAAGCTACTGTAAGAGACTCGTTAATAATTTCATCAATGAGTTGTGGAATGAATTTAAGGATAAAGTCCTTTGCTTGGGCATTACAGGCCCGTTCTTCACCCAATAATGAACTAAAAAAATTAACAACCTCGTACCTGATCTCCTGAATGTTTTGAGTTGAGGATCCATCCACCTTAGTTAAATTTCTAATATTATTGTTGCTTCTATTGCTCAATGTGTTAACATGGAAATTTTTTGAATTAGAGTCCCTCTCCTTTAGCCATAATGCCCTTGATTTTTGCCTTCAATACATCTCTTCACAAGCTAAAATATTATAAAACTCACAAAGGGTTTCCTTCTCTTCAGTCATTGTCGCCTCATCATAGGTTCCATTTTGGATTTTGCTTTCTATTATTCTTAGTTTTTCCCCCACTGCTCTCTTATTCTCAAAAATATTTCCAAAGACTTCTTTATTCCATATTCTAAGGTTGTTTTTCACCATCTTAAGTTTTTGAGATAGTTTGAAGGAAGCACTTCCCTGGATAGGCTGCTGCCACCATTCCTCTATTCGTATCTTGAAATTCGGATGTTTAACCCACATTGACAAAAATTTGAATGGCTTTTTAAAGGAGTTAGCCTGAAATGCCTCCCATAGAATAATATTATGGTCTGAAGCGGATTTAGGAAGGGCTTGTAACGCTGAATCACCAAAAATTGTTGTAGCTTCCTTGGATAAAAAAACCTGTCCAACCTTTCTTGAATCAACTTACTTCCTATCCTCTTGTTACTCCATGTAAATTTGGCTCCTTTTAGTCTTACATCCATCAATTCATTTGTGTTAATGAATTCATTGAAGTCCTCCATGCTCCTTGAGGGTAACCCATATCCTCCCTTCTTATCATATGGGTAAAGGGGTTATTGAAATATCCCCCAATCACCCAAGAAATGTCTATAAAATATTGGCTCAAATGCCCCAAAAACTCCCATAGTTCAGACCACCCTTGGACAGAGGTGGGGGCATAAACATTTAACATAATCCAATTCTTATTAGTATCAAAATCATGAAATGATACGCTTAAGACTCTTTCATTTTCCTGAATAATGCTTCCTTCTATTTCAATAGGATCCCATAAGATCATGAGGCCCCCAGATGCTCCTCTCGCCTGTTGAAATGCCACTTCCCCTTGCTTCCAAATCCTTCTAGCTATAAGTGTTGATTGTGCTGCATCTGTTTTGGTTTCTTCAAGAAAAATGATAGTAGGATTCCAATCCTTCCTTATAGACTTCACCATCCTTTGTTTTGGTGGGCCGTTTAGGCCTCTCACATTCCATGAGAGAACCTTCATTTAGACTGTTTGATATTTTTTCCCTGCCCCCTTCCCTAATCCAAAGGGGGTTTGTCAATTTTGCTATTATCCTGGCCAGGAATAGCTTGCTATAACAATGTTCTTTGCTTTTCGTTTGCAATTTCTTCATTGATTCTCATTCTATAGTGCTCTGCCGTAGATATTCTCCCTTTATTTCTTTCACTTCCATAATCTATCGGAGGCTTGGTAGTGCTTCTAGTCTGTTTTGGACTGAAATGAGGGGGCATATACTGTGATAGTCTAGGGCTTGAACCTTCTTCCTCATTTTGGGGTTTTCAATTCCCTCTTCATCCTCAGCCTTGTTTTGGTTCACCTCTCCTATATGATTCCTAAACAGGGGGATTTCCTTCAAGGAACCTTTTACCATTGGGCTTGTCTGATAAGGGATAATTTTCTCCACTACCATATTAGGAGATACATTCTTGGATCTTGTTTCCACAACTTTGACTCTTGACTCTATTTTTTCCATGTTTAAACTGAAATGACCTGGCAATTTTTCTTCATTTTGAGCATAGCTTTTGGGGCTTTTTGTCATAGTTGTGGATGGTCCCGATTTGGATGGGGAGTCTAGGGTTTCAGGAAACTTGACACTAATGGTATCATCCTTACTGTTTTCTTTTTCAACTTATAGATTTTCTAGGATATCAAACATGTTCAAGCTGGGATCTTTATTACATACCTTATGATTTTTGCCTCCCTCATTATGTTGCTTTCCTTTCTCTTGGATTTTTGCTAGTTCTATGTTGGCTTGGTCAGCCTAGTTATTCTTAACTTGTCTGTATCCTTCCAAGTTAATATGCGGTCCTTGAAACTTTGGGATCCCTCTCCCATTAGCTTTCCCCATAAAACCTTCGCTCGTGGCTTCCTTGTTTGCAGTTATTGTCAGACATTGGGCTTGAAGGTGGCCCTGGGTTTTGCACATGCTACAAAATTTTGGCTTGTTCTCATACTCCACAGGCTTAATCCTTAGAAACTCTCCATATGCTAGTTCCACCTGAGAAGGTAGATCAGAATCCAAGTTTGCATTTACACAGATCCTAACATGCGTCAGTCTAGTCTTTGCTTGGGTTGAATGGTCTATTGCCATGAGCTCTCCTATCGTATTTTCTATGCCACTAAGCCAGCACTCATTAACAAAATGGGCTAGGAGTTTTGGTAAGCGGACCCAAATGGGTGCTATATTAATGTTCTGCTTCTTAGGGTTGAAATCCCCCCCCACTTCCTCAGAAAGAGGCTATGCCTTCCTAGAAACCAGGGTCCTCCTGTCAAGATGCGCTCTGCATCATATTTGTTGTTGAGTCTTATCATAAAAAAACCTCTTGACATGGCTACAATTTCTAAGCTTCCTAAAGTTTTCCACTTTGCCGCAGACCATGAGCGAATAGTCTCAATGTCTGGACTTCCTCCCAAAAACTTGTCAACTAAGGATGATGCCTCCATATCCAAGAATCTTTCCATAATATCCACTGGCACAGTTAACCTATTATTTTTTGGTATTAGGGATGGTAGTTCACTAACTGGCTCCTTCTTTTTCCCTTTTAGCATTTCCAAAAATGTTGGGCCCTTGTTGCCAACTCCCGAACCCCATTGAGACCCTTTGTATGAGGGTTTATCTGGAGGATCTGTACCTTTAGCCTTTTCGAACTGAGCTGATAGGGAATACTTTTCCTTTCCAGCTACAGCATTTTGTCCTACCTCTGGATCTTCTCCTTTTGTTGGTTCAAAATTCATGCCTGCCATTTTTTCTCCTCCTTCGCTTCCTCCACCGCTCCTCATATCTCCACACATAATTACAAAAGTTATGATCATTAGTGCTTTTGCTTCATTTTCTTCAAACCTTTGAATCTCACTATCATCTGTAGTAGGTTTGGTTCTAGTTCCTTTAACAATATCCCAAAGCTTTTCAACTATCAATATTGCCCTCACTTTATTTTTCCATGAAGAGTAGTTAGGTCCTTTAAGTAGTTGTGATTCTGTAAGGATAAATTTATTTGTTGTCATGGTGAAAAATTTGTGGGCTACCTTATGACTCCCTAGTGTTTTGAGTATATGATCAACTACTATCTTTCAATTTTAGAGGTTTGTAGAATACCTTATCTCTCCCAAATATTTGAATATTGCTTTGATAGTAGAATTAGCTTTCTAGGTTTTGCTTTGAGTTGAATCCCTTTTGTCATCCTATTTATTTTATGACAAGTTTGATATAAAGTTCAAATCCTTAATTTTTAAATCAATTGTTTTATCTTCCCTTGTAGAAATATTTAAGATGCAATTTCAATGGATAATACTTTTAGTATCTTCAAGATATTTAATTTGGATTATCTATGTCCTCTCAATTTGTATATGAGACTAATAAAAATAATATTCCAAATTTTAAGAAATTCTAGAGTTTGCTTCTTTCAACCTTTGAATAATGTAGTTTCTAAATTTCTATAATTTTATATTTGATGTAGAACTCCTTATAACTCCCTAATTAGAAATTTAGAAAAACCATGTAATTGCAATTTTAATTTCACTTCAATTTGCAAAAATCCTTATGTTTCCTTGTTTAAATATTTGCAAATATTTGATGCAATATGAGAAATAATTTCAATGCTTCTATTTTCTACTCCTTTCTTAAGGTATTCAATATACTTTCTAGGGTATCTTTTAACACCTTATTACTCCTACTATTTAAATAACCCTAGTGCATAAAACTTGATTGATATCAACTTTAATATATGCCTTAATTTCTCCTTTGATATTTTCAATTATTATGAGGATAAATCTTACCTGCCAAGTGCCAAATATTATGTACTATGTCATTGTATTCTGCCTTCGAATAAACTTACAATCAACATGGTTTCCTATGCATTAAAGACCTTTGGCTATATTAAATTCTTCTCCTCAATGTGCTCTGGTCTTTGAATCCTCTTTGCTCTAAGTAGAATCTTTATGTGCTCCTCTTTACTCTAATCATGTGCACACTTTTCTCTATAATGCATGCACTATAAGCAGTATTTGGATGTGCTTCTCCTTCTTTATTCTAATTGATATACAAGGTGGCTAGTACCAAGTGGCACTAAGGGTCTTCTATTCCTTGATAACATATTCTACAATTCCTTTTCTTCCAACACCTATGTCAAGTAGAACTAAGATCTTCACTTATATATTCAACATCTTATGAGGTATTCTCCTTACCTAAGGCTTATTGACAGAATTATCTTGCTTGAGTGCAAGAATATTATATTATTCTTAATATAGCCTCTTCACTATCAATGATGACATGCTCTCTAATGGTGTGTAATGTCTTATCTAAGTGGTAAATGTTCTTCAAACACTTGGACTTCTCTTCACGCACCCTAATATTACCAACATTTTCCTTCGAAGCTACTCAATGTCTCACTATACTTATTGTAAGTCCTTAACGCTCATGAATATCTTCATCTCCTTCTATGGTAGAGGATTCAATTGGTTTGGTGGTAATACTTCTAGCTTATTTATGGTATTATAGGATGTAAATATACCTTGTCTTCCAATGATTTTCTGAAGTTCCAAATAACTATATACCATGGCTTGAAGGATGGATTCAAACAATGTACAACTCTCCTTCTTCTCCTTACAAGACTAGTGTGATATTGATGAATCATATCTACAATTTGATGTGTCTTATCTCTCTGGTCATGCAAGCTTACTGGATTTGCCTTACACCCTATGAAAATTTTCCATGTTGTTACATGGGCTGAATGAGGATTATTTCCTTGGTGTAAGTCAATGTTGTTATGTGGGTAGAATGGAGATAATATATTAGTACCCAATGATGCTTTCTATAATGCGTTGCTACCTTTTTACTGCATTTCTTGGGATAAAACTTATGGTGCTTTGTCACATTACCTTCATCAAAGGCTCTTGACCACTCGATGTACCTTCTTGATGCCTTTAGGGTTTGCTATTGAGTTCTCTTGCTTTAGCTCAATAGTCTGTAGATGAATACATAACTTGAGAAGTCTAAAAACAATCTTCTATTTTCTCCTTTATTTATGACTCCTCTAAGCAATACATGATTTGCTTGATTGTAAATGTGTAGGTTTTATGATGTCCAATATGTCTCCTTTTCACCTTGGAGATACTAAACCTTAGAGCTCTATTAATATGGCTCTAATATGGTGCTCTTGAAACCTTAAGATGCACTAATTTAAATGCTTGCCCCCTGTACTTTAAACTGACTTCCTTGCCTTCATAAAATGGTGGCTTCTCCTTTCTTTACAAGTTGTGATAATGTTGGATTTAATGTTACCTTCTTCTCTTTGGTAACTCTCTCCTTTCTTGGTTACTTTTTAATGAGGATTCCAATATTTTCAATGATAATGCTTTGCACTATAGTATATGTAGTCTATGCTTTAGAATAGAGTTATCTTTCTTTTGAATAGACAATAGGATGTTGATATTTTTAATTTTCTTGAAATATATCTAACTCATATTCTTTATGTGCAGGTTTGAGCCTTGTAAAAAAATAAATTTTGCACTTCCTTGAAGACTTTAAATTTTAAATATTCTCATGCAACTTTAAACCTCGAACTTAGTTTTAATAGACCTAAAAACAAACCAAATATAAGAGTTCAAGTAATGAACCTTTTGCACCTAAGTTGTGTACCTTTTTTTACCTTGTAGATGATGGATTTCTTAGTGATTTATATCACCTAAATTTTGCCATATAAATGATAAATTTGTAAATCTTCCTTGTTGTCCAGGATAGTTATTTACCTCACCAATTTATAGTTTCTTGATTACTTTTCTGCTCAAAACTTGTATATATTGTAGCCTTGAAACTCCTCTAACTTATTGTTTGAAATGTAGTTTGGTGGCTTCAAATATTATTTAGGATTCACCCTAAAAATTTAAACCTTAGAATCTATTAATGCTATCCAAATTGCTATTTTCTTGCTATCCTCAAATATCCCAAATTTTATAGGAAACTCCTCCAAATCATAGCTGAGATTTTCCTTCAACAAACCTTCAAATTTATATTATAAAAAATAGCAAACTCCTTTCTCCAAATCAACCTTCAAATGCTTCAAAGGAAATCTTCAAACTTCTTAGGTTTGGTGGTTTCTTCTAACTCCTTTCTCCTTCAATCTCCTTGTCAAATTTTGACTTTGATCTTGGCCTCCTTATCAATAATATGAATGTCTTGAGGTATTCACTAATATCCTCCAAAATTTGGCAAAATTCTTGCCAATACTTCTCCCTTGGGCTTGTTCCTGGATGGTGACAATTATCCCAAATTCTTCACTATAAAAAAATTCTCCTTAAGTTCTCCTAAAATCTCTTCCAATGGGACTTTTGTAGACTTCTCCTTTTTTTCTCCTTTCAAGTAGCTTGAGACCTTCTCCTTGGCCTTCGAATCTACTACTTCTGCAATATGCAATAATACCTTTACTAGTCCTTCTCTATCTTTGATATTCCTAATATGTAAGCTCTTCAATGGGACCTCCTATGGGTCTCTTCAACTTCTTCAAGGTGAAGTCATCAATATTCAATGGAGATATCCAATCTCCAATGTTCTCAAGGACTCTTTTCTTAGAGTCTCTTCTTTATTCGATCTATAATAAGGCTCCTATGACATATTTACTCTCTTCTACAATCAACAAGTTTGAAACTCTTGCAATGGGATATTTTCCTCAAGGCATCTGAATATTCAATATTTAACTTGTTGCTTTAGGTACTAGATGGATTCCAAAGAAGATATTCTTCCTAGCTCTTGTAGGAAACTTCCCAACATTCTTTGAATCTCCTTTTTATGCAACAAAGTGTAGACACCAAAACCTAGCCACTTGTCATCCATATTGATTTTCGTACCATTTACACCCCTTTATTTACATATATTTATATATATTTAATTTATATATATTTAAATATTAATATTTTATATATTAAATTATATATATATTTATAAAATATATATTTATATAAGTGAATTAATCCTAGCAATCCGATTTCATTTAATCCTATCCATTAATCTACATCAATCCATGCCACACCCCATATTTAATCTCCACCTTTCATCATGTTTTAATATTGACCACACAATTTGTGTTTTCAAAACTCTAATGTTCCCTAGGTGAGACTATAAGTAGGATCTATTTTGATGGCTCAACCCCTGAGTTTTTCTAAGCAATTTCATACCTTGAATCTGGAGAACTTGAGTTTAAATCTTTCCTGAGTCGTACCTGAGTTCTTGAAAGCATTTTAGAACACTCGTCTTACGTCCACATCTACCATATACCTTGCATCCATTATCACCTTCCTCACCTAGCTATATCTACTTTTGTAGACTTCCCCTCAATCGCCAAACACCTTCGAGTGCTCCTTATCACTCCCGAGTACCTCTAGGTGATTCCTTCCCCACCACCAAGCACATTTGGGTGCCTTCCACCATAACTGAGTGCCAATGGGTATTTCTTGTAATAACCAAGCACCCATGGGCATTTTATGCTAGATATTATAAATTTCTTGTAGCCTCTAAGTGATACTAGGGCATCACCATACCGATTCACTGCAACAAACATCATTAGATCAGAGAACAACAAATACATAAGGTAAATCTAATATTTGTTATTTTATTTATACACTTTCAATTTATATTCATTTATCCATATTTCATAGCTAGGATTTCTATCTACTTTTTGAGGGCCTCACATTGTGGAGCCCTCATAGTTGTTACTAACTCATTTGCTATTTTATCGTGTGCATATTTGGAAACATGAAATCAACATTGAACAATTGCTTAAGCTGGAGTGGCTTGACATTGGATAACTAAAATCCCACTCACTTTTTATGGGAGTAAAGATGCATTTGAAGGCACCACCAAAGTTGATTTTCTAGGGTTTTAGATAACCCTAGTCATTGTAAAATCTATATAAAAAAGGATTCAAAGATCCTCATTGTAACAATGGAATTTTTAGGCTCCCCCCATTAATATAAGGTCATTCATTATGCAATTCTATGTTCTTTGAGTTCTACTTTATATTTATTATTATTTGGTGTTTTTTTTTTATCTCTTCAAATGGCGGTCATGATGGGACTTCCTAAGGGTTTATTTTTATGATTTGCCTTACTGATTTATTTGTTGTTTTCTATCATCTTGCAGGGTTTTCAGAAGCGTAGATTTTGTATTTTTCACTAGATCTAGGGTTTTTGGAAGTTTATAGAAGGTTGCAAAAGGTGCACAAACACCCAACAATGCTCGAGGGCTATCCAAAAATTCGTAGGTGCATTTTAGAAATGCCCAAGGGTGTTTTACAGAGAATTGGAGAAAAATACTAGGTTGTTTTGTAAGTTTACATCTAAAACCCTAGCTATTTTGTTTATGTATTTTGAAGTCTTACGTTTTTTTTATATTTTTAAACTAAAAAGAACATCATTAATTAATATGGAAAATAACATTCATATTATCTTGCATCTTAGGTTTTAGATTAGTCATTTGCATCCATCCATACTTTCTATTTTTAAGTTTCTAGTTTCTGTTGTATTCATGAATTAAAAAATATTGCATTCTGATTTCATGTGAATTGAGATATGCATAATTAGTTTCCATTATAGGGTTAGGGATTCCTATTTTTGTAGGTCTAAGTAGGAACATTATTCATATACTAAGAGTATCCCTGTGTAGACATCCAAAAATCACACATTGCTACTTCTATGTATCCATAGGTGATTCCAGACATCTCTAGGCTATTGCACACTATCATAGTCATGCATAGTCAGGCGTAGTCATGTGTAGTCATGCATAGATTGCCATAGTTCTTCATAGCAGTATGTAGACTTCCATATACTACTTCATCAGCTTTTAGGTTCAAAACCCTAATAAGTCTTCCAAATCATATCTAGTGCATTGGAATATCATCTGACAACCAATTTACACTCAATTGACGTCCCACAGGGTATTAATTGACCAAAATAATTAACAAATCAATTCCAAAAATCTAATTTAATTTTGACTTCACTTAAGTGACCTTTTTAGGAAAAAATTGATTAAAAGAATTCTTAATTATTGATTAACACTAATTACATCCTCCCACATGTGTGTAATTAGGGTTTGTTAGGATATTTATTTAATCATGTCCTAAAATGACTTAAGACCTCCTAATCAGGATTAACCCTAATCCATCCTCACACATGTGTGAGGATGAGATATTTCTCATAAGGAATATGATGTTGCCACATTACATTTCCTAACATAACCCTAGTCAGAATCAAACCTAGGTTTAGTCTAACTCCCCCCTGCACCTTACCATTTCCTATAAATAGTGGGTCCTAAACCCCTAATTATGACTATCTTGCAAGTTCAACAAAGCACAAAAAATCTACATAAATTGATACCAAGTGTTCAACAATCAGTTATCAGAGCAAATAATCAAATTTCAACAACATACAGAGGCACTCCAGCTGCCTAGGAATCAATCCACCAAAGGGATTTTACAAAAGGAACCTCATAGCTCAGATCACCCCTTGCCCCACAAATCTAGCCTCATTTCGCCCCCTGGGTGGTGAATTAGATCTATAGGCCCCAAATCACCTCAAATTGGGAGGTAAGCTCTATTTTACCATATTATTAGCTTATGTACACTTTATTTCAATTTTTATCATGTTTTTATAGTCATTTTATCTTCCTAAACATGGGGCCTGACTAAGGCAATCCCCCCATCACACTAACCCCCTTTTGCAGGTTCTTCATAGGTTATTTAGTAGATCTGGAGAGGAAGAACAACATCAAAAAAATAACAACCTGGTGGTGGCCCACATACAAAGAAGCCCACCTACATTGAGGGACGATTGAAGAAGGCATCAAATTGATTGTAGTATTTTTAGGAAAATAAATGGATAAAGGGAATCATGTCCCTCTTGTAACACGTATCGATTAATATCAATGAAATTACAATTTCTTTGTTTAATGCATCATTGTGTTTTGTGTTAAATTATCAAATGTCATTTTCTACCCGTTTCATTCTGGCACGCTCGATGGGACCCCCACAATGGACAATGCTAGGTTAACTATTTCAAGTGAGTCTAACTTTGTTCTCTATTTTTTGTGTTTTTAGGTATTGAATATTTTTTGCACAAAGATCTCCAAAGCCCTAGGAACCACCCTAGGCCATAAGATTTTAGATTTGGAGCTTCTAAACTAGATTCGCCCCTGCCTCGCAAACTAGTCACCAATTTTCCCCCTAGGTGGTGATCTGCATCTAAGAGACCCAAAACCTCACAATATTGGTTTCTCAGGCCTCCTTGCAATCTCCAGAGGCCTTTTGAACTATTAGATATTAGATCTAAAACTTCAAAACCTAATTCATCCCCTGAGTGGCGATTTGAGCATAGAAGCCTCAAAAAAACCCAAATCCACAAGGGTGATTCCTTCAGGGGCCAACCAAATCCCCCATAGCATCAGAATGCAGGTATGCCTCATTTTTCACCTCTGTTCTATAATATTTTGAAGGTACAAAGCATGCACTAGTCGAATGAAAATTCCTAGGTGTACATTTACTTTCATTTCAAGTTCGTAGGATTGTTAATTTTTTTGAAGTTTCAAGACTTGCAAATTTCCAATAACTTCTTTAAGTTTATTTTACAAATAAATTTACATTTCCTTTAGTTTTTTGCATGTAGTACAAGCCTACCTTATTTCCTCCTTCATCTATAGCATCTATCCCTAAAAGAAGTGCACATTTTGAAAGTTTAAATTAGGGTTTCCTAATTTCCTACTCCATGTCATTTAATTTCTGAAGCATGTTGTAATCTATAGTTTAAATTAGGTTTTCCTAACCCCCTCTTAATCCACACACTTGGATTGCATGTTTTCATGCTTTGCAAAGTAGATTAATTTGTTTTATAAAGGAATTTAGGACTAGACCATTTATTTGCAAAGAATACAAGTTATCTAATCATTTACTTTCAAAAAGGCATTAGGATTAGTTTTCTTTTGAAAAGGCAACTAGTTAATTTCTTACCTTGCATACACCGGTAGAAAAACACAAACCCACACACACTCACGTGGTATTTAAAAAAGTGGTGGGATTGTACTTCATACACAATCCATCACTCAATACTGGTGTGGATTGAGTTGCACTCTCCATCAACTCACCCCCTTGGACACATAGTAGCCATACAAGTGGTTTTATGGATTTCATCACTAGAAAATCCCCCACTTTTGCAATTGGGCCCTAGATTTCATCACCAGTGGTTACCTATGGAGTGGGATAGGATTAGACACCTTAGTCCACAAGGCTAATATAATTTGTGGATATGGTAACTGTCACTATTGACTAAGCCCGATCAAGGGTGAAGCGAACACATGGGGTTGTTGACCATGCCTAGCACGTCGTAGACATTACCACCTATTTTTGTGAGAGGATTTAGTAGACTCACTTAAGTATAGTGAGTCCTCCCATTTAGGATACCATTTTACTATAAATTCCATACGGTTCACCATTCGCACATTGCGATACCATTCTATTTTGTGCATATTTAGGTGTTGTAGGAGGTTTGATATTGATGACATTATCGATTTGCTAGAGTATTCACTTCATTACCTGTGATTCTACATAGGGATTATCAACATTACAACACACAAAAATGAACAAAACACTTTTACTTTCTCGACATTTAGAATTTATTCCTAGCTACTGTTGTTTGCATGATCACGAATCGGTCTCATCACATTACACTATTTATTGTCTTGCTACACACAACATGTCACTTAATTTACACTTACATTAGACACGGTTGAGGCTATATCACATAGGGTTTATTCCTAAAACCCCTTTTACATGTGCTACTATGCTTGTGGTCACCTGTAGTAGAGCGCATGAACAAGCATGCTCTATAGAGGAATGTCCTCCCCCTTTCTTTGGTCAGTCCACTCTTACTCATTTGATCATGAAGGGGAATACCATAGAAACATCTAATTTATGCATAGAATCTGATGTACAACTCACACGTGATGCCTTGTGATGAGACGTCCACCTTGAGTGAAACCCTTGCCACTTCACTCACAAAGGATTACCTGCTCCTGTCATCCCCATATGCACATAATTCGTCAACCACATTCTATGACCATGTAATCTACACAACACCAAGACAACCTCCTCCATTATTTACCATAGATGAAGAGGTCATGCCTACTTTACCCACATTTATGCATCCCTTCTTCCAAAATCTATCTCAATACCTTTTTGAGAATGATTCTTCCCTCCTAAACCATACCCATCCTAAGGTCGCATCATTCGCCCCCACCGTAGGAATGGTGTTTGACCCATCCTCCTCCACTATAGGAAGCTAGAAACAATCCTTCTAAACTGCACAATACATCCCTACCTAGAAGGAACCATAAGAATTCCCTCAAACCTCACACCCATACTCTTCACAAGAGTACCAACCATAATCTTCCCAAGAGCCATTTTTCACCATATATGAAGGCATCTCTTAGTATCCCCTTTATATGCAAGATGCACAAACCCAAGCGGGAGTGTACATGTATACTTTTTCCTCAACCCAAGATCCTACTTCGATAGCTTATCTTGCCTTTTCAGTAGCTTTTCCACCAACCTACCAGGTATTTAGACTATACAATACCTAACCTTTAGAGCCACCTCTACCTGTAGTGACCTTTAGGATACCACCATCTCCTCCATTTTAGGCTCCCACTACCAATCTCCATCATACCTATGTACCGAGACCAGAAGCTTACCAACCCACTCAACCAAACTATTCCATATAATTTAGTTTCCCTACCTCCTACCCTCTAGGGTAGAGATAGATCCCATCCTTGGATACCTCATATCGTCCACCCTTAATATCGGTAGATTCAAAACCTCCACTGTTACCAGTTGCACCCAGTTTCTTTATGCCTCCCCTAGCTTGGTAATCACCACCTATGATCCAACCATTACAGCAGGCTCCAACCCAACAAGTACCTATGCCACAACCACATGTTTCCCAGTCATAGTACTATTATCCACAATAAACATCTACCCCACAACCTAGTGTGCCTATAGATACGATAGCACATATCACTCAGTACCCGCCTTACCAAGATCAGGTACAACCATACTCTTCACAATACTAGGAAGAGCAAAAATACCAGTATCCACCACATCCACAAGGACAACCTACCATAGCTCAGTCCCCCACTTCTATGACACCCAAACTTCAACTCTTATGAGATGAAGTTAAAATGCTAAACATGAACATTGCAAGCTATGAGAAACAAATGCCAACCTATGACACATTTTACAATGAGCCAAGTCAATTTTAATATGCCTCCTCCAACACAACAATTATATCATACTAATGCACTCTCTCTATCCAAATCGCAATGAGCCCGTGGTCCTCGTCCTCCACATCAACATCGCAATTGGACTCCACTTTCTGAGGCTCTTGCTACTTTATTCTAAATGATTTTTGAGGCTGGCCATGTTACATTACCAGACATTCGACCCATCAATCCAAATCGACCCAACCCTCATGGGCACATTGAACATACCTTTTGTGTTTATCATCGCCAACCAGGTCATGATGTCCATTCTTGTCGCACCTTTCATGATTTAGTTGAGAACCTTATAAATAATGGTACCATTATAGCTTCAAATCTTGTCACACAAAAGGGTCAAAATTTTCAAAAGATCTCACCCTTTACTTTATCCTCATCAAATCAAGTCAATCGCTAGATTAAAAAAGGTACCATCCTTTTGTCAAAGGTTACACCCCTTGCCTTACCTTCATCATAGTTGTTTTTCCAAATTCCAGGTTTTTCCAAAATCCTTAGTTAAAATTTTGGAACATTATTTTTAGAATCCTTTAGCATCCCAGGCTTTTCCAAAAACCTCAGCTAAAATTTTGGAACATTATTTTTAGAATCCCTCAGGTTCTTCCAAAATCCTCAGCTAAAATTTTGGAACATTCTTTTTAGGATCTTTTAGCAACCCAAGTTTTTCCAAAATCCTCAGCTAAAATTTTGGAACATTATTTTTAGGATATTTTAGCAACCCAAGTTTTTCCAAAATCCTCAGCTAAAATTTTGGAACATTATTTTTAGAATCCCTTAGCAACCTAGGTTCACACAAAATAACCTCAGTAAAACTTTGGATAGGTTTCTCCAAAAACCTTGGCAAAAACCTAGGTACGTTTGTCCTAAAAACCTCAGCAAAAATAGCCTAGCCTAGCCTAGCATAGGTATAGCACACTCACAACCTAGCACATGCTTAGCATTCACATACACCATTACATGTTAAACCACACAAATTTTGTCATCACCCGAGATAATCCCCTTCGATACATGATGAATAAGAGTTATCACAATTCACGCACAACCAAATGGATCATGCTCCTAACGGAATTTGACCTAGAATTCGTATCTCAAAAATCTATCAATGGGTAGGTCATCGCCGACCAACTAGTCGAAGCCCCTCTAACTAACAATCAACCCCTCATCATCCAACTCCTTGATAATTCCATATTCCACATAACTAAAGTTGAAGAATATGTACAACCTAAATTTGTAGCTGACATCACCATGTTCTTCGATGGTTCCAGATGTCTCCACATTGGGGATGCAGGCATTGTCTTCTTTACACTAGAAGGAGAACCACTCCCCTTTTCATTTAAACTCAATTTCCTTTTTACCAATAATAATGTAGAATATGAAGCCCTAATCCTAGGACTGAAACAAGCACACTCTATGCACATAAAATGCCTCCACATCATAGGCGATTCACTCCTCATAGTCAATCAAGTGCATAAAATCTGGCTATGCAATTATCCAGTCCTCTAGAAGTATAATAAAATCACACAACTCTTATCCTAGTTTGAATGGCATGATCTCGAAGCCACTCCTTGATCATAAAACTATTTTTTAGACATGATGGCCTCCTTAGGATCCCTCATTCCACAAAACCCAACATCTAACACAACATCTGTGTCCATCCATATAATAAATAGATTTGTCATATCACCCACACCTCCTATATATGATGGTGGTGTGTATGTGGTAAACACTGAACCCCATAACCCATGGTTTTCACAAATGAAATACTACATAAAGCTAGGTTTCCTACCAAATGACTTACTCCACGCTTAATGATGAACCTTCAAATAGAGAGTGATTCACTATACCTTGTTGGGGACATCCTTTACCACCGTAGCTATGACGACGTGCTCCTACGTTGCCTAGAATCGCAAGAATCACAATGGGTTATACAAGAAACCCATGATGGTACTTGTGGTGGCCATTTTAGTGGTATGGCAATCACCAAATGCATACTTCATATGGGTTATTACTGGCCCAAAATGGAGCATGACTACTGCGAGTATGTGAAACACTGCATAAAATGCCAACATCACACCAACCTAACACATCTCCCATCCTAAGCACTTCAACCTATCTAGTCCATGTGGTCTTTCTCCCAATGGGGCCTAGATCTAATTGGAAAAATTAAACCAACTTCCTCAAGAAATCACAAGTTTATCATCACTACCACAGAGTATTTTACCAAGTGTGTCGAAGCCATCCCACTCGTCCAAACCACAGGAGCCAAAATTGCAACATTCATTATAGAGCATATTATATGTCATTTTGGAATTCCCTCCCAAATATTTTTTTATAATGAGAAATCCTTTAAAAAAAGACTATCCGAGCCCTGTGTGACATATTTCACATACACCATAGCTTTTCTACCCCATATTACCCTTAGGGTAATGGCTAGGTAGAAGCCACAAACAAAACCATCTGTTCCATTC
Organism: Wollemia nobilis; assembly: GCA_028583015.1. Classification (NCBI taxonomy): domain Eukaryota; kingdom Viridiplantae; phylum Streptophyta; class Pinopsida; order Araucariales; family Araucariaceae; genus Wollemia; species Wollemia nobilis. Next base: position 8,552,447 of record JAQPPZ010016356.1, on the reverse strand, counting down.
TTCATAAAACTATAGCAGAATCTCATCGAGACTGGCATAATCAAATACCCCTAGCCTTGTGGGCATATCGTACGAGCATTCATACCCCTACTGGGGCAACACCTTTTTCACTTGTATACGAGGTTGAAGCTATCATGCCCCTTGAGCTTGAGATACCTTCCTTAAGGATATCTATGAAGGACTTCATTGACGATGACACTGCTCGCCAAGCTCATCTGGATCAATTAACACTCCTCGATGAACGTCGCATCCATGCCATTGAGCACACATGAGTTTTTCAATATTACCTTTGTCGTGCCTACAATAGTAAGGTACATCAATACAAATTCAAAATCTATGACCAGGTTCTCAAAGAGAACCAACAAATCACAAGTCAACCTCACCAGTCGTGTGATGAATTTACTCCAAACTGGTTGGGCCCATTCATTGTTACACACAAATACGGCTCAGGAGCATATCGTCTGGCCAACCTTGAAGGCCTTAATGATCCTAAACCCATCAACATCTTGCACCTTCGTGCATTCAATGCATGATGCACAAACACATTCACCATCATGAGTGCCACACATCATTAGCATAAATCACTAAACACATCACCACGTAGATATGTTATTTTGTTTTATTATTTCACTATACATGTACTTTCACCTTTATGCCATTTTTATGCTTTGGGTATTTGTTTTTCCTTTTGCAAGACTTACACTATTAGTAGGAGAGTACTATAGCATCCTCACTCACCACCATGCAGGACCATCCATAGCCACAATGTGTACCCATTACACCGACTGATCTAGCCTGACCACCAGTTGCCCTTCACACCAGGTGCTCTTCGCATTCATCCCATTAAGGCTATCATACCTCACCTCAATGCCATTCATATCACCATGGAGGGTCATCCTATTCACCCTATTTCAGAGGTAGCCAGGTCTCCATGTCCTCCTTTGATAAAAGTAGGAAACCTCACATCTAAAATCTTGCGGATCTCCTCCCTATCTGTATAGGGGTGCAAATAACCCATACTCCCCAACCAACACTTTGCAATATCTTATAGGTCCTTCTCACCTACTTAATAGAGTTGAATCACCTTGATCATCTCGTCTCCCCTTCTTACCAGCACCACTCCCGAGTGGAGAGTCTACATACACCCAAGCCTTACAGGCCCATGTTGCCCATGAAACATAAGATGCTTCCTCTCGTATGCTGCCTTACCAGACCCATCGATGTCGAGGATCATCTCCTATGTTCCCTATTTTGCAAACCCCACCCTCACCATTGTAAGGTTTACTATCACAACAAGCCTCATAGCCTCCTAGATCATTTCACCCCACTGCTTCCTCATCCCATGACCCTGTTCATCTCTTCATGCATGTCACGATGCCATTTTCACATTAGAGGCTCATTCCTCACCATCACCAATGTCACTCTCACCCCAATAAGAGATCATGGACCTTACTGCTCGTATTGAAGCCTTGGAGATACATTCTAGAAATTATCATTGTGAGATCCCTCTCCATCGAATTGCAACACCCCATACCTCATTGCAACCACACCGATCCATGCCCTATCCTTAGGTGTGAACCACTTTGAATTCTCGATCCATACCCAATCCATCAGATTTCAATCAACCCCGCACTTGCTCACCTCAGAGAGAGCTGTATACATATCCCATGACATTCCCAAAAACCCCATTATCAAAATTTTTTTACCACCTAATTCACCAAGGCCACCTGACTCTACCAAAGACCTAACCTATCGATACCTCGTGCCCTAAACTAAATAACTATCATGTGAGTGAACACTACATCTACCACTACCGACCAGGTCACGATATTGAAGAGTGTAGAACATTCAAAAACTTGGTGAACAACATTCTACATGGAAATAAGACCCCATCATCAGAGTGTCTCACCTCGTTAAGCTGACTTGTCAGTCCTCCGCATCGCATCACCCCAAGGAACTTTCCACCTCACAACACCCTAAAAACACCCACCTGCTACATTCATAACATTTCCAACTATAACTCAAACCGTAATTCTAGTTGCATTAACACTTCGCCATCCCACTCCTGACCTGACCCATGCCACTTCACCCGGTAGTAGTCCTAGTAGTGTTTCATTCTTCTTTCTTGCTTCTTCTACTTATTAAAATAGTTGACTCACTTCTTCTCCTCTTTCTCTTAGCTTTAGGTAATCCCATTTTCTTGTTGGTTACAAAATTTTATTTCTTCTCACTTCTTCCATATGTACATTCTACTCTTACATCCTTCCTCGCTTGATGACCATTACACACATTTTTACAGCTCATAACTTATACACCCACTACACACACACACCCCACACATTGGGGCAACCATGATCATAGCATCGTTATTTTTACCATTATAATACACTCTACTCATCTATAGATAAATTCACCACAAACTCCTTCATCTTCATATCACAAACTTCCTCTTGTAGATATTGCATTCCCCCACTTGCATCATTTACATTTACACCCATTGCACATATTTATATGCTTTACATTTAGACTTTTAATTCATGTTTGTACATTCTTCCCCAAAATTAACCTTAGCAGGAGTAACAAATGCACTTGTTAGCATCACCACCTAGATGTCCATTCCCCATTTTTAGGATCAGGGTATACATAGGTTTCGTGTTTAATTTTTACCACTCTGTAGTTCAAGCAATACAATGTCACCCATAGCTACTGAGTCTTGTACATTCTTCTTATGGTCCTTTAGGTTGGTTCAACTTCTCTCGTGGATCACTCACAATAGGTTACACATTAAACAATTTTGAGCCTAGGGAAGAGGACATCTTGAGTAGATATCACCATCTAGCGAACAATATCCCCTGCTCATCCTATCGCTTGCATGGTCAACATACGACCTGGGGATAAACAAAGGGATCAAGCATAAGAAAAAATAAATTATTGGGTAGAAAATAAAAATCATCGCCCATACAAAAAGAGCACCACGAGAATACAAAAGAGCACCAAACAAAAGAAAAAAAAAGATAAAATAAAAGAAAACTAAAATAAATTGGTCAAAACTAGAGGAGGGAAAGAAAACAAAAGGAAACACCTCTTGATATCACCTATGTTATGCTTATCACCTTTGGTCCTTAGGTTCAACATAACACCATGGGATGATTTCCATTGCTAGCAATAGGCTCCAAGAGCCTACCTACCAGTGGAATAGTCTTACATGTGGTAACATATCTATAACATTAACATCTTGCTTTTGTATTGATCACTGTTACAGATAGATGAGCTAGCTAGTCTGGTAGCATCTACAATGGGTTAATCCTACCTCCCTCAAAATGGATAAATGAACATTACACATTCACACACATAGGTCCAAGACATACTTTGAAATAGCCTGATTATGTTATAAGTTGCCACAAACACTTGTATAGCTAAGGGTCTAAGATTTAATTGTCACAACTATGTTGGTCAAAACCATTACATATACCTTACATTATCCACAATTCTTGAAATCATGGAATGGATCACATCCATACAGGTAAATGCCATGATACAAGTGCTTCCTTAGCAAATTTACGTATGTCCATACATGCATCCATGCATCTATGTCATATGCATCTAGTACACATTATAGCAATGTATTCATACTACATGCATTTCCAAAATAAAATCACATTAATGCATTCATACTACATGCATTTTAAAAGCAATTAACATTTTTGCATTTATCTTACATGCATTTCCATTATCTTACATGCATTTCCATATCACAATAACATCATTGCATTCACCCTACATGCTCTCATTACAAATTCACATCTGATATTACATCATACTGTATTCGAAATACAATCATCATACTACTCTACAATTCATTCATACCATAGAATGATAATAGATCTAAACCATATCACACATGTATATCTATTTATCATACATACCTACAAACTATGTTATGCTATCTATGCAAACATAAAAAGAACACATTTCAAACCATCAAAATGACACATGTATATAAAATAGCCGAAATCAATCTGTATATATATATACCGTCAATACAAAATTCCCAAAGGCTACAATTTGGGACCATACCCATCTTCATATAGCATCTAAAATTCTCGTAGGATACAATACATAAAAATTGTAATTATCTCCAAGAGTCTCCCCATGGCCCCCATGGCTCACTCACCTCTCTGTAGTCCTGCTCGACTTTGCCCTGAACTCCAAAACTGGATCCACGAAAGGCTAATCTTGCACCTCAGCTCTAGCATCCACCTAGCCCATTATAGCAGCACTACGTTGGCTATGATGTGAGGATGCCCGCACCCATGACTGAGTTTTTCACTGTGATACCACCTGATCATAATCAAGAAGTAGAATCTCATGCACCGACAAAGTAGTCTCACATAGTATCTTCCTAGCAGTCTCTGCAGCCAAATGACTAGACAATCCTGCAATAGTCTAAGCCTACCTCACCATCATGTCCCTCATCTTATCCATCTCGGCCACTACCTTAGAATGTCTAGTCTGATCAGCCTTGTTGAGGATAACTTAGGCTTATCCACTTAAGTCTAAGTTAATTATTATTATTTACTATTCCTATTTCATTGCACTTTGTATTCACATGAGGCATAGTATACCCATGTTAGAAATAGGTTGTTAGCATGTTGTTAGCATGTTTTTAGAAGGTTGTTAACTTTTAGAGATGTCCTTTGTCCTCTAGTAGTAAATGGATATCCCTATTTAGCATTTGGTTAACTAGTAGTTAAGTGGTTGGCCATGTTTGGCAGATTGTTGCAACCACTTAACCTACATAACATCCATTGTAATTCTATATATACTTGCATTATGATGAATAATATAGCTTCATACTATTGTATCTACATCATTGGTATCAGTTAGCTTCAGGAAAATTTGCAGGAAGGAGGACTCAACAACCACTTCACTGCTAGGTCCTAGGTAGATGCTAGTGGAGTTGACTTGGAGTCACCCACAACATCAAGTTGAAGCTGAGGTGACAGAGGGCAAAAATTATCCCTGCACCAGGTGTTAAGCACCAGTTTGAGGCCAAACTCTGGCCAAGAAAAGGTATTACCGAGGAGTTACCGAGAAACACCAGTTCCCAAAGAAAAGTTGATTTTTTTGTAAGCAACAAAATTTAACTGCACATTTGCATGAAGATAGAGAGTTCTTCTTATGCATGAAAATATATATATATATTTTATAAAATATTCATCTTTTTATTAATATTTTATTAAAAAAAAATAGTGACCACTATTCTTTTGGTGGGCCACAAGGCTACACAGCTGGCAACTCTCACCCCAACCGCCGACACCAGCCATCCGACGGGCCACATTGGCACCGTCGACGACCGACCAGACCCGACATCGACACCATTGAGGATTAGCCAGACCCGACGTCGACCAGACCAACATTCAACCAATAGTTGGTTGATGCCCTTGACACTAGCGGGCCACCATTCGGTAGCCTCGATGTGATGCACAGAAGAGATGTCACATAGGCGACATTGTTGCAGACGATGATCTGCATGTACGATAGAGTTGCAGGTGGTAAACATCAATTACCATAGTTTTAGCCATAGGTTTTTTGACACGTCAAAACCTCGATGTACATCAAAACCCAAACATACAACAGCCATCGACAGAAATGTGGGGTGACATCGACAGAACATGAGATCGCAGGTGAAAACCCTCTAAGGATCATAGGTGATTAGAATTTTTTTAGTTGAGATAGCAAGTTTTCGACACCATTCGGTGTGACAAATGATGTTTGAGGAGAAATCTCTAAGAGAGCAGTATGTTTTCTGGTGACGTTGAAGTTTTTGACGTCGTACATTGGGACAATTTTAGGACTATGGTCCCACATTGGCTGCACTGCAGCCTTGATGCTAGTAATAAGCACTAACATGCACTAATGTGAGTGGTCCTTTTTGGACAGTGCTAGTTGGAGGCCTAGGAGGTAGTGGCGTCCTCTTATCATTGGACACATGGCCCCTTACACTGGGGTTGTTGTCAGACCCCTTTGCGACAGTTAACTAACGGGTGACCGTCAAATACAAACAAAAACATTTTTTTTGGCACTCTCAAAGACACATGGTGGGAAAAATTCGATGGGAGAATTTGAAATTTTAAGTTCAAATTTTGGCACCAAAACTGCAACAAAGGAGAGCAACTTCAAGAGGTGATATCTTCCTCGTTATTGGTCCGTTTTTGACCAAATTTTTTGCATTGTGTTGAAAATTTTCAGCAGATTGATAATTTTTGCTCCCAACCAAATTTTGGCATTGTAAAAGGGTTGATTTTTCATTGTTTTTAGTGCTAATTTGTAATTACAAAACTTGATTTATTGTTGTAAAGAGCACTAAAATAGCCCTAATTTTGAGAGCAAAACTTGTAAAATCTAGGCAATTTGGCTGCATAGGAAACTGAAATTGTTCCTAAGCCTAGATTAAGATTATGCAAGACCATTTTGTAATCTTCCTAGTTTGGCATATACTAGGAAAAATATGGCTCAAGACCTCAGATCAAACATGGAAAACCTTACTTCTATAGTAGACATTTTAGCAGAGAAGGTAAGAGATATTGTTGTGCAATTCAATCCTGGTGAAATCAAAATCCACCATAATCATGCCAACAAAGCTAAATGTGAGGTTAAAATGTATGATGGATCTAGGGATCCCGATGTCTTATCTGCATGGATTTTGGATATGCAAACTTGGTTTGCTTATGCTGAAATTCTGGAGGATGAAAAAGCCACATTTTCTACACTAAAACTCACAGGTTTAGCAAAAATTATCATTGTAGAAATACAGAGCCATAATTCCACCATGACTTGGAAAGAATTAACTCAAATTCTGAAAAACACCTTCTTTCCACCAAACTACCAAAGTGACCTCACTACCAAGTGGTATAGATTGAGGTAAACCTATGGAATGTCAGTTTTTGATTTCATTTTCCAATTTAATAGGTTGAGGGTATTGCTTGGTGTGAAATATTCAGAAGATGATTTGATTAATAAATTCACTCATGGCTTGCAAGATCATATTTTTAGGGAGATCAAATTCAATGTCTTCCTCACCTTGGATGTGGCATTCAATCATGCCATTCTTGCAGAGGAGAAAGTTGGTGCATATCAAAATTCTCATTCATCACAGGAGGGCTCTTCCAAATGCGGGAATCAACATCAACAGAAGGTGAAGAACAATTCTTAATATTTCCCTCATTCTTCTTCTCCTCCCACTTATCCTAAAGCACATTCTTCTTCCTTTCATGCTAAAGATTCTTCTTCTTCATTATATTGTGAATTTTGTAAAAAGCATGGACATGTAAAATCCAAATGCTATACTTTTGAGAAGTTTAAGAAGAAGAAATCCCTAATTGTACAACCTACACATGAGGAACCATAAGATGGTCCCATTTTGGCTACAGGGACAAAAGAAGAATATCCTGCTTTAAAGGGTAAACTGAACAAAGTTACCCTAATGTCCAATGTGTTTGCTCAAGGGGGGCGTGATCATTTTTTTGTCACTAGAGCCCACTTGATGCATGATTTCTATGTTGATTGTATCATTCATAACGGATCGTAAAAGAACCTCATTGCAAATTCCATTGTGGAGAAGTTGAAACTTCCCATCGAACCACATCACCAACCTTATGCACTTGGGTGGAAATATGTAGACTCCACATCCAACATCACCCATACTTGCACCTTGACTTTTGCTTTTGGTGACAAGTTTGTGGATAAAGTTAGGTGTGATGTCATAGATATGGATTGTTGTGGACTCTTCCTAGGTAAACCCTATCAATTTGATAGGAATGCTATTTATCATGCTAAAAAGAACACCTACACATTGGAGTTGCATGGTAAAAACTACTTGATACAAAGCACTACACCTACTTCCAATTTGATGTTAAGTTGTAGACAAGTAAGGAATCCATTGATTCAAGCACTTATTTTAGCTCCTACTAGCATTTGTCCCACACAAAATGAAGAAAAAACACCACCTAAGGAACATTCAAAGGAAGAAGTTTCACTCCCACATGATGAACAATCACAAGAGCAAGTGGTTAAGGAACCCACCATTCTCACTCATGAGAAAGATGCCATTGATTCCATTGGTATAATTTTGGGTACACCTACAACTACTGAACCACTTGTTCCACAAAAGTTACCTTTGGATTTGCCCACTCCCACCATTGCACACATGGAGGAGCAAGCTAAGGTTACTTCCCTTACCAAGCACCAGCAGAGCCTTCTAGGTAAGGTACCACAAGAATTACAGGAGACTCCGCAGGGAGTGGTACGAAAGCATCACAATCCTCACTCACCACAGGTTGGAGGCAGAGTTTGGGTTCCTTTGGATGAGTGCCACTTTCTAGAGACACCATTTCAAGACCCTCTTTTGGTACCTAATCCTGTTATCAATCCTACAGTAGCAGTGGCACCTGATCGTTAGCTTTCACTCATTTTAGATAGAGTTTTTGAGATGAAGACTCATCACACTGGACAAGGTTCTTCCACTACTTACCTTGTCACTCGTCGTGGTCACTTTCCACACATGGCTCATTGGATTCCTCACCATGAGATGGCCCATGACTTTCCACATTTTTTGAGAGCATTGGGGTCCAATGCTTATATGGTTGGGAGGAGTGTTGAGGATAACTTAGGCTTATCCACTTAAGCCTAAGTTAATTATTATTATTTACTATTCCTATTTCATTGCACTTTGTATTCACGTGAGGCATAGTATGCCCATGTTAGAAATATGTTGTTAGCATGTTGTTAGATGGTTTTTAACTATTAGAGATCTCCTTTGTCCTCTAGCAGTAAATGGACATCCCTAGTTAGCATTTGGTTAACTAGTAGTTAAGTGGTTGGCCATGTTTGGTAGATTGTTGCAACCACTTAACCTACGTAACATCCATTGTAATTCTATATATACTTGCATTATGATGAATAATATAGCTTCATACTATTGTATCTACATCAAGCCTCCTCTTGCCTATGGAGCTCAACATCCAACTATCGAACCCTTTCTTACAATTCCTGTACCTCCTCTGCTGCATCCTACCTCTCCATGATATCAATAGAAATATGTTGGATCACACTAGAAAAAACACCAACATTGATGGTATTATCCATACCACCTAATTTATGATCCTTGTATATCACCTTACTATCCATCAACCTCATTGGATGGGTTGTAGCTCCTCCTCATCCTCCTCCCATATGACCCCACCCAACCATGGCCTCCATAAAATATCACCAGGAGTCAGTTTTCCAAACTTACCCCTCCAAAATAGTGGGTCACCCTCATGTGGCCTCTTGATACCCTGCTCCACCTTCGTGCTCCACCTCAAATCATAGGGTAAATACTCCTTGCCCTCCACATGTGCAAGGTGAGGCAATAAAGATGACATCTCAATAGAAATATGTTTCCATGCCCACACCTGTAGCAAGGGAATAACACTCAATCCTATCCTCCTACAATGAACTACGCCATGTAGCTCCCTATACACTTGGTCCAACAGTGTAGGAGCCCATGCAAATACAACCCTATGCTCTACTAGGTCACTCACAACATCTAGCATGTTCCAGGTGAACAACACCCCGAAACTATCGACTAGAGCATACGTAGGGATGCACTACCAATCGGATATCTTATCCTCTAACCACAACAACTCATAATAAATATTAGGGACATCAATTTCTCTCCAATATACCCCAAAGAATATTTCCAACACAACATCCTTGCTCTCATCCGCAGCTACTCTCACAGGAACACCCTCAATCGATAGTCTGTAAATCCGATATAAATCCTCTAATGTAATGGTCATTTCCCTAGTAGGGAAATAAAATGTGTTCCTATCCACGTCCCACCACTCACACAACATAGACACGTATGCTCTATTGGTGTGGATACTCTTATATTCCTACACACCTCATAAATGTATGTCATCCAACCAAGCTAACTCCTCCTCCATCTTCATCAGTTCCTTGAAACATTCCTTCATTTTTATCACTCGATGACGGGGCTCAACCATATTCAACTATTCATACACAACAAAACATATGTTAGCAATCCACATAACAATGCAATTAAATCAAACTGCATTAATCACAATTTACAAATTAAAATTGTTTAACTTGACATGTACATTGAGACAAAAACAGTACACAATCCACATGACGAAAAATATCAACATAACAGTCACATATTTGGATACCCATTTTATCGTTTGATGATAAAATTTCGAACACATGTGAAAAAAAATACATAGCTGGCTTTCAAAAATCAAAAATGAAATTAACCACACATCCACTATGGCATGAAATTCGAAACATGATCAATCAATGCAACATACAAAAACAAAATACATTTTTGGATACCCATTTGCCCACTTAGCAGTAAATGTGTTGATAAAATTCAAAAACAATATACCAATCTACAAAAATCTAAAATTCCACTTTACCAAACATACTCCAAAACTGAACACACACCAAACCATGCAATACAAAAATAATAGTCACATTTTTGGATACCCATTTTCCACTAGGTTTTCCCAAAATCCTTAACAAAAATTTTGGAACATTCTTTTTAGAAGCTCTTAGAAAACTAGGTTTTCCCAAAATCCTCAACAAAAATTTTGGAACATTCTTTTTAGAATCTCTTAGCAAATTAGGTTTCCCCAAAAACCTCAATAAAACTTTGGATAGGTTTCCCCAAAAACCTTAGTAAAACTTTGGATAGGTTTCCCCAAAAACCTCAGTAAAACTTTGGATAGGTTTATCCCAAAACCTCAGAAAAATAGCATAGCCTAGCATTTCCTAGCATAGCGCAACAAATTTTTACCTCTTTTTCCTCACAAAGATTTTGCTTCCATGTACACCCTTCAAAAGGCTTGAAATTATTCATTACTTCTATAAGTAGGGTCATATTTGGTCTAACTTTCCACCTATCAAATCATCTCCAAATTTCCCAAAACTTTCACCATTGTATCGGGCTTGGAAAGAGCTTTCCAACGGTATAAGATTTGTCCAATTCTGACATTGTTTGGTCCCCCAAATTTCTAAAACACTGTACATAGGTCCAATTCGCCATGAGGGTGGTGATTTAGGTCAAAATCACCCCCCGGGTAGCGAAATCAGCAAAAACACCCCAAAAACACCCAAAATTCCCCCCAAACCCTAGAAAAGTAGGCACATGTCATCTACCACTCTAGGAACTTTTCAAATCTATCTTTTAACTTGACATGCAATCATATTCATCATGCATTGGTATCTTATCAATCACTACATCACCACTCATCGCATTCCATTTGTCTCATTGATGATTCCTCATTTGAGGGGCTATTCATATCCAAAGTCAGCTTTGCATGCAACCACAAAATCAAAAATCCAAAAGTACGATTAGCACATTTGTCTACGAATTTTTTTTTCTTAAGATGATCATATGATTATAATATCAATCCCAAACATACATTTGTTAAATCAAGAGAGTTGTGTGTGACAATGGAAAGGTCACTTTGACATTCATGGTACATAATGAATGACATTGTCGACTAATCCAACGCAACATTTGAATGACTTCACCTTGCCATTCATGGATCACAATGAATGACATGTTTGAATAATTCAAATGTTAACTAACTCAAATGGTTTGACACTTGTCACCATGTTCTCATCAATCAATCAACAACATAAATTTAGTTAGGATTTTGTCCTAATTATACTTTTGGACCAGCTGATCTGGTCACAAAAGCAAAGAATTCAAAAGTTATCATTCTCAAGCAACTTGTATGGCATCATAAATGTCATACAAACTCAAGAAAACCACAACATTGCATCCACAATCATCCATTTCCATTTACCGGTATTGTTCTTTATTTCTTTCCTCTTCTCCTTCTTTCCTTCCTCTTTCCTTTCCCCTGGATATTCAATCAATGTTGTATGGTCATGCTTTGAGAGGCTACATACCTTTGATTGAATTTCATTCTCTTCTCTTCTTTCCCTTGGACATCTAGTTAATTTTGTATGGTCACACTTCGAGCGGCTACATATCTTTGATTGGATTCCATTCCCCTTCTATCCCTTTCCCTAATACACAAAGTTCAAATCCTTCACATTTTTGTATTAAACTGTGTTCCACACAGTATAATACAAAAAGGGGTAAATGTAGACACCCAAAAGTCATACATTGCTACTTCTACGTATCCATAGGTGATTCTAGACATCCCTAGGCTATTTTAGGCTATCATAGTCATGCGTAGTTAGGCGTAGTCATGTGTAGTCATGTGTAGTCATGCATAGATTGCCATAGTTCACCATAGCAATATGTAGACTTCCATATACTACTTCATCGGATTTCAGGTCCAAAACCCTAATAAGCCTTCCAAATCACATCTAGTGCATTGGAATACCATATGACAACCAATTTACACTCAATTGAGGCCCCATAGGGTATTAATTGACCAAAACAATTAACAAGTCAATTCCAAAAATCTAATTTAATGTTGACTTCACTTAAGTCACCTTTTTAGGGCAAAATTGATTAAAAGAACTCTTAATTCTTGATTAACACTAATTACATCCTCCCACATGTGTGTAATTAGGGTTTGTTAGGATATTTCTTTAATCATGTCCTAAACTGACTTAAGACCTCCTAATCAGGATTAACCCTAATCCATCCTCACACATGTGTGAGGATGAGATATTTATCATAAGGAATGTGATGTTGCCAAATTGCATTTCCTAACCTAACCCTAGTTAGAATCAAACCTACGTTTATTCTATCTAACTCCCCCCTACACTTTGTCATTTCCTATAAATAGTGGGTCATAAACCCCTAATTACGACTCTCTTCCAGTTCAACAAAGCACATAAACTTTGCAAAAATTGATACCAAGTGTTCAAAAATCAATTCTCGGAGCAGACAGTTAGATTTCAATAACATACAGAGGCACCCCAATTGCCTAGGATTTTATCCACTAAATATATTTTTCAAAAGGAACCTCATAGCTCAGATCACCTCTTGCCCCATGAATCCGGCCTCAGTTTACCCCCGAGTGGCGAATTGGATCTAAAGGCCCCAAATCTCCTCAAATTTGGTAGGTAAGTTCTGTTTTACCATAATATTAGCTTCTATACACTTTATTTTAGTTTTTATCATGTTTTTACAATCATTTTGTCTTCCTAAACATGGGGCTGACTAAGTCAAGCCCCCCATCACACTAACCCCCTTTTGCAGGTTCTTCATAGGTTATTTAGCAGATTTGGAGAGGAAGAACAACATCAAACAAATAACAACCCGACGGTGGCCCACATACAAAGAAACCCACCTACATTGAGGGATGATAGAAGAAGGCATCAAATTGATTGTAACATTGTTAGGAAAAGAAATGGATAAAGGGAATCATGTCCCTATTGTAACACATATATATTAATATCAATGGAATTACAATTTCTTTGTTTAATGCATCATTGTGTTTTGTGTTAAATTATCAAATGTCATTTACTACCTGTTTCACCCCGTACTTGGGTGATTCCATACAAAGGAGTAGACGAACCTCCCAGTTTTCTAGAACAGGTTTTAAGTGGTGTACTCTACATCCTTTGTAAAAATTGGTATTGTGACTAGTGGCTTCTAATTTAGACTATTGAAAATAGTTATATTTTTAACATTGTATGAAAACCATAGCAAAAAAATATTTTTAGAAAGAACCACACACTGCATAATTCACATTTAACAGTAGTGGCTGGATTTCATCACCAACCATTGCTTGAGATTTTGTGACAATGGATTTCATCTCCATCCACCAATATCTACCCTTAGAAATCCTAGGTCACCCCCGAGCAGACTTACTAGATTTCATCACCAACAAGAATCTTGTTGCCCCATCTTAGCCATAGTTTTTACCTTTATTTGGATTAATTTAGATTAGAAAATTTGAAACACACAATATTGAAGCCTAAGAAAATAAACTCACATTAAAAGGATATGATCAATGAATGAGGTAAGACAAACATGTTAAAAAAACTTATAATTGATTGTTTATTTTTCTTATGAAATTTAAATCTTGTGTTTCATTTTACTGCATAATCTGTATTTTGGTTTATTTGCTTTATGGTCTTAAAAAAATCAAAATAAAGCATTAAAACAAGATAATTCAATGGAACCTTCATCCACCTTCCCCACAACTCTTGTGGTAGATTCCTTGAATGTGATACAAGTAGATATATCTATAGGTCCCTCACATTCCTTGCCATCCATAAAATTTCATATGGCTATGCCCCAAGAAGAGTCAACATCACCAACCATTGATCACCATATTACCCACATATACATGGCATGAGTAGAAGCTCTTATGAACTCTTATAACTATGTATTAGAGTTAGTTCCCAACTCACCTAGACAGGATCCTACTTTACAGTAGGAGTCTATTTATTCCCAACCACCATCTAGTTTTACCCAGGTGTACACCAACCCTCTTTTTGAGGCATCAGTTGCACCTTCCTCCCATATGTCCATTCCCCAACCCTCATGTGATCCTAGAACTTCATACACATACACATATACCAACTCCTTGTATGAAGTACATGTAAATGCTACTTCACAGTTTTTAGCCTCACAAGTTACCATAACTAATATAACTTGTCCCCCAACCACATCCTCCATAACATCTACTTTCATACCCTCCAATTCTAATTGAGAGATTAACGAGGCATGGGAACACTTCAAAAAATTGCTTAGACAGTGTCAAAATGCTCAAAAACAAGTACAAGGGAACCCTTAGCCTTTACCATCCTCTACTCAAATTGTCCTCATTAACTAGGTTCCATCATTGACTCCATAGTCTTCTATGGTTTCTATCCCTGTTCCCCCACCAAGTAATACTAATATCCAACCTATTTCTATTGTCCAACCCAACCATAACCCTCATACATCAACCTCATTCCATAATTCTCCATATTTTCACCATCAATATTCCATTCATAAATTTACATCAAATTCACCTAGTCATCATTACCAATCTTAGCATCATTTAGTCACTCCACAATATTTTTCCACCCCACCTCAAAATAATCAAGAAATTCAAGGCTTCCAAATTCCTTAAGAAGACCCTTGAATTAAGCCCATTCAAAAAAAAAAGATCAATTGATACAATATTCTCTTGGTTTGATAAGCTAGAAACCAACCTTACGTCAATTGATCAATCAACCCATTCATTCTTTGATACCATCACTGCCATATCCGACAGATTTCATGGTACCTATGTTTGACAAATTCAAGAGAACTGAGGATCCTAAAGAACGTGTGAGCATGTTTGTACATGCTTGTTTTAAAAATCAAAATGACAATGCTCTCATGCTCAATTTGTTTCTCAAACATTAGGAGGGGATGCCATATAGTGGTATAATCAGTTACCCAGTCATAGTATTTATACTTTTGAGCAATTGAGTGACCAATTATTTGAACGTTTCATTCTAAATGTTAAAAAGAAGATTTCATTATTTGATGTCTATACTTTAAGACAACATGATGATGAGTCTACCTATGATTTTGGAAATCATTGGAGGTTTGTCATCACTAAGTTGCCATTCACCTTTCCAGTGGATGAGCTAATCAAATTATTCACCAAGAGTTATCTAAAACCTATCTCTTGGATGCTTCAATTATAAACCTATCGATCATTTGAAGAAGCTTTAGCTTAGGCTAGTGTCATTAAGGAAATCAAAATCCAAGAAGGCATACTTAAGCCTAAGAAGAAAGAATGGAAAAATAAGGGCCAATATAAAAGAAACTATTTTGGCCAACCAAAATCAACATAGGCTACCCTAGCCAATTAGCCCAATCAAGTTAATCAAGTGGTCATGAGCCAGTCAGTAATGGCTCAACAATAATAAGTGCAATAATCATCACAAAAAAATGATTATTATACGGTACCATAAAAAACACAAGCCATGCAAAACACAGTGCCAGCTGTAGAAAACCATCCCTGACGACAATATGTCCAACAAAATCACCAATACACCCCTTTAGTCAGGTCATATTCTTCCCTTTTTTAAGGTTGTATTATACAAAAAAACTTGCTTTACCCAAAATTAAACTAGATGGTCCCACTAAATATGGAAAAAATTATCAAGAACATTGATTTTATCTTTATCATAGGTAAAATAGGCATAATATTAACAATTTCCATGCATTTAAATACATAGTGCAAGACCTTATTGACTTGGGGGCAATAAAGCTTGACAACCGCCTTGCTCAATGAAATAAAAACCTTGGTATTTTTCAAACATCACTTCCTCATCACGAGGAGGTGCAACTAAATGTAGGAGGGGCTAACACCAAAACTCCTAATCAAGTCAATCACATCCAACAATACCAAGGGTTTGTAGGGGCCATCCATGTGCTCACTAGAGGTCAAAGAAACAATAAAAGGCAACAACCTCAAGCAAGTGTGTCACAACCTCCTACATTGTTACCCATTAAAATTTCCCCTAATCCTTCATCATCCATCCACATTCCTAACCAAAAAAATCCTACAAATCCCCCAATCAATCATCCACAATGACTAGTCATCTCATTGAGTATCCAGTTAACTACAAGTCTAAAAATGGCTTCCACCAAATTATCAATTTTTGAGTTAATTCAATAATCTCCCCCACATCATGAGTCATTAATGGATATTATCAAATCTATTGAACTACAATATCAATATTCTAATGCCTTTAACAACTTTGTAGGGAGCATCCAAACATACATGGAGCCTTTCGCCACATTCTATGATCTTGATATTAAGCCAATCTCATCGGACTTAGTAGACTCTCCACTACATATCATGGCTCTAATTGACAAGAAGTCTTTTAAAAAATTCCTAATTGATACCGGTTCCTCTATCAATATCATCACCACATCTTCTCTTCATCATATTAACCTTCCCCCATACCATATAACCAATTCATCATTCACCTTAAAAGCATTCAATGATGCTTTGTGTTCCATAGTTGGCACTGTTGTTTTGCCCATCGAAGTAGGGGTCAAAATATTGCACACCATGTTTCACATATTGGAAGGATCCATGGCATACAATGTACTCCTTAGAAGACCTTGGATGAGAGAAATGAGATGTGTCCTTTCCATTTTGCATCAATGTTTGAAATACATTCATGAAGGACAAGTACATTGCATACCGATGGACATCGAGCCATTTAAGTATTGCAATTTCATATCAAATCCATATGAGTCCATGCTCCCTTCCACACACCTTTTCCTTTCACCATTAGGCAATCCATCTACCATTCTACCAATTTCTTCATCAAAAAATTCTATTCTCGAAGAATTTCCTATCACTAACCCTCATCAAGCTTCCACGATCACATCATATTCATCATTGACTACATGCACATGTGGTCACAATCAATCCACATCATCAACATCATCGCCATCCACTTCATAATCATCATCCATTCAATAATCTCCCCAAGCCAATCCATCACCATTACCTAATATTTCACAAGTCGTGTTGACATATAGTAAAACATCTTCATATTTATTATTCCTCGAGCCATCATCTAACCATAGTCCTTCCATGTCATCCCAAGTTGAGGTTCACCTCACTAATCCTAGTATTGGTGAATACGTGGTCCAATACATCATCGTAATGGCCTTAACCATTCCTAAGGCTAAGGATTTTAGTCACCCATGTGACCCACATTTGGCCATAGGAGCCGTATATAATATGGGTTCAAATCCAAATAGAATAAATTTTGTATATGGGAGAATTTATTCTTCATCAACTCCAACATCCCTAGAGGAACCCAAGGAACCAGCACTTGCTAACATTCAAAACATGTCAGGATTTTCATCTTGTTATTTTCACATAGTTAATTGGTAAGGTCATGGCCTAGGATTGCATGAACACAGAGTGTCACGGACCGTTGATGTTCCATATCAAGAAGTGCATGACCGTTCAAGCCTAGGTTACCACCCACTTTCCACCACCTCTCCTCTTCAACAAGCCTTCCAAAGGCTTAATATAAATTCATGAGAAGAATACCTCCATCTTGATGATTATAATGATGAAACCCATGAAGAGTTCAAACTTATGTCAATAATTTTAGATGATTCTAAAGAAGAATCAGAGCCCATTATTCCCCATACCGAATAAGATGATTTTTATCTCAAAATGTTCCCCATCCATAAGCCCATATTTCTACTTGCTTATTCCACAATAGAGAGTCACCCCTACCGGTGAACCACCACCTCCATTCCATTAAGCTATTCCATAACCCAACTTGTAACATATGTACATAATACAAAAATAGTTGTTTTCACCACTACCAAAAAAATAAAAATAATAAAACAAAAAAAGTTTTATTTTCAACATTGCATGTATATATCATTTAGTAAAATGCATTTATTTGTGCTACTTGCTGCTATCTAGGTTTACCAAGCTCCTAACATCGGTTCTTAGGTTCCATCCATCCCATCCAACCTTTTCCACCTTACCCATAAGTCAACATGAATCCTATTGATTTATTTGCCCAACATCATAATTCCATTAGGAGTATCCATATCACCATTCCCATAAGTAGCTCATTGATATGGCGGATTTCATTACCTCCATCATTTTTCGAGTTTGTCTAATTCGAGGAATTGTTAAGGGTTTGAATTCTCACATTTGCCTAACATTTGAATCCAGGGTTTTCGGTTTTTTTGAAAGAGTTAAAGATAGGGTGACAAAAAAAAGAGATATAGAGGAATGAGTGAGTTGAGGTTTAGCGGGTGTGGCGGGAGTGAGGGTTTGAATTTTTTGGGCAAGAATCTCAGCCAAGGTGGCAGAGGTAGAGCAGGTATGAAAGGGGTGGGTGGGAACCTCAAGCATGGATCAAGTGAGGATCTAGAGGAAGGTGATCAGGCTGTAGAAGATTTGGAGGTGGGCATCATGTGGGGGCATGAACCTCCTCAGAAAGACCTCGACAAAAAGATACGAAGGACAATGCGGGGCCCAAGAAGTGGCTATATTTTGCTGAGACTCTTAGAGGAAAAAGAAAGGAGGTTCTCTCTCTTCCGCCCCTAGTTCTAGTAAATAATAAAATTTCGGCCCCAACAAGTTCCATGAGCCCTTTTCTTTCAATGGAAGAATTCTCCCTGGTAGGCAAGTTTTTGGGAGGTAGGCCGAACATGGAGACTATCAAGGCTTGGGCGATGGGTAAATGGCGATTGGTAGGCATCTTGGAGTTGGTAGCTCTAACTCAAGGGTTCTTCATTATCCGTTTTAATAATATGGAGGATGCTAACCACATTTTAACAGGAGGTCCTTGGTTTTTGGGCAAAATGAGCCTTTTTCTCAGACGATGGGGTGAAGATTTCGACCTTGAAAAACAAAATATTAACATTACCCCTATTTGGGTTTGTCTCCCGAGTCTACCTACCCAGTTCTTCAATGAATATTGGTTGTAGGGCATAGCCAGAACTATAGGGGACCTGATATCCATTGACCATGTGACCTTGGCTAGGATAAGGATGACTCATGCACGAATCTACGTAAATGCTAATTTGAATAATGAATTGCCAAGGTTTGTGGAGCTAGAATATGGATAATACTATCAAAAATAGTTGGTAGAATATGAGAACAGATCAGAATTCTATGCAGAATGTAAAATTAAGGACATCTATGCAATCAATGCCCTAACCTGGAAATGAATAGAGAAAAGTAGAAGCAAGGAATGCTAGATAGAGGAAATTTGAGGAGTTTCCCTGGCAGAGGCAATTTCAATCAGATAAACTATGTCTACCAAAAAAATAAAATAGAGGGTGCAAGGTCCCAACAAGACAAAGGAAAACAACAGGTTGTTGGAAACCAAAATACTCAGGTAAGTTCCAATCCTCTAGTTTCAAATAAATTTTCAATTCTATCCAATATGGGAGTAGGAGGATTATCGAAAGACATGGAAGCCCAAAACCTTCAAGCTAACCTTTATGACTCTCTAGAATCCCCATCCAAGTCAAGATCCTCAAACCCTAATTCTGAAATTACTGTAAGCCCCATGGGCATCACAAAGCCAAACCCTAATGCCCAATCTCTAGAATCCCCATCCAAGTTGGGATCCTTAAACCCCAATGCTAAAAATACTTCAATCCCAGTGGGAATCCCAAATCCAAACCCTAATGCTAAAGAACTTAGGAAGAAATTTGAGGCATTGGAAAATAAAAAATCTCATCTCCCTAACATCATCACTAGGAGCCAGGTGAATCCTACTGAGGTGTCGTCCCGCATACCAAGGGAATACAGGAAAAAAGGAGAATATTTGGATGTAGGGGTGGAGATATGTGAAAATCTTTAGACTGAGGAATATGGTAGTCCGGTTCTGCAACAAATTGCCTCCCCCCACTTTAGTCCTAAACAAACCAGGAACACTGTGAAGTCTCCTATAGATTTTGGTAGTGAAAAAATAAGAGGGAGAATATCAAATACTAAGCATCAAAATAATAAAACTGATAATGACATTGCCAATGGAAAACATAGAACCTTGTTTCAATAGGTTATTCCGAGTTCTGAAGACAAAAAATTAGGAAAACCCCCTCAAGGGAGGGGGAGAGGAAGAAATCCCAAACAATCTAAATGAATTTCCTCTCATGGAATGTGAGAGGCCTCAATGGCCTACCCAAAAATAGGGAAGTCAGTGCAATAAGAAATCAAGTGAATCCAACTATTATCATGTTGCAAGAAACAAAAATTAATGAGATTCAATAAAAAAAAGTAGCAAAAAAAATTTGGAATCAAGGGGAGATGGTTTGCAAATCATCCAGAGGAGCGTTTGGAGGCCTTATGACTTTGTGGGATCCCTAGATAGTAGAAGGCACCATTATTCAAAAAGATGACAGGGTTCTTAGTGTTTTATTTAAGGAAATAAACAACAATAGGTCATGGATCCTTTCAAATATTTATGCCCCGACTTAAATTCAAGGGAGAGCTCTACTATGGGAGTACTTAGGCAATCTGAGTGAAATATTCCATAATGTCCCCTGGATTATGGCTGGGGATTTTAACACTCCTCTTCACCCTTCAGACAAAATGGGTGGAAATGGACCACCTATCAGGAGCATGGATGATTTTAATGACTTTGTGAAATCCAACATGTTGATGGATGTAAAACTTAGAGGAGTGAATTATACCTGGATTAATCAGCGGATAGGGTGTCATATCATTCAAGAAAGGCTTGAAAGTTTTTTTCTATCAAAGGAGGCTACAACTCTGTTCGATGATTCTACCCTGCAAGCCCTTCCTAAAATTACCTCTGATCATAATCCCATTTTTTTGGAGATCCCTAAATCTCTATCCTTCAAGAAACATTTCATATTTCAATCTATGTGGATCAAACATTCCAATTTTAGAGATAACTTAATTCAATGGTGGCAGCAGCCTGTCAGGGGTAGTGCAACTTTTAAACTTACTGGAAAATTAAAGTTTGTTAAGGAAAAACTTTGAACTTGGAACAAAGAGGTCTTTGGGAACCTCTTTGAAAATAAAAAATAGGTTGTTGAAATTTTGAAGATAATTGATCAGAGGATTCAACATGGTGATGTTGATGAAACTACTAGGCAGGAGGAACGGACAAAACTAGTAAAGTTTCATAACATTTTGGCCTATGAGGAAATCTATTGGAGGCAAAAATCAAGGGCTCTTTGGTTGAAATATGGAGATTCAAATTCCAAGTTTTTTCACGTCACCATGCTTAGAAACAGAAGCAATAACAAGATAAAAATTAAAAAAAAAAATAGATGGTTCTATTACTCAGGACTTAATAGAAATTAGAAAGGAGGTAGTAACTTATTTCAATTCTATCCTTGGTCAAGAATCGCAGTGCAATGAGGAGGCCAAAGATATTCTCTTGTAATCCATTCCTAGCATAATAAATGAGGATATAAACCTTAAGCTTCTAGCTCCCTTTTCTGATGAGGAAATTAAGGAAGCCTTGTTTAGCATGGAGCCAGATAAAGCCTCGGGACCCGATGGCTTTCCCCCTTGTTTCTATCAATATTTTTGGGACATCATAAGTGAGGATGTAATTTTTACTATCAAAGAATTCCAAGCAAGCAATCATATCCCAAAAGGTCTCAACTCTACTTTTATTTCTCTAATTCCTAAGAATCAAACCCCTAAATCTATGGTTGACTTTAGGCCAATCAGTCTGTGCAATGTTTCTTACAAGATCCTAACTAAAGCCATTGCAAATAGAATGAGATATGTTCTACCCCACATCATAGATCCATGCTAGGGAATCTCTGTCCAGGGCAGGTCAATCTTGGATGGATTTATCATAGTTCATGAAGCTTTGCACTCTGCTCATAAGACTAACATGTTTGTTTTTGCCCTCAAGCTTGATATGAACAAAGCATTTGACAGGCTAAATTGGGACTTTCTAATTGTTGTCCTCTTTAAGTTTGGTTTTCACCACCAATGGGTTAATTTGATCAAAGAATGCATTTCTAAAGTATGGTTCTCGATTTTTGTTAATGGAACAACTGCTGGTTACTTTCAAAATCATAGAGGAATTTAGTAGGGGGACCCTATCAACCCCATGTTATTCATAATTATGGCAGAATATTTAGGTAGAACCATAAAAAATGCTTGCAGTTCAAGGCTAATATCAGGAATCAAGGTAAAATCTCTCACTAGGGCTATTTCTCACCAATAATTCATCGATGATACCCTTCTATTGACTAAGGTGTCGGTGGTTGAGGCCAAAAGAATTAAATACATCCTACAACTCTACGAGGACGCTGCTGGTCAGAAAGTTAATTTTAGTAAAAGCAAGTTATATTTCTTGAACACCCCCATTCAGAGGTAAGGAAGGATTGCAAAAATTTTAGGGTGTGATATAGCAAACCTCCCCACTTTGTATCTTGGTCTCCCTATTTTCATTGGTTCTCTGAGAGAGTCAATGTGGGACAGGGTTATTGAAAGAATTCAAAAAAACTTGCTGGATGGAAAGGTCATATTCTATCTCAAGCAGGAAAGCTGACCCTCACTAAGGCCTCTCTTCAAAGCATTCCAATCTATTTCCTCTCCGTTTTCAAATCCCCTGTGAAGGTTTTCCAGAAAATTGAGAAACTCCAAAAATAATTTTTATGGACTAGATCAGAGGAGAAAAAAAGGATACACCTTGTAGGATGGACCAAAGTGTGCAGACCCAGGGAAAATGGGGGCTTAGGTCTGAGGATAATTTCTCATATGAATTTATCTTTACTAGCTAAGCAGGCATGGCACCTCATTTTAGGTGAAGAAAATGAATGGACAGCTATCATAAAATGAAAGTATCTTCAAAATATGGAATTTCTAAGTGACTCAGTTCCAATCAAAGGTTCTACTTTTTGGAAAGCAATTCTCAATTGTAAGGAAATCATCAAAAAAGGTTTAAGATGGGTTTTAGGCAATGGTGAGAGGATAAATTATTGGAATGACAGGTGGGCTAAGGACGAACCACTGACGCAATATCCTAACTTGGCCCAAATTAGAGATATCATAGAAGAACTCATTGGCAGAAAAGTCTCTGATTATATGGTTGAGGACAGAGGCAGAATGAAGTGGAAAAAAATAAGGATTCAGGGATTTCAAGTGGAATCAAATGATCTTTGTAATATTCTCGGGCAATATTTTATCCCCATGAGACCCAAGGAAGATCAAGTGACCAGGGCTCCTACGAAAAATGGGTAGTTCACTGTTAAATCAGCTTACAAGCTTATGCTTGATGATGAGGATTGTGTCCTCCAAAAGGACTTAGTTTGGATAAAAAAATTAATTCCAAAAATTGTAGTCTTTTCATGGTTGGTTATCCAAGGAAGAATTCTAACCATTGATAATATGATGCGTAAAGGTATTTGTATCACTAATCACTATTATCTATGTAGGGCTAATTGGGAGACCATTTATCACATTTTCCTTGAGTGCCCTTTTTCCTTGACTGTCCTAAGTGGGGTTTTTTAGGCCTTCAATATATCTTGGGTTAAACCAGCCATCGTACTTGATTTTTTCATCTAGTGGCCTTGCCCCTTTTCAAGCCAAATACTTAGATACATGTGGAAAATTTGTCTCAATCACTATATTTGGCAAGTGTGGTTAGAAAGGAACCATAGAGTCTTTAATGAGTCTATCCATGATCATCAAACTATCATTGCCAGGATCCTATCCTTTGCCAATGAGAATGTGAACCTTATCCCTTTTGATAGTCATAAACCTCATCTTTAGGAGACCACGATTGCTCAATATTTAATATTAACCTTGTTAGATGAGTCTATGCCTAGGGTAGTCAACCCCAGAGCCAATGTTAAGTGGTCCCCACCTCCTATGGGTTGGTTTAAGCTTAATTTTTATGGAGTGGCTAAGGACAATCCTAGCAGAGTAGGCACTGGCGACATTGTGCGAGATCATAATGGGAATATGATGCTTGCATTTTCCAAATATTTGGGAATAAGGACGAACAACGAAGCTGAATCTAGAGCTATGTGGAGAGGCCTTCAAATGACTCAAGACTTAGAAGGTAATTTGATCATAGAAGGAGACTCTATGCATGTTATAAATCTCCTCAATAATTGGAAAACACCTCCTTGGAGGATTAAAACAATTGTTGAAGAGGCTAGGATCCTTTTCCAAGGAAGATAGGATAGAAAAGCCCAAAATGTCTTTCGAGAAGCTAAAAAAGTTGTTGATAAGCTGGCCAATTTGGGTGTCGATGGTGATGAACTTTTCAAATGGGAACATGGTGTCCCAAGCAAAGTAGAGGAGCTTATTCAACAAGAATTCCAAGAATGATAGTCAAATTTACCAATAGGGAAGGCACTGTAAGTTCAAAGGCTATGAGTATTCCCGCATCTCTTTTTGAAATGGACTCACAATAAAAATTATCCGAGTTGTCAGTCTTCGTGGATGCTACTTGGAAATACCACAAAGACTAATGGGGACAGTCACATGTCATATAACATGGCTCCTAGTCATCTTAGTAATTTGAGGTTGGTTGATAATCACAAGGCAGGAAAGAAACGATAATATAAGACTTCAAACCAGAGCCACGTGGACCACCAGATAGCCATTGCCATAAATCTAGCCAGTAGGTTCACTTCTCCAAGGTTGATTGGCCAAGATGGGATGTGGTCCCAAAGCATGTCATATACGAAAGAAAGAAATTACCAAAGAATTATTAAGAGTAACTATCAATACAGAGCTTGTGGGAGTTTTTTTCAATACTCTGCTATGTGTGTCTGCAACTTTTTGTTTCTCCATTGTTTCAAGGAAGGGATCCGTGTCTGTTTCTTTTTTTATAATTATGATGTAGGTGTGTTTTCTCGGGGTATACCAAAAATTTTGTATGGGAAGTTTATTTTTGATAACAGGCTATGTGCCTTACCGGATGTAATGGCTTTGGCGGCATGTAGATTTTACATATATAGGATCCTTAGTAAGGACATGTTCATCAACAACCCTCGGCTGATTTTTGTAAAAGGTTTTGGGTCAACTTGTAAAACCCCGTATTAATGCTATAGTATCTTATCTACCAAAAAAAAACATTTTTTTTTTTTTTTTTTTCTTCTCTTTTTATTCCTCACACCCACAAAAATATTTATTATTGAAATAAGCTTTTTTTTTTTGATGAAATTTTTTTTTCCTTCCTTCTTTTTTTTTTTTTTTTTTTCCGGGGGATTTTTAAGGGGTTTGTCCCCACCTTTTCCCCTCCCCTCTCCCTTTTTTTTTCCCTTCACCTTTGGATCTTAAGGTTTTCCAAGTAGATATAGATAAGGATAAGCTAGAAGAGTTTGATGACATCTTAGATGATATTCATATGATCCCTACACCCCATAAACTTGAGGAAGATTCCCACATGTCTATTGAAGATACGATCGATGTGGACCTTAATTCAGATAAAGACAATCCCCAAATTTTCAAGCTTGGCAAAAGTTTATCACCCAAAGAACAAGAGCAATTAATTTCTCTCCTCAAGAGGAAGAAGGGTATATTTGCATGGTCCTACAAGGACATGCCTGGTCTTGACCCTAGTCTAGTTGTCCACAATCTCACCTTACATCCTAATGCTAAGCTAGTCAAACAAAAACTTAGGAGAATGCATCCTACCGTGGCCCTCATGGTAAAAAAAGAGCTTCAAATACTCTTAGACATGAATTTCATCATTCCTATCGACTATCCTGAGTGGCTTTCAAACATGGTACCTGTTCGGAAACCTAATGGAGTGATAAACATTTACACTAGCTTTTGAGATCTTAACAAAGTGTGTCCTAAGGATGATTTTCTTCTCCCAAACATCGATACTCTTGTTGACACTTGTGCTAGCCATGAAATGCTTTCACTCATGGATAGTTTTTCAGGATACAACCAAATTTGAATAAATCCTGATGAAAGACACAAAACAACATTCACTACACCTTGGAGAACTTTTTGTTACAAGGTGATTCCCTTTGACCTCAAAAATACAGGTGCTACTTATCAACGTGCCATGACATACATTTTCCATGACTACATGCATAAGATTATTAAAGACTATGTGGATGATCTCTTGGCTAAATATAAAACTCAACAAGAGCACATTGGTGTATTAGAGAAATTTTTTGATTGACTCCTAGAGCATAATGTAAGGTTGAACCCCAATAAATGTGTCTTTGGTGTTACCTCAAGCAAACTTCTAGGATTAATTATCTCCAAAAGAGGCATTGAGGTGGACCCTAACAAGGTCAAGGCCATCATGGAGATGCCTCTTCCAACTAACTTAAAGGAATTGCGTAGTTTACAAGGAAATATCCAATCAATCCATCATTTTATTGTGCAAATTTTTGATAAATGTAGGCCATTCAATCACCTACTACAAAAGGGGGTGCCATTCTCTTGGACAAATGAATGTCAAAAAACCTTCGATGACATTAAGCAATACCTAGCTTCTCTACCAGTCTTAGCTCCTCCTCATCCGGGGGTCCCATTTCTATCTTTATATCTCAACAATGGATTTTGCATTAGGGACAATGCTTGCATAAAAGAATGAGTAAAATCGAGAGCAAATTGTCTATTACATTAGTCAAACATTGGTAAGCTATGAAACCAGATACGCTTATGTAGAGAAATTATGCTTAGCAATGTTTTTTGCCACTAAGAACATTTTATATTAGATGCTTAGTCACACAACATATGTCATACCTAGAGAAAATACTTTGCGTTATATGATGTCTCGCACTTACAACAACACCCACACTGCCAAATGGATAATGCTCCTTACTGAATTTGACTTGGAATTCATTAGCAAAAAATCCATTAAAGGTTAGGTAATAGTTGATCAACTTGTGGAAGTTCCACTACCTAGTGATTATACTTTGGTTATTGAGCTCCTAGATGATTCAGTATTTGCTTTCACTAAAAAAGAAGAAGATGTCATTCCAGAGAAAGACATCAATATCACTCTATTCTTTGATGGATATAAGTGCACGAAAGGTAAAGGTGTTGGATTTGTATTTCATACACCATAGGGGGTACCTATCCCGTTATCATTCAAAATCGACTTCCAATACATAAATAACACTACAAAATATGAAGCCTTAATATTAGGTCTTCAATCAGCTATAGTTATGAGCATTAAGTGTATCAGGATTTTTGATGATTCTCAACTTATTGTTAAGAAAATCAATGGAGAATACCAATGCAAAGAACCTACCATTAAGCTTTATCACAAAGTAGAAATGAAATTGCTCTCTAAGTTTGATTGGTATGAAATCAATAGTTTGCCACGTTTGACTAATAGATTTGCAGATGTGATGGCCTCCCTTGGATCATCTATTCCAAAAAATTCATTTGTGAGGTACAACCCCTTATAATTTAAATGGTCTCTAAATATACAATTCTCCATGCTGAGTCTAAAGACAAAAAGGATGTTTGCTTTATACAATCAGATCCATATGATCCTTGGTCAATCCAAGTAGTAGCATTTATCAACTTTGGAACACTCCCATCTGACATGTCTCGACCTGCCAAACACACATTCAAGAAAAATGTTGCTCGTTTCATTCTCTTGGGGGACGTGTTGTATAAACATGGTTATGATGGAGTCCTCCTTCATTGTCTCGAGTTTAGTGAGGCACAAATAACCATATCTAAAGCCCATGATGGTACTTGTGGTGGTCATTTTAGTGGAATGGCCATTGCAAAGCGTATTTTATGCATGGGTTATTATTTGCCCACAATGGAATGTGATTGCTACACATATGTCAAAATTGCAAAAAGTACCAAGGACATGCTAATTTAACTCATGTACCATCACAAGCTTTACAAACTATTCAAATCCTTTGGCCCTTTTCACAATGGGGCCTAGATCTAATTGGTAAATTTTTTCCACCTTACTCAAGACAACATACATTCATCATCACAGCCACCAAATACTTCATAAAGTGGGTTGAGGCAATTCCTCTAGCTAGTATGACAAGACCTAGAATTGTTGAGTTTATACTTCATCACATCATTTATCATTTTGGTATTGCCTCAAAAATTATTTTAGATAATGACAAGTCTTTCAAGAACAAGGATGTTCAAGCACTTTGCAAGAAATATAACATTCAACATAGTTTCTTGACTCCTTATTACCCACAAGAAAATGGACAAGCTAAAGCTTCCAACAAGACCTTAATTGCTATTCTCAAGAAACTTGTCAAATAAAATAATAGAGATTGGCATACACAAATTCCCTTGGCATTATGGGCTTATCAAATAAGCATCTACATGCCTACAAGGACAATGCCATTTTCATTGGTCTATGGAGCTAAAGCAATCATGCCTCTTGAGCTCAAGATCCCCTCCTTATGAATTTCTTTGCAGGAATTCATAGATGATAACACTGCTAGACAAGCATGTCTTGACCAACTCACTCTCCTTTATGAAAGGTGAGTCAATGCTTTAGAGCATTTATGATTTTATCAAGACCACCTAAAGCATGTTTACAATCCCAAATTTAATCTACGTGAATTCCAAGTAGGAGATCTTGTCCTTAAAGAAAACCAAAAAAACACCAATGCATTGTTGCATCTCCATGATAAATTCGTGGCTTGGTTAGGTCCATACATTGTTACTCATAGAGTGGATCATGGTATTTACAGGCTTACCAATATAGAGGGAGAGGGAGAACCCAAACAACTTAATGTCATACACTTGAGAGTATTATATGCATGATTTTATTTCTATATATGTATATATACATGGCTAATACACAAAAAAAATTGTATACATTTCATTCATAAAATTGCATTTCACTTGCATTTTCATTCCTAAAACAATAAATTCGCCCACATCTCATATTGCATTTCATAAATTGCATGTCATACATTGCATTCACATAAACATTTTCACATTTCATATAGGGATCATTTATTAAGTTCAAGGTCTTAATTGGTCCAACAAAATTCATGTTGCCTTAATCAGGGGCATCTTCACAATATCATCCACACAATTCCACCAAGTTAAATTGCCATTCGCACAAACCACATTTTCATAAAAGTCCTAGGTATTTTCGATCACTCAACCACTCCTAGTGTTTTAAGAAAACTCCAAAATACATGTCACATTATTTTAGGACCATTACACATATTCACTAAGAAAATCTTGATTTTTAAGAATTGACTTCAAAATATTCTTGAACCAAACACAATTTCACATATTAAAAACATGTTTTGTCAAAGAGGGATAACACCATACTTGGTATATACCTCTAAGTGAAAAGGGTCATACTTTATAGTCCCATCATGCAACATATTCCATAAAATAGTGGTTCTCACCACTATCACAATTTCAAAAATAAAAAAAGAGTAGGTAAAAATACCTAATAAAAAATCTAAATATTTTACATCACACACCACTGATCAATTGGGTTGTAAGGATCATACTATTCCAATAAGATAGTTAGGTAGTCATCCCCAAAACTTAAGAGATCAAAAACAAAAATCATGGACTATGGAGTTAGCCTCCATTGGAGCTATAGACGCTTGATTGGCAGTGGAGTACACTCATGCATGGTGACACATATCTTTTGAAAGAGACCTCTGATCGCACATAAGGACAAGCTAGCTTCTTGGTCTCATCCATAATAAGTTTACCCAATTTACTCAAGATGAGCTAATGAAATCACTCACACACAAATTGGTTCTTGATTGCCTCGAGTCATTACCATACTCTTGATTCGGTAAATGAATTCATTGCACACACATTTGGTCCTAGAGGGATTAGGTAGTCTTAGTGAGTTTGTTTGAT
This sequence comes from Wollemia nobilis, assembly GCA_028583015.1. NCBI lineage: Eukaryota > Viridiplantae > Streptophyta > Pinopsida > Araucariales > Araucariaceae > Wollemia > Wollemia nobilis. Next base: position 8,522,148 of record JAQPPZ010016356.1, on the reverse strand, counting down.
ACCACTAGTATGTCTAAGTATCTACAAAACAATTAGTTCTTCCATATCAACATCCATATCTTCTTCCATATCAAAATCCATATCTTCTTCCATGTCATGTCAATTCATGAGTCTTTCACCCCACATCCCACCAAGTCTAGTGCCCCTGATTAAGCAACAATGCTAGCAAAAAAGGACAAACAAGATCTAAAATATAAATAATCATTAGCACATTTACATTCCACATTGCATTATTCATCCATACATACCACCTTGCATTAATCATCCATACATTCTACCTTGCATTAATTATTTATAGCATATCATATTCATTCATCATCCATATAAACATGTTTTTCACAAAAAACATTCACACAAACATATATAACACAAAAGGTAAAATCCATGTATATATATGTATAAATATTACATGTACAATGAATTCCAAAAGGCTACATACAATGGAGCACAAAGGATAATATATAAAAATTACATCTAAGCACTAGCTACACCCTCCAAGAGGACCTTTGTGACCTAGTAGGAGCCCTAGACCTAGAGCTATGCCTCAAATCACTATGTCTAGCATCCCTGGAGATAAATGAGGTTGGAGGATCTAGAAGTAGAATATGATGTTCCATAAACCTATTCTCCAATGCATCGATATATCTATGTCAAGAACGAAGATGTGCTATATTGATATTATGACGATACTCCCTCTCTCCTAGCTCTGCCTAGAGCCTCATGATCCTCACATCCCACTCCTCCACCTACTGATCCAACTACACCCAATCCCCCTTATTCCTATATGGAGCCCATTCAGAACCTCCTCCACATCCTCTCCTTCTCCACCATCTCCCCCACTCTCGAGAGCCTTCCTAGCTGCACCCTTAGTCCTCATCCTTTGACTATCTGATTAAAGGTATCACTACCACTTGGGAGCCTCCTAGGTCCCCTAATCCCTAACCTCATCACCATTCACATCAAACATTACTCGAGGTGGTGCCCATGGTGGCTATGAAGTGAACCATACATCATACTCTATGGTAATCCTCACATCCTCTACATCTAGGAGATCCATATCCTCATCATCCTCGTATGCCACCCTCTATGGCTATGCACATGGTAGCCTTATCTCCTCTTGATGCCTCCTATACTACATTGACTCATCAAGGACATCCTATATCAAGAAAAAATATTGGAGTACTCATGAGAATTGAAAGTAATCAGCCTCACTCCGATATCGCCTAAAAAACCACCAAGCCTATTACACTCGTCACAAGTTCTATCCATATCTGATCCATCTGTGAGCAAGACATGGCCTCCATATCACTTGGGAAAATATCAATCCAATTCATAACTTCCATCACCACTGACTCATCCACACTGGCCGACTCGGTTGTACCTCCTCGACCATCGCCCATCTCCTCGCTTAGGGTTACTCCCTAACCAATTTTGCTATCAGCAAGCCTTTAAATTGAGCAAAACTAAAGTGCTCCCATCCCAAAAAATGTAATAGCAAGCTACACCCCAATCCTTTCCTATGATGCCTCGTTACCTCATAAAGCTCTTAGTATACCTACACCAACAATGCAAGATACCATCTGTACACTTACTACCTAATGAGCATATCACTCACTACTCCTATCAGGTTCTAAGGGAACTTGCATCTTGTGTTGTTTGGGGCCATGATATTGGCCAACATGAACATTACCAAGGCATGGAGGGCATCCAACTCCTTGTCCACATACATGGACAAGTAAGGTATACCTTCATTCTCCACCTGCACAACCTATGAGCCATCACCAAATATCTTCATCATATCCAAATTTTAACCATAACCAACATTAACTCAGATCTCCTTCACTAGCACCTTGAGGATGCGATACACATCCTCCAAGGTCATGGTCACCTCTGTCATGGGGAGCTGAAAAGTCCCCCTATCAACATCCTACCTCTTTGCCAAGGTAGAGAGGTACCCCTCATCAACCCTCACCATATAAACCTAGGATACTTTTGCTAGCCCCACATCCTCTAGTAGATCCCACTCATCATCTGATACTACCTTCCTTATTCCAATAATGAGAGACGAGAACCAGTGTCGAACCTCCAAAATCCTAAGTTGTAGCACAACACAAAAACACTTGTCATTTAAAAAAAAAACTCACAAAAACATAAAGTTTTTGTATAATAAACAAACAAGGGTATTACCTCAATATCCTACACTCCAGCATCAACCCTGGTCTCTGCACCTGCTCCCTCTACCGCCATATCTTTCATGCTCAAATATATTTACCTCACTTTACTCCACTCTCCCAAACACAACTTTGCAAACTCTAAAATGCACAAATTATCTTGGTTTCTTGAATTTGCAACTATTTATAGCTACTTCAGGCACCTTCAGACACCCATGGGTATTTCCTAGCATACTAAAGCACCCATTGGTGTTTACACAATACCCAAACACTGACGAACGTTTCAACATGCCAAAAGCACTAACGGGCATTTTGCATCAATGTTGAAAAAAGACCAAATTCTTAAAAAATAGTGGCTTATTCCCACCAAATCACTAAATATTGCATCCAATCATCTAATTCATCATACTAACAAGTTTTGTGAATATTGCAACTGATTTGGATGCATAATTTTTGTTTACGACCACAAATTGCAAATTTGCCTAACAAGTTACAAAAGCACTCCAAAATGGTCTAAATATTCACAAAATGATCACAATCATCAATATCATCATTCATACATCATCTTCACATCATTCCACATCATCATTTGCATATTTTCCAAGTCAAACAACATTCAAGTGAACCTTGTATCTAGTGGGTTATTCTATATACTTGGCGATTGCACCGATTTGCATCCATGCAATTTGGTAAGATGAAGAGCCTACCATAAGAACACTTGGTCATTTTCATCAATCCATATCTCGTTATTCAAAATAATAATCATATTTTTTACTTCACATTTTGCATGAAACATTGCCAAGAACAATTCACACAAAAGTTGTCATTGATGTCCTAGTTTGTGGGGCTTAAAACATGGATAACATCAAATTTTATCATTACACATTTCCTTGAAAGTCATCATGGTGATTGGCTTTAGCTAAGGTTATTGGTTTCGATCATAAGAATTATCTGACAGTCACTAGTTGGTCCTTAAAAGTTGACTATTTTTATCTTTTCATTTTCATCCTTACATATCAATGACTCTAGAAGGCATATTCTTCAACATCATCAAATCACCTCAAATTTGGGGTAACCATGATGAGTGTCATTAGTCACACCATTTAATCATTATAATTGTCAATCCAGGGCAGTGTCCAAGGCTATATACGAAAGGAGATATAGGCAGCTTGAAAATAAAATCATTTAGAAAATAGGCTTTATTTATGGGACAAGTTAACCTTGGGGGTTTTGGTGTCACTTTAATCCTATAAAATAAAATTGAATTCTAATTACTCTTGTAGAATCAAAATTATAGGAATAAAACCTGATTACTTTTGCAGAATGAAACCTATTTATTGTTGCAGAATGTAAATGACAAGAAAAGGTAGTTATAAGAAACTAAAATCTAACTAAATTTTTAGATATGTCACATATTTTACTCTTGCAAAATGAAAAGAATAACAATAAAATGAAATAGTAGAAAATGAAACACACAGGCTAACAACTGATCAACATAATAGATTAAAGCAGGAAATAATTTGCTAAAAACAAGGGAAATTCAATAATGCTACAAGTTGATGAACCAATTAACACTCACACTCATTAACCTAGGTTCAAATCATAAATATCTATGCACTATCAGCTAATGAACAAAAAATAAAATATGACAAGTCTTTGCTTAATCTGCTGCAGCAAAAGTTGTAGAAAAACGTGTCACCAATAAGCCTTCTTCTAAACCTGTAAGTGGCCCTTGCTTCCTTATTCCATAAGAAGGCAAAAAAAATCTCTCAACTACTTAAACACTCAGACATTTAATGGGACAAAATATGAATGATAAATCTTGCACTTTATTTAGTCTTAAGCAACATTATAATATTTGCAGGAAAACCTGCTAAAAACTGCAATTTGCCACATATCTACTTTCTTACCACAAGTCCTATCCTTATTCTCTACTTCTCTACTTGGATCAACCAACATGGGAGCCTATTATTTATAACATTCTATTACATATGCCAATCCATTATGTTGCTGCCTTTTAAGGATTTAGCAACTATTCTGAAGAAGTCTTCCTGAAATACAACAAACTATTATGTTGCAGCATATCCATTTTCCTTTTTATGTGTCATTCATTGGGGGAAATTCATTGGAAGGGTTGATAAAACTCCTCATATAGCTGGATCCATCCTCATATCACCATTTTCCACCTTTTTGACCATTTTGTTTATAGTTTTGACCAAAACTGGTCCTGTTCTACTCATTCTGGAGCTGCTCCAGAATATCTAGCAGTTTAACCATTTTGATCCTTATCCATACACTAGATGTGTAGAAAAGTGAGTTTGACCGGATAGGTAGTCTTCCTAATTCCTTAGAAGACCAATTATATAGATTTTACATGCTAGAATTGACAAATTCCAAGCCATGCTATTTATTGATAGTTGGCTAGAATTTGTATGACTATTTCCAGATTTCTTGCAATTCAACGTTTTTGACTGGTCACTCTTATTTGGATCATGTGGAAGTGTTGTCAAGTGGAGAAAGAGTCACTCCTAGCCTCCATCAATTATTTCCAAGAGTTTACCTCATATTTAGTTGACAAATTCCATGCCTTCCTTCATAGTGACAGGTGGCTGGAATTTGTATGGATTGTCACCTATTTTTTTACAGCAGTGAAAACATGCCTAGCTGCCCTTTTGGAGTGCTTATAAATTTTACATCCTAACTCCAATGTACACCAAATTTTACCCACATGTTCTTGGTTGTATGAATTACATCTTATTAACTTTTCAGCTTTTAACTCCTCGGGAATGGCTCCCAGAATCACTATCAAGTTGGCCTCTAACACAAATTTTTACCAGAATTTCCAACTGTCAAAAAGTGTGAAACTATCATTTTGTGGGCCCCATAACTTCCATATTATTTGTCCATATGCCTTAAAATTTGGTTCATGTGTTCTCTCCACTATGAAATATAATTGGTATGAATTTGGTTCCTTAAATTGCTTTGGATAATTCCCAGTAGATCCGCCAATATTCCCCTTAACGCAGATTTGCACCTGTTAACAACTCAAAAAAAACTAAGGCATGAGCTCCAGAATGATGTAACCTTCATAACTTTTTATCTACAGCTCGGATTGAATTGCTTAAAAAATAAATTTGTAGTTCTCGATGAGAGAAATCTATCCATGCTGTCATAATGTAATTTACTATAGTATGACATCAGAATTGATATGATACTCATTTTTGACCTTTTACAAGTAAAATGCTTAAAATAGTCAAACCAGGGGTATAATATTTCTAACATAAAATCATGTAAAAAATTAAAAATTAATATATTATAATCAACTATTTGGCAATTTAACTTTGTATATTTAATAATATGGCAGTTTTTATATGTTAACCATAGTGCAAAAATGAGGCATTTATTGGCCTCATCATTCCCCCCTAGCTTGAACTAATGCATTCCCTCATGTATCCCAGTAGGCCATAGCAATATGCAGGTTTTATCTTGTTAAACATATTTTTCCACCTGATAATTTTATTCTTGTTGTACTAAACATTTTCAATTAGCACAAGTATTTCATTTTTTTTTTGTATACAACCTTGTAGATTTTGTAGTTCCTGCAATTTTTTCTTTTTTTTTTCCTTCCTTTTTTTTCTTTTTTTCTTTTTTTTTATGTTGCTATTTTTTATTTTTTTTCCTTGCAATTTCTAATGTGCCATACTATTCTGCAACATTTTCAAGAATTTTTGGCACACTTTGTCTAAGTTTGAAGCCTACTTTGGAATGAGACTATTTTTCTGAAGATGCTTCGGAATTTATTGTATTACGAGTAAAAAAGAATCTTTAGGTGTTGAATTTTCCATGCAACTAAGGGCAAAAGGGGTTGTTTCTTGACATTTTTAACTTGCCAATATTATATGAATAGTTTATGCCAAATAATGATTATCATACACTAAATTCTAAATGCTCATTATAACTTAAATGCAAGAAACACATACCTTACTGTTCTAAAAATTGATCATGCATCTTACAAACTGCTTATGATGATTCTTAGCATGCTATCTGAAAATATAAATATAACACATGTGCAGTGTGAGATTTGTAAAATGGTGGAACAATGATGGGTGGATCAACAAGGCAATGCACGTCGGAAAACCAATTTTCATGCAATCCAATTCAGAAGAACCTCCGAGAAGGTTTTCACTACCAAATTATTCATTTTTTTTCTTTCTTTTTTTAATTTTTCTCTTCCTTTTTTCATCTTTTTTTTTTTTTTTTCATTTTTTTTTTTTTTATCAGAAGAGGCTACAATTTCTGGTTTTCAACCAACTTCTATCTTTTCAAGGTCTTCAATGAGATAGAATGTATCTCATGAGGTTGCAATGTGAGAGAATTTATCTCATTCTTATTTGGATAAGAACAATCCTTATTCTGCAAAAACATGTCAATTTTTTTCTTTATGAAAACATCTTTTTCAGCTAAAAGTTGTAACAATGATGCAACCTTCCTTCCATACAGTAGTAAGAATATTCTTGTGTCATAATTGTCTCTGTATTTTTGGAAATGAAGTATTGACCTCATTAGTTCTTCTCTCTGCTGAAATTGATGCATATCCTCATATATCTTCATTTTGTGGGACATGCCTTATGCTACAATTTTTTTTCTTTTTTCTTTTTTTTTTTCTTTTTTTTTTGTTTTTTTTCAATATTCAAAGATATGATCATTTGGAATCTTTGTCAGAAGAGGAAGCCTATTCTACCTTATGCAAATGTAACTGTGTGAAAGATTGAGCAAATTCCACCTTTGTTAGTGGTTGATGGTACACCTGTAAAAGATGTCCATTCACCACTAATGTCCTACTTAAATCATCAATCGAAGAAAGTTGAAAAACTTCATTCTCAAAATCCTCTAGTGTATCCTTCCTTCTCTTAATGTGATCATCATGCCACATTTTCTAGTTTTGTTGAGTGAACTCTATTTGGTGAAGTGCTTCCAACCAAAGTTCATCAAATGCATTCAACTGTAAAATCTATTTTTTCTATACCTACAAAAACTCAATGCTAATTGCTAAAGATGCATAAAGTGTTAGTAAAGCATCATGATGAAATCCATGTGGTAAATGAAGAAAACTATTTTGTACTGGAATGGATGACAAATTTTTAAAATTCTGCTTTTCATCATTCCATAGTATTTGTTGAACAGTAGTTGGTTCATCTTTAAAATCTGAAATATGAACATTAAAAATAGATTTATTGGATGAATCCAACTCTTCGAAATTATCATTTACAATAATGGAGGCCAAATTTGAAATGTTCTTTTCATTTTCCTTATGTGATTCAAGAAACAATGAACTTCCTAGAAAATCATACTTGGGTGGAGTAAGTTTTCCTTCAAGCAAGTCTATTGATTTTCCACCTATTTGTATGGTTTCAAGATATACTTTTTTCTTTTTTCTTGATTTCTTAAAACACATTTATTGAAAAATATTATTAATGATTGGTACATCTTTAATAGCTTGAAGTAAAGGAATTTTAACAATTAAATATGTTAATTCCTTTATTCAATCTGATTGTGAAGATGTCAATTTTGATATTTCAAATTGTTCAAGACATGGTACTTTCTTTGATGAGTCATATTTTTATTTTTCTTCTTCTTGTTTCAGTGCAGATTTGTTTCATGCTCATTCCTTTTAGCTCCTATTTCTACACTGGTAAGTGTAATATGTTCAAGAAGTGGTTTTGAACACAATTGAGTTATATCATAGTCACAAGCATTTATTATGGCTGTATTTTTTGATTCAGCCATAAATACAAGGGTTACCTATTTAACATTGTTGGGATTGGCCACAGGTTGAGCTAAAAACAGAGGTTGTTTTTCCTTTTGTTGTTTTTGTCCATGAGAGAAACTATGGGTATGAGTGGGCAACAAATTTGATTTCTATTTTTGATAATGTTGCTACCCTTTGTATAGTTTTTGTTGTTGTACCCATTGATATCCCTGCAATTTTGGTTGTAACCATGGTGGATGTTGTTGATTCCATTGTTGTTGCATCCAGCCATGTTGATACCATTCTTGGAAATATGCCCATGGTGGTTGATTCTAACATTGTTGAAGTGGACCTATAGCAGACCATGGCATATACCAAGGATTATTTCCCCAATGTGTAGGAAATTGAGAAGCATTCTGATATAGAAACTTAAGAAAATTATCTCTTTGTCTTTGTACTACAAAGTTGTATTTTCTCATAGGTTAAGACTATTTTCAAAGGCACTTTTGAGTTATGGTAACAAACTACATTGATTTGTGGGGTGCCCTTTTTGACAAATGCTACAAGTAGCAGGTATAAATGTTTTGTTCAAAGCACAGTCATGAAGAGAGTGTTGCTTCTCATTACATTTTAAACAATAGATGATTGAAGGTTCAACAAATTCATTCTTTTCATCTACTACTTTTTCAATTGGCTCATGAGATTCATCCACAAACTCATTCAAAAATTGAGGGGGTAAGCTACATAAAATTTAAATTCTTTCATTCTTTTATCTCCAAGCTCATGGTCCACATCCCAAGAGAAGTTGCTTCTACACCTAGCCAAAATAGGTGTCTTGTGTTTTTGCACTACATTCTATTTCCACATAACATAGTACAAAAAGGGGCATCTGTAGACACCAAAACCTAGCCACTTTTCATCCATATTGAATTTCCCACCACTCCCACACCTTTATTTACATATATTTATATATATTTTGTAGAGATAAAAGCACAATGTTGCGGGCCAAACAAGGTGAATGGTTTCCCATTTTTGTCACATGCCCATGAATTTAATTATCAACCCAGGGAGCTTCGTAAACTTGCGAAGAGTCGAAACTAGGTTACAACAATACCACTGGAGGGTGAGTCTGCTAATCCTACGTTTGGGGGGTGTTTTTGAGATGGTCATCAACCATTCCCGCACTCCTCAATAAATTACGTAAGAAGAACATAAATAAATATACAAAAATAAATCTAATGCATATTCCTAGAAATAAACCTATTGCAGATACTAGAACTAGTAAATTAATGAATGTTCTATGAAAGCAATAAACTAATAAATAAATAGAAAGGAAATGGGGAAGAAATACTAGCTTGGAGTGGGCCCAGGCTCTAGCAGCTTCTTCCTGATAGAACATGCTCTTTTAGAACTTCTGTAACTGAAATATATTTATCAACGCATTACAATGTCACTCTTAAGTATTTGTATATCGCTATATCTTCAAAACGATCTGTGTGTGTTTATATAACACACCCACATAACTTCTATTATATAAGTGGTTACAACAGTCGATTCTTCCTAGACTAAATTAGAACAGTCTGGCGAATGCAATCGATGTCTGGAATTCTTTTTTGATGGCGATGTGTTCGTTCAACTTGTGCTTTGCCTGGCACCCATAAGATGTTTTGATACATTGGTGCTATCTCTAATTTTAGCTCTGCATGACGCAGAGCTGGAACTGCACCAGTCATTGTCATCCACATACTTCAAGTCTGGTCAACGTGCAAAGAATTAGTGGTGCCTTCCGACTGCAAGGAGGTGCTCCCATTTAGTTGGCACCTTTCGACTACAGGGAGGCGCTGATATTCAGTTGGTGCCTTTCGACTGCAGGGAGGCGCTGTCTTTGGTTTGGCACCTTTCAACTATAGGGAGGCGCTTGCATTCAGACAACACCTTTCGACTATAGGGAGGTGCCCATGTCCAATCGATGCCTTCTGACTGCAGGGAGGCGCTTGTTTTCACTTGGCGCATTTTGACTGCAGGGAGGCGCCTATGTTCAATCGATGCCTTTCGACTACAGGGAGGCACATATGTTCAATCGATGCCTTCTGACTACAGGGAGGCGCCTATGTTCTCTTCATTGACTTTCGATGAAATAAAGTTCCAGGTCCATCGAAAAGACCTCGACTATTCCAAATCCAACTAAATCAACTGCAATTCCATAAAACATACTAAAAGCACACAAATTAGATAACGCACATAATTATATCAAATATCTATATAATAATTTATAAAAGCACGCAATCCTTATTATACAGCCGCATATTGATCCAAGAAGTATGTACAAAATATGAGCATTTTTGGTGCTCATCATCCCCCCACGCCTAACATATGCCATGCCCTCGTGGCATCCAAACTGCAGGTAGCCCTCAGACTTTTTCATCGTCGCCATCTCTTGGAAGATTTGGCTACCCCTATGGCCCGAGTCTGTCTTTTCATGCCGGCATGTGAAGGTGTGGTTCTCCTCTGCCTATGGGAAACTGTGGCTATTAATTGTCCTCTTCTTGTTCTGGCCGCTACTGGTGGTGGTTGAGCCAGCGTTGTTCTTGCCGATTGAAATGTAGCTTCGGCAGCTTGCCATAGGTCAGCGTCTGGAGGTTTGACCATTGCCAAAGGGATATTCGAGTTATCCTCTCTGGAAGGCACTACTTGGGCCTTGTATAATTCGGCCACTTCAGGGGTAAGCCCTGCATTTTCCTTTGTAATTATAGCGGCCTCCAATTGTGGGCCATAGACTCCCCATCGTTCCAAATACTTCCTCATCATGGAAGGCCACCCTTGGGATGAACCATAGATGTCCCAAAACTGGCTGTTTTCTGCTGGATTCATGCAGATGCCAGAATCTCCTTTTATCCTTGAAGATGCCTTCCTGGCCGCCTTGGCTACTTTCATTTCTTTGCACAGCTGCTCGAAATATTTTTGCCTTTTTGGTGAACGGCTACATATCCCATTTGTCCTCTTTTGACTCGACGAAGGTTACTTTCACCTTCTGTCGAGCCGTCCTAGGCCTCTTTGCCTTGGCCTCTGCAGAAAATGTGGCGGCTCGAATATGTGTCTCTTCTTTCTCTTTTGGGGACTTCTCTTCACTCCGAAGGATCGGTTGTGCTATTATCTTTGGGGGTGATTCATCCTCTTGTATTCCTAGTGTCGACCCCTCAGGCTCTTCTCCTTCTTCAGGCCTGGGGAGGTCCTCCGTATTCTCTGGTCCTATCTGGAGTCCTTCGTCCAGCTCTATGTCACTCAAGACAATGACAGGGGGTATCGTAGGACTTCTATCATCTTCACCCTTGAAAACAAAGGATTCCTCCCTTGCCTCTAGGCTGCTCTATCGGGCATCTGATCAAATATCCCTCAAAGAGAATACTATTTTGGTGGATGTGGGAGAGTTCGTCAGCACTGCTTCTGCCCAATCGGTCTAAGTGGCCGCCTCCTATCTTGCTGTTCTTCTGCCATGAAGTATTTGATTTTCTTCCTGCATCTGCTAGACTAGCTACTTGAGCTGAGCAATTATTCTATCCTTTTCCTCCAATTCCTTTTGATGCTAGTTCTGGAAATCCTCTCGAATCTATTATGCCATCCAGCAATCAGTTTGCCAGTTGAGCGCCTCCTCCAGGGCCGCATTGATCTGGTCGTTTCTCTCAAAAGTTTCCTCATTCTATGGGCTCTAGTTTGTTAATTCACAGAGGGTTTGGGCAACGACGTCTATCTCTGTGTCGATCTGTTCTTCCTCTATCGAGAGGAATCATCGTAGACATTTCCTCCTGGGAATTGGTTCTTCTTCACCACCAGCGGGTGGCACTCCTTCCTCTTCATACTCGGGCACTAGGGAATGCCTGATATTCCCACAATGACACTGAGAGGGGGGGTGAATCAGTGTAGCTAAAAATCTGATCTACAATACTTAAAACTGAAGCAAAGAGAACTAGAAAATAGATAAAGCAATAATCACAAGAGAGCACACCACAACACACAATGTAACGAGGTTCACCAATTTGGCTACTCCTCAAGAATGACTGCTTGGACTACGGTCCAAATCCAGCCTTTGCAAAACACCAATTTTACAATCTGTTTACCAGCACCCACTGGAAGGAGCACCAACCCCTAATTTATCTGCACCTACAAAAAGGAGCACCAACCCCTATCCAAGCACCAACTTGGATCACGGTTTTGAAAGTTAAAACAATGACATACAAATGCCTTCACTTTTTCAAGACCCTGACTGGTCTCCAATTTATCAAAAACACAGTAAATACTCACTGCTCAGCTTTTTCACTCCCTTACAACACTCTTCTCACCCTCTTTTGGCAGAACTTTCACACATTCAGTAGCAACTATAATTTGTTTGCGACTGTCCTTTTATAATACTTTTTCACCTTGAGACTATTCGTCTTCTATCGCTTTTGCAATCCTGCATGCAGTCTATTAATATTCTTTTTCGCCACTTGTCAACCAGTAACTGCCTTTTTTTGTAACTCCTTTCGAATATATATAAAGGGCATTTCGTCGAACACATCACATGCACCAAATACCTTTACTATGACTGTTCGTCTTCTTGGCCATGACTGTTCGAGTTCTTTTCTATGCGTGCATGCATTTTTCGATTCTACTTATGCGACTGTTAGAATTCTTTTTCTATCCGTGCATGCCTTTTTTTAATTCTGCCTATGCGACTGTTCGTATTCTTTTTCTATACGTGCATGCCTTTTTTTAATTCTACGTATGCGACTGTTTTTCAAAAATCTGCATGATTTCTAACTGTCACTGCACTTGTAACTGTTGCACAGACTCCAGTTAACTCTTCTTAATTTGGCTCCCTGCTTTTCCTCTACCACTACCCCTTTAACTGTAGTTCTATTTCAGTTAACTATCTGTTATCATGCTGTAGCGACCTGTCGCGAAATCGTGACACTTCTATCTCTTTCTGCCCTTCTCGCCTTTCACCCACGAAAATACATGTCACGAAATCGCGACATTCTCGGCCTCCTTGTTCTCTTCTTTGCTTGCAACCGCGAAAACCAGACATGTCATGAAATCATGACACTTTCACCTTCTCACTAATCTTCTTGGCTTCAATCAGCAAAAATGAAACATGTCACGAAATCACGACATCATTCTCTGCCTTGTGCCTTTTCTGCCTTCCGCCTGCGAAAATGGAACATGTCGCGAAATCGTGACATCTTCGCTGCCTTGTGCCTTTTTTATATTTGGCCCGCGAAAATGGAACATGTCGTGAAATCGTGACACTTTCGCTGCCTTGTGCCTTTTCTGTCTTTGGCCAGTGAAAACACAACATGTCACGAAATCGCGACACCTTTCTCTATCAGACTCTCTCTCCTGCATTATGTCATGAAATCGTGACACTTTTTCTCCTTAGCACTTTTCTTCCCGTCGAGTCACGAAAACCCGACATGTCGCGAAATCATGACACTTTTTCTCCTTGGCGCTTCTTCTTGCAACTTGTCATGAAATCGTGACACTTTTTCTCCTTAGCGCTTCTTCTTGCAACTTGTCACGAAATCGCGACACTTTTTCTCCTTAGCACTTCTTCTTGCAACTTGTCACGAAATCACGACACTTTTTCTCCTTAGCGCTTCTTCTTGCAACTTGTCACGAAATCATGACACTTTTTCTCCTTAGCTCTTCTTCTCCGAACATGTCATGAAATCACGATAGTTTTCTTTGCAAGCGCTTCTTCTCCAAACATGTCACGAAATCACGATAGTTTTTCTACTTGCTTTCTTTTCTGCCAACATGTCGCGAAATCATGATAGCTTTCCTTGTGCTTTCTAAACATGTCGTGAAATTGCGACAACTTTCTTACTTGCCTTCTTTGCTTCCAACATGTCACGAAATCGTGACAGTTTTTCCACTTGGCTTCTTTGCCTGCAACATGTCACGAAATCGTGACAGTTTTGCTTGCGCCTTCTCTCTCCTCGTCCATGTCACGAAATCGTGACAATTTTACTTGCGCCTTCTCTCTCCTCCGATATGTCATGAAATCATGATGTTTTTCTTTCTGCCTTCTAACTTCTCAACCTGTCACGATATCATGACAGAAAACATGTCGCGATATCACGACAGTTTTCTTACTTGTCTTTTTCTTTGATTTTTTGAATCTGGGTCACTTCTATTTTCCTGGAATTTCACTGTACATGATTTGACTGACCTCTGAACTCCTGTCCACTACTTCAACTACATCAAATAATCTATCTGTCTGTGTTGACAACAATGACAATACTTTTGTTGCACCTTGCTCAACAATCTCCCCCTTTGGAATTGTTGGCAACACTCATGCACTCTCCTGTAATTCTTCTCCCCCTTTGACAATAATACCAAAGGGTTGCTGCAGACTCCCCCTGAGTCTATGCACAACATTCTCAGATACACATTGTTATAGTTAGCAAAAATCATGAATATGAGCAAAACTATAAACATAGGCATAAGTACTCCCCCTGAGAATGTGATCCCAATTGATAGTCAGTTCTTTGGAAATGTGACTACTCCCAACTTACTCCGAAGGTACTCAAAAACTTCCTTGGGCAATGGTTTTGTGAATATATCTGCTACTTGCTCTGTAGTTGGAACAAAATCCAATTTGACCTCACCTTCTGCAACTTTATCCTTCAAGAAGTGATACCGGATTGCAATATGTTTGGTTCGAGAATGCATAACCGGATTCTTTGATATGTTTATAGCACTGGTGTTATCACATTTAACTGAAATTGGCTCTTTGAAGTGAATACCAAGATCTTTCAGTGTTTGTCTCATCCATAATATCTGTGTACAACATGTTGTTGCTACAATGTATTCTGCCTCTGTTGTGGATAGAGAGACTGATTCTTGTTTCTTGCTGTGCCATGCTACCAGTCTGTCTCCAAGATAAAATGCTCCTCCACTGGTACTCTTTCTGTCATCAATACATCCTGCCCAATCTGCATCAAAATATGCAATAAGAGTGAAGTCCTTACCTTTTGGGTACCACAACCCATACTCCATAGTACCCTTGAGGTACCTAGAAATCCTCTTTACAAGTATCACATGAGTCTCTTTGGGACTAGCCTGAAATCTTGCTACCATGCATACTGCCTGTAATATATCTGGTCTAGTGGCTATCAAATACAACAGGCTTCCAATCATAGACCTGTACATGGTTTGATCTACATCCGGAGATTTGTCATCCTTGCTCAACTTGCAACCTTGTTGTCATGGGAGTGCTAACAAGTTTACTATCCTCCATTGTGAACTTTTTTAGCATTTCTTTCACATATTTAACTTGAGAGATAAAAATGCCCTTTTCACTTTGATTGACTTGCAGTCCGAGGAAATAAGAAAGTTCACCAATCATTGACATCTCAAATTCAGTCTTCATTTTATTTGCTATGTCTCTACAAGATTTATCATGACTGCTGCCAAAAATGATATCATCTACATAAACAACAAGGACAATAAGATTGCCATTTTTTGTTTTAACATACAGATTGTTGTCCACCAAACCTTTCTTGAACCCTTGTTTAATAAGATAGTTATCTAGCCTTGCATACCATGCTCTGGGTGCCTATTTCAGACCATACAATGCTTTCTTTAACCTGCAAACAAAATCAGGATTGTCACCGAGTTGAAAGCCATCTGGCTGTTCAATGTAAACCTCTTCTTCCAGATTTCCATTCAAAAATGCTGATTTTACGTCCATTTGATATACTTTGAAGTTTTTATGGATCGCTAAAGCCAGAAACATTCTGATTGCTTCTAGTCTAGCAACTGGTGCAAATGTTTCCTCAAAATCAATGCCTTCAACCTGAGCATAGCCTTTACAGACCAATCTTGCCTTATTTCTGACAACCTGCCCGTCTTCATTTAATTTATTTCAAAAAATCCATTTAGTGCCAATTATGTTTTTATTTGCTGGCCGTGGTACTAATTCCCAGGTTTTGTTTTTCTCAATCTGATCTAGTTCTTCATTAATTGCCTTCATCCAACTTTCATCTGTGCTTGCTTCAACAATATTTTTGGGTTCAATGTTGGATAATAAAGAGTAGTTCCGTATTACTGCTCTTCTTGTCTGAATACCAACTATTGGGTCCCCAATAATCTGTTCTCTGGGATGATTTTTTTGCCAGCTGCCTGTTTTGAATTTCTTGTTCTCTTCTTCTTCTGAGTCAATTCTTAAATCAACTGAGTCAATTTTTTGATTTTCTTCTGTTTCTATTTCTTCATCTCCTTCAATGACTTCTTCATAAATAGGATAGTTTTCTTGATAAGTTGTTTCTCGATCTCTACCTTCATCAACTTTAACATCTGCACTCTCCACAATTTTCTTTAGCCTCTTGTTGTAACACGTGTAGGCTTTGCTTTTTGTTGAGTATCCAAGAAAAATACCTTCGTCAGCTCTATCTTCAAATTTATCGAGATTATCTTCAGTTCGTTTGATGTAGCACTTGCTGCCGAACACTTTGAAATATCTTGTTGTAGCCTTTCTGCCAAACCATAGCTCATACGGTGTTTTTCTTTCATGTGTTCTTAGCATGCACCTGTTTTGAATATAAACTGTAGTATGTACTGCCTCTTTCTAAAATCTGTCAGCTATTTTGTTCTCAGCCAACATTGTCCGTGCCATTTCTTGCACAGTCCTGTTCTTCCTTTCAACAACACCATTCTACTGAGGTGTCCTTGCTACTGAAAACTGTCTTCTAATCCCATATTTTTGACAGTATTCTACAAACTCCTCTGAGATAAACTCTCCTCCTCTGTCTGATCTTAGGCATTTAATTCTTTTTCCAATATGATTCTCAACCTATTTTTTAAAAATCTTGAACATCTCAAAGGCATCTGATTTAAGCTTTAAAAATAGTACCCATGTCATTCTGGAGTAGTCATCTATGAACAACATAAAGTATTTGTCACCATTTATGCTTTGTGTTCTCATGGGTCCACATAAATCAGTATGTATCAGTTCTAACGGTTTGCTGGTGAAATATTCCTTTGCTTTAAATGTGGATCTGGTTTGCTTCCCTTTTTGGCATGAGGCACAGATGCTATTTACCGGTTTGCCAATGGTGGGTATATCTCTTACTGCTCTTTTTGAACTTATTTTTACCAGATTGTCAAAGCTAATATGACCGAGCCTCTTGTGCCACAACCAGTTTTCATCTTCCTGTCCAATCAAGCATGATCCTTCTAAATTTTTTGAGAGAGTGTATAGATTTCTAGAAGTCCTCGATCCAGTAGCTATCAGCTTCCCACTGTGTGCTTTTTTGACTTCACAACCCTACTTTTTAAAAATGACTTCATGACCTCTGTCACGGATTTGACTTACGCTCGCTAAGTTGTGCTTCAAACCAACTACAAACAGAACTTCTTTGGAATTGATCTTTCCATCACTTATTTTGACTGATCCTTTGCCAACTATTTTGGCTCCATCATTATTTCCAAACTTTACAGAACCCCCTTCATATTTCTGTAATTTTTCAAATTTTTGTTTATCTCCTGTCATGTGACTGGAGCATCCACTGTCCAATATCCATGGTGCTGATTTGTTCTGTGCTTTGAATGTTGTCTGGACAATCAAGGATTCCTTTTCTTCTTTGAGTTGCTCTTTTTCTTTCCATTCTGATTTGACTGTAGTTTTGGTCACTTGTTTAGACTTTTCTTTGTCAGTGGCCTGTGCATGTTTATCTGGGAATTTTTTGTTTTGCCTTAAACTATTTGGTTGAGTTCTTCTTCCCTGATATTTATTTGCTGCATATGTGCTTCTACAGTTTCTTGCAATGTGTCCAAAGTTATGACAATTATAGCATTCTACTGCATAATCTATCAAGGGTGAAAATACATTTCTACTGGAAAAATTTCTTTGTCCTATATTATAAATGCAGTCTGAAATCTTATGACCGTAAGTATTGCATTTAAAACAATAACCAAAAAAAGAATGATTGAACCTGGGAGTTGGTCTTTGCCAATTTGTAGTAGGAGCCACAAATTTTCTTCTCCTTTGATGAGTGACTTTTGTGAATCCCTCATTGTCAACGAGTCCTCTCGTGCTCGCCATTGTTGCTTTCTTTTGCAAGATTCATTTTTCTTTGGTCAACCTTGATTTTATCCTCTTTCTTTACTCGGTTCTACAGTTATGGCCTTTGATCCACTTGATGATTCTCCTTCGACAAACCCCAAGCCAAACTTGATGTCTGTAGTCCTCTGACTATTTATAATCTTTTCAAGCTTTGCAGAACTTCCTTCAAGTTTGTGATAGCAACTTAATTTTTGATTCTTTTCTTCAAGCCACATTCTTAAGACAACAATCTCTTCTTCCAGTTTGCAGCACTCATCTATTTTCATGGTTAATTGAACTTCGAGTTCTTCAGACATTTTCTTAAATTCTTCTGTTTGTACTTTCAAACTGCTTATTATGTCATTCGCATCCTCTAGCTTTCTTGAGACCTTATTATTCTTTTTCCTTTCTGTCTTCAACTCTTTAAGTGCAGCAACCAACTCTCCTTCCAGATAAACTTCAACCTCATCCTTACTTTTTGTATCACCTTCCTATTTTTCTTCTGTTTTTGCTTCTTCAAATGCCATGAACAGAGCTTCACCTATTTCTTCTTTAGAATCTTCACCTGAGCTATCTTCAGAAGAGCTGACATTTTTGGATATGAAACTTTTCTTTTTGAAATTGCTTTTCCTAAAGTTTGGTTTCTTCTTCCAATCACTTCTTTCTTGGTGTGACCCTTCATCACTTTTGGTTTTCTCATTCATTGGACACTTAGCTGCAAAGTGACCGACCCCTCCACAATTGAAACACTTAAATGGTAACTTACCTCTATATTTTCCTTTTCCCTTTGTAAGTTTTCAAACAAAGTTGGCTTCCGTTTCATCCGATGTCTCTTCATCCTCAGATTCTTGTTCAGTTTTTGTATTCTTGTGTGCTTTAAAAGCAGCTTCTCTGTCTATGGGCTTAGTTTGTCCTATTCTCATTTCGTATGCAGTCAAGGAACCATGCATCTCATCCATGCTAAAATTGTTTAGATCTTTAGCCTCTTCTATTGCAGAAACTTTAGAATTAAATCTTTTGTGAAGAGTTCTAAGTACCTTTTTCATGACAACCGCATCTTCGATTTCTTCGTTGAGTCCTCTGATTGCATTAATGATTCCATTGACTCTCAGCATATAGGCCTCTATGTTCTCATCGTCATTCATTTGTAATGCTTCAAACTAAGCTCGATGAGTTTGCAGTTTGGCTTCCTTGATCTTGTTGTCTCCTTCATGGATGCTCTTCAATTTATCCCATATGTCTTTTGCTGATTTACAGCTCATGACCCTTATCAGTTCACTGTCTACTAGCCCACACATTATGGCATTCTTTGCTTTGGAGTTATTCTCAGATAGTTTCTTATCGACAGTATCTGTTGGAGTAGTGGGTGCTGTGTATCCACTTTCTACTGACTCCCAAATGTCGTATCCTAACGCACTCAGATATGTCTGCATCTTGAGTCTCCAGAATGAGTAATTAGTTCCATTGAACAAAGGAGCTTTGTTTGATGAGAATCCTTCAGTACCTGCCATTGTGTTCCTTCCAAGATCACCTTAGCTGATTAAGCTTGTTCAGGAACCTTGCTCTGATACCAATTGATATTCCCACAATGACACTAAGAGGGGGGGTGAATCAGTGTAGCTAAAAATCTGATCTACAATACTTAAAACTGAAGCAAAGAGAACTAGAAAATAGATAAAGCAATAATCACAAGAGAGCACACCACAACACACAATGTAATGAGGTTCACCAATTTGGCTACTCCTCAAGAATGACTGCTTGGACTACGGTCCAAATCCAGCCTTTGCAAAACACCAATTTTACAATCTGTTTACCAGCACCCACTGGAAGGAGCACCAACCCCTAATTTATCTGCACCTACAGAAAGGAGCACCAACCCCTATCCAAGCACCAACTTGGATCACAGTTTTGAAAGTTAAAACAATGACATACAAATGCCTTCACTTTTTCAAGACCCTGACTGGTCTCCAATTTATCAAAAACACAGTAAATACTCACTGCTCAGCTTTTTCACTCCCTTACAGCACTCTTCTCACCCTCTTTCGACAACACTTTCACACATTCAGCAGCAACTGTAATCTGTTTGCGACTGTCCTTTTATAATACTTTTTCACCTTGAGACTATTTGTCTTCTATCACTTTTGCAATCCTGCATGCAGTCTATTAATATTCTTTTCTACCACTTGTCAACTGTAACTGCCTTTTTTCTGTAACTCCTTTCGAATATATATAAAGGGCATTTCGTCGAACACATCACATGCACCAAATACCTTTACTATGACTGTTCGTCTTCTTGGCCATGACTGTTCGAGTTCTTTTCTATGCGTGCATGCATTTTTTTATTCTACTTATGCGACTGTTAGAATTCTTTTTCTATCCGTGCATGCCTTTTTTTAATTCTGCCTATGCGACTGTTCGTATTCTTTTTCTATACGTGCATGCCTTTTTTAATTCTATGTATGCAACTATTTTTCAAAAAGTTGCATGATTTCTAACTGTCACTGCACTTGTAACTGTTGCACTGACTCCAGTTAACTCTTCTTATTTTGGCTCCCTGCTTTTCCTCTACCACTGCCCCTTTAACTGTAGTTCTGTTCCAGTTAACTGTCTGTTATCATGCTGTAGCGACTTGTCACGAAATCACGACACTTCTGTCTCTTTCTGCCCTTCTCGCCTTTCACCTACAAAAATACATGTCACGAAATCGCGACATTCTCGGCCTCCTTGTTCTCTTCTTCTCTTGCAACCATGAAAACTAGACATGTCACGAAATCATGACACTTTCACCTTCTCGCTACTCTTCTTGGCTTCAATCAGCGAAAATGGAACATGTCACGAAATCGCGACATCATTCTCTGCCTTGTGCCTTTTCTTCCTTCTGCCCGCGAAAATGCAACATGTCGTGAAATCACGACATCTTCGCTGCCTTGTGCCTTTTCTATCTTTGGCCCACGAAAATGGAACATGTCACGAAATCGTGACACTTTTGCTACCTTGTGCCTTTTCTGTCTTTGGCCAGTGAAAACACATGTCACGAAATCGTGACACCTTTCTCTATCATACTCTCTCTCCTGCATTATGTCATGAAATCATGACACTTTTTCTCCTTGGCGCTTCTTCTTGCAACTTGTCACGAAATCGTGACACTTTTTCTCCTTAGCGCTTCTTCTTGCAACTTGTCATGAAATCGTGACACTTTTTCTCCTTAGCACTTCTTCTTGCAACTTGTCGCGAAATCATGACACTTTTTCTCCTTAGCACTTCTTCTTGCAACTTGTCATGAAATCGTGACACTTTTTCTCCTTAGCTCTTCTTCTCCGAACATGTCGTGAAATCGCGACAGTTTTCTTTGCAAGCGCTTCTTCTCCAAACATGTCACGAAATCGTGACAGTTTTTCTACTTGCTTTCTTTTCTGCCAACATGTCACGAAATCACGACAGCTTTCCTTGTGCTTTCTAAACATGTCACGAAATCGTGACAACTTTCTTACTTGCCTTCTTTGCTTCCAACATGTCGCGAAATCGTGACAGTTTTTCCACTTGGCTTCTTTGCCTGCAACATGTCGCGAAATCGTGACAGTTTTGCTTGCGCCTTCTCTCTCCTCGTCCATGTCATGAAATCATGACAATTTTACTTGTGCCTTCTCTCTCCTCCGATATGTCATGAAATCACGACGTTTTTCTTTCTGCCTTCTAACTTCTCAACCTGTCGCGATATCGCGACAGTTTTCTTACTTGTCTTTTTCTTTGATTTTTTGAATCTGGGTCACTTCTATTTTCCTAGAATTTCACTGTACATGATCTGACTGACCTCTGAACTCCTATCCACTGCTTCAACTGCATCAATTGATCTATCTGTCTGTGTTGACAACAATGACAATACTTTGGCTGCACCTTTCTCAATAATGCCCTCTATCCTCTATGTATGCGGGTGCCGATGACTGTTCTACCCTTCTTGTAAAATAGGGCAATGCCAATTGTCTGATGTTTGCTATCTCCTCTGTAGGGGATGCTTGCCCTAGTTTGGCAACCGCATTGTGTTGCTCTATTTGGCTACCATCTCCCTCTGTGTCATGGTTCTATCTCTGTGTTTCTACGTGGCGGACCAATGTCGATATCAGCCCATGGTGGGCTAGGGTGGACGGTGCCCCCTTCTGGTACCGAGCCGCTTCATCCTTCAGAGCAATCACCATATAGAAGGGTATATTTCTTTTTCTCCCATGCACTAGGTGATTGAGGAAGTGCACATGATTGATGTTCAGATGCGTATACTTCCCTGTGCATGTGAAGAATCGAGCAATCTACTCGAACATCTTCCGTATATCCATGGGGAGGCTGCTTTTGAGTAACCCCTCTCTTTCTATCTGTGCGTTCCCTCCTGGCAGTAGTATTTCGGTGTATAACTTTAGCACTCTGCCCTTGTATGCACATTCCCCTGTGAGAGGCAATCTAGTCGCCTGTGAGATGAACTCATGGGTGACTGGAATTTCCACCCCTCGTACTTGGGCCGCATCGCCCCTCAAAGAGGTGGCGAATTCCATAGCTGCATCCACATCTTGGCCCTGACTGACTAGGGTGTAGTATTCAAGCCACCCCTCAGTTTCGAACCGAGTCTTCACTGCCCCTCTAATTCCATCAGTGTCACTGGGTTCGTTCTTCTTGATCGCGTGGTTCTTGGGCCTTCCTACCATGGCGCCTTCTAGTGCTGTATATATTTTTTCTGTCCTTCCTGCTATAGGAAGGAACCTTCTTATAGAAAATACGCCTAACCCTAGCAGTTATGGAAGGTGCCTTATCATTGGCACGTGATTCTGATGATGGGGGGGATACGATCTTTATGACAGCTGTATTTTTTGGTACTGCGTATTTATAAACAATTATATAAAAGATTTGATTTAATATGCACATACCTGATTCGGCATTCCAGTTGCCATGGCAGCTGCTGATTTGTTGACTTGTGACACAAGGGAGGGGTATTTGATAATGCTTATACGTGTGATGCTCTGTTCCGATCGAGGCATCTAGTCGATGTAAATGCTACACACGAGAGGCATTCTTTGGTACCTTCCCCATGTGTATGGTGTCCATGTAGCGCCTTTCGGTGTTGTCGGTGCTTGTCTTCGAACGGATGCGCCTTTCGATGCCTTATGATTGGTGGGAGGCGTTCTTGCCTGCATGCGTCTTCCCAATGTAAGAGGTGCCTCCTCCTGGTTCGCTCCTTCACGATGTTGTAAGGCATTCGTCTTGATGAATGCGCCTTCCTAATGTTGAAAGGCGTATTCAGCTGGATGCATGCACCTTCCTGATGTTGGAAGGTGATTTTTTTTTTTTTTAATTGGGTGCCTTCCTGCCATGGAAGGCGCCTATTATATATATATTTTTATTTTATTTATTTATTTATTTATTTTTAGATGGGTGCCTTCTAACTGTAGTAATGCGCATCTTCTGGATGGGTGCCTTATGATTATGGTAAGGCGCCTTCTTCTGGTTGGGCGCCTTATGACTGCAGTAAGGCACCTTCTTTTGTACTTGGCACCTTCTGACTACGGTAAGGCGCATTCTTCTGGATGGGTGCCTTCTGACTGTAGTGAGGCACCTTCTTCTAGAAGAGCACCTTCTGACTACAGTGAGGCGCCTTCTTCTTGACGAGCACCTTTTGACTGTAGTAAGGCACCTTCTTCTGGATGGGTGCCTTCTGACTGTAGTGAGGCACCTTCTTCTTGATGGGCGCCTTCTAACTGTAGTAAGGCGCCTTCTTCTTGCATTGGCGCCTTCTTCTATATGTAGTAAGGCACCTTCTTCTAGGCTTGGCGCCTTATGACTATGGTAAGGCGCCTGCTTCTGGACTTGGCGATTTGACTAGAAGAAGGGTGATCAGACCTTCCTGATTTTTTTCATGCTGCCCAAATTCTATCTATGAGCTGGTGTCAAAATGCTGAGCTGAATTAGGCATAGTTTCCTAGATACCTATCCCTCGTGCTATCAGGTCCTCCACCTGTAAAAAGCAACCAAAAAAGAAAAGAAAATAAAGGCAGTTAGACGCATTTCGTGCCTGTTAGGCCCTGGGTTAGGATGCCTACAGCTTGCATGCGGGCATCGTCCCTGCAAAAAAACACACATTAAAAACTATAACTAACTAAACTAATTGGGTGAGTACTTTCGTGCCCACCATTTCACTTGTGAGAGTTCGGTCCAGTTCTAGCAATATGGGGTCTCCCCCACGCCTACTTTGGATTCCACCTAAAATGTTTCAGACGTATTATAGGGACGTAGTCGGTGGTCATTGACTGTGAACATGGTGTTGCTGTTGTCAATTGTCTTGACGTGCACCGCCCCATTCTTAATGATCTCTGCCACTTCATACGACCCCATCCACCTCTGCATAAGTTTGCCCTTCCTTTCTTGGAACTAGGAATCGTATAATAGTACCCATTCCCCTACCTGGAACTTCTTCAGCTTGATGTGGTTATCATGCCACTTCTTCCTCTACTTCTGTATAATATCTGTCCTCTGCAAAGCATCCAATTGAATTTTGTCCAGCTGATCTAGCTAGCAAATCCTTTATTTTTGAGCTTCGTCCAAGCTCAAATTCAATTCTGAAGCCATCCTTAGAGTTTGGATTTTGAACTCGATGGGCATCATCACATTTTTCCCATAGACCAGTTGGAAAGGTGTGCATCCTGTGGTGGATTTCGACGTGGTGTTGTATGCCCAAACTGCCTCCGAAAACCATGTGGCCCAATCTTTCTTGTGTTGCTGCACGGTTTTGGTCAGGATGTTTTCTATCTCCCTGTTTTTCACTTCTACTTGCCTGTTCGCCTACGGATGGTAGGGCATGGTTTTGTTGTGCCAAAATCTATACTGCTCCATCAGCTCCTCAATCAATTTGGAGGTGAATTGGGGCCCTTGATCTATTGTTATCTCCTAAGGAACCCCAAATCGTGTGAAAATATGAGCAAATAAGAAGTCGGTGACCGTTATTTCCTTTGAGTCCCTTAATGCCTGCACTTCCACCCATTTGGTGACATAATCCATGCAGACCAAAATAAACCTCCTTCCCAATGAAGGTGGATTAAATGGTCCCATGAAATCCATGCCCCATTTATCAAAAGGTTTTAGATGTACCTAGGGCTGTAGAGGCATTTCATCTCAGTGGGTTGGTCTACCCATCCTTTGGCACTCATCACACTTGCTAGTATATGATGCCGCATCTTTGAACAGAGTAGGCCAAAAATACCCAGCCTGTAGGATTTTGTAGGCAGTTCGCTTCCCTACAAAGTGTCCTCCACATGGCTCATCGTGACATGCCTTAAGCACTTCTAAAAACTCCTGTTCTGCTATGCATCTTCTTATAATTTGGTCTCGTCCTATTTTAAATAGGAGACCATCCATCCAAAGGAATGATGCGCTCTTCTCTATGACCGCTTGCTTTTCTCGGTAGGAGAGAGCAGGTGAGGTCCTTTTAGTGGCTAAGTAATTGGCTATGTCTACATACCACGAAGTTTGTTCACTAATAACGAATAGATGTTCATCCAAAAATTGGTCTTCCACTGCTTGATGATTTGCTAGTATCAATTTGGATAGAAAATCTGCCATGACGTTGTCCTTGCCCTGTTTATCGACTATAGTAATGTCAAATTCCTACAATAGCAATAGCCATATGATAATTCTACCACCAATGGCCGGCTTGCTCATTAGATACCTAATAGTCACGTGGTCCATATGGACAAAGACCTTGTATCCCGTTATATAGTGACGAAATTTGTTTATTGCATGGACAACTGCAAGGAATTATTTTTCTGTCACTGTATAGTTGAGCTCCACTCCCACCAAGTTTTTATTGACATAATATATTGCATAGAATTATTTGCCAGCCCGAGGACTGCTCCGATCGCACCGTTAGATGCATCATAGTAAATATGGAATGGTATGGCCCAATTCGGTCCTCTCAAGATCGGTGCAGATATCAATTTTTCTTTTAGCAATTGGAACGCTTCTTTGCAATCTCCCATCCAATTGAACTCTACGTCCTTAGAAAGTAGGGTGTGCAGTGGTTTGGCAGTCTTACTAAATTTGGTGATAAATCGTTGGTAGTACCCGATCGAACCAAGGAAACTTCTTACCTCTTTCTGCGTTACGGGGCTAGGTAGGTCTTTGATGACCTCGATCTTCCTCTTGTCTACTTTTATCCCTTCTGCAGAGAGGTGGTGTCCCAACATGATGCCTTCCTGCATCAACATAAAACATTTTTCATTACTTAGGGACAAATGATTTTCCTTGCTCCTGTCAAGCACTCTTTCTAGATTTGTCATTGCCTCCTCGAATGTTTCTCCATAGGCGATGAAGTCGTCCATGTATACTTCCACCCCATATCCTATCATATCAAAGAATATGCTACGCACCACCATTTGAAAGGTGGCTGGTGCGTTGCACAGTCCAAAAGGCAATACCTTATAGGCAAACGTTCCCCATGGATAGATGAACGTTGTTTTATCTTTGATCTTCTTCCCCTATCTAGATCTGGTTATAACCACTGAATCCATCCAGAAAGGAGAAGTATTTTCTTCCTGAGAGTGTGTCCAAAACCTGATCGATGAATGGAAGTGAGAAGTGGTCTTTCTTAGTCCCCTTGTTCAATGCCCGGTAGTCCACACAGATTTGCCATTTCCCATTCTTCTTGGGGACCACCACTAATGGTGATACCCATTCATTGTCAAAAATCAGATATATGAATTCGAAAGATAGAAGTTTGTGTAGTTCTTCTCTAACAATGTCTTTCATTGCTGGGTTCATCCTTCTCTGTGGCTTCCAACTAGGAGTTGCCTGATCATCTAAGTAAATCTGATGGGTGCATATTTTTGAGCTGATGCTGTGCATATCTACGTAGTCCCATGCAAATGCTTGTTGGTGCTTTACCAGAATCTCTTCCAATTTTTCTAGTTGTATGGGCATCAACCTACTGTTGACGTTTAATGTCCTCCATGGTCCAACGTGTATTTGTTGGATGTGCTGATCTTGGGTGCCAATTAACGACGATCTAGGTGCGGAGGTGGATGATTCTCCATGGAGAAACTCCATGATAGCACCATCCTCATCCTCTTCTACCACCTCCTCCAAGGTCATCATCGACTGGATTATGGACAGCTTCGTAGTTTCGTGCTTGGTGATCCTGGGTTCTCCTATCGAGTCCATAGACTGAGCTAGCGGTGAAATGGTCAACCTTTTGATGTTTTTCCCATTGGATATGGTCATTAGCCCATCCTGACAGCTGATGTAGGCATCAGTTGTTGCCAGCCATGGTCTCCTCAAAATGATCGGGTAACCACCCAGCGGGTAACAATGTTGATAGTCTAGGTAACCTTCCGCCCCGGTCTCCTTAGACACATTTCTCTAATTGCCTTGGTGTAAATGGGGACGTCTCAAATTGCTTGAAATAATGGGATTGTTACCATGATATTCTTCAAGCTCGACAAGATGTCGAATTTCGGTTGGGTTGTTTTTCTTTGTTCCTATAACCGGCTAGGAAATGGAGCCTCCACTCTCTCAAGTGCTTTTCCTTCTTCTACCAGAGGTGTCTCTTCTATTTTTGCCTCCTCTTCTACCAATGGAGGTATCTCTACCATTTCTTCCTCCTCTTCTACCAGAGGTGGAGTCTCTACTCCTAGCTGTCTACCTGATCTAAGCTAAATATTGTACATATGGTACATCTCACCTTTTATGTTGTATGCCGATTGATTTACTTTGTTGTTCAGGTTTGTTGTCAGTTGTGCTGGTAGCTACGCAGGTCTCGCTACTGGCAATGCTAGTAAGTTCTGTTGGATGTGAGCAGGAGCTGCATTTTGTGGAGTCTGATTCCATGCATTGTGGCCTCTCCACTACTACCCAAGATATGGATATGGCATCCATGGCTGTTGATTTGGGAATGCTACTGGGGGTGCGTTTGTCCAGGATGACGGTCCCCACCACCCCATATTGGGTGGTTGAGGGGGTCCTTGGTGCATGTATGACCCTCCCCCATATGTTGGCATTTCGGTTGGCATATTCCCCACAGGGGGCTATGGCCAATCTTCCTATTGCCTATGAAATAGGCCTCCGTTCTCTCAGTCGCTTCCTGTTTACTAGGCAGTTGTGGGCACAATCGAGTTTTATGATTCAGCCTGCAAACTGCACATTCTTTGACCTTGTTTTTTGGGCATGCATTCTTTGCATGCCTTCCTCTGCATTTTGGGTAGAAATAGGCTAATGTTGTGTCATTTTCTTGTTTCTTCTTTTCTAAGAGCAGCGTATCCATCTACAATGCTAGAGATGAAAGCATTTCACTCTTCAAATCCTCTAGCATGTTGCCTATCTCTTTTTTGGTGACTGAAGCAGTCGCCTTCATGGTCCTGGGGGTGACTTTGCCTTGCCTTCTTGAGTAGCTCCGGCATAATTTCCGGATGTCATCCATAGCATGCTGATAGACATCACCTCCAGAGATCATGTTGAGAGCCTCCAGTGACTCATTGGTAAGTCCCCTCAAGAAGATACTTTTGAGGGAATTATCGGATAGCTTAGAGTGAGGGGACCATTGAATATTAAAGGTGAATCTCTCCCAATACTCTTTGAGAGACTCGTCTTCTCTTTGTGTCATGCTCAGGACCTCCTCCTTGGAGTCTCTTGCTCTCTCGAAATCCTGATATTGCTCTAAAAAGAGCATCTTCATCTGGTCCCAGGTGGTGATGTGTTTGTCTCCCAGATTGATGAACCATCGAAAAGCTGCATCGTCTAATGTGGAAGGAAATAATTTCAACTTCCGCGCATTTGATTTGTAATCCACAAACCTGCACAAAACATCAAATTTAAATAAAAATAGGTCAGGGTCCTCAGTCGGGTGTCCTCTCAAGGACAGGAGGTGAGCAGGGGATATGTTTTTCATTTTGGTATTTCCTACTCCCTCCTCTATGGGGAAACTAAAGCCAGATGATACTTCAAATGGGGTTTCTAATGCAGCCTTTATGGCCTTCTGGTCATTTAAAACTTTCTAATTCAATGCTCTAAGGTTGTCTGGCGAGATCGTCTGATCCTCCACAGCCTTCCACAATAGGGCTTCCTCTAGAGGAGTCCTATTAAACATGGGATTTGTGATGATTTGTTCATCCCCTTGTTGATGGGATGAGGCGGCACTTTGCACAAAGTGCGGTTCCTCACTCCAATGGACTGCTGGTAGGTCGGACGGGTCTAACTCAAATCCAAAATGCTCGGCTGACTCAGGTCCTAATGGATTAGTTCTTATAAAGCGACCGTCAGGTCCTCTTCTTCTAGAAGAACTCATGCAAGGTCAGGTGAAGGTTTTAGGGTATTGTAGGTAATCTAATTGATATGCTTCCCCGACAACGGTGCCAAAATATTGCGGTCCAAACAAGGTGAATGGTTTCCTATTTTTGTCACATGCCCGTGCATTTAATTATCAACCTAAGGAGCTTCATAAAATTGTGAAGAGTCGGAACTAGGTTACAAAAATACCACTAGAGGGTGAGTCTACTAATCCTAAGTTTTGGGGGTGTTTTTGAAATGGTCGTCAATCATTCCCGAACTCAATAAATTACGTAATAAGAACAAAAATAAATATACAGAAATAAATCTAATGCATATTCCTAGAAATAAATCTACTATAGATACTAGAACTAGTAAATTAATGAACGTTCTATGAAAGCAATAAACTAATAAATAAATAGAAAGGAAATGGGGAAGAAATACTGGCTTGGAGTGGGCCCAGGCTCCAGTAGCTTCTTCTTGATCGAACACGCTCTTTTAGAACTTCTGTAACTGAAATATATTTATCAACACATTACAATGTCACTCTTAAGTATTCCTATATCGCTATATCTTCAGAATGATCTGCGTGTGTTTATATAACACACCAACAGAACTTCTATTACAAAAGTGGTTACAACAGTCAATTCTTCCCAGACTAAATTAGAACAGTTTGGTGAATGCAATCAACGTCTGGCATTCTATTTTGATGGCGGCGTGTTCGTTCGACTTGTGCTTTGCTATCACCCGTAAGATGTTTTGATACATTATTGCTATCTCCAATTTTAGCTTTGCATGACATAGATATGGAACTACACCATCCGCTGTCATCCACGTACTTCGAGTCTGGTCAATGGGCAAAGAATCAGTGGTGCCTTTCGACTGTAGGGAGGTGCTCCCATTCAGTTGGTGCCTTTCGACTGCAGGGAGGCACTGATATTCAGTTGGTGCCTTCTGACTGCAGGGAGGTGCTATCTTTGGTTTGGCACCTTTCGACTGTAGGGAGGCACTTGCATTCAGACGGTGCCTTTCGACTACAGGGAGGCACCCATGTCCAATTGATGCCTTCTGACTGCAAGGAGGCACTTGTTTTCACTTGGCGCCTTCCAACTGCAAGGAGGTGCCTATGTTCAATCGGTGCCTTTCGACTGCAGGGAGGCGCTATGTTCAATTAGTGCCTTCTGACTGCAGGGAGGCACCTATGTTCTCTCCATTGACTTTCGATGAAATAAAGTGCCAGGTCCATCAAAAGGACCTCTACTGTTCCAAATCTAACTAAATCAACTACAATTCCATAAAACATACTAAAAGCACACAAATTAGATAATGCACATAATTATATCAAATATCTATATAATCATTTATAAAAGCACACAATCCTTATTATACAGCCGCATATTGATCCAAGAAGTATGTACAAAATATGAGCATTTCTGGTGCTCATCATACAACACCAAATAACAACAATAGATAAATAGATATGATAAGACAAATGAAATTGCACAAGAAATATTTTATTAGATAATGGGGGGGAGCTGAAAAACTCCTTTGTACAATTAATTCTGCCTTGACAGAAATGTTGTGATACAATGAATACAATATTCTAGGGTTCTCCAAAACCCTAGCTACAATAAAAAAGGTGTCTTCAACGTGCTTTTGCTCCCAAAAGAATGAGTGGGCTTCAGGTATCCATGTGTTCGGGCCACTCTGACTATAGTAGTCTTCCAATGTTCTTTTGATTGATATTATCCAATCCTACACACACAACAAACAATAAAGTAGTTAGTAAACAAAAGGAGGGTTCCACAATGTGAACCCTCGGAAATGAAAACCAAAAACCCTAGATCTTATGTAAACTGTATATGTAAAATGCGATAACACCAAAGGATAACAAAAATGTAGATTTACCTTGCTCGTGGTGATACTTTGCTTCATTGTTGCAGCTCTGACGGTAGATGGCATGATGCAGCAGACTCTAATTTGCACTTTTGATGATTACAACAAGCTTGAGCATGCACCTGGTGATTACAATAGGCTTTGGTGCATACTTGACAGGCTCTGGCGTGAGCTTCACAGTATCTAGAGTGAGCCTACGATATAGCAGGCGCTAGCATGCACCTAGAAAGCTTTACAGTGAGCTTGATAAGCTTTTGCGGTGAGCTTGTTAAGCTCTGGAGTGTGCCTACGGGTGAGGGTGAAATATATAGCAAAATGCGTGGATGGGAAGGATGCGATGGATGGGGTATGATGGAGGTAACAAAAAATGGTTGGGGAATGGATGTGGGGATGGCTGGAACAGTTGAAGTCCTATGGCCAGCTAGGGCTTTGGATTTTCAGGGCTCTATCACTTTTTGCTTCACTAGGGCTTCGCCAATGACTTCTTTAGGATGCACATTCCAATATCAGGATTCCAGGGTTTGGGCATTTGCAAATGCCCTTACTTATAATCCAACCTTAGGGTTTCTTAGGGTTTTAGCTCAACACTTTAGATCGTGTGGCTAAGATTAAATCACATCCTAGGGCTGAGATTGTACTTTAAGTGTGGCATGGATTAATGAATATGGACGGTGGAGATTAGATTGGATCGAACGATTGTGGTTAATTGGGTTTATAAATACATATTTTATAATAAATATATTATAATATAATATAAAATATTATATTAAATATAAAATAATATTAAAATAAGCCCAATTGGGTTAGGAAATGGCGGGAAAGGTGGAATGCAGAAGCAACTTCTCTCTATTGTTGGATTTGGGCACTGATGTTGAAGATAAAAGAATAAAGAATTTTTGGAATTTGCGTAGCTTACCCCCTCAATTGGTGAATGAGAAGCATCTCACGAGCCAATTGAAAAAGAATTTTGTGCA
This sequence comes from Wollemia nobilis, assembly GCA_028583015.1. NCBI lineage: Eukaryota > Viridiplantae > Streptophyta > Pinopsida > Araucariales > Araucariaceae > Wollemia > Wollemia nobilis. The sequence continues at coordinate 8,489,982 of JAQPPZ010016356.1, read as the reverse complement.
AGTGATGAATGATGTAATGAAATTTTATGTGATTGTGGATGATATGAATGATGTAAAATGTGATACCGTTTTTGCCCCAATGGTGGAAAAGGGGTTGGTGTATAATACCATGTGATTGTGGATGATATGAATGATGTAAATGTGATACCATTTTTCCCCAATGGTGGAAAAGGGGTTGGTGTATAATATGTGATTGTGGATGATATGAATGATGTAAAATGTGATGTTTTTGCCCCAACGGTGGAAAATGGGGTTGGTGTATAATACCATGTGATTGTGGATGATATGAATGATGTAAAATGTGATACCATTTTTTCCCCAATGGTGGAAAGGGGATTTTATCCAATGTCATGATCATGTAAGATGTATCCCATTATGGGAAATCATAATCAAATTGTGGTTGCCCCAAATTTTATGATGATTTGATGTTGTTGAATAGTGTGCTCTCTGATGCCATTGATATGCAAGTATGATGATGCAGATAAAAGAAAAAGGAACCGTGGATAGCCTATTGGTGACTATTCTCACAATTGGAACTAATCCTCCTAGCTAGTGCCGATCATTAGGTTTTTTAAGAGAAAATGATGAAATTTGAGTTTTTGTTCATGTGTTAAGCCTCACGAACTAGGCCATCAATGACAATAGTTGTGCAAATTATTCTTGGCAAGGTTTCACTCCAAAATGTGAAGTGCCCAATGTGATTGTGATCTTGGACAATGAGATAATTGATGATGATCATGGTCAAGTGTCCTTATTGTAGGCTATTCATCTTACCGAATTGCATGGATTACTATCACTACAATCGCCAAGTTTATAGAATCACCCACTAGATACGAGGTTCGCTTGAAGGAATTGAATGAGATGGTAGATAAAATGATTGATGGATTGAGAGATGGTGATGGAAGAATGTTGTATGAATTACTTGATTTATGATGTGCATGATGTGTGGGTGAAATTTGTTGAATTTTGGAGGAGGTAAGCTACTATTTTGGTCAATTTTATCTTCATTCCTCTTTGGGGTCCAGGCGCTCATCTGTGCCTCTGGCATTCTGCAGGCGTGCAGGTGCGCCTGGGTGTGCCTACAGGCATGCAATTGCACCTATAGATTGTAGGTGCAGGCATGCACTGAGTGCGCTAAGGAAAGCTATAAATAGCTTTCTGATTGAATCGTGAGGCTCACTTATGTGTTTCAGACTTTGAGGAGCTACGTCTGAGGAGTGGAGTGGGTTTTGGTGAGCTTAGTGAGGCTAGTGAGAATTTGTATGGAAGCTATGGCAGCGGAGGGATCGAATGCTGTTGGTGGAGCTGAGGCACCATTTGCCTCGGTAATGTTTAAAAACACTTTGTTTTTTGTTTTTTTGAAATAGTATTAATAAAAATGTTTGTTGCTGTAGTTGAGGGACATAGAGCCTCGACATCGGTTCTCTCCTCTTGTTCTTGGGATGAGGAAGAAGCTGATGGATGAGGATTGGGAGTTTTTGGGGAAGGTGGGCCTGGAGGGGGTAGCTAGGTTGGATGTTGTGAGGGTGGATGATGGGTATCTCTCATCATTGATAGAGAGATGGGATTCTGATAGGGGGACATTCCAGCTACCGACTAGGGAGGCTACTGTCACTCTGGAGGATGTATACCGCATCCTCAAGGTGCCAGTAGAAGGGGAGAAGGTGGTGGTTGGGCATGATAAGAAGGTTGAGATGGAGAAGATGTTTGGTGATCGATGGTGGGAGGCTAGGATGGGAGATGGAGGTATATGCTATCTGAGCATGTACAAGGCAAAGGAGTTGGATGCACTCCCAACCTTGATTATGTTTGTGTTAGCAAACATAGTGCTACCTAATAGCACTGGTTGTAGGTTCCCTTGGAACTTATTGGGGTTGGTGAGTGATCTACTCACTGATCCCCAGGAGTATGCATGGGCTCCTGCCTTGTTGGCGCAGTTATATCGGGAGTTATATGAGGTGACATGGAGAAGGAGGAAGGGGATTGGGTGTAACTTCCTCTTATAGTGTTGGGATTGGGAGCATTTTGGTGTGGCTCAGCCAGAGGGGTTGCCATGTTAGGCATGGTAGATGGGGGAGCCCTATGCTAGGTGATGGGTAGTGGTGGAGGAGGTACAACCAAGTCGAGAGGTGCATACTAGCCAGTGGTATCGGGATATGTGGTCGGGGTTGACTCGGGCTGACGTGATATGGAGGCCATGGTGAGGAGCTCTATGGGATGGTGATGGGGAGCAGCTGCATCGGGTGAGGTAGGCTCGGTGGTTGATTGGGTGGAGGGATGAGGAGGTGGAGTACTTTTAGTACTCATGGGTGTTGAGGCAATTCGGCTTGCCTCAGGATGTGCCAGATGAGCCGATGTTGTATCGGCATCGATGGGATGAGGTGGGGCTCCCATGTGCAGAGCCATGGTGGGTGCATTTGGATGATGATGAGCCATAGGAGGTCCCTGATGTAGATGATGTCAGGGTGACTTTGGAGTATGTAGCTTGGTTTGGTGCCCAACCAGTGTGGGTACCAAAGGTGGTGGGTGGTGATGTGCCAGCTGTGGGGTCGGGGGGACTCCGAAGAGGATGAGGCCTCAACGATCGATGAGTCAGAGGTGGTCGAGGGGAGCAGCCTAGTAGGCTCTAGAGATGGGGTTGGTGGATGAGGAGAGGGAGGATGATGAGGATATGGGTGAGATTTCTGAGGTGGCTAGGTTGCGGGTAGAGGTGGAGCAGCTTCGCGAGGAGCGCGAGACCATGCTTGAGACTCATAGGGAGTCTTTGGCTACTATAGCACGGCTGGAGGTGGAGCGGGAGGCAGCTATGGCTAGTGATCAGGAGATGGTCATGAGGCTTCAGGCAGAGATGTTGGCTAAGGAGCGTCGGCATCAGATGGACTTGTGGCATCTGCGGGCTAGTGAGGCGTATGCACATTCCTTGGAGGATTTGTGTATGCATCACCATATTACGCTACCTGATCCTCCTTCTTCTTCCATAGTCGAGTCATCTAGGCATACTGAGTCTAGGTAGAGTACGAGGCCTAGGGCTCCTACTAGGTCTCAGGAGTCCTCTCATGGACATTAGCTTAGTGCTTAGATGCACTATTTTGTATATGAGCCTTGGTGCTCCCTTGTAGCCTTTTTGGCTTTTATTGTATATGCGATTTTTATATATATACATGGCATTTTATATATTTGTGTTATCTTTTGTGTGAATGCTTTTATGTTTTATGCAATTTGTGTTTAATATTTTATTGATGCTTAATGTAGGCTAATCATGATGTGTATGCATAATGCTTATATGGATGATTAATGCATGTGAAATGACATGTATATGAATGGTGTTTATGTGGATGATTAATGCCATCTAAATGATATTTGTTATGGATGATTAATGCAAGTAAATGTATAATGAATCTAAACTATATGAGAGGAATGCATAGTGTTCAAATGATCTTTTATAGTTCAGAAATTTTATTGGCCATTTTTGTTGTCCATTGTTTTGCAATCGGGGGTACCGAATTTGGCTGTGTATTGCAACTTTACTTACGATGGAGATATGGTTGTTGACATGGAAGAAGATATGGATGTTGATATGGAAGCATATATGGAAGAAGATATGGATGTTGATATGGAAGAAGATATGGATGTTGATATGGAATACTGAAAGGTTTTCAAAGACTCAAACATACTAGTGTCCTCAACCAAACTCACTAAGGTTGTCTAACTTTCTTTAGGACCAAATGTGTGTGCGAGTGAGGTTCAATTACCAAATCTTGAGTATGACAATGACCCTATCCAATCAAGAACCAGTGTGTGTGCATGTGAAGTTCATTAACCCATTATGAGTAGATTTAGGCATGACCTATTATGGAGATGACCTGAGGCTAGCCTATCCTTATGTGCGTTCAGAGGTCTCCCTTTTTGGAGGAGAGACATGTCACCTCGCATGAGCTTACTCCACTACCAATCAAGCGTCTATAGCCCCGATGGAGATTCACTCCATAGTCCAATGGGATTGATCTTTTAGGCCTTGGGGATGACTACCCATCCTTGTTAGGGGCATGTAGTATGAATCCTTATGACTTTAGTGATCAAGGGTGGGGGAATTGAACTTGTTAACTTTGTATAGAGCTTTGGGGAATCATATTCTCAACCGAAGTGTGATGAGAATTTTGACCCTATCCTTACTACTCTATGTTTTTATGTTTATGTTTGAAGCAATGTTGGTAGTGGTGAAAACCACTATTTTGGACTATGTTGTTGATGGGACAAGGAGGATTATTCCTTTTCACCTCAAGGTGCTACCCAAGTATGGTACTAACCCTCCTTAACTCAAAATGTTCTTAAGATGTGAGGAAATGTGGTTGGTTCAGGATTGTATTCAGAATCAATCGACAATGCTCAAGACTTTCTTAGTGTGTAAAGTGTGTTTTTGGTCCTAAAGAAAATTGGACATCCATTTGGAGGTTGCTTGCTACACTAGTAATGGTTGAGTGATTGAAAATCTAGGCCTTTGTGATTTTGGCATATGGTATTGTTGGCCTATGTCTTTTGTTAGAGTTGCATGATTGTTTCAAACTAGGTACCCCCAATTTTTATAACTTGACTTTTTATTTATGGCCATATCATCATTACTATGCCAGATCATTGAACATGGGATGGGATGAATGCAAATGTATATGCCTAATGAATGGAGTGTTGATATGCAATTGGAAATTGCACAATGCAATGAAATATGTATGATTTATTGTATGCGAATGCAACAATGCATGAATGTAAAAATAAAAATGCATGTCAAATGCCTAAATATAAATGCAAATGGAATGTATGTAATGTGGGAATGCCTATGTGGATGATTTTTTTGTTTAGCCATGTATATATACATATAAATAGTCATGCATAGAAGAGGACCCCAGACAAGGAAGAGCTAAGACCGGTCTCAAAAATCAATGCAAATGTGTATTGTCCCATTAAGCTTGTGAATGGGTACTAGTCCTGAGAGCTAGTCGGGATAGTCTAGGGTGTCATCTAATTATTCTTGCTTATCATTGTCTAACTCTGCCTGAAAGACCTTGGGACCATTAGTGGAAGCTGATGGAGGTGAAGGTGGTGGTGAAGGAGGAATGTAGTTGGTTGAAGCCCTTAACAATTCCTTGGATAGGATGAGCTCTGAAAAGGAGGGTGGGGAAGAAATTTGATCCAAGTCAACAAGGCTAAAGTCAATTGGGATTGGGTTAGCCAAATCATGTGGATTGTGGAGTGGGGTGAATAAGTCAATAGGATTCATATTGACCTAGTGGAAGGAAGGATGGCTTGGATGAATGGGTAGATGGAATGATTGAATCTGAATCAATGTTGAGTCATGTTATCCTTGTAATAATGGATGTGAAATTAATATGAGAGCAACACATTTTTTATTTTTTTAAATTTGTTTTTTTTTTAAATATGTACATATGTTACAATTCTTGGCTGATGTGTGCGGCTCAAGGTGGATTACTAGGGGGTCCACTTGTTCTTGTGGAAGAAGTAAGCAGAATATGGGATGATGGATGGGGAACATTTGGAGGTAAAACTCTTCTTGTTGGGTGATGGGGACAATGGGTTGTGACTCCTCTTCGGAATCGTTAGAAGCATTTGACATGACTTCAAACTCTTCGTAACTTTCATCATCGAAATCAAAGATAGGATAGGAGAAGTTTATGGGGTCATCCTCGTCTACTTCATCAATGCGAAGTTCTTGAAGGGCTTGTTCAAGAGAGGATGTTGAGGGTAATGGATGGATGGGGTGGTCTTCATCATTGAGGCTAAGATTTTTAAAGGCTTTCTCAAGAGAAGCGGTGGAAGATAATGGGGTATAGCCTAAACTGGAATGATCATGGGCACCTCTATATGGGACCTCTAAGATATCATGCATCCCTTGCTCATGGGAACCTAGACCTTGACCTTACCAATTAACCATGCTAAAGTAGCGGGATGGAAACTCCTCCATATTAGGTATGTTGGCACGCCTAGGCTCTTTTGGTTCTTCGGGTGGGTTTGCTCTAGTTGAGCAATCCAACCCTCCATAAACAAAGTTAATGCTATTTGGAGCTACGCTCATGTCATAAACAACACCTATGGATAAAGAATGGTCTCGGGGACATCCAAAATCCTTGGCTATGGGAATGGCTAAGGGTGTGATGGTGACGTCTTGGACCACGTATTCACCTATACCAGGATTGGTGATGTGGACTTTGACTTGGGCTGATGTGGTTGATGATGGGCACTCAGAGGGTTCTAGGTTGGTTGTGGATGGTGGTGAATTAAATATTTCATAGTCTGAAAGTTTGACTTGTGAAACATCGGCTGACGGAGTGGGGTTGGATGGTGGTGTGGGATTAGATGGTGATAGATGGGGTAATGATGAAATAGAAGAAGTGGTTGTAGAAGAAGGGGTGGATGTGGTGGATGATGTGTTAATAGTAGACTGACTGTGACCACATGTACAAGAAGAAGTGGATGTTTGAAGAGGGGATGTGATGGGTAGTTCCTCTAGGATGGGAGTCTTAGAAGAAGATGTAGATGGATTAGAAGAAGGTGGATTAAGAGATGATGTGGATGGATTCGATGATGGTGCCAAGAATAAATGGGTGGAAGGTAACATGGACTCATAAGGATTTGAAATGAAATTACAATACTTAAAAGGTTCGACATCCACGGGGATGCAATGGACCTGTCCATCATGAACATATTTCAAGCATTGGTGGAGAATTGAAGGAACACATTTCATTTCCCTCATCCAAGGTCTACCAAGGAGTATATTATACGCCATGGCTCCTTCTAAGATGTGAAACATTGTGTGCAACATTCTAGCCCCTACTTCTATGGGTAAAACAATAGTGCCAACTATGGTACACAAAGCATCGTTAAATGCTTTGAGGGTGAATGATGATTTGGAAATGTGGGATGGAGGTAATTTGAGGTGACTAAGGGCAGTGGTAGTAATGATATTGATGGATGAGCCGGTATCAATTAGGACTCTTTTGAATGGCTTTCTATCTATTAAGGCCATTATGTGTAATGGAGGGTCTACTGATTCTGAACTCATTGACTTTATCTCAAAGTCATAGAAGGTGATTGATGGCTCCATACACGTCCTAACACTCCCTACAAAGTTATTAAAGGCATTAGAGTCTTGGGATTCTAACTCAATTGACTTGAGTATTTCCATTAAAGCGTCTCTATGCCTAGGGGATTGTTGGATAAGCTCATACATAGAAAGCTTGGTTGACGCCATTTTCAAACTAGTGGTTAACCAGCTGGTTAAGGTTACCACTGGCCTTATTGGATGAAGGATGGGCTGATTGGATGGATTGGATAGATTGATTGGCGGAGATGGATTTGGTGATGTTTGGATGGGGGGTGGATTTGAAGGTTGTTGAGTATTTTTTTGATTTTGTCGTTGCCCTCTAGTGACCACATGGACTGCTCCTACAAAGTTTTGATATTGTTGGACATGATTTACTTGGTTAGGAGGTGCCTGTTGATTGTTACCTCCTACATTATGTTGGACCTCCCCATGGTTAGGTAGAGGTGTCTGATATATGCCCAAGTTTTGGTTTTGTGGAGCTAAGGGGTTATCCACGTTAATGGCCCCTAGGTCTATGAGGTCTTGCACTATGTTCTTGAAAACATGGCAAGAGTTAATATCATGCCCATTTTGCCTATGGTATGGGCAAAACAAGTGCTCTCTATAACTTTTAGGCCTTTTAGTGGGGTCATCGGGCCTAATTTCTGGCAAGGCTAATTTATTAGTCTCATACAACCTTCGAAATATGGATGAATACGACTCCGCTAAAGGAGTGTATTGACGTTGGGTATGATTGTATTGGCGATGGGTAGGTTGTTCCATAGTTGGCGTTGTGTTTTGTACCGTTGGTGCTTGTGTTACTGATGGGACCGCATGATAGGTAATTTGTTGTTGCACCAGATTTTGAGCCACTACGGGTTGGCTCATCACCACTTGATTGACTTGATTAGTTGTGTTAGCCGTTGAGGCTTGTGTTGATTTAGTTTGGCCGGATTGATTATTTCGGTATTGGCCCTTATTTTGCCATTCCTTTTTCTTAGGCTTAATGACACCTTCTTGGATTTTTATCTCCTCAATGACACTAGCCTGTGCTAAAGCTTCCTCAAATGTTCTATAAGTGTTTAGCTGTAGCATCCAAGAGATGGGTTTTAAGCAACTCTTGGTAAAAAGTTTTATAATTTCTTCCATTGGTAGGGAGAATGGCAACTTTGTTATGACTGCCCTCCAACGGTTTCCAAAATCATAGATAGGTTCATCATCCCATTGTTTCAAATAATATATGTCAGATAATGATACCTTCTTTCTAATATTGAGAGCAAAACGCTCAAATAATAAGTCCATCAATTGGTCAAAAGTATAAATACTATGTGTAGGCAATTGATTGTACCATTCAATGGCATCTGCCCCTAATGTTTGAGGAAACATTCGGAGCATAAGAGCATTATCATCGCTAATCCAAAAACATGCATGAACAAATGAACTCACATGCTCCTTGGGATCCTCAGTTCCTCTAAACTTGTCAAATTTTGGTACCGTAAAATCTGCCGGATATGGCGGTGATGGTATCGAAGGGTGGATTGGTTGATGGATCAGTTGGCTTAAGGTGAGCTTTTGGCTCGTTATTCCTGGTGAGTTTTGCATCAACTGATCAATTTGCTTTTGTATTGCCTGGAATCTAAGATCTTCTGCTGGAATGTGAGTACCTTGGATTATGTGGTGATTGGTTGATGGGTTGGATGGTAGATGTTGGGGTGTGACCAGCATGGTATTGTGAAATGAGTTGGGTTGGGTATGGGGTGAATATTGATGGTTAAAATATGGTGATGATTGGTGAGGAGGTTGGTGGAAGAATGGATTGTGTGGTTGGTTGGTAGCAATGGTAATTGGTGTGGTTGATGTGTGGATTTGTGGTGGATTAGGGATGGAGACTATGGAATATTGGGGAACCCATGCTGGATTTTTATTGGTGGGTGGAGGTTGATTTGGAACTTCTTGGATCATAGGTTCTGTGTGGGCCGACTATTTTCCTCTTGTTCATTGTGAAAGCAACTTATTTATGAGCCCTAATGTATCCATGAGTTCCTGATTTGACCATGTGTCAAAGGATGTGGTTGTGGCTAGATGAGATGATGGAAGGGTGGATGATGATGGATGAGAGGGCATGGGCATTGTGGCTAGGTGAGATGATGGAGGGATGGATGATGATGGATGAGAGGACATGGGCATGGAGCAAGTTGCATTTGATGTGACAACTTGTGAGGCAGCATTAACATACTCCTCATATAATGGGTTGGAATAGATGGATGTGGGGTAAGTGTCTGGAACACTTAGATGTTGTTGTGGTTGGCTCGTGGAAGAAGGCATACCATATTCATAACCCAAATTATGATATCCTTGGGTAAGGTGGGCGGTAGCCAATTTGGGTTCTTCAAAACCCTCTTGGCTAAGGGGTTCTAAGACATAGTTGGAAGACTTGTAGATGGCCCTCACTTTGTCCATGTCTATGTGGGTGGTGGTTGTTTCCACATTGTGTGGAAGGGATCCTACTTGGGGTAGGGATGGATATGATGATCCAGATGAAGTAGTCTGAACCATGCTGGATAGGTTGGCTACCGAAGTAGCGGGAGGATGGGAAATGTTTTCCATTAAATAATTTTGGTTTATTACTTTCTTTTGTTGTCTCGTTAGCACCATAAAGTAGTTAAACCAAAGATTCAAAGTTTGTCAAAATCACACAGACTAAATTTTTTTTAGAATTTAAAGTAAAGAAAACAATCAATCCTAGGTTTCACCATGTGTGGCTTACCTCGTTCATTAATTATTTTCTTTCGTTAATGTGAGATTCTTTTTTTTAGAATTGTAGTCTTGTGCATTTTGATGTAACTTAATCTTGCTTAAAGAAAACAAAGGTAAAAAGCTATGGTTGGTTGGGGCAATGAGATTCTTGTTGGTAATGACCTCCAACAAGCTTGCTCGAGGGTAATCCTATGGTTTCTAGGGTAGATATTGGTGGATGGAAATCACTGCCACCATCACCAAATCTCAAGCAATGGTTGGTGATGAAATCCAACCACTACTATTAAAAAGTGAATCGTGCAAGTGTGTGTGATTAATTTTATTAGATCTCTCATTCTCTATGGTGTGCAAACAATATTAAAGATTACTAACTTTACTAATCTAAATCAGAAGCCAACACAAAGATGCAAATTTCACCTAAAGAGTGCAGAGTACACCCTTAAAATCCCCTACCTACAAGTGATTAAAATCACAAGAGCAACCGGAGGGTTCGTCCACCTCTCTGCCAAAGGGGCTAGCCTAGGGTAGGATTACTTTATGCATCAAGGTGTTGTTCCTATTTAGATATGCAAAATTTAAGTGATCTTTAACTCTTAAATGCAAAATCTAGGATGCTTTTCTATTTCATATGCACTCAAAATGCAAACAATCACCTAGATCTACAATTTTAGAACAAGAAATGAATTTTGTGTAATTAAATGCACACAAACCCTAAATGTAATTTTCTAAGGATTCTTTCCCAGATTACTTAGTGTTAAGTTCTTTTTATAACCCAAAAACAATGAAAAACTATAGAAAAATACAGAATACGTAAATTATGAAACAAAGTTATGGGACTTACTCGGAAGCCTTAGCTCTGCTCCAAATCACTGGCAGGTGCAGCTGGGAACCTATGTAGGTGTAGTAGAGTGCCTGTGTAGGCACGATAGAGCACCTACGTAAACTCTAAAAAGTGTAGTAGAATGCTGTAGAAACCCTAGTAACAAAATCGATGACTTCTGCGCTTCTAAAAATCCCTACAATAGACAAAAAAATCAAGTTAGCAAAGTAAATCAATTTAAATAATGAAACCCTTGTGGGGTCCCACCGTGATCGCCATTTGTAGAGCTAAAAGCACAACACTAAATAACAATAATAGATAAAAAGATCTGATAAGACAAATGAAATTGCACAAGAAATATTTTATTAGATAATGGGGGGGAGCTGAAAAACTCCTTTGTACAATTAATTCTGCCTTGATAGAAATGTTGTGATACAATGAATACAATCTGCTAGGGTTCTCCGAAACCCTAGCTACAATAACAAAGGTGTCTTCAATGTGCTTTTGCTCCCAATAGAATGAGTGGGCTTCAGGTATCCGTGTGTTCGGGCCACTCTGACTGCAGTAGTCTTCCAATGTTCTTTTGATTGATATTATCCAATCCTACACACACAACAAACAATAAAGTAGTTAGTAAACAAAAGGAGGGTTCCACAGTGTGAACCCTCAGAAATGAAAACTAAAAACCCTAGATCTTATGTAAACTGTATATGTAAAATGCGATAACACCAAAGGATAACAAAAATGTAGATTTACCTTGCTCGTGGTGATACTTTGCTCCATTGTTGCAGCTCTGACGATATATGGCATGATGCAATAGACTCTGATTTATGCTTTGATGATTACAACAGGCTCGAGTATGCACCTGGTGATTACGGTAGGCTCTAGTGCACACTTGACAGGCTCTAGTGTGAGCTTCATAGGCTCTAGAGTGAGCCTACGATACAACAGGCGCTGGCGTGCACCTGGAAAGCTCTACAGTGAGCTTGGCAAGCTTCTACGATGAGCTTGTCAAGCTCTAGAGTGCGCCTACGGGTGAGGGTGAAATCTGTAGAAGCAGATCGCATGGATGGGAAGGACGCGGTGGATGGGGGATGATGGAGGTAATGAAAAATGGTTGGGGAATGGATGTGGGGATGACTGGAATAGTTGAAGTCCTATGGCCAGCTAGGGCTTTGGATTTTTAGGGCTCTATCACTTTCTGCTTCACTAGGGCTTCGCCAATGACTTCTTCAGGATGCACATTCCAATATCAGGATTCCAGGGTTTGGGCATTTGCAAATGCCCTTACTTATAATCCAACCTTAGGGTTTCTTAGGGTTTTAGCTCAACACTTTAGATCGTGTGGCTAAGATTAAATCACATCCTAGGGCTGAGATTGTACTTTAAGTGTGGCATGGATTAATGAAGATGGACGGTGGAGATTAGATTGGATCGGACGGTTGTGGTTAATTGGGTTTATAAATACATATTTTATAATAAATATATTATAATATAATATAAAATATTATATTAAATATAAAATAATATTAAAATAAGCCCAATTGGGTTAGGAAATGGCAGGAAAGGTGGAATTGGGCCAAATAATTTGCGAAAAGGTGTAATTGGGCCAAATAATTGGTGGGAAAGGTGTATGGTGGACAAGTGGGTGGTGGGATGGTTAGGATGGAGGATTAATGGCTGCAATTTGGTGTCTACATATTTATTTTATATATATTTAAATATTAATATTTTATATATATTTATATAAGTGAATTAATCCCAGCCATCCAATTTCATTTAATCATATCCATTCATCTACATCAATCCATGCCACACCCTAGATTTAATATCCACCCTCAATCAAATTTTAATCTTGATCACACAAATTATGTCATTAAAAATCTAATGTCCTCTAGGTGAGATTATAAGTAGAAGTCATTTTGATGGCTCAACCCCTAAGTTTTTCTAAGCAATTTCATACCATGAATCTTGAGAAGTTGAGTCTGAATATTTCTTGAGTCATACTTGAGTTCCTAGGAGTATCCAAGCACACTCATCTTCCATTCACATCTACCATAGTCCCTGCATCCATCCTTACCTCCCTCACCAAGCCAAATCTTCTTCTACAAACTTCCCCCTCAGCTATCGAATACCTTCAATCGCTTCCTATCACTCCTAAGCACCTTTGGGTTATTTATTTCCCACCGCCAAGCGCCTTTGGGTGCCTTCCAAAATCATCAAGCATCCACAAGTTTTTCTTGTAGCCACCAAGTGCCCGCAGGTGTTTTACACTAGATATTCTAAAGTTCCCCTAGCCTCCAAGAAATGCTAGGGCATTTTCACACAAATTCACTACAACAAACATCATCAAATTAGAGAACAGTAAATATGTAAGGTAAATCTATTGTTTGTCATTTTATTTATGCACTTTCAGAATTTTGTTCATTTATTCATATTGTATAGCTAGGGTTTTTATCTAATTTATGAGGGCCTCACATTATGGAACCCTCACAGTTTCTACTAACTCATTTGCTATTTTATCGGGTGCAAATATGGAAGCATGACATTAGCATTGGACAACTACTTAAGCTAGAGTGGCCCGACATTGGATAACTAAAAGCCCACTCACTTCTATTGGGAGTAAGGACGTATTTGAAGACACCACCAATGTTGTTTTGCTAGGGTTTTAGAGAACCCTAGCCACTGTAAAATCTATATAAAAAAGGATTCAAAGATCCTCATTGTAACAATGGAGTTTTTAGGCTCCCCCCATTAATATAAGATCATTCATTGTGCAATTATGTGTTCTTTGAGTTCTACTTTCTATTTCATATTATTTGGTGTTGTGTTTTTATCTCTTCATAAAGTATTAGGAAATGAAATGGAAGAAACTTTAAATCTAGAGGTAATGAATCTTCACATTTGTCAATCTAGTGGAATCAATGTTGAGTTCTAGTTTTCACGAATTTTTCATCAACTCTGTGGAAAAACTCTAGCCAAATACAATTTCAAAAATTTTAAATATGAGATTTGCTATCTCCTCTCAATCTCTCGTGTGGTTATCTCTATTTTCTATCGATCTACCTAGTTCTATGATACCACTGCTAGCTTTTGAAGTTATAAACTTAAAGGAAATTCAACCATAAGTAATGAAATAAGCATACAATATTATAACTATGATAATGGCTAACTAATAAGCATGTAAATATGACAAGAAACTTTTAAAACAACTCATGAAATAGCCATTAATGAAATCTCACAAAAATAGTACAATGTTATGCAATGGAGGTCACTAACACTCCATATTACAAAAATGCTCTACATTGTATCTACTACTATTCTACCTATACACTCCAAAAATCCTCTCACAAAACCTCTCCTAAGAAGACCTATATATAGTGATACATGACTCTTGGCCTTCCATATTCCTATGAGACTTAATAATCCTATTCTAAGGACTCATGTACATGTAGACTAAATGCACATTTACATCATTGCACATTCTAACACTTGTGCATTTATTACGTTGCATGAAGTAACTACTCAAACCCTAATCTAAGATAAACTCCTAATCTAATAATGTACCCAATGTGGTACATTGTCATGTATCAAATAATGTAATATACACTAGCATATACACCCAATAGATAGGGCTCTCATTTTTAGGTTCCATATCTCTTATAAGTAGAATATCCCTTATGAGTCACCAAAGTTGTAGTGAAAATTTACCACATTAGGTAAATTCTATCTGCAAGGACAATTTTGAGTAGGATAGCACCTAGTGCTGATTTTTAAAGGTAAACAAAATGATAAAATATAAGGTTCCTATAATTTACCATAGCCAACACTAAGAAATTGTTAATAATAACATCAAGGAAGAGCCCCCAATGTAAGATAAAAGTAAATCTGAAGTTCTCTATGCTATGAGGTCATGTTGACCAACTAGACTGAACAAACAATAACCCATAACCTTTTTTGTGGTAGCTAAGCTAGCACCTACCATTGGTAGGATTATTGAAGCTTTTTTGGTGATAGCTAAAAGGGATCCGCCTTTGGTAGTATTTTGACCCATACAACCATTATAGACTCACCATTCACCTCAAAGGATGAGGCCATAGGCCAGGCTATTTTCCATATCTGATTGGATTTGTAGTGACTATCTAACTAGTCACTATTCTCTAGTTTGGTTACAATATAACACCAAGTAAATACCCTAGAAAAGAAGACCCAACAACTATGGAAGGAGGGGGATTCAAGGTGAGTGGCCAAAGTACTAGTAATATAAGTCCCTCTACATCCATATTTCCATCAAGAGGAGGTTAAAACCTATAGTCTAATAAAGCAGAATCTTATGGGAACACTTCAACATGTGAAATCTATGTGGACTAATCAAGCCTAGTAGTCTATATAAAGACCATATTAGAAATATTATGGTAATATATCAAAGGAGGAAAATTGGCTAAAACCTAAATAGGGGAATGACTTGGGCACACATACTAAACCAAAATGTTTGGTAGTTTTAGTTGAAAGGAAATAACTAGAATACTAGGAGTTGTAGTGAATTCTCACTACACTTGGGAGGAGTAAGGTGCCTTGGCTAGTTTTGTAAAAGGGGGGCTTTGATGGGAGGAAATCTACCCAAAATTTGGATGAAATCCAAGGCAAGACCAAATGTGCATGAATTGGATTCTCTAGAGGAAACTTAGGTAAATATGAGAAAAATATATCAGTAACCAGACACTCATGGTTAGATGTAAAGTAACCAAACCAAAGTGCACAAAACAATTAGAACTAGAGATACAAATGACTTGGGTACATCCACCAAAATTAAAAATTTGGTGATCATGGGCTAGTAGTGATAACAGGAATATTGTATATAAGAAAATGAGAATTTAGTTGCATGATACACCAGCTAAACTAAAAGTGGATAAAAGATTGAGGACCAAAATTGTGGTTGAAGGGTAAAGGGAAAACTGTACATAAAGGAGTGATGGTTTGGATTTTGGCCAAGCCTACACCACTCAAGATCCAATATTTTGGGAGGTCAATTTTTTCTTTAGGGGCTCTCTCCCTTAAAACCCTACATGAATGGTTTCTAGCCCCCATCCCCCCAACTAGGTTCATGGTCCCAAACCTCACATATTATTTTATGGTGTACAATCCTTATCCTATAAAAATATATAGCATATCCAATAGGGAAATTGATGCATTAAAGACACCATCATGGAGCATATCAAGAAGTGACCATGAACCTGACAAAATTAATAATATCTAAGCAAGAATTTTAAATGGGGAAATTAAAATTATGGGAGGGAAAATTTCCTCATTTTTGTCTATAAATATTAGTCTTTTCTTCATTATAGAGAAGGTTGAATTGTTGCATCTAGTATTTGACCTTGATCAATTTTTTTCTCTTCTTTCTATTTTGCATTTTAGTTTGTACTTGAACCTTGGGCCAATCACATGTACAATCCATCAAACCTCCTTAAATTATGTGTAAATGCAATGCGCTCTAACATGAATATAATGAGTTGTGACTACTTTAACATTTTGGTCTTGTTATGATTGTTCATGTATCTTTCTATGGGGGTTGTGACTACTTCAACATTCCTATCCTATCCTTCATAGGAAGTCATTTTATTTGTAGTTATATATGATTGGTATCATGTCCGATTTTATTATCATCCTTCATTCATGTGTTCATTCATCCCACTAATGTACAAAATGGAAACTTTAATCTTTAGCACATCACCACCCATACCTTAGGCTAGATAGGCTACGTATATTTACTACTTTTTGTTGTTTCTTTTTTAGTCCTTTACTATTTTTTTTCTCTTCCTCATTTTCCATGGTGAGCACCTAGTAGGTTTGGCTAGCATAATAGAAAGAGCACCAAATATTAAACTCAAAGGAGGTAACCTTAGAATAAAATATCAAATATCATCCAAAGGACACATCCCACACTCTCCAGATATATTAGGATTGGCACCCCAAGCGAGGTGTGGGCATTAGACTCACCTAGAGTAAATTGCATCCATGGAATATCATGGTGCCTGGTATGCAAGGATAATTTCCTACCCCCAATAGAAGAAATAGATAAGTTAGTGATGAAAGATGTTCACCAAACCAAAAAATGTATAAAAGGGTGAAAAATTGAACATCAACCAACATGTAAGGAAGATCATATGAAAAAATGCCAACCAAAATACAAATAAGGTGGACTATTATATGGCATAAAAATCTTGGACAAAGCCAAGGACAATAAATCATAAGAAAATAACAATGATCCAATTCTAGTCCTATCAGATTTAACACCCAAGCATGGTACCCAAATACGACGAATGGTGCATTTACAAAAAACACAAAGGTAACCCAAGAAGCAATCCCAAGACCATGGATATTAATGAAAAAATATATTATGGTCTAATCATAGGATATATATATAGTACGGATTACCGATAAAGCAATAGAATAAGTCTACATCTGGTCCAACCAACACACCTTTAACATTAATAGATCCAAATACATAGTTCTTAGAAAGAACTATCATGATTCTTCACTACACTTAGGAGTATTAGGGATTTTTAGCCAATTTTAAAGGTTGGACCTGATAGAGGATAAAATCAACCAAGAAAGAAATGAAGACTTAGATAGAACCAAAAAATAAGAGCATCAGATAAATTAGAAACAAAATCTCTAATGACTAGACCTCCTCGATGGAAGATGCAACCAAAATTTTGATGAAAACCATAAATATACATAGTGCATTAGGATCAAAGTAGAATTTTGGCCCAGGTATGCCCATCTAGATCTAGCAATAAAACCCATATAACCTGTGCATAGTGGTGAATCATTGTTAATTAATGAATATTTGGATTACTGAAACTTGAAATTGGCAAATATGGGGACCCTTGATGGGGCCCATTAGCCCAAAATTTCTAGGTGGATTTTTTTTTTTGGGTCAGCTTGCTCCAAATTTATAATAACTAAATCATTTTAAGTTTAAATCACCAACATTACCTCCTATAATAGTGGACTTTTTCACCTTCAAATTATAATAAATTTAATTAACATTGATAAAATCACCTAATATATCTCCAATTACTAGTAAATATACTTAATGAGATACATAGAAAGACCTCTAGAATCTATGTGAGGGTGCGTAGAACCATGCAAGGCTTTGTCCGTGATGCATAGGCTCGTGTAGGCGCACATGAGCCTTGATTGTGGTGTGCAGGCTTGTAGGACTTGGCCATGATGCACAGGCCCGTAGGCCTTGGCCATGACACACAAATCAAGAGAAAATAAATAAAAGTCCATGAATTTAGTTGAAATGTATTGAAAGACTATTTATTATTAATGTTTTTATCATCTAAGAGTTAAGAAATTATTTTTTTCCTTAAAGAATGCAAGCTTAGGCTATGTTTTTTTTTTTGTAGAATTTACAACTACAAGCTATAACAATGCATTCATTAGCATTGATTTAAATGATATACTAATATATATATATATATATAAATCAATTCAAATATTAGTTTTTATCATGAGTATAGGTAAGTTGGTCATTGTTAGAATATTGGGCCTAAATTTAAACCTAAGAAAAAAATTTAAACTATCACTCAAATAAAATTTTACTACATTTTAGGTTTAAATTTTATTTGAGTTTTAGTTTAAATTGATATTAGTCACTTGTTTCTTCTATATTGACATTGAATTAGAATTAACACAAACTATATACTGGATGGCAAGCTCTACAGTTGTATTATGGGGAGTATTTGCACTCCTTATTGCCAAAAAGGAATGGAGGAGAAAATATTTTCAATTTTTAGATGATTTTTTTTTGTGTATCTGGTGTTGTACAAGATAATCCCATAAGCTAATGAAAATATTTGGTATTTTTAAGAGTCTACGTGAGTAGCATGTGTTATGGGTTAAATTTCCAATAGTTATATCAAATATTGTTGAACTTAGATGAAATTTTATTTTTAGAAATATTTTTGCGAATTTTATTGATTGTCTTATTTATTTATGCAAGTGAATTTCATCAAATCTTGCTGAAAAATATTTGTTTGGTATTAATTTTTATTTTAAATGCATTATTCATTATTTAAGCATTATATAATTAGGATTTTTTTTTAAGCAAAAAACCCCTTGCGGAGCCACCTTGGTCTGAGAGACCACGAACAGGGGGTTCTACACCATCAAAGTCACCCGAGGGTCGCACCCAACCCTACCCGCACCAACATTATCAATTGGATTTTAGATACCCAATTCAGCTTTTTGGTAGGGTGGAGATTTGAACTCGAGACCTCCTTTGGAGGATTGCCCTCTCCTCTCCAACTCACCTACAACACCTGGGTAAAACTAATTTATAGTGGAAAACACCCCTTTCGAGGTGACACTTTCAACAGGTTGGGCATAGGAGGAATGGAGCCTTGTCGGACTCTACCAGCACATAGGACATTCCTAACTATACCATATATCCGCGAGATGGAGACAAGGGGAATGGAACCTAGGTCTACCTTTACCAGCACCCAGGGCATTTACCACTGCACCACAACAAGAAGATTATATAATTAGGATTAAATATTATTTAAATTTATCCATTAGTATTTCTACATTTTAGAGTTTTTGAAATAATAGCTTTTATAAGTTTAACAATAGTGCAAATCATTCTTATAACTATATAAATAATATTGTTTTGTACCTAGGTGAGTTATTCAGTTGTACAAGATAATCCCATCAACTATTGAAAATATCCGATATTTTTAAGGCTCTATATGAGTAGTATGTGATATAGGTTAAATTCCCAATTATTATAACAAATATTGTTAAACTTAGATGAAATTTTTATTTTTTAAATATATTTTTGTAAATTTTATTGATTGTCTTGTTTATGCATATGAATTTCATCAAATCTTAATATTTGTTTGTTATTAATATCTAGTTTGAATGCATTAATCATTCTTAAAAAATTATATATTTAGGGTTAGTTATTATTTAAATTCATCTATTTAGTCTTTCTACACTTAAAATTTGTTATTAATCTTTATTTTGAATGCATTATTCATTCTTAAAACATTATATATTTAGGGTTAAATATTATTTAAATTCATCCATTAGTATTTCTACATTTTAGAGTTTGAAATAATAGCTTTTATAAGTTTATATTAACAATAGTGCAAATCATTGTCTTATAATTATATATATAATTTAGAATTTAAAAAACTGAAAAAATATTTTCAGTTTTTAGATGATATTGGTTTGTGTATGGCTGAGTTTGTATGTTGTTGTGTTCTTTGGTTATATAAGATAATCCCATTAGCTATTGAAAATATTTTGTATTTTTAAGAGTCTATTAGAGTAACATGTGATATGGGTTAAATTCCAAAATATTATAACAAATATTGTTGAACTTAGATGAAATTTTTATTGTTAAAGTATATTTTTGCAAATTTATTGACTCTTATCTATGTATGTGAATTTGATCAAATATATATATATATATATATATATATATATATATATATATATATATATATATTATTATTTTGAATGCATTATTAATTCTTAAAACATTATATATTTAGGGTTAAATATTATTTAAATTCATCCATTAGTCTTACTACATTTTAAAGTTTGAAATAATAGCTTTTATAATTTTATATTATCAATAGTGCAAATAGCTTTTACAATATTTGAGGATATAATGAAGTTATAAAAAGAAAAGTTAAAAAACTAACTACAAAGTAATATATTTTACTACTAAGTATTTTTAATTAAACAACCAGGAACATCAAATTTGGTACATACAAAATAGTCTTTAAAGATGTTAAGCTATATTTTATGAGTTGTAAATTTTCTAAATCACTATAAAACCTCTTATTATGTAAATAGACAATACACTAAGCAAAATCTAAGAGCATTGTGTTTATGTTTTGAAGAGCAAGATACTAGTGAGAGTTGGATTTATCATATTCTTTCTTTTTAATAGTTTTTATTATTAGGTTGATAATAGTGGGGAGATTGTATTCATTGATTTTATTGTAATGTTGTTCATTAGGAATAAATTCTTGATCTTAAACAAATATCTACAAATGAAGACTATGGTTATTTGTAATAGAATTAGGAAAATTAGATATTTTACCATATTTAGTTGTTTGTATCATGTATGTGTACATAGTTATTTCTCTTTTCATATAATATGTATAACTATTTTTCTTTCTTTTTATTTAAATAAGAGTTCTTTATTTTTTAAAATTTATAAAATATTCTAATAAGTCTTGAGATAGTTGTGCACTTGTACTTATGTCATGTTGTATGTCTCATATACCTAAATTTTATGTTGCTCTTTCAATTCCTATTATGGAATTTTAGGAAAGAAAACTAGTTTATTGAACAAACAATCTTTTATTGAACAAATAATCTTGCAAAGGTAAAATGTGTCAATAGAGGATGGATATACTATTCACCATAATAATCATGTTTATGGTTATAAAAAGAAACCATTGTGAATTCTAAATTTAATTATCTTATTAGCATTTCTATTTATCTATATAATTTTCATTCTAGTACATTCAACCTGTAATGATTTATGGTTCAAAGAAAGAACCTTTGCCTCATAGCTCTACTATTTCAATATGGAATTGTATTTTAAATGAACAATGTCTACATATTTTTAATTTAATATTTTGCTCTACTAAATAATTAGATTAGGATGGGAGGCATGATATGCTTATACATTTGTTTTTAATTTCATCATTTAGGAATTTGTGGCTAAATACAATCAATATATTTTTATGATGTGTTTTGATCAATTGTTATACTATTTTAGATATTATTATAAATTCACCATATTTTTATATTTTTTGGTAAAAAAAGATAATTCGCCATGTCTTCTACATGAGTTTGAACACTATTTGCTTTTGAAACTGATTCACCCCATTTTTATAAATACATTTTGGGGTTGACCCCAATGCATAATCCTACATCTAGCCAACGGTGGCAACCTGAAAAAATGAATAAAATAAGGAGAGAGGAATTACTATGAGGAATGCCAACTAGACCAAGGGATAAGTGTTCCCAATCAGACAACCTTTAACCATACCTTGAATATTGAGGAGGGCAATTTTTTCTCTAGAGGATCCCACCCGCGAAACCTCCATATGGAGGACCTAAAAACACTCATACTCCCTAGCAAAGGCTTCTGCCACCACTCTAGACTCCAAATATTATAAAAAAATTATACAATCCCCTAAATGTAGGGTATTTCCCTAAAATAAGGTATTGCATTTACAACACCATCATTAGACCTCTAGAGGAGGGACTACAAATATGAGAACAATAATATCAAGTTATATCTACAACAAATCTTTGACATGGGAACCACAATCTCACCTCCAAAAAATCCCAGTCTAAGAAGCCTTAGGATTGCACATCATCATTACAGAGTATCCTAGGCAAGAATTTTTAGAGTGGGAATTTTGAATCTCATAATGAGGCAAAGGCTATAAATGTAATCTATAAATATCTATTATTCTTCTCATTGTAATTATCAAAAACCATCTATCATTTTAAGGGGTGCTATCCTCCATTCTTATTCATGTCTGGGCTTAGATCGAGCAGTGTGCAGCCTATTGGGTAGTTCTCAAACCTCTTCTCTCTACATATATGTAACTTGGAGTTCGTGTTAATAAGAATCTATGTGTAAACACCAAATCCTAGCCATTCATTATCCATTCATCATCATCAAATCACAACCATTCATCATTAGTTACTTATATATATTTATTTATATAAAAATATAAATATTATATATATATATATATATATATATATATTCATATATATGAATAAATCTGAGTCATCCATCAAAACACCATCTTAGTGTGCCATGTGACAATCCTTACCACTTATTAAATGCAATTTGTATCACTTAACAAGTTGTAATCTTAGCCACCCATCATGTTTTAATCTCGGCTACTTGTTGTCATTGTCAAAACCTAACATGAATGAAGGCAATTATAAAATATTATTCACTTTTTGTGAATAAGGGTCAAACATTATTTTTTGGGTCAATAGGTTGAAAAATATTTGCAAAGAGATATCACACACATTCACATGATATTTCACACAAACCCTAGCCGAAGCCCTCAAACATATTCTAGTGTCTACACAATATCATTTCAAGCCCTCAAAAGCATATATCATCATAAGGTATTGACAAGGAAACTATTCATTTTTTAATTGTGTTTCTTGTATTTTGTTTTATATTTCACAAGCATTTCAACTAGGGTTTATAGATTTACATTTCATATTGATGAGGGCCTCACATAGTGAATGCTCTACATGTGCTACTAATATGTTTTGTAGTTTGCTTTTGTGCAGGTACAAGCAATAATTTCTTTGATAGTTGTTATAGTTGGAGTGGCCTCACGAGGATACACAAGCCCATTAAACCTCTTTATTATAGTAGAGGAGATCCATGACACCACAGTTCATTATTTTTGACCAAAAGGGACTTCCCTTTTGTGTCCATTTGTAAAAACTGAGCAAGCAAATCATTTTGTGTAATAAGTCCACAATAATTTTGGGGTAGATAATTCTAAAAGAAAGGGAGAATAAATCAATATAATATCATTTACATTTATGTTTACTATTATAATAACTTATCTTTGTGTTTATATTATTTGGTGTTATTTCTTCTATTCACAAAATGACGATCACGATGGGACCCCCAAAAGGTTTTTTATTTTGATTTGCCTTGTTATATCCCGATTCACTGATCTACATTTTTTTATTTGTTGTAGGTTTTTAGAGTTTGATCGCACAAAAATCATAGATTCAAACATAGGGTTTTTAGAGATTACAAGGATCGTTTTATGCTTGCGTAGATGCTAGACAATGTCTAAGGGTCAGATCAGACACTCAGTCACATCTAGAGAGAAATAAAGAGAGTGAAATATTTTCGCGTAAGCCATTTTTAACACTCTAACCCCATTTTATTTTAAAGAAATAATAAAAGAAATATCTTAGCCATTTTGTAGGATTTCACTTGCATTATGTAAAAAAAAATATTAGGGTTTTACTTACATTCTGTAAGCATATTAGGATTTTATCTGCATTCTATAAAATCTTAGGATTTTACTTACATTCTATAAGCATCTTAGGATTTTATTTGTATTTTGTAAAATCTTAGATTTGTATTTACATTCTATAAGCATATTTAGGATTTTATTTACATTTGGTAAAATCTTGGAGTTTTACTTACATTTTGTAATAATTTTAGGATTTTACTTACATTCTGTAAAATCTTAGGGTTTTACTTGCATTTTGTAGGCACCTTAGGGTTTTGCAAAATAACAGTTGCATTTTAGGACATTACTTTATCGGTTTAAATTTCATAAAATCATATTAACTGCATTTAGAAAATAAATATGCATTTTAAAATACATTTTAGATTGCATTAAGTCATATTAATTGCATTCAGTAATAAATCTACATTTAAAAAGTCACAACAGTTGCATTTAGAAATTTACAACATTTGTATTCTAAAAAATCACAACAATTTTGTAGAGGGCAAAAACTACCCTACCGTGTACGATTCTCAAAGTTGGATCTGCAAAGAGAGAAAGCCTTAAGGTTAACCATGCGGGTTTGTTGTCCTCTACACTCGGGTGTGAAATATTAGGGGAAGGGTTCATCAGGAATTACTTTAAGGACTTGCTCCAAGTTCATGAAATTTTCAAGAATGTTTGATGTATTCGTTTCAAGACAATCACTTATGCTTGGCCTTTCTAGATCTATGTTATGAAATATAAATGATAATATAGAAATATAGAATGTAAGAATACAAGAAATAACCCTAGAATGATTATTTCTTTGAATGTTTTTCTAACCCTAGGGTTTCAATATAGAAAACCTTTACACAAGTGTTCAAGAGATGATGCACAAATAGTACTAACCCTAAGTGCACACTATATGTTGTTATTTTTCAAATGCGTAGAAATCAAATAAATATATTTCTTTTAAATAAGATCTAGGGTTTTATAATAGAAGTAAAGGTACTCAACAAACAACCTATATTAATTAGAATACTTAGCTTATCTGATGATTGATCCTTGCTTTTATCCCTTGTACAATGATATCAACAATTCCTATTCCTGCAAGATAACTTAGCAAACACTTGGAAAATATAATTAGCATTATAGGGTCTTCTTAGGACACTATACAATAATGCTTGGAGGTGCAATAGTCAAGCCCCTTAGGTCCTTTTAGATGACCTTTGAAAATAGAAGTGAAAGTTGACCTTTGGAAGACAACAAGCATATCACAATATGGTAGAATAAAATGATGAAACCATAGAAAAAAATGTAGCACTATGCCCTATATGTAGCCTATGATGTAGATCTAAATTCTATAACAACAATTTTCTCCCATAGTCCAGGAAAAATCACACCCCATAAAAATTGACTGCAATATTGCATCGGTGAAATTACGCTTCATAGAGGTTTGGGAATGATTTCAAAAAAGCAAGGTAAAAATCCTTAGATCAATGTGAAATGACTAATGTGTAATATAATAAAACCAAAACATGCATGCAGAAGAGCAAAATCACCTAGCAGGTAGCGTAGAAGAAAGCAAAAGGGTTTAGACCTCTCAAATAGTTGATCTCTCCTTAGGTCTTCAACATAGATACACCAAAGCGAGTAACAACTAATAATCCAATGCAGTAGAGAACAAATCAAAATTCACAATTGTGAGTTAACTTGCTTAAGGGAGAAGAAAAATAATGCATACCACTTAGTGAGCACTTAAAAATCCTTGTAATTAATAATCATGATTAATCATTATAATTCATTGTGTTCTAGAAATGATTTCAAATCCTCCTTATATAGTGGATTTGAAGGTGAAATGGATGGGAAAATTGAGGAGGACCAATGTAAAACATGCCAACTTTGAGAAATTAGGGTTTTCTTAGAGAAAAACCATAAAAGGTGAAATCACGCCCCATAAATACTGATCGTAATTTTACACTATGCGAAATTGCACCCCGTCAAGGGTGAGCACAATTTCAAATAGAGAGGGAAAAAAAGAGGAAATGGAGGAGAAGCCTAATCCTTGCCCTAGGCAAGTCTAAGGGGTATCCCAAAGGACTCAAGGAAGATTGCCCATAAAAGTGGGTCAATTTTTTGTGTCTATATTTTACCCCCTCTTTGATGCATTTATGTCCTAATAAATGTGTTAAAGAAATATGTAAACACTCATAGGCAAAATATGACAAGTAGAAATAGGGTGGTTGGTTTAGAAGAAATGAGTGGTGCGAAAATGGTGCTATTACAAACACTTTCTTGTTTTGCATGCAAATCGAGGCATTAGGGACCTTAATACCTCTTAGGCTAGGGTGCCCCATTAAGTTTCATGAGGGAGGACATATCCCTCATGGAAAATCAAAAAATATATACTCAAAAGAAGAAGATAGATGAAAGGAGAAAAAAAGAGACAAGTAAAAATAGGGATAAAAATGGAAAAGGGTAAAACCCTAATTCATTTTTACCATGTAAAAGAGGAGAAAAGAGCTATGGAGAAAAATTGGCAATGGCATTACCAGTGCATCGTTCAATAATCACGAGGAGCGATACTGACATAGAAGCGGATTAGGTAGAGGTAAGACTGAAAACCTTCCCATAATTGTCAAAAAAATTCATGCTTTTGGGTGGTTTTCTACCAAAATTGGTGGTTTTATTGCATACAACCCCTGTGCGATTTTATGGTCTGGCTATGATTTTTTCCTGGGCAGTAGCGATGAAATCACACCTGAAAAAAATGACTAGGCATGATTTTATGAAATCATGCCTCACAAAGTACATAACATGATTTCACCTCGACAAAATCACACTCCTAGAAAACCAGGCACGATTTTGTTAGAGAGGAAAAGAAAAAGAAATAAAACAAGGAGAAAAAAGAAAAAAATAAGAGAAGAAATAAAGAATCAAGCAAGATACATCACAAAATTGTAAATATGATACTTAGCAATCAATTTTTTAAAAAAATCTGTTTTTTTTGAATTTTAAATTTTTAGTGAATGAAACTAATGACAATTTGTTTATTTCTGTGAATGCATCTCAAAGTACTTGAAAGCCATGAGTGGCGAGAAAAATTCTTGGATGTGGATATGAATGCACTCGAGTTAGAAGAGAGGGATACATTGGGAGAATTGAGACTATACCACCTAGTGAGGGTGCCTCAGGTTGAGGTGAATAGGGCACTACTAACGAATTTTGCAGAGATATGGTATTCGGAGTCATATACCCTTTGGTTACCCACAAGAGAGATAACCATCACATTGGAGGATGTGTGGTGCATATTGCACATTCCCATTAGGGGAATGGAATTTTACAAACTGTGATGGCAGCCAACAATATTGTAGGGATTTTCAAGAGGTTGGACCCACTGAGTGCAAGAGAGCACCATAGTCGTAGATGACTTGGTGGGACATTATAAGGCAGACCCATTGATGATCATCTCTATGGGTTGGTGGTGGGATTAGTGATGTGACACACAAATAAGAAATATTTTCCATGGATGATGGTAGGTGTAGTAGCATACATGCGATACTAGAGAGTTTGATTTGTATGGATTCCATATGTGTTGGTATGTTTGTTCAGGATGTTGTATAATATCGTGTACAAGTAGTATACAAGGATAGTGTGTACGACACTGATCTAGGTATGGAGTTGGAAGCACATAGCAGTATGGAGACTAGATGCATTATCAGGAACATTGCTCATATCAAATTGGCCAACTATATATAGATGGTCCAAATCCCTAGGGTGGATCATGAGAACATATACTAGGAACCTGTCATTAGCGAGGTAGGTAATAGATGAGCTGAGGGAGGCTAATATTGTATGGTTACCTTGACTTCTATACCTAGGGTGGGTTGAGAATAATATGGAGTTGGCTAGGATTAGGAGGATAATATGGCTAACCATGAAGAGAAGGGAGCTAGAGATATTCAGGTTTGATAGTCCTGAGGTAGTTCAAGATATTACAGGGAATCCTGGACCTGGGGGACTATTGCTACTAGATAGTATACCAAGATCTAGTAGGGATTAGGGATGAGTTGTACCTAACTATATGGGTTTATTAGGACTTAGATGGTCCTTATTAGATGGATTTGAGGATTGAAAATATGAGTGACCTTCGGATATAGGTGGTGGTACATAGGAGTCATTCCCAAAAGGGTCTCCCTTTCAATACCGATATAAAGGCACCAAGTGATGGACCCAAGAATGCAGTGACCTTTATAATAGGTGGCTTGTAGGGCCATAGAGAGGGAGCAGTAGGACTAGATAGCTCTAATATAGATACATGCATGGGTCTGAATCAAGCTAGTGACTGAGATCACCAACACTACAAGGACCAGGGAGGCAGGGACATCTGGAGTTATCTCCATAGAGACTAAGGTAACACCACACAAAGGATTAAGATATACCACTATATCAATAGCAGTCAATTAATTTTAGGCTTTAGGATGAAGAGACCCAAAGGATGAGGTAGAGGTGCTATGGGTACAGGTGGCAACTCTGTAAATACAGGTGGACCGCTTTAGGAGGATAGGTCTAAGAGGATCAAGGGACTACAAGGCTCTTTGAGGATTGTAGATATGTGACTATAGTATAGGTTGATCATATCTAAATGGAGGTGAGCCATATAGACACAGAGTGCTAGAGGTCTCAGGTAGAGGGGATGGTTGTCACTAGGAGTAACCAAGCTAGCGATAGGATCTGCCTCCTACATACAGAGCTATGGAGGATAGGGGAGAGGCTAGAGGTGGCCATTCATTGGGATAACTTCTATGAGGCCATGTACTATCAGGTGGTATTGGAGGGGTAAAGGGTGGTACTCCCTCCATCCATACAATTAGCTAGTAGATCACGGTCTCGATCACGAATAGTCTTAGCTTCGTCATTCGTGGGTATGCAACTTTTTAGATCACCTCCTTTGGGCGAAGTAGAGGATATGGGATCTCAAAGCTAGGGTTAGGGATTGGTATGACATACCAATTTTTATTATGGTATGCATTCCTAGGTATTGGTTGAGTGTACCAAGACTGAACTATGATACACCAACCAGACATTTATGTATCTCTCCCTTTACCGAGTAATACAAAGCTGCTTCTTTTATATTTTTCATGTGATATGATTTGATTAAGTGTTTATTAGATTTATATTTATGATGTTTTATGGATGAAACTATATTAATGCAAATCTACATGAAATGCATGGATGAATGTATGAGAATATAGAAGAAGAAGAGAACACAAGACAAAAGAAAATAAGAAGGAATAATGAAGAAGAAGAAGAAGAAGAAATAAGAAGAAGAAGAAGAAGATCCAAAGGTCAACCTTTAAAAATAGATAAGGATAGGTGAAACATAGTAGTCAAACCAACATAGGTCACCATGAACTAGTGTGACTAAACACTGAATTGTACTAGAAACAGGGAGCTAAACCCGCTATGGGTGTAGTACTCACCATGATGGATTAAGTGTTGGAGTCTAAATATCTATGGTTGGTTGTTCGCTAATTGACTATTGTGGGGTGATTACCCACTAGGATGTATGTCGAGGCTTGTTGAAAATGGCCAAGTAGCTTATCCTGTAATGGGGTGTTGAACCTACTCAGTCAAAAGGGAGTATAAACTGATATGGGATCATATCCAATAAGATACTCACTAGGTTGTATAATTATCCTATGTGGGGTGCAATATAAGTGGATAAAAAATTAACAGGTGAGTTCTACCCCCGATAGGGGTTTTAAGGATGAAATACACTTGGTGAGTGTGTGAAAATTTTTAGAGGAAGATGAATATTTGAAAAGGAAAAGGAGGAAATAAACACACTTATATCCTTGGTGAAGCAAAAAGACAAATTGAAGAGAATTTGAAAATAACAAAGAAGTTACAAGTATATATTACCAAACTATCATCCTTGATCCAAGAAATATGATTAATCGATGTTTCTAAGACCAATGAAAATAGATCAAAAGAAACAAAGAGAATCAAGAAAGAATATTGAAGAAGAATCCCTAGGTGGGGCTTTTGCTAGGCATCAAAATCCTAGTGAAAGTGCAATGCATGTGAGCTATGACCTAACTAGGTATCATCACATGCCATTATTGCAAAATCTTGAAAAAGCTATATGATCAAGTATTCATGAATAAGCAATAATGCAAAATATGACACGTAAGCATGCAAGTTGTATTAAATATCATACAATCAGTGCAAAATGATGATAGGCAACAATGCAGTATGAACAAGCATATGGATACAACAAAAATGTGGATGCATAACTGTAGACACCTAAAAATATCATTTTATCCAAGTTTTGGTTCTTCTAATATCTCTTCGATATTTTTAAATTCATCTAAATTCCCTCTATTTTCTTGTGCACTGTTCACTATTCACTATTCATTGTTCACTATTTATTGTTCACTGTTCACTGTTCACTATTATTCATTTCAATTCATGTTCATTCACTGTTCACTATTCACCATTCACTGTTTACTATTCACTATTCACTGTTCACTATTCACTGTTCATTGTTCACTATTCATTGTTCACTATTCACGAATTTAATATTTTTAAATCAATTTTCAATACCTCCTCACATGCTTGAGCTCAAGTCAAGGATTCTAGAATAGCCACATTTTCTACACCTACCTTCTCACATGCTTGAGCTCAAGTCAAGGATTCTAGATTAGCCATATTTTCTACACCTACCTTCTCACATGCTTGAGCTCAAGTCAAGGATTCTAGATTAGCCACATTTTCTACACCTACCTTCTCACATGCTTATGCCCAAGTCAAGGGTTCTAGATTAGTCCTATTCTACATTTTCTACATCCACCACCACTCATGCACACCAAAGTCAAGGATTCTTTCTTTCATGCCAACCCACTTAGTAATTTTATATTCCTCCATTTATCCTAAGTCTTCCCTTACCAACCCACTTAACAATTTTATATTCTCTCACCCACCCAAAAGTCTTCTATGCCAACACATTCAACATTTAAAATTCTTCACCTACCTAGTCTTGTCTTCCACTATGTCAAACTCATGTGCCACATCATCCTCACCCCCTCTCTTCTAAAATTCTATAAATACCCCCCTCATTCCCTTCATTGAAGGAAGGAGGAATCAAGGCATGAATGAAGGAATGAATGAATGAAGAAAGAGGAAGCTAGGACAACCTACCATCATTGCATGAGTTGTAAGAATAGCACTCTTTTACATTCTATTTTAATAGGAGCATTTACTTGTTTTAAATATCATCTTGCTTGAGTAAGAGCCCAACCAAACAAGGTGGGCTTATTTTATCACTAACCTTCTCTTTTGAGTATTGCATGTAGGTATTAAATAGCATTGGAGCAACCTTGGGAGAGAGGAATATCACACACCCCACATCATAATTCTATTGTGAAAAGGAAGCATTACACCATCTTCTCTTGTAAAAGCCTTCAAGGCTTCACTATATTGTTAAAAGACAAAGGGGTTGTAAAAGTTTCACATTTCATAATCAAATTTGTGTATTGGTCTTATTTCCTTTGTCTTTACACTTTATTTTCACATGGTGGTTTCCTTCTTCTACAAAATGGCATGCCCGGTGGGACCATTCCCTTGACCTCCACTTTTGCCCTTGTTGAGTTTTAATTTATACTAGTTATAGGGATAAAGTGTAGGTTTATTTTATGCAATATTTGCTCCTACTTTCAACTATTGTTGCATATTTTTGCTAATTGTTGTTGTTTTATGTTGTTTTGAAGGAAAAAGTCAAGATCACCTTGGTGGAGATGGTCTCACATTTCTATATCGCTTGGGTAGAGATGGTTTCATCCTAGAAGGTGCCAACTTGCAACATCCACGTAGGCTTCCAGCTAAGTCCTCCTTCTTTGTTCCTAGACTTGTTGGATAGCATAATTTGGGTTTTTATTTTCACACATAAGCTTCTTTAGGCTTTTATTTTAGTTTAAATTATATTTTGTTTTAGGATCATTTCACATACTTGTCTAGCATAGTTTATTTCTAAGATTGTTTTTTTTAATAAAATTAGCCTCCTTTGGCTCCTCTTTTAGCACACTTGACATTCTTAGGCTCTTTCACAATTGCAAGCCTCTTTAGGCTTCTCTCTTTTACCACACTAAGCCTCCTTAGGCTCCTCTTTTAGCACACTAGGCCTCCTTGGGCTCTTTCACAATTATAAGCCTCCTTAGGCTTCTCTATTTTAACACACTTAGCCTCCTTAGGCTCCTTAGGCTCATTTTTTTACCACACTAAGCCTCCTTAGGCTCCTCCTTTCGAACTAAGCCTCCTTGCTTTTTTAACACCAACTTAGCCTCCTTAGGCTTCTCTCTTTTACCACACTAAGCCTCCTTAGGCTCCTCTTTTAGCACACTTGGCCTCCTTGGGCTTCTCTCTTTAGCCACACTAAGCCTCCTTAGCTTTTTTCCTTAGCTCTTTTTTTCTCTCCTCCACTTAGCCTCCTTAGGCTCCTCTTTTACCACACTAGGCCTCCTTAGGCTCCTTTTTTTAACACACTTAGCCTACTTGGGCTCCTCTTTTAACACACTTAGCCTCCTTAGGCTCCTCTTTTAAGCCCAATTGACCTCCTTGGGCTCTTTTCACAATTACAAGCCTCCTTAGGCTTCTCTCTTTTTCCACAAGCCTCCTTAGGCTTCTCTTTTAGCACACTTTGCGCCCTTGGACTCTTTTCACAATTACAAACCTTCTTAGGCTTTTTTTTTTTATTACCTTTAGCTTTCGTGGGCTTCTTTTGCACATACATCTAGCTTAGCTTACCCTCTTGGGTCTTACTTTTTCCATGCACATAAACCTCCTTAGGCTCCATTTCTTACACACACATAAGTCTCCTTTACCTTAACGCACACACAATAACCCTTTTTAGTTTACTCTCCTTAATTAGAATAATTAGTTGCACTTGCATCTCTAATTTTAGTGTTTTAATTTATTTTAGATAGCTTTAGTTTTTAAATTTTCTTCCCTTTTAGCATAGATTTCTTTAATTAGATAATAGCAATAATTAGCTTAGATTTCTATTTTTTGGTACCTCTTAGGAATTGTGCTCCATTAACATAATATCTTTTTGTGTGAGTAAATTTTAGCCATATTGTTTGTCCTATGGTTTCAACTCAAAGTCAAGTCCGAGCTTTAAACCAAATCACTATGGATCCTACCCTACCATCTTCCACTACACCCGATCTAACACCTGTGAGTGAAGATTTAGCCACTCTAGGTACCTCTTCTTTATGACATAATCCCTTTCCTCCTGATACCCATCACAATTATGATGCTTATCCCATTATTACCACAATGGCCAATGCTGAGACCACCTCTTCACATACCTCTAAAGAAGGTACTCCAACCTACACCCAACAAAATCCCTCACCCTTTGATCCATTGACATCTACCTTAGCCTTAATCACAATTCCCCAACCCCCATCGACTTCCACCACTACTCCTGATCTTTTATCTCAGCCCCTTATTGATTATCCTACCACCCAAACCTCTACTCAATCTTCTACTTCAGTGCCACCCCCGCTCCAACAACTAATGGCTCAACCTCAAATTAATGTAGTTACCCACTCCATCATCCCCTCTTCCACTTCAACCCTTGTTGCTACTAGTGCTACACTTTCTCAACCATCTTCTTCCACACTCCCTACTCAACCCAATGCTAGCACTACTTCACCCTATACCACAACTTACCATATGCCAATTCATGATCCTGGTGTTGCCATACCTAGCCTTCCACCTCCAACCAATCCCCTTCTTGCTTTAGCCTCACAACCACCTACTAATCCAAATCCACCTCTCCAATATAATACTACTCAAACTCAAACACCACCTCAAATCCAATTACCATCTAATTTCTCTATTCCATCGCAAGTCCCTAACCTTACCCAACAACACATACCCTCCCCTCAATCTCAAAATCAACCCTTTGTATCACCACAACAATCTCCCTCCAATCCTCCCAGCCAACTTCCTAATTCCCAATACCCAATTCTTCCTCAACAACCACCCCAAGCACCTCAATGGCCCCAAAATTTAGCCACATATCCCCAATATCAATACCCATCATCTCAAGTTCCTCAACCTCCTCCCCAAGCCCAACATGCCTCATCCCAAATTTATCAATCACAAGTCCCTCAACCATCTCCTTTATCCCAACCTATGCCATACCAACCTACATGCACTCCATCCCAGATATATTCATCCCTACCTCAACAACTTCCCCCAAATCCCCCCATTCAACCTTCTTACCCCCAACATCAAACTTCCCTCCAAAAACCATATCAATCCCATAAATCTCCTCCTTTACAGGTCCCTCAACCTCCTCCCCAACCTCAACCCGCATAGTCTCAAATACCTCAATATTACCCCCTACAAGTCCCTCAACCCCTTGTTCAACCACAATCAAATCCCTCTCATCCAACCCCATATTTTCAACCCCCTTCAGACCTACTTCAATATTACCCCCCATACCCATCTCCCTCCTCCTACCCTCCACAACCCATACCACCTCAAACTAACACCCAAACTTATATTTCCCAACCATCCAATTGTACCACTACCATTCCTAATCCCACTTACAATCTCACATCGTCCTCTCCTATGTTGCAGACAACCTCCCAAGATGAGATACAATGACTTATCAGTCACATGAATGCATTGGAAATTCAAACTACAGGTATAGGATACCAAAAGCCCACCCTTAGCCAAATCTATACCCAACCTATTCATCCATCTGTGCCTGCCCCAGTCTACCCCTATAAATTTGAGCTACCCAAACTTGAGCCTTTTATAGGACAAGGGGATCCAAAAGACTTTTTAAGCAAATATTTGAATGCTTGTTTCCTCATTAGTGGTAGTGACCATCTCCTTCTTCGTACCTTTGCTATATATCTAAGTGGCACTGCTCTCGAATGGTATAATGCTTTACCACAACATAGCATTTATACCTTCGAACAATTGGCCAATCTCTTTCTTGAATGCTTCACCCTCTTAGTCAAGAAGAAAACCAACCTCACTGATATCTACAAACTTAAATAGTTTGATGATGAATCTATTCTTGATTACGGAGCCCGATGGCAAGCTATTATTAATGAACTTCCTTTTTCCTTGCCTGTCACTGAGCTAACTCGCCTCTTTACTCATAGTTGCAACAAACACATTTCCTTACTCTTACAATTACAACAATATAGGACCTTTGAAGAGGCGTTAGCCCAAGCTAAGGTCATTGAAGATATTAAGATCCAAGAGGGCATCATAAAACTTAAAAAGAAAGAGTGGAACAACAAAAATCAAAAGGGTAATGCCACTTCCTCCAAATCACCCCAAGTCAATCAAGTCTTCCTTACCACACCACCTCCTACTACCACTATCCAATCTCCTCCACAACCCCAACCCCAAACAACACCTCAACCATTCTCCACCCAACCCTTGACCTCCACTTTCACATCCCAACCTTCAAATAGACCTCGTCGAGCGCTAAGATGAGAGTTTACTCCCCTTGTTGAGCCTTTAGCTGACATATTTCATCATCTTATCAAATCCCAAGCCCTTATCTTACCTAAAATTAAGCCTCTTTATGATCCCAATAAGCCCTTACCTCAATCTTACAAAGCACATATTTACTGTATCTACCATCGTCAACCAGGACACGACATTGAACATTGTATTCAATTTAGAAATGTGGTCCAAGACATGATAGAACGAGGGGACATTCGTATTGACAATCCCGTAGCTCCCCCTAATCAAAACCTTAGGATCTATCAAAACCCTTTGCCCCAACACACTACAACTTCCACATCTTCTACACCTCCTAACCAAGTTAATCATATTGACCACAAACCCGACTTCGTTGGAATGGTGCATGTGACCACTCGAAGTCAACGCCAAACCAACCGCCAACATCCTTCTCAAACCCAAGTTCAAACTCAATCCCCAAATGCTCCACCCAATCCCCAACAACCGCCAACCCCCATTATTACCGTAGCTTCCAAACAAACCCCTCCTAAACCTATCCTTACCCTTACCCAAAAATTAACCAATTGCCTTAAACTTGCTCCTACTAAAATTTTTGTCTATGATCTTATCCAACAATCCCCTACCCACCGAGAGGCTTTAATGGAAATCCTAAAAGCAATTGATGTTCCTTCTCAAGACCCACAAGCCTTTACCAATTTTATAGGTCATATTCGAACATGCACCGAACCTGCTATTGCCTTTTATGACTACGAGATTAAGGCAATGCCTATGGGAGCACCCGATCCCCCCATGCATATTATTGCTTCAATTAATGGCTTACCCTTTAAGAGGGTCTTGGTTGATACAGGATCTTCCATTAGTATTATTACATCGGTGGCCCTTAAACACCTCAACATTCCCTCTTCCTATATAATCCATACCGATTTCACCCTTCGTGCCTTCAATGATGCCCTTTGCTCTACCTTAGGGATTGTGGTCTTACCTATCCAAGTTGGCCCTAAGACCATTCATACCCTCTTATACATCCTTGAGGGAGAAATGCAATACAACATTCTCTTAGGATGACCATGGATCCGAGAGATGCGATGTGTTCCATCTACTCTACATCATTGCTTAAAGTTTGTGCATGATGGCCTTATCCATTGTATACCAGTAGATGATGAACCATTTAAATATTGCAATTTAATCATTGATTCATCCCAACCTTCACTACCCACCACTCATTTTTCCCTCACCCCTAATACTAATACCCCTACTTCCTCACTCGTACCCAAAACCATTTCTCATATTTTGAACTTAGCAGAGGCTCAATCACCCACCTCCTCCCAAACCCTAAATCCTATACCTACCCAAGCACCCCTTTCACTACTTAAAAATGCAAGTCATCCTCTTACTAATCCTACCCCATATTCTACCACTCCTACTTGCCAAGAAGAGGATCCCCATGCTTCACACCATACACCACTTGATCCCACCTCACCAAATATTACCCCTTCATCAACACCTATGTCGGCTAATTTTCCACACAACACACCTATCTTTTCTATAAACCCTATATCCTCTCACTCTACGATCCCACACGTCACAGTACATATGTCCAACATGGCCATAGGTGAATATCTTGTACATGATGTAAATATTAAAAATCTACCATATGTAGAGTCTATTAGAGATTTTGGTAGACCCCATGATATACCTGCAGTTATAGATGCTATTGTGTCCTTAGGATCATCCTCTAGCCATACCAATTTTGATACACCCACATTACCATCCACTTCCATTTCACCCCAAGATCATTTTTGTGCTAGTGTTGGTTTCCTATCCAAACCATATTTTGTCCTATATTATTTTCAAAAATGTCATTGGCAAGGCTTCGGTCTAGGATGATATGAACAAGGCAACCACACCTTTATTGACCTTCCAGGTCAATTACCCAATATTCGAGCTGGCCTTGGATATACAGACATGCTTTCCCTTGCTTCCTTTACCAATTCTTCTTATACCTTCAAAGAGGATGAGGAGGAGATACTCTCCCCTAATATATCACTCTCCTCACACCCTTCGGTCCTCATGATATCTTTTGATCTCTTCACCCCTCTTCAAATTACAAGTGAGCCTGAACGTCTATTACCTATTCAACCCGACACCATCGATATGAGCCACATTTCCACTTTTCCAACTCCAGATGACTTCCTACCCATACAACAATCCATCCCCTATACTCTTAATTACATCTCATCCTCTTCCCCTACTATATCCACTACTGATACATCTAATACTCCTCCTACACTTATATCTGCCAATGACCCACTCCTTATACCTACACCACACCAATTGGAGGAGGGCTCTCATATGTTAATTGAAGAAACCTTAGATGTCGACCTTAGCTCTGACCCTACCAGTCCACAAATAGTCAAAATAGGAAAAGGTCTTTCTAAGGAGGAACAAGAACAATTTATTGCACTCCTAAAAGAATACAAGAAGGTATTTGCTTGGTCCTATAAAGATATGCCTGGACTCGATCCTAATTTAGTGGTCCACAATCTTGTGTTAAGTCCTGATGTTCGACCTGTTAAACAAAAATTATGCAAACTACATCCTACCATTGCCCTCATGGTAAAATATGAATTACAAAAACTACTTGATGTGGGCTTTATACAACCCATTGATTATCCTGAGTGGGTTTCTAATATGGTACCCATTTCTAAACCCAACGGGGGGATACGCGTATGCACTGACTTTCGAGATCTTAATAAAGCATGTCCCAAAGATGATTTTCCACTACCTAATATAGACACCCTAGTAGATGCTACAGCCGGACATGAAATGTTATCCCTCATGGATGGTTTTTTGGGTTATAACCAAATTCGAGTCAATCCTGTTGATCAACACAAGACCTCTTTCACCACTCCTTGGGGAAATTTTTGTTATAAAGTAATGCCCTTTGGACTCAAAAATGTTGGGGCCACATACCAAAGAGCCATGACTTATATTTTCCATGATTACATGCATAATCTCATGGATGATTATGTCGATGACCTCCTTGCTAAATCTAAACATCGACATGACCACATTGATGTTCTACGAAAAGTCTTTAATCGACTTCTCGAACACAATGTTAGACTCAATCCTAAGAAATGTGTCTTTGGTGTTACCTCGGGAAAGCTCCTAGGTTTTATTGTTTCCAAAGAAGGCATTCGAGTAGATCCCAATAAAGTTAAAGCAATAATGGATATGCCTCCTCCTCGAAACCTTAAAGAATTAAGGAGCTTGCAAGGCAAGATCCAAGCCATTCGATGATTTATAGCACAATTATCTGATAAATGCAAACCCTTTAATCACCTTTTACAAAAAGGAGTTAAATTTGAATGGACACCTGAATGCCAGGTTGCTTTTGATAATCTCAAGTGATACCTTGCATCCCCTCCAATTCTCACTCCTCCCAAACCTGATGCTCCCTTCCTTTTGTACATATCTACCACCGATGTTGCCATAGGAACAATGCTTGCACAAAAGAATGATCTAAATCGTGAGCAAGCCATTTATTACTTGAGTCGCACCCTTGTCGATTATGAGAGCCGCTATCCTTATGTCAAAAAATTATGCCTTGTTGTAGTATTTGCCACCAAGAAATTATGACACTATATGCTAAATCATACTACATATGTGGTGGCTAAAGAAAACCCCTTGCGATATATGATGAGTCGCACATATACCAATAGTAGAACCACCAAATGGATCATGCTCCTTAGTGAGTTTGATATAGAATTTATTAGCCAAAAATCCATAAAGGGTCAGGTCATTGCTGATCAACTTGCAGAAGCTCCTCTACCCAATGATGAACCTCTTAAAATTGAGCTTCTCGATGACTTCATCTTTGCTATTGATAAAATAAATGAATCAATATCACCTAATGATGTTGATGATGACCTAACTCTATTCTTTGATGGTTCTAAATGTGAACAAGGGGGTGGTGCAGGAGTAGTTCTAGTCACCCCACAAGGGATTCCTATCCCCTTTTCTTTTAAACTAGACTTTCCTTGCACCAACAATAATGCAGAATATGAGGCTCTCATTCTTGGGCTTCAAACTATTTTAGCGATGCGTGTCAGACGTTTACATATCTTTGGTGATTCTCTTTTGATCATCAACCAAATTAAGGGAGTTTATCAATGTAAAGATCCAACTCTAAAGTTATATAAAGACATCACAGAAAAACTATTAGCCCAACTCGATTGGTATGACATTGATGCCATCCCTCACTCATCTAATCGGTTTGCAGACACTATGGCTTCCTTAGGGTCCCTCATACCTAAGAATCCATTCTACGATGTTACTACTCTCCATGTCAAAACCTTGGCCCAATCTGCTCTTCACTCATCCACATCTGACATCAAACAAGATGTAGATCTTATTACTACCGAATCTCCTCAAACCTCCCAAATACGAATCCTCCTCCAAGCCCTCATCCATAGACACCTTTCCCCTTATACTGAGCCTATAACCACTTCATATCCCTCTATTACCACCCCACTCCTCAAAATATTCACCCAAACAATAGACCAACCCACAACCTCCACCTTCATTGTTGCAGGAGATTGCCACACCACTACCACTTCCACTGACCACTATTCCACGTTCTTTGCCCAATTACGAGACTATTTACGAACTGGGTCTTTTCCTCCTAATATTCCTTCTACCACCAAGCGAGCATTCAAACAAAAAGTAGCATGATATGTGCTACTAGGGGACATCTTATATAAAATAAGTTATGATGGTATCCTACTTCGTTGTTTGGAACCCCTGGAAACCCAATGGGCAATCACTCAAGCACATGATAGCACATGTGGAGGCCATTTTAGTGGCTTAGCTATTGCCAAACAGATTTTATGAATGGGATATTATTGGCCCACCATGGAACATGATTGCTTCGAATATGTTAAATGATGCGTCAAATGCCAAACTCATGCCCCCTTAACACATGTGCCTTCACAAGCTCTTCAGCCCATACAAGCATGTTGGCCATTTTCACAATGGGGGTTAGACTTGATTGGTAAAATTTCCCCACCTTCTTCTGGACAACACACCTTCATAATAATGGCTACCAAATATTTTACCAAGTGGGTGGAAGCCATTCCCCTTACCTCTACCACTAGGGCTAAAATCATAGAGTTTATTCTTCATCATATTATATGTCATTTTGGGATACCATCCAAGATTATTTTAGATAATGGTCCCCCATTTAAAAATAAGGACGTTCATAACTTATGCCAAAAATACCACATCCATCACAGTTTCTCCACTCCATATTACCCACAAGCCAATGGGCAAGCCGAAGCCACCAATAAAACCATTTGTTCTATTTTGAAAAATACTGTTAAGAATAATCATAAGGATTGGCACTTACAATTACCCCTCGCACTATGGGCTTATCGTACTAGTATTCGTACCCCGACTGGGGCAACTCCTTTTTCATTAGTCTATGGTACTGAGGCAATTATGCCTTTAGAGCTTGAAATTCCATCACTTCGCATCTCTTTACAGGAATTCATAGATGATGACACAGCCCGTCAAGCACGGCTTGATCAATTAACCCTTCTTGATGAACATCGGATTAATGCCTTGGAGCATCTTCGAGTTTATCATGATCGCATCAAGCGAGCCTATGATCGAAAGGTCCATCCTCATGAATTCCAAGTAGGTGACCTTGTCCTTAAAGCTAATCAACAACAGTCTCACATCTCACCTCACTTGCATGACAAATTTGCTGCTAATTGGCTTGGACCATTCATCATTAAACACAAATATGGACCTAAAACTTATAGGCTTGCCACTCTTGAAGGAGTTGAGGAGCTCGATCCCATCAATATTATTCATCTGAGAGCCTTTTATGCTTAGTTCATTTAAACTTGTCTTCCTTATAAAAAAAAAACTCACACCATATCTCATCCTTCACTTTCTGCCCTTGTGATGCTAATTCCTTTAGATTTAGTTCATTCCATATTACTTTGAACAATGGGTATCTAGTTTTGGACCATAATTGATTGACTTCCCTTAATTAAGGGCATATACAAAACCACTAGTATGGTCTTTTTATTCTACTTTCTTCCCTTCTCTTGTGTCCATTCTTCTACCTCTTAGACCTGGATTGATGAGTCTCTAGAAATCCTTTTCAATCACTCAACCATACCTAGTATCCTCCTCAAGTGCGCATTTATCCCATTCAAAGCCATGATGATTTGGAGCTTCCCTTTGTGATCTATCGAGGCATCCTAGGACCCACATGTAATACATATATTAATATTATTTTGATTAGGCAAGGATGACATCATGATTAGTCCCAATGCTTATATTAGCTCATCGTGCATCCTTTAGCGGTCCAAAACCCAAGGATTCACGCTAAAAAAAAAATGATGATAATAATAATATAGCCTGAATCCTTGGGCATATTAGATGACTCCATCGGGGCTATAGACGCCTGGCTGGTAGTGGAGCAACATTGATGGACCATGTGCTATCTCCATCGGGGCTATAGACGCCTGACTGGTAGTGGAGTATGCCTTCATGATTGAGCTCTATTTTTCTCATTAGGACTATGATTGGTTGAGTCCAAACCTTTTCAAAATTTGGTTAATGAACTCACTGCACACACAGTGATTCTAGGATGTCTTGATACGTCTCAAGGGACCTCTAAATCTTAATGACCTTTGCATGGTAACCTCACCACTTGAGAGGAGAACTAGGGTGTTTGAGTCTCTTGAAAACACCTCTAGATACTCAGCAGCCTATGACATTGGAGTTCTCTTTCTTTATCATTTGTTCTATCTTTCTTCCTCGTTATTCTATGCTTCTAATCATGTATATGCCCTTAGTTAATGAGTTCAATCATGCATGGTACTACACATACATACCCATTGTCCTTACATTCCTTCTCTATCCTATTAAATTGTTCACACCATTTAACATCTACTTTCTGACAAGTTGTGTGCAAAAAAAAAACCATAAGCATAACACATCCACAACATCAATCATGAATCACATTTCAATTCACATTATTCATGCCCATAGGTTACATAACAATGGCCCGTAGGCATCAAATTTCATGAATACATATAAAATTATGGCCTCTTAAGCCATATACAAATATTGATCCTCTCACCACCCCCACTTCCCCTCCTCTGGTTGTGCTTCTGCAACTCTCTCCTGTACACTTTGATGAGTCCCCTCACTCCCCTCTTGATTCCTATTTATCAGTGGTGAAGCAA
This sequence comes from Wollemia nobilis, assembly GCA_028583015.1. NCBI lineage: Eukaryota > Viridiplantae > Streptophyta > Pinopsida > Araucariales > Araucariaceae > Wollemia > Wollemia nobilis. The sequence goes on along the minus strand of JAQPPZ010016356.1, from coordinate 8,447,493 downwards.
TTCCTAGAAATTGTGTAGCTACTGGATCTATGCCTTGTGGTATTCTTGAACCCATCACTGGTGTCCCCCTTGGTGGTGTTGGGATGAAGGAGTTGAAGGAACAAGTAACCCATGACTCACCAATGCATCAAAACAAGACACTAAAAAAGCTGCCTTGTAATCCTCCCTTGCATGTTGTGGTTGCAAAACCTCTTTCTGCATAACCATCGTATCTTCCTCAGTATTCACAACCTCTCTTTCAACCCATGGCACCCCATCCCCTAATACTGCACCCATCCATCCACCAATCCCTACACCCTCAAAAATGGTCATTAATTGTTCCCCAATCGCTGCACTGGAGGTCCCAATTATCTCGTCCACTTGATGACAAACATCTTCATCCACTTTTTCCTGTATCACTATTTCCCCTCCTTCATGTATCATATATTCTCCCCCACTAGTAGCCTCCACCATCTCTCCAATTGCCTCTCCAACCTCACCCACATGCTCTTCTACTCCTCTCCCTGCTTTCCAATGTTGTGTAGCCCACCAATTCTCAAACTCTGGGGTTGTGCCTACATCATCAACATCAGACACCACCTGAGGCTCATCTGGCTCCCTGTCTAATACAATTATCATTGGGGTAGCTACAGTATAATTATATCATCTTTGATACACTACAGGTGGATCTGGTACCCCTTGTCTCAACCCAAATTGGCGTAGCACTCGAGTATACTAAAAATACTCAACTTGCTCACTCCTTCGCCCAATTAGCCATCTCCCTCATCGCACACGAGCCAATTGCCTTGCTTCATCATTCCATATTGGCCCTCCTCTCCATGGTCACCAATAAATATCTTGTGGCCTCAGACTCCCAAAGGCCTCACGATAGTGATCTCCATCCTTCGCATACGGTCTACTCCACCTTGTCTCCTTAGCTGTTAGCCATATTAATACATACGGTACCTCTGATCCCATAAATCTATGAGCATCATAAGGTAGACCTAGTGGTCTCTCTACTGCTATATGCTCCCACCCCCACACCTGCACCAACAAACTACAACTCAATCCATTTCGTGTTGTCCTCTTAATTTCATAAAGCTCCCTATACGTTTGTGCTAATAAGGCTGGTGCCCATGCAAAGACTACTGACCTCTTCACCAAGTCTGTTACAACCCCTAGCATATTCTATGGAAACCGTGCCCCTGATGAATCAGGTAAAACCCAATTTGATATCAATATCATTGCCAGGGTTTGTTTTACTGATAATACTCCTACCTCAAAATATTCCTCATACAACACCCCCCACTATTGATATCAACACTATGCCAACTACTACCAAATATCTCCTCCATCACTAACCTTTTTTTTCATCGATTTGCCACTGTAATGATAGCACCCTCTATCGGTAATCACAAAATCTGATAAACATCCTCCAGGGTAATTGTCATTTCCCCCATAGGAAAATGAAATGTACCCCTATCTGGATCCCATCTCTCACATAATGCTGATAGGTACATCATATCAGCATACACCATCTTAACCTGGGCAACACCTACAAACCCTACCATCTCCAACCACCTCCAATCCTCATCTATCATCAATCGCCTTAAATTTCCAACCAATGGTCGATGTCGATGTCGCGACCACAATACTTTCAACTATACTCATATTACATAGCCCCACCCCATGCAAAAATCATAACAAACAACAATAATAAATAAATAAATACATCCATAAAAATCTCTACCCACCCACGCAACCACAAACCCACCAAAACAATTTTTATCTTCCTACTCCATCTACAATAAATAAATTAGCAACTAAATACATAAAATAAAACTTCACTCACTGGCTCTTCTCCTTCTCTGTTGTGCGACACACTTCTTTCATCAGACCTTTGGTAAACCTCAACAATACTTCGTGTCCATTTTTTGCCTCCATCCCTCGCTGCTATCCCGTGCAGCATCTTGCATGTGCAGTTTAATACCCCACATGAACCCTTCGATACCCTATAGTGAATCCATGATCTTTCGAATTGTTCTTTTCTCTTAAAGCATATGAACCAAAATCTCCACAAAAATCAACAAAACAATCACTATGAACACCATCGGGACAACTGAATATATGCTCAAAAGAACAAGCAATATCACACATATATCACGAAAAAGTGACATCTCCAATCAATAGATCAATATTCTTATATTGATATACGAAACAAATGCTACATACATTTGAGAGATGTTGTTTCCCCTACACGTATATGTACACAGATGCAGATTTAGTGCCCTCCAACTTGATCCAAAATTGACATTTAAGACAAGGGTACGTGTCAATGGTTCACAATAAATGCACCATGACAAGTGGACAACTGTCACCAACTACATTAAGTACATTCCTTTACAAAAACCTGCCCATACCCTTAACATTATGATGCGCTTCACTTTTCAACAATACACGTCACACACGTGCATAGGTTATGGACCCCCTGCAGCCTTCACCGTCAAAACATCTACTCACTGTCAGAGTCAGAATAATTTGAAGTTACTGCATCTTCCCACGTTCGTTGATTCACTGACAACCCCCAATGCTGGTTAAAGTTAATATGCTTTGGCCATTCAAACTCATTAAAATAAGATAAATCAATAGTTTCTTACATGACACAAGAATAATGGTTTACACTCCGCACATCTACCACACGTCGAGGGCCACTTGCCAACCATGTCACTTGTTTGTCAATCACAAGCCTACAAAATAAAAAGTTAGGCACGAATCCCCATTCCAATCTATCAGTCACATTTTTAGCATAATTCACCTTTCATGTCCGTTGAAGTACTCGAAGGAATCCCTTATCAAATTGGAGGATGAATCTACAAGCTATTAGATTAGCCTTAAGATCTGGGGAGTTCAAATCATAACAATACATGTTCCAATCTGGGATTAGTGCTCCTACAAGCCCAATGGAATTATACCAAATCAACTTCTTACACAGAGAGATCACTTCTGGTTTCCTCCAATCATATAGATCCCAATTCATGAGATGAACCAGAATCAGACCCCCTGTAGAATACGACACAGTGATAGGACAATACAATGGCTCCACTAAGCCGAGTCTCAATGAAATCTAGAATTCTGATGACATCTTCTTAACCCTATCAGATATCCATGACTTAAGGGATCGAATAAAATTTGCTTTTCGGGAGGCACTTGCACTCAGTGCAAAGATTCGCTCTTGTATTCCATCAGGAAGGCTAAACATTAAATTCCTCCCGAAAGAATTGGTAGATCCTATCTCAGCCATCTACACAGGTAGTCCAAAGACCCAAGCTATCTCACCAACCTCAATCTTATAGCCTCCTACTCTCGCTAGTACACCTCTTACTACATCGACCCCAAATCTATCCTATTGCTCTTCTTTTGGTCCACTACCCTCACCACACTCATTGCACCATGATACTTTTCAGACCTGGCAGTACCCCCACATTGCACTATTGTTATATTTACTTGCCTCCTTGGGAACCCCTTTCAACCTGCCTCCTTGGGCACTTCTTTTACACATTGCCCCCTTGGGCATCTCTTTTTATACTTGCCCCCTTGGGCTACGCATTTTTCACTAGCCTCCTTAGGCTACACATTTTTACATAGTGCACATGTGGTCTCTTCCTGTCTTGGTCTACTCTTTTTCATGGTTGCCTTCCACTTCCGTACATCCCCTTGAACACCTCCCTTATCCACTACCTTCATATTGTCTCCTTGGGCACCACTTTTTTTCCACTTCAAACATACTTGTTACCTATATCCCCTTATCCTCATCCCCCTCAACTTTTCTTTAATCTCACACCTTACCCATCCCTCACCCTTATCTCTCCTACCCATTGACACATTTTTCAAGTGGCTCATCCTTGGTCATGTGTCTTCCCTTGCACACTCACCACTTGAGGGGGTTATCAAATATACTCCCACAAGGATAATCATTTCATTGGGGCAACAAACAACAAAATTTTAGTTCAAGTTTTTGCACTATGTTGTTTTTTTACAAACAACACATTGCAAAAAGGGGCATCTGTAGACACCTAAAAATATCATTTTATCCAAGTTTTGGTTCTTCTAATATCTCTTCGATATTTTTAAATTCATCTAAATTCCCTCTATTTTCTTGTGCACTGTTCACTATTCATTATTCACTGTTTATTGTTCACTATTCACTGTTCATTGTGCACTGTTCACTGTTCATTGTTCATGGCTCACTGTTCACTATTCACTATTTACTATTCATTGTTCACTATAAACTATTCATTGTTCATTTCATTCACTATTCATAAATTTAATATTTTTAAATCAATTTTCAATACCTCCTCACATGCTTGAGCTCAAGTCAAGGATTCTAGATTAGCCACATTTTCTACACCTACCTTCTCACATGCTTGAGCTCAAGTCAAGGATTCTAGAATAGCCACATTTTCTACACCTACCTTCTCACATGCTTGAGCTCAAGTCAAGGATTCTAGATTAGCCACATTTTCTACACCTACCTTCTCACATGCTTATGCCCAAGTCAAGGGTTCTAGATTAGTCCTATTCTACATTTTCTACATCCACCACCACTCATGCACACCAAAGTCAAGGATTCTTTCTTGCATGCCAACCCACTTAGTAATTTTATATTCCTCCATTTATCCTAAGTCTTCCCTTACCAACCCACTTAACAATTTTATATTCTCTCACCCACCCAAAAGTCTTCTATGCCAACACATTCAACATTTAAAATTCTTCACCCACCTAGTCTTGTCTTCCACTATGTCAAACTCATGTGCCACATCATCCTCACCCCCCTCTCTTCTAAAATTCTATAAATACCCCCCTCATTCCCTTCATTGAAGGAGGAGGAATCAAGGCATGAATGAAGGAATGAATGAATGAAGAAAGAGGAAGCTAGGACAGCCTACCATCATTGCATGAGTTGTAAGAATAGCACTCTTTTACATTCTATTTTAATAGGAGCATTTACTTGTTTTAAATATCATCTTGCTTGAGTAAGAGCCCAACCGAACAAGGTGGGCTTATTTTATCACTAACCTTCTCTTTTGAGTATTGCATGTAGGTATTAAATAGCATTGGAGCAACCTTGGGAGAGAGGAATATCACACACCCCACATCATAATTCTGTTGTGAAAAGGAAGCATTACACCATCTTCTCTTGTAAAAGCCTTCAAGGCTTCACTATATTGTTAAAAGACAAAGGGGTTGTAAAAGTTTCACATTTCATAATCAAATTTGTGTATTGGTCTTATTTCCTTTGTCTTTACACTTTATTTTCACATGGTGGTTTCCTTCTTCTACAATAACTAAATGAGAAATGAGAGTTTTTATTAAAAAAAATATTTTATTATATATATATATATATATATATATATATAATTTTAAGCAAGCGGGATGATAGTCGACACAAAATATGAATGTGTCTCATTTCTTGACAAAAATAATAGGTGTACCATAAAATATTTTATCAAAGGAATAACTAGAAGGTAAGCCTTATCAATAATTAACATTACAGAGTCACCTTCAGAGTTCTTTCTTTGGAAGTCATGGCACAATAATCAATGCATTCTCTAACACAACCATTATTTTTAACATAAGGAGGAGCGATTCCTAACTTTGCAGGATCACTATAGGAAAACGAAGCAGGGTCCTCTTTTAAAATTTTAAATATACTTTTGGAGCATACATAATCAATCATATTATAAAACAATATCTCATAAGAATAGGGGGACCATCATCCTCACTACCCACTCCTAACTTTTGATAATCCATATATTCAGCATAAGTCATAAGATGATCATCATCATAAAATGGCAAAGGTTGGTCTTTGCTAGGTATAAAACCTATGCCACATCTCCTAGGCTCTTGAATTCCCTTTTTTTGTGTTCCCAAACCTTTACCTACATATCCCATACTAGATAGGATCTGTCTAGGAAGTGGGTAGTCATTGGAAAGGTAATAATGAGAAAATGAATACTCAATGGGAGGGGGGTTGCTACCGCATATATTTTCTTTGAAGGTAGTTCTTGTAAAGATAAAGGTATACATTCCAATGTGTAAAACATCACCTTTATCATGGGGTAAACCCATGGTTCTAGGTGATTGTGGTAGCTTGACTAGATCTAGAAGAGGCTCTCAAAGAAACTGATTATCATGATCCTGAGATGAGAAATTTAGAATATGTTCCTCACTCATTTTTAAATTTTGAAAGTGTTCTAATATCTGAGATGAGGAACTTGGAGAAACCATTGAAGAAATATAAGGACAAAGGTTGAACTCATATTGATCTTGCTCTATATTTGAGCAAAACTCAAATGGTCGAGGGTCACTCGAAATGGTGATAACTTCATTTTTAGGTTCAAAATTTAAGCATTCATGAAGAGTAGAATAAATGGCCTTCATTGCATGGATCCAAGGACATCCAAGAATAAGATTAAAATATGCAAGACAATGTACTACATAAAACAAAGTATCCAATATTTTAGGTCCAACCTTGAGGGGAAGAGATATGACACTGCAGTTCTCTTGGGACTCATTATTGAAAGCTTTTATGATGATATTGGATTTTGTTAAATATTTATCTTTTAATCCAAATTTTTGAAAGAATTGATATGTACACAAATTGAGGAAAGAACCATTATCAATCAGAATTCACTTAATAAAGGTATCCCCAATAAGTGCAGTGATATAAAGTGAAGAATATTCTTATAAATTTGAGGAAGGCTTATCATCATCTGAGAATGAGATGTGATGTATCCCAAAAGATCTTACAACATCAACTATGGAATTAGGAGAAATATCTAAGAGAACCGAATTATGTTTTAGAAATTCCATCAAAGCATATCTATGATTGGGAGAAGTTTGCAAGAGTTCTAAAACTGATATTTTTGTTGGTGCATTAGCTAACTACTTTTGGAGATCAAACGAAACTGTGGGTTGCAGTTTCAATACTAAAAGTGGAGTCCCTGTACCTAAAATATTTCTCTAATTATTCTTCAAAATATAATTTTAAACTTGCTGAGGACGATGAGTAGGTTGAGTCTGAGCTTGCCTTCTTATAGTTATCCCAACCATGCCAACCATATTACCATAGGGAGTCTCATTATGATGAGCCACCTGATTAGCTACTTACTAATTATGCTTTGGTAATGGATATTTGAATATTCCCATATCTTGATTTGTTGTTGTAGCTTGTTGACTTGGAGCTTGATTATTTACTGTTTGAGAAATCCCTATATCAATACATCCTGCATCAATCAAATCTTGAACCACATTTTTCAACTTCTTACAAAACTTTATCCAATGTCCTTCCACTTTATTATATGCACAATGTTGACTAGCCTTATACTGGTGAGTTGTAGTATTTGGTTGCTTTATGAGAGGTAACTCAATTGCATTGGCTTCTAAGAGCTATTTTAAAACTACTTCCATAGACATATTAAGCCTTGTAAAATTCCTCTATGGAGGTTTTTGAAGTATTATCTTTTGTAGGTTTTTAATAAAATTATTAATAGGTCTACTATCCATTCCACTATCACCTCTTGTGTGTTTATTCTTATGTTGAGTCTTAGTAGGTTTTTTTCTTTGAATTCTATTTGGCCTCTTTTGATATGAGCCTATTTTTTTTTTCTAAATCAATGGCTTGATCAAAGGATGTGATAGTAGTAGTCTCTAATGCATAAGATAATTGTTCTTGTAAATTACCAATAAATATCTCAAGCATATCCTTTGGAGGTTAAGTATATCTTAAGCATCCCACTAACCTTCTCCAACGAGCCAAGAATTCTAAAAAAAAATCTTTACCTTGTTTTAAATTATAGACATCTTTCATTGTTACTTCCTTTTTGATATAAGCACCAAACTATTGAACAAAAAATTCTATTATTTCTTCAAAACTCTTCAAGGAATAATTAGGTAACCGATAGTACCACTCTAATGCCATGCCACCAAGGCTCTTAGGAAATATTTTGAGCAACATGTCATCATATATGATATCATGGAAAGTTGTCCTAAATATTCTTAAATGCTCTATTGGATCTTCTATCCCTTTGTAAATAGGTAAAACTAGTATAGAAAAATGCTTAGGATAAGGTCTAGTAACAACAATAGGATCCAATGGCTGATTACACGTGTCCTTATAACTGTAAGTGAAAATTGAATGTTGAATTATCTCAACTTTTTAAACCAACTACTTTACCACATTTGTTAAATTTTGCACTTCTATAAAATTGTTATGCAATGTCCCTATATTCCCTAAAGGAGGGATATATGTGTGTTGGGAAACTAGAGCTTGGCTCAGGTTGGATGTATGGATACTACTATTATATGCAATACCTTGTGAAAATGGACAAACAATATTTGGTGGGATAGAAGCAAAAATATTGATATTAGAAGATTGAGGAAGAAATTAAAAATAATTTTGAGTGACACTACTAATTGGAGGAACTTGTAGGTTCCCTCCAATGTTGGTAATTATAGTAGTGGCATAAGTTACTTGGTTTATTAAATTATCAAGATGTATTTATTTAGGCAAGGGATTATTTTGATCAAGCAAAGGAGGGCTTATTTGAGGAGGAGGTGGGGGAGTATCACCTCTTTCAAGGTGAGCTTCCTTCTCCATACCTTCCAATATATTATCCCTATTAGCCTTCATGAAGCCCCAAATATGCTCAAATGATGAAAAGATGAACCCACCATTAGGTCCTTCATAAGGATCAAAACTCATTTCAATTTCCATATTATCTTGTTCTTTTGGATCTATGTTAGGGTCCTCTCTATCAATATGATCATATTTTAGAGGAACATAATCAGATTCAAGGCGCTTTCATTGAATTATAAGGAAAGGAGCCATTAGAAGAGGTGAAAGGATAGAAAGGAATACTAACAACAAACACACAGAGAAATATTCTTAAAAAATTGTTAATGATCTTCAACCACACAAATAAATTAATGATATTGTTTAATATTTTAAAATAAAAGGAGGTGTTCATGTTGGGTTCACCAAAGAAGTAGAGGGGTAAAATTGCCCTACCACATATGATTATCAAGGCTAAATATACAAAGAGATAAATCCTTGATGTGAACTATAGGGGTATGTTGTTCTCTACATTTGGGTGTGAGATATTAGGGGAAGGGTTCACCAGGAATGACTTTAAGGACTCACTCCAAGCCCACAATATTTTTAGGAATGTTTAATGTATTTGTTTCAAGAAAATCACATATGTTTGGTATTTATAGATCTATGTTATAAAATATAAAGAACAACACATAAATGCATAATGTAGGAATACAAGAACTAACCCTAGAATGATTCTTTCTTTGAATGCTTTTCTAATCCTAGGGTTTCAATATAGAAAATATTTAAGCAATGGTTCAAAATATGATGCACAAATAATATTAAACCTAAGTGCACACTATATGTTGTTTATCTTTAAAATACCTAGAAATCAATTAAATATATTCCTTTTAAATCAGATCTGATTTTTATAACAGAAGTATAAGGCACTCAACAAACAACCTAAATATTAATTGGAACACTTAGCTTATCCTATGATTGATCCTTGCTTTTATCCCTTGTCCAATGATATCAAAAATTCCTATTCCTCCAAGATAACTTGGCAAACACTTGGAAAATATAATCAACATTAGGGGGCCTACTTAGGCCATTGTACAATAATGCTTGGAGGTGCAGCAGTCAAGTCCCCTAGGTCCTTTTAGATGATCTTTGAAAATAGAAGCGTAAGTTGAACTTTGAAAGAAAAAAAACATATCACAATATAGAAGAATAAAATGATGAAACCATAGAACATAATGTAGCACTATGCCCTATACGCAGCCTATGATGTAGATCTAAATTTTGGAACAAAACTTTTCCCCCAGATGCAGTCTAGGCAAAATCACACTATTAGGGTTCTTTTAGAGAAGTAAACATTAGGGGGGAATGTTATCTAATGTTGAATTGTTTTTTTCTCTATAGTTAGGATAGTGCACATTAAGGGGGAATGTTAGAATATTATAATGTGCACTATACCTTCATCTTGACACTTGTCTTGTTCTCTTGACACTTGTCATTTATCATATAGGTGTCATGCATATATATTGTAATATTTTATGTATAAATATAATACACTCATTTGAAAAAAAACATTGATTGATTCTCCCCATGGAAGAATTAACATGATTGTTCACAAGTTGTTTAAAAACTATCTCCTTTTTATTACAATTAAAACAATATAGAACATTTGATGAAGCTCTCACCCAAGCCTGGGTGATTGAGGAAATCAAGATTCAAAAGGGCAATATTAAACCTAAGAATAAATAATGGCAAAGCAAGGGACAAAAGAAAGGAAAATATAATGGCCAAACTAAATTTGGATAAGTTAACATGGTGGTCTTGATTCAACCAACAATATAGACTCAATAGTCTCAAGTCCATCTTCAACAATCATCTTCACAACATCAACCGCAAAAAATGACATATCAAGGGGTTCCACCCCCACAACAATTACAAAATTTAGTGCCAACTATAGAAAAAAATCAATGTCAATAGTCTACTAAAAAAATCTCAATTACACACCATTACCCAAATCATATACCTCCATATTTCAAAGGTTGTATGATATACATGCAATTACCTTACCAGTATTTAGACCAGAAGATCCAAATAAGAATGAAAAGGGCTATAAGGAGCATTTTTTTTATCCCTTTCATCGATAGAAGTGCCATGATATTAACAATTACTTTGCATTTAGGGATATTGTGCAAGACCTGGTAGACCTAGGGGCCATTAATTTGGATAAATCTTGGGCACAACAAAACCAAACTTTTGGTATTTACTCGACTCACTCATTGTGAGGAGATACAATAGGAAATGGGAGAATCAACTACCATAACTCCCCCTAACCAAGTTAACCACATATAATAATACCAAGGTTTTATGGGTGATATTCATGTACTGACCTAAGTTAAAAAAATCATGAATCATCCATAGCTATTCCAAGAAGTGCAATCTCCTATAGCACCACCAAAAAGTATGCATCAACAACCTAATACCACTAATTCACCTCAACCCATTTATCTTCCAAGTCATCCACCAAGATCAATCATTACCTTAAGTAGCCGACTAACAAATAGTCTAAAGATATCTTCAACCAAATTATAAATATATGGACTTATACAAAAATATCCTCCACATCACGAGGTATTAATGGAGATCTTGAAATCCATAAAAATACAAACTCAAGAATCTAATGCCTTGAATAATTTTTTGGGGAGTATCCAAACATTTATGGAGCCTTTGATCGTATTTTATGACTTTGAAATTAAGTCAATATCATCATAATCACTAGATCCTCTATTACATATCATGGCTTAGGTTGATCAAAAGACTTTTAAATGAGTACTAATTGACATCGGCTCATCAATAAACATCTTCACTCCATCATATTAATCTTCCATATTTTCACATCACCAAATCCACCTTCACATTGTAGGCATTTAACGATATTTTATGCTCTACAGCTAGCACTATTGTTTTACCTAAATAAGTGGGGGTCAAAACATTACACACCATGTTTCATATCCTAGAGGGGGCCATGGCCTATAATATACACCTTGGGAACCCTTTTATTATAGAGATAAAATGTATTCCCTCAACATTACATCAATGCTTGAAATATGTACATGAGGTACAAATTTACTGTATACCTGTAGATATTGAACCATTCAAATATTGCAACTTCATTTCTAATCCACCCATTTTTCCTTAATTCTATCAACCACACCACCAATAACATAGCTAAATAGTTCATCTAAAGAACCCATTCTATAAGAACTCCCCATCATCGATCCACATCAACCCTTCACTTCAATAGCTCATCACACTATGACCACATCTCAATCTTTATTACAACCAACACCATGTACATGTGGTCAGATCTAATCATCACCTTCCACATCCACACAAGGGGGACATAAATCCATATCATTTGAATAACTCACTCATCCATTATCAAACACATAGCCAATTTCACAAGCACTTATCACCATATCATCCATGCCTAAATTCCCAATAATTCATAAAACTCCTCAGCCAAACCCCTCTCCATATCAATCAGCCAACGTGTCACAAGTTCATCTGATAGATCATGAGATATAATTCCAACATATACCTTTCCCCCAATTTGAGCCATAGGTCACCCCTAAGCCTCACACTTCCATATCCAACCCATCCACATCATCACCCACACAAGTTGCAGTTCACCACACTAATTCTAGTATTGGTGAGTATGTGGTTCAATATATTGCAATCACACCACTCAAAATTGAAGTTGTTAGAGATTACGGTCACCCACATGATCCACCTCTATCTATAAGAGTGGTTTACAACATGGTTTCATTACCAAATATATTCAACTTTGTATATGGGAGGGTGATTCATCATTCGATCCAATTCCCCCAGATGAACATAGGTAGACATTCAATACCAACACTGAGCACATGTCCAACCCTAATTTTCCTTCATGATATTATCATTGAGTTAACTGGCAAGGATATGAGTTAGAATGAAATGAACAATGCATGCATGATATCGTTAAACCTTAATATCAAGAAATGCATGACTTTTTTGGCCTAGGATATAGTCCATAACCTTCCACTTCCTCTTTCAAATGAGTCATTCAACAACTCACTCTCGATCCTGAAGAGGGTAGTGAAGAAGAGGAAAATCATGATAATGATGATTTCAAGGATGAATTGTATGGGGAATATGATGTCATGTCAATAGCTTGAGATGAATCCAAAGAAGAATCAAATGATGATTTCGAGGATGAATTGTATGAGGAATACAATGTCATATCGATAACTTCAGATGAATCCAAAGAAGAATCAATCCTAGTCACACCATTCACTAAATAGGATGAGTACTATCTTAAAATTTTCCCCATCCATTAATCCATATTCCTTTTTTTCATCCTAAGGGAGTGAGCTAAGCCAACTGGTGAGCCACCACCACCACCTTGTCCACCTCATAAAACATGATGTAAAATATGCACAAAAAAAAAAACACAAAAGCACTATTCATCAATACTTCATTCCATACATCCATTTTGCATAATCACACTCATGTCATTTCAGTACATTTCATCCACTATACTAGTGGTCATTTGCTTAGTTTGGATAATTGTTAATCCAATAAGTCTTGTTGCCTTAATTAGGGGCACCTTAAATTTAATATCCATCCCATTTTACCATTTCATAAGTCATGTCACAATTTATAATAACATTTCATCACCCCTAGGTGTTTTTGATCACTCAAGCACTCCTAGTGTTCCAAGAAATCTCTATTGCATGTCAATTTTTCTCTAGGACCAAAGCACATTTTCACTAAGAAGATCTTGAGTTCTGGGAGTTGACTCTAACATTCTTGAACCAAACACATATAACACTTATTAATAACATCTTGTATTATATAGGGACGACACCATGATTGAGTTGAACCTCAAAGTAAAAATGTCTTCTTGCTTATCCCATTATGCACATAGTTCACAAACAATGGTTTTTATCACTTAAATGCAATGTAGTCCAAAATAGAAATAGTGGTTTTCACCACTTACAAAACTTCAAAATGAAATAGTAGTAAGGATAGGGTAAAATTCTCATCACACCTTGGTTGAGAATTTGATTCCCCAAAGCTTTAACTCTTTTGTATACCACAAAATAGGTCCCCAAGTAGTAAGGACAAGATGACACTTCCATCTAGATGGTTGTGTAGTCCAATTTCCTAAAACTTAAAGATCATATCATTCGATTATGGAGCTAATATCCACCAGTGCTATAGATGCTTGATTAGTAGTTGAGTACGCTCATACATGGTGACATGTCTCTCTTAAAGAGACATCTGATCACACATAAGGATAATCTAGCTTCCTAGTCTTCTCTATGATGGGTCTCATCTCACCGTACTCAAGATGGTTAAATTAATTCACTTCCACACACATTGGTTATTTATTGGTTTGAGTTATTACCATGCTCATGATTGGTAAATAAACATCCATTGCACACACATTTTGATATATGAGAAATTATATGGAGATTAAAAATATGAGTTTACTCAAAATCACTAGCATGTTTGAGTCTTTGCAAAAACAATTCTAGATCTATTATCCATATTCACATCACTACATGAGTCTAATACTTCATATCCCCTCATTAGACGTTGGTGTTCTTGATTAATAAATAAAGATAATTTTTTCAAGCAGGAGTCTAAAAAATGTTATGAATGATCATTAGAACATGATATCATTTATTTATTTGCATACATAAAATAATCATCAAGCAATTTGGGGGTGCTTACGGTATCACACTTTCCCCCATCAGTCACTTCAAGTAATAAAAAACTACTTGGGTATATTCAAGGTATCACACCTTCCCCAATAAAATAATTAATCAACTAGGGTTTCTTAAGGTATCAAAACTTCCTTATCAGTATAATAAACAACTCAATCAATACATAAATTACCAAGTTTAAAAGGTTGTCTTTTTGTCAAAGGTTGCACCCTTTACCTTTCGAATTGGTTGCTAGGTTCAAAAGGTTGTGTACTTTTGTCAAAGGTTGCACCCTTTACCTTGCATTCACATCAATAAATCTATCATCAGCCCTATTCTACTAAGGAAAATTTAGCATAATACAATCAATAACCCTATTATATTGGGGTAAAAGCAGAATCAATAAATCCATCATTAGCCCTATCCTACCAGGGTAAAAGTAGCATCTTCCAATCAATAGTCCTATTCTACTGGGGTAAAAAAATAAATAAATCCATCCATAATAAGCCCTATATTGCTATGACAAAGGAAGCATCATCCAATCAATAAACCTATTTTGTTGGGGTAAAAGAAAAACCAATCAATCCATCAATAGGCCTATTATATTGGGGTAAAATAAGAATCAATCAAACCATCAATAGCCCTATCTTGCTAGGGCAAATGTAGAATTATCCAACCAATAGTAAAAATAAAACACATTTACTCCATATCATTCCATAAAACCCCTCAAATAAACACCTTGCATTTAAATCATCATCTCACATTATCATCATCTCAAGTGAACCTTGTATCTAGTGATTTACTATAGTCACCTGGCGATTGCAGCAATTTGTCATCCATGCAATTCGATAGGATGAGCATCTCATCATAAGGAAACTTGTTCAAAAATAATAAAATCAAAACATTATTACATCCAACAACATCATCTCCCCTCATCATCATCTCAAGTGAACCTTGTATCTAGTTATTTATTTTAATCCCTTAGTGATTGCAATGATTGGTTATCCATGCAATTCGGTAGGATGGGTAGATCACCATAAGGATGCTTGCTCAAAATCATCATCCAACATCATCTTGTTCAAAAAAATTAATTGGATCCCTCATTTCTTGAGTGATACTATGTTCTCACTAATTTTCCCAAGGTTATCATTGACACCCTCTTTGTGGGGTTACAAATATGAAAAAATTTCTTCATCATTTTGCATTAAGGTATTTACTACAGTCATTGTGTAGTGAGCCTGGTTCCTTCATCATATTTGCATTTCAATGATACCAAAAGTTAAATATTTTATTGTATGGAAACACCCCAAACTTATGGAAAATATTCAACATCTGCATACATCATACGCATCCATTACATCATCCTCATTTAGTCAATTGGCTCGAGGGTTCCATTCTTTACCCATTCGCCAATTGAGGGGGTAAGTTGAAACCACAAAATTTTCAAAATATTCTTGCACATTGAAGTCCATTCCACAAAACCAAGCATCTCTTATTTTTGTACCACATTGTGTTTCATGCAATGCGATATAAAATAGGGTATCTATAAAAATGAAATCCTAGTCATTCATTATCCACTCATCATCATCAAATCACAACCATTCATCATTAGTTATATATATATATTATATATATATATAAATTCATATATATATATATGAATAAAATTGAGCCATCCATAAAAAATCCATCTTAGTGTACCATGTGGTAATCCTTACCGCTCATTAAATGCAATCTGTGTCACTTATCAAGTTGCAATCTTAGTCACTCATCATGTTTTAATCCTAGCCACTCATTGCCATCGTCAAAACCCTAACATGAATGAAGGCAATTATAAAATATTATTCACTTTTCATGAATAAGGGTCGAACATTTTTGTGATCAAAAAATATTTGCATAGAGATATCACACACATTCACACAATATTTTGCATAAATCCTAGTTGGAGACCTTGAACATTTTTGGGAATTTACGCAATATCATTTTGAGCCCTCGAAAGCATAGATCATCATTAGGTATTTAAAAGGCATCTATTTAGTTTTATTTACATTTCCTATATTCTATTTCATATTTCACAAGCATTTCAACTAGGGTTTGTAGCTTTACATTTCATATTGACAAGGGCCTCACACAATGAAGGCCCTGCATGTGCTATTGATCTATTTTGTGGTTTTCTTTTGTGCAGGTACAAGTGATAATTTCTTTGATACTTGTTGTAGCTGGAGTGGCCCCATAGAGGAAACACAAGCCTACTCAACCTCTTTATTGTAGTAGAGAAGATCCAAGACACCACAATTCATTATTTTTGACCAAATAGGACTTCCCTTTTGTGTCCATTTGTAAAAACTAAACAAGCAAATAATTTTGTGTAATAAGTCCCCAATCATTTTGGGGTAGATCATTGTAAAAAAAAGGGAGAATAAATCAATATAATATAATTCATATTTTGTGTAATAAGTCTCTGTTTTTATATTATTTGGTGTTATTTCTTTTATTCACACTATGAATTTACTTATTTCTATCTTGGTTTTTGCATGGGTATTTTGTTTCTACTGCATGTTCTTGACAAGGTCCTATGTTCCTTGTGCATTGTTAGCTACCAATAATATGTGCATTCAAACCCATGGAGGCACTGAGGGAGTCTTATTATTTTTTTTTGTGTATCACCATCCCTTAGGCTAGGCTAGATAGTTTTACATTTCTTATAATTTTCCTACTTTAATTTTATGTATTTTATTGTTTTTTGCAATTTTATTTAAGTTCCCACCCCCCTTTTACCCCTTTGAATTAGCCTAGGATAGGAGTAGAGTAGAGTAGTGGGAGCTGAATTACAAGCACTAAAGAAGATATTTGAAAGCAAGGAAATGACCTTGGGTAAAAAATTGTGGAGTTTGTTTAATGGGAGTTGCATCCCACACTCTCTCATACTTTATAGGAAAGGTGTCCCACATAAGACACAAGGCATCAAATATACCTACTAGACCAAGGTAATAGTAGATATCAATTCCATAAATATAGGGGTTCATGGCATCTAAGGAGCATAAGGGGGTCACTCCTTGCCCCTCAATAGTTTATATTAGCACACCCGGTGGGACTCGAACCCATAATATCTTTATTAGAATATCTATAATTATTTCGATGAATACTATGATCATCAAAATTTTGAAGCACCTTACATATTCACCTAGAAACTCTACTAATAGATAAGAATCCAAATGAAGAGAATACATCATCCCAGGTAAGGTTATAGTGGAAACCTCTATCTAGAAAACACTCTCATCCACCTGGCAAATTTGTTGCATAAAATAATCCAAATAAGATATCAAAAATATCCCAAGGGTAAGGTTTCAATGAAGGCCTTGATACATCTACTTTTAAAAACCTAGCATGGTTGCCTTGCTAATACCTTTGATCTAGAATGATGATAAAAGCTTGTTGAAGCCCCATGTATAGCCAATAGGAGCCCTTAGGAAGTAGAAAGTCATGAATTCAAGAGTAATAACATGAATGGAAAGCAAAATTTTGGATCACTTTAGTTTAAACACTACTAATTTTGATAAAAGAGTAGCATGTGACAAGCTTGACACTTGAAAAGGTGTCAAATAGTTTGTACCATAACATAGATATCTAGCCTATACAAATAAATTTGGTGATGTTAGATGTCACATAGATATTGGTAAAACATAATGGTGACATGTATAAAAGAGAAATCAACCAAGGCCAAGGTATGGGGAAGACTTTGATATATTTACCCAAAGATTTCACAAGAGAAACATTGCACAAACTATGAAGTATGGGGCATCAATGAAGGACCTGGAGGACCTAAAAATCAACATCATAACTAATTTAATCATAACGAATAGTGCCACAAAGGGAGGATATGGGATGAATACTATAATGAACTTCCTAGTTTAGGAAGGTCTATATAAGGATGGTTATCGCTTGAAATCCTATCAATCCTTAAGGAAAGTGGCCTTTCTAGCACAATTTTATTCTTTCATTTTTCATAACTAAAAGAAGGAAATTTTGTAGCAAGATGAGAGGGCCAAAAGGCCCTCCCTCCTTAAAAATAGTCAATTTCATAAATATGCTTGAAATGCTAGTATGAAAATATTTCTAGAGCAACATCCTAAAGCTCCCTACATCATGGAAGTAAGTTAACCCACTGATCCAAACAATAAAGCAACTTACAACATTTTTTAAGTCATCTAAGTCCAACCTTATTAAAGGAAGTAAAATTTTAGACGAAACTAAAGGGACTCTAATTCACATATCTTTGGTAGGGTACCTTACTAAGAATTAGTCTAGTACCCACTCATCGCCCTGATAGGTGGGTATGAAAACCAATTTTTCCTCCATAAATATTTGGCTTTGTAGTTTTCTACAAAATCCAAAAATAATGGAGGACGAAGGATGGGTCTGGGATGATTTCACAAGGAACCAATGTCACCAAATGAGGATGAAATTCTACAAGGGCAATGGAAAAATCCTTGTAGGTCCTTAAACCCCCTTTGTTCCAAAAATCAGACACCTCAACCATAACCCAAAAAAGGGGGAATCTTTGGACCCTTGTAAACAAAGCATAGTTATCCAAGGTAAAGGTCCAAAGAATTGGTATCAAAAACCAAGCAAAAGGTAAGTAAAAGGTAGGGGTAGGCTTATTATATAAATAAGGAACATAAGAGGTAGTACATTCAAGATTTATCTAAGACACATCACAACCAAAAAGAGGGATCCCAAATTTATAAATGTTAGGGGTTCTAAGAGTAATACTTCTCCAAATTTTGACTTTACACCCAATGGATAAGGCAATGAAGTTTTTGGTTCCTTGTATTTAGTAGGATGAAGATACACTATGAGTTACCAAAACTATAATGATTCCTCACTACACTTGGGAGGAGTAGGGAATTTTATCCAATTTTAAAGGCTAGATCTAATAGGGTACTAAATCACCCAAGAATTGAATGAAGACTCAAGTAAAACCAGACAAACTGGAGCATAATCGAAAGTAGAAATAGAAGCTCCAATGATCATACATCCCTTGATGAAAGGTACAACTGAAATTATAATAAAAACTACAAAGATCCATAGTGCATTAGGATTGGAGAAAAATTTTCTTGGGGACTCCCAACCAAATCCAACAACCAAACACATCTATTTGGTGGTGGTAACTATAAAAGCTAGATAAAATAAGAGGGGTAGACTACTATGAGAAATTCCAATTGGACCAAGGGATAAGTATACCCCAAATATTGAGGAGGGAAAATTCTCCTTTGGGGTAGTTGGCCCCTATAACCCTCGCATGGAAGGCCTCTAACTCCCATACCCCCAATATGGGGTTGCTACCACCTCCCTAGACTCTATATGTTACACAAAAGTGTATAGTCCACTGGATGTATGCTCTTTCTATAAAATGAAGTATCATATTTAAAACATAATCGTTAGACCTCTAGAGGATCGATTACAAATATGAGAACATTAATAGTAGATCCATGTATAAAATATTTGACAAGTACAACACAATCTCATATCCAACAAATTTTGGTCTAAGCAACCTAAGGGTTTCACATCATTATTATGGATTACCCTAGGCAATAATTTTTAGAGCAAGAATTTTGGATCTCATAATGGGGTAAAGGCTCTAAATATAATTTATAGATATGCATTCTTGTTCTCATTATAACTATTGAAATACCTCTATGCTTTAAGGGGTTCTTCCCTTCATTATCCTCTATGTCACAACCTAGATAGAGCCTTGTGTATCTTGTTAGGTAGTTTTCAAACCTCTTCCATATGCATGTATTTAACTCAAAATTAACTTTAATAAGAATATAACTCTTTACTTACTTTTATCTTAGTTTTAGCATGGGTGTTCTATTTCTACTATATGTTCTTAATAGGGTCTTGTGTTTCTCGTAAACTGTCAATCATTGCTCATGTGTTCATTAAAAGCCATTGATGTTTCAAGGAAGTATTATTATTTTTATTTGGTGCATCATAACCCCTTAGGCTAGGCTATATAGATTTACATTTCCCACAATGTTTCTACTTTCCTTAACTTTCCTGCATTTTACCACTTTATACAATTTTCTTTAAGTTCCCTTCTCTATTTTCCCCATTGAGGTAGCCTAGAATAGGAGTAGAGTAGCTTAATGAAATAATAATAACAAGCACAAAATAATAAATCCAAAGCAAGGAACCAACCTTAGGTAAAAAATCTTGAAGGTCATCTGATGGGAGTTGCATGCCATGCTCTCCTAGACTTCCCAAGAGTAGCACCTTTGTAGGAGGCATAGGGCATTGGATGCACCTTTTTGGTTGAGGTGGTGGTAGATTTTGAGGCCATAATTATGGGTGGTCATGATACTAAAGGAGTGTAAGTAAGTAACTCTTTCCCCCAAACAATTTAAACTAGCATGCTCAATGGGAATCAAACCCATAATCACCTGATTAGAAGTCAAACTATGGTTTTGATGAAGACCATGGTCATCAGATTTTTGAAGTACCTTACAGATTCACCTGGCAACTTCACTGATAAATGAAATTATAAAATAATAGAAGCCATCATCCCATATGAGGTTACAATGGGAACCTCTATCTGGCCAACACTCTCACCCACCTTTGCACAAAGGAAGAACCCAAAGAAGCTGTTGAAAAAATCCCAAGGTTGAGATTTTAATGAAGGTCCCAATCCATCTACTTGCAAGAGCTTGAAGCATATTCAACTTTGTTGCAACCAAGCAATTCAACATAGCTACCTTGCTAGTGCTTTTTATATGAAATTATGATAAAAGCATGTTAAATCCCCATGGCTAACCAACAAGAGCCCTTGGGAAGAAGCAAGTCACGTGTTAATAGGATAAACATGTAGGGGAAACAAAAGTTTAGATAAATTTAGTCTATATACTACAAATGTTGATAAAAGAGTGATACATGAAAACGGTGACACCTGAAAGGATGTCTAGTTTTGTGTACCATAGTATAGATATTTGGCCCATACAAATAAAGTTGGCAATACTAGATGTCACATAGATATTAGTAGAACCAAGTGAAAACTTGTATAAAAGAGAAATTGACCAAGTCTAGGATATGGAGAATACTGTATAAGGTGTATCCAGATATTTCATGAGAGAAAAGTTGTATGAACTATGAATACTAGGGCATCAATGAAGGAGTTGGAGGATCTAAAAATTGACATCGTTACCTGATTCACTTATAGCAAAGAGTTCCACAAAAAGAGGAGTTGGAACAAAGATTATAATGACCTTCCTAGTTCAAAAACATACATATAAGGATGATCATATCCTAACATCCCATCAATTCTTGAGGAAAGTGGTCTTTCTAGGATAATTTTGTTCTTTCTTCTGTCATAGCTAAAAGAAGGAAATTTTGGGGCAATATGAGAGGACCAAAAGCCCATCTCTCCTTCAATGTGATTAATATGCTTGAGCTACTGGTAGGATAATATTTCCAAAGCAAAATATTGAATATCCCTACATCATGGAAGCAAGCTAACCCACTGATCCAAGTAAGAAAGTGACTCATAGTCTTTTTAGTGTTAGCCAAGTCTAATATTATCAAAGAAAGAAACATTTTAGCTGACATCAAAGGGGATATAACTCCCATATATTTTATAGAATACCTTTATAAAAATTGATCTAGTAGCCACTCATTGCGCTGATGGGCAAGCCAATTTTTCCTCCATAAATAATTGGCTTTACATTTTTTTATAAAATCCAAAAATAATGGAGGAAGGATGGACCTAGCAACTCTATCACATAAAATAAGAACCCAAATAACCCTCCAAAAATAACACAAGGTTGAGGATTTGATGAAGGCCTTGATTCATCTACTTGAAAGAGAATAAAGCACATTCATATTTGCTACAACCAAGGAATAACATGGTTATATTTCGATCACTTTTGATCCAAAATTATGATAAAAGCTTGTTGAATCCCCATTGCCAACCAACAAGAGCCCTTTGGAAATAGAAAGGCATGTGTTCAAAAGGATAAACATGAAGGAGAAGCAAAATTTCATATGACTTTGGTCCAAACACTACAAATTTTGATAAAAAAGTGGCACATGATAAGCTTAACACTTGAAAGGATGCCAAATTTTGTGTACCATAGTATAGATATATGGCATATACAAATAAAGTTGGAAATATTGGATGTCACATAGATATTGGTAGAATGAAGTGCCGACATGTATAAAATATAAATTAGCCAAGTCTAAGGTATGGGGAAGACTTTGGAAGGTGGACCTAGAGAGTTAATGAGAGAAAAGTTGCATGAAATACAAAGGCTAAGGCATCAACGAAGAAGTTAGAGGAACAATTGACATCATCATTGATTCACTAATAACAAATATTGTTGCAAAAAGAGAAGCTAGTATGAATATGAAAATAAATTTTTTGGTTCATTAAGGTCTACATAAGTATGTCCATGACTATACATTCCACCAATTCTTAAGGAAAGTGGCCTTTCTAGCAAAATTTTGTTATTCCATCTGTCATAGCTGAAAGATAGAAATTTTGGGGCAAGATGAGATGATCAAAAGCCCCTCTCTCATTCAAAGTAGTTGATTCCATGAATATTCTTGAGATGCTATCAAGAGAATATTTCTAGAGTAACATCCTAAATCTCCCTACATTGTGAAAGCAAGCTAGCCCACTTATCCAAACAAGAAAGTGACTCATAGCCTTTTCAAA
This sequence comes from Wollemia nobilis, assembly GCA_028583015.1. Lineage (NCBI taxonomy): Eukaryota > Viridiplantae > Streptophyta > Pinopsida > Araucariales > Araucariaceae > Wollemia > Wollemia nobilis. The sequence continues at coordinate 8,424,437 of JAQPPZ010016356.1, read as the reverse complement.
GTTAGCTAAGTCCAACCTTATCAAAGGAAGGAACCTCCTACATAAAATTTAAGGGACTTTGAGTCCCATATATTTGGTAGTGTACCTTCCTAAAAATTGGTCTAATACCCACTCATCACCTTGATGGGTGGGTACAAAAACCAAATTTTCCTCCATAAATAATTGGCTTTGTATTTTTTTATGAAATCCAAAAACAATGTAGGAGGAATGATGGGCCTAGGATGACTACACAAGGAATAAACACCATCTAAGGAGGATGGCATTCTATAGGGTCAATGGTTAAACCCCTATAGGGATATAACCCCATTTGCTGTAAAAATTGATCACCTTAGCCATAACATAGAAAAAGGGGAATCTATTGATCCTTGCAAACAAAGAATAGTTATTCAAGATATAGGTCCAAAGACCTAGCATCAAAAGGAACAACACAATATCAAAAACCAAGAAAAAAGAAAGGTAATGCTAAGGTAAGGCTTATACTAGAAATAAGAAACATAAGAGGTAGTGCATCTAAGATTTCCTAGAGACACCTCACAACCAAAGGGAATGATCCCAATTTTACAAATTTCAAGGGTTATAAGAGTAGCACTTCTCCAAATTTTGACTCTGCACCCAATTGATAAGGTAATGGATTTCTAGAGTTCATGTCTTTAGAATTATGAATATCCCCTTTGATTCATTAGAATTGTAGTGATTCCTCACTACACTTATGAGGAGTGGGGAATTTTGGTCAATTTTAAAGGCTAGACTTGATAGGAGACCAAATCACCCAAAAATTTAATGAAGACTTAGGTAGATCCAAACAAACTAGATCATTAGAGAAAGTAGAAATATAAGATCTAATGATTAGACTCTCCTCAATAAAATTCACAACCAAAATTTTATAAATTGATAACAATAATTTGTTTACATATTGTATGCTTAGGAATGTTGAATGTACTCAATTCAATGGGGCTAATATTTTTTTATCTCTATATCAAAACCTCTTAATAGGTTAAGTAAAACATTAATAATTCCCTTGCCTAGATATTTAACAAAGGCTAAAATCTATCAGTTTAAATTTTTTTATGAAGATAGACCAATTGGTTGTTCTATCTGTGAAAATGACAAATCCTACACTATTTTAAACTATCTTGAATTAGAACCTATTGATTTTCCTTTTGGTGTAGTTCCTTTAACAACACTAGGATTTCCTCTTAATGTGGTATGGTTAGGGTTAGTTTTCTATATATTTTTTATTATATTCTTATTATTTTTATAGTCCTTGATAAGTATTTAACCTTTAATATCCTTATTGTACCTAGATTGGTTGATATTTTTGATAAAATTTCTATATAACCATGATTACCTCTTAATATAGTGGTACTAGATCCTACTAATTTTTGGATAATAGTGAATGCCTAGGCATCTACTATTGTCCCTATCAGCTTATTATTTTATCTAGAAATATTTTCCTACTCAGATAGGTTTCTGACAAGTGGCTTGATAGTTTGATTAATCCCACACCCTCTTGTCTAGCAAGGCACTTGGTTGAAGTTAAGTTTTATAATAAATTAAAAACTAGTTTTTTGATTAATACTTTAATGGATGTTTATAAGAAACTACAATCATACCCTCTTCCCCACAACTCTATCTTTATAAATTCGTAGCTACATGCTCACATCCTCTCCAATATTAGAGGTAAGGGGCATGTAGAAGAACCAACAATTCAAATCCTTTATAATGTCCTCTTTCTCTTTTCATTACCCAATGATGATGTCATATTAGAGTTCTTAGATTATAGAGATAAAATGATCTCTTGGCAATATCATAAAAGAGGGTTTATTCAATAACTCAATCCCAATTAGGGAAGGCACAAGTAGATTTATTATATTTTTTATATTGAGATTAATTCTGAATTAGAGAATCTCCCCCTTGCTCTAGGTCATTTTGAAGAAGGTAATTTCATGGTTATCAAGCCTACTATACATTAACATAGGAACCCCTAAGAAACTAAACCTAGTAAAAAATGGGACAAGCATATCTAACAAAAATCAAGCCATATTTATTACCTTACTTAAGTAGGATAATGATGTATTTGCCTAGGAATATTCTAATATGCCTATAATGGATGAGGATTTTATAATCCATAATATTATTACTTATGAGGATGTTGCTCCCATCCAAAAACACAAATGGTCATCTCCTTTCATTCAAGACCTATGTAAAATTAAAATACATAAGTTTTTAGATGTCAATTTTATGAGGCTTGTTGAATATTTGGGTTGGGTGTCACATTATTCCCATGAAAATAAAATAAAATAATGTTATCTATATTTTCTATTATCTTATAAACATCAACCTAGTTTGTCCTAATGGTAAATTTCCTTTACCCTCTACTGATTTTATTATTGATTCCACCATAGGGTATGAGATATTGTCCCTCATAGATGGTTATTTAGGGCATGCCCAAATCTATATTGCCTTAGAAAACAAATTAAAATAAATTTTTACATGCCCTAGGTCACATTCTATTACTTGTCATACCATTTGGACTAAAAACAATGAGTGCTACCTATCAACAAGCCATGGCAATTATATTTCATGACTTGATGGGAAATATAGTGGAATATTATATGGATGGACCATTTGGGTAAATCTAAGAAGTAGTATGACCACTACGCTAACCTTCATGTCATATTTGATAGGTTACGTCACTATAAGATTAGAAATAATGCCAAGAAATGCATGTTTGGTGTCACTAGTGGCAAGCTACTCATATTTATGGTGTCCCATAGGTCATAAATTTTAATCATGAAAATATCAAAGTTATTGATGTTATTCCTCCCCAAAAACTATTAAATATATAAAATCCTTCTTGGAAAATTTTGGATCCATTAGGTGGTTTATCTTTGAGTTAACTTTAAAATATTATTCACTTGCTTAGAAAATATTTTGAGTTCAAATGGAATGAAAGTTGTAACATGAACTTTATTGAATTTAAGAAATTTCTTTTATGACCTCCCAACTCTTCACCCATCCAACCTAGATTAGCCATTTATTATGTATATTGTAGCTACTTAGGTTTCCTTAGGAGTGGTCCTTCCTCAACAAGATGATAACAATAAAGAGTATGTCATGTATTATATTACAATGCTTCTGATAGAAAATTAGTACTCCCATGGATAGAGACCACCTAAACATATATTTTACATGTAAATAACATAGACATTATATATAGTATCAAATAACTTATATGGTCATTAACATTGATTCCGTGAGATATATACTACAAAAATATTTAACTCATAGTGACACTCAGTATAGTAAATGGATCACTATGATACAAGAATTTTATAATTATATTATCACACAAAAAGTTATGTTAGATTGAGTTATTGTTGATTAGTTGGTAATAGAGCCTAATCTAGTACCAAAACCCATAAATAAGGTATTGTATGATGAGGACATAATGGTCATATCTTATGCTCCTTGTGACTTTATCATATTTCCTTCCTCTATTGTCTCTAACCTTATATAGGAGTCTATTCCTTATGATATTATCAAGATAGAAAAGGTTTTTTTTAATATCATGAAGCTACTAAGAGATGTCATTAAACTTAGGCTCAAGCTAAATCTAACACACCTTATACTTCCCAAGAGAATTATGAAGGCCTTCACCTAGATATTTTGATCCCTCACTTTAATGAATTAAAGAATGAATTTGGGGTATAAGTTGGTATCTTTCTCAAATATCCAAATGATTCCTATTCCTATGGCCTTTTACTTAAACTTGTTGACATTATTATTAATATTCCAAAATATGAAGCTTTAATTTTATGGGTCTTGACCACCCAAATTATAAATTTTATATACATCAAATTCTTAGGAGACTACCAAATGGTGGTTCATAAAATATCTAGTGAATATACTATCAAATATCCCCATTTGATCCCTTATCATCAAGTGCCTATAAATTTAATTAATTCCTTCCTTTGAGTCCATATTTATTATGCATTTTCCAAGAGACAAAAATGCCAAGGTTGACTCTCTAGCCACTTAGGCTAGAAAATTCATACCACATGAGAATATTATTAAAAGTTATTTTTTGGGTAAAAGGTCATAATAAACCTATAATTTATATCACCAATAACCTAGTGGATGTGTATACAATCAAGGTCAATATTATTGATTTACAAATACCTTATGATGATACTTATTATTGAAAAATATTATTCTTACTCAATAATCAAATATATTTGGCTATGGGTAATGCTAACTAGTGAGCCCATCTCCATAAGATAATATTTTGATATGTTGTTCTGGGTGGGGTCCTATACTACTTGTTGAGCATGCAAATGACACATTGTCTAGGGAAATCCAACATAATTGGAACATGATACATTTCCTCTCAAAAGGGAAATCTCTTTCCCCCAAGGTTTTGGTATGCTAGGTCTTATACGGTGTGGATGAACTCAGAGGTCATTGATAGTTGTTCCTTCAAGGGATATTTTTTGGTTATGTCTCAAAAGATAAATATCTTGGCACAATACTTAAAATAAAAAGCTTAATTATATAGAAAATAATTTTATTGCATTGATATTATAATGAATATGAGCTACGAATAATTTAAATGGTTGCAAACTAGAATTTAGCATTCAATGCATTCATATTTATTATCTTGCAACTTGAAAAAAATTTGAATTTGGCACAACATAAAACCAGCTTCAAAGTTTCATTTAATCTACTCCTAATCTAAACAAAATTTAGGAAAAAAATGATCAAAGATTTAAGGGTAGGATAAAATAAAAGAAAAAAAGCTATTACTGCTCTGAAATCCAACTCTAATCTGGTAAAGTAAAAAATTTTGATTTTAAACCAGCCTTGACACGACCAACATTCACATAGTCTGATATCCAAGATGATGCAATATTCAAAGGAGAAATGCCTATGAAATTTAATAAGTGCAACCACCATAAGCATGCATGGATTGGACATAGAAATTTTAGAAGCCTTGCATTATAAAATATAGCCATTAAGTACATTTGATTTATATTTGCTTAGTTCAATGGATTACAAAGATAAAGCTCAAAGTAATATTAGCTTGGTTCATAAGATCTTTTCAAGTACAAAGATAAGATGCAAAAGAAAGAAGCTAAAGGTGCTATGTTACTAGATGGATCCTAACCTTTACAAATGAGGAGCACCCTCCTTATATAGATTTTGCTTCTCCTAAAATAAAAACAACCCATTACATAAAATACTAGCCAAAATTAACTAAGCATGATCCTAGGCTAAGCTGGCACCACTCTCCCTCTTCATTTTTCTCTACACATCTTTTGTTAAGCCATTACAATTCTTAATATACTCATCATGCTTCATGGAGGTGGTAGTCATTTTCTATCTCTAACAGATGTCATGTGGCATAACTTCTCATTCCTAGAGAACCAAATATCATTTGCATTAAGGTCCTTGATTCTAGTATTTTGTTTATGCACTTTGTCTTATCAACAATTAAAATTACACATTCACCATCACGTCTGCCATATTTTAAATTTAATGCATCCCTAGCAAATATCCTACAAAAGAAAGTAAAAATGCAAACATTAGAAATCATTTTATAATTACTAAATTTATTTATTTATTATTATTATTATTATTATTATTTAATATATATACATATATATATTATAATGTTTCATGTGCATTTTTTAATGCTCTTTTAAACCATCTCTACACTTTCAGGTATGAACTTCTTTCTCTTCCTTTTTTAGATTTCTTTCCAACATTTAGGCTTCTAATCTGGTTCTCCATAGGAATTAAGAAATGATACCTTGTAATAACATCATCAATTTCTAACATCGTAATTACTCTCTATCCTGGGTAACTTTTTTAATTGTTGAGGTAAATTTTTTTATTATACAGATTGCTTTGGGTTGCTTTCCACTTATGATTTCTCGTTAATATATAGGATTTTGCTTTGCTTTTATATTTCCTTGAGATTTTGTACTTTTTTATGGTGGTTGAACTTTCTTAAAGTCATTGCTAAAAAGGTCTATTATCCGACAGGTTTATTACACAAATATTTTCTTACTGGGCCAGGTTTTAGAAAGTCATTTCTGACGTCATAGCCAAAAATTCTAGCATTCAACATTTGGAATTTTTTGGTTCTTACTAATTTTATTTTTCTTTTATGATTAGTCTGACTCTGATCGAGCAAAAGCTTTTCCAATGCAAGACTAGGGTATTTTTTTCCAATTTCATTTAGGCATTTTCTTTGTTGGAATTTTCTTATGCTTGCCCTCATTGTTCTATATTTTATTTGTGATGAGTCCAAGATTCTTGGCTAGAGAAATTTATTTTCATTTAGCTTTTATTTATCAAACCAAGTTTTTTAAAATCCCAATGCTAACGTCACTGCCAAAAGGGTCCAACGTTCGACTACTTATCTTTTGATTGCTCTTTGATTTTATATTTTCCTTGGATTTCAGCATTATTTTTTCTCTTATTTTCTCGTAGATGGTTGGGTTCCTATTGGGGAAGTGCTAACGTCATTTCCCAAAAGTGTTTAGCATCCAAAAATTTCTTCCATACTTAGCTTCATGCCTTAGTAAAATTTTGAGTGTCAAATTTCAGTTAGGGAAGTGTTGACGTCATTAAAGTGTTTGGCATCCAATAATTTCTTCCATGTTGAGTTCCATGCCATAGTAAAATTTTGAATATCGGGTTCATTTCCAATTGTTGGGCTTCATGCCCTAGCCAAATTTTGGATTTCTTATGTTTCAAACTTTTCGAGGCTTTTGCTTACATCATCTTAGAAAAAAGTCTCGCAAATGGATTTTTTTCTTTAATGACCCACAAATGATTCTAGATCTTTAACTAGCCCAAAAATCATTTTTTATCAACGAAAATGATTTCTAATTACCTTTAATTAATTTTCATTTGCATAAAATTGATTTTCTATAACCCGAAAATGATTTTTAATTGCCTAAAAAAATTCCAATAGTTCATAAATAATTTATTTATTATATTTTATGAGTATTCAGGTTTCTACTAGGCATAGATTTCCACTTAAGATAAATTTTTTGGGGTATAGCATTCAAATTTGCCAACAACATTATGCTCTTAAATTTTCTCTTGATTGATTAAATTTTGGGTTGAGGCAATTTCTTCAATTATTTTCCAGGCTTATAGCCACTTTCTTTATACCCTTATGATTTATCATGGTAGCTTGGATAAACTATAGAAAATAAGTTTTTTGAAACCTTAAATCTCTTCGAGACATAGGTAAAATTATATTTTTTGGAAAGCTTTTTTTGGGGTCACCTAGTGGAAATGGTTTCATTGAATTTCATCGAATATTGCAAGAGATATAGGGATATGAAAGTGAGGTTGTCTATGTTGCTTAGAGGAAATTCAAGTCTGAATGCCTAGTTTTAAGCAATTTTAGGGTGCTAAGTCTATGGAACATAGTCATGGGGGTACCCGTTGGAAAAATTATTTTGAGCCCAATCTAATAGAAGAGGTTATTTCCATTTAAAAAAGTTTAGTAGATAGAACAATGATAATAAGCACCACAATAAACTCAAAGCAAGCTAAAAAATGAGCATCCCTATTTAAAATATTTTAGCTAAAAACCTTGAGGTTTTTCGATGAATGAAGATTACAAGAAAACCCAAAAAAATAAGATAAATCTTTCGCCAATCCATGTAGACTAGGGCATGTTCTACAAGTGCAATAACACTGCTATATTCCTAATGATCTTTTACAATTCCTTATAGAATTCAAGGTACCCAAATATCTCTTTTATGTCCATAATGGTGACTATGGAGGACACTTACTAGTGTGTTTTGTGATGTTTCCTCTCCCCTAACCAAGATTACCACTTGAAGTGGTAATCCTAGTTGTCTTGGCATTTTAGCTCTCTTCCTCCTATTTTTGGTTAATTTTTCATTTGTTGATTCTTGATAAACAATTTGTATTTTATTTTTCATATTATTTGTGCTTTTCCATCCATTTTTATTGGCATTTATTTGATGTTATAACTATTGGTAATCTTGAAAATGATATTTATTTGATGTTTTCGATTTTAGTTGCTTTTTCTTTTGCATTGAGATCCTTTTGTCATTTTAGAGTCTCCTCAACCCCTTATTGTAAAATGTTTGGGATCCCTTTCAAAATTCCTTTTCTATGTAATAAAACAAAGTCTTGAAAATGAAATCATATTAATTGGGATATATTGAAATATAGTCTTTATGAGTTGTAGCCTCCCCACCATGGTTAGGAACTTACATTTCCAACTAGACAAATAATATTCCATTCTATCCATAAAAGATTCCTAAATTTTATTTTTATTTTCTTTATGAGGCAAAGGAATACCCAAGTAGGTTTATGGAAATATTTCAATAAACCCTAGAATATCCATAGAATTTACTGTAAATCTAGGTCAATGTCAATAAAAAAATCTTGGATTTTGTAGTATTAACCAATTTTATAGTGGCATTCTCATAGCATTATTATGTTGATTTAAATCCCATGGCCTCACTAAGAGATGGCCTAAAAGAAAAGTATCATCAAAAATTTTAATATGATATTTGAAGGGACCATTTTGGCAACTTGAATACCTTTGATTTTTCCTTCTATTTTTTTCATTTAATAAAACTCTCCCTAATGTCTTTGCAAGAATAATGAATAGATAAGGACATAGTGGATCACCTTTATGGAGTTCACAATATGACTTAAAGTAATAGGAAGAGAACCATTCATAAAAATAGAATATTTTGTAGTGCTATAGAAACATTTAATCCATTCACACCAACTATAATCAAAATCAAACTTTTTGAGAATATCATATATAAAACTCTAGGAAACCCTATCATATACTTTGTTCATAATCTATTTTCATAAGCATACTTATTTTTCATGTAATGAAGAGAATGTGTGGCCTCTTATGCAATATTTATACCACCAAGAATTTGACAATGAATAAAATAAACTTGTTCTTTTGAGATAACACAATATAAAATGCCTTTCAACCTATTTTTCATTATTTTTGAAATGATTTTATAAAACATATTGCAAAGGCTTTTTGGACAAAAATCATCAAAATATTTTTTCTCGTCTTTCTTGGGAATGAATGTAACAAAACTAGTATTGATATCACTTATTGTAGCCTTCCTTTGGAAAGCCTATTCAACCACAACTAACATATCACTCTTAAATAAATACCAAAATATTTGAAAGAAAATTATAGGTTATCCATCAAGGCAAAATGCCTTGTTAGGATGGAAAGAGAAAAAATACTTCATATACATCCTCTATAGATATTTTCTTCATCAAGATTTCATTTTGTCTTTGTGTGATAATTTGTGGAATATTTTGCAAAATATTATCTTGTGCCTCCTTATCTTGCCTAGTATCTAAGAAAATATTTTTGAAATAATTAATTACTTTTTTATATCTTCTTCTTCCTCAACAATTCTTCCATCTAGTGTTAAAATATCTTTGTTATTATAAAAAGAAAATTTTGATTTTGCTATAGTAGAAATTTTTTTATTTCTATCTCCTTCCTTTAACCTTTTTTCCCTAGATTTTTGAAACCAATATGATTCGTTTTTCAATGCATTATGATAATAAAAATATAATTCCTTCTATTTTACATAAGAACATTGACCCATTCTATTTATTTCTACCATATTTTATAAATTTTTGAGCTTGGATTCAATTTATTTTTTTTCTTTAAGAATGTTACCAAAATATTTGGCATTCCAAATATTCATTTACCACTTTAAATATTTGATCTCTTGAATAAACCTATACATACATGATCCATAAAAATTTTCTTCATCCCATCATAACATAACCATATAGAATAAATGAGGGTCTTGGAGCAACATGAACTAGAAGCAAAATGAATTTGAATTACCATTATTGGGTAAATCACATGTCAAGTTTGTGATCCAATCCTTCTCTCAATAGGTTATTTTAAGAGATTATATACTCTATTTGCAACAATGTATTGTATAACAAGAATATATATGTTCTTTCTACTATAGAAGTTTCTCCATTGCATATATTATCTTATGTATTTTAAAAACTTGAAGGAATAACATCTCAATGGTCATTTAAATTGAAAATAAAGCAAAATATTGCATTGATTAGACCATCCTAGAGTACCACCCTTATTTTAAAGATAGAACAACATTGAAATCACCCCCAATAATCCATATATCATAATTACGAATCATCATTGCATTTGATAAAAATATGCTAAGGTCCTTCCAACGTCTTTCATGCGGAGTAACTAGAGTTAAAGCATATCTATTTATAACCCCAACTTTGATATTTTCCTCTATCCTGCAAAATAATCTAGAAACCCAATTACTTTTTGCCTTTAATAATTGCACATCCTATGTGCATTTGTCCCATATTGTTGCAATACCACCTAAATCTCGTATATAAGAAACTACTAGACAATCATCCATCTTTCAAATATTTTAAAAATAATCCTTATATTCTCCACTACTTAATTTTATTTCTTGTATTAAAATATACTCATGAATTTAACCTTTTAATTCCTCAATAACTATTTTTTAAGAGGTCTTATTCATAGCCTTAATAGTCAATGTCATCCTTTTCATCATCACTTTTTATTTTATAATGGGATTAGCCTCACTTCTTTTTAATGTATATGATATTTTTATTTGGATTCCTTTTCTCCTTGTTTAGGCTTTTATGGAATTTCTATCCTTTTTCCATTCCCACCAACATTTTCATATTCATAAATCTCTTCTATTTTTCCATATTGTTCATAATGAAATGTATCTTCTAAAGATTTATGTTAGCCTAAAGAATTCAAAATTCAAGGAATAGTTTCATAAGCAATTTATTTTCTATGCTATCCCAAAAACCTTAAAGTGCATAGATGATCATCCATAGTCATTACTTTCTTATGCTGCTCTAGAAACCATAAATTTTCTTAAATATCCTCCATATGCTTTTCTTTATTGTTGTACTCTTGAAACCCTAAAATGCAATGGATACACTCTATAGTAATTTCATATTATATTGCAAGCAGAAGATTATATGCTACTTAAGAAAAGCTAAAATATTTTACCTGGATTAACCTTGACCTCCTTCACTTCATTTTCTTTAAAAATTGCCTTCCCATATTCCTTTGTTTTGATTTTTTCCTTCTCATATTCCTTCGTACCTTTGACTTTTATATTTTAACTTGTGCATTATACTTTGTCATCCCTTATGTCATTATTTTTATTTTGATGGTTGATTCTAGTGAATTATAATGGTCTTTTCCATTTAACAATGTATATGGGGTTTTCTTATCACTTTATTAGGATTGGAAAATATTATCACTCTATTTTCTATGCTATCCCAAAAACCTTAAAGTGCATAGATGATCATCCATAGTCATTACTTTCTTATGCTGCTCTAGAAACCATAAATTTTCTTAAATATCCTCCATATGCTTTTCTTTATTGTTCTACTCTTGAAACCCTAAAATGCAATGGATACACTCTATAGTAATTTCATATTATATTGCAAGCAGAAGATTATATGCTACTTAAGAAAATTTAAAATATTTTACCTGGATTAACCTTGACCTCCTTCACTTCATTTTATTTAAAAATTGCCTTCTCATAGTCCTTTGTTTTGATTTTTTCCTTCTCATATTCCTTCGCACCTTTGACTTTTATATTTTAACTTGTGCATTATACTTTGTCATCCCTTATGTCATTCTTTTTATTTTGATGGTTGATTCTAGTGAATTATAATGGTCTTTTCCATTTAACAATGTATATGGGGTTTTCTTATCACTTTATTAGGATTGGAAAATCCTCGGTTTGACCCAACTTCTCCAATGATATTTTTCACTTAATTCATATTGAATTTTGCCTCATTCCCAATATATTCAATATCTTTCTCCACCATTATTACTTTGCAGTCTATTACAATGTGTCTGGTTTCATGATATTTGTATCATTGGGATGTAATATTTTCATTATCCACCTATTGATCTCATTCTCTTATTTTATATTAAATCTTAATGGACAGTGGTAACAGTTTTGAAATATCCATTACAACATATGTTTGAGTGTATATGGCATGTCTTCTCTCCTTAGTAGTTGGTACCTCCTTAGTAAATTATTTTTTATAATCATGTGTTTGTTTAATTATAGTATTATTTTTCATTTGGTTATATGGGATTGAAACAAGCCCCACCCATATTACATCATCACCACATAGTGGTATTACAACAAAGCTTGAATAGTATCCATGCATTGCTTGACAAGATTCGAATCTAGATCTCCTTTTTGAATGTTGACAAATATAAGTAGTTGAGCTAATGTATTTGATATTTAATCATAGCTTTTTAATCTATAATTTAGATTTTATTTATTTCCACTTAGTTATCTTAGTTGAATTTATTTTTTTTGTCTCAATGGGGAAAATGTAGTGGTTAGGGCTTTGGCTTCTCTTTGGGAGGTCCAAGGTTCAAACCATGGTGTGTGTGTGTGTAATAGTGTGCATTGTGTTGCAAAAAAAGAAAATAATAATATTTTTTAGAAATTTTCTTTATATTTTTAATTAATTAATTTAAATGTTTTTCAAAAATATTTCTTATAGCCAATCAAGAAATAATCAATATACATTGTTTTAATATATATATATATATATTATAAAAATAATGGCTATTAATTAGATGTTTATAATTTGGATTTTTAAAGTTTGAATATATTTTTTTATTAAGTGGATAAAGGGGTTTTTAGAAGGACCCCTAAACCTTATACAAAAAGGATCCAATTGTAGACACAAAAAATTGACCCACTAAGGTGAGAAATTTTCCCTAGATCCTTTGTTTTCTCCTTAGAATAGTTGGGTCATATTTGAGCCAAATTTTCCCCTACCAAATATTCTTCTTTCCCCTCAAATATTACACCATTGGATCGATCTTGGAAAGAGTTTTCCAATGGTATATTATTTATCCCATTCTAACTATGTTTGACTCTTTAAATTACATTAAAATTGCATAGGGATCTAGCAATTGCCAAAGCACGCTCCACTTTTGGGGGATGCAATTTCGCATTGCGATATTGCGATCGGCCTTTGTGGGGCATGATTTTTCTATTTTAGGATTTTCTTCCAAAGAAACCCTAATTTCTTAAGTTGGCATGTTTAGCGTTGACTTTCCTTATTTTTTCCCACTCACTTCACTTTTAAATTTGTTATATAAGGAGGGTTCAAAAATCATCTTGAGAGGGGATAAGGTAATAATACATCAAGTGATCAAGTATTCAAGTGATTCTTACATGTGATCTATGCTCTCTTCTTCTTGCACTCTTATTCTCCAAGTGAATTGTTTTCTTTTGTAAGAAAGCTAACTCACAATTGTGAAGTGTGACCTATTTTTTGCTACATTGGATTATTGATGTTTGTTGTTGACTTTGGTGGACAGGTGTTGAAGCCCTAAGGAAAGATCGACTATTCAAAGGTCTTAACCCTTTTGTCCACTTTTGTGCCATCTACCAGGTGTTTTCACTTTCTTACTTGCATGAATTGATTTTATTTATTACGTAATCAAGTTTTTGCATATTTCTAGTATTTTTTCTTAGCTTCTATGAAATCATACTCGGTCTCTATGGGGTGCGATTTTTTTGATCTGCAAAATCGTGATCGCCTGTTAGGGGTGTGATTTTTCCTAGAACATGTTTGGAGGTAATATCCTATTCCCAAACCCTAGATCTGCATTCTAGGTTGCATATAGAACATACTGCTATATTTTATGTTATGATTTATCATCCTGTTCTGCTACATTCTTTTATGATTATTCATCTTCCAAAGGTCAAATTTTGCTTCTATTTTAAAAGTTCAACTAAAAAGACCTAAGAATATTTATTGTTGTTTCTCCAAGTATTATCATACAGTTGCCTAAGTAGACCCCCTAATGCTAATTATATTTTCAAATTATTTTTCAAGTTATCTTGCAGGAAGAGGAATAATTGATATCATTAGATAAAGGACAAAAGCTAGGATCAACCACGGGATAAGATAAGTACCCTAAGTTAGTATTAGGTTTTTTTTTTAGTGTCTTCCATTTCTGTTACAAACCCTAAATCTAATTTAAAAAGAATACATTTAATTGATTTCTAGGCATTTGAAAGGAATACAACATATAGTGTACACTTAGGGTTAACATTGTTTGTGCATCTTCTCTTGAACCATTGATTGAAGAAATTTTACCTTGAAATCCTAGGGTTAGAAAGCATTCGAAGAAATAATAATTCTAGAGTTAGCTTTTGTCTTATTGCATACTATATTTTTGCATTATCCTTTATCTTTCATCGCATAAATCTAGAAAGGCTAGACATAGATGATTGTCTCAAAATGAATACATCAGATATTCTTAAGAACTAGAGGACTTGAAGTGATTCCTTAAACCATTCATGGTGAACCCTTCACCCTTATTTTACATTGAGTGTAGATAAAAAAGTATCCCTATGATCAAATTGGCTTCTCTTATGGATCTAGCCAAGAATCGCACACAGTAGGGTAGTTTTCTCCCTCTACACTAGCCAATAAAGAGGTAAAATGGTACGCATGCCACCATGAGAAACCAAGATCCTAATAAGAACACACTCCAATAGGAGCTACATGAGCCAAGGAAACAAAAAACATCAACCATAAATGAAACTAAACACAGCACAATCCTTAGCAAGGTATTTCAAAATAGAGCAGACATAAGCTACCCATGTAGGGGAGAACATAGACTACAAGAAACAAAACAAAACTTTTCAAATTGGGCCTGGACCTTCCCGTCCATGTGCATTCCAATGTGTCTCTATGTTAGGCCCAATTGGAAAATCCATCTGTTCCAATTGCTTAATATTGTCGTACTCATATTTATATTAAAATTCAAAATATTTGAATAAAGGTGTCTCTTAAAAAGGGAAAACTATACCATTTCACTCAGCCTTGAATAAAGGTTTGAATAATTTATTTTATTAAGTAATTTATAATTAATTAATATATATATATATATATATATATTTTTTTTTTAATTTTTAAATCATCATTTATCAAAGAAATAATATCTTATTCAAATATTACAATTCAATTCTTATATTTGTTTTTATTTTTAAATAAATAAGATGAAAATTTTCTTCATTGAATGGAATTTTCAATTTCTATTAATTTTTTTTTTGCATTGGTAGTTCAACATGGATATTAGTTTAAACACTAATAAAAGTCTAACCAAAATTTATTATATGAAATTATTAAACTTAGGAGGACTATGGAATAGAATATATATATATATATATATATATATATATGAATTAAATATCTTGGCAACTATAATGTTAAATAATTATCTTAAAGAAAATATCATAAAAAGGCCCTTCATAATATTATAAAGTGGCATAATGGCAAAACAAAGACATTGCAAATTGAAATTGTTAATTTAAAGGATAACATTATTTCTAATTAGATTGTAATGGATGGGTAAGACATGAGAATTCAATGTGATCTTATTCCTTGTCATAAAGATCTTCGAATATGGTTTGAAAAATAACATTAATCCTAGTCTAATATTAATGCAAAAGGTAGGATACAAACATGGAGGACTAAAGAAAGTAATAAAGAAAACATTAAGCACATTGTCCCAAAATTCCATTTTAGATATGAAGGTCTTTGGACTTCCTAATTAGCATAATGATGTTAATTTTTGGATCCCAATTGATATTGTATGATGTTAATATATATACAATGGAATATAATCCTAATTTAAAACAAATATAGGTTAAAGAATAAACCCAAATTCCAATGTATTTAGGTAGTTATAACTCATGATACATATTTACAAAGTTTTAGAGAAAAGGTCTCAATGTGCACATTGTTCCCAAAAAGGTCATACAATTGAATTATTTTGGGACTTGAATTCATATAAATGTTGTGGAGAAACAATTGATAGTTGTTCTTATTATTGGCATCATCACAAACATCCCAAGTTATTTCCTCATAGAAATAAACACAAGTTAGCTTGAGTTTCTAAACCTTCAAACTCTATTATGCATCATACTCTTTAAAATCATTTTATTGTTACATGTAGCTCTAATTTTTTGTAGATTTGAAACTAAAATTATAACATATTATACATGTTGTATATAATTCAATTCACTTTCTTGAATTATAATTAAGATTAGGAGGTATTTGGCTTGTTGTTGAGACTCTTGGGTTTGTATTGGGCTCTCCCTAAGGATTTGTGAGTAGTGGGAATCCCTATTTCTCTTACCTCACCTTTGATCCTTTTGGTCATTTATCTTACCTCATGCTTGGTGGCACCTTTGGAAAGAAAGAAACTCGAGGGCATTTAAGAACATATACCATAATCCTGATTTGGTCTTTGTGAAGGTAATGGTAGCAACAGTTGAGAATGTGGGTATGTTAGCCTTAGATAATGAATTTACAGGTAAGGAAGTAGATATTGAGAAGGCACTAGGTTTTAAGTCTCAGTTGTGCTTGTTCCCCAAGAATCAAATTACTTCCAAGATGGATATTGTATGGGAACCCCCCCTCTTGGCTGTGTGAAGCTAAATTTTGATGGAGCCTCCAAAGGAAATATTGGCATGGCTAGAGCTGGGGGAGTTCATAGGGAATCTAATGGGCAAATTATGTTGGCATTTATTGAGAATCTAGAAATCCAGACTAGTCACATGGCAGAAGCTAGAGCACTCTACCAAGGTGCCCTACAAGTGAGCTCTATGAACTGTAGAAAGGTTACTTTTTAGGGAGATTCCTTAAAAATTATCAATATGGTCAAAGGGAACTATACTCCCACCTAGAATATAGTAAATCTAATAAATGAATTTCTTAGAATAACTCAAAATCTAGAAGTGGTTCAGTTTGATCATATTTTCAAGGAAGGAAATAAATATGCTAACTTATTGGCTAACTTGGGACTCTCTCAAAATGGTGTTTCAATCTGGTGCAATGAGTTCTCGAAATGTTTAAGTCAACTAGATAATTAAGGTATGAATAGATAAATTATTAAGTGCTATACTAGAGATTGAAAGAAGGGAAAGGTTGAGTGAAGTACAATTTTTATTTTTAAGAACCTTTTTTTCAAATTTTTTGAATTTGAATAGAAAGTTGAGTTGCACGACAACATTAAGCAACTAAGACAGATAGCTTTTCCAAGTGGGCCTAACTCAGAGACACACTGGAACGCACATGGATGGGAAGACCTGAACCCAATTTCAAAAGTTTTATTTGTTTCCCATTGTCTATGTTCTCCCCTGTGTGGGTAGATTATGCCTGTTCTATTTTGAAATCCCCTACAAGGGATTATGGTGTGTTTAGTTTCATTTGTGGTTTATGTTTTTATTTCCTTGGCTCCTACAACTCTTGTGAGAGCATGTTTTTCTTAGGTTCCTAGTTTCTCATGGTGGTCTACATGCCCTTTTACCTCTTTATTGCTTGGATACCTTTTATATAATGTTCGGGACCCTTCTAAAACCCCTTCATCTACCTAATAAAAAAATAATTACTCTTGTGTGATGTTAACAGAATCATTCCACTTGAATTAAAATTATGAATATTATGAATTGTTCCATTAATTAATCATTCTTAAGACAATATATAATATAGAATTAATTTTTGAATCATGGTATGATATTATGATATAATTTATCTGTATCAACAACTTCTCATATTTTTTTTTATTTGTGGAAAACATCCCAAAAGGGATGCCACTTTCGAGTAAGACCCAAGGAGGAAGGGGTATCCATTCCGCCAAAAACACCCAGGACTCGGACTTGGCCTACCACCTTTGACATACTCAAGGAGCAAACAAACACACAAAACCAATTTAAAAATAAGTAAATAACAACAAAAATAATAAAATAAAATAAAAAACATGCTCCTTGAGTGTGTCAAAAACAAAAGCACAACCAAACATGCACAATAAGATAAAAAGAAACCACAACACAAACCACATAGAAAAACACAAGAACCACATAACAAAACACAAACAAGACAAAAACAACAAAACACTACAAAGACATAACCCCAAAAAAACATGAAAAATAAACACAACCAAAACCTAAAAAATTAAAAAATAAAATAAAAATAAAAATAAAAAATAACCAACAACAAACAATAAACAAAAACAAAAAACATAGAAAACACTCACACATAAAAACACGAAATAACACAAACAAAGAGAAACCCAAGAACAAGAACGAAAAAAACACAAGAACAATAACAAAAAACATAAAAACAAAAAACAAAACAACAAAAACACAAGAACAACAAAAAACAACACAAAGAACACAAAAACAAAACAAAATAAAAAAACCCACCCACCTTAAAAAACTAAACAAAAAAAACAAAAAAGAAAAAAGAAATAAAAAATGAACAAAACAATGACCTATCTAGACTAGAAGACTATTAAGGCAAGAATCAACAGAGGAAACAAAATAAAGAATAGAATGAGCTAGGGAACTAAAAAAAACTGAATGAACCAAAGAGAAGCAAAAAAAAAAAACAAGAAGAAACTAGGTACCTTCATAACTGGAGCCATCCAAAGAAATGATAGAAAGAAGAGCTTCCCTAATTTGAGAAGCCCACCATATAGGAGGGTGGCCATAACAAGTAAGATCACCTTTGTCCAAAGCCCAATTAGCTAAAGCATCAACACTCTTGTTTTGATCTCTCGACCACATGATTGTAATCAACTTTCAAAAATCCCATCCTGGATTAACTGAATCTTCTCAATAATTCTTTTTATTCTCCAATCCACCTTATGATTCTTAGAAGGAGTCTTCAAGAGATTAATCATAAGTTGAGAGTCAGACTCAACTAACACCTTTTCCCATCCAACCTTAGTAGCCTCTTGAAGGCCTCTAAGGATACCATACCCCTCAGCAAGGTTATTGGAAAGAATACCCAAATTCTCAACAAAAGTAAAAACCAGGGAGCCATCCGAAAGTCTACCAATTCCTCCCACACTGGCTTTTCTAGGGTTCCCTCTAGAGGCTCCATCAGTATTGACTTTTCCAAAATCCTTAGGAGGAGGTTGCCAATTTCTAGTCCTATCCATCTTACTAATACTCACATTCCCTTTAAGTTGGTTTCCCTTAGAAGGTTTAATATTCAATATTTGCATCACTTGATCCCATATTTGGTGGGATTTTTGGGGGTGATTAAGGAGTTGATGGACTGATTCAACTAAGTTGGCTATGGTCTTTTGCCAAATATAGTGAATATCCTTCCTATCTTGATTAAAAATTCAGTTGTTCCTTTCATTCCAAATATTCCAAAGAAGAATGGTAGAACCCATCCAAACTAATTGCCTAATAAAATGATCAACACCCTCTTGATTAGGCCAATCCCTCCAAAGTCTGTTCAAAAGTGAAAAAATTTGACCACTGTAAGCCAAGTAAAGTGGCCATTCTCCTCCATAGCTCAAAGGCTAAAGTACACTCAATAAAAATATGGTTGATATTTTCTACATTCTCTTCACACATTTCACATCTAAAAGGGCCATGAAAACCACGCTTCATAAGTTGCTCACCAATAAGCACCCTACGATGCAATAAAAGCCAATTAAAGAACCTCACCTTAGGCTAGAGCTTTTGAGCCCACAATCGAGAAAATATGTTAGAAGAATGGTTGGGATTATTATGGCATAAGGTCAAATAACCTTGAGCAACTGAATACTCACCCTTAGTAGTGTTGTTCCATCCAAAACAATCTTTTTCATGGGACCAAGAGAGGGATCTCATATGAAGGATGCCTTGGATATCTTGTCTTTGCCTTTCTGGGATTTGAATAGGCCAATCCTCAATAGGGATCCAATATCTACCAACATTTGAATTACCAGTATGGTACCGACAGTAATTAGCCACCTTTATCCAATTAGCTCTATGAAGCTCCTCCATCCAAGGCCTCCAATTGGGAAACTAAGTTATCAAAGGCTTGTGACCATCCCAAGAATCTGTCCAAAAATTTACATGTTGACCATTATGAATGATCCAAAATATTTTTTTCTTTATCAAATCCTCACCAGTATTAAGAACTGCTAAAATGGGAGAACCTTTGGTAGGAAGTTGATAGCGAACAAGGTCTTCAGGACTTTTGTTCTCAAGCATATTTAGCACGAAGATTATTGGCCCAAAGAGCATTGGGGTTATGCAACATCCTCCAATATAATTTAGCAGCTAAAGATTTGTTGTTATTAATTGAAGACCGTAATCCTAACCCCCCTTCACTCTTAGGAAGACATAAAGTATCCCATTTCACCAAGGCCCATTTTCTTTTCTCCTTAGTACCACTCCAAAGGAAACGATGACTGATTTGATCCAATTCTCAAAGAACAACCTTTGGGATATTCAAAACGGAAGAAACATAAATAGGAATAGCTTGAAGGACTGATTTTACCAAGGTGATTCTACCCCCATAAGAAAGCCACTTGTTGGTCCACTTTCCAATTTTCTTCTTGACTTTGTCCAACAACCAATTCCAATATTTATTTTTTTGCCTTTGAATATTTATGGGAATACCTAAATAAGTGATTGGAAGAGAGGTCTTCTTATATCTTAGTTTATCCAAGACCATGGATTCCTGTCTAGCAGAGCAGTGAAAGAAAATAACTTTAGATTTGTCTTCATTGATCAACTACCTAGTAGCCTTAGAAAAATAGCTAATGATTTGCTTAATATTAGAAGCTTCCTTAACTGTAGCTTTACCTAAAAGAGTAGAGTCATCCACAAATTGAAGATGAGAGATAGGTCTAGCTCCATGAGCAATGGTAACTCCCTCAAGGGTTTTGTTTTCCCTCTTTTTGGTTATAGTCCTACCCAAGCATTCAACAAGAATGATGAATAAATAAGGGGATAGCGGGTCACCTTGCCTAATACCTCTGGAAGCTGGGAAATATTGAGAAGGCCTGCCATTGATAAGAACTAAGTAGGAAAATGAAGAGATACATCCCATAATCCAATCCATCCAATCCTTAGAGAAACCAAATTGCCTCAAAACTTTGATAAGGAAGTGCCAATCCACTCTATCATAAGCTTTGGATAAGTCTAACCAAATGAACATGGAAGGAGAATTTTGCATATCCATGGAATGGATGGCTTCCTGAGCAAGAACTATCTCATATACTATTTGACGTCCTTCCACATAATCCCCTTGCTCTGGGGAAATAATCTTATGCAAAAGAGGCTTCAACCTTTCTGCCATGATTTTAGTAATGATTTTGAGAAGAACATTACATAAAGCAATAGGTCTAAAATCCGAGATATGATCAACCTCTTGAGCTTTTGGAACAAGAGTAATATAAGTTTTATTGATAACCTTCAAAATTCCTTTGGCTCTCCTGGCTTCTTCCACCACCTCTAATAAATCAACATGAAGGATATCCTAGAACTCTTGGTAGAACTCAATAGGAAAACCATCAGGACCTGGGGTTTTCCCTTTTTGTATTTTAAAAACTACTTGTTGAAGCTCATTGATAGTAATAGGAGCAGTCAAAATAGAGTTCTCCTCAGAAGTGATAAGAGAAGGGATTGCTTGAAGAACATTATATTGTGAAGTCGAGTCAAGGGGAGTAGCAACAAAAATATTGGAAAAGTAATCAACAACAATAGATTTCATGCCATCCCAAGTATAAAAAACATCTCCAGAATCTGATTTTAAGGAAGAAATAAAGTTGTGAGATCTTTGAGCTAGAAGAGATTTGTGGAAGAAATTTGTGTTTCGATCTCCTTCTTTGAGCCATTGAATTCTAGATTTTTGCTTCCATAAGATTTCTTCTCTTTTTTCCCATTCCTCTAACTGAGTTGTGAGTTTAATTTCATCTGCACTTCTCTTCTCTCGTGAGGCCATCTAAACGGATTTTCTTATTCAAATTTTCAAGATGAGCAATAACTTCATGTTTTTTTTTATGAACATCCCCAAACTCTTTCCAGTTCCAAGTCTTGATTTTGGATTTAATGTACTGCAGTATTTTGGCAAAACATAACATCTTAGTCCCATGCCTAGGTTTACCTTCCTTCCACCATTGTTGCACATGAGGTCTGAAGGAAATGTCTCTAAGCCACATTAATTGAAAACGAAAAGGAGAGAAACTCACATTGGTTTTCCACATTTCCACCATGACTGGCCAATGATCCGAACCAGCATTATTAAGAGTCTTCACTTTAGGAATGTGACCATGGATTAAGAAATTTTTAGAGAGCAAAACCCTATCCAATATCTCCATTATACAAGCTAAGCCTTGCCTTCTTTTAGACGAAGTCATAAGGCCATTATCTGGTTGGATATCCACAAGATGGAGGTTTGCAATATATTCGCTCATGAGGTCATTGCTTTTGTCTAAATTTCTATTTCCCCCCTTTTCTCATCCAGAGAGAGGATGGTATTGAAATCTCCTTCGATCAAGATCCAAGATTTAGGAAAATGAGAGATAATATGAGTAATATCCTTCCACTATCTTATTTTTTCCTCCAAATAATTCGGAGCATAAATAATAATGCAGAGCATAATATGGTTGGAATGTCTACTTTGAATAGCTATAGCCAACAAACCCCAATTGCCAACCATATGGTGAATAACTACCTCTTTTGGATCCCAAAGACAAGCAATGCCACCCGAAGTCCCTTGGGAACTGAGGGAAACCACTTTTCTAGATGGCCAAATTTTCCTCGGCAATTAAGTCCATATCCTCCATTGACATCTTTGTTTCTTGAAGGAAAACAAGATGTGGATGATTTACCTGAATCATTCTTCTAATTTCATTTTGTTTTGAAAGACTCCCTTTGAGTCCTCTAATATTCCAAGTGATGATCTTCATTAATACCAGGGCTAAAAAAGTTGGGAAGGGCATTAATCTTACCTTCCTCTACAAGCTTTTCACCTTATTTTACCATATGATATTGATTGGTCTTGCTACCTAATTTTTGATTAGAATCCATCTTCAATTTTTTTTCCCTATTTCTTGACTTATTCCAATTGAATCTGAGATGGCTTCTAACCTTGAAGAATGCTCGTACACAGCCAAAAATTTACTAGATGGTTCAACGGAGTCTATATTGGGACCTGCATTATTTGAAGTTTTGATATTTGAAATATTGTTTTTCTTGTGTAAATTTTCTCCTTTTTTTCTCGTTGAAAACCTTTGATTTGTTGGTTTGTCTCTGAGTTCTTCCCTTCATATTTAAATTGTGTTTCTAAGATTTCAGTTTCCATTATTTCCTCTTCCTCACTTGGGACATCATTTGTGGAAAGGATTTCAAACATATTAGCAGATGACTTTGATTGATCCTTCATAATTGGTTTTTTCTTAGTGTTCTTCTTCTTAGGTATTTGGAAACCTGCTGAGTTTATATCTTCTTTCTTTTGATCAGGAATTTTATTTGGGCAAGCACTGCCAAATGACCATATTCATGGCAAATTCTACAACGAAAAGGAATGTTCTCATAGTCCACTACTTGCTCCCAAGTGTCTTCCCCAAATTGTAATGTGATCTTTTTAGGTAGGGGTTTGTCAAAATCCATTAAAACACAAATCCGAGCATAAATAATATGTTCAAAATTTTGAGTAGTCATCATAAAAGTTCCTAAAGAGTTTCCAATTGAAGAAAAAATAGTAGGATTCCAAAATTCAATAGGGAGGCCAAAGAGTCTAACCCACACGGGAGCTATAGAAGGCATCTCTTCTTCGACTTTAAATTTAGTATGCCAAGGCTTCATGAAAAGCTCTGCCCTTCCAAAAAACCAAGGACCTCCTTGAAAAATTTTCTCTCTATCTTCATTATTAGCAAATAAAACAAGAAAATAACCATTTGGATAAATAGAGATTTGTAACTCACCTTTAGTTTTCCAGCTTTTTACAGCCCAAAATTTGAAAGCAGATAGACTCAGATGAAAAGACTCAGACGAAAACCCACAAACCGACAAATTAGTCCTCTTTTTTCCAAATCTTCAATGCCAGTCTGAATGTTACCCATATCAAGCTTACCAATAGGAGTTCCATCACTTGCTTTAAGACATCCCGACTCCATTTTCTTGGGATCAATATTAGGCATTCTTAGAGGTTTATGGGAAGCCCTAATATTGATATTAGCATTGGGTTGAGGCTGTCCACCACGAAGGGCATCCCTAAAATTCATTTTTGGGACCGAGTCTTCGAAATTATTACCCTTGATAGGGGTTTTCACAGTAGAATTATTTTGTGGGTGCACCTTTGCACCAGATTCACTTGAGATATGAGCCATTTTTTTATCAACTGCTTGAAACTTGTTTCGTGATCTCTTTAATCCTTGCCCTAGACATCGTGGAAATGTATGGTTTTCACTTTTCTTTTGTGTAGCAAATTGGAATCCGTTGTCACTCAAGTTCACAGTATGATCTGTTGAAAGATAAATTTCTAACCCATCTTGTATCCCCTGCAATATTTCCTACTAAAATATTGAGCATAAACCACAAAAATATTGGCCTCTAGGGCCCGAAGGCCCTAAAAACCAACCTCTGGAGCTGCTTGCACTCAACCCAGATGAAACCCTTGCATACCCGCTTGCAAAATATATTGTTCACACATAGGGCTGGGCTAGGATCTGTGTTGCTCCAAATAATATGAAAATTTGTGGAGATGTTCTAGGGTTTTTCAGGCATCTACCCTCAAAATTTTAGCTCAATCCGAGTCCGGATGAGTGAGATATGGCCTAAACGAGTTCGGAAGTTTGGGCAGTCCTGCGAAAAACGTCTCATCTATCTCTTTCCACAACTTCTCATATTATTACTTTTTAACTTTAATGAATAATTTATTTTATGTTTCATCTAATATTTATTTATCTTCATCTTGCTTGTCAAATTATCATTTATATTTCATTTATTTATAAATGATAAATAAAAGCTATACTTGAGTCTTCAATCTATTTATGAATGATATTTTTTATTATAATAGATAAAATGTATTGATCCATTAATTCTTATTTACCATCTTTAAATATTTTGAATACATATTTTGATTTGAGTTCTACCTTAATTCAAATATGATGATGTGGGAATAATATATTTTTATTAAGTCAATCCCTTCATTTATTGTGTGATTTAAGTTAATATTCATACCACAATTTCATATCCAATCCTTTGAGTCATCTTGATATCTAAATTTTTTTATTACCATCTATACTTAATGTTTTTAATTTTAATTTTGATATTTGAAATACAGAATAAAGATATTTATTTACTATTGTTGTTTAATATCAATTCAATTTATTAATTCTTGTTATTCATTCTTATTTTTTATTTATATATTTGAATCTATTACAATTATGGATCTTTCCTCGGTGATTTTATGACCATATGGCATGTGCTTCAATGAAGGTTTAATATTGTGCCTTGATGTAAAGTTATTAGAAATTTATTATTATTAAATTGATGCATAATTATTTGAAGTATTTGGTACCTAAATTAAAATCCTACAAAATATGTTACACCTTATAAAAACTTTTATGGTATACAAATCTAAACATTTTAGTTCTAATTGTATTTTTGAAAAAATACTACTTTGGATTAATTTAACATTTTTGGTAACAACTTTAATTTTGAATATATTTTACACAATTTTTTTATTGGTTGGAGGAAAGGATTTTAAAAAGGGTCTCCAAAACTTTTACAAAGAGAGAAAGACCTCAGATAGGGGATTCCCAAACATGAGACAAAAAAGAGATAAGACCCACAAAAAATTCAAATTTGAGTTTTTTCGCCTAAGTAAGGGTGTCGTTCAAACAAGAAATTCAAATTCAAAAAATATTGCCTAAGAAGAGGAATCCTACTCAAATAAAAATTTTAAAATTTTAAAAATTCCCCCTCCCCAAGGGGGTTTCCCCAAGATCGATCACTCAAGGAAAAATCCTCCAAACCTGAAGGTAGATAAGCACCTTGAGAGCACAATAAACTCGAAAGCACTCAACCAGAGCCAAAAGATCTATTTCTAGGAATCAATGGTGCACTTGACCACAGGATGCTCTCCCATGAAAGGAAGGAAAGCATACATAACTAATGGAATACATGGACCCCTCTTAGCCCCTAGTAAGATAAGATATTCAAGGATGCACACATCCACAAGATTCCTAGGAAGGAACAATAGTCACATACCTCTGAAAGAAGATAGTGTTAGCTTTTGATAATGTATGACATGGGAGAAAGCAATTGCAAGATGTAAGAAATGTAGTAAAGTAAGATAATGGAAACATGCAAGAAAGTTGAAATATGCTATTAATGAAAAGTTACAAAAATAGTATATAATGTAATGGAAGAAATGAACACTCCAGAACTCTAATGAAAAACTACATTGTGCCTCCTCACAACTTCATGGTCATCTTTAACTTTTTCTATCTTTCTATATATCTCTTTATGTATGGGGCTTATATATAAGAAGATAAGTTGCTTGGCCCTTACTCTTCCTAACTACCTTCCCTATGACTCATGTATAAGTGGACTCCTTGTACATTAACATCATTGCACATTGACATTTGTGCATTTATTACTTCTTACTCAAGTAACCTAACATAATATCTTAATCTAATAATGTACCCAATATGGTACATTAACATGTACCCTAATAATGTAATATACTCTAACACCCCCCGTATTACATTATTTTGGTATTGAAGACTTTAGTCTTCAATATGGATCTTCAATCTGGTATTAAAATTTGTAGTCTCCTTCTCTACTTACTGTAATCTATTCAAGTAAGTAGTTAGCTTCTTTATACAAGGTAGAGAAAGTTATTGTTGAAGGTTCTTCCATTTTTCCAATTTGAATATGTCCATCCGGTTCAGTATTTGTGGTTTCTTTTCTATTTGTATCTTCTTTGCTATGTTCTCTCCTAGCATGTCTTTTCTTCCTTTTCCTCCTCCTGCAATTTTGCATTGATACTAGTGGAATCTCTATTTCATGATGAGTTAGTCTATCATCACAATAATATTGATTTGTATTGCTAGTTTGCTTCATGTGTTGAGCAAGTACAAAAAAAATTAATGATAGATAAATCATCAAACATTCCTCTAATGTGAATATAACTATTTTTTGTGTATTCCACCATGCTCTGAAAAGGACTTCATGAAGATAACCAATTAATGTTGTAAAAGTGCCTTATTTTGCTTCTTTAAGGAATAAGGAGAATCTTTCTTTATCACTAGTAGATAGATACGTGTATCCTTCAAGGGTATCTATTAAGTTTTGGGAGTAAAATTCCACTTCATAAAATAGTTCCTTGTTCTTAAAAGCATTTCTTAATATTTCATCCATATTTCTTCTTTATTTCCCTTGAGGTAGTATTCCTTGAGTTTTGAAATGGATCCTTTGATGTAGTCTAACTTATGACTTCCTAGTTTAAGGTATGTGAACTTTAAATATTAGGTTTTGAAGAAAACTTTATCTTTTCCTAAAAGAGTATGATCAAACCTTGATAAATCCTATTATTATCAAGTTTTGTAGAATTCCTTATGTCTCCCTAGTTATAAGAATATGCTATAGCTTAGCAATAAATAGTTCACCTTATGAGTTGATTTTGTAATGTTTTGTAAATGACAATAATCAACTCTTGCTTTCTCCTAGTGCACTTATCAAATTTGAATATTTTTTATGGTTGGATTTCTTTTGTCTCTTAAATGTGAGTATGAGATAAATGTGATCAACTAATTCCAAATCTATATGAAATAAATAGATTTACTTCTCTATTCAATAATTTAATTTTCTAAATTCCAAGTATTTATAGTTTGATGTAGTATACCTTATAACTCCCTACTTTGAAATATTTAGAAAATAATAATAATAATATTTGCAAATTGATATTTTAATTTATCAAGGTTGGCAACCTTATATCTCCTACTTGATTATTGAAAATATTGTAATATGCATGTGCTCTTCAAATATTGTATCTTAAAAATATCTCTTGCTTTATAACTTACTAGTGCTTGGTTGATTTGTGTTACTCCAATGCAATAGTAAATTCAATCCTTATATGATTCACCTTATGACTCCTTCTAACCTTAATAAAGCAAATAATAGATTCGATATTACCTCTATAATGTTTTGCATGATATTCCTTGACTGTCACTCATCCAAAAACTCTTTTTAACATTGTATTTGTTTGATATCATTGAGCATTCAATGCTCCTCTAATGGATGTTTCATCAACATTTTAAACCTCCTTAATTTGATCTCACTACACATCAAATGCTTCGACATTGTGGTTGTGTGATTAATGTCTCACATCTACATGCTAAATGTCTCTTTGTGGAGCACCTTCCAATGTGCCTATTAATATTTTTGTCCCTTCGTTGAGTGTTGGACATGTTACTGAACCTTCTTGAGGCTATTGACACTTGGTCTAAGCATTGTGTAGGTAGCAAATGCATTATTACCCCTTATTTATACTTTCAACACTTCACATGAGAATTACTCATGTGTGTGAATGGATAATGAACATTTATTTTCCTCCTTGAAGCTATTATACAATGGTGTAACATTCCTCCTTTAAAATTATTGCAAGTGTTATGTCCTTAGAAAGATGCTCTTTAAAATAATGCTTCTAGAGTGAGAATTTTCTGACCTTAAGCATTTTATTACAACCTAGGAATTAGGGAGACAAGTGTTGCATCTCATTTTGCATGTAGATATGCCCTAATACTCTTTTAACACTTATCTTGCAAGTTGTTAACAATTTGCTTCAATGCTTCTTTCTTCTTGCTAACGATTGCACTAATGCTTCTTTCTTCTTGCCAATCGAATGCTAGTTGTGTTATCCAAAATTTATCTCTAGTTGTGGTGGTTCTAGGTGATATAGATGTGGTTCTATGATAATACAAGGGTGTATTTGAGTGATCCTCCTTAGTGGATATATTATCCAAGCTAGGTATTGGGTAGTGCACCTTTTGCTTGACCTTATGCTTTATCCTTCTATGCTTTCAATATGTTATTTTGAATGCTACCTTTACAATGTAGATGATAGATAACATAGATGGACAATGGATTATTTGTGATATCATGTGCTTCAAGTTGATTGTTGATAATGTATGGTTTTATAGCTAATAATGTGTATTTAGACATCGTAATGAGAGCCATTTTTTAGCTCTTCTCTATTGCTCAGATAGAGCTCTTCCTTTGTATAATTTATCATAAGTCTTGCTAGTGTTGACATGTCCTTGAGACACTCAAACCTTGTCCTTATTTTGCTACGTAGGATAGAATATGGTGGTGCAAGATACTAATGTAAATACATTTACAATAGTTAAAATAGAATATTTGAATTTGCACCTTTGTCTGAGATCTCCAAATCTCCTTTTGCAAGCTTTCTTTTTATTGAATCTAATGGTAGATTATTTGTACTATTCCTTGTAGGCAAGGGATGATGTGATGTTGTCTTATTTGCTACACAAATCTATCCTTTGCTTGGTTAATCTAATAATTAATCCAAGCTAATAATCATGAAACTAATATGCCCTTAGAGTGGCTTAATCTTGCACTAATTTTCACTTTCACTGAAAATCCTTAGTGTAATTCTAGTAATGTTTAAAATAAACTAATATAGTGCTATTAAAATATCCTTATTACTCCTTATAAGCAACTTGTAATATGAACTAATGATAACTTTAAAAGAATTTGAAAATGATCTATAATATCTGCAATATTTGTCTATAATTTTTTCAATCTAATGTAGTCTTCTTTGTTGTACCTAGATAATAGGAAGATGATAATTTTCTTATTTTAATGTGTAGGTAATAACCTTAAAAGAACATTTATTCTATAGTTTCCTTGAAGACTTTAAAATAAACCCTTCTCATTGCAAATTTAATTCTAATGAGGTGCTTAATGAAGCTACGTAATAATCTAAATATGAGTGTTCATGTAATAAACATTTTGCACCTAAGTTGCTTACCTTTAATGAATTTTGAAGATGATGTAGATCTTTGTGTTTTGATTCACCAATTTTTTTCCTTGAGTGGTAATAAATCATAGCTATAAATCCTTTAGTATTATGTTGTAGATTCAACATATCTGCTTTCTCTAAATGAACCTTCTAGCCTTCAAAGGTAATCTTCAAACCTCTCAGGTTTGGTAGTAATATCTAGCTCTTTTCTCCTTGTCAAAATTTGACTTTTATCTTGGTCTCCTCAAAAATTTTAATGTCTTGAGGTCTTTAGTATTCTCCTCTAGGATTTGGCACTCCTTGCCAAATTCTTCTCCTTTTGGGCTTTTTGTTGGATGGCAATAATTGTCCCAAATATTTCACAACGAGGAGCTTCTCCTTGGTAGTGAATTTTTCCAATGAGCTCTTCTAGGAACTCCTTTAATAGATTCAATGAACTTTGTAGTAAAGCTCTCCAAGCCTTTTCCTTGTTTATCCTCAATACTTATCCAAGGTCTTCAATCTTACAACTTTTTTGGTCTTCTCAATTAGATATTTCCTTCAATATTTTGTTGTGGAAGCGTTGGCAATGAGATCTTCCTCTCGGATATCTAAAATATTTTGCTTCTAAAATTAGGTACAAAATATTGCTAGTCCTTCAATATTCCAAAAATGGAATGTCTTCAATGGGATCTCTTGTAGATCTCTTCAACTTCTTAGGTTGATTTATTCTATTCCTTCATGATGAAGTCTTCAATCTTCATTGAGATCTTCTATGGGTCTTCTTTGGGTCTTCTTCAAATTCTTCTATAAAAGCTATTTAATCTCCTATCTGTAAGATTTAATGGAGATCAAAAATCTCCTATATTCTACTAGACTCTTCTCTGGAGTCTTCCTAAAATCTATAACAAGGATCCTATGGACTTTTTCTCTTCTGGTATGTGTAGGTCTACAATAGGACTTCCCTCCTCTTCTTCCATTTGTTTATTTTGGTTGTGGATTGATTCTGAAGATGATATTCTTCCTATCTCTCTATAGGAAGATTCATGTCTTTATTTGAATCTCCTTTTTCCTGCAACAAAGTATTAGGACTATGATGAAAGAAATTCTTTATGGTAAATCTTCACTAGTTGATTTGTCAATATAGTGGAATGAATGTTGAGTCCTAGTGTTCATAATTTTTTTTGTAACTCTATGTAAAGACTCTAGCCAAATGCAATCTCAAAAATTCTAGAATTGAGATTTGCTTCTCTCCTCTCAATATCTCTTGTGGCTCTACGTATTATATCTAATCTACCGTGGCTCTGATACCACTATTAGCTTTTGATAATGTATTACATGGGAGAAAGCAATCATAAGATATAATAAATACAGTAAAGTAAGATAATAGAAATCTACAAGAATGCTAAAATATGCTATTAATAAAAAGTTACAAAAATAGTACAATGTAATGTAATGGAGGAAATGAACACTCCATAACTCTGATGAAAAACTACATTGTACCTCCTCACAACTTCATGGTCATCTCTACCTTTATCTATCTCTCTATATCTCTCTTTATGTATGGGATCTATATATAAGAAGATAAGTTGCTTGGCCCTTACTCTTCCTAACTACCTTTCCTATAACTCATGTACAAGTGGACTCCTTGTACATTTACATCATTGTACATTGACACTTGTGCATTTATTACTTCTTCCTCAAGTAACCTAAGATAATACCCTAATCTAATAATCTACCCAAGGTGGAATATTTACATTTACCCTAATAATGTAATATAGTCTAATAGATAGGGGATCCTCTTGGCCCTTATTAATACAAGCTCTCTGATGGAGCACGTGACCATAGGATGCTCTCTTAGGAGGGTAAAGTAGTCACACATCATTGAAAGAATATAGGGGGACCTCCTAGCCCCTGGTAAGACAAGCTCTATAATGAATCAAATGACCATAGTGTGATCTCCTAGGAAGGGAAAGCAATCACACACCATTGAAGGAAGATAAGTGGCCCTCCTAGCCCCTAGTAGGACAAGCACTCTAATGAAGCACATGACCAAAGGATGCTCTCCCAGGAGGCTAAAGTATCCTCACACCACCAAAAGAATACAAGGACCCTCCTGGTTCCTGTTACGATAAACAAGTCCATCAGCTCCAAAAGGAATGGATCCAACAAACCAAACACCAATAAAAATCCTAGAAGAGGCTTTATGGGAAAGGAGAAGAAAAATGCAAAAGAAGCAACAATAGTCTTGTCGAGATCCCAGGAGAGGAAAACCAATAGAGACAATTTGAAGTTCAAATAAGAAAGGGGGTAGAAAGTGTTGTTGCCATTGCACAACTAGCCTCAAATTTGGGGACCCACCTTAAAATTTTGGTTTTTGGGAGTTTCGGTTGTCTTTGAGTGATAATTTTCCATAAGGTTGCAATAAAGGTGCCAAGGTTTGCATGATTGATTAGTGCCTCCTTTATTTGCTTGTAAAACCAATAATGGGGTTTGATGGGTTTTGTATTGTATTGATTGATTTTAAGGTTTTGAATTCAGCCATTTCATACCTTTGAAATCAATTAATTCAAATTTAAATAAATAAAACAAAAAAATAAAATAAAATAAAATAAAATAATAAAAAAGGAAAAAAATAAAATAAATGAAAATGAATAAAATAAAACAAAAAGGTATTTCATTTTGTTTTATTTATTTCATTATACATTAATGTGTCATTTATCAAGGATTTAAAACATGAAAAGGTAAAATAAAGATAAAAATAAAAAATATATATAAATATAAAAATAAAGAAAAAGCAACAAGGAATTATCACATAAATGAATTGTGGTTTTTCCAAAGTAATTTGAAGTCGAAGAGTTTGTTTATAAGGTAAATATAATCTTAAGTGTTGATCTAATTATTGTGGTGTTTGTGTACAGGTTAGCAAAGTGGATAGTGGATCAAAACATGGCGTACAAGGACTTGGATAGTCTACTCACACGGGACTTGGTACTAGATTGTCGGATGCTGATCACCATAGATAGCTACATGGATGATGATTGTGCAAGATGTTGACGTAGATGGAGAATGAGAGATTAAGTTATGGATTTAGCCTCATGGCACCGATGAAGATGTATATGAAGTACGACCATACCGATATTTCATGGTCACATGGAAAATATGGTGGAGGTGTCACACACTTTGATGTCACACATCAAACCATCAAGGAGTGTTCTCTGTTAGTTTAGGTGTATGTGTCGATGATGGTCAATTCAAGCTTCAAACTTTATTTAACTTAGATTACAATGAGGACAGTGAGACAAATAGAGGAGTACAATACCACTCTTGGTAGGTAACATCATTATTTATGTGTAAAGGGTGATGTTTCTACCAGAGTTCAGTGGTAACTTTCAGATTGAATGTAGCTACGTTCATCGTCAGTAGACCATGTAATGGAGAGGACGAAGATGGTATTTCATTCAACCGCCAACAGAGGAGGTGGATAACATAGCAAAATACCATGATTGTTTGGGATATTTTATTGGATGCACACTTGGTAGGAATTCACACTCAAAAATAGAATACGAACAATGCCACTGTGGATAGCCAAATATACGTATAGAAGGGCAGCGATGAAGCTTCATTTTTGAATAATCACAACGGATTTGTACCAATGAACCATTGTTTGTGATAGTGGCAGTTAAGCTATCAAATATATGGTAAATTTGGAATACACCGCCAGGGGAGAAATTACATTTGTAGAGATAGTTTTACCACAGAGGATAGCATGAACGAGCAATGATTCTCGGATGTGATGCAGAGGTTGACGTATATTACCAAGGTGTGGATTGATTACTAGGATACCGAAGTGAATGAAAATGTAGACACGTGCAGACTGACATTTTGACAAGAAATGTGGATCGAGGAGTCCAGATTTGGACATCCAACGAGACGACCATCTGGATAAATCAATATGGACAATGCGAAACAAACCAGTTGATGTATGACTAAGGCGACGAGGAAGATAGTATGTTACTAATGTTAGACATGATCATTTTCCCAATTGTCATCATGAAGATTGAGGTACTGATAATGGAAAACATGGTGATAGCATGGACATTTAATTGAATGGCAGAGTCTATAAAGAAATATGGCAATTTTGGTTCAATTAGAGGTAGAGTGAAATGAGCAAAACTATATTTTGACTAGCACACCAAATTGATCAATCAGAATAGGGAAAATCTTACTTGCTCTGAATACTAAACTTGATATAACATAGATGTTGGTTTGAAATCCGAATGAGTTCCATCATTTAAAAGTGTTATTTGATGATAAAGGGAAGGTGTACAAATGCAACATGACTGCACAAGGGATGTTGATAGAAGAGGTATACCTATTTTAATAAGTCATAATGTGGACACTATGCTCCAAAAGGCTGTGTTGTGTTGTGTGCGATTGAGGCACTTTAAAGTCTACGTGGATAGGGAAGGAGAAATCACTGTTTGCGATTGGGAGGAGTACATCTTAGAGGGTCACCAACCTACGTAAAAAAATACTGGACGTAATGCTATTGAACAGAACCTTTGCAATGAGTGGATTCTTTCAAGATCACCACTATGTGCACACAGAGTAAAGGGATAATGATACATGATGTTCTTGTTAAATGAGAGTATATGAGGTATTGGACGACAACGAACACAACAACATGGAGACATTTATAACATGTCATTTATTTATCTCACCTAGTCTACCATGGGATCATTTGATCAAGATCTCCGTACCTAAATGAGAAGGAAGTTTGTGCACACCGGTGATAAGGTAAGAAATCATCTTCACCCACTTCTTGGTGTTTTCAAAGGTAGGCATCACTATTACCAATGTTGGTCGAATTGAATGGCAAAGGATAGGTTGTTTTTATCAGGTGCAAAGCCCCAAAATTATCATTTGCTATGTGTAAAAAGGATAGTATGAGCGTGATCTAGAAAGCTTTGAACAATGTAATGTTGATCTTGCAATCCAAAATCATGGTATTTATCCGTCCCTTCAAGCATTTTGGTCTCTTTGTGATCAGATATGGGGATGTTGAGGTAAATTTCAGTGCAAAAAAACCAATAATGCTAGTGATGCATAGCCGAATAGGATTTAATTTAGACATCTGCATCAAGCGTGAGTAGAAGTCAGTTGGTGTGGTGACAAGTTCATAAGTTATATCGTGCATAAAAAGGGTGTATATCTCTCTAATGTTGTTGTCATTAGGTTGAAATCATGAATGGAGAAAATACAATCGGGTGTTGTTCACTGTCCAAGCTGTGGTCTTGATTACGGTACTTAATTTTAATTTTCAATTGGCTTGAATGTAATAACTTCCTTTTTTATAAGTTGTTGTGTAGGCCAATTTTCAATTGGCTTGAATGCAATAACTTCCTTTTTTATAAGTTGTTGTGAATAGGCCTTCACAGTGATGTTGGTGAATGCCAAAAGTAATGTGCAGTGTAGATACCACTGTGACATGTCTATTTAAATTATGAAAATGAAGGTAATACTGTCAACACCGATGCAGTCATTCCCCTTGCCTTGGTTGGATCCAATGTTGGTGAAACGGTCTCATAGGCAGTTTCATAGGTAATATAATGTTGCAGAAGCATTATAAAGAAAAAGGGGAAGCTATCACTTAGTGGAGAAGCATCGTGAAAAAAATAAAGTGTCCAAAAAATACAAAGGAAGAAAAGTTATCCAAGGAATTCAAAAAAATATGGAAGGTGAATCACTACAAGGCCAAAAGAAAGTGGGAAATGAAATGTGAGAAAACCAAATGAGACAAAACAAGGAATTGAAACGAATAGTTTTTCAAATAGAGGGAAAGGAATAGTTGTTGGAAAGGAAGTGTCATTAAAGAAAACCAAAAGGAGAGCCCATGGAAGTTTTAAATATGCCATGAAAGGATAGAAATAAGACTGGAAGTTTTGGAATAGGAGATATGGAAGGGATTGGAAGGATCTTGATTATTGCCAATATTTATCCTCATTTTGTATGTAGAGAAAGCAGATTTTGAACACAAATAAATGGTTTTATTGCACATATTTTTTGCATGTATTGAATTATTTTAATGGTGTTTTATGCATGAATGTGGTAGCATTATTCAAATATTTTAATGCATGTTTTACTCCTTAGACTCTCTCCATAACTAGAATTAGATTGTGTGGATGCAGATCTAACTTAGTTTTTATTTTTTTTATGTTCATGATCTAATATCTTTTGCACGAAAGGAGAATTGGTTTATAGTAGCTCTCTTTGGCCATTTTCAATATTCTGGACCATATTCCATAATTTTATTTTTATTTTTATTTTTCTAACCCTACCCTTTTTCATTTTTTTTAATTTTGCAAATAAAATAAAAAAATCGAAAATTTTAAAATTCCAAAAATAGATGCATGGATCCCAAGAATAAGATTTAATGTCTTAGTTGAAGCAATTTCGATTTTATTTTGAAGCAAATTCAAAATTCCAAAATTATAAAAAATTTACATTTTAAAAGGGAATTTTGTGATTTCAAGAGCTTTGCATGGTTAAATTTCAAGCTTGGTAGTTCTATTTTACAAGCACTAAATTAGATTCTCTTTATGAAAATTTCAATTTTATTAAAGGGGGTAATTTATGTGGTATTTCAAAGGCTACTACATTTCAGAGTTAGTCATTTAAATGATTTTATTTTATGCTCAAATTTTAACAATGCAAGATGAAATTCATCCACATTTCAAGATAAAGTGAATCAACTCATATTTTCATGTTCACATTTTAGAGATAGATTTTAATATTTTGTTTCATTCTCAAAGCAAGGTTTAAAGAAGATTAAACTTTTTAAAAATCTTCTTAACAAAAGAAGATAAAATCTACCTAAAATACTTCAAGATAAAATGAACTAAATCACTTTCATCATGGTCATATGAGGGACAATCATATTTTAGTTTTTTGTAAGTTTTATGAACAATAAATAGCATAGCATAGTAAAATAATACCAACATAGGCCCCTTGTTAACAGTTGATTACAAATCACTAAGATATTCTAGCACTTATTTGACACATTTTCACAAGTATACATGCACACATTAAGTAAAAGGAACCTTGGAGAAATATCTATTTCTTTGCAAGAGAGGGTTTTCTAATCAAAATCCTAACTATGAGTGTGGTTTTACAATTGGGTAAAATTACCACTCAATATTTTGGTGCTAGAAGGAGGGCCTGAATTGGTCATTTTATTGCTACTTAAATTCTAAATTGTTCATTGTTATTTGAAAGATTATTTGAAGGCATTGGTCTTGACTAACGAGGTTTTGTTTACAGGCGATCACATTCCTTGATTGGAGACCTATTTAATTGATGATGCATTGAGGATAACCTTTTGTAAAATTTGAGAATGTTCATTAATGTCATGGTTTAATTGATGCATATATTTTGGTTGATTGTTAGTCATTTCATGCTTATCTGCAAGATATATTTCTTTGACTAACAAAATTGATACTAAAGTGATATTATTTAAGGTCCACTAATGGCAACATTTACTCTAACAAAGTCAGGAGTTGCATCCTGGTTAAATGGTTACTATTGTCCTACCCATAAAATCCCTGAAGGTGCAAAGGAATATTTACCTCAGTTTAGGCATGATGTGGTATCGACTGAGGGATATATTCAGAGATACAAGAACATGTTAATTTATTTTCAAATTATGCATGAAGATGTTGCTTGTAGGTTGTCTCCACACACATTGAATGATATTGCATTGTATTGGTACATCCACACACCTCTAGATTTTATTATATCTTGGGATCATTTAGAGGTAAAATTTCTCAATTATTTTAGAAATTTGTTTGACCCTGTTGTGATATTAAATCAATTTATCTCTATTTTTAAAGAACCTAATGAGTCCACAAGCCAATTCAATGATTGATTCCATAGGTTTTATACTGAAGTGGTGTCCCACTATATAATTTTTGAAGAGAGAGCCGCTCAAGTAAACCTGGAAGCCTTAGATCCCTTTACTTCTACATATATAGGGAGACTTCTTAAAGATCCATCCTTGTCTATAGCCTAAAGTGAGGTAATAACAATAGAGCAATAGTGGGCTTTGAAAGGTGTTAATGTGGGTCTATTATCATCACTCAATCCTAAGACTCACAATAAAATACCACAAATGAGTCAGGTTGATACACTAGCTTCTCCCATGATGAGTTGTTCTTCAGGAGTTATGGATTCCAACCAATACCAATAGAGCGTATTTTGAACACAAATAAATAGAGCATATTTTGAACACAAATAAATGGTTTTATTGCACATATTTTTTGCATGTATTGAATTATTTTAATGGTGTTTTATGCACGAATGTGGTAGCATTATTCAAATATTTTAATGCATGTTTTACTCCTTAGACTCTTGCCATAACCAGAATTAGATTGTGTGGATGCAGGTCTAACTTAGTTTTTATTTTTTTATGTTCATGATCTAATATCTTTTGCAGGATAGGAGAATTGGTTTATAGTAGCTCTCTTTGGCCATTTTCAATATTCTGGACCATATTCCATAATTTTATTTTTATTTTTATTTTTCTAACCCTACCCTTTTTCATTTTTTTTAATTTTGCAAATAAAATAAAAAAATCAAAAATTTTAAAATTCCAAAAATAGATGCATGGATCCCAAGAATAAGATTTAATGTTTTATTTGAAGCAATTTCGATTTTATTTTGAAGCAAATTCAAAATTCCAAAATTATATAAAGTTTACATTTTAAAAAGGGAATTTTGTGATTTCAAGAGCTTTGCATGGTTAAATTTCAAGCTTGGTTGTTCTATTTTACAAGCACTAAATTAACTTCTCTTTATGAAAATTTCAATTTTATTAAAGGGGGTAATTTATGTGGTATTTCAAAGGCTACTACATCAGAGTTAGTCATTTAAATGATTTTATTTTATGCTCAAATTTTAACAATGCAAGATGAAATTCATCCACATTTCAAGATAAAGTGAATCAACTCATATTTTCATGTTCACATTTTAGAGATAGATTTTAATATTTTGTTTCATGCTCAAAGCAAGGTTTAAAGAAGATTAAACTTGTTTAAAATCTTCTTAACAAAAGAAAATAAAATCTACATAAAATACTTCAAGATAAAATGAACTAAATCACTTTCATCACGGTCATATGAGGGACAATCATATTTTATTTTTTTGTAAGTTTTATGAACAATAAATAGCATAGCATAGTAAAATAATACCAACATAGGCCCCTTGTTAACAGTTGATTGCAAATCACTAAGATATTCTAGCACTTATTTGACACATTTTCACAAGTATACATGCACTCATTAAGTAAAAGGGACCTTGGAGAAATATCTATTTCTTTGCAAGAGAGGGTTTTCTAATCAAAATCCTAACTATGAGTGTGGTTTTACAATTGGGTAAAATTACCACTCAATATTTTGGTGCTAGAAGGAAGGCCTGAATTGGTCATTTTATTGCTACTTAAATTCTAAATTGTTCATTGCTATTTGAAAGCTTATTTGAAGGCATTGGTCTTGACTAACGAGGTTTTGTTTACAGGTGATCACATTCCTTGATTGGAAACCTATTTAATTGATGATGCATTAAGGATAACCTTTTGTAAAATTTGAGAATGTTCATTAATGTCATGGTTTAATTGATGCATATATTTTGGTTGATTGTTAGTCATTTCATGCTTATCTACAAATATATTTCTTTGACTAACAAAATTGAT
This sequence comes from Wollemia nobilis, assembly GCA_028583015.1. Taxonomy (NCBI): domain Eukaryota; kingdom Viridiplantae; phylum Streptophyta; class Pinopsida; order Araucariales; family Araucariaceae; genus Wollemia; species Wollemia nobilis. Next base: position 8,384,773 of record JAQPPZ010016356.1, on the reverse strand, counting down.
ACTAAAGTGATATTCTTTAAGGTCCACTAATGGCAACATTTACTCTAACAAAGTCAGGAGTTGCATCCTAGTTAAATGGTTACTATTGTCCTACCCATAAAATCCCTAAAGGTGCAGAGGAATATTTACCTCAGTTTAGGCATTATGTGGTATCGACAGAGGGATATATTCAGAGATACAAGAACATGTTAATTTATTTTCAAATTATGCATGAAGATGTTGCTTGTAGGTTGTTTCCATACACATTGGATGATATTGCATTGGATTGGTACATCCACGTACCTCTAGATTCTATTATATCTTGGGATCATTTAGAGGTAAAATTTCTCAATTATTTTAGAAATTTGTTTGACCCTGTTGTGATATTAAATCAGTTTATCTCTATTTTTAGAGAACCTAATGAGTCCACAATCCAATTCAATGATTTATTCCATAGGTTTTATACTAAATTGATGTCCCACTATATAATTTTTGAAGAGAGAGCCGCTCAAATAAACCTGGAAGCCTTAGACCCCTTTACTTCTACATATATAGGTAGACTTCTTAAAGATCCATCCTTGTCTATAGCCTAAAGTGAGGTAATAACAATAGAGCAATAGTGGGCTTTGAAAGGTGTTAATGTGGGTCTATTATCATCACTCAATCCTAAGACTCACAATCAAATACCACAAATGAGTCAGGTTGATACACTAGATTCTCCCATGATGAGTTGTTCTTCAGGAGTTATGGATTCCAACCAATACCAACCATCCAATTTGGTACCCTTGAATCAAATGATGTCTAATGAGATCAATCAATGGGATAATATCGATTGTCCAAATATTACAACCACCTTAGATATTATCCAAAAGGAGGTGTAAGTTTCAAAGCCAATATCCACCAATGAGGACTGTGGTAAACAAGCCCATCAAAATGTAGAGATTGGCTCAATTTTGGAAACGTATGAACCTTTAGAAATAAAATATTTAGAATCATTATTCATAAAGGAGGATTGAGACAATCATAGAAATTAAAATACAAAAATTTATCCCATTGAAGAAGCCCTTGACTCACCAAAGGTGGTTGAAAGTGAATTTGATGGGGAATCAATTACTGAGTCTAAAAAGTCACTAGAAGATACGATAGAATTTCATCACTTGTTTTTAGAAGACAATTATTATAATGATCAAGGAAGCCAACATGAACTGATTTATGACAAATCTGGAACTTCCATAAACTTAAATGAAATTATTGAAATGGACTATCAAGAAATTCAACATGAGCCAAAACATGATAAGTTAGAAATAAAAGTCTTAGAGTCATTATTTACAAGGGAGGATTGGGATAATCATAGAAAGCTAAATGCACGAATTGATCCACTTTTAGAAACAATTGAGCCCTCAAAAGTGGATGAAGGTGAGTTTGAAAATCAATCTATTGTTGAATTTAAATATTGTGAAGAAGTGGTTGAACATCACACACTATTTTTAGAAGATGATTATTATTACTGGAATAAATGGAAGGAATTTTTTGCTTTCTAATGAAATACCCGCTTCACCTAATATGCAAAACAAGTTGCAAAGGCTAGTTCTACATTTTAAAAGAAACATCACTCAATAATAGGAACAAATGCCTCAAGATGCATATTTTGATGATTCTACAAATCATCCTCATGAGAAAAAATTCGAAGATACTAAAAGTGATATTCTTTTAGACAGTGGAGGGATCCTAGAGTGGACTAGTTTTGAAACATATGACAAATCAAGACCTTCCATAAATTTGGATGAGATGATTAAAATTTATGATCAAAACCTTCAACATCCTCAAAATAATGACTAGGAAGAAATGAAATAAGGGATGGAATCTCATCAAATGTTTTAGGAAGATAATGATTCTACTATTCTAGGCAAAGAAGGGGAATTACTCACTTTGTTCCCATTTGAGAGGTAAGAAATTGAAAGTCATGTTTCATCTAATGACCCTATAATATCTATGGTACCTTATATAGAGAAAATTCTAGAATATAAATGGTTTGGATTTGATATCATTGATGATACAAATGAGAATGTCTCTTTATTTGAAACAACTCAAGTATTTGATCAAGGAGATGTGTTATTTGACACATACCCTGACCAATAATATTTATGGTTTGAAAAGGATAGACATATTTTTAATTGGGTGACTAATTTTGGTGTTTTTGATAAATAGGTAATTGATGAAGATGAAGGGCTACAAGATGACAATGATAGAGATCATGAGGAAAAGGAAGAAATTACAAATCCTCATCAAGTCTTGGTAAATGGGAGTGTACAAAAGGTAGAATCATGGCCTTCACATATAACCATTCGAACCATAGGTGAAGTTTTATTTAATTGTCTATTGGATTCAAATGTTATCAATGATGAAATACCATTTGTGGTTGATAAAAAATTTAAGTAAATTTCTTCTCACACCATTAATAAGCTTGCTATGTTAAACCAAATAGAGGTAAATGCCTTTGAGTTAATAAATTTGATTCATCGACAATTGACAATGGAATATAGGATAACAAGTTATAATGATCCTTACATGTTAAATATCCTAGATAATTGCAAAATGCTACATAGTTATGATTGGCTTAAAGATATAGATGATGACTTGGTCTCAAAATTTTTAAAAATAGCCTCCTATTTGAACAAAATCTTATATGCTTGTGAAAATCAGAATTCAATTCAAAGTGATGAATCAGGTTTTGAAATTTAAACCTCTTTGAATAATCAAATGATAATTGAAAATCATGGATTCGCTTGCCAGTTTAATAAATCAAACTTTCAACTTGGAATTTCTAATATTAAATTGAATTGGTGGGGTGAGAGAGATAAAATGAAAGTTCTAGTATGGTGTGGCTTAATCCTATTTTGGTTGTATTTCTGTAAAGCTTAACATGCATATCATGGTAGATGTCTTTTCCAATTGTGGAAATCGTATTTGGGATCCAGGGAAGTGATAGCCTAAATTTTGCATCATCTTGTACATTATTGTATATTACTTTGGTTTTCATGTTTTTGTGCTTTGTCCCTAATTATTAGTTTGGCAAGTTTTGTTTTGCTTGTTTGTCAGTTTTCATTAGGCTAGGATTGGGTTTGTTTTACAGTATTGCATTTTGGGGTTGGTCCCTTCGTTTGAGATGATGTTTTGAGGAAGCTACTAATTTATGGCCTCTTGAATATTTTTTTGTGTTCCTTCTTTATGAAGGGTGAAATGCCTATGTTGGGATCATAGGGATCAAGGAAAAGGGGGTGAATTTGTTTAGTGATCATTCCTAGATTTTAGGACTAAGTGAATTTTGGAACAATGAATCATTTTGCTAAAGCTACACATGAACACATCATATTAAGGGGCATGCCTTGAAATATTGAAGGATGAAGTCATTTTGGTTTGTAAATTAAGGTAAAAATCTAACACACTCCATCTTTAGCCTTGAATGGTCTCTAACCTAGGTGGCAGGTGAATTTTTCAAAGCAATACAATGCTTAGTAAAAAAGAATAAGGAAAAGCATGATAAATCATTCTCAAGGTCTAAATAATATTTATTGGGGCTATGGATGCCTGATTGGTAGTAGGGCTATGTTTAGACAAAGTAAAAAGAAAGAAAGCAATGCAAAATATCAATTAGACACTTGGGTGATTTAGAAAATCTCTACTAGGGCTATAGAAGTTTATTTGGCAATAGAGCAATATCTAGAAGATATCAAGGTCATCTCCACCAAGGCTATAGATGCCTGGATGGCATTGGAGCAATGCAGAGGCACATTTTAATGAGTAACATTCTTTAGCCTAAATGCATCAGGTGATGAAATCTGGATTATTTCGAGAATACAAAACTAATCATATTCCACACACTGAGCAAAGGCAAATGATTCATTTGTTTTCATTAAAGCTATTTAATCCCATTTTCTCTTAATATTGCTAGATGATGTATATTTCTCTACTCTTTCATTTCTTTTGGTTTCATAACTGTGTTCTTCATCCAAAATGCTCAGGAATATTTCCCAGTAGAGTCACCATTTGTTGTGGCCATTGCACAACTAGATCCAAATTTGGGGACCCACCTTAAAATTTTAATTTTGAGGAGTTTCGGTTGTCTTTGGGTGATAATTTTCCATAAGGTTGCAATAAAGGTGCCAAGGTTTGCATGATTAATTAGTGCCTCCTTTATTTTCTTGTAAAACCAATAATGGGGTTTGATGAGTTTTGTATAGTATTGATTGATTTTAAGGTTTTGAATTCAGCCATTTCATACCTTTGAAATTAATTAATTCAAATTTAAATAAATAAAACAAAAAAGTAAAATAAAAAAAAATAATAAAAAATAATAAAATAATAAAAACAAAAATGAATAAAATAAAAAAAGGTAATTCATTTTGTTTTATTAATTTCATTATACATTAATGTGTCATTCATATCAAGGATTTAAAACATGAAAATGTAAAATAAAGATAAAAAATATATAAATATAAATATAAATATAAAAAAAAAATTACTTTCATTTTCCAAAGTAATTTGAAGTCTGAGAGTTTGTTTATAAGGTAAATTTAATCTTAAGTGTTGATCTAATTATTGTAGTGTTTGTGTATAGGTTAGCAAAGTGGATAGTGGACCAAAACATGGCGTACATGGAATTGGACAACCTACTGATGTGGGACTCAACAATAGATTCCCATATGTTGACCACCATAGACAACTATGTGGATGATGATTGTGCAAGGTGTTGATGTAGGTAGAGAATGAGAGACGAAGTTGTGGATTCGACCTTGTGGCATTGGTGAAGGTGTAAATGAATTATGACCATATCAATATGTCATGGTCACATGGGAAATGTGGTGGGGCTACAATAGATGCCAAGGCTCACACACTTTGATGTCACACATCAAACCATCGAGTGTTCTCTATTAGTTTGGGTGTATCTATTAATGATAACCGATTCAAGCTTCAAATCTTATTTAACTTGGATTACAATGAGATCAGTGAGATGAATAGGGGAGAAGAATACCATTGTTGGTAGGCAACATCATTATTTATGTATAAAGGGTGCTATTTCTACAAAAATATGGTGGTAACTCTCAGATCGAAGGCAACTATGTTCATCATTAGTAGACCATACAATGGAGAGGATGGAGATGGTATGTTGTTCAACGGCTGATAGAGGAGGTGGATGACACAACAAAATAACATGGTAGTTTGGGATAGTTTATTTGATACACACTTGGTAGGAATTTGTGCTTGAAAATATAATACGAATAGTACCACTATGGATAGCCAGATATATGTAGAGAAGGGCAATGATGAAGCTTCATTTTTGTAAAATCATAGTGGATTTGTAGTAGCCAACCATGGTCTGTGACAATGGTATTTAAGTTATCATGAAAAATTTGGAATACACTGCAAGGCGAGCAATTACATTTACAAAGTTAGTTGTGTCGCATAGGACAACATGGATGAGAAATGATTCTTGGATGTGATACAAAGGTCAATGTATATTACCAAGGCATGAATTGATGACTAGGAGGTCAACGTGGATGAAAATGTAAACACGAGTGAACTGGCATTTTGACAAGAAACATGGATCAAGGAGCCTAGATTTGGATATCCAACAAGGCAACCATATGGACGAATTGGTAAGGATAATGCTGACCAAACCAACTAACGTATAACTAAGGAGCTAAAAAATATAGTATGTTACTAATGTTGGATGTAGTCATTTCTCCATTACCATCATGAAGATAAATAAATATTGAGGTACTGATACTGGAAAACATGGCGATAGCATGGACATTTAATAATTTCATGATAGCGATGGCTGGAATGGTAGAGTCTAAAAAGGAATGTGGCAATTTTAGTTCAATTAGAGACATAATGAAATGAGAAAAACTACATTTTGATCGACACACCAAATTGATCGATCGAAATAGGGATAATCTTGCTTACTATGGATATCGAACTTGATATAACATAGATACTGGTTTGAAATCCGAATGAGTTCCATTGTTTAATAGTATTATCTAACGATAAAGGGAAGATGCAAAAATTGAGTACGACTACACAAGGGACATTGACAAAAGAGGTATACCTATTTTAATAAGTCATAATGTAGGAACTGTGCTCTAGAAGGGTATGTGTTGTGTTGTGTGCGATTGAGGCACTTCAAATTCTACATAGATAGGGAAGGAGAACCCATTGTTTGTGATTGCGAGGAGTACATCATAGAGGGTCGCCAACCTACATCAAAAAAACACTGGACGTAATGCTATTGAATAGAACCTTTGCAATGAGTGGATTATTTCAAGATCACCACTACACATGCATAGAGTAAAGGGATAATGAGACACGATGTTCCCATGAAATGATAGTATACGAGGCATTGGAAGATAGTGAATACAACATCATGGAGATATTCATAACATATTATTTATTTGTCTTGTCCAACCTACCATGGGATCATTTGATCAAGATCATCGTACCTAAATGAGAAGGAATTTTACTCGCAGCAGGGATAAGGGAAGAAAACATCTTCACCCACTTCTTGTTGTTTCTAAAGGTAGGCATCACTATTGCCAATCCCAATTGGATTGAATGATAGAGGACAGGTTGTTTTTATCAAGTGTGAAGCCCCAAAATTATAATCTATTGTGTGTAAAAAGGATAGTCTGAGTGCAATCTAGAAAGCTTTAAACTATATAATGTTGAGTCTATGAGCCAACATCATGGTATTTGTCCATCCCTTCGAGCAATTTAACCTATTTGTGATTAGATATGGGGACGTTGAGGTAAATTTTGGTGCAAAAAAACCAATAATACTAGTGATGCATAACTGAACATGGTTTAATGTAGAAATTTGTGTCAAGCATGAGTAGAAGGTAATTGGTGCAATGATAGGTTCACAAGTTGTATCATGCATCAGAAGGGTGTATATCTCTCTAATGTTGTTGTCATCGGGTTGAAATCATGAATGGATAAAATACAGTTAGATGTTGCTCACTGTTTGAGGTGTGGTCTTGATTATGGCACTTAATTTTAATTTTCAATTGGCTTGAATGCAATAACCTCATTTTTTATAAGTTGTTGTGAATAGGCCTTCACGGTGATGTTGGTGAATGCCAAAAGCAATATGTAGTGTAAATACCACCGTGACGTGTCTATTTACGTTATGAAAATTAAGGTAATATTGTCAACGCTGACACAATAATTCCCCATACCTTGGCCCTGATCCAATGTTGGTGAAATGGTCTCATGGGTAGTTTCATCGGTAATATAATATTGCAGAAGTGTTATAAAGAAAAATGGGAAGCCATCACTTAGTGGAGAAGCATTGTGAAAAAAATAAAAGTGTTTTAAAAAGACAAAGGAAGAAAATTTATCCAAGGAATTCAAAAATAGATGGAAGATGAATCACTACGAGGCCAAAATAAAGTGGGAAAATGAAATGTGAGAAAACAAAATTAGACAAAAAAGGAATCAAAACGAATAGTTTTTCAAATAGATGGAAAGGAACAATCATTGGAAAGGAAGGGTCATTAAACAAAACCAAAAGGGAAGCCCATGGAATTTTTAAATATGCCATGAAATGACAGAAACAGGGCTAAAAGTTTTGGAATAGGAGATATGGAAGGGATTGGAAGGATCTTGGTTGTTGTCAACATTTATCCTTATTTTGTATGTAGAGAAAGCAGATTTTGAACATAAATAAACGGTTTTATCGCACATATTTTTTGTATGTATTAAATTATTTTAATGGTATTTTATGCATGAATGTGGTAGCATTATCCAAATATTTTAAAGCATATTTTACTCCTTATACTCTCACCATAACCAAAATTAGATTGCGTGGATGCAGGTTTAATCTAGTTTTTTTTTTTTTTTGTGTTCGAGATCTAATATCTCTCTGTAGGATAGGAGAATTGATTTATAGTAGCTCTCTTTGGTAATTTTCCATATTTTGGTCCATATTCTAGAATTTTAGTTTTATTTTTATTTTTATAACCCTACCCTTTTTCATTTTTTTTTAATTTTGCAAATAAAATAAAAACATTAAAAAAATTTAAAATTCCAAAAATAAATGCATGGACCCCAAGAATAAGCTTTTATATCTTAGTTGAAGCAATTTCAATTTTATTTTAAAACAAATTCAAAATTCCAAAATTATATAAAGTTTACATTTTAAAATGGAATTTTGTGATTTCAAGAGCTTTACATGGTGAAATTTCAAGCTTTGTAGTTCTATTTTACAAGCACTAAATTAACTTCTCTTCATGAAATTTTCAATTTTATTAAAGGGGTAATTTATGTGGTATTTCAAAGGCTGCTACATTTTATAGCTAGTCATTTAGATGATTTTATTTTATGCTCAAATTTTAACCATGCAAGATGAAATTCATCCACATTTCAAGATAAAATGAATCAACTCATATTTTCATGTTCGCATTTTAGATATAGATTTTAATATTTTGTTTCATGTTCAAAGCAAGGTTTAAAGAAGATAAAACTTGTTTAAAATATTCTTAACAAAAGAAGATAAAATCTACCTAAATTTTTCAAGATAAAATGAACTAAATCACTTTCATCATGGTCATATGAGGGCCAATCATATTTTCTTTTCTTTTAAGTTTCATGAGAAATCAATAGCATAGCATAATAAAACAATACCAACACATGCCCCTTGTTAACAGTTTCTTGCAAATCACTAAGGTATTCTAGCACTTATTTGACATATTTTCACAAGTATACATACACACATTAATTGAAAGGAACCTTGGAGAAATTTTTATTTGTTTTCAAGAGAGGGTTTTCTAATTATAATCCTAACTGTGAGTGTGGTTTTGCAATTGGGCAAAATTATCACTCAATAGAAATAAAACCCCAAACATAGAAGAAACAACAACAGTCTTGTTGGAATCATAGGAGAGGAGATCCAGCAAAGATAAGCTAAATTACAAAGAATTAAAAGAGAGCAAAAAGGAAAATCTGGAGTCTTCCCTACCAAGGAAGGGCTAGGAATAAATTTCCAGAAGAACCTCGAACACAAAAGAAAAATAAAAATCCCTAGGCAGAGATAAACTAAAGGCCAAAGAAAAAGGGGTTAGAATCACCTTTATTCCTATAGGCCCTAGTCTATCCAAGACCAAGGTAGGAGAACTAGCACTATGGCACCTAAGTAGGAGAAAGCCTCACGAGATAGAGTCAACCCAAAAACTCCTCCCACTCCCTCTCACTCCCACTCCCATTTCTCCCACTTTTGTTGTGAAAAATATATCTTACACTATTGATTAAAAATAAATTAATTGATTTTATACATTATTGATGGAGGTTTGATAAAAATATTATCTATAAATAATTATCTTCTTTGTTGATCATATTGAAAAAATAATAGGTCCTTTAATATTATAACATTTAGATATTTTAGAGGTCCGAGGTGTAGACCAATTGGTTCATCCAAACCTCATAAGGGGGGCAGAGGTCCAAGGTTCAAATCTCGGGCCTCATCGAACTGAATGCTTGTCCCTTTCTTGGTGCTTTCAATGACGTAAAAGGTTTAAAATTATTGTGGCATGGAAGTTATAAGGGCGGACTGCGCAAATATCTATGTGGTGACTTCCGGGGTGGACAACACAGAATACTGTGGTAGCCATAAAAGCTAGACAGCCTACCTAGATTCGTGGTGGCTACCGATTCCACCATGTTAAAAAAAAAAACATTTAGATATTTTTAAATATTAATTTTCTCTTTATATATTATTGATGTATTTCATAGAGATTCATTGAACTTCTTTAAGGCGTTTAATTCTCTTATGAATATAATTCTTTTTTTTTAAATGAAAAATATGTTATCTTTATAGAAACTATATTATAAGGTAAAATGAGTTGGAAAGACATCAAGGGAGAAATAAAATCCTCCTCTAATCCCTCTTGGCTCAAAAATTACCCATAAAACATTACCATACATAATGTAGATATCCATACACCTTAGCACTACTGTAGTTGAATTCCAAATTATCCAATTTATCTGAATTCTGTAAACCATACATTTATATTCATGTTGTGTTGTTATGTGGCCTAACTGTGATAGATGCATTAGACTCACTGTCTACTCTTCCTGTCCTGTTATCTACTTGTATCACCCCCCACATCCCTTGGATTCGTTGGCACTAGATTATCTGATTTTCCATATGAGAGTCCACATATTGCCCTTCCTCTAGATATTTTCTCCATTTTGCTAAATATTCTACCACCCTATTTCCCTCTTGCTTGATATATGTAATAAAAACATATTGAAAAACCTACCAAATCTTCTGAATTGCTTCCATATTCCTTCACTCTCCAATTCCCAACACCTGAAATGGCCTTATTAGATCCAATATTCTAGCCCATACCCAAGAGTCTATCTCTATCCATAGTTTATGTAACTATATATTTGTACCTATCACTGATGTTGAAAATATTGCCTATCCTTTTGCTTCATTATTTTTTGCCTCCCCCATGCCTTCTGCTCTCCAATACACCTATTCTTGTTTTCAAATTGCATGATAATACCAAAACCAAATTTCCTAAGGTTTTTAGTAGAAGCCCCAACTATGTTTTTCTTCACCCAATATCTAGGAGGTGTCCTCCACTCTATGTTATTCAAGAGGATCTCACCTATGTATCCATACCTAAGTTATTTCTTTGTTACATTTATTCCAAGGATCCGTAGAATAATCACTTCCTCCATTTTTATGTATGTTTCTTCCTGTAATTTGATAGATAGTGTTTCTGTTACCTTGCTCATAATCCTCCCCCTTACTTGCTCCCTTGTTCTATGCTCTAATCCAAATATGCATGCATTTAGTTATATCCATAACTACCATGATATGAAGCTAGGTCCCAGTTTCCATATCATTTTCATTGTTTTAGTCTTAAAGTTACACTATTGCCATTTCTCATAAAAGCTTTATTGGCTCTCAACAACTTCCCAATGTTGTCTCATCTGCATCCACCAATTGATACATATATATTTAATAAAAGACCACCAAAAAAAGAGGTGATTCAAGGTCTCCTCTACATTTTCACACAAAACATAGTTGGAAGGCCTAAAGAAACCTCTTTTTCTCAAATTATCAAATGTCAAGCACTTTTTATGGTTAATCAGCCATGAGAAAATGTTAATTTTTGGCCATCCTTACTTTTGACAAACAAATATCCATGGAAGTGGTACTAGGGTAATCTCATATCCATAAACTACCTTGTATCCCTCCTTCACCTTATAAATTCCCAACTTACTTCCTCCCTATCCAAGTATATCCCTCTTAGAACCATCCTAAATTGGGTGTCTTTGGAGATGTCTCCATAATTTTTTTGTTAGTTCCTTTGTCCCCCTCACTGGCCATTCTCAGGGATGTTTCCACCGTAGTAATTATAGCACATATTGATTCCATGATTTCATATAGTAAGAGGCTTTCCTTAACCCTAGTTTTTGGAGATCTACTTTACAAATATTTATCTTTGGGAATATTTGAAATTTTTTTTGAGATCGATTCCATGAATCCTCCAAAAATAGAGTATCCTTTCCATCCCCTAACTGCCAATATAGATATGGATTTATTAAATCCTGACCTGTTAACATTATCCTCCATACTTTAGATCCCTCTCCTTCCACTCTATGTCTTAGAATGCTTTTCTTAGCCACTCCTGGGTAATATTTGGCTTGTAAGAGTATACTCCATAAATCCCTAGTAGTTGTAATCCATATCCAATATAGCTTCCTAGGTAGTACCTTTATGTTGTGGGATGTTGATCTTATTCCCAATCCTCCTTGTTTTTTTGGTTGGCATATTTTCTCCCAACCCACTAGTCAATTTTTTGTTCTTCCCTTGCACCTGACCACAAAAACTTTCTTGTGTGTTTATCAATATATTTTAGAATTCTCTTTGGAGCTTGAAGTATAGAAAATTTATAAATTTGGAGAGATTTTAGCACAAATTTAATCATTGTAAGCCTTCCTCCCAAGCTTAGCCATTTGTGAGTCCAATTGCTCAACTCAGCTTGAAGTCCATCCATCAACCTTTTCCACTTCTTTCTTTTTGTATTATTTGTAGATAAAGGTACTCCTAAATATTGTATGGATAAAGGAGTTTCTATGAATTTCAACAATCATATAATTTTATCTTACCCTCTTCATTGTATTGGAAAAAAAAAATTGAGATTTTTTCATTAAAATTTTACCCAACAACTTGAGTGTACCCATCTAAAAATTCTTTTATGTTTCTTGCTACTATGATATTTGCTTGACTAATAAGAGCAGTATCATCCATAAATTGGAGGTCATTTATCTCAATTTGAGAACTTATTTTCAAGCCCCTTAGCCTCCCCTCTTGTCTTCCTTTTTTTAATAGTCTCTCAAGACTATCTGTGTAAAGGATAAAAATGTAAGGAGAGAGAGGGTCCCCTTGTCTTAACCCCATTCCTACTGTAAACATGGAAGAGGGACTACCATTTACCATAACTGATAATGATGTAGTCTATGTATAGGATTTTACCCAATCTCTCCACCCCTCTGCAAAGCCCCTTTTTCTAAAATCCTTTGCATAAAGGACCGGTCTACTCTATCATAGGATTTAGACAGATCTAATTTAATAAACATACCTAGTTCCATTTATTTTGACATTGTGTGTATCACCTCTTGGGACACTACTATTCCATATAGAATTTGTTTGCCTTTAACAAAACCACCTTGCTCACTTGAAATCCGATTTGGTAAAAAATATTTTAACCATTCTACCATAAGCTTTTTTAATATTTTATATACTACATTACATAGTGAAATAGACCTATAATTATAAATTATCTCACTAGGTGGTGTTAGAAATAGAGTATATTACATTATTTGGGTCATGTAAATGTACCTTCCTTGGTACATACTTAGGACATTAGGTTACTTTAGGGGGAAGTTATCTAGTTACTTCATGCAATGTAATAAATGCACAAGTGTCAATGTGCAAGTTGTAATGTGCAAGGTGTCCACTTGTACAACTAGGTAGAGTGTTGGCCAAGGAACTTATCTTCCTATATAAAGGCCATAGATGTAGAAGATAGATATCGAATTCATTGTATCAAAGTTAGTGTGTGGTAGATAGGCAGTAGGGTAGTGTGTGTGAGAGCTATAAGCTCAGAGCTCATTCATGGAGTAGTAGCTTATATCATGGAGTGTCCATTTCCTCCATAGCTACTATTGTAATATTTTTCATCATTTCTATTTATAGCATATTTTAGTCATCTCATAGATTTACTTTATTTCTTATTATTCTGCATCTTGTGATTGCTATCTCCCATTGTATGTGGCATCAAAATCTAACAATTGTATCAGAGCTACGGTAGATCAAGCCATAGTAGGTCTATAGGGAAACCACCATTATTATTGACCTTGAGTTTTTTGAGAACCTGATGCGCCATTGGACCAATCACTATCAAAATTTCTCAGAAGAGTCTAGGTGGTAGAATTAGGGAGAGTTACAAGTGAGGACTAAAATATCAGTTTCAAAAATACTGAGATTGCATAGGGCTAGAGTCTTTCCACAGAGTTGAAGGAAAACTCATGAAGACTAGGACTCAACATTTGATCCACTAGGTTGATGAATCAACTAGTGAAGCTCAAAGATCTGGAAATACTTACCTAAAAGTTTCTTTTATTGTAGGGAATTAATACTTAGATGATTGGGACACCTCCTACAATAGAAATCTAGGAGACCTCAACTTCATTACCCGAAGGTTGGAGTGCCTTCATAGTGCAGATATTAGTTGTTGTAGAGAGGAGAATACTTCAGAAGAAACTTCTGGAAAAGAATCATGGTGAAGTCTGGAGATAGGAGATCTCCATTGATATATTGAAGAACTTCACAAGAAGAAAAATTCCATAGAAGCCTTGATCTAGAATAAAAGGCCATAGAAGCCTTGATCTAAAAGAAAAGGCCATAGAAGCCTTGATATTGAAGAACAAGCCATAGAAGCCTTGATACTAAAATAGGCCACATATACCTTTATCCTGAAGAAGATTCTAGAAGAGAGTATCTAATTTAGAAGCATATTTTAGTACTAATATTTTTGTTGCAGGTAAAGGAGATCCAGTAAGTTGGAAAAGCTTCCTACAAGAAATTTAGGAAGAAAAGCCTCTTCAGAATCAATCCAGCACCTGAAGCAAAAGAGATTAGGAGGAGATCTCATTGAAGAACTTCCAGACTAGGAAGAAGAAGAAGGACTAGGAGAGTCCTACTCGAATCTAGAAGCAGTAGAATCAGAGATCTAGGAGAAGATCTCAATGCCAACACTTCTAGAAGTAGAAGGTTGAAGATAAGGTCTCAAGGAAGACCAGAAGAAGCTGCAAGATCAAAGACCTTGACAAGGTCTTGATGAGCATCCAATAAAAGGCTAGGAGAGCCTTGTTGAAGAAATCATCAAAGGAGAACTCATTGGAGAAATCCACTACCAAGGAGAAGCCCCTGATAGTGAAGGACTTGGGACAATTATCGCCATCCGACAACAAGCCCAAGAGGAGGAGAATTTGGCAAGGAGTGCCAAATCTGAGTAGAAGAAGAATCCAGTGAAGACCTCAAGACATTCAGAATCTTGAGAAGAAGATCCTGCTTGAAGTCAAAATTTGACAAGAAGACTTGAAGGTAGAAGAAGCTTATCAAATCTAGGATATTTGAAGATTACCTCCTACAGCAAGAGGTCACTACTTCAGAGATACAAACTTCTCCAAATCTATAGAAGGAGGAGATTACAAGAGGAGATCAAAGTCACCAAATCCTAGGCTCATGAAAGAAAGTTTGAGACCATCAATTTGGTGAAGAAGGAGCTATTCAAAATAGTCTACAAAGAGCTGCAAGATCCTACTCAAGGCAGCAACTTGGTGATCTTAGGCACCAAGATCTACATCCTCTACAGAAGAAGAAAAGGAGCTACAAAAGCATTCAGAAAAAGGTAAGCAACTATCGATGCAAGTAGATTCATTAGTTGGATTACTTATCAGATTTATTAAAGCACCTTCATCTTGATTAAAGTTGCAAAAATGAGATTTGTATTACAGTATTCAAGTGTGCAAAAAGAAAGGTTCTTTTTAAGGTTCATTTGCACATTAGGAGTTGATTAGATTTCAGAATTTCAATAATCTATCAACTAGCCTATTATCTACTTTGGAAAGCAAAATAAGACTATCTCCTAATATCTTGCTTATAAGAAATTTACAGAATAATTCTTGAAGGTTCATTTCAGATTATTCTTGATTAGTTGTAGTGAATTGATTAAGTGCATTTTCTTGAGAGTAGATTGGAGTGATAAGGTGTAATTTGTTAGTGCATTAAAAGTAGAATTTGTTAGATTCATTTGCACTATTATTACTCTCAAAAGAAATTAGTTTTGTGCTTTGAAATAAAGGCTACAAAATCTAGTTTGGATCAAGTGTCTAAAGACACTCTTAAAGCATAGAAACCTGCAACTCATAGTGGCCAATAGAAGCCACCAAAATTGGTTAGTACAAGCAAAGAAAAGCTAACCAAAAAGAAGCTTCAAATATTGAGACTTGGTGAGTCTCAAATCCAAAGCACTTAGGGTTAGTGCAACTAAAAGAAAGCTTCTATTCTACAACATTTACAAGGCTTGGATTCACCATCAATCATCCAAGCAAAAAGGGTAAGGAGTCTAGCCAAAGAGACATCCTTAAAACCCTCATTTTGCACTCATTAATATGCTACAAAAATAAGAATCTCAGACCTACAAAAGAGTGCAAGAAAAGGTGCAATAAAAAGGTTCTATATACATGTAAAGGTTACATGGTATTGCACTTCTACAATACATCAAATGTAGGGAAAGGAGCATATTTAAAGGTGCCACAATAGGCACAATAGGTACAGGAAAAAGGTAACCAAAAGAAGGGCCAAAGGATCGAGCGTTCTCCAACAACGAAAGGGCATTCTCTCCAAGAACGGATCTGCAAGACAAAGGAAGATTTTACGTAAATGATAACAAGCCTACCAAGGTTATTTACATAAGCCAAAGGAAATCTATCAAAAAAATTTACGTAAACCATAGCAAGGATAAGAAGCTATTTACGTAAAAAAGGAAGATAGAGCACATCCAACGTTCAGACGCGTCAAGCTTCACCTCTATCAATGTGAACAGGGAGCACAATGAAGGTATAAGCACAAATAAGAAGAGTAGATGCTACGTTGGGAATAGCATCAATAGAGGGAAGCAAAAGAGCTACCTCATCCTCATTCAAAGCTCCAAGGTGGCTCACAAATTACCTGCAGAAGAGAATACGTTGCTTGTTGCTCAAGAAATCAAAGCAAGCTAAGGAGGAAGATAATCGAAGGAGTTATAATCTCCTTCTTGGAGGTGTTACATCAAAAATCCCATGCAAGAGGATTGAATGCCACTTGGCATAATATTCCCTAATGGCTATCATATCTCTAACACTCAAGAGATGAACGTTGAGGAGTTACAAGTGCTCAAAGCAAGTTTAATACGTTACAAAGGAGTAACGGTCAGTGCAACAACATTACAAGAAGAAGTGGCAACACTCTCAAGAAATGTAGGTGCCACTTGTCCATCATTGACTACCCTTAAATGCAGCGTAGAGAGAGTGAAAGGATAGAATTTACATCCAAAGTCTGTAGAGTGAAGTGGAGAGCAAAGTGCAGTCAAAGGATAGGAGGAATAGCACAATCAATCCATTTCTAAGCACAGCATGGAATAAGGAGAGCATAGGAGCATTTAAGGCTCCATTGAAGAAGGTCAGCATATACTCTCCAAGCATTGAAGAGCAAGCCCGACAACCATACCACACTTGGTCATTCAGATTCATCAAGTCAAGCACCACAGAAAGGGTACGTAAAAGGACTGTTATATTTTAGTCAAAACCAGTGCCATTCAAGTGTGAAGTCAAGGGGCTAAGGTAAGAGAACTATCTCATTAATATTGCTTTCAAACATAGGAGATATAAGGTTATAATTTCAAGGATAAAATTTAAGGTTGAGAAAGCAAAAGACATAGGAGATAACTTACCAAAAATCAAAATACTATTTGCAAGCTAACCTAGGAGATATAAGGCCTTCTACTTAGGTTGAACTATTTAATACTTTGCAAATATTATTATCTTTTCTAATTTTCCAAATTTGGGAGTCATAAGGTCTACTACTACAAATTGATTTATTGGAAATTAGAAAAATTAAAATCAAATCTCAAAGGGCCATTATAAGAGGTTTATCAAAAACATATAAAGGTTGGAAATTATAATATTTACTTGTCTCAAATCTTCTCAAATCGAGACAAAAGATCCAACATTAAAACCTCTTGAAATCTAGAAAAAGTGCTTAGTTCAATAGGAGCAATAAGGACAATAGAAGTTGATTTTAGCATTTACAAAACTTTACAAAATCAACCAAGATTGAACTATAACTTACAAAAGCACTTTATATCTTGTCCAAAACATACTAGGGAGTCATAAGGCATTCTACAAAACCTAAGAATTGATATTAGGGAATTCAAATGGCTTCAAATAAATTCTTCTTAGCAGAATCTCAGCTACTTAAGGGTCCTAATTATTTCTCCTAGAAGAATAAAGTGAAAGCTATTTTGGTATATGAAAAACTTTGGGATATTGTCAAAGGGAAAACACAAATACCTACTATAGATGATATTGAAATCCTAAAGTTTGTAGAAAATGATTCAAAGGCTCTAATGATAATAACCTTTGCTATCACTGATGAGATACAACCCTATATAAATTCAGAAAAATCATCCTCAGATGCATGGTCAAGCCTAGAGAAAATTTTTGAAGGAAAGAATAAGGCAACTATTCTCCATATTCAAAGTCAACTTCATTCATTAAAAATGAACAATGGAGAAAGCATAGAACTATTCCTAAGAAAGGTAGCAGATATTAAAGGGAAATTATTTACCTTAGGAGAAATAGTTAAGGATGAACTTCTTACTCAAGTAACCATGAGAGCACTTCCAGACAACTATAAACATTTGGTAACATCTTTACAAGTTCTAAGTAAAGATACTTCTTTTGATGACTTAGTCAATATTCTACAAGAATATGAAGTGGAAAATACAGTTAAAGATGAGATGTCTAACACTGCATTGGCATCTAAAGATAATCCACAAGGAAACATTACCTCTTCATCAAAAGGATGAAGACCATGGTACAACAGGTATTGTCAGATATGCAAGAGAAAAGGCCATAGTACCAGCTACTGCAAGTTCAACCCCAAGAATCAGAATCAAGGAAATCAGATGAACAATGGGAGCCAATTTCAGCCATGACAATATCAAAATCCTCATCAGTAGCAATTTTAGCGTCCATCCAATTATCCCCAATTGGAGTATCAAAAAAGAAATAAAAAAGGACATCTAGCTCAGAGGATAGAAGAAATTGAAGAACTGGAAGAACCGACTGATGATTATGAGATCAAAGCTCTTTCAACAAGAATGATAGTTTTTGAAGACACTAACATCTTGCTTGAATAGGTTACAAAAATCAAAGAAGAATCAGAATTCTAGATCGAAGAAGAAGATCCAATTCAAAGCCATCATATGGAAGAAGATCCACATTGAAGACTAAAGTCTTCAATACCCAAATATTGTAATACAAGGGGGTGTTAGAAATAGAGTATATTACATTATTTGGGTCATGTAAATGTACCTTCCTTGGTACATACTTAGGACATTAGGTTACTTTAGGGGGAAGTTATCTAGTTACTTCATGCAATGTAATAAATGCACAAGTGTCAATGTGCAAGCTGTAATGTGCAAGGTGTCCACTTGTACAACTAGGTAGAGTGTTGGCCAAGGAACTTATCTTCCTATATAAAGGCCATAGATGTAGAAGATAGATATCAAAGTCATTGTATCAAAGTCAGTGTGTGGTAGATAGGTAGTAGTGTAGTGTGTGTGTGAGCTATAAGCTCAGAGCTCATTCATGGAGCAGTAGCTTATATCATGGAGTGTCCATTTCCTCCATAGCTACTATTGTAATATTTTTCATCATTTCTATTTATAGTTGTAGCCCAATAATTCTCACACTCCTTTCCTCAAGGCTCATGGATTCGTACCTTAGAGGAAAATGGTAGAATGAATGGTCTACACCTCAAAGAGAGGTACCTAATCATACCTTCTTATGGTGATTTTTTGACGAATTGGGTGGGTTCGCTAGGAAACATTTTACGGTAGTTTTCGAGCCTAGGTTTTGGAATTTTTTTTTATGTATTTCTTTTATGAAATCATGCAATACACTTAGTTTGGCCAATATGCAAGCTACACTAATCTATATGTAATTATGATTTATATGTAAACAGTAAACACAAAAAATAGAATCTAAATGGCTACTACAGTGCTTAAAAGTGATTTAAAATACTTAGGTATATCTAGATGTCTGAAGAAGATTTTGATTTTTTGATGCAGGCAATATCGAGAAATTTCCAGCAATATCGATCAAAATCAGGCAATATCAAAAAATCCGATTATGCAAAAATCTAACCAATCTTAATTAAAAGCTATAGTTTTACAATTTGATGTAAAAAACAACAATTTTACAAAGAAACATGCATTTGAATAGACTTAACTATGATGAGTAATGATCTTAGGATAACAATAGAGGAATGTTCATATGCATATATATGCTAAATTCTTGAATATTTATGAAATAGTGAAGGAAAATGTTAGGATCTCATCCTAACCCTTAATGTAATAACTTCCCTGATGTAATAATTCCTAGTGAACGTGGGTAGTACCCATGATTAATATTTTGTAATGTTCTAAGTTTTAGCTTAGGTAGTGCCTATGACAAATGGCACCCTTTTTATGTAACACATGGTAGATAGGTTAGGTAAGGTGGCATTGTGCATGTAATTCGTGTGGCATTATGCATATAATTCGAGTGGCATTGTGCATGTAATTCAAAGTGGCACTATGCATGTAATTCGGGTGGCATTATGTATGTAATCCAGGTGGCATTTTGCATGTAAGCCAACCTTGGAAGGAAACTCCTTAAATACCCGAAAAGGCACCAATGTAACTATATTTTTGCAAATTAATGAATTATTGAAGGAGGTTGCCCCCTCGAAGAGGCCTACGATTCTGTCTTATTGTGAGATTGTTCCTTTATGCAAATTTTTGTTATATTAATATGATGTTTATGTGAGTTTATTTCCAAGAAATCGTGTGAGAGTGTGTTATTTGAGTCTATTTTATAGCAGGATCTTAACAAGTGGTATCAGAGCGCTTTACAGGGCTAAGTTCTGCTGTAACTGCAATTATTCTTGCCATCTAATCCGTCTGTTAGGTATAAATTCTATGTGTTTTTCCCATTTCTGTTTTTCCTTATTAAAAAAAAAAATCCAAAAAAATACAGTGCATTTTTTTTCCAGACCAAAATAAAAAATCTTTTTAGTTGAGTAGGTAGAAACCCTGTATCGGGGGTTTTAAAATATCGCAAAGGATCTGTCGTTATTATCTAAGCTAGATAGCCCATAAAGCGTCTAGTGAAGTGAGGGGCGATCAGGCTCCAATACCCAGGCCTTAGATAGAACTCATGCACGGACTTGAGCTCCCATGTATCTTCGAGTATATCGGGAGACCATATAGGATTAAAAAAAAATTAGCCATTAGGAAGCTCTTCGGCCTTGTATTACTCATAGTCTACGGGACACAGCATCCTGGACGATTACCCTCCCATATTGTCAGAGAGGCGAGTAGTGTGCTCAAGGGTATGTGTGGAATCCTCCTTGAGTAGTGGCCTGAAATATTGGTCCGAGCACTATTGTTCGTCACTGTCAATATATTAGAGGGCCTATGGGTGGTACATACTCCTATACTTAGCATTCCTGGTTCTGTTAAAACTTCAACTTGTAAAAAACACAAAAAAAAAAAAAAAAATCTAAACATCCCTGTTCGTAAACCTGCATTTCAAAAGTAAGCATATGAGAAAGGAGTCCTCTACTAAAAAAATAACAAAAAGGACATGCATTTGGGATAAGCCATGAGGGTGACACTTAAGTTGACAGTTTGGAGAATAACAGTCAAATTTACAGATAGCGATCCACAATCAAGTCGATCAGAGTCATAGAGGTCAAGACACGGTCAAGGCAGAATTCATAGTCTTTAGGGTCAGAACAGAACTGTCATAATAGTCACCTACAAAATACAGAGAATCTTGAGTATGAAACGAGGCCAGTTATAGATAGTGCTCCAGTACCCAACTTTTGCTCTGTAGCTTAGAATCAGAAACTGTAAACACTGTTAGACTCAGCAAAATAGGAGATAAAAAGAGTCTGGGGTGCCAAAAAGTAGTGTTGAGAGATATAGCTCATTGTGACCACCTCCTTGAGCTGATCGTTTTGATATATAGCACCCAAGCACTTTTTTGGGCACTTACTAAAAATAGTAAGTCCTAAAAACTCAATTCTATTTTTAGTAACTCGTCACAAAAGGTTTAAAAAATGGCCTAGGGTACCCGTGGACACCAAAAAGAACTAGAACACTTGGAGTCCCTAACAAAAGCCATTGAGAACTTGAACTCAGCTTTTCACTCCATAAGGGAAGAATTCCAAGGTCTTCGCCTAGAGCATGAGGCCACTAGCAATTGCTTAGAAGAAGCACTGACAGAAGTAGAGAACAAACTGAAAAGAGGACCACCCCAATCAGAATGCCAAGTTGAGAGTTCTGCAAGGAATCATGACCATGATCCACCCTTTAGAATGCCCAAATTTGACTTTCCTAAATTTAGTGGGAAGGATGTTGATGGGTGGCTATGTCGAGTTGACCAATTATTTCGACTTCATAATGTACCCATATTTCATCGAGTCCAGATGGCTTCCTTTAACTTGGAGTCTAAGGCTCTACACTGGTTTCAATGGTTACGTGTTGCCTACCCAAATCTCTCTTGGGAGAATTTTGAATCCCAACTACTCACTCGATTTGGTCCTAGTGAGTATGAGGACTTTACAAGAGCCTTGACCAAACTACAACAAACAGGGTCAGTCCGAGAGTACCAAGCTCAATTTGAAAAATTGGCAAATAAGACAAGAGGATTGAGTGAAGGGTTCTTCCAGAGTTGTTATGTTAGTGGGTTGAAGGTGGAACTCCAAGTGGAAGTAAAAATGTTGAAACCACAAACTATGATGGAAGCTATCAGTTTGGCCCATTTGGCCAAATCTAAACTCTCTGCCTAAAGACGCCCATCAAATTTTCCTAAAAAATAGACCTTCATTTCCTCCTAGAGCCCAACACCCAGCTGATAATAAACCTTTTGTACCCAAGTGCCTCACCATCGAAGAGATGGATGCACGTCGTGCCCAAGGATTATGCTACAATTGTGAAGAAAAGTTTTTCAAAGGGCATAAGTGTGCACACAAAAAAATGTTCTTGATAGATTTTGAAGAACCTGATACCTCTAACAAGAGTGACGAGGATGAGGACCCTCCAAAAACACCTCCTCCACAAGAATAAGTGAAACAGGAACCTAAGACAACAATTACAGTCCATGCCCTTGCAGGCATTACTACTCCTCAAACCATGAAGGTTACAGGATTTTTCAAGGGCCAACGTCTTTCCATCCTTCTGGATTCAGGAAGCATGCACAACTTCATTGACCCTAGAGTTTCTCAGTGGGCAAATTGCTATATCCACACTTGTAATTCCTTTGAGGTCATGGTAGCCAATGGGGGAACCTTACCTTGTAAAGGAAAGTGTCACAATGTTAAAATCAAGATAGGGGACTATGAACTCAAGCAGGACATGTTTGCCCTCTAGTTGGGTGGATGTGATATTGTTTTGGGATCTCAATGGTTGAGTACATTGGGCACTATTAGTTGGAACTTTGCTAAAATTTGGATGCAGTTCTCCCAGAACGGACAAACACACATCATCAAGGACTCCCTGACAAGAACACCTCAAATTATCAGTTCAAACGACATGGAGAAATTGCTAAATAAATCATCACGTGGGGTCATTGCACAACTATTCTCCATCCAACCATCCACATATCCAATGGGTGAAATCCCACCAGACATGTAACAGATTCTCCACAAACATGAGGCCATCTTTTTAGAACCAACTACACTACCACTGCATCGCTCTCATGACCATGCCATTCCATTATTGCTAGATAGTACACCTCCCAATATCAGACCATACAGGTACCCCCATGCCATGAAGTTAGAGATTGAGAAGATGATACAGGAATTACTCAAGGCGGGTGTCATTCGGCCTAGTACTAGTCCCTACTCGCACCCGATCTATCTGGTCCTCAAGAAGGATGGCTCTTGGCGATTGTGTATTGACTACCGAGAACTCAACAAGATAAACTGTCAAGGATAAATTTCCTATCCCTGTGGTTGATGAATTACTAGATGAATTACATGGGACCATGTACTTCACCAAGCTAGACCTCCGCTATGGGTACCATCAGATCCGGCTCAGGAATGAAGATATTCCTAAAATTGCTTTTCGCACTCATGAAGGTCATTATGAATTCTTGGTAATGCCATTTGGTCTCACAAATGCTCCTTCCACATTCCAAAGCCTGATGAACAACATCTTTCACCCTTTTTTGTGAAAGTTCATCCTTGTGTTCTTCGATGACATCTTGATTTACAGTCACACATGGGAAGAGCATCTCAAGCATGTAGATCAAACCCTCCAACTACTGGCCGACCATAAACTATTTGCAAAAAGGTCCAAGTGTTCCTTTGGTTTGACTGAAGTAGAATATCTGGGACACATTGTCTCAAAGGATGGTGTCAAGGTTGACCCTAAGAAGATCCAAGCAGTCCAAGAATGGCCGAAACCTCGCACACTCAATGGTCTTTGAGGATTTTTAGGGCTTACAGGATATTACCATAAATTTGTCTACAATTATGGAAAGATAGCCGCCCCCCTCACCTCCATGTTGAAGAAGGATTCTTTTACTTGGACAGGGCCAGCTGAGCAAGCATTCCTGGACCTCAAGCATGCCATGACCACCACTCCAGCTTTAGCCATGCCGGACTTCTCTAAAAAAATTGTCATTGAAAGTGACGCTTCTGGTCGTGGTATTGGGGCGATATTGATGCAAGAAGGACGCCCTTTGGCTTTTACCAGCAAATCCCTATCTGATCGCAATTTGGGGAAATCCACATATGCCAAGGAAATGTTGGCAATATTGCATACAGTCTGCATTGGCGACCTTACCTCATTGGGTGCCATTTCTCCATCAAAATTGACCACCAGAGTCTAAAATACTTTCTATAACAATGGTTTGCCACCCCCGAGCAACAAAAGTGGGTATCAAAACTCATGGGCTATGATTATGACATCACATACAAAAAAGGGAAGGAAAATCTTGTGGCAGATGCTCTCTCTCGCCAATTTGAGACCCTAGTATGTTGTGTGCCATCTTTGCACCATTGCCCCAATGTATTGAGCCCTTACGTCAGGAAACACTTCAGGATGCAGATTTGAAAGACCTGGTTGCTTCACTTAGGGATGATCTAGAGTCTACACCAAGATATAGTTGGGATGGCTAGGATCTGCGTTACCATCAATGCTTGGTTCTTCCTCCTAAGTCCCCACTTCGAGAGCTTCTCATGAAGGAATCACATGCTAGTCCATCTATTGGCCATTCAGTGTTCCTAAAAACTTATGAGCGACTCAAGCGCACCTTATTTTGGAAAGGTATGAAACAGGACATTCGCTCTTTTGCAGCAGACTGTGACACATGTCAAAGGATGAAAGGAGAAACAATGCGCTCTCTGGGCACTCTTCAACCATTACCGATACCAGATCAGGTGTGGACTGACATCTCCATGGACTTCATAGAAGGGCTACCTAAATCTGGAGGCAAGTTTGTTATTTTCATGGTAGTGGACCGCCTTTCAAAGTATGCTCACTTTTGTGCCCTAACCCATCCTTACACAGCATCCACTATTGCCCAAATTTTTCTTGACTCCATATTTCGCCTTCATGGCATGCCAACCTCCATTGTATCTGATCGTGATCCCACCTTTACTAGCAATTTTTGGCAAGAGTTGTTTAAGTTGCAGGGGACTCAGCTCAAAATGAGTTCAGCCTACCATCCACAAACGGATGGTCAAACAAAGGTTGTTAATAAATGCTTGGAAACTTACCTTCACTGCTTTGCCTCTGATCATCCTACTCATTAGGCAAAATGGCTTTCTTTGGCTAAATGGTGGTACAACACTTCCTATCATACTGCCACCAAACTCACATCGTTTGAGGCAGTTTACAGGCGCCCTCCACTCACACCTTCCTCCTACATTTCGGGCAGCTCCAAGGTCCAGGCCGTCGACAATGCTCTGAGTCAACACACCGAGGTCCTTCGCCAACTCAAGAAAAATTTGAACATGGCCTAGAATCGGATGTGCCAACAAGCTGATCAACATCGTTCTAAGCGTAGTTTTGATGTGGGTGATATGGTCTTCCTTCGCTTATAGCCATACAAACAATCATCCCTACAACTCCGTAGGTGTCAGAAGCTCACTCCAAAATTCTATGGTCCTTATCAAGTTCTACAACGGATTGGTCCAACAGCTTACAAATTGTCTCTCCCCCCCACTTCCAAGATCCACCCTATTTTTCATGTTTTCCTTCTCAAGAAAGTTGTGGGCACAAAGGTATAGGTTCAATCAACACTCCCCAATTTGGATGAAGAAGGCTCCATCTTACTTGCATCGAAGCAGCTGCTGGATCGTCAAACTCACACTCTGCACAACCATACCATTATAGAGGTCCTGGTTTAGTGGCGTGGACTTCAACCTGAGGATGCTACATGGGAGTCTCTCCATCAACTCCAGCAATAGTTTCCTCATTTTCAGCTTTGAGGACAAAGCTTCTTCAAGGAGAATGGCATGTTAGGATCTCATCCTAAACCTTAATGCAATAACTTCCCTGATGTAATAATTCCTAGTGAACGTGGGTATTACCCATGATTAATATTTTGTAATGTTCTAAGTTTTAGCTTAGGTAGTGCCTATGACAAATGGCACCCTTTTTATGTAACACATGGTAGATAGGTTAGGTAAGGTGGCATTGTGCATGTAATTTGTGTGGCATTATGCATGTAATTCGAGTGGCATTGTGCATGTAATTCAAAGTGGCACTATGCATGTAATTTGGGTGGCATTATGCATGTAATCCAGGTGGCATTTTGCATGTAAGCCAACCTTGGAAGGAAACTCCTTAAATACCCGAAAAGGCACCAATGTAACTATCTTTTTGCAAATTAATGAAGTATTGAAGGAGGTTGCCCCCTCGAAGAGGCCTGCGATTCTGTCTTATTGTGAGATTGTTCCTTTATGCAAATTTTTGTTATATTAATATGATTTTTATGTGAGTTTATTTCTAAGCAATCGTGTGAGAATGTGTTATTTGAGTTTATTTTATAGCAGGATCTTAACAGAATATGCCTATAAAATTTGAAATAATAATGATAATGAATTGAAACTGATGTAACAAATATGAAATATAATTCTAAAAAAAATGGAAGAGAAAATAAGATGCAAACTTTGAGGTCTAGATAACCCTAGTCATCTAATTTGTGGCAATGCTTGTTACAGGTAAAATTGGGCAGAATGATATTACGATTAGGTTATCCAATATCGCTAAAATTTGACCGATGCACAATATAAACCTACAAAAACATAGTGAAAGGGGAACAATATAGCATGAAATTATGCAAGAGTTCTAGGAGGAATCCGAGGCGAGGAGCATGGATTAAAAAGAAGGGAAATCAGGTAAGGAGTTGGGCCAAAAATGGAGGGGGTTGTAACCTCTCCTAATCTGGGCAAAATAAGGTGAACCGATCCTGCAACTACAGTGTAGCTATCTAGATAAGGATAAAAGAGGTTAAAAGCAATTCTGTCACCTTGCTAAATCAAGTATTTTTTAGTTTTGGGTAAAATTGGGTGACCCAATTTCGTGTAAAATGTTCTAATTTTGCACAAAATCGTGTGATTTTGCATAGGGGTTAAAACAAACTTGTAACAACGCCAAAAATTGAGGCGAAAAAGTAGAGGTGGCAAATTTGATTTTTCAAAATGTTCTTACATTAGTCTTTAATTAATGTGAGTCATTTTTATGATGCTAAATTTTGCCCCCTCTTTAGCGCATTTTTGAAATGAAATGTGTTAAAGATAAAATGGCATGCTTTATGAGAAAGCAAAAAATTTTATTGCAAATTTGTTGATAGTTTCAAGGTTGTTGTTAAACTATTTTATATATGGTACCCCCTTCGAGTTTTTGCACCAAATTTCAGGTTTGGTGAAAAATTCAAAATTTGCCCATTTTTAATAATAATCTTAATAAAATTGAAAGAATTAGGGTAAAACCCTAATTCATTTTTATTGTGCATTTACTTTGTTTTTAGCTATGGAGAAAAGAAGATGGTAGAGGTTCCTCATTGAGCAGATCTGGTGTGCAATAGGACTGGCCAAATATGGGTAAGGATTTTTTAACTTGTTTTTAACTTGTAATTTAGGATTTTAATGTTTAATTTTTTATTAATTTTAGATTTCTAGGGCATGACTGACATGTTTTCATCATGATAGCAAAATCGGGTTGATTTCGGTGATATCGGCTCGATTTCAATGATATCGGTCAAAATTTTGACTGATATCGAGGAAATGATCTAATATCATAGAATATCACCTGATATAGAACAAAATATGCCTGATATCATGGAAAACATGTTGATATCGGATAAAATGTTTGATATCACAAAAAACTAACCGATTTTAGAAAAAACTTTTGATTATTAAGTTATTAATTGAATTTTTTATTTTTTTTGTTTGTTTAACAAAAAAGGAGCTAAAGAATAGGGAATGGTGGTATGAGGTATTTCAAGAGGATCTGAATTCCCTAACAATAGTAGATATGGATATCTTACCTAATGTGGGATTATAAAATGTGGTAGAGTTTCCAGAGGTATTTGTTGATATACGACTATTGATCGCATTGGTTGAGCGATGGTACCCATACTCTTCTTGCTTTCGATTACCAATAGGAGAGATGACTCCCACACTAGAGGACATTTGGAGGATCCTAAGAGTACCTATCAGAGGGATGTTTGTTGCCATGTCTGGTAACCAGGTCAGGCACTTTAGAGATTATGTGGTGATCCCAAATTTCCTTTGGCTAGTGGGGGTATTGAGGTTGATCTTTTGAGTCAGAGACCAAGGGTTTCTCAACTCATAATTGTACTTAGTGGGATTTTTGGTGGCTTGCTTCTAATCCACTTCAGCGGTCGTCTTCTACCATGGAATATGGCAGAGGTCATTGTCAACATGCAGGATCAGAGGATTATCTTTACTTGGGGGCCTTTCATGCTCTGCCATTTGTATAGGACCCTCTACAAGGTAAGGGTGCTGCAGCACTACCCCTCACTTATTTCCTACAGGTTTGGTCATGGGAGCATATCGCTATCCGGAGACCCAAAGGACTACCATTTGCAGGGGTGGCCACAGAGAGACCTAGGGCTTTCTATTGGTGTCCTCATAGAGCTCTTGGGAGTCAGATATCTATGGACATAGCTAGGAGATTCTTGGATTACCTAATGGTAGATAGCATCACATGGAGGCCATACAAAGGTCATCCCAATTGGCCAAAGGATGGATATTAATTGGCTTCCATAAGGTGAGTGATTTGGTTGAGGATGGATTAGGGTGATGTAGATCTGCATCACATTGATCGAGTCATGCGATAGTTTGGGTTGCGGTAAGGTATCCCTAGGACTAGGGATGTTTACTTTTCTAGGTCCAATCGAGATACTACCATAGTTAGTGGGGCTCCTAACATGGCCAAATATATGGACCCAAATGAATATGACGAGGTGTTCCCTACAACCACTGGGGATGATGCTAGAGTGACTGACTTCTACCAAGATTGGTATACCCAAATTCAACTAGTGAGGATTACTAGACTAAGGATTACAATACATCAAGCCTATGACCAGATGCAGCAGCGTCAACCAAAATCTCAATAGCAGCAACAGAGGAGATAGGGTCAGGCTTCTTTCAAGGGAGGAGGACTTTGCACTAGGGGTGGACATCTATCATAGAGGAGGTGAGACTAGGAGGAGAGGAGGGCATCATCCCCATAGGAGGGAGGAGCATCTCCTTAGTAGGAGGTGAGACCTGACTCACCTAGGAAGGGCAAGGGGATTATGGAGGATGGAGAGAGTAGTGAGACAACCACTCTATGGGTTGAGGTTACTAGATTGAGAGAGGAGACTACCTCCTAGAAGACTAAGATTGATTCTCTGGAGGTAGAACTAGCATAGGATTGGGCACAAGCAGGATAGGTAGTTGGAGCTCAGGTATTTATGGCCCTCGCTCTGACATCTACACATACAACTCACTCTAGGTGGAGTGGGCTAGAAGATGAGCTAGTGCGGTCTATACGATAGACCTCATTTTACCAGGATCTATACTTTATGGTCGTACCAGTAGAGTAGAGATAGGCTTTACCTCCTGAGATTGTTGATCTTATTTGGATAGGATCATCATCTCACTCTACTTCTAGGGTGACCTCCTCTAGGACATCTATAGTGGGAGGGCCATTCCGATCGCCATCGCCACCACCTAGTAGAGATGATGATGTTGCGAGCTCTAGAGGCTCGAGAGGGGTCTAGGGATGACCTAGTTGACTCTTTTTGCATTTTTGATGATTGAGTATGCCGATGATAGATATTGTGGCATATTAGTCGACCTTATATTGTATATATACTTTCTAATGATATATATGGATATTTTATTTTTATGTGACTTCGTGTATAATGTTTGATTAATTTGCATTTTAATTTAGCTTTAAAATTTTTAAATGATCATGTTTTTGGTATTTATAAATATTGATAATCATGCTTAAATAAAAATCATGGTGTGATTTTTGAAGATGTGTGTTTGTGTGATGATAAATTTGATATATTTAGCAATAGACCTCGAAGGATGTTATGTTGTTATATGACTGTTGGTGGAGATCAAAGCTCGCTAAGTCATGAAGCTAATCCTATTATGAGGAAGATTTTGATATTGCTAAATAAAATGGTTGTGTGCTTAAGAATAATCTTAAGGCTTTTATGATGAAAAGTAATGGTTGATGTTGTTATTAAATGTTTATGAAAATATATATTTTGATTTAAGCATGAAAAATTTGAAAGATGATTTACGCTAGGCATAGAATTCCTAAGTGTGAAATTTTGAAAGAAATAATTACTTAAGAATTATACCATCATCGTGAAAATCAAGATGAAATGCAAGATGATATGAATTTTGTTTGTTCTTTTTAAAATGCGAAATTAAAATCATTATGTCACATATTCAAAATATTTTATAATTTTATGAAAATATATGAAATAATTTTTGGGCATGAAAAATTAGAATGATGATTTGCACTAGGCATAAAATTCCTAAGTGTGAAATTTTGAAAGAAATAGTTACTTAGGAACTATACCATCATCGCGAAAATCAAAATGAAATGCAAGATGAATATTTTTAATTTTTTGCAATATTATTTGGGATAAATTATTGTATTATGATGATAAAATAATTTATAAGAGCTAATGATATTAATTATCTAACAAAATCTCAAAGAAATATTTTAACTTATTTCAAAGACAAATTCAAATTTATCTAGAACCAGTGTGTGAAAAGTGAATTCATTATCTATTTTGATTGTCATAATGATACAAAATCTCTCAAGTAACAAATGTGTGTGCTTTGTAAGGTTAATTTGCCAATTTTTAGTAGGATAATGATAAAGTGAACTTGAATGAACCAATGTGTGTGCAATTGAAATGTTCATTTAACCATGATTTTATGCATGCATTGGTACTGAACTACAATGTAAATCAAATTACCAAAAGCTAGCTAATCCAAATGCAGACATTGGTCTGTACAAAATAAAGGTTACTAATGTGACATACATATCGCCATGTGAAAGGAATTACCCAAGGTCAAGCAAGTTGGGCACAAATCACCTGTTATGGGGCTTACCTCATGGTTTTCAAATAACTAAGAAATTCTAGGGATTCAAGTTCAATACCCCCTTATTTTCTTTTGATTTTGGAGTAGGGATTCTTGTCCATTTATGAACAAGGGGATTTTATTGCTTTGTAATGGAATATTTTTCTTGATTTTCTTTTTTCTTTCTTTTTCTTTCTTTTTCTTTTCTTTTTTCTTTTTTTTTTTTTGGGGTACTTGCTCAGATTAGGCGTAGAGCAAGGGATTTTATTTGGGTAGGGAGGAGCTTGTCCTTTTTCCAATTTCTCAGTATTCTAGACCATGCACATGATAGGATAGCAAGGAAAATTTTCACTTAAGGTATTAAGATTTACTAGGTAGTATCACTTTTCGAATTTGCAACAAATCATTTTAAGATGTAAAAGTGTGTTCTTGGTTCAAGAAGTAGCAAGATCATTCACAACACTCAAGATTTATTTAATGAAGTAATAGTGTTCTTTGGTACGAGAGAGATTTATAATCAAAATAACAAAATCAACCTTATTAAATATGTGAATTTTAGTGCATGGTTCAAGATAACTTTTGAGTTTATCTGAAGTGAACTAAAATATAACTTGCAATTTTGGTAGATAATAAATGCAAAAATAAATCTAAAAATGTTTTGGAAATATTTTTATATATTTTCAGATTTTGTAATTTTTTTGGTTGTTTTTTATAAGATATTTGAAATGCATGAAAATTTATTTAAAATTATGTACATTAATAAGACTTTTGGATTTATGCATAATATATTTTTAGGTGCATAATATTCATGGGTTCTTTGAGATATTTTTCATTCATATTAGCCAATATGTATGCACCTGATCCAAATTTAGCAGTAATGATGAATGTTCTGAGCCAATTAGGTTGAAATTTTCCTTTAAGATATTTTCTGGCATTAGTATTTTTTTGATTTTCTTGTAAGACTAAATCTCCAACTTCAAAGGATCTACTATGAAATTTCTTTGAATATGATATTTTAAGTTTGTCTTGGTAGGCACGAAGATGCTCTAAAGCATGAATGTGTTTTTCATCTAGGAGTTCCAACTGACTTAACCTGCTAACGTGATATTCATCTCCTACTTCTGCATCTTGAAGTAGAAGAGCTAAAGAAGGAACTTCTAGCTCGAATGGAAAAACTACTTCGGCACCATAAACCAAGACAAAAGGTGAAGCACCTGTAGGGGTATGAACACTAGTTTGATAAGCCCACAAGGTAGGATATAATTGTATATGCCAGTCACGACCTATTTTATTAACCAATATTTTTAGAATTTTGATTAATGTTTTATTAGATGCTTCAACTTGGCCATTTCCTTGTGGATAATAAGGAGTAGACCATCTATGTTGGATTTTATATTTTTGACATAATTTCTTAACATATTTATTCTTAAAACATGTACCATTGTCAGAGATGAGATCAGATAGAATTCCAAATCTGCAAATAATTTGATTGAAAATAAATTTAGAAACTTGAACTCTTGTGCAAGAAGCTAAGGGCATAGCTTCTACCCACTTTGTAAAATATTTTGTTGTTATTATTATGAATTTATGACCATCAGAAGAAATGGGATTGATTTTACCAACAATATCTAAACCCCATTTAGAAAAGGGCCAAGGAGAGGCTATGGCTTGGAGTTCCTGAGCAGGAGCATGGACAAGGTCAGCATGTCTTTGACACTTGTCACAATGATGCACATAATCATGGGCGTCCTTTTCCATGGAAGGCCAAAAATATCCCATTCTAAGGAGTTTTTTAGCAATGGCACTTCCACTAAAGTGTCCTCCACAGGATCCATCATGGGCTTCACTTAAGGCTTTCTTAGACTCTTCTATGTTAAGACATTAATAAAATACCTTCAAAAGATCTTTGATATAAGGTATTTCCAAAAATTACGAAACGAACAACTCACTTACATAATAGCCTACATTGGTTTCTATCTAGTCCTTCAGGGAAGGTCCCATTCTGAAGGAAATTAAAGATATCTACATACCAAGGCTCTGGGGTAACTTCATTAATAAAAAACACATCTAATGGTTCTAAGCATGATTTAGAGGAAGCAGGTTCTTGGAGTTGGTGAATAATGATAATAGCATACTCATCATCCAACTCCAAAGGCAACAAAGAAGCAGTCATAACCATAGCATCGACAACACGGTTGCTAGTTCTAGGAATAACTTCTAAAGTACTTTCTCAAACAATGATATAAGTTTAACCACATATTATTTATAAGGGTAAAGTTTCTCATCTTGTGTTTGATAAAATTCATTAATTTGATTTATCACAAGCTGAGAATCTCCAAAAACTAATAAAAATTTAATTTTTAAAGCTAAAGTAGCTCATAATCCAAGGATTAGAGCTTCATACTCTATAGTATTATTAGTAAAAGCAAATTATAATTTAAAATATAAAGGTATAAGGTGTTTTTGAGGAGATTTCAATATGATCCTGACACCTGCACCACTCATACATCTAGCTCCATAAAAATACTAAGACCATGTTTCAGAATGATCTTCTTCTAAATTAAGGCACTCATTAGGAAATTCAATATTCATAGGATGAGTAGATTCTAAAGGTGCACCAGCTAACTGATCAACGATAACTTGGCCTTTGATAGATTTTTAGCCGATAAATGTGAGTTCAAACTCACTAAGATCAAGAACCCACTTAGTTGTGCATCCTGACAAGTAAGGTCTACTCATCAAGTACCTTAATGGATCAAACTTAGCAATAACATATGTTTTTTGACTAAGCATGTAGTGGCACAACTTTTGCATAGAAAACACCACTGCTAAACAAAGTTTTTCTAATGGAGTATACTGGGTTTTATAGCTTATTAAAGTTCTACTTATGTAATATGTGGCTCGTTCTTTCTTTTCATCATCAATTTGAGCCAACATAGCTCCTAGTGCAAGTTCTGAAGTTGAAATATATAAAATAAAGGGATGATCTGGTCTAGGAGGAACAAGCACTGGAGGAGTAAGAAGATACTATTTGATATTCTCAAAAGCTTCTTGACATTATTTATCCCAATTGAAGGGAATATTCTTCTTAAGTAATTTAAGAAAATGTTCTATTTTATCTACCAATTTATCAATGAAGCGATGGATGGATTGAAGTTTTCCTTGTAAACTTCTTAATTCTGATATGTTTTTAGGAGGTGGCATATCCATGATAGCTTTAATTTTGAGAGGATCTACTTCTATACCATGCATAGAAACTATAAACCCCAATAATTTCTTGATTTAACTCCAAACACACATTTATCTGGATTTAAACGTATCTTATATTCTCTCAATCTATCAAATACTTTTCTTAAATCATTAATGTGATCCTCTTCTTTAGATGAACAAGCTATAATATCATCTACATAATCATGTAAAATATCATACATCATATCATGAAATATGTATGTCATAGCTCTTTGATAGGTTGCTCCTACTTTCTTTAAGCCAAAAGGCATTACTTTCCAATAAAAGGTGCCCCAAGGAGTAATAAAAGTTGTTTTAGATTGGTCTTCAGGAGCTATTTTAATTTGGTTGTATCCTAAAAATCCATCCATGAGAGATAACATCCCATTCCCAGCTGTGAAATCTATAATTTGATCCATATTAGGGAGGGGAAAATCATCCTTAGGGCATGCAACATTTATATCTCTAAAATCAGTACAAACTCTGATCTTAGTAGCTTCTTTCTTAGTTACTAGAACAACATTTGAAATCCACTCAACATAGTCAATAGCTTGTATAAAAATCACATTCAAAAGCTTCTCCAATTCACTCTTGACTAGTAATGCTACTTTAGGATGCATTTTTCTAAGTTTTTGTTTTATGGGTTTAGCATCAGGGCACACTACTAGATGGTGCATAACTATAGAAGAATCTAGGCCTGGCATATCTGCGTATGTCCAAGCGAACACATCAGGATATTCTATGAGAAATTCAATATATAGCTTTTTTTTCTCTTCACTTAATTCTGATCCAATTTTGACTAAGTGAGGGTTCTCTTATGTTCCAATGTTTACCTTTAAAGTATCTCCTACAACAATGTTTAAGTCTCTTTCAAAGTTGGGTGGTGTGGGTGACACACCCATTTCTTGTAGTTCTTATAATGTGCATTTAGCTAACTCTTCTTGAGGAGTAGTAGCTTCAATATGGGCTATACATGGCATAGATCCATCAAAGAAGAACTCATTCCTTAAAACTTCATCAAGGGATATATCATGATAGATATCACCCTCTAAACATTCATCTATAGAAGTAATCATTTCTGGGTAAACCATAGTCAACATATTACAAGTATGTATCTTAGGAAGCTCTTGTTGTTCCATATATTCTTGATATGTGATAAGGTGATCATCATATTCATATGGGAATGGTTATGTTTTTGTAGGAATATAACCAAGACCACATCGGATAGGCCAATATTCGACTTCTAAAGGTTCTTTCATACCATCTTCATGAGGTCCTAAACCTTTACCTCTATAACCCATATTACACATCATAGGTTTTGATTTTATATATCCATCAGAAAAATAACATTTAGCAAATCCATCTTGATCAACTGTAATTTTTACAACTAAAATTTTACCCCAATCATACCCTGCATACACAAAAGCACAACTCCCAATATGGCAGATGCTTCCCTTCTTCGTAAAGCCTAATGTACGGGGAGATGGTGGTAACTTAGATAACACCAAGGAGTCTTGGGTAGTAAAATTAACTTCTTCTGTATTTGCAAGTACTGAAGATAAGTCCGGTAATACTTCATTCGAAAGAGTGTATGAAGTAGATGGAATATCTTCCTTAACTAGTTCTTTAGATGTTGTGAATTTAAATGTTGTAGACTCAGGAGGTGAATCTGCTATTATAGATTTAGGAAATGGATTAGCTATAGGTTCAGAAGATGATGATGATAATGTCTTAGAATTTGTTGGCAATGGTGATTTAGAACATGTTTTTGATGATGTGGGTTTAGAAGTTGATGATGATTTAGATTTAGAAGTTCTTGATGATGTGGGTGGACTAGGATGAGAAGAAGATATAGCAGGACAAAATAGAACTCCTATAGGTTATGCTATAGCTCACATATCAAATGGTCTAGGATCACCATTGATGGTGACTAATTGATTTTTGAACTCAAATTTGACACATTGATGTAATGTGGAGGGTACTGCTCTCATTGCATTGATCCAAGGTCAACCTAGAAGAATGTTGTACGATGCAAAACAAGGCACAACAAACACAGTCATATCCAAAATCCTTGGGCCAACTTGCAATGGGATTTTCATTACTCCACATGTTTCTTGAGTTCCATCATTAAATGCTTTAATAATCATTTTAGTATTTTTCATATCTTCTTGTTTAAATCCAAATATTTGAAAGAAATCATATGTGCATATATTTAATGATGATCCATTATCAATTAGGACTATTTTAACTCCTACATCTCCAATCAATATTGTAATGTATAAAGGATTATCTCCATACAAACTTTGAGGAGGAATATCTTTATCACGAAAATCTATGAAATTTGTTTCATCCAAAGTTATAGCATTTACCATCGCATTAGGTTCAATATCTTCAGGTACCATCATCTTACTTAAGGTTTTCATTAATTCTTCCCTATGCATGGGGGAAGTTCTTATGAGGTCCAAGAGAGAAATCCTCACTGTGATGGTAGCCAATTGTTCATTAATATCATATGGAGATCTTTGTTGTGAATTTAATACATTATTTCCCTTAGTAGGAGGTTTTAATATAAATGGAGTTGTTTTCTCATTTTGGCTTTGATTTTGAGAGTTTTGATTTTGTGCTTGTTGTCTTGTGACAACTCCAATAGTGCCTACAATGTTACTATGTCGAGGATCTCCAAAATAGGGTCTAGCATTTTCTGCTTGCTCATTGGAAAGCCATTGTTGATATGATGGTCTAGTAGTTATTCTTCTTGGAAATGGCTCTTCTGGAATTGATAAATCCATAATAGGAGTGACTTGATATGATTCATATTCTAAACTATTTGAAGCAATATCTAGTTCACTTCTTGTTTCACTTTCTGTGTCACTTTCTATATTATTTTGGAAATGTTGTATTGGCCTAGTTGTGACCATATATGAAGATGTTTGAAATTTTTGTTGTGGCAAAAAGCTGCTAATGGTTCCCACATACCTAGTTGGATGAGGAACATTATGATGGTCTACTTGGTTTACTGCTTCTTTACCATGCTGTGGTAAGGGATGTTGAAAAATATCCAAACTTTGATTTGCATTTTGGGTTGGTTGCTTTTGGGTATTTTGAGCATTATTGTTTGCAAAAAATTGTTGAACTTCCATTTTCCCTTTATCAATCAAGTCTTGTATCACATGCTTTAATATTTTACAAGAATTCATAGAATTCCCATCTACTTGATGGAAATTACAATGTAAATCAGCTCTAAATCCAACTACAGTTGTATCAGGTTGTCTTATTTTAGGCAACCGTATCAAGCCTTGTTCCAATAATTGTGGTAAAATTGTTGTTAAAGGTTGATTCAATCTTGTGAATTCTCTTGGTGGTTTATCAAGAACTTTCAATATAAATTTCTTCACAACTTCAGTAAGATTAACATTTGAGTTGTTTCTACTGTCAGTAACTCCATCACCTACTACTTGTTTGTTCTTATACTGATTCTTAGAAGTTTTGTCTTCATATTTCTTCTTAAATTGTCCTCTTCTAATGAGGGCATCTTCTACCCTCCTTGCTAGATCAATGGCTTGATCAAAGGATGTTACTGTAGCAGTAGAAAGTTCATAAGGTAGCTTTTCTTGCAAATTACCTATGAATATGTCCAACATTTCACGATGAGGTAATGCAAAGTGTAATTTGCCTAAAAGTTATCTCCACTTAGTCAAAAATTCAGCAAAACTTTCATCTTTGCCTTGTTTCAAGTTGTATAAATCTTTAATAGTCACATGCCTCTCTATATAGGCACTAAATTGGTGGACAAAAATTTTTGTTGTCTCCTCAAAATTCCTTAAAGAGTTTGTAGGTAACTAATAATACCACTCTAAAGCCATGCCTCCAAGACTTTTAGGGAACATATTTAGTAACAACAAGTCATCATGAGAAACATCATGACACACTATCCTAAACATGTGAAGATGCTCAATAGGATCTTCAGTTCCTTTATATATCGGGAGGACAGGCATAGGGAAATGCTTAGGGTAAGGTTGAGCTACCACAATAGGATCTAAAGGTTGACTACACATCTCTCGATAACTGTATGAGGGATGGTAGGGATCCATTTGGTCTAGACGAGAAGCTAACTATTTAACCATGGCTTCTAGTCCCTGTTGTTGTCCACCAAACTAATTTTTTTGCACCATATTATTATGTCTTTGATAATAAGTAGGTGTTGTTGTGTAAGGATTTCCAACTGAAACACTATTATGTAAAGTGTTCATGGGAACTACATTTTGCTGAACTTTTTGTTGATAATTGGTATTTTGATTTTTCTTAGCTTTTTGTTGATTTGCCATTTGTTGATTAAGGGCTTGAGTGAAGATGGATGTGAATGGTTGTTTATGTTGTTTAGGATTGGTTTTTCTAGCAGCAATTTTGGATGTTTGTACCATTGGTTTTTGAATATTTTGATTTAAAGGTATCATGTTTTGATTAGATGGTCCTGCTTGATCATCATATTGATTTGTTGAGTTCATGTATGATAATGGATTTGTATGCATCCAAAATGTAGCTGCTAAGGCTGCTTCCATATCACCTTCTCTTGAATCATCCATTTGTGTTGCTTGACTAAATTCTCCTATGTGGTTTTTTATAAATTGGGTAAATTTGCTAATAGATTCAAATTTAACATTTCCTTTTTCATCTAATATAGGTTCATTAGGATCTTCTATTTTTTCTGTTCCATTATCACCTTCATCTTCTGAAAATACATCCTCTTCAATGAGTGCTCTATCCTCAACATTTTCCTATTCTTCTTCTCCCATATTATCACCTTCTACTTGTTTACCACTTCTCAATATAGGCATTTTGTTTTTAGAATATTTTGTCTTGCAGATATATATTATATATGTGCTTAAAACTTTTTGGGGTATATATGCTATATATATACCTAATTAAATAAAATAATATGATTATTTTTATTTTTTTGTAATTTTTATTTTGCGAAAAACAAAGCAAACACACCTATAATATTATATTTTAATTTTCTTGAAAAAGCCTATAGATATCATTAAGAGGTTCCAATTGGTCTGGGGTCATGTAGTGTTCTTCTTCAAACTTAAAGTTGGATTTTAATAATTTTATGAAATGTGCTATAGTGATGTGATCAACCTCACAATTTGATATATAAAAGCGCAATTCATGACAATACTCTCGATAAAGCACAACTCTAGGAACTTTGTTAAATATTCTCTTATCGTCTAAAACAATCTCTTGAATTTGTACCCTTGATAAAAATTTATGTACTACTATTGCATTCTCAAGATAATATTCAAAGGAATAAAGGCTTGGAGAAATTACAACTCTCTTATCTGCTAGCCACCTATCACAGGCTCTTTGAAGGTCAAAGTAAAAAGGTGCACTATCTGGATCCAAGATTCTAGACAAGTCAAACCTTATGATTTCCTTAAGTTCAGGTTCTTTAGCTCTTATAATCTCTAACCTTCTCCAAATTTCAGGATATGGTGCACTATTTAAAGAAGAAAATTCTTGGTTTGCTAGTAATGTGCTAACATTAATTCGAATGGCTCTCCTTATGTTATAATCTACCATTTATGGAATGTAAAATTATATGACTTAAACCAATGATTTTCTTGATATTTTTGTTTTATGTTTTGTAATTTTTATGCTTTCTATGTTTTATAAATAAAAAAGGATGCCTAATGTTTTTCATGTTGGGTTCACCAAAGAATGTAGCCCAAAAATTCTTGCACTCCTTTCCTCAAGGCTAATGGATCCATGCCTTAGAGGGGAATGGGAGAATGAATGGTCTACACCTCAAAGAGAGGTACTTAATCGTACCTTCTTATGGTGATTTTTTGACTAATTGGGTGGGTTCACCAGGAAACATTTTGTGGTAGTTTTTGAGCCTAGGTTTTGGGATTTGTTTTGATGTATTCCTTCTATAAAATCATGCATACACCTAGTTTGGCCAATATGCAACTACGCTAATCTATATGCAATTTTGATTTATATGTAAAAGTAACAAAGAGTAGAAAACATAATCTAGATAGGCAATGCAGTGCTTAAAAAGTGATTTAAAACACTTACCTGTATCTGGAAGTCTGAAGAAGATTATGATGTTTGATGTATGCAATATCGGGCAAAATCCAGCAATATCGGTCGAAATCGAGCAATATTGGGTGACCCGATTATGTGGAAAATCAACCGATCTTGACTAAAAGCTACAGTTTTATAATGGGATGTAAAAAATAACAATTTCACAAAGAAATATGCATTTTAATGAATTAAATTATAGTAATAAATGATATTAAGACGATAATGAAATGATGTTCATATGTATATCTATGGTAAATTCTTGAATATTTATGAAATAATGAAGGAATATGCCTATAAAATTTGAAATAATAATGTTAATGAATTGAAACTGATGTAACAGATATGAAATATAATTCTAAAAAAAATGGAAGAGAAAAGAACATGCAAAATCTGAGGTCTGGATGCCCCTAGTCGGCTAAATTGCAGCAATGCTTCTTGTAGGTAAAATTGGGCACTTTTGTTCAAAATCGGGCAGAACGATATCGCGATCGGGTGATCCGATATCGCTTAAATCTGATCGATGCATAATCTAAACCTACAAAAACACAATGAAATAGGAAAAGTATAGCATGAAATTATGCGAGAGTTCTAGGGGGAATCCGAGGTGAGGAACCTAGATTAAAAAGAAAAGAAATCAAGTAAGGGGTTGGGCCAAAAATGGAGGGGGTTGTAACCTCTCCTAATCTAGGAAAAATCGGGTGAACCGATCTCACAACTGTCGTGCAGCTGTCCAGGTAAGGACAAAAGAG
This sequence comes from Wollemia nobilis, assembly GCA_028583015.1. Taxonomy (NCBI): domain Eukaryota; kingdom Viridiplantae; phylum Streptophyta; class Pinopsida; order Araucariales; family Araucariaceae; genus Wollemia; species Wollemia nobilis. Next base: position 8,343,706 of record JAQPPZ010016356.1, on the reverse strand, counting down.
GTTAAAACAAATTATGTCGCCTTGCTAAAGCAGGCATTTTTTAGTTTTGGGTAAAATTGGGTGACCCGATTTTGCACAAAATATTCCGATTTTGCACGAAATCGTGCGATTTCATGCAGGGGTTAAAAATAGACTTGTAACGGGCCTGAAATTCGAGGCAAAAAACTAGAGGTGGAAAATTTCATTTTTTAAAATGTTCTTACCTTAGTCATTAATTAATGTGAGTAAATTTTACGGTGCTATGATATCATATTTCAGTCATCTCATAGATTTACTTTATTTCTTATTATTCTGCATCTTGTGATTGTTATCTCCCATTATATGTGGCATCAAAAGCCTACAGGTGGATCCTTAGGAATCAAGGATTAAAATTATGATTCAAGTCTTTTAACATTTTCTTACTCTATTTTATTTCCTCCAGTGCATCCACCACTTCTTCGCCCACATTTTTCTAGAAATTTTGATAAAATTCAATGGGGAATCTGTCTATTCCTAGAGTATTTCCTATTTACATTTTTTCTATGATCCATAAGGTTTCTTCCAAATAAATTTCCTTCATTAATAATTTATTGTGTTCAGGTTTTACTAATTGTGGAATTGCCTCTAGTATCTTCTCCTACCATATTATATTCAAATTTTCATTGTTTTTAAAAAGAGTATGGAAGTACTGATTTGCTATAATTTTTATTTCACTTCCACTAGTTTTTACCTGATCCATCTTATATGTAATACTTGTAATTCTATTTTTTTATCTCTTGGTTATTGTTGTCTTATGAAAGAATGTAGTTTTTTGGTCCCCCTCCTTTAACCATGTGATTCTGTCTCTTTACCTCTAATAGATTTCTTCTTGTTCCTCCAAAGCTTCCTCTCTCCTAATAAGTTTTACCTCATGTTGCAACAACTCTTTTGTAATAGTTCCTTGTCTTATCTCCTGAGAAATTTTCTCCTTTTGATCCTTGATTTCATTCTTTTGGATTCTAGTTATTTCCTTCTTTTGTTTACTCCACTTCTTTATTTGGGTCCTTACATAATTTGGTTGTTTGTGGAGTTTGAATTGGGCTTTCCCAAATATTGGTTTCCTTAATTTCCATCATTCCTTTATGCAATCCCCCAACTCCTCATATTTCAACCACCATAGCTCAAATTTAAAAGTTCCTATAACTTTATGATTATATTCTTCTATGGCTAGGCTTACTGGAAAATGATCTGAAGAAAGCCTATACATGACCTTCACTTGATGCTTGATATGCAAATATAATTCCTCCCCAATAAATAAATGATCCAAGCAAGATTTTATCATTTCCCCTTCCTTTATTCTATTTTTCCAGGTCATGGAGATATCCACAGTTGGAATATTATTAAATTCATTTGATATGTTATTGCTTAAAAATGCTTATCCTTTTCCTCCATAATGGTTCTGCCTCCTTGTTCCTCTATTCTAATATTTGCATTGAAGTCTCCTCCCATAATTCATTGGTCCTTCAGGTAGTTATCTCTAAAATTCTATATGGATTCCCATTGATCCCTATGTAATCTAACTGTTTATGCTCCTCAAAAATTAACTATAGTCCAAATTTTTCTAGTTTCCCTATTTTATAATTGGACCATAAAAACCCCTCTCATAGAGGATCCCCTATCTCTAGGATATTTTGTGATTCCACATAGTGTCCAATCCACATGATTTCCCTTATGCCGATTGAGTAAGGAATTCTCCTTTTTCTCATATCCTCCTGTTTATTTTTTGTAAGTCTTCTCCTTGAATTTTGGTTTCCTGTAACAAAATTATATCTGGACTCATATCTATGATAATATTTTTAGCTACCTTTTGTCTATAGCAACTTCCTAAGCCCCTCATATTCCAGGTGATTAATATCATTGAGAATTGGGAGAGAGGCTCAAATCTCTTCCCTGTTCCTCCATATTTTCCTTGTTTGAATTCCTCCCTACAGATTGGTTCAATTTTTTTCTTCTCCACTTAATGAATCCCTAGAGTAAGGCTTTCATTTTTCTTATTTACTTCTTTCATCTCTATTTCTTGTTTCAAAATTATCCTTTGCTCTATTTCCCATCCTATGGTCTCCCTCGTGGGTTGAATATCCTCTTCCATGAGAGAGGTTATGTCTAGTTATGCTCCTTGCTTATTCCCTAACAATAGATTGGAGTATTATTCCTGATCAACTCATGTAACTTGCTGAGTATCCTCATCTAACCTTTCCATTTGAAAATCCCCTTATGTTTCCAAGTTTTCGAGTTGTTTGAATATCTCATAAATTTTGTTTATTTTTACCGCTCTTTCTCCTTGTATTTGGTTACCATGATGATTTATTTTGTTTGGCCTTATCATTACTTTTTGAAATCCCTCAGAGTCTTTTGGTCCTTTCCATTCCTTTTGATTTCCCTTTTACTGAAGAGATTGACCCACCATGTTAATATTTGCTTTTGTACCATCTTGTTTAAATTGATGATCTGTAACTGTTGGGTACATTCTAGCTAGATGTCCATGAGCATGGCACACCTGAAATCTTAATGGAATAGCCTCATAATCTAATTTTTGGCACACAAAAAAATTCTCTATTTTTAGATCTATCTTCATTGGAAGAGATTTTTTGAGCTTCATTTCTACATAAACCTTAGCAAACATTATCGATCCTCCTAAAATTATTATTTTTTTACCTACCTTGATAATGCCCTAGTAAGTTGCCTATTGCCTTGAGTACCTCCTCTTTCCAAAATTCAAGGGGAAGGAAAAATAATCTTACCCATATTGGTATTACAATCAGTTCCACCCTTGGTTTGAATCCCATATTTCATGGTTGTAAGAATAGTCCCATTGGCCCGTGACGATATGACCCTCCCTCAAATACTTTTTGTCGATCTACCATCGATGTGAACTGTATAGAAAAATACCCATTTGGGAGAGTTAGAATTTTGTATGCTCCTTCCAGATGCCATTTTTTCCTTATCCACATGCGGAGGAAGTGCCTAGATGGTCTGAAACCCATTAATTTACCTATTAAGTTGTGTTTTTACTTATAAACAATATCCTCAACTATCCAGTCCTAAGCTATTTCTAATACTAGTATTTCTTTTGCTTGTGGTAAACATCCTTCCACCCTTCCAAGCAAAGAATCTTCCTTTTATTGCTTACCCATGGTGTTTATGATTTTATTTGCTTGTTTTTGACAGTCATTGAAGCTATATTGGGTTCCACATATCTTATCCCATAATGAGATTCCTTCATTTGGAGTATTTGGTACCAAAGTACCTATGTCCCCCATTCTTGGCTATGATCCTTACTATTGATAGACCTCAGTCCTAGATTTTGAAACCCCAATTCAATTCCTCGGTTATGAATATAATTATTTAATAAAAATTTCCTTATAGATATTAAATCACATTTTTATCTTTAAGGTTCACAGATCTCCTATATGAGTTTAATAATTGGAAGTTCCCTAGTAGTGCTCATGGATTTTTTTGTGATTAAATAAAAGGGTTTTGAAAGATACCCTTTTACAATGAAATCTTGAGATTGTAAATAAAAAAAACTAGCTATGCATTGAACCTTTGACTCTCATTTCCTAGCTAAAAATATATCTTCTAGTCAGGCATAAGAGACCTATATTACCTAATGCCTAGTGACAAGACACATGTTGGTGGATATATTGTTGAATAGCTACAAGGGGCTATAATAGAGTTAGAATTTGTTGGGTATTAAAGCTTATGCTACTTGAGGGTATTTAAAGGGGTGTTGGATGGCTCTCCTAAGTTTGAGAGGCTCCTTTATCCTCACTAGGACCTGATTGAAGACAACAGTTGTATTCATGAATTTTGATTTAAAGATTCCATTATTTCTTTCAATCCATATATGCCATAAAAAGGTTGGGATTAAAATTTTTCAAATCTATTTTTTCTCCTTATCAAGAGGTCTCCATTGAATCCACAAATCAAAAAAATCCTCAGGTATCACCCAACTAAACCCAATGGAACTCATCTATTGACCCAACACTTCCTGAGAGAAGGAATATATCAAAAGATATGAGTGATTGTTTCTTAATTATTTTTATAGAGGCAACATAGATTGGGTCCCTAGAAGCCTCTCTTGGTCAAGTTGTTCCAAGTAAGGATTTTATTTTGGATCACAATCCAAGTAAATATTTTTATTTTGGGAATGCACTTTATTTCTAGATATTCCTCTTGGAGACTTTTATTTGAGGTATTTCTAGCATCTTAGTGTAACCAATTTTAATTGTATAATGACCTAAATTTGACCCATTCCACACCAATTGATCTATTTCATCTAAATATGGGGTCTGAAAGTATTTTATTTTGGCATGGAATTCTTCTAGCTTGTGTCTTAGGTTGGTATTTTGCATGTCGGTTCTCCATATTTTTACTCCTCTCTACTTCACTATATAGGAGTTGAAGGAGGTGCCCCACTCAACTTGGAGATTTCTTCTAAGTTCCTCTAAATCTTGGTCTCTATCCAAAGGTCCTGAATCAAGCTAGTTGTCCTCCCAAAAGTTTACTTTAGTTCCTTTCCCTATCCTCTAGCACATTCCTCCCCTTATGATGTTTATGCCTTGATGGATATGGTTCTAGATTATTGAGCCACCTTGGATTTGGTTGTTCTTAAAAATTGTTGTTGGTTCCTCCTCTTGAATGTATTTTATCCTCATGATGTTATTCCATGGTCTTCCTTTTTCTTGAATGATTCTCCACACCATTTTTTCTACTAAAACTTTGTTGAGGGTCTTTATTCTTCTCAGGCCTAGTCCTCCATAGGATTTTGGTAAGCACACTCTTTCCCACTTGACTATATGGAATCTCTTGCATTCATCAATGCCTCTCCATGAGAAATTTTTATAGATGGTCTCTATTTCTTCTTCTATTTTAGCTAGGATCTTGAATAGGGAGGGCATGTAAATCAGGATGCTTTGTAAGGTGGATTGAAGAAGTTGAATTTTTCTTGCTTTTCTAAGAAGGTTGTCTTTACATACTATTAGTTTATTATTTATTTTTTCAATAGCATGGTTCCAGTGGTTTGGCTTTATTTGGCCGTCTAATAATTGTATGCCTCAATATGAGGAGTGTAGCTCCTCAATTTCACATTCCAATATTTTATTTTTCTTAATTTATCTCAAGGGAGGAGTGTTGAGAAAGTAAATTTTACTTTTTTAAAAGTTGATACTCTGAGAGGACACCCTTTCATATCTAATTAGGATGTTTTTAGAGCTTTAGCTTCCTTCATTGAGGCTTACCCTAGAAATAGAGTATCATCCACAAACTAGATGTGAGTTTGATTTGCTACCTTGCTTGTTACTCTTAGCCCTTTGATATAGCCATGTTCCTTCTCTTTTGCTATTGATCTACCCAAAGCCTCTACCATGATGATGAATAGGGCTAGGGATATTGGATCCCCTTGTCTTAGCCCCTTGGAGCTATTGAAGTAGCCTATAGGAGATCCATTGATTAGAATAGAAAATGTTGCACTAGAAATGCAACTTTGGATGAGCTTCCTCCACCAAAATGAGAAACCAAATTTTTATAGGATCTTGTCCAAAAAATTCCAAGAAACTCTGTCATAGGCCTTACTTATATCTAATTTAACCAACATACCTACTTGTTTAATTTTCTGAATAAATTGGATGGTCTCATGGGCAATCACAATACCATAAAGAATTTGTTTTCCCTTAACAAAGGTCAGTTGATGTTCTAAAATCATGAAAGGTAAGATCTTACTGAGTCTTATTGCTAGAGCTTTTGTAAGAATATTGTACGTAACATTGTAGATATTGATTGGTATAAATTCATCTAGATGGGTGGCTTTTATTTTCTTATTTATCAGAGTGAGGAATATATTGCTCATGCTTCTCATAATATTTCCTTTTCTTTGGGCTTCTTGGATTGCCCCCACTATATCTTCTTTAACAATTTCCCAACAATATTGAAAAAATCTATCGAAAAACCATCTCGACCTAGAGCTTTATCTCTTTTCATTTCAAATAAGGCCATCTTAATTTCCTCTTCTGATAGTCTTTTATTTAGATCTTTGTTCATAGAGGTTGTGACCAGTCTTGGAATGTTTCTTAATACCTCCTCCATATCCTCCTCCTATTTTATGTTTTCTTTAAATATTTATTTGAATAAATTCCCTACTTTGATATTTATTTCTTCCTCCTCTATAACTTTTTTTTCTAATTAGTGGTTATTTATTTTATCATTAATACTCTTTTGTGTTTGATTAATATGGTGTGAAATAATTGTGTGTTTCTATCACCCTCCTTCAACCATATGGCTCTAGATTTTTGTCTCCAGTGGATCTCCTCTTTGGCGAGGGTGGTGTGGTAATCTATCAAGAGATTTTTCTTTGCCTTTCTTAGCTCTTTTGTATAGCCTTGCAATTATATTATGTTATTGATGTTCTCAATTCTCAATTCTAGATCCTCTTTATGTCTAAAAATATTACCAAAATATTCTTTGTTCCACTACTTTCAACTTTTCTTTAAAAATTTTGAGTTTAATAGTTAGACAATACATCTTTGTTCCTTTAATTGGGACACTCCACCACTCTTTTATCCTATCATAGAAATCCTTATGTGTCATCCACATCAGCTCAAACCTAAAGGGGAATTTTTTGTCTAACTTCTTCTTGGATTGACACTACTATGGGATTATGGTCAGAACCAATCCTTGGAAGGGGATTAAGGTTTATGTCCTCATTGCTACTATACCATTCTTGGTTTATCAATATTCTATCAAGCCTACTCTAGATGGATTGATCTCCTAGCCTTCTATTCGACCAAGTGAAGGAGGCTCCTTGTAGGTCAATATCCACTAGATTATAGTTAGTAATAAAATCACTCATATCTATCATGCTTTCATTGAGGTCAATCCTAACTTCCTTATTTTCTACTGAGGTGAGTGGGGTGTTGAAGTTACCAACTATCAACCATGTAACCCTTCCTAAATAATCCCTTGCCTCAACTAAATAATTCCATAATTTCTTCCTCTAGCTAGGGTGGTTTGGGGCATAAATATTAGTTATGAAAAAATTATTTGTAGATATAAAATTGATGGTTACCTAGTTGTTAGACTTGCATACAAGAGCTCCTTTGAAATATTCCTTCCTCCATGCTATGATTATATCCCAAGAAGCTCCTTGGGCAACTATTACTATGTCATAGTCTTTTTCCCAAGAGGCTTCTAAGAAATTTGCACTATTACCTTCAATGAGTTTGGTCTCTTGTAATAATATGATGTATGACTTGTAATTTTAAATGAAATACTTGAATAGTATTATTTTATTGGGGGCATTCAGTCCCCTCACATTCCATGAGATTACTATCATTTCATCCCTCTAGAGATTTTTTCCAAAGTGGATTGTTTTCCTTTTGCTATTTATTTCTCTATTAACTTTATTTTAGTTTTTCAGTTGGATGTTTGCCTCCTGGTCTAGGATCTACAACCATGTATAGAATTTTATTTTGGATCTTAGGTACCATGGGGGTCATGTCTCCTAAAAATTTAACAGTCTCCTCAAAGGTTGATATCATCGAGTCGGTGATAGGGGTATCCTCTTCCAAGTATAAGTTACCTGGTTTTACTTTTGATTGCTTTACAACCAATTGCTTCCAACTCCTTTTCTCCACTGAGATAGGAGTGGGGTAAGGTCATTTTGGTTTTGAGTGTTCTTGTTCTATTACCTTAAGAGGAAAATTTCCTTTACCTTTGTTCTTCCAAGGTGGACCAAGTTTTCCCATGACTACGACTTTCCCAGTATGTGTCTTGCTCATTTTTTTCTTTCGTTTTCTAGGACTAGATTCATGCTAGGGAAGTTCAAGCTTATTTTGCATATTTTGAGGGCAATGTATTCTGATGTGACCTATTTCATGGTACCATCGACACTTGAAGGTGATTTTCTCATAGTTCAACATTTACCTATATGAACCCAACTTCAAAGCAAGGTTGATTTCTTTTGGGTGAGGATTTTGGATGTCAAGGTTAACAAAAATTTATGTAGTAATCACATTATCCTTATTATGAAATTTTCCATCCACAACCATGACCATTACTTCCTATAGAATAAAGAAAGACATGGACCTCCCATACCACCAGGGTCTGTTCAAAGTCATATACACCTAAATTCTAGCCCATAGCCCTCAATCCCAACCAAGAAAACCTAGTCTTACTTTGAAATACACTAGTCTTCCTACCTACTTGTCCCTTACTAAAAAAAAGAGAAAGTCAATTGAAGTAGTTAGTGAGCTAAAATCTAGGAAGAGCATCAAATTCGACATACCTGAAGGGTCTTTTAGGAATTTAGCCTATCTTCAGGATTAATCTATGAAAGGAGGCAAAAATATGATAGAGATTAAGGTAGATGATGAGTAAGTTGAGGATGAAGTGGGATAGCTAAAAGAATTCATCATTTCCATGATGACTAATATATTGAACGTGATGGTAAACTCTATAATTGACCTTAGGGAAGCCCTCCATATGTTTCTATTTGGTACTCAAATGAGGCAAGACACTGAAGGTTACTCTAAAGTAGAGGATGTGGTTGCTGTGAAAGTGGAGCCCAGGGTCCTTGCGAAGGGAAAGACTAAGAATGAGGATGACGAAGACACTGAGGAATGATTTCCTTAGAATTACTTTTTTTTGACCTAAGGCTACCTTGCGTGGAGCCTGTATTTGGTTTCTCTGAAAATAGTTTTGTTAGGGATGAGTTCCCTTATGTTCTTCTATATTTTTCTTGAGGCTACGCCCTCTAGTCTTTCCTTTATGCTATTTTTGTCTAGGGGTTGTGTCCCATGTTGTTTCTTCTTTCTGAATACAACAACCAATGCTACTTTTGTATTAAGGTTTTGGGATCCTTAAAACCCATTTTGTAATGAAATATTTTTAATTTACCAATAAAAAAAGCGAGTGAGGAACATACATCCAATTTTTCATCTTTGGTTCATGATAATCAGTTCCTCCAAGAGCCTCTTTTGTATATAGCTAAGATACCACAATCATCAAGAACCATGGACCTACCCCATAAGAAAGGTGATGTTGTACACTTTGGTACATGTACCTTTATCTTCAAAGGAAATGCCTTTGAATAAAATATTCATGGTAGAAATCCCTCTCCTAGTGAGCACTCTTTTGCTCAATGTTACCTCACTAATGATTATCCTCTTCCTAAATAGATTCTATCTAGTATGGGATATGTAGGTAAAGGTTTAAGGCCACAACAGAAGGGCATTCAAGATCCCTTGGATGTCGAGATTTTGCCTGGGACATGTGGCATAGGTTTTATACCTAATAAAAATCAACCTTTATTGTTTGAGGATGATGAACATTTTATAACCTATGCAGAATATATGAATTATCAAAAGACAATAAAGTATATAAGTTATACTTCTCCTCCAAAATTAGTATTTTGTAACATGAAAGGTTTTGTTTTCTCTAAAAATAAACTTGCTACTTTAAGAGAAGATGATGAGTTGTTATATGGTGTTTTTTATGTTAAAATAATGGTGTTGTTCATAAATGTAATTATTATCGTGTCATGGCTCTCAAAATAAGGGCCCTCGAGGAACTCCTCCATGATTTTCATTATCGCGAGGACATCTTCTTTGGGGAAACCTTTGGTGCAATAGAACATGGCACACTTGTTGGAAATATGAACAAGGTTTGTTTTCATTGATTTCAAGAGTCAGTTTTAGTGAGCAATGTAAAAGGAAGGATGTCAAGAGTCAATTTTAGTAAGCAGTGCAAGAGAAAGATTGCTTCTAGGCCTAAGGGAAATAATATTATAATATCTCTTATTATAATATTCAAGGTGGTCAGATAAGGTCTAAAGGAGCAATAGGAAGGCCCAAGAAAAATAATATTATAATATTTTATTATAATATTAAAGGTCTAAGGTTAAGACCTAAAGTTATTAAATTAATTATAATAATTTCATTATAAATTAATTTATAATTTAATTTAATTAACCCTAAGGTTAGGGTTATAAGGGCAAAGGTTTAATAAAAGCATTGACGTCATATATATTTTCTCCCTCCACCGACGTCCAAAGGGAGATGGCACAATGGTATAAATACCATGTGCATTTGGTTGACTAAGCCCTTACCTTCAATCGAATAACATAGTGAGTGCCTACGAATTTTCATGATCTGCGTGCAAGAAAAAGATTAATTTTTATTTGTTTTCGATGGCCATCAAAGGGATAAAGGAAGGGAGGCTTAAAGCCTCATTACCAACCTGGTGGTTGGGCTAGTGGCAAGCGGTTGTGCATTGAGGTGTTGACAGGCGGGAGGTCCCACGATCAAATCTCGATGGTAGGCCTAGGAGTGTTTTGTTGGCATCATTTTTGGTTTTGGCACCTAACATGTGAGTCAAAGTGCACAAGGTACTTTTGACTACCAACGTGAGCACCTAGCTCACGTGGTAGTTGGGCCATGGCTAGGGCACTAGTGGTAGCATAGCACGGGATCGAATCCCACCAAGGGTAATTAAGGTATTTAATTTTTTAAATTAAATTTGCTCCTAAGGTTTTATTGTGGCATGATTTTTTGAGTTTAAAGGGAGGTATAAGGTGTTTTATTAAATTTTATTTTTGCCAATTTAATTTGAGATCTAGGGTTTTGAGTAGTGCTTAAGAGTGTGGATATTATAAGGTGTAATTGAGATTTAATGTTTTGTATGGTAAAATATTTTGAGGGAATATTTGAATGAAATTTTGAGAAGGTTTTTGCTACCTAACCTTTGATATTGGCAAAGAGGGTGATTGTGATTGAGACAGGTTTTGAGGTCAAATCTTCTTCAAACAAAAGGTATGGGCATATCATCCTTGTGAGTGAAATATTGTTGAATGTTGTGAAGTGCTAAGTTGGAGTGAAAAGGTTTTGTTTGATAAGCATTGTTGAAAATATTTGAGTGAGTTTTCACATGCATGATTGGTGAATGTTTGTGAGAACATTTGAGTGAGAAATTGAGAACTATCTTGAACTAGGGTTTGTGCAAGATCATGAGTATCATTGTTATGTGATATTGTTTGATAAGCATTGTTGGAAATATTGGAGTAAGATTTCATATGCTTGACTAGGGTTTGTGAAAGATAATTGTTATGTGAATTTGGAATCATCTTGAGTCAAGGTTGAGTTCCATTGTGTGAGTTGTTGAAAGCATTGTGAAACACTTGTCTAGGGTTTATAAGCAAGTTGTGTTTCATTGAGTGATTGGTTGAGTGAATTTGATTGAGCATAATTGATTGAAAGCATTGGAGTGATAGTTCAAGTTCTGTGAAACAAATTGTTCTTTACTAATTTGAGAAAGAGATTGAAAGTGATTGAGTGTGAAACATATTGAGTCTCTTACCATTCTCTATATGTTTATGTGGTTAAACAAAATTTTGAGTGAAATTTGTTTGTGAGATTGAAGAGGTTTTCTGGAAGAGATTAAGTTGAGTTTTGTGAGTGTTTTGTGAGTGTGAAACATATTGAGTCTCTAACCATTCTCTATATGTTTCTGAAGTCAAAAAATATTTTGTGTGAAACTTGTTTGTGGGATTGAAGAGGTTTTATGTGAGAGATTGTGTTGAGTTTTATATGCAAGTTTGTAATTGATTTGAATAAGCTTTTGTGAAAGCTTGTGAGCTGATTTGAGTAAGTCCTAGAGTGGACTTAAGGATAGAGTTGAGGAAGCTTTTGTGAAAGCTTAAGGATAGATTTGTGTGAGCTTTTGTGGAAGCTTACAATCATATTGGACAAGTTCTAGTGAGAACTTGTTGAGCATATTTGAGGTAAGTCTTGGTGAAGACTTGTTGAGCAGATTGAGCAAGTTCTTGAGAGGACTTATGGATAGATTTGAGGTAAGTCTTTGAGAAGACTTGAGAGCAGAGTTGCTTGATTGATTTGTTCAAGCTTTGTGTTAAGGCTTGGGGCAGATCTAGCAGAGTTGATTAGTGATTGGATCAAGCTTTGTGTTAAGGCTTGAGGATAGATTTGAGGATAGATTTTGGTGTAGATTTGAGGATAGGTTTGTGCTAGACTAGAGATAAATATTGAGCAGATTTGTGCTAGACTGAAGGACTATGTTTAGTACAGATTTGAGATAGATATTGAGCAAATTTGTGCTAGACTGAAGGACTATGTTTAGTGCATATTTGAGATAGATATTGAGTAGATTTGTGCTAGACCGAAGGACTATGTTTAGTGTAAATTTGAGATAGATATTGAGCAGATTTGTGCTAGATCGAAGGACTGTGTTTAGTGCATATTTGAGATAGAGTTGAGAGCAAGCTTTGGAGGTGACATAGTAGAGGATAGTAGTCTCTAGTGGATAGAGATCCATTAGCCATGGTAGTGAGGACAAGTCTTCTGAGTGAGGGTAGAGGTCTTCAGTGGAGAGAGATCCACAAGCTAGTGTAGTGGAGGCAGTAGTCTTCTAGAGGATCACCAACTAGAGCAGAGGAGAAGGAGTTCTCTTGTGGATAGAGATCCATAAACCAGCTGAGGGGATTGGTGTCTCTTGTGGATAGAGATCCATGAACTTGATTAGGGGATTGGTGTCTCCTTTGGATAGAGGTCCATAAATATTGTAATAGGGAAGGATTCCCAAGAGATTTGTTGAGAAAATATTAGTGAAATATTTTCTCCGTGGAGTAGCCCACATTGGGTGAACCACGTTAAATTGGTGTCTCTATTGTGTATGGTGATTTATGCATTGCTTTGATTACTATTGTTGATATTGCCATTGATATATTGGATAATATTTTTTTGAGAAAAGAAAAGTAAAAAGTGATCTTATACTGTTCACCCCCCTCTTAGTATAATCTTGTGTTCTTCAATTGGTATCAGAATGGGTTCCTTCGAAAGAGTTTAACAGCTTGAAGGAAAAGCTCACAAGAACACAGATGGATTCTCAGAATGGATCTTCAAGGAATTCTGCACCATTGTTTTATGGGAAAAATTATGCACTTTGGAGTATGAGAATGAAGATTCACCTAATGGCACTTGGAAATGAAATATGGCAAGCAGTTGAGGATGGATACATACAACCAGCTACTCCACCTATAGATAAATATGGTAAGCTCCTACAACTGAATAATTCAAAGGCAATGAATGGAATATTAAAGGGTTTGCATGAAATAGATTTTATAAAGGTTATGCATTGCACATCAGCAAAGGAAATTTGGGATAAGTTGAAAGGTATATATGAGGGAGACAAAAATGTCAAAAGGGTAAAGTTGCAAAATTACAAGAGAACATTTGAAGACCTAAATATGAAGGATGAGGAAAACATTATTGCATATCTACTTCATGTAGATGAGGTTGTTAACTCCATGCAAGGACTTGGGCTTAAAGTTGAAGAAAAAAATGTTTGTGATAAGATTTTAAGGTCACTCCCAAAGAGGTATAGTGAAAATATTTCAGCTATAGAAGAGTCAAAATATATTGAACTTTTGACAAGGGATGAATTACATGGAATTCTCACAACTTTTGAGATGAGAATAAAAGAGGAACCTATTCCCCAGAAAGAAGCAACCTTCAAAGTTACTAAGAATACAAAGGGTAAGAAGTCAAATTCAAGCAATGAGTTATCCAATGATGAAGAAGCAAATTATGGTAGAAGGAACAAGGACTCAAGAAAGTATAAAGGTACGAAATTAGTTAGATGTTTTAATTGTGGTAAATATGGTCACTATGCAACTAATTGTCCAGAAGCTAGAAATAGTAGTGAAGATGAGAAACAAGATCATAAGAATAGGGAAATAGGAAAACACAGGTACCAAAAGAAAAATAGGGATGGACAAAGCAAGCAAGGAAAGAAGTTTTTCCAAAGGTATAAGAAGAGTTTTTATGCAAACAAGGTAGGTAAGAGTTCAAGTGATAGTGATGGAAGCTCCTCAAATAATGATGAAGATGAAATTCTATTTTTGGCAGAAGAAAAAGATGATGTTAGAAAAAGGGCACCAATGATTCTCAAGTGTTTTAGATGTGGTAACTTTGGTCATCTTGAAGATAGTTGTACAAGGAATGGATTCAGTTTTAGTGAAGATGAATATGAAGATGCTCTTGAAGGTTCAAAAGAATAAAGTCTACTTTTGGCAATAGAAGGAGAAGGAAATGCTCCTATGGAAGATGAATCAGAAAAGAATGAAGATGATCCTAAAGGCAAAATAGTATAGGAAGAATAAAAAAATAGAGGAAGGAGAAGTTGATCTTGAGGGTGAGCTTATTTCTACCCTTGATGCATTAAGAAAGGTAAGAAAGCAGAACTCAAAACTCAAGCTTCAATTTCAAGAATGTGATGAAGAGAAAGGAAATCTTATAGAGGATCTAACCAACTCAATAGCCAAGACAAGGAGATTTAAAGAGAGGTTAGAGGCTAAGGTTTTAGAATGTGAAAGTTTAGAGCATGAAGTAGCTTTACTAAGGAAGGAAGTAAAAGAGTCTAAAGACAAGCTACATAGGTTTGGGAGAAGCTCAAAGAAATTGGATAAGATTATCAAGGTACAAAGATCTTCATCAAACAAGATAGGACTTGGTTTTGAACAAGTACAAAGAGAACAAGGAGAGGAGTCAATCTCAAGCTCCAAAGAAGAAGAAACTTTAGAAGAGGAGAGTGTAAGAGAAAGTGAGACTTCTAAGGATGAGTTGGATAATAGAAAGTTCAATAAGGAAAGGAACAATGCACAAATGAGGAACAAATGGAATAGAAAGCAACACAAGGTAAAAGAAACTAAGAGACCAATGGGGTCAAGGCAAGGTAGTTTCAATGGATGATGCTTCTCATGTCACAGGTTTGGGCACAAGGCTACATAGTGTAGGACACATGAAAGATAGGAATATGGAAATTTTAGAAACATACATCTTTTTCAAGGGTATTGCTACTCTTGTAATCAGTTTGGTCACAAGGCAGTAAATTGCAGGGTTCATGATAGGAATGGATATGGCTTCACTAGAAGAAACCCCAAGACATTTGCACCTTTAAGGAATAACAATATTAAGTGTTATAAGTGCAATAATGTTGGGCATACAGCCAAGTGGTGTAGAGAAAAAATTCTAGAGACAAGCAAGAATAGGAATATTCATAGGAATCAGAATGATCAATTGAGGAAGAAGGTGGACAAAGGTAAATATCAATGTATGCTAGGAGTAGAGATACTCCCACCCCAAAATTAACCACCTCAAGAGGAGGTGGGGGAGGGGCTAATCTAAGATTCTCATTCTTAGCCCCAAGCCCCAAAGGTGACCCTTTGCCATTGATGTCAAAGGGGGAGAGATTTGAGTTAGGGGGAGAGCATTTAGTCAAGGGGAGCAGTTTCTTAGGGGGAGCAAAACAGAAAGAGGTAAAGGAAATGGTAAAAGGTAAATGGGTTGCCATCAATGACAAAGGGGGAGATTGTTGGAAATATGAGCAAGATTTGTTGTCATTGATGTCAAGAGTCGGTTTCAATGAGTAGTACAAAAGGAAGGATGTCAAGAGTCAGTTTTAGTAAGTAGTGCAAGAGAAAAATTGCTTCTAGGCCTAAGGGAAATAATATTATAATATCTCTTATTATAATATTCAAGGTGGTCAGATAAGGTCTAAAGGAGCAATAGGAAGGCCCAAGAAAAATAATATTATAATATTTTATTATAATATTAAAGGTCTAAGGTTAAGACCTAAATTTATTAAATTAATTATAATAATTAAATTAATTATAATAATTTCATTATAAATTAATTTATAATTTAATTTAATTAACCCTAAGGTTAGGGTTATAAGGGCAAAGGTTTAATAAAAGTGCTAACATCATATATATTTTCCCCCTCCACCGACGTCCAAAGGGAGATGGCACAATGGTATAAATACCATGTGCATTTGGTTGACTAAGCCCTTACCTTCGATCGAATAATATAGTGAGTGCCTGCAAATTTCCACGATTTGCATGCAAGAAAAAGATTAATTTTTATTTGTTTTTGGTGGCCATAAATGGTATAAATGAAGGGAGGCTTAAAGCCTCATTGCCAACTTGGTGGTTGGGCTAGCAACAAGCGGCTGTGCATTGAGGCATTGACAAGCGATAGGTCCTATGATCAAATTACAACAATAGGCCTAGGAGTGTTTTGTCAGAGTCGTATTTGGTTTTGGCACCTGACACGTGAGTCAAAGTGCAAAAGGAACTTTTGACTACCAATAAGTCCCTAGCTCACATGATAGTTGGGAAGTGGCTAAGGTGTTGGTGACAACGCAGTGGGGGATCGAATCTCGCCAAGGGCAATTGAGGTATTTTATTTTTAAATTAAATTTGTTCCTAAGGTTTTATTGTGGCATGAGTTTTTGAGTTTAAAGGGAGGTATAAGGTGTTTTATTAAAGTTTATTTTTGCCAATTTAATTTGAGATCTAGGGTTTTGAGGAGTGCTTAAGAGTGTGGAGATTATAAGGTGTAATTGAGATTTAATGCTTTGTATGGTAAAATATTTTGAGGGAATATTTGAATGAAATTTTGAGAAGGTTTTTTCTACCTAACCTTTGAGATTGGTAAAGAGGTTGATTGTGATTGAGATAGGTTTTGAGGTCAAATATTCTTCAAAAAAAAGGTATGGGTATATCATCCTTGTGAGTGAAATATTGTTGAATGTTGTGAAGTGCAAGTTGGAGTGAAAAGTTTTTGTTTGGAAAGTATTGTTGAAAATGTTTGAGTGAGTTTTCATGTGCATGATTGGTGAATGTTTGTGAGAATATTTGAGTGAGAAATTGAGAATTATCTTGAACTAGGGTTTGTGCAAGATCATGAGTATCATTGTTATGTGAGATTGTTTGATAAGCATTGTTGGAAATATTGGAGTAAGCTTTCATATGCTTGACTAGGGTTTGTGAAATATCATGAGTATCATTGTTATGTGAATTTGGAATCATCTTGAGTCAAGGTTGAGTTCCATTGTGTGAGTTGTTGAAAGCATTGTGAAACACTTGTCTAGGGTTTATAAGCAAGTTGTGTTTCATTGAGTGATTGGTTGAGTGGAGTTGATTGAGCATAATTGATTGAAAGCATTGGAGTGATAGTTCAAGTTATGTGAAACAAATTGTTCTTTACTAATTTGAGAAAGAGATTGAAATTGATTGAGTGTGAAACATATTGAGTCTCTTACCATTCTCTATATGTTTCTATGGTTAAACAAAATTATGAGTGAAATTTGTTTGTGATATTGAAGAGGTTTTTTGGAAGAGATTAAGTTGAGTTTTGTGAGTGTGAAACATATTGAGTCTCTAACCATTCTCTATATGTTTTTGAAGTCAAACAAGATTTTGTGTGAAACTTGTTTGTGGGATTGAAGAGGTTTTCTGTGAGAGATTGTGTTGATTTTTATATGCAAGTTTGCAATTGATTTGAATAAGCTTTTGTGAAAGCTTGTGAGCTTATTTGAGTAATTCCTAGAGTGGACTTAAGGACAGAGTTGAGGAAGATTTTGTGAAATCTTAAGGATATATTTGTGTGAGATTTTTTGGAATATTACAATCAGATTGGACAAGTTCTAGTGAGAACTTGTTGAGAAAATTTGAGGTAAGTCTTGGTGAAGACTTGTTGAGCAGATTTGAGGTAAGTCTTGGTGAAGACTTGTTGATCAGATTGATCAAGTTCTTGAGAGGACTTGTGGAAATATTTGAGGCAAATATTTGAGAAGACTTGAGAGCAGAGTTGCTTGATTGATTTGTTCAAGATTTGTGTTAAGGCTTGGGGTAGATCTAGAAAAGTTGATTAGTGATTGGATCAAGCTTTGTGTTAAGGCTTGAGGATATATTTGAGGATAGATTTTGGTGCATATTTGAGGATAGGTTTGTGCTAGACTAGAGATAGATTGAGGAAATTTGTGCTAGACTAAAGGACTGTGTTTAGTACAGATTTGAGATAGAGATTGAGCATATTTGTGCTAGACCGAAGGACTATTTAGTGTAGACTTTAGACAAATATTGAGAAAATTTATGCTAGATCAAAGGACTATGTTTAGTGCAAATTTGAGATAGATATTGAGTAGATTTGTGCTAGAATGAAGGACTGTGTTTAGTGTAAATTTGAGATAGAGTTGAGAGCAAGCTTTGTAGGTGACATATGTAACATAATGGTGGAGTATTCCTAGTGGGGAGGTATCTTTTGATGGTCAGAATAATCCCTAGGATGAGCTTGATCTTAAGGACCAAATCGAACAATATTTCAAGTACCCGAACTACCCTCGTATGGACTATCAATCTCTTGTATGACATTTCACACATACACTGTACAATCTGAGATCGTACAGTGGCCAAGATGGTATGATATTGCACTCAAAAAAATTGACGGATTTTGTTTTGGAGGCTTTCATACACAATTTTGTAATCATTCAAGCCAATTACCAAAACTGCCAAATCAGGTAAGTTTTTATCAATCATCTGTTTTACCAAATTGGGTAAGGATTCTGTGTACGATTTGTACGATGTACGATCTGTACGATACAAAGGTACAAAAAGATAGTATTTGCAATGATCTTATGATCCAATCTCTTTCCATAAGATTTTGTAAGGTTTTAATAGTCCAAACAAGATGATTCCACACACAAGCAAAGCATCCAATCTAGGATTATAAGTGATTTTGTTCAAGCAATTATGCCCAAAAATCATACCGTCTGCTTCAATACATCCTTTAAAACATCCTCATACTTGTATATCATTCTCCATGCTTACCACCAGTAACAATATGCTCACAACTTGCAATGAAGCCTAAAACAAACATATGACAGTAAGGAAGAAACGCAATCACACAATAATCATACACAATGCATCAACCATACACACAGGATCGTACACAGTCATCCACAACGTCTATTATTTATTAGTAATGGTTATCAACTCAGTATAATTTGGAAACTCTATCCATACTATTGCAATAACTCAGAAATATGGCTAACTCTCTATCCTAGCAACTATGAACCACTAAACTAGTAGCCAGACTCATAAATTAAAAAATGGGGCCTTATATAACGTTGCCTAGGCCATTCCAAAGTGGTTACTGAGACAATCCATTATTCACAACTACCCAATTATAACTAAATACATTATTTTTGCTTTTTCCTAAGTTTACACCTTAGATTAGCAAATGCATGTGACATTTCATCCTGAAATTGCATTTCCTTTACATTTCAGTAAATTTTGGTGCGCCTTGTATGATTTGTCACTGCTTTGTAGGGTTTGCCACTTCAGTTGTATGATCTTATGTACGGTTTTCTCCCTACTATACGATTTCACAAAATTGGAGTAAATTGTATCCAAAATAATCAAAACTTTAGCAAATCACTTCTTCTTTCTCTAGGAGGTGGATTTGCTACCTACATCTACCCTCCCCTTTATTTGAGTCAGCATCCTCGATGACTCATTCCACTTCTTCTATAATATTTCTAATCGAGCTACCTCAGCCTCCAAGTCCTTGAATTGGGTATTGTACATTTCTCTCTCATTTTTCAGCTTGGCTACGTAGCTTCAAATCTCGATGGCTTTGGCTTTGTGAAGGTTACCCTTATCCTTAATGGCTTTCACGAAGTCCATCATCTATTTCTCTCGATCAACGGAATTCTTTGACAATTTATCTTTCCAATGAGCCTCGACTATAGCAGTCGCTTGAAGCTCTTCATTCTTCTAATAAATTGTCTTTAAGTGATGCTCGATGTTAGGTTCAAGAGCTCGTATCTGGTCTTCCTTGGTCCTTATTTGAGCCTACTTGTCCAAGACCATCTCATTGAGCTTCTTGCCATCCATCGTCAATTCCTCTATCTACTTGGTCTGCATAGCTATTTTATTATATTTCTTAGCTAACTGAACTGATATCTGCTCATCCTTTGCTTTGAGTTGTGCCTCCAACTCCTTGATCCTATCTTTTGGCGTCTGAGCAATCTATCACTTCTCTTCCTCAAGCATTGTAATCTTGGCTTCATACTCTGTTCTTAAACCCGATAGATCTTCCCCCAACTTTCTTATATTTTCTTCTACTGTTGCCCTTATTTTTTGCAATTCTTCCTCCATTGTGGCCAATTCCTTTTGATTGGATGTAGTCTCCTCTACTTGCATCTCCTTGAGTCGATGGATTTTTGTCAACCCAACACTCAACCACTCTATCCAATGAGTTAGGAAGTTCAACTTCCATAGGGTAATGGACACACCTGTGGCAACCCATCTATACTCCACATCTGTCGTATTGGTTGGGCAGGTTGGATGACTCACTCTATCTAGGTAAATCCTTGGGTCCCTCTTGTAGTTTGTGACCATCCCTTTTGGCAAGTCTTCTCTTCCCAACATCATTGTTACCTCTTCCCTGGGTAACCTCCATGGATGCTATACATGGATCTCTTTTATCTTCTTTATCCGCTCCACACTAATCACCCATTCTATTATACGCACCAAATTGAGACACTTATTGTTCCCATAGTGTCAATTTTCCTACATAGCCAATACAAAATTTTGTTCTTGCACTATTCATCACATGGCCTAATTTAATGAATAAGTGCTCCACATTATCCTCTACACATTATGCCTCCTCTTCCATCATAATTATTTTGAACCATGGTATCTCCAATAGATAACTAGATTGCATTCCTTGTCGTTATTTCTCTAAAGGAGTCCTCAATTCATCTTCTTCTCTAAGGTGGATAGAGCTTCCTCCAAGATCTCTAAGTGCTCTCTCGATATCAATATTTTCTTGAGGTGGAGACTGTTTCTCTTATTCCTCCTCCCCCTCGTTATCTACAATGTTTATGATCTCTTCCTGATATCACTGCTCGTCTTGTCCCTGAGCCTTCTCTACTATAGGTGAGCCTCCTTATGGCTCCTCCATATTATATTGGCCTTCCTCCTTTCCATTTACTTGTTGCTCTTCAACCACTCTTTCCTCTTGTAGCTTCTGTGCATCCTCCATTGTGACCTTCGGGGCAATAAGTGCTTCGCTTTCTTGTGGCACTTCCTTCTCTGATACTCCATGTCTACTAGATCCTCTTGATACAAATATGTATCGCGTCTTCTTCTTCGGCTCTACTACTACTTCCTCTTGGGTAGTGGCCACTCCATCGTGCCCTACCTCAAATCCTCTAAAGAAGTTAGAGGTATCCATATTCTCATATTGAGAGAAATTTTTTGATGAGCGTACTATTTTCTCTACCTCTACCCAATACACTTAATCCAGTTCTGTCACTTCTAAATCTGACTCTTCCATTATCCATAATTCTAGGGCTGGTTTACCTACCATTATCTCTCTCTACATTCTCGTATTGATCTGAATCAGACTACTATCCCTTTCTTTCTCAAGAGGCTGCTCCTACTGCCTTCGAGCAGGTACCGATTGTTCCAATTCTAGATCCAACCATCTTGGGTGTTTCCTCTAATGATGTACATCTACATCTTTCTCTGGAGAAGTATATTCTTGATATTAACTCTTTTGTCACTCACTTCATGTCCATGGTTTCTCCAGAGTCACCTTGGCTATGGGTATAGTCTTTACCCATATGAATATTGTTGATTGATCTGGCCTAATCTCCCTAGGCTACGTAAACCCTGGTAACTGCATTCCCACTTCTGTAACTACATTGAGAAGCAATCCTATATCTTGAAATGCCATCCCAAAGTTCTTTGGTCATTTCATAAATGCTTCATGCATTCTTCGCTCTAGATAGGTACCCCAATCATATGGGATCCCATAGGAAATACCTTCTATGTACTATGCCATCCACATTGGCATCTCTATCTTGTCAGGATCCTTTGGATTTCGATGATTCCAAATGTCTACTACAACTGGCATCTCTTCATTATGTAGCTTACACCACCATGTGGCCTTAAACATGCTCAACATGAACAACATCATGAACATGATGGGTAACGCCCCTCTCCACCTATGATGGGGGTCAAGGGGGTGGGAACCCCCTTGCAGGGTCAAGGGATAACATCCCTTGTAGGGTTGAAGGACAACGTCCCTCACGTGTTCCCTATCATGAGATAGGACGAGATCGAGGGGTAGCACCCTCACGGGGTTCGGGGCGGAGCCCCAAAAACTCAATGGAAAAATTACTAAGACCTTCACTGTCAAAGTCAATTTTTTCCCTTCATGAGCACTTTGGGTTTCTTTACTCAACCTCCTTAACCATCTCAACATCGACTTCCTTTTACCCTATCTTAACCACTGATGGAACACTTTTTACGGTTATACTTTGGATGATTTCATCTTGTACGATTTCCTTTTGCATGATTTCTTCTTGTATGATCTCACATTGTGCAATTTGACTTGAAATCATATAATCTCTACCCATTGTATGATTTCACCCAACCAACGTACAGTGCCCTCTTGCAAAATCATACAATACCATTCTTTCTTAGGGAATTTTGAGTGTATGATGGGTTTTTCTATTTGGGAAACATCTTCCATAACAACGTCTTCCATCAAAACATCCTCCATGTCAACATATTCCATGTCAACATATTCCATGACAACATCTTCCATGTCAACATATTCCATGTCATACCATATTCTGCATCTTTTATTACTGTGAGGAGTGTCACAAACTACATCACTAGTGACAACCTTCCTATTTACATCATTTTCCTTCCAAATGGTTATGCAAGTTTCAATATGTCGTGTGGGGTATTCCTTACCCTCACCTAAAAATGGTGGACATATTTGCTTGGTTGCTCTATTAGCCATCTTGGAAGAGTCGTCACTCTCACTTGAGGTCTCCAATCCGGGATTATAAGTGATTCTATTTAAGCAATTACACCCAAAAATTATACAGTATGCTTTAATACATCCTTGAAAATGTCCTCATGCTACTATATTATTCTCCATGATTCTCACTAGTAGCAATCTACTCATAACCTACAATGAAGCCTAAAACTAACATATGACAATAAGGAAGAAACTCAATCACACAATAATCATCCACAATGCATCAACCATACACAGGATCATACACTATCATCCGCAATGTTTGTTATTTATTATTAATGGTGATCAATTTAGTACAATGTGGAAACTCTATCCATACTAGAGAAATAACTCAGAAATATGGCTAACTCTCTATCCTAGCAACTATGAACCACTAAACTAGTAGCCAGACTCATAAATTCAAAAATGGGGCCTTATATAACATTGCCCAGGCTGTTCCAAAGTGGTTATTGAGACAATCCATTATTCACAACTACCCAATTACAACTAAATACATTATTTTGGCCTTTTCCTAAGTTTACACCTTAGATTAGAAAATCCATGTGACATTTCATCCTAAAATTGCATTTCTTTTACATTTCAGTAAATTTTGGTGCACCTTCTATGATTTGTCACTGCTTTGTAGGGTTTGCCACTTCAGTTGTATGATATTATGTACGATTTGCTACCTACTATATGATTTCAAAAAAATGGAGTAAATCATCTCCAAAACAATCAAAGATTTATCAAATTACTTCTTCTTTCTCTAGGAGGTGGATTTGCTACCTGCAATAGAGTAGAGGATAGTAGTTTCCAATGGATAGAGATTCATTAGCTAGTGCAATGAGGAAAAGTATTCTGAGTGAAGGTAGAGGTATTTAGTGGAGAGATATCCACAAACGAGTGCAGTGGAGGTAGTAGTCTTCTAGAGGATTACCAGCCAGTGTAGAGGAGAAGGAGTTCTCCT
Organism: Wollemia nobilis; assembly: GCA_028583015.1. Lineage (NCBI taxonomy): Eukaryota > Viridiplantae > Streptophyta > Pinopsida > Araucariales > Araucariaceae > Wollemia > Wollemia nobilis. The sequence goes on along the minus strand of JAQPPZ010016356.1, from coordinate 8,320,048 downwards.
ATGGATGGATATCCATGAACCAGCTGAGGGGATTGGTGTCTATTGTGGATAGAGATCCATGAACTTGATTAGGGTATTGGTGTCTCATTTTGATAGAGTTGCATAGACATTGTAATAGGGAAGGATTCCAAAGATATTTGTTGAGAAAATATTAGTGAAATATTTTCTCAATGGAGTAGCCCACATTGGTGAACCACATTAAATTGGTGTCTATATTGTGTGTGGTTATTTGTGCATTTATTTTATTACTACTATTGATATTGCCATTGATATATTGGATAATATTATTTGAGAAAAGAAAAGTAAAAAGTGGTCTTATACTATTCACCCCCATTCAATATAAGCTTGTGTTCTTCAACACTTATTCATTATAATAATATGAATGGTTCTTTTCAATTTTGCATTAAGTATAATCCTATTTAAAAAAAAACATATAAAAAAAACCATCATGTAGTTGCATTTGTATTTCTATTGCATTCACCCGATTTCTCATATTGCATTGCTGATTTTCATCCTTGCATGTTTTCCTGAGATATAAGACAACTTGCATGTTTGCATGTCATAAAATTGCATGATTGATTGTTCACGACTGCCTATGCATATAGATTACTAGGAATCTAATGCCTAGCACAATCCCCACCTAGGGATTATTCTACTTCTTCTTTGATGTTTTGCTTCTTATCCTCTTATTGAACTCAAAAGACAAGCAACATTTTTGCTATAATAGCACACACTCTCATAGTTTCTTCATATCATCAAAAAACCCCTATTTGGGATAAAACTTGCATAATTCATCAACATATTACACCCCACATGGGATACTTGTACATCCTAGTAGGTATTACATTTGATTTTATATCAGGTCATACTCTCTTTTGACTCAGTAGGTTCAACATCCCATTATATGATAAGCTCCTTGGTCAATATTAGTAGACCTTGACATACATCCTAACAGGTAGTCACCTCACAATAGTCAATAAGGGAGCAACGACCCATAGCGGGTTAGACTCCAACACACTTCTACACTATTGCAAGTGCTATGCCTATAGCAGGTTTAGTCCTTTTTTGGTATGATATAAAGTATCTAACTACACTGATTCCTTGCAACCTAAACTAGTTTTATACTACAAATTTTCCATACTTCTCTATATCAACTGGTTGACCTTTGGATCATCTTCTTCTTCCTCTTCTTCTTCTCCATTATTCTTCCTTATTTTATTTCTTCTTTCATAGTCTTCTTCGTTCTTCTCCTTATTATTTCTTATTCTTCCTTTTCCATCCATCCATTTCATGTAGTTTGCATTTAGGTAGTTTGCATAGCATTAAAACATAAAACATATAATATATAAACTCACAACATAAACAAAACTTAAAACATTAAATCATCACACATTACACACAAAATAAGATAAAAGGAGCAACTATATATTACTCAAGATAAAGAGATGCATCATCCTAGTGTCTGGTTGGTGTACCATAATCCATACTCGATACACTCAACCTAGGGATACACACCACAATAAAAAATCGATGTGTCATCCTGATCCCAATCCCTAGCCCTAGATCTGGGAGCCTGCTCCCTCTAGCTTGCCCTAAGGAGGAGGTAATCTATGCTGCTATACATAATACTATGATGTTATCACTATTTGTGATCGAGATCATAATTTTCTTTCTAACTACAAGGAAAAGGGAAATGACATCCTTTGCTCTGGTGGAATAGTTGCACAATACACTATCTCAAAGAATGTAGCCTATTGAATGGCTACCTCTAGCCTATCTCCTATCCTACACATATTTTCTTGTAGCAACTGCATCCCTTCACCTTCCTAGATAATTTGAATGATAGCCATCCCCTCCACCCTAGCCTACTGGTGCTCTCCATCTAAACGAGTCACCTTCCCTTAGAGCTGATCAACCTCCACCCAAGCTTCATCCCTCTCAGTATCTGTAGTGCTTAGTGTGCTCCACAATCCCTCTAGCCTCTTGGCCCTATCCTCATGGATCTAGCCCATATAGCTTTATAGAGTAGCTACATGTACTCATATATCATCTATCTCTATATAACCAATTGTCACTAGATATGTCGAGGCCTCTCCTAGGTCTCTGCCTTGTAGCATCCCAACATCTATAGGGGCACCTCCCACCCCTCCCTCTCTCGGTCCTGTTGGTCACGAATCTGCCACAGGAAAGGATTTTTACAATTGCGCCCTAGACCCGGCCAACATTGAAAGGTCGGAAGCAAGAAATGGCTCCCAGACCAATCTCCAGAGTGGGCTGGTTCCCTCTACTATTCTAAAATTGGGTTTAAGATAGGGTTGCTTGGAAAGAGATTTAAAAGGTTGCAGAAAGAAATGGGAAATATGGCCACAGAGCCGAAGTGATGGGATCAGAAAAACAACAAGCAAGAAACTACAAACGCAACAACAGCAAGTAACATAAGAAATCAGCTTCATCCTCGCACAATCACATGCCGCAAATCCCTCCAAACCCACATTCCAGGAATTGTACCCTGACCGCAGTATTTAAATCCAGTATGCAGAATTTAAATGTAATAGCAATGCAGGAGTACGAATGCTATTAGAAATGCAGAAAACAGAAAGCAAATTCATCCATGCGACGCTTGAAAAATTAGAAGTCGATCCTTGTATTCCCGCAAATACAATTCCAGTTTCTAGCAGCAAGTTTTTCCAACCTTTGCAAATGAAAATTACATTGGTTTTTATAGAGGTCCGTCCTCTTTGCAGCATTAAAAACTTAAAACCAACTTCCTCGTGATCTACAATCATATCTTGGAAATCAGGAACACGACCCCTTAATAGCGGCCTCGAGGAAATAAAAATTAAATACCATGAAACGTTCGCGGCCCTTCATTAAATTCATTCTTTCAAACATGTGCATGAAAACCGTTGAATTAATCCACGAACCGCAGCTTTGAACCAATAAATCCTTTAATTTTGGTGGCCTGGGCACTCTTCGACCTTAACCGCATCGGAAATCCGCAAAATATTTAATTCGGGTCAGCATTAAATCATCGAAAATCGAAAAAACCCTCTCGGCCGTTCATATTGCACTTGGCGGGAAAACTGCGCAGTCGCGAAAATGCGACGGGTCGCGAAATCGCGACGTGTTTTTCCGCCGTACGCTTCGACCACCGTTGACCCGCGAAAATGGAACATGTAGCGATTTCGCTACATGTTTCCGCCGTTGGCTCCTCCCTGCGCTCTGCCCCGCGAAATCGGAACATGTAGCGATTTCGCTACATGTTTCCGTCGCCGCATCAATCGCCATTTTCGGTCGCGATTCGCTGACATGTCAGCGACGCGCTGCAAATTTTGACTTAACGCCTTCGACGCTGCCCGGGTCGCGATTCGCTGACATGTCAGCGAATCGCTGCATGTTTTCAACTTAATGCTTTTTTTCCCGCCGACCCGCGATTTCGGAACACGTCGCGATATCGCGACGGTTCCGCCAACCTCGCTCGCGTTGGATCGCGTTGGACCGCGATTCTCGCAACATGTCGGCGCGTCGCTGCAGCTTTCGGACTTAGCCATTTTTTGCTCAATTTTTCTCCTTTTTTCGCCCAAGCTGCATCAATCAAAGGTCAGATCCCCAACAATACATCAATGCATTCATCAATGAGAATCAATGTGGCAAAAATGCCAACATTCTTGGCGGCTCGCGGGGTATACAGCTCGCTGTATGCAAGAATCCAGGCCTTAGTCCATTGGGCACAGAGTCATATCCGAACAGAAGGCGGGCTGCTGCAATACATGTTCTGCTGAAAAATTGAAACTGGAAAAACCCGCATATAACTGATTATGAAACGACTAATGGAACGCGATGATGGAGTGAGCTCTTGCGGTTGCGCAAGCGGTGACTGCAATGGAATGATGAAATGAAAATGAACGAAGTTATGGAGTGGGAATGGAACTAGGAAAGCTGTGAAATGAAATGAACTAGACTGTTAGCAAATGCGTAAAAGACTAAACTTAGAGGAAAGGGATAAGAAGGGACGGGAAAAAACAGAAAAGGAAAAAGAAACAACAGCTGTGGCTTATTTTGTTTTAATGCAGAAGAAAAAGAAGTAAAAGAAGGAAGATGAAGAAAGGAAAGAGAGGAAACGGGGAAGGGAAAAGAAGAAAGTGCTAGAAAGCCACCAAACTGTTGGGAGGAGAAAAACAAAGGAAAAAACAAGCATCTACGGCTCGCAGGCAACAAGAACCGAGATGAACAAATAAAAACAATACCACTTTTTTTTTTTTTTTCTTCTTCTTTTTCTATTTTTTTTTGTTTTTTTCAAAATACTATATACAATAATGCACGACATGATTGGCATGTCGCCACCAGACACCCAATCTCAGAATGTTATCCGGTAAATCTGCAATGTCCCGACCAGATCTGATCATACTTAAGTCGGTCCTTGAAATTAGGTCGGCTCCTTCCTGAAGTTCTCCATGGTGCTGATAGGATGCAATTCAACAGATTATCCTTCTTACTAGTACCCACATGGAGGACTTCTTCAGGTATCGGATGTAGTGGCTGGAACCAACACCACCACTTTGCAGACTTTACTGGTCGTGGGCTGAGTACAGGCTCCTCTAACTCCTTGATGTGATCACAGGGCTCTTCAAGTGAGAACTCGGATTCTGGGATCTCCTCAGGCTCTGGAATTTGCACTTGTTCTTCTACTTGGCCCATCTCTTGATGAAAACTGCAAGCAACCATATTGTTCATTGCTGGAAAAGTGCTTGCATGTCCCAATCCTTGACTTTGGACGAGATCTGTCCCTTGAACTCCACATGACTGCATCTCAGGGATCTGGCATGAATGTGCAGGGTAAACAGGAGCAGCAACCACCGGAGAAGGTAATGGAGTTTCTCCCCACGGTAACTTTCTCGATAAGAGCAACAGCTGTTCTGCTCGCACTGCTTCCTCAAAGATTTGTGGGAACCGTTGTTCACCTGACTGCAAAGAAAAGAGACCTATGTCAGAATTAAAAGCTCGAACATAAAAGAGGTGGGCTTGGGTGGGTGATGGACGGATCTTCTCTGGAATTCTCTTCCAACTTATCAAGAATCGGACATTGAAGTCCGTGATGCTCTCTTGAGGTGCTCTCTTGATGTACATGAAAAATTGGTAGAGATCCAAAGAACTGTAGAAAGGATCTTCATCAAATCTTTTGATCAGTGCTCCCGCGAGATCATCCCATGAGCTGATGCTTTGACATTTGAGCAATCTGTACCATTGCAATGCTCTTCCTTCCAAAGACTGAACCAGAAGTCGGATCATGACATCTTCGTGTTCTATGACATGGATCATGGACAGAATAGCAATATCTTCAACATGTGCCAGAGCCATGCCTTCGGTACCATCATATTTTGCCAGGTTCTTCAGGGCACCTTCGGGAATTTCATGCCGAACTTGGAGATTCAGAGGGCCAGGATCATCCCATCTAGAAAAAACCCTCGCCTTTGTGGCAATGGTCTGCGGAATCACGGCCATCGCCATTAAGTCAGAGTCGCCAGATGAACATTCTTTGAAATTTTTTTTTTTTTTTAAAAAACAATAGGCGTCCACGAACAGATCTTCAACTCAGCAAAGTCGCCAGATGAACTTAAAAATCTCCGCTGTGAGGCCAAGACAGCTCATCAAATCTTGAGACCTCCGGGTGTTAAAACGTGCCAAAACTGTTGGCACCGGTGGGGTTATCACTTTGGAAAATTATGCGTATCCCACCGATTATGAATTCTTGGAGACAAAAACAGTCTGTCCCACCGGGCGTGCCAAAAACTGTTGGTCACGAATCTGCCACAGGAAAGGATTTTTACAATTGCGCCCTAGACCCGGCCAACATTGAAAGGCTGGAAGCAAGAAATGGCTCCCAGACCAATCTCCAGAGTGGGCTGGTTCCCTCTACTATTCTAAAATTGGGTTTAAGATAGGGTTGTTTGGAAAGAGATTTAAAAGGTTGCGTAAAGAAATGGGAAATATGGCCACGAGCCGAAGTGATGGGATCGAAAAAACAACAGCAGGAAACTACAAACGCAACAACAAGAAGTAACATAAGAAATCAGCTTAATCCTCGCACAATCACATGCAGCAAATCCCTCCAAACCCACATTCCAGGAATTGTACTCGACCGCGATATTTAAATCCAAGTATGCAGAATTTAAATGTAATAGCAATGCAGGAGTACGAATGCTATTAGAAATGCAGAAAACATAAAGCAAATTCATCCATGCGACGCTTGAAAAATTAGAAGTCGATCCTTGTATTCCCGCAAATACAATTCCAGTTTCTAGCAGGAAGTTTTTCCAACCTTTGCAAATGAAAATTACATTGGTTTTTATAGAGGTCCGTCCTCTTTGCAGCATTAAAAACTTAAAACCAACTTCCTCGTGATCTACAATAATAACTTGGAAATCAGGAACACGACCCCTTAATAGCGGCCTCGAGGAAATAAAAATTAAATACCATTAAACGTTCGCGGCCCTTCATTAAATTCGATTCTTCGAACATGTGCATGAAAACCGTTGAATTAATCCACGAACCGCAGCTTTGAACCAATAAATCCTTTAATTTTGGTGGCCTGGGCACTCTTCGACCTTAACCGCATCGGAAATCCGCAAAATATTTAATTCGGGTTAGCATTAAATCATCGAAAATCGAAAAAACCCTCTCGGCCGTTCATATTGCACTTGGCGGGAAATCGCGCAGTCGCGAAAATGCGACGGGTCGCGAAATCGCGACGTCTTTTTCCGCCGTACGCTTCGACCACCGTTGAAGACCCGCGAAAATGGAACATGTAGCGATTTCGCTACATGTTTCCGCCGTTGGCTCCTCCCTGCGCTCTGCCCCGCGAAATCGGAACATGTAGCGATTTCGCTACATGTTTCCGTCGCCGCATCAATCGCCATTTTCGGTCGCGATTCGCTGACATGTCAGCGACGCGCTGCAAATTTTGACTTTTTGCCTTCGACGCTCCCGGGTCGCGATTCGCTGACATGTCAGCGAATCGCTGCATGTTTTCAACTTAATGCTTTTTTGCCCGCCGACCCGCGATTTCGGAACACGTCGCGATATCGCGACGGTTCCGCCAACCTGCCTGCGTTGACTGCGTTGACCGCGATTCCGCAACATGTCAGCGCGTCGTCGCAGCTTTTAGACTTAGCCATTTTTTGCTCAATTTTTCTCCTTTTTTCGCCCAAGCTGCATCAATCAAAGGTCAGATCCCCAACAATACATCAATGCATTCATCAATGAGAATCAATGTGGCAAAAATGCCAACATTCTTGGCGGCTCGCGGGGTATACAGCTCGCTGTATGCAAGAATCCAGGCCTTAGTCCATTGGGCACAGAGTCATATCCGAACAGAAGGCGGGCTGCTGCAATACATGTTCTGCTGAAAAATTGAAACTGGAAAAACCCGCATATAACTGATTATGAAACGACTAATGGAACGCGATGATGGAGTGAGCTCTTGCGGTTGCGCAAGCGGTGACTGCAATGGAATGATGAAATGAAAATGAACGAAGTTATGGAGTGGGAATGGAACTAGGAAAGCTGTGAAATGAAATGAACTAGACTGTTAGCAAATGCGTAAAAGACTAAACTTAGAGGAAAGGGATAAGAAGGGACGGGGAAAAACAGAAAAGGGAAAAAGAAACAACAGCTGTGGCTTATTTTGTTTTAATGCAGAAGAAAAAGAAGTAAAAGAAGGAAGATGAAGAAAGGAAAGAGAGGAAACGGGGAAGGGAAAAGAAGAAAGTGCTAGAAAGCCACCAAACTGTTGGGAGGAGAAAAACAAAGGAAAAAACAAGCATCTACGGCTCGCAGGCAACAAGAGCCGAGATGAACAAATAAAAACAATACCAGTTTTTTTTTTTTTTCTTCTTCTTTTTCTATTTTTTTTTGTTTTTTTCAAAATACTATATACAATAATGCACGACATGATTGGCATGTCGCCACCAGACACCCAATCTCAGAATGTTATCCGGTAAATCTGCAATGTCCCGACCAGATCTGATCATACTTAAGTCGGTCCTTGAAATTAGGCTGGCTCCTTCCTGAAGTTCTCCATGGTGCTGATAGGATGCAATTCAGCAGATTATCCTTCTTACTAGTACCCACATGGAGGACTTCTTCAGGTACCGGATGTAGTGGCTGGAACCAACACCACCACTTTGCAGACTTTACTGGCTGTGGGCTGAGTACAGGCTCCTCTAACTCCTTGATGTGATCACAGGGCTCTTCAAGTGAGAACTCGGATTCTGGGATCTCCTCAAGCTCTGGAATTTGCACTTGTTCTTCTACTTGGCCCATCTCTTGATGAAAACTGCAAGCAACCATATTGTTCATTGCTGGAAAAGTGCTTGCATGTCCCAATCCTTGACTTTGGACGAGATCTGTCCCTTGAACTCCACATGACTGCATCTCAGGGATCTGGCATGAATGTGCAGGGTAAACAGGAGCAGCAACCACCGGAGAAGGTAATGGAGTTTCTCCCCACGGTAACTTTCTTGATAAGAGCAACAGCTGTTCTGCTCGCACTGCTTCCTCAAAGATTTGTGGGAACCGTTGTTCACCTGATTGCAAAGAAAAGAGACCTATGTCGAATTAAAAGCTCGAACATAAAAGAGGTGGGCTTGGGTGGGTGATGGACGAATCTTCTCTGGAATTCTCTTCCAACTTATCAAGAATCGGACATTGAAGTCCGTGATGCTCTCTTGAGGTGCTCTCTTGATGTACATGAAAAATTGGTAGAGATCCAAAGAACTGTAGAAAGGATCTTCATCAAATCTTTTGATCAGTGCTCCCGCGAGATCATCCCATGAGCTGATGCTTTGACATTTGAGCAATCTGTACCATTGCAATGCTCTTCCTTCCAAAGACTGAACCAGAAGTCGGATCATGACATCTTCGTGTTCTATGACATGGATCATGGACAGAATAGCAATATCTTCAACATGTGCCAGAGCCATGCCTTCGGTACCATCATATTTTGCCAGGTTCTTCAGGGCACCTTCGGGAATTTCATGCCGAACTTGGAGATTCAGAGGGCCAGGATCATCCCATCTAGAAAAAACCCTCGCCTTTGTGGCAGTGGTCTTCGGAATCACGGCCATCGCCATTAAGTCAGAGTCGCCAGATGAACATTCTTTGAATTTTTTTTTTTTTTTTTTTTAAAACAAAAACAGGCGTCCACGAACAGATCTTCAACTCAGCAAAGTCGCCAGATGAACTTAAAAATCTCCGCTGTGAGGCCAAGACAGCTCATCAAATCTTGAGACCTCCGGGTGTTAAAACGTGCCAAAACTGTTGGCACCGGTGGGGTTATCACTTTGGAAAATTATGCGTATCCCACCGATTATGAATTCTTGGAGACAGAACAGTCTGTCCCACCGGGCGTGCCAAAAACTGTTGGTCACGAATCTGCCACAGGAAAGGATTTTTACAATTGCGCCCTAGACCCGGCCAACATTGAAAGGTCGGAAGCAAGAAATGGCTCCCGCACCAATCTCCAGAGTGGGTCGGTTCCCTCTACTATTCTAAAATTGGGTTTAAGATAGGGTTGCTTGGAAAGAGATTTAAAAGGTTGCGAAAAGAGATGGGAAATATGGCCACAAGCCGAAGTGATGGGATCGAAAAACAACAGCGAGGAAACTACAAACGCAACAAAAGCAAGTAACATAAGAAATCAGCTTCATCCTCGCACAATCACATGCCGCAAATCCCTCCAAACCCACATTCCAGGAATTGTACCTCGACCGCAGTATTTAAATCCAAGATGCAGAATTTAAATGTAATAGCAATGCAAGAGTACGAATGCTATTAGAAATGCAGAAAATAGAAAGCAAATTCATCCATGCGACGCTTGAAAAATTAGAAGTCGATCCTTGTATTCCCGCAAATACAATTCCAGTTTCTAGCAAGCAAGTTTTTCCAACCTTTGCAAATGAAAATTACATTGGTTTTTATAGAGGTCCGTCCTCTTTGCAGCATTAAAAACTTAAAACCAACTTCCTCGTGATCTACAATCATATCTTGGAAATCGGGGAACACGACCCCTTAATAGCGGCCTCGAGGAAATAAAAATTAAATACCATGAAACGTTCGCGGCCCTTCATTAAATTCGATTCTTCGAACATGTGCATGAAACCGTTGAATTAATCCACGAACCGCGGCTTTGAACCAATAAACCCTTTAATTTTGGTGGCCTGGGCACTCTTCGACCTTAACCGCATCGGAAATCCGCAAAATATTTAATTCGGGTTAGCATTAAATCATCGAAAATCGAAAAAACCCTCTCGGCCGTTCATATTGCACTTGGCGGGAAAACTGCGCAGGTCGCGAAAATGCGACGGGTCGCGAAATCGCGACGTCTTTTTCCGCCGTACGCTTCGACCACCGTTGACCCGCGAAAATGGAACATGTAGCGATTTCGCTACATGTTTCCGCCGTTGGCTCCTCCCTGCGCTCTGCCCCGCGAAATCGGAACATGTAGCGATTTCGCTACATGTTTCCGTCGCCGTACCAATCGCCTTTTTCGGTCGCGATTCGCTGACATGTCAGCGACGCGCCGCAAGTTTGCACTTAATGCCTTCGACGCTCCCGGGTCGCGATTCGCCGACATGTCGCCGAATCGCCGCATGTTTTCAACTTAATGCTTTTTTGCCCGCCGACCCGCGATTTCGGAACACGTCGCGATATCGCGACGGTTCCGCCAACCTCGCTCGCGTTGGATCGCGTTGACCGCGATTCCGCAACATGTCGCGCGTCGTCGCAGCTTTCAGACTTAACCATTTTTTGCTCAATTTTTCTCCTTTTTTTGCCCAAGCTGCATCAATCAAAGGTCAGATCCCCAACAATACATCAATGCATTCATCAATGAGAATCAATGTGGCAAAAATGCCAACAGGTCCTTATAGTCTCGATGGCCTCTACCACCACCATGACTTGAACATGCAAATGCCTCTATCTCAGGGCTGCAAGATCCTATTGTGCCCTCTCTATGGCCTAGTGAGCAGCTTCTCAAAAATATTATTGCATATACAAGACCATGACCTGGTGCCTCTGTATCAAAAGTAGTAGGGAGATCCTCTAAGGTATGACTCCTCTGTATCATCACCTATATCTGATGGCCACTCCCATGTCATCCACCCTTGGATCAACATAGGGAGGATTTTCCAAATCCTCATCAACCCACCTGGTGAGGTTTGGCTCACCTCTGATCCTTGCTAGATCCTGGATCACACTTTGGTACTAGTAGTCCTCCAGGCCCAAGACTCCCTACAAAATATTGAACTACCATAGGAATTTATAAAATCTGTAGACCTTTGGCTCCCCTTATCTGATGCCAACCACCTAATCCTCCTCACTTTGTCTAGCTCCACTTTTTCATCATCCCACTCCAGGTGAAGGTGCCATGGTCACCATATGAGCTTCACCTCTCGAATCCCGTCGATCACCTCCCTAGCTAGTGGTAGGTTTTCTACATAGGCCCTCACAGACCACTCCAGGAATATCGACCACCTATATGATGTTGGTTTCTCTAAGCTGAGTAGTGGACCTAGAAGTGCATCTAGCCTTTGAATAGCTATTTACTCCCAACACCATACCTAGAGTAATGGCATGTATACTAAACATGTACGCCACTTATACATGATGTTGTACAACATCCTATACAAGATGGCCAACACATATGGATCCCATGTGAACCTAACTCCTTGGAATCACATATCTACCACTAATCCTTCCATGGCCCATGGAATATGTTATTATGTTGGTATGAAACATTGAAAGCGCAACTATAGCCCTATATAGCATGATTGTTAGAGGGCCCATCCCATATTGACCCACAAAATCATCAATGATAATGATGCTCTCTCGCACCTAGTGGGTCCAACCTATTGAAAATCACTATAAAGTGGCTACTTTCACTCGTGCTTCATAAATAGGTGCTACCATGATAAGAATGAGTAAAATCCACCACACATCCTCCAGTGTGATGGTGAGCTCCCTTATGGGTAAATGAAAGATGGATAACTCCGGGTACCACCTCTCTACTAGGGCTATCAGCATAGCCCTATCTATCTCAATGTGAGGCATCCTCGCAAGGTGGTATAGATCGAATGCCTCTAGCCGAGTCATCTCCACTGGCCCCAGTGCATCCATCTTAGCCTCTAGTGCACATGCCCACCACTCTCGGCTCTTGAGTATACCTACCTGCATCTACAAAAATAAATAAAAAAATTCATCAGTTTCATTAAATAATATAAAATAAATTAAATGTTTAATTTAAGCATCAGATGATTACATCCAAAATTTGCACTTCATATGTTACTTGCATCTCTTTTCTCTTTCCTATTTTGATTTTTATTTCTTTTATTTTTATTTTTCCCTTTTGTAGACACCTAAAACGCATCATGTCGAGGGTGACTACTCATATGGACATGCTACAAGACCATATGGAAGATCTTGGATAGACTCCAAGATAGAGCAGTGGTTCTAACCACTCAATTTGGGCTCCTTGGCCTAATCAGTATGAACCGTAGCCCAGACCTACGGTCTATAGGCTGAACCATGGTTGAGACCTATGATTTGTAGTCTAGACCATAGTTGTGACCTGCGGTCTTAACTAAAGTTTAGTTGGCCTTCAATCCGAGCCAAATCGGTTGGAATGGCCATAAGTTCTAGAAGAGGGTGGTTAGAGGATGGAAGCTTCCAATCCAACTATCCTAACCACCCCTTCTTGATCTTGGCTTCTCCATGAAGCCACCCCTAGCCCTTGGGTAGTCCTATAAGTACCCCTCAAAATTAGGGTAAAATATATCGAGCAAGCATTGGATATTAGAGCAATGAAGCCCTATCAAATTGTACACTCACTTGAGAGTATTGAGAGAGCTATTGCACTTATCCCCTTTCTATTTGCCAAGATTCATGATGAATTGCATCATGGATGCCCTAGGAGCCTAGGAGAGCTAAGAAGCACAAATTCGGGCAAATGAAGGCCCCTCACAATGATTCAACCACCAAACCTATCATAAGGACACCGAAGGTGACCCTTGAACATCAATTGGACAAGGAGGTCAAGCCCACTGCCCTTGGAATTGAGGGTAAGCCTATCAAAGTGCTAACCATGGCTTTCAACCATGGTTTATAGTGTAGACCACTCATCAGAGCTACGGTTTGTAGTAGAGGTATCACCACCTTCCTATTTTCATTTATGTCCGGTTAATTAGATTAGATTAGCTGTTTTCATGGTTTAATGATAGTTTAGCAGACTTTTGACCGTAGAATTAGGTTATATTAGATTTTCCATGTTATGTTTCAATTAGGACTTAAATGGTTTCTTTATGCATTTTTATGCTTCATTTTACATATTTGATCCATGCATAGTGTAGCTACTGTCTTTCTTTACGCTATTATATGAATCTTGATTCAATTTGCATAGTTTAGAAGCACTTTTCATGTTTTCTTGATTATGCATGTTTAATGGTGTCATTATGCAATTTTCCTAAAAGGGCCTCATCATGAGAGGCTGCCTATATTTTTGACACTTCTATGTTGTTTCTTGACTACAGGGAACAATTTCAAAGGAGAACCAACCATCAAGTTCCTTCCCCAATGCGAAGAAGAGGGCAACTCCACCCTAGAGCAGTTCGTGTCACCTTGAAAGGCACTTGGAAATCACACCTACCCTTGAGAGGGAAACAATTACACACTCCTATTGTAATATTGTATCAAAATGATTATCCCTAAGAGGGATGTACCTGTAATTTGATTTTGACTTTGAATATAATGGAATAAAGCATATTTCTTCTTGATTCATTTGTTGTCAATTTCTTGTTCTTGTATGCATGTTATGTTTTTATCAATTATTGCAATAGGATGCCTCGGGTGTGAGCCTTTTTGGTGGTTATAGTAGGCGATCATGGTGGAACCCTGCATTTATAGGACCTAACTATGTTTTACTTGTTTTTGCACTTGCAGGTATAGACCATAGCTATCAGCTATGAGACTAAAACTGAACCGCAAGTACAAAGCATGGTTTACAATCAAAACCATAGATCAGACCTGCGGTCTCCTGCTGACAACATAGATAGTCAAATTTAGAATATTATCCAATGCAAGACCTGAGGTAGGTCCTATTTTCAACCCTCTGTTACTTTTCTACTCTCTATGTTTTCACAGTAAGTTTAATTTGAATGCAAATTAGGGAAAGAACTAAGAAAAGGGTAAAATCAATCATCCTAGTTTGCTTTCATGTTTTGCTTCTAATAGAAAGGCGCTATTGGGAACAATGGACCTCTGATTGTAGTCTGCCCTAGGCTACAACGTGCTTGATAGAGATGTGTGGTTGGTTTGCATGTGTGAGGCCCAATTAGTGGCCATTTAGCATCGTAATGTGCATAGTCTTAAAGAGCATCTAGAATAGCTTGCATTTTCTGAATCTGAAATGTTATTTCAATTACATAGCATTTAGAAAATGAGCATGTATGCTATATGATGCATTTATTTTATGTACATTAAAAGGAACCACACACACCACTTGGCACTTAAACGCTAGTGAGTTGGGCTTGACATCCAACCACTAGTAGGGTTCAACGATGGTGGGCGTAACTTCCATCCGTTGGCCCAAATCCTACGAACCCTTGATATATAGACCAATACCGGATCCAAGAACCTTTCGTACCCTAGAAAATTTGCATGTATTCTCTTCGGAGGGTATAACACTGACTGGGGAAAATGGGTGAGGATCTGGGAGGACCTGTGCTCCTTTTCCGGGTGTGGGCTTCATTACCACACACGAGGGATTTACGCGACTTGGAGTTCATAGCCAAGTTGTCGAGCTATGAGCATACAGGTGAAATCCATTAAACTGAGAATAAAATCCAACAAGTTTTGCAAAACATGATAAGAGTTTCTACACTGATACAACAAATCTTGAAAACACATCAAACAGTTTAGGACTCACTTTCAAAACTTAAAACGAGATAATCATTATTGTATACCTTGTTTGCTTAATAATAAAATATACATCTAGATGGGGGATAAACCCCCCATTCAAAAAATGTGCGGGGGGGCAACCCGTCGAGCCCTCACCCACATGAGAGAACCGAACGTCATTCGACGAGCATTAGAGGGGATAACTTGACACGAGGGGATCCCATAGAGCATACCCCTACTAGAGGAGCTTTAGTACACTCCTCTAGGCATAGGTTAGAGTAGGGAGCCTCTCAGCATGAGGGTGCTCCACTCGGAAGCCATTATCGAGACCATGATGCATGTGCATCCACGGGATCGATGGAAGAGTTTGTTGTGCAGGGAACCAGGTTGGTGCCCTTACATACTAGGTCCATAGGAGGAACCATACCTCCACCTTCTAAGTATAGAAGGACTAGAGATCCACCCATTCAGGGACAGGTAGATAGGCTCATTGTTGAGCATAGGTCTAGCCATACTCCCGTGCGTGCTCCACCATGCAAGATCACCATTGATATATCAAAGGTGGGAGATAATGGCACCCCTTCGCATGAGCGGTGGTGGTCTAGATAGCTAGAGGGTCTAGGTAGTGTCTTGGAGTAGCTAGGCTGCAAGCCTTTGGCTCCACCCACTCGTGCCCCGAGTGAGCATAGCGAGAGCATCATCAGGACTACTAGAGAGCATGGAGAGGCTTCTAAGCACCCTCATGTCACACATCCACTATCTATGCATGGTGGTTCATAGTATAGGACATAACAGGATGCCAATGCCATCTTCATAGATAGAGGCAAAGGCATAGCATATCAGTCTGATGGGTGTAGAACCCATAAGGTCACTCGTACAGAGCAGGGATACTAGAGGCCTCCCATGGCCGACCAGATCGATAGATCACATCGACTGGCATCAGAGCAAAAATGCCAACTCCTCCAAGATCAATTGGAGGATGCTCGCCTAGAGAGGTAGCATATTGAAGATGAAAATATTCAAGCGTAGAGGCTCCTTAGACAATGGTTATATGAGCAACGCATGCATGAAGAGTGTATCCTTACCTAGAAGGAGCGCATGTGGAGTAGGAGGATCGGTTAGCTAGGGCTGGCCTATATCCTCATGATGAGCATAGAGAGCATACGCATAGGAAGGATTTTTCACAAGCTGATATGCATCGAGAGTGTAGAGATGCTCGTACTCATGCTAGTGTCAAATAGAGGGAATGACCACCACCACTCGATGATCAGAGGTAGAGACAACATGAAGAAGAAGAGGGAGACGGATACGAGCAAGAATATCCTGAGAGCTCCCAAGTTGAGGAGGAGGAAGAGCCATACCCTCCACCTCGTATGAGGAAGATAATACCTCCTAGACCACCTCCATGTCAACTTAGGGAGGAGGAATTTCTATCCTCAGAGGCCTATAAGGCCTTAGCCGAGAAGGTCAAAGCCATCGAAAGACAAGGCACGACTATTCAAAAGCCGACTTTAAGGAAAATCCATAATGAGCCTTTGGATCCTTCGGTACCTACTCTGGCTTACCCTGAGCATTTTGATATGCCTAGGTTGGACAAGTTTAAGGGTGATGAAGATGCATAGGAGCATATCATGAGCTTTCTGGATGCTTGTTTTCAGATAGCAAGCAATGATGCATTGTTGCTCCATACTTTCATCATGACACTCTCTGGTCTAGCCCGAGAGTGGTTCAACTAGCTAAAGAAACATAGCATAACTGGTTTTGAGCAATTAGCTGATGCTTTTCTTGAATGCTATTCCTTTGGTATCAAGAAATAGGCCAATATTTTTGATCTAGCTGTGCTAGCTCAGCACGATGATGAGCCAATTGAGCAATATGGGAAGAGATGGAGGAGACTGATGGTAAAGTTGCCATTCCCTATTCCTACCATAAAGTTAACCTAAATTTTTATGAAGAGTTGTGCCAAGCACATCTCACTACTATTGTAGCTATAGTAGTATCCTACATTCGAGGAAGCTTTGGTGCAAGCCAAAGTGATCGAGGACATCAAGTTGTAGGAAGGCAACTTGAAGCTCAAGAATAGGAGAGAGGGACAAAAGAAGAGTGCCATGAAGCAATAGGGCAAGCAAGCCCATGTAAATCAGGTGGTACTAAATCTCCAAAGGGGAGACAAGGGGCAATAAAAATATAATTATCAAGCCCAACCTCCTCCTACGCAATATGACAAGCGCAACAACAATTATAAGGGCAAGAACAAGGATCAACGCCCACCTCGCCAGTTCACACCATTGATGGAATCACTGACGATGATTTTCCATCAACTATGTGAGGCCAAGGCAATTAGATTACCCGAGGTCAATATGGTAGACCCCAATCAACCCAAACCTAAGGGGTACCAAGATGATTTATTTTGCATTTTTCATCGAGCGAAAGGCCATGACATTGAGGTGTGTTGGTCTTTCAAACACTTGGTGCAAAATATGATTAACAAAGGTGAGCTTGTAGTGCCACACAACCCATAGGCACTAGATAATCAAAATATAGGGATTTATAAAAACCCCTTGCCGAATCATGAGGCACCTCGCAACAACGTTGGCCAGGTCAACCAGGTGTGAGTCGAACCACCTACCCAGGGGTTCATAGGCATGGTGAACATTGTCACTATACATGGGAGGTACGAACAACCAAATCAACCTCGTGCTCCCATTCAGATATAGGCCATGCCGAATCAATGACTAGCATAGAATATCCCAGGCCCACCAACAAGACCGATGGTGACCATAAGGAGCAGGTTGATCCAAAACCTATAGATGACTCCTACAAAGTTGTCGATATATGAGCTAATATAGTAGTCTCCTAGGCACAGGGAGACTCTTATGGACATTTTGAGGTCCATTGAAGTACAGTCCCAAGATGCATAGACATTTACTAATTTTGTAGGACATGTACAACAGTGTTAGGAACCGATGATCCAATTTTATGATCATGAGATAAGGATGGTTTCTACAACTATGGTTGACCCATCGTTGCACATAATCGCATGCATTAATCACATGCCATTTAAAATGGTCTTGATCGATACTGGCTCATCGATCAACATAATAACGACCAAGGCACTGAGTCATTTGAAGCTCCCTAAATCGCATATCGTGCCCACTACATTTACATTGAGAGTGTTTAACGATGCACTATGTTCAACTATTGGCACGATTATCCTACCCATGCAGGTAGGCTTGAAGACCATCTCCGTGATGTGTCATGTGATAGAAGGGGCCATGCAATATAACATATTACTCGGTAGGCCTTGGATTCATGAAATGCATTGCGTCCCCTCAATATTACATCAGTGCATGAAATATATTCATGAGGGACGGGTTCACATAGTATCATCGGATGAAGAACCTTTCAAGTTCGTGAACCTAGCAGATTTTCCCGAGGGTTTTGTACTCCCATCAATGCACCTGGATGTTCGACCATCATCATCGATAAAGAAACCAGGAGGTAAACCAGTAGTACGTGCTCAACCAATGCCATCTGTGTCACACAGATCGGAGCACACCACTGCCACTTCCTAGAAACCATCGGCATCAGTCATGCAGTAGGATGAAAGGAAGTTAAAGGTAAATATGGGCGAGAAAGAGAAAGTGCACGAGCCCAAGCCAATCACCGAGGAGGCTCCCACTCCTATGGAAGTTGAGGAACCCCAAGACAAAGTCAAGGAGGCACCTCAGCCTACCTCACCTGCATCTTCAGTAGGGTCATCCGCACCGTGGGTGACTGTCCATCTCACCAACATCGGGTTGGGTGAGTACATTGTGCAGAATGTGACCTTCGGGCCTATTTTAGAAACTACACAGGATATGGGCCGACCGCACACCCATCGATATCCGGTTGGATCAGTCATACCATTGGGTGAGCCACCCAATCAGACCAACTTCATCTATGCGGGGCTAGACCAGCTTCCCACGCGTACGCCCATGGATGAAGATGACAATGAACCATTCATCGTAAACATTCATTATCTATCCAACCCAGAGTATTCCATACGAATCTTTGAGTTATATCATTGGAATGGATATGGCCTTGGTCTCTTCGAACAAGGACGTAGGACTCTGCTAGAGCTAAGTTATCAGTTAGCCATGGATAAGTTTGGTTTGGGGTTACAGATACGAGGGTAGGATGATTTGCTTGTGGCATCTCTTGATCATCTATACCTTACTCTGGCTGATGATGTGGATTTTAATCCCTACCATCCTGATCCTTCCAAATTCTAGAGGAATCACCCGATGATATCTTTTGTCACAGTTGAGCCACTCGAAGATCATCATGAAGGGCTCCTTGAGCATACTGAGATAGAGATGAACCCCAGAGATAACCTGGGACACCAAATCCATGATGTAGTCGATGACACAGACATGCAGGGGCATAACCCCATCATTGTAGATGATCTCGAGCTAGGATATATTTGTAATAAATATGGAGAGGAGTCCACCTCCGATATGAGTGGACCAGGCTATGATGTAGATAAGGAATCCTCAAGCGATGATGAATCTGAGGATGAAGTCAAAGGTGCTTATGTGAGGCCTTTATATGCGCATCACCTGCTACCTACAGAGTCAGTACATGTTACCAAAGATATTCTTCCTAACATCAATCATTTAGAGGAAGAGATCGAGCCAGTTTTCTCGATAGTGTCGTACATAAGGTATAATTATCCAGTTTATCCGGATAGCGATGACAACGATCAAGAAGTAAGATTCATGGGGCCTCATTTGGAGGAGCACCCCTATGGGAGTAGGAGCGAATGAAGGGCTCTGGTTCTCAGATAGTGATGAAGAAGATGAGCTAGAGAGGGCCTACCTTGGTCCTCCATATTTGCATTACCATCACCAATGCATAGACATAGATGAAGTCTATCACCAGTTGCGTATAGGTCCTCATCTGAGAGCGAGATGATTAACCCTTGATCAAATTCATCGGATGGTTAATCCTCCTCCATTGACTTACATGGATCTCCTGGAGCCAAATGATCCTATTCTGTAGTTAGTGCATAGGGAGGATCTGATTGTCCGTAGTCCTCATAGAGAAGACCCCTTTGTACCTATGCCATTGGAGCCAGACCCTAGGAGTGACGATTACATCAGCTATGTAGAGGATTGTCCATGTGGTTCTAGAGGCCAATACCATTCCATAAATATGGTCTCCATTGACTTAACCACTCCACTTCGCAATCTAGTAGATCCATCTAAACCATTGTATCTAAATGTAGATGCTATCGACTGGGATCACGTTGATTCACCAGTAGAGCCTAAAGATTTCTTCCCTAATGAAGAAATGTTGCAACCTTTCCATTTTGTACTAGGCTATGCTTATGATGTATATCACGCTGAGAATGCTTCTAATGCAGAACATATAAATCCAGCTGATGACATCCATTTGATCCCTACGCCTCACCAGCTTGAGGAGGGGTCACATATGTCAGTAGAGGAAACCTTTGAAGTGGATATCAGCAATGATCCCACCAATCCAAAGAAGGTTAAACTTGGAGAGAGTCTCACTCCAGATGAGCGGGCCACCCTCATCCCTCTACTGAAAGAGAGACCAAATCTATTTGCTTGGACGTACAAGGATATGCCAGGTCTAGACCCAAAATTGGTTACTCATAACCTTTTGCTAGATTTGATGAAGAAGTCAGTCAAGAAAAAGCTTAGAAAGATGCACCCAATAGTAGCCCTAATGGTGAAAGATGAGCTACAAAAGTTGTTGGATGTAGAATTTGTGATTTCCATCGACTATCTAGAATGGGTTTCCAATATGGTACCCATAGGAAAACCTGATGGAAGGATCCGTATTTGCATGGATTTTAGAGACCTCAATAAGGCAACACCCAAAGATTCATTTTCATTGCCTAATATCGATGCTCTTGTGGATGCAATGGTAGGTCACGAAATGCTCTCCTTAATGGATGATTTTTTTGGTTACAACCAAATTTGGATTAAACCCGAAGACCAACATAAAACCATGTTTATAACGCCATGGGGAACATTTTGCTACAAAGTTATGCCATTCGGCCTCAAAAATGTTGGTGCGATGTACCAGTGGGCCATGACATACATTTTTCATGACTATATGCACAAGATCCTAGAATATTACATGGATGACTTGCTAGCCAAGTCATTATTATGTGCAGAGCATGCGAAGGTCTTAAGGAAGGTCTTCGATCGCCTAATAGATTATAATGTTAGGTTGAATCCTAAGAAGTGCGTATTTGGCATAACTTCTGGTAAATTGTTAGGATTCATTGTCTCAAAGAGAGGCATCGAAGTTGACCCAGTGAAGGTCAAGGCTATTTTAGAAATGTGTCCTCCCTCCAACATTAAAGAGTTGAGAAGCCTTCAGGGCAGAGTAGCTTCGATCAAGTGATTCATCGCTCAGTTATCGGATAAGAGTCGACCCATGAATCGACTGCTACACAAGGGGGTCCCATTCAATTGGGATGAGGATTGTCAGGCAACCTTCACTAAAATAAAGGAATACCTGGTGACGCCACTAGTACTAGCTCCACCAAGGTCGGATGTGCCTTTTCTACTATATATATCGGCAACTGACTTTGCATTAGGGACCATGTTAGCCCAAAAGAATGTGCAAGGTAAAGAACAAGCCATATATTACATCAGCTGAACCTTGGTGAGTTACGAGCTAGGGTATGCATATGTGGAGAAATTGTGTTTAGCAGTAGTGTTCACTACAAAGAAATTGTGGCACTATATGTTGAGTCATACAACATATGTTATATCAAAACAAAACCCTTTACAGTACATGATGAGTAAGATGTATCACAATACACGTACTGTGAAGTGGATCATGCTATTGATAGAATTTGATCTAGAATTCATAAGCCAAAAGTCCATTAAGGGATAGGTCATAGCTGATCAATTAGCTGAGGCACCATTGTCAAATAGCAGGCCTCTAACAATTGAGCTTTCAGATGATGTAGTCTTCATCATATCTAAAGCTCCCAAACCCAAGGAACCAGAGAACAATGCTGATATGACTCTGTTCTTCGATGGTTCGAAGTGCGAACAAGGAGGTGGTGCTAGAATAGTGTTCTTCACACCACAAGGAGCTCCAATGCCCTTGTCGTTCAAGTTGGATTTTTCATGCACCAACAACAATGCTGAGTACGAAGCCCTACTATTGGGCCTCCACATAGCTATCACCATGAATATTAAGAGATTGAACATCTTTGGTGACTCCTTGCTCATAGTAAATCAAGTCAAGGGGATTTTTCAATGTCGATGTCCCGTACTAAAAGCCTATAAAGATCTAGTTGCCACCTATTTGGCTAAATTTGAATGGTATGACATCGAGGCAATCCCTCGATCGTCAAATAGATTTGCAGACACCATGGCATCTTTGGGATATTTAATCCCTCAGAATACATCTACGGATTTCACTACCATCCATGTCAAGATGCTCTCGCATCCCGTAGTAGAGCGTGCAACTTATGATAACAAAGAGTCGATCAATATGATTAGTGTAGAACCAAAAGCTGAATGGTTCTGCAAAGCTAAAGACTTTCTTAAGAAGGCACCCTGGGGGTCATTAACCTCTCAGAGTCCAATGGGGAGTGGTACTACCATTCACCATAGGGTTGTTTCTGAGTCTGCATTTGCAAAAGTAAATACATAGGGGGAGCAAGTCGTCTTAGCAATCAAAGCTGAGATTTATCAAAATTGGATGTCACAAATTAAAGACTTCCTAAAGCTTAGTATAATCCTAGAGGGATTTTCACATGCCGTAAGACGCACATTTAAATAGAAAGTGACAAAATATGTCTTAATAGGAGACATTCTGTACCATAGAAGCTACGATGGAGTTCTCCTTCATTGTCTAGAGCCCCAAGAGTCATCTTGGGCGATCTCACAAGCTCATGATGGTACATGCGGTGGTCATTTCAGTGGCATGGCCATCATCAAGTGCATCCTTCGAATGGGCTACTTTTGGCCCACTCTAGAGAAGGATTGCAATGCGTATGTCAAGAAATGCATCAAATGTCAACATCATGCTAATCTTACGCACTTGCCATCATAGGCCTTACAGCCCATCCAAGCGGCTTGGCCATTTTATTAGTGGGGACTAGATATTATAGGCAAGATCTCTCCCCCATCATCAGGCCAGCATACATTCATAATCATGGCTACTGAGTATTTTACAAAGTGGGTGGAAGCAATACCCTTAACAATGACAACTGGAGCTCGTATAGCAGAGTTTATACTAGAGCATATTATAAGTCATTTTGGGATTCCATCCAAAATAATATCGGATAATGGAACGTCATTCAAGAACAAAATTATGAGAGCTTTGACATCTAAATATAGAATCAAACATAGTTTTGTGACTCCATACTATCCATAAGCAAACGGGCAGGCTGAAGCTTCAAATAAGATAATGGTGGCCATCTTGAAAAATATGATCCAAGAAAACCACAAAGACTAGCATATCCAGCTGCCCCTTGCATTATGGGCTTACAAGACTAGTATTCAAATGCCCATAGGGGTAACCCCATTCTCACTAGTATATGGCATTGAGGCCATTATGCCCTTGGAATTAGAAATTCCAATACTGCATGTCACATTGAAAGAGTTCATCGATGATGACACTGCACGACAAGCTCGACTAGATCAACTGATGTTGCTTGATGAACATCATGTGAATGCCTTGGAGCATCTTCATGTTTATCAGGAGTGACTAAAACGAGCTTACAATGTCAAAGTCCACTAAAGAGACTTTGAAGTTGGGGATCTTGTCTTGAAAGAGAACCAACAGAACTCTAATTTGCCACCTGATCTAAGGGACAAATTTATAGCTAATTGGCTAGGGCCCTATATCATATCTAAAAATATTGGTCTAGGTACTTATCACCTGATGTCGCTAGGGGGTGTTGAAGAGCCTGAACCTCTCAACATCATCCATATTAAGGCATTTTATGCTTGAGGAGCATAGCAAAAGGCTCCAAGGGTTCTCAAAACCGCTTGGTCATGTCAGTAAAAGGCTCCAAGGGTTCTCAAAACCACTTGGTCATGTCAGTCAAAAGCTTCGAGGGTTGTTGAATACCGCTCGATCATCCTAAAAAGGCTCCAAGCTCATCTATGAGTAACTTGGTCAATCAAAAGGCACCAAGAGTTTCTAAAAACTACTTGGTCAACCCAAAGGCTCCAAGGGTTCTTAAAATCGCTTGGTCATCCCAAAATACCCCAAGGGTGCTCAAAATCCCTTTGGTCAATCCTAAAAGCTCCAAGGGTTCTTGAGAATCGCTTGGTCAATTTAAAGGCTCCAAAGGCATGTACTCACCATTTGGTCAAGATATGAGGCTCAAAACTCATAAAAATTATAAAATCAATAAAATCCAAAAAAAAATGGTAAAGCATATAATCCAAAAACATTTGCATTTTGCATTATGCATTTTCATTCATGCATTCATTCCATTGCATTGCAAATAGGCATTCGTCATCCATTGCATTCCATAATAGAAAGCATTGTGTTTTTCAGTCTCACAAGCGATGCCATGTTTGTGTTTTAATCATGCACCTCTGCATTTATCATAATCCATCATTCATGTGAGTAATTATGTTTTTCAACACAACCCATAATGTTGCTATGAAGATATACTCAGGTTTTTCGGTCACTCAACCATACCTAGAGGTCTTATCAAGAGTTGATAGAAAGCTTGCTTTACTTTTGTAGCTAAGGTCTAGTTAGTATAGCCCTTAGCATATCATAATTCTATCACTAATAAAAAAATTAAGCAATCCTAATAAGGACTAGGGGAAGATGAAAGTCATGAAGCAGGATCGGGTATCCTGAAGCGAAAATAATTATTCTTGCTTATCCCCCTATGTGGACGGTATGGGAAATGTTGGTAGTTGGAAAAAGGACAAGTGTATTTCCTACTCAAAATCCCTTGCTTATGATAAAATGAGCAATATCCCCAAGAGATATCCCACATCAATCCTCATTATTGATACCCTAGATCGATATCATAGATCGACATCCCGAATTGATATCCTATATTGATATCATAAGATCGATATTCTCAATCGATATACCAAAAATAGTTTTCCCAAGAAAATCCTCCCAAAGGAAAGTTTCTAAAGAAAATTATCAAATGTAAATGTCGAAAAGTGAAGATCATAAAAATAGGCTTAAATCAAAGTTCAAAGTGAAGATCATAAATAAAAGTTCAAATCTAGATCAAATGAAGATCAAAAAATAGATTCCAGTGAAGATCAAATGAAGATCCAAAGAAAGTCAAAGTCAAAATGGAATCGACTCCCTTGCTTCACTACATATGAGCAAGTATCCCAAAAATTGAAAAATAATGAGTGGGAGCAAACTTGAATCCTTGGAATTGCCAGCACTACCGTACCTTACGCATGATGATATGTCTGATGCATTAGCACCTCGCTTATGAACAAGACCAATGTTTGAATGTGGAAGAGCTAGCTTCAGGTGTCCTGCATTGCCTAGTGGTTTAGTCCAACTAAAATCTAAACTTAAGATTGGATAAGACATTTGTGGAGCCCCTATCTTAGCAATGGGCTGAAAGAATCCCGCCTGACATCGGGGAACGCTCATGTCTTATCTTAAAATAATCATGTGCACACACAGGGATAATGAATAGTTAGGGCCTATCCTAGCAAAAGCCTTATATCTCAGAAGTCTAGTATGGTCAGTATACAACTTTTGATAAGACAATTAGGGTGTTTGAGTCTCATGGAAAACCTCAAAATCTCTCTAAAAAGCAACAAATGCTACAAAAAGCATAAACCATTAAATGGTAAAAGTCATTGCAAATCATCAAATTTCAAAGTATCCAAGAAGTGATACATCATTACATAAAGCACAATCAAGATATAGGATAGATACCGGATGAGTATCAACAAAGATGTTTAGATGACCACTGACTATATCGTGCATATCATCCAAAGTGCAAAAGAAAGAAAATAGAATGGCATATTATATCATTCGCATTATACAACTTTAGTCATTTCATTTCATATATGGGTGATTAATTGATTAAATTCTTGTTACAAGGATTCTCAATTACAAATCATGATTTTTTACACATCATGTGGCGTCATCCATTAGATTGTCAAACATATGTTGCATTCATTCCTTATGTTTTAAGTGATTAAAGCATACAGGTTCATTTACATTAGATTACTATCATGTAAATAAATCATTACATACATTAATGCATGCAAAGAAAGCAATATCAAATATGCGTTAAAAGAAAGCATCGCATCCATTTGCATCTATCATCAAAAAGCACATCTAAGCATCTAGATCACTGCATACCATCATCATAAATTACATAGCTATCTAATGCATGACATCATACATCTCATCATATAGCATCAACATAACATAAACATTGCATCCATGTGCATCACATAAACATAAAATAAAAAATAAATGAGTACACAATAATGAGCCATAAAATAATGATCAGTCATATCATATATAAATATGTGTCTCAGAGTACATCGAGAGTACAAAAATACCCGTAGGCTACAAATGTGTAGGTCCTCGACCTTACACAAAAAATGATATATATCAAAAATATATCTTGCAATAGTAGAGCTCTAGCTCTGATCTGCTCCCCCTGCATCGGAGCTCTCACCACCTCCCTCAGTATTGTGCTCAGGAGCCCTGCTTCTGCCCTACTATCTACTACGGACCCTACTGAGAGCCCTAAGTACCACCTAGCTCGAAGAGGCCTAGCACTCGTCCAACTGCCACCTGTGCAATGGGCACCTCTGTGCACCGAGACCTATGGTTGGATGTTGTAGTAGACTACCCTACCTCCCTAGTCCTGGTGTGACTACTATCACCATGTGTACTAGAGGACCTATGTGTCCTCTCACTCTGATGGGTGTGATGGCTCAAGCTAGCAGTAGACTGTATTGTAGTCCTAGATCTAGTCCATTGGGACTCTGGAGCATATGGATCCTCGAGAACCTCTGCACCTAACATCTGTATATATCCAACTAGTTGGTCCACCCGAGCAACCATGGATGCATGTCTTGTAATTGGTACTCATCAGCA
Source organism: Wollemia nobilis (assembly GCA_028583015.1). NCBI lineage: Eukaryota > Viridiplantae > Streptophyta > Pinopsida > Araucariales > Araucariaceae > Wollemia > Wollemia nobilis. Next base: position 8,292,988 of record JAQPPZ010016356.1, on the reverse strand, counting down.
AACCCTACAAGCACTGGATATCTACCATAGGATCTTAACCACCTGGTAATATTGCTACTGGTGCCTCTAGAGGCCCCATAATCGCTTGAGAGGATGGAGGACCCCACCTTTGTGTCCTAAGCAGATCTCACTCTACAACTACCTCACCCCACTATGCCACTACTACATCACGGGTGCTAGTGAGCTCCTAAACTCGAGCCTCTACTGTTGTAGCTCACTCAGTGAGACTGGTGATCTCCTCCTATGCCCTAGCTAGCTACCTGTCTTGGTCAGCTAGATTCACCTCTAGAGTGGTGATAGTAGTGTCTCGCTCCCTCTACTGCGTCTAGAATCACCCCAGCTGACTCTATAGGTCAGCCACCTATGCCAAGAGTAGTCCCTCTACATTGTCAGGAGGGACCTCACCCTCCTCGGGAGCCTCCTCATCAAGGTCAATCTTAGGAGCCTCCTCAGTGGTAGCCTCTGCGCCCCAGCCACCCTCTATCTACTGGTGCACATTATGCCTATTAGGATCCACCTTTGCCCCTACCTGATCTATAACTCGACCCAAAGGCCCTATCCCATACCAACGGAACATAGACCACCATCCATCATACTCTGGAGTGGTCACAGCTCTATCAACTCCAATCTCTTGGAAGTCATCGGGCTCATCCCCTAATGTTGGAGGATGAATCAATGGCAGATCCCTCTCCAAAGCCAAGTGTTAGTACACAAATGGGATCTCCGGGATGTCCTATACCATGCCAAACCGATGCAAGACATGAGAGAAAAATTGGTACTCTCTAATATCGGCCTTCTAGGTGAGTAGCCATCTATCCTGGCGAGCCTATCGAAGCCACTCACCGGCCTCAACCTAGTCAAGACACTCCATGTAAGGCTGCCACTCGATATCATCCGGCCCAAGTGCTACAAACTAAGTGATGTAATGCTCGATATCACCAACATGGGTCCTACTTCAGAATCCCTCCTCCTCTTGGGGCCAGTAGGCAACATAACACTGATGGTCATCATCAATGGTAGTAATATATAATGAGAGCTCTCCAGGATGCTCGATCCGGATGTGCTGCCACCCCTAGATCTACAAAAGTAGGCTACAACTGATGCCCTTACAACTCTTCTCAGTAATATGATATAGCTCATGGTACAATTGACATAGTAGAGTACTCCCCTAGGCTAGGAGTAGTGGCCATTATGTGGAGCTCTGAGTAACTCTCCTGATAGTGGCCAGGAGGTTCTAGGGAATCCTCACACTCGAGGAGTCTAGAAGAACAATTTGCACCACCAGGTGCATGAAAACAACCTCTCTGATAGAGAAGATCTGTTGTCCCTACCAATAGCCGATGTGTACTCCTTCGTGATCGATCTTCTCCTGAGCCTCCTCACTCCGATCGCCGAAGATCTCATCAAAAATGGACTCCCTAGCTCTAGAAGTAGAGGAGATGATGGCCTCACCATCGATGGGGATCCTAAAGATCCTATAGACATCCTCTAAGGTCATAGTCATTTCACCTATAGGCAGGTGAAATGTGTTGGTCCGCACATTCCAACGGTGGGCCAACATAGTTAGGTAAGCCTGATCTACCCGAATAGTGGGTAGATCTAAGACATAGTCGAATCCAACGGCTCTAAACCATGCATGCTCAACATCAGTGAGCTGGTCATGGAGAGTCTTAAGAATATTTGGCTCTCGAGCTCTAGAGGTCAATGGCTGAAATAGAAAGCATAATATAAGGAAAATTTTAACTAAAAACAAGCAAAAATAGTTAAAAATGACCTAAAAATCATTAAAAACATCTAAAAAAATTGATAAAATGCAAAAACATGTCATCATGCAGGCCTAAAAATCAAAAATTGTCATTCATACAGGTCAAAAATGCATTAAATGACATTAATTACCTTTTAAAACTTAGAAAAATTAAAAATTTTATCAATTTTCTCTAAAGTTTGCGAACCATGGGTCAACCCTGTGGTTCGCATGCGGTCAAAAATTGATCGTTATGATTTTGAATGCTGACTAGTCCCCAACTAGCCAATTGGGAACCGTAGCTAGTAGCTACGGTCTCCGACTACAACTCGGACAAGGTTAATTCCCCACCCAAAAAATAAAAAAAATTAAACCTAACCTAATCCTAGCTAGCCTAAACTACAGTGTGGTTCATTGCCAATAGTTTAATTTGATTCATTAGCCCATTAATTAATGAGGTCAATTTTTTTAATTGGTAATGGTTGCGTGGACTCAATTTTGAGTTACCTTTCCCGCACTAGTGCCTCGGCTGGTAGAGGGTTGTCCGTGGTCCGCCATCATGGAGAGAGTGAGTGTTTGCTTGAGTTTTGGTAGGGTTTGAGGTTAGTTTTATCTCTCTCCTATCAGAGCTATCCAATCAGCAGTCGCTTTCAGAGAATAATGAGGCAATTTTGAAATTTGAAATATTTATAGCCTTTTCCTATTTCGTGCAGACCACGGCTAAGACCTGTGGTCTAGGAATTAAGGTTTTGCGCCCGTAGGCCCTAGCCACGGTTCCCAAAATTACAAATGGGAACCACACACCCTAGCTATGGTTTGGAACTGACAACAAATATGCCAAAATCCCACCATGGGAGGGGCTAAAAAGATAAACTAATGCCTCCCAAGGGATCAGAATCTAATAAAATCAAATCAATTTGGAAATTTGGTGATAATCAAGCACCAGGATCCAATTAAAAATAAAAAATCTGGCTGAGATTATAAAGTACATTCAACCAGGTCGTCGCTATGACAATCCTTCCATGGAGTGATGCACCTCCTAGCCAAATAAATAAACTCAATTCATAAATCAAAACATTAAAAAAAATCAAATAATTAAAACACCAAATGTGCCTCGTATTCAATAATTTACCCTATACACTTGGCGATTGCAGCGACTTGCGATCCATGCAATCCGACAGGATGAGTAAATTACCATAAGGACATTTGGGGCAAAATGGTCATCATTGATCTGATATGCTTCTTTTCAATACCTAAGAAAGCCTTTGTGGCTGGACTGCTCCATGGGAACGAGGTGTTTCATGTCATGTCTTCTATGACATCTTTCAGCAAATCATCAAAAATTTGATTCAACACAAATCTGATTGGAGATTTTTTTATTTTAATTTTCATATGACAACTATTGTAGCCCAACTGCTCCATGGGATAGGAATGTGCAAATCACTATTAATAGTTGGAATCATAAGCTGAACTAGGCCTAGCCAATGCATTAATATGCTCAAATCTAAATTTGTTCAGATCATCCATGGTGGTCAAGCGATCTCATCTCTTCAATCTGAAGAACACAAGCTTATACTGAGAGGGGGGGTGAACAGTATAAGACCTCTTTTTACTTTTTCCTTTATACTTAAAAATGGTAAAACAAAATACCCAAATCAATATCAAAACAATGCACAATATCATCCACAAAGTGACACCAATTGTAACGTGGTTCACCCAAAATGGCTGGGCTATGTCCACAAAATTTTTCTCTAAAAGTTATCTCAAAGTTCTGTGGGAATCCTTCCCAATTACAATGTTTATGAGCCTTGGCCCAAAGGAGATACCTTCCCCCAATAATAATTTATGAGCCTCTACTCAAAGGAGATACCTTCCCCCAATCTGAATTTATGAGCCTCTGCTCAAAGGAGATACCTTCCCCTTTACTCTGGAAATGATCCCTCAGAAGATCAACTGCCTCTACCTCTTGCCAGCACATGGAACTCCTTTCCATCGAAGACTTCCTATCCTTAATGCTTAGCCTAAGAGACCTTTGTCTTCTATGATCACATCCACAACAGCTCAACAACCTGTACCAAACATAGTCAGTCGGTCTAGTACAAGTCTTCCTCTGTCTGTCAGATCTATCCAACACTTGAAAAAATCAATCCTCTGCACACAAGCCTTCTCAAAGACTTGCCAAATATGTCCTTAGGTTCTTCTCAAAGAACCAGTGCACCTCTGTCCTCATACAACAGCACTCCATGTTCGTCTTTGCCCTTTGTGGTCTCTTTGCCATCTGCTCTCTTTGCACAATCACAGCCACATTTGGTCAAATTTCAACCTTTGCACTATCTGCACAATCACAACGACACTTAGAACAATTCATCATGACTCTTCACTCACTCTGCACACTTCAATCAAATTTTGCACTCTACTCTCGGCGATCGAACTTCTCACTCTGTGCTCTATCTGTGAACGTCGCAACTAACAATACCTCCAACTCTTCAAAACAACCTACATTTTATAATAACACTTTCAAGATCAAAACCTTAATCTTAGTCGACTGTAACCCTGATCTTTAGTCGGCTGCACAACCCTAAAATTCATCGACTACAAACCCTAATCTTCATCGGCTCACATTTAACTTTTTCGGCTTCAACTGCCTCTGTAACTCTTATGTAGCTTTTGTCGTGAAACTACATGTCGCGATATCACGACACCTTTACAACCGTACACTTTCTTTTGGATTTTGTCGCAATATCATGACACTTCAGCCTTTGTCGACTTCAACTAAGCTCTTGTCGTGATATTGTGACACTTCTGTTTTTATCAGCATCAACTTTGCTTTTGTTGCGAAATCGTGACACTTTTCCCTTCGTCGACCTCCTTTCTACTTTTTTCATGAAATCGTGACACTTCTGCCTCTGCAGACTTCATCTTCACTTCTGTCGTGATATCGTGACACTTCTGCTTTCGTCTGCTTTATTTTTTTCCTATCGTGAAATCGCTACACTTTCTGCATCCGTACGCATTCTTTGCAACCCATTGTGAAATTGTGACACTTTCAGCTTTTGTACGTTTTCTTTGCTCTTTGAGTCACGAAACTGTGACATGTCATGATATCACAACACTTTTCTAACTTGCTTTCTCTCTCCTACTTAAGTCATGAAAATGCGACATGTCGCAATATCGCGACACTTTTCCTCCTTAGCTCTTTTCTATTCTTTGGGTCATGAAAACCCGACATGTCGCGATATCGTGACACTTTTTCTATCGGACTCTCTCTCCTACATTATGTCACAAAATCGTGACACTTTTTCTTCCGTACAACCTTCTTTGCAATATGTCACGAAATTGTGACACTTTTCCTTCTTTGCCTTCCTACACTTTCTGAGTCGCGAAAATGTGACATGTCGTGAAATCGTGACACTTTTCCAACTTGTTCTCTTTCTTTGAACTTGTCGCGAAATCGTGACACTTCTTGCTTTTTCTTTTTCTTCCAACATGTCACGAAATCATGACAGTTTTTCACTTGCCTTTTTGTCTGCCAACATTTCGTGAAATCACGACAGTTTTTCCACTTGCCTTTTTCTCTGTCAACATGGGGTTTGCAAAAGACCTTTGAAACTGTCATGCCGTAACCTTCATCAAAACAAATTATTTGACATCAAATCAAATTCCTTCAAAAGCTTCTTGACATCAATGACAACTTATATACTTGAGTAAAGGCAATGTACCCAAAGTCCCCAAAATTGCCAACAATCTCCCCCTTTGTCATTGATGGAAAACCTTTACTGAAAACACTTCTCAAGAGCCAAAATTGAAACCAACTATGCTAAAAACTGACCAACTGTGCCCACAATTGAGAATATTCCTTTGAAGTTTTGCTCCCCCTGACTTGAAGCTTTCCTCTTCACTTGAAACTCTCCCCCTTACTCATATCTCTCCCCCTTTGTCATCAATGGCAAAGGGCCACCTTTGGGGCTCGGGACTAAGAATGAGCCTCTTAGCTTAGTCCCTCCCCCATCTCCTAATGAGGTGATTAATTTTGGGGTGGGAGTAAAACTCCCATTAGGCACTGATCATCATCAACATCTATAACTTCCTTGTCGGGCCTTCTCTTGAACTCTTTGCCCATATTCTTGTTCTTGTTCTTGTTCTCATCCTTGTTCTTGTTCATGCCTTGATCCTTGGACCTGATCATGCCACTGTTCCTATTCCTGTAATCTAGAATTTCAGCTCTACACTATCTAATTATGCGACCTTGATTGTTGCACTTGAAACACTTGATGATGTTGTTTCTCTGAGGTAAACCTGATATTTGAATCCACCTGTTTTGATCAAACCTGTTCTATCCAAACCTGTTCTGACCAAACCTGTTCTGATCAAACTTGTTCCTGTTATTTACCTTGCAATAGACTGCCTTCTGCCCAAACTATTGACAAGAGTAGCAATACCCTTGAAATAAACTAGCACTTCGAAAATTTTTGTTTACCTTCTTCACTTGAGCCATGCAATGTGAAGCCATGTGACCAAACTTATGACAAGCAAAACATTTGCCTTGAAATTTTCCTTTATTTGACCTCTTGGGTCCTAAAAACTTCTTCTTCTCATTCTGAATTCTGTTTTCTATTTTTGTGCATCTATCATTCAAGGACTCATGATCTGAAATACTTTCCTCATCAGAACTCTCTTCCTTTTGGAGTCTCTTACTAGACTCTCCAACTTGTTCCTTGTGTGGCTTAACAAAACCAAGACTTGTTTTATCTGTTGTCTTTCTTTGACCTTTGATGAGTGACTTAACCTTTTTGGAGCTATCTTGAAACCTGTAAAGCTTATCCTTGTACTCTTTAGTTTCCTCTTTCAAAGAAGCCATTTTTTGTTCTAATTCACTATACTCAAGAACCTTAGACTCTAACTCATCCTTGAGTTCTTGTGTCTTAGCTATAGAGAAATCAAGATTTTCTATAAGATCATCTCTCTCCATACAACATTCATCTAACTTATCCTTGAGTCTAGAATTCTTCTTTCTTTCCTTTTTCAAAGCACTAAGAGCACTAATAAGTTCACTTTCAAGATCCTTTATTTGTTTGCTTTTTGAATCATCAAAGCCTTTTTCAGATTTCTTATCACTAGAGGTGCTACCTTTTTCAAAAACCATACATGCATCTTCCTTATAGTTTTCTGAAGCATCCTCATACATACTGGAAACCAAATCATTATTTGTACAATCATCCTCAAGGTGACCAAAATTTCCACATCTAAGACATTTCATGATAATGAATCTATGTTTCGGTTCTTCCTCTTTTTCTGATATGAACAACATCTCATTTTCATTATCACTTGAAGAACTTTCACTATGACTACTAGAACACTTACTTGATTTTTCTAGATAGAAACTCTTCTTGTGCTTGTGAGAATACCTCTTTCCTTGATTGTTGTGCTCATCTTTGTTCTTTCTGTGATGCTTATGCTTTTTAGAAACCTTGCTCATAGAATCCTGTTTATCTTCATCACTTTCATTCTTGGGAACAGTATAGTCAGTAGCATAATGACCAAACTTTCCACAATTGAAACATCTTATATTTTTCATGCTTTTGTGCTTTCTAGAGAACTTGCCTTTCTTGCTGTAATATGCCTCTTCATCACTAGAAGACTCATCACTATCTTGAAGTTGTTTACCCTTGGATTTCTTGGTAGCCTTGAAAGCTGCCTCTTTCTTGACATCAACCTTCACTTGAGTTCTCAACTCAAATGCTGCAAGTATACTATGGAGCTCATCCTTTTTCAACTTATCCAAATCTTTAGCTTCCTCAATAGTAGAAATCTTTTCACTAAATCTATTAGGAAGAGATCTTAAAATCTTATCACAAACATCATTTTCAGCAAGCTCAAGACCTAAGTCTTTCATGGAGTTAACAACCTCATCCATATGAAGCATGTAGTCACTAATATTTTCATCATCATTCATCTTGAGTTGTTCAAACATACCTTTGAAGTGTCTCAACTTGGCCTTTCTGACATTTGTATCACTTGTATGAACCACCTTCAATCTGTTTCCACATTTCACTAGCTATCTTGCAGTGAATCACTTTGGTGAGATCTGCTTTCTGTAAGCCTTTTAGGATTGCATTCATTGTTTTTGAATTGCTGTGATGTAGGATCATTTCTTCTTTACTGTTAAGACCATGTACAGGAATAGTGTACTCATCTTCAATCACTTCCCATACCTCATTACCAAGTGTCATTAGATGAACCTTCATCCTTGCACTCCAAAGACCAAAATCTGACCCATCAAGAATAGGTGTTGCATTGCCACTTGAATGATCCATTGTGTTCTTTACTAGATTTTCCTTCAAGCTATTAAACTTTCCGAAGGCACCCGCTCTGATACCAATTGAAGAACACAAGCTTATACTGAGAGGGGGGGTGAACAATATAAGACCTCTTTTTACTTTTTCCTTTATACTTCAAAACAATAAATTAATATACCCAAAGAAATATCAAAACAATGCACAATATCATCCACAAAGTGACACCAATTTTAACGTGGTTCACCCAGAATGGCTGGGCTACATCCACAAAACTTTTCTCTAAAAGTTATCTCAAAGTTCTGTGGGAATCCTTCCCAATTACAATGTTTATGAGCCTCGGCCAAAGGAGATACCTTCCCCCAATTAGAATTTATGAGCCTCTACTCAAAGGAGATACCTTCCCCCAATCTAAATTTATGAGCCTCTGCTCAAATGGGATACCTTCCCATCTACTCTAGAAATGATCCCTCAGAAGATCAACTGCCTCTACCTCTTGCTAGCATGTGGAACTCCTTTCCATCGAAGACCTCCTATCCTCAATGCTTAGCCTAAGAGACCTCTACCTTCTATGATCATGTCCATAGTAGCTCAACAACTTGTACCAAACACAGTCAGTCGGTCTAGTACAAGTCTTCCTCTATCTGTCAGATCTGTCCAACACTTGAACAAATCAATACTCTGCACACAAGCCTTCTCAAATACTTGCTAAATTTGTCCTCAGGTTCTTCTCAAAGAACCAGTGCACCTCTATCCTCATATAGCAGCACTATGTGTTCGTCTTTGCCCTTTGTGCTCTCTTCGCCCTCTGCTCTCTCTGCGTAATCAAAACCACATTTGGTTGAATTTCAACCTTTGCACTATCTGTGCAATCACAACGGCACTTAGAACATTCACCATGACTCTTCGCTCACTCTGCACACTTTAATCGAATTTTGCACTCTGCTCTCGATGATCGAACTTCTCACTCTGCGCTCTATCTATGAACATCGCAACTAACATACATCCAACTCTTCAAAACAACCTGCCTTTTATAATAACACTTTCAATATCAAAACCTTAATCTTAGTCGGCTATAACCCTGATCTTTAGTCGGCTGCACAACCCTAAACTTCGTCGGCTACAAACCCTAATCTTCATCGGCTCACATTTAACTTTTTTGGCTTCAACTGCCTCTATAACTCCTCTATAGCTTTTGTCGTGAAACTACAACATGTCATGATATCACGACACATTTGCAACCGTACACTTTATTTTAGATTTTGTCATGATATCATGACACTTTAGCCTTTGTTGACTTCAACTAAGTTCTTGTCGCGATATTGCGACACTTTTGTCTTTATCAGCATCAACTTTGCTTTTCTTGCGAAATCGCGACACTTCTCCCTTCGTCGACCTCCTTTCTACTTTTGTCATAAAATCGTGACACTTCTACCTCTACAGAATTCATCTTCACTTTTGTCGTGATATCGTGACACTTCTGCTTTCGTCTGCTTTCTTTTTTGCCTGTCACGAAATCGTGACACTTTCTGCATCCGTACGCATTCTTTGCAACCCATCGTGAAATTGCGACACTTTCAGCTTCCATACGTTTTCTTTGCTCTTTGAGTCACAAAACTATGACATGTCATGATATCACGACACTTTTCTAACTTGCTTTCTCTCTCCTACTTAAGTCGCAAAAATGCGACATGTCACGATATCGCGACACTTTTCCTCAGCTCTTTTCTATTCTTCGGGTCGTGAAAACCCGACATGTCACGATATCACGACACTTTTTCTATCGGACTCTCTCTCCTACATTATGTCGCAAAATCACGACACTTTTTCTTCCGTACAACCTTCTTTGCAATATGTCATGAAATCATGACACTTTTCCTTCTTTGCCTTCCTGCACTTTTCGAGTTGCGAAAATGCGACATGTCATAAAATCGTGACACTTTTCCAACTTGTTCTCTTTCTTTGAACTTGTTGCAAAATCGCGACACTTCTTCCTGCTTTCTCTTTTTCTTCCAACATGTCATGAAATCACGACAGTTTTTCACTTGCCTTTTTGTTTGCCAACATTTTGTGAAATCGAGTTTTTCCACTTGCCTTTTTCTCTGTCAACATGGGGTTTGCAAAAGACCTTTGAAACTGTCATGCCTTAACCTTCATAAAAAAAAATTATTTGACATCAAATCAAATTCCTTCAAAAACTTCTTGACATCAATGACAACTTATATACTTGAGTAAAGGCAATGTACCCAAAGTACCCAAAATTGCCAACACAATCATTATCATTACCCTCATCGATTGGTCACTTGAGGGGGTAGTCATAATATCAAATCATAATCAAAATAAATAGAAGATCCCTGAGAATCGTAGATCCCTTGATCTTGTCAAAATTGTGTTCATCCTTGCAAATCATTGTCAATATCTATCATAAGCTTACCCCTTTGCTTTGGTAAAATAGAAAACATGATAACTTGTTTGTATCTCGCCTCCTTTCGGTTATATAGGACTAACTCATATTGTAGCTCCAAAGCTACCCAAATGACTGATGTCGAGTGCAAACTCTTTCAAATTTAAACCTCCAAAGAGTTGGAAGAAATGATTCTAGGATGCGCGTCATTTTGTAGGACATGGGGCATCTAATGTTGATCCGACTAATGATCATCATAGAACCTTCAACATAATTTTAGGAGGTCTATTTTTGCTTAGTGTTGTTCGATCTCACAACACATCTCAAAAGGGGCATCTATAGACACCTAAAATGTGTCATGTTGAGGGCGACTACTCATATGGACATGCTACAAGACCATATGGAATATCTTGGATAGAATCCAAGATAGAGTAGTGGTTCTAACCACTCAATTTGGGCTCCTTGGCCTAATCAGTCTGAACCGCAGCCTAGACCTGTGATCTATAGGCTGAACCATAGTTGACACCTACGGTTTGCAGTCTAGACCACAGCTGTGACCTATGGTCTTAACTGAAGTTTAGTTGGTCTTTAATCTGAGCCAAATCGGTTGGAACGACCATAAGTTCTAGAAGAGGGTGGTTAGAGGATGGAAGCTTCCAATCAAACTATCCTAACCACCCCTTCTTGATCTTGGCTTCTCCATGAAGCCAACCCTATCCCTTGGGTAGTCCTATAAGTACCCCTCATAATTAGGGCAAAATATATCGAGAAAGCATTGGATATTAGAGCAGTGAAGCTCTATTAAATTATACACTCACTTGAGAGTATTGAGAGAGCCATTGTACTTATCCCCTTTCTATTTGCCAATATTCATGATGAATTGCATCATGGATGCCCTAGGAGCCTAGGAGAGCTAAGAAGCACACATTCAGGTAAATTAAGGTCCCTCATAGCGATTCAACCACCAAACCTATCATAAGGACACCAAAGGTGACCCTTGAACATCAATTGGACAAGGAGGTCAAGCCCACTACCCTTGGAATTGAGGGTAAGCCTATCAAAGTACTAACTACGACTTTCAACCATGGTTTACAGTGCAGATCGCTCATCAGAGTTGTGATTTGTAGTAGAGGTATCACCACCTTCCTCTTTTCATTTTTCGTTTGGTTAATTAGATTAGATTAGTTGTTTTCATGGTTTAATGATAGTTTAGCAGACTTCTGACCATAGAATTAGGTTAGATTAGCTTTTCCATGTCATATTTCAATTAGGACTTAAATGGTTTCTTTATGCATGTTTATGCTTCATTTTACACATTTGATCCATGCATAGTGTAGCTGCTACTTTTATTTACACTATTATATGAATCTTGATTCAATTTGCATAGCTTAGAAGTACTTTTTATGTTTTCTTGATTATGCATGTTTAATGGTGTCATTATGCAATTTTCCTCAAAGGGCCTTATCATGTGAGGCTGCCTATATTTTTGAAATTCTTGTGTTGTTTCTTGACCACAGGGAAAAATTTCAAAGGAGAACCAACCATCAACAACCTTCCTTAACACGAAGAAGAGGGCAACTCCACCCTAGAGCAGTTTGTGTCACCCTGAAAGGCACTTGGAAATCACACCTTCCCCTAAAAGGGAAAAACTTACACACTCCTATTGTAATATTGTATCAAAATGATTATCCCTAAGAGGGATGTGCCTATAATTTGACCTTTGAATTCGAATACAATGGAATAAAGCACATTTCTTCTTGATTCATTTATTGTCAATTTCTTGTTCTTGTATGCATGTTATATTTTTATCAATTATTGCAATAGGACTCCTCGGGTGTGAGCCTTTTTGGAGCTTACACCTTTTTGTTTTGCTTTGTCTTAGGAGAAATCGTGCCCCCTCTTTCAAGGGCACAATTTTGTGAAATCGCACCCAAATTTCTTTGGGCATGATGTCACCGTGCCTTGCCCAGGGTAAAATCATGGTCGAGCCGCATAATCAAGCCCTGATCAGGTGCAAAGCCCATTGTCGACTATGACATAAAACTCTAAAAAAATTCTAAAACTCCCCTAAATGTGCAACACGATGAATAAAATAACATGCGAAGAAAATATTTTAGGGTCTACCTATGCTCGGTCTACCTTCGTGCTGGCCTCACACCTCACAATTGTAGGTTGGTGCACCAATAGCACCATTGTATTTTTCTCCCCAGAGCTCTTTCTCCATCATGCAATGAAAATGAATTAGGGTTTTACATCTTTTCACCCTTTTAACCCTAGATTTTACCCTTATTTTTTTGAAATTTTATTTCTTTTTTAATCTCTTTCTTCTTCTACATCAACCCTTTTGAGTTTTTATGAGGAATGTCTTCCTTATAAAACTTGAGGGGGCACCCTGGCCTATAGAGGCATTAAAGTCCCTAATGCCTTAATTTGTGTACAAGACTAGAAAGTGTCTGGAATGACATTATTTTTGCACCACACCTTTCTTCTAGACTAGCCTCCCCATTTTTGCTTATTTTTTTCCTTGAGTGTGTGCCTACATCATTCTTTGACACATTTATTGGGTCATAAATGCATCAAATAAGGGGTAAAATGTAGACATGAAAAATTAACCCACTTTTAGTGGGTAATCTTCCTAGAGCCCTCCAAGAGGTCCCTAACCCCTACCTAAGGTAAGGGATGGGCATCTTTCCCCTTGCCCTACCCTTTTTGCCCTTATAAGTGAGATTGCACCCTATCAAGAAGGGGTGTGATTTCATGAAAGTGAAGTCCTAACTAGCTGAAGTGGGGCACAATTTCACATTTTTAGGGTTTCTTCCTTAGAAACCCTAATTTTTCTCTTTAGCATGTTTGGCATCGACTTTCCTAAGGTTTTCCTACTATTTTTACCTTTAATATCACCTATAAAAGGAGGGATGATCTTACATTTCACACAAACACAATCTATCTCATGCTCTTATGATTTCTAAGACACGCTTGGTTATTATAACATTCTCGCAACTTTTTTTTTTGCTTCCTTTTCTCTTCTCCAAGCTAACCCTGAAGTGCAAATTTTGGATTTGGTCTTCTATTGCATTGATCTGATTACTATTTGATCTGGTGGATTCGTGTCATAGTATTGGAGGAGAGATCAACTACCTGGAGATCTTGCCCTTTTTGTCTACCTCTACATCATCCATAAAGTTTCTTATTATAAGTTTTATATTTAAGCACTTCATTTTGTATTTACTTTTATTTTTCTCACATCATAGGCAAAATCACTGAAGAACATAAGCTTATACTAAGAGGGGGGTAAATAGTATAAGATAAAACTTTTTAATTTTCAATCTAAATTATAACAACAATAATATCAAGGTAGTAAATAATGCACGCATCATCATACACATGAGAGACATGGATTTACCGTGGTTCACCCAATGTGGGCTACGTCCATGAAGAAAATATTTCTTATAAATTTTATCAACAAATCTCTTGGGAACCAAATCCCTATTACAAAACCCTTATGCTCAAGTTCATGGAACTTTATCCCCACTGCTCTGGTTTGTGGTCCTCTATCCACAGGATAACTCTATCCCCTTTGCGTTGGTTGGCTCCAAAGCCTACTCTCAACTCTGCTCAACTATGATCAAATTTGCTCACAACTCTGATAAAATTTTCTCAACTACCTATACTGATCTATTTGACACCTACTCACAAGTTTACTTTAAACCTACTCATAAATCTTGCTTAGAACTACTCACAAGCCTTCTACTCAAAAAAACTCACAATCTTGCTCTAATTTGCTCACTGTCTCTACTCAATTTTTCTCTAACACATACTCAAAAACTTCTCATAACACATGTTCAAAAATTGCTCATAATACATGCTCAAAAACTACTCATAGCACATGCTCAACCAATCCCAAATATTACACATAAATGATGTTCAAAACAATGCTTATATCTCTTTCAGAAATACTTTATTTAACTAGGAAATTTAGACATATTCTATCCAAAATTCTTTCAAGAACATATAAATAATAATATGCAATGCAAGTGCTCAATATGTTCTCTTCCAATCAGAGGTTCTGCTTTTTGGAAAGCAATTCTTAATCATAAGGAAATCATCAAAAAAGGTTTAAGATGGGTTTTAGGCAATGGTGAGAGGATAAATTGCTGGAATGACAGGTGGGCTAAGGACGAACCACTGATGCAATATCCTAACTTATCCTGAATAAGAGATATCATAGAAGAAATCATTGGCAAAAAAGTCTCCGATTATATGGTTGAGGACAGAGGTAGAATGAAGTGGAAAAAAATAAGAATTCAGGGATTTCAAGCATAATCAAATGATCTTTGTAACATTCTCGGGCAACATTTTATCCCCATGAGACCCAAGGAAGATCAAGTGACCTAGGCTCCTACGGAAAATGGGAATTTCATTGTTAAATAATCTTACAAGCTTCTGCTTTATGACGAGGATTTTGTCCTCCAAAAGGACTTAGTTTGGAAAAAAAAATTAATTCCAAAAATTACAGTCTTTTCATGGTTGGTTATCCAAGGAAAAATTCTAACCATTGATAATATGATGTGTAAAGGTATTTGTATCACTAATCATTGTTATCTGTGCAGGGCTAATTGGGAGATCATTTATCACATTTTCCTTGAGTGTCCTTTCCTTGACTGTCCTAAGTGGGGTTTTTCAGGCCTTCAATATTTCATGGATTAAACCAGCCATCGTACTTGATTTGTTCATCTAGTGGCCTTACCCATTTTCAAGCCAAAGACTTAGATACATGTGGAAAATTTGTCTCAATCACTATCTTTGGCAGGTGTGGTTAGAAAGGAACCATAGAGTCTTTAATGAGTCTATCCATGATCATAAAACTATCATTTCCAGGATCCTATCCTTTGCCAACAAGAATGTGAACCTTATCCCTTTTGATAGCTATAAAACTCATCTGTAGGAGACCACGATTGCTCAATATTTAAGCTTAACCTTGTTATATGAGTCTGTTCCTAGGATAGTCAACCCCAGAGCCAATGTTAAGTGGTCTCCACCTCCTACGGGTTGGTTTAAGCTTAATTTTGATGGAGTAGCTAAGGACAATCCTGGTAGAGCAAGCATTGGTGGCATTGTGCGAGATCATAATGGGAATATGATGCTTGTGTTTTTCGAATATTTGGGAACAAGAATGAACAACAAAGCTAAAGCTAGAGTTATGTGAAGAGGCCTTCAAATGACTCAAGACTCAGAAGGCAATTTAATCATAGAAGGAGACTCTATGCATGTTATAAATCTCCTCAATAATTTTAAAACACCTCCTTGGAGGACTAAAACAATTTTTGAAGAGGCTAGGATCCTTTTCTAGGGAAGACAGGATAGAAAATCCCAACATGTCTTTCGGGAAGCTAACAAAATTGCTGATAAGATGGCCAATTTTGGTGTCAATGGTGAAGAACTTTTCAAATGGGAACACGGTTTCCTGAGTGAAGTAGAGGAGCTTATTCAAAAAGAATGCCAAGAATTATAGTCGAATTTACAAATAGAGAAGACACTATAAGTTCAAAGGCTAAGAGTATTCTTGTCTCTTTTTTGAATTTGACTCAATAAAAATTATTTGAGTTGTTAGTCTTTGTGGATGCTGCTTGGAAATACCACAAAGACTAATGGGGACAATCACATGTCAGATAACATGGCTCCTAGTCATCTTAGTAATTTGAGGTTGGTTGATAATCACAGGGAAGGAAAGAAATGATAATATAATACTTCGAACCAAAGCCATGTGGACCTCCAGATAGCCACTACCATAAATCTAGCTAGCAGGTTCACTTCTCCAAGGTTGATTGGCCAAGATAGTATGTGCTACCAAAGCATGTCATATACGAAAGAAAGCAATTACAAAGAATTATTAAGAGTAACTATCAATACAGAGCTTGTGGGAATTTTTTTCAGTACTCTGCTATGTGTGTGCAAATTTTTGTTTCTTCATTGTCTCAAGGAAGGGATCCATGTCTGTTTCTTTTTTTTAATTATGATGCATGTGTGTTTTCTTGGGGTATACCCAAAATGTTGTATGGGAATTTTCTTTTTGATAACAGGCTATGTGCCTTACCGGATGTAATGGCTTTGGAGGTATGTATATTTTACATATATAGGATCCTTAGTAAGGATATGTTCATCAACAGCCCTAGGCTGATTTTTGTAAAAGGTTTTGGGTCAACCTGTAAAACCTGGTATTAATGCTATAGTATCTTATCTACCAAAAAAAATATGTTCTCTTCCAAAATGACTCAAGTCCTAATGCACAAATTGTTTCACAAAACTTGATTTCAAACACTTTCAATGTCACTCAAATAAATGCCCAAATGCTTCATAAATTATTTCAACAAGAATACACAATTTGTTCTAAAAAATCCTGGCACAAGTGTTTCCAATTTCACTAATAAATTATTCACAATTTGTTCTCAAACCCTAGCACATGTGTCTCCAATTTCATTAAATAATGTAGCACAATTTTTTTCTCAAACTCTAGCACATGTGTCTTCAATTTTATTCAATAATGAAGCATAATTTTTTTCTCAAACCCTAGATTAAATATTTCAAAAAATGCACACTAATCAAACCTTTTATCTCCACCTTAAAAAATTCTTCCTAACACTCCTTAAGTCATCCTCATGAAAAACCTCCTCAAATTATCTGCATTGTAAGGCTGAAAATAACACTCTATTATTTTATTTTATCTTCACAAAAATGCAACTTGTAGAACCCTTAAACCTTTTTCTTATGATGTGCAAAAATTACAAAGTATAATAAACTCAAATACACCCTTTTCTCTCCTTTCTAGAAAACAATATTTCAACTCTCAAACATTACCCAAAACACCTAGATGTCACTTTTATTTCATGCAAATATTACACAAATAAGACAACCTATATACACCTTATGACTCCCTTCTAAACTTTCAAAAAAAATAAAATACTTGCACAACCCTTATACCTCCTAGACACACATTTCTCAACAACACTTTTATTCTAACAAAGCTCTTAGAAAAACTTGCTACCCAACCAACTTTACAGTTTACAAAAATTAATTTAACCAAACTTTATGCCTCTAATTTTTGCACTCATCAAAAAATACCTCTCATGCAGCTACGATTTGAACCCTGTCAATGTGCAGGATAAAACTCCCCAAAGTGATCAATGACCAGCCATGCTAGCATGACTTGGTGCCTCAAAAGGTGGCCTTCGTGTTTTAATCAACTTTACTTTGAAACAGTGAAAATTTCTTCTATCCAAAACCATCATTGAGGGGGCTCGACCCCAAGACCTCTCTATACCCAGAATTTAAAACATGACCAACGACCAACTACATTATTCTAGAAGGCACGATGTCATTCAATGCTCTGACGAATATCTTTCAAAATCTACACCAAAAATATACCCGATGTCTTTGTCATTTGTTCGCTCACTTCCTCAAATTGGAATCAATGCACAATACACGATGATCCTTTCCTAAGTTAAAAATTTGGTTATATATACCCTTGCCTTCATTACTTAGATGACGTCAACACTCCAATAATCATGGTGTGCCCTCCTTTGCTTTTGTCTACGTCGACACTCGAATAACATGGTGTGCCCTCCTTTGCCTTGGTCTACGTCAGTGCTCAAATTCAAACTTATTTTGACACCATCCTTCTTTTAAAACTTGGAATTATAATATTAGAAATATGATTTTTATTATTTACTTTAAGCCTTGGTGTATTGAAATTAGACTCTTTTCTCCTCTTGTCCTTTTAGACCATGGTCCACTACTTTTAAATCTTTTTATAATATTTAAATATTATACTCCTTAAATTTTTAACATCAACCCACATGAACCTTTCCTTTGCCAAGCTTGTACCATGTTCTTTTTATCATCAAACTTCATGAACCTTTGCTTTGCTTCCTCTTACAAACCTTTTTCCCTTGTGTATAATATTTAGAAATAAATATTATAACCTTATTTTTTTACCAATTTCCTTTCCTTGAGATGAACCTTAGCTTGCATAATTATCCAAACATAGGAGAATATTTTTGCCATGCTAAGATATCTTTAACATAAATCCTTTGATATCAATGACAACACAATGATTTAATATTTCCAACAATCTTCCCCTTTGTTATTGATGTTAACCCTTTCACAAAACAATTCTTTCACTACCATTGGATTCCAAATCTGCTCCCCTTAATGATTTATCTCCCCCTTAATGAAACTCTTCCCCTTTGATATCAATAGCAAAGGGCTCATTTTGGGATTAAGATAATAATCTTAGCTCATCCCCCCAACCACCTCCTCTCCTTGAGGTGATCAATTTTGGGATGGGAGTAATACTACTCCCAACTTTACTCTAAGTTAATCAAAAGTTTCCTTTGGAAGTGGCTTAGTAAATATGTTCACAATATGTTCCTTTGTAGAAACATATTTCAATTTGACTTGCTGATCCGTCACCTGCTCTCTTCAAAAATATTATTTAATTAGAATGTGCTTAGTCCTTGAGTGCATCATTGGATTATTTGAAATATTTATGGCACTTGTATTATCACATAGTATGGAGATGGGATGATAATGCTTTATTTTAAAATATTTTAAATGTTGCTTCATCCATTACACTTTTGTACAATAAGAAACTATTGAAATGTACTCTGCATTTACTGTTGATAAGGATACCAATGCTTATTTCTTTCTTAGCCAAGAGACTAAATAATATCTAAGAAAAATGCTCCTCCACTTGTGCTCTTCCTGTCATCAATACTGCCTACCTAATATGTATCTATATATACTGTGAGAGTGAAGTTGTTACTTATGGGATACCAAAGTCTAAATTCCATAGTTCCTTTTAAATACCTGAGGATTATCTTTACTACCTATACATGTGTTTCCTTTGGTGCTGCTTGAAATATTGCCACTAGTTCCACTGCTTGCATTATATTTGGTCTTGTAGTTGTGACATATAGTAAGCTTCCAATCATGGATCTATACAATGTCTTATTTTCCTCAAGATATTCATCATCTTTACTCAACTTGCATCCTATAACCATGGGGATACTCATTGGTTTGCAATCCTCCAATTTAAAAATTTTCAACATTTCTTTTATATACTTGGTTTGTGAGAGAAATATACCTTTTTCTTATTGTTATATCTGCAATCCAAGGAAGAAGGAAAACTCGCCAAGTGTTGACATTTAAAATTCATTTTGTTTACACTTTTCAAAATTTTGACACATCTTATCATTACTGCCTCCAAAAATGATATCATCCACATAGACCACCACAATCAACAAGTCATTTCCTTCATTTTTAATGTATAAATTACTGTCAGCTATTCCTTTTCTAAAACCTTGTTCTTGAAGATATTTATCCAACCTTGAATACCAAGCACTAGGAGCTTGCTTTAGTCCATAAAGAATCTTCTTTAATCTACATACATAATCTGGCTTATAAATCAGACTCAACCCTTAGGTTGCTCAATGTAGACCTCTTCTTCTAAGAAGCCATTTAGAAAATCTGATTTTACATCCATTTGATATACTTTTAAGTTTTTGAAACTTGAAAATGCTAAAAATAATATTATGGCCTCAAGTCATGCAATAAGAGAAAATGTTTTATCAAAATAAATCCCTTCAACTTGTGCATAGCCTTTGCATACAAATATTGCTTTGTTTCTGACTACCTAACCATATTCATTTAATTTATTTCTATAAATCCATTTAGTGCCAATTGTATTCTTGTCTTTTGGTCATGGGACAAGTTCCCAAGTCTTACTTTTTTCTATTTGATCCAACTCTTCATCCATTGCCTTGACTCAATATTTATATTCTCTTACCTCATTGAAATCCTTGGGCTCAATTTTAGGTAACAAAGAAATATTTTCATGTTCACTTTTACTTATTATGTTCCTTCTTATTTTTCTTTCATCTGGATTCCCAATAATCAAATATCTTGGATGATTCTTTTGCACATACCCATATGGAGTCTTCGGTGGTGTTCTTTATGTTTCATCTTCTTCTAATTCTTCACCTACTTCTTCTTGGCAACTTTCTCCTTCTTGATATACAATTTCTTGAGCTGGTTCTCTTGACTCTATTTATTCATGTTACATTTTTACCTTCCATAATTGTATATCCTTTTTTGTATAATTTATAGGATTTGCTCTTAGTGGAATAGCCAAGGAAGATACCCTCATTACACCTTGAATCAAAATTACCCAATTTTTTCTCTTCTCGTCTAATGTAGCATTTGCTTCCAAAAACTCTAAAATACTTTATAGTAGATGGTATTCCTTTCCGAAGCTCATATGGATTTTTATGATGATTTACTCTCACTTGAGCTCTATTGATGATATAGATAACTATATGAACTACCTCTTTCCAAAAACCATTTGAAATCTTAGACTCACTTACCATAGCTCTGGCCATATTTTTGATAGTTCTATTTTTCTTTTAAGTACTCCATTTTATTGTGGAGTCCTTGTTGCTGAGTATTCTCTTTTGATTCCATGTTGTTCATAGAATTCTATAAATTTACTTGAAGTTAATTCCCCTCCTTTATATGATCTTAGACACCTGATCTTTTTACCTATTTTATTTTCTACTAAAACCCTGAATGCTTGAAACTTATCTAAAGCTTCTAAATTTTCTTTTAATAATGCTATCCAAGTCATTCTATAAAAATAATCTATAAATATCATGAAGTAACTTTCACCTTGTAAACTCTTTGTCCTTGTAGAACCACATAAATTAGTATGAACTAGTTTCAATGGTTTGGATGAAGAAAATTATTTTGACTTGAAATTTGTTTTTGTTTGCTTAACATGCTGACATTGTGCACAAATTGTGCTTTGGGGTATTTTTATTCTGGGTAGGTCTCTAGCTACCTATTTTTTACTTATTTTTACTATGTTTTCAAAGTTCATATGACCCATTCTTCTATGACATAACCAACTCTCATCCTCTTGTAAAAAAAAAATCTCCTTTAATTTCACTCAAAATGTAGATATTGTTTGTAGTTCTACTGGCATCTACAATAAGAGTTCTTGTATTGGATTTTTTGATCTCACATCTATTTGGATGAAAGGTGACTGTGTGCATCTAATCACAAAGATGACTTACACTTAGTAAATTGTGCTTCAATCCCTTAACATACAATACATTTTTCTATCTTTTATTTTCCATTATCTAAACTCAAAGTCCCTTTTCCAATAATTTTATTTGAAGCATTATAACCAAATTTTACTAATCCTCCATTGATTTATTTAAGTGAAAGAAATTTACTTTTGTCACCTGTCATATGACTTGAAAAACCACTATAAACATACCACTTATTTCTCTTATCTTGTGCATGAAGATATGTTTATACCAACATTGACTTCTCCTTTTCTTGTTCCTCTTTCCTTTTCTAAACTTTTGAGGTTGTATTCTTTTGAACCTTCTGATCCTCATTCTTTTTGCTTGATTCAAGAAATATTGTTATACACCATTTGGTCTTGTACCCAAATTTATTACATTTGTAATAGATGATATTGTTATCCATGAGAGGTGCAAATGAATTGAAATTTCTATCAACATTATTTCTCACACGAACCATGCAATGTACAACTCTATGACCATATTTGTTACATGAAAAACAATAACCATGGAAGAATATTTTTTAACCTGTAATATTACCTTGAATTATATGGTCGCATGATTCTTCCTTTGTTGTTTCTATGATTGAATTTTGTCCATGATGTTTCTCTATTTTCTTCCTCCTCGATACTTTTACCTTTCAATATATCAGCATAGGTCATGGGCTCTTATTTCTTTGATATCTTTGTTCCTTTGGAGCTTGAATCCTCTTTATATTTCCCTAACCTTGTATTTTGTTGTAACTTATCATTAGAATTTTTAACTCCCTTTCTTAGAGAGATAATTTCAAGTTCCAACATTTCACATTCTAACTCTTTTGCCTTTAACTGTTCATTCATATCTTTTTCAATTTTATTTTCCTCTTCAACCTTCACCTTTAACTTTATGATATTTTGTAGAAGCTTTGTATTTTCTTCCTCATCCTCTTGAACTTGAGCCTTTAAAATTGAATTATTCTTTCTAACTCTTTCCAAATTTCCAAGAGCAGGAATAAATTCCTCTTTCATTTCAACCATGGATTCTTCTCCATTTTTGTGGTCATGTGTTTTCTTGTAGGATCTTCCTTCAAACTGTTAGGCTTTTCACGAAGGAACCTACTCTGATACCAATTGAATAATATAAGCTTATACTGAGAGGGGGGGTGAATAGCATAAGATAAAACTTTTTAATTTTTAATTCAAATGATAACAACAATAATATCAAGGCAGTAAATAATGCACACATCCTCACACACATGCAAGACATGGATTTAATGTGGTTCACCCAATGTGGGCTACATCCATAGAGAAAATATTTCTTATAAATTTTCTCAACAAATGTCTTGGGAACCAAATCTCTATTACTATGTTTATGGACCTCTATCCAAAGAATATACCAATCCTCTATGCTCAAGTTCATGGACCTCTATCCACAGGAGACCTCTGTCCCCAGTGCTCTAGTTTATGGTCCTCTATCCATAGGAGAACTCTATCCCCTTTGCGCTGGTTGGATCCAAAGCTTACTCTCAAAAATGATCAAATATGCTCACAAATTTGATCAAATCTAATTAACTACCTGTACTGATCTGTCTCACACCTTCTCACAATTCTACCTTAAACTTGCTCACAAATCCTACTTAGAACTACTCACAAGCCTTCTCAAAATATCTCACAATCTTGCTCTAATATGCTCACTATCTCTGCTCAACTATGCTCTAACACATGCTCAAAAATTTCTCATAACACATGCTCAAAAAACTACTCAACACATGCTCAAAAAATATTCATAGCACATGCTCAACCAATCCCAAATCTTGCACACAAATGATGTTCAATATAATGTTTATATCTCTTTTAGAAATGCTTTCTTCAACTAGGCAATTCAGACATATTCTATCCAAAATTATTTCGAGAACATATAAAGTATAATATGCAATGCAAGTGCTCAATATTTTCTCTTCCAATATTAATCAAAGCCTAATGCATAAATTGTTTCACAAAACTTGATTTCAAACACTTTCACAAACCTCCTCAAATGATGTGCATTGTAAGGCTGAAAATAATACTGTATTATTTTCTTTTATATTCACAAAAATGCAATTTGTAGAACTCTTACACCTTTTTATTATGATGTGAAAAATTACAAAGTACAATAAACTCAAATACACCTTTTTCTCTCCTTTCTATAAAACAATATTTCAACTCTCAACCATAACCCAAAACACCTATATGTCACTTATATTTCATGTAAATATTGCACAAATAAGACAACCTATATACACCTTATGACTCCCTTATAAACTTACAACAAGAATAAAATACTTGCACAACCCTTATACCTCCTAGACACACATTTCTCAACAACCCTTTTACTCTAACAAAGTTCTTATAACAAATTGCTAACCAAACAACTTTACACTTTGCAAAAATTAAGTTAACCAAAATTTATGCCTCTAATTTTTGTAATCAACAAAAAATACCTCTCATGCTACCATGATTCAAACCTTATAAAAACGTAGGACAATGCTCTCTAAAGCACTCAATGACCAACCATGCTAGCATGGCTTGATGCCTCAAAAGGTGACCCAAGTGTTTTAATCAACTCTGCTTTGAAACAACAAAAAGTTCTTCTACCCAAATCTATCATTGAGGGGACTCGATCCCAAGACCTCTCTCTACCCAGTGTTTAACACATGATCAGTGATCAACTATGCTGGGCCAGTAGGCATGACATCATTCAATACTCTGACAAATATCTTCCAAAATCTACACAAAAAAAATACCCATTGTCTTTTATGTTCGTTCACTCACTTCCTCGAATCGAAATTAATGTGCAATACACGGTGATTCTTTCCTAAGTTAAAACTTTGGTTATTTATACCCTTGTATTCATTACTTGGATGACGTTGGTGCTCCAATAATCATGGTGTGCCCTCCTTTATCTTGGTCTAAATCGGTGCTCGAATAACATGGTGTGCCCTCCTTTCCCTTGGTCTACGTTGGTGCTCAAATTTAAACTTATTTTTGGCACCATTCTTCTTTTAAAACTTGGCATTATAATATTAAAAATATTATAATATTTATTATTTTTTTTAAGCCTTGGTGTATTTAAATTAAACTCCTTTCTCCTCTTGTCCTTTTAGACCATCTTCCACTACTTTTAAATATTTTTATAATATTTAAATATTATACTTCTTAACTTTTTAACATCAACCCACATGAACCTTTCCTTTGCCAAGCTTGTACCATGTTCTTTTTATCATCAAACTTCATGAACCTTTGCTTTGCTTCCTCTTACAAACCTTTGTCCCTTGTGTATAATATTTAGAAATAAATATTATAACCTTATCTTTTTGCCAATTTCCTTGCCTTGAGATGAACCTTACCTTGCATAATTATCCAAACATAGGAGAATATTTTTTCCATTCTAAGCTCTCTTTTACCTCAATCCTTTGACATCAATGACAAAACCATGCTTTAATATTTCCAACAATATCCTCCTTTGTCATTGATGGTAACCATTTCATAAAAAAATTCTTTCACTACCATTGGATTCCAAATTTGCTCCCCTTACTGATTTCTCTCCCCCTTACTGAAAATATCCCCCTTTGACATAATTGGAAAAGGGCACCTTTGCGGCTTAAGATAAGAATATTAGCTCAACCCCCTAAGCACCTCCTCTCATTTAGGTGATCAAGTTTGGTATGGTAGTAATACTACTCCCAACTTTCCTCTAAGTTATTCAAAAGTTTCCTTTGGAAGTGGATTAGTAAATATGTTCACAATATGTTCCTTTGTAGTAACATATTCCAATTTGACTTGCTGATCCATCACCTGCTCTCTTAAAAAATGATATTTAATTAGAATATGCTTAGTCCTTGAGTGCATCATTAGATTCTTTGAAATATTTATGGCACTTGTATTATCACATAGTATGGAAATGGGATGATAATGCTTTATTTTAAAATATTTTAAAGGTTGCTTCATCCATTACACTTGTGTACAGTAAGCAACTGTTGCAATGTACTTTGCCTCTATTGTTGATAAGGATACTGATGCTTATTTATTGCTTAGACAAGAGACTAAACAATCTCCAAGAAATAATGCTCCTCCACTTGTGCTCTTCCTAAAATCAATATTGCCTGCCTAACCTGCATCTATATATGTTGTGATAGTTAAGTTGTTACTTTTGGGATACCAAAGTCCAAATTCCATAGTTCCTTTTAAATACCATAGTTGCACAACCCTTATACCTCCTAGACACACATTTCTCAACAACACTTTTACTCTAACAAAGCTCTTAGAACAACTTGCTACCCAACCAACTTTACACCTTGCAAAAATTAAATTAATCAAACTTTATGCCTCTAATTTTTGTACTAAAAAAAAAAAACCTCTCATGCTATTGCGATTCAAACCCTATCAACATGCAGGATAAAACTCTCCAAAGTGCTCAATGACCAGCTGTGCTAGCATGACTTGGTACCTCAAAAGGTGTCCCACGTGTTTTAATCAAATTTACTTTGAAATGGTGAAAAGTTCTTCTACCCAAAACCATCATCGAGGGGACTCGATCCCAAGACCTCTCTATGCCCAGCATTTAAAGCACAACCAATGATAAACTACATTTTTCTAGTAGGTGTGATATCATTCAATGATTTGATGAATATCTTCCAAACTCTACACCAAAAATATACCTATTTTCTTTGTCGTTTGTTCACTCACTTCCTTGAATTGGAATCAATGTGCAATACATGGTTATATATACCCTTGCCTTCATTACTTGGACATTGTCGGTACTCCAATAATCATGGTGTGCCCTCCTTTACCTTTTTCTACGTCGACGCTCAAATAACATGGTGTGCCCTCCTTTGCCTTGGTCTACGTCAACGCTCAAATTCAAACTTATTTTTGGCACCATCCTTATTTTAAAACTTGGCATTATAATATTAAAAATATTATAATGTTTATTATTTTATTTAAGCCTTGGTGTATTGAAATTAGACTCATTTCTCCTCTTGTCCTTTTAGACCATGGTCCACTGCTTTTAATATTTTTATAATATTTAAATATTATACTCCTTAAATTTTTAACATCAACCCACATGAATCTTTCCTTTGCCAAGCTTGTACCATGTTCTTTTTATCATCAAACTTCATGAACCTTTTCTTTACTTCCTCTTACAAATATTTGTCCCTTGTGTATAATATTTAGAAATAAATATTATAACCTTATCTTTTTTCCAATTTCCTTGCCTTGAGATGAACCTTACCTTGCATAATTATCCAAACATAGGAGAATATTTTTGCCATGCTAAGGTCTCTTTGACCTCAATCCTTTGACATCAATGACAACACAATGCTTTAATATTTCCAACAATCGCATCTGGTATCATTGAGATGTGACTTCACAGATCCAAATTTAGGGTTTTTTACATGTAGGAGCAAAATCACACTCAGTCCTGACAAGACCTGACTTTGCTTACTGCATAATCATACCCACTCTCTGTGAGGTGTGATTTCACCTAGAGATAAACTAGGAAAACCTACTAAAAATAATTGGATGATAAGGTAATAAACTGCATCTAGATCATATTAGCATATTTTGTTTTTTGTTTCTACTCTGTTGTATTGTTGTTTTATGATTAAATATCCAAAGATTAATTTCCACTTATATTTTCAAAGGTCATATAAAGGACATAGGGGGCTTGATTTTTTTTCGTCCAAGCATTATTGTGCAGTGGCCTAAGTAGACCCCTAATGCTAATTCTATTTTCAAGTGTTTTTGAGTTATCTTGCAAGATCAGGTATTATTGATATCATTGGATAAGAGGTAGCAAAGACTTGGATAAACCACAATCAAGATAAGTGGTCTAATTAATATGTAGGTTGTTGATATGATATTTATATTGGTTTTTAGGCATCTAAAAAGAAATAGCATATAGTGTGCATCTAGGATTAAATATTGTGCATTAGTCTTGCACCCTTACTTTAAAGGTTTTTTGGATAAAACCCTAGGATAGCAAGAATTCAAATAACGAATCATCCTAGGTTAGCTTTTGTATTCTTTAATTTTGTGTGTCTACATTGTCCTTTATCTTTCACAAAATAGATCTAGAAAAGCCAAACTTAGGTGATTGCTTGAAACTGAATACATCAAAAATTCTTGAATATCCTAAGGACTTGGAGTGAGTCCTTAAACCATTCCTAGTGAACCCTTCCTCCCCTAGAACCAAGTATAGAGAAAAAAACATCCCCCACAGTTCACCCCATAAGGATTTCTCCCTTGCAGATCCAACCTTTTGGGAATTGTACACGATAGGGCAATTATCCCCCTCTACATCTTTCAATCTTTCCTAGTAAATTTTAAATTATTTTTTAAAACTTACTTATTCAATCGTATTTTATAGGGAAGAAAGTTTTGTGCAAACCAAAATTTATATGGAAATTATTTCATTGAAATAAAAATTTAGACATTAGCTTCTGCAAGCTACATCGGTAGAGTTCTACTCCGCTACAAAATGAGAAGAAAAGTGAGAGAACTAAAGAAGAGAATAGCCAAGATCATGTAGTTGGGTAACACATTCAATCTGAAAAATTGCTTGATGTTATAATAGATGCAATATATAAGTAACACTATTAAGAGAAGAAATAAAATATAAGACTTAAGATAACACTATCTTCGTTTGAAAAAAAAAAATACTTCTATGGTTTTTGGGCGTGGTATTTTTACTTCTCCATAGAGACGGTAAATCTGCCAAACTTTGTCCATTGCAGCATAGCCCTTGTGTGCATAATGTTAATTTCAGAGACTAATGCCCTCCGAACTTGTTTGTGCAGGATGGTTCACATATGTTTGGCTATCATTGTGTCTCCTGGTTTTTAGCTACATGTTTGTCATGAATAATCAAGTTCGATACAAGTTGCTTCTAAGGATTGAATTCAACCGTTGAACAAATCCAACGAATAATACAATCAAACCAAATAAATTTTAAGACTATCAAGACTATCTTTAGGCATGTGACATTATTCGAAGGCCATAACCATATCTTTAAATGATATATATATATATATATATATATATATATATAGTTTATTTTTTAAAGTTTTATTTTATTTTATTATTTTAAGATAAA
This sequence comes from Wollemia nobilis, assembly GCA_028583015.1. Taxonomy (NCBI): domain Eukaryota; kingdom Viridiplantae; phylum Streptophyta; class Pinopsida; order Araucariales; family Araucariaceae; genus Wollemia; species Wollemia nobilis. The sequence goes on along the minus strand of JAQPPZ010016356.1, from coordinate 8,264,290 downwards.
TTTTAACTAAATAATGTTGTGGTTTGTTTAAAAAATATCATTTAATAATTAGTTTAGTTTGTTACCATCTTAAATATTAAGATATTTACATTAATTATTTATCCCAACAATAGAAAGAAAAACTCTTTGGTAATCAATTCTTCTCTATTACAAACTCGTAACTTTAACTATTTCAACTAATATTGTTATTCTTTCTTTGTTGAATGAAGTATACATTAATTAAAAATAAATATAATATTATATTTTTATCATATTAAATTATAATTAAATTAATAATTATATTTAAAATTTATAAGGATAATAACATAAGAAAGCATTTACTCTATTTTCTTGGTATGTATAAATATAATTTCAAATATTTTATTTTATATTTATATTTTAATATTAATTACTAAATTTATTATTAAACATAGAATGTACAACTAAAATTAATGTTATTTACACGTGATCTTAAAAATAAAAAATATATATTATGAAGATAATATAATATAATATATATATATATATATATATATATATATATATATATATATATATATATATATATATAAGTAAGAAGAAGAGGGTGGTTTAAAACCGCCCTCTTAGGTCACCATCCTCTTAGACCTAAGAGGTTGGTTTTTAACTATCGTCGTATGATGCAAACTTTTAATGATACCCTCATAGATGACGATTGAATAACCACCCTTAAAGGTCTTTAAGGGTAGTTACAAACCGTCGTTAAAGCCCTTTTTGGTGTGGTATTTTTGTAGAAGTGTCCTCTTGATGGCTCATCATGACATATCCAAAGGATGTCAAAATTTTCATCTTTTTATATAAACTTATGCAAAACAAATTCAGGTCCACATTTAAAAAGTATACCATAAATCCATTTAAAAGATGAACTTTGTTGAATTAAACATTTCTTTTCCATAGGAGAGAAATGTGAAGGAATATTACCTATCACTAAATAGTTGGTAATATCTGCAAACCATAGAAAGTATGTTGATATTGCAAAAATATGCTCATTTAGAAAGGTACCCTCCACTAGCTCTTGCTCACTTGTTTCTTTAATCTTGATAAGAAATTAGCTATAATGTTAACTTTATGTGGTTTATCAACTATTGTGATATCAAATTCTTGGAGTAAAAACAACAATCATATAATTATACCACTAAATATAGGTTTATTTATTAAATATTTTATGGTTGAGTGATCAATGTGAATGAACCCCTGATACCCAATAATATAGTGGTGGAATTTATTTATGGTATATACTACTACTAGGAACTCTTTCTTGATAGTGGTGTAATTCTTTAAAGCTCATATTAAGTTTTTTTTTTACAATAGATAGTGTAATGTTTACCATTCCCTTTCTATCCTAGGGTTGCATCTACTATAGTATTAGATATATTAGTTTGGATATGAAATGAGATTTTTCAATTTGAGCCTTGTAGCATAAAAGGGGTTTTAAGTTTTTCTTTTAGTGTGTCAAATGTATTCTTACACACATTTGTCCATATAAATTTAACGTATTTATCTAACAAAGCATAGATAGGAGTTGTGATTGTACTATAATACTTGATAAAACATAGATAGTAGCTTGGATATACTAAGAAAAATTGTACATCTAATTGTGTTTTGGGTTCACATTTAATATGATTTCAATATTTTTAGGTCTACTTCTATTCCTTGAGAGGAAATATGATTATCTAGAAAAATGCCTTATCCATCATCATTAAGCTTTATTTTTTACTTAGGGAAAATTATGTTCCTTGCAATGAGCAAAGATTCTATCAAGGTTATGGAGTTCTTCATCAAAATTATCTTCATATGCAATGAAATCATCCATGTAGACTTCAACAAACTTGTTTATTAGATCAACAAAAATAGCAAGTACAACTCACTAGAAAGTTATAGGAGCATCACAAAGACCAAAATATTATACATGATAGGAAAATGTGCCCCAAGGACATGTAAAGGTTATATTATATTGGTCTTCTAGTGCAACTTGAATTTGGTAGTAACTCCTAAATCCATCCATGAATGAAAATTATTTCTTTTCAATGAGTGTGTCAAGTACCTGATAAATAAATGACAAAGAAAAATGATCCTTTCATGTAGATTTATTGAGTTCTTATTAATTAACACACACACCATTTACCATTATTATTAGGAACAATAACCAATGGAAATATATAGTGGCTATTCAAGATAGGGTAGATAAAGCCTACTAATAATTTCTCAATCTTAGTTTTAACAATGTCACATAAGATAAGATTTGTTCTTCATTAGGGTTGATAAATGAGTTTCACATATTCTATATAGATGTGATAGGTGCAAATATCAATATAATTTCTTTTCATGTTACTATATTCCCATGAAAAAACATCAAAATTCTTACTCAACACATAAAACAATTTAGCTTCTTGTTCATCATACAACCTGATATTAATATTCAAGGTTTATCATGGTTTAATTTATATTTTTTTAGTGCTAGGATGCACCAAATCGATTTATTCAAGTTTTCTTACTAAAATTTTTAAAGTATAATGATAATTAAATAAAGAGTGGAATATTTTGGTACTCTTTAATAGTGATTCCAAAGGAAATTATGTTTTTAAAAGGAAATTGGAGATATTAAAGAGAATAATATTGCCATCCATGTGCTAGACAGAATGGACTATCTTGTAATGATATGGTTGAAAAATATCCATGTTCTTCAGATTTATCCTTCAAAAGGAGTCAATGAATAATAATTTTATTAACATTAAAACTAGACTCAAATGGAATGTTTATTAAAACAATCCCATCTTCAAAAGGAGCTCCCTCTAATGGATCTTGTTCTTCAACATGCTTTTTTGTAGTGATTGTAGCTAAATATGATATGCCATCCTGATCTTGTCCATCGATCCATAATTGTCCAAAAAAATCCATTGAAGGTTTAGTTAGAGGATATAATGAGATTCTTTAAGAATTTACCCCATTTCATATGGTCATATTTCTTGATCAGAAATCGATGAATGTGGTGAGCCATGGCCTACCAAGGGTTAATGGCTAACCATTCACCTTAGCTCTAGGTTGTAGAATCATTAAATTAATAGGTTATTATCATAAGTCAATGGTTATTGGGACATCCTCTACTATTCCTTCAAGTTTTTCTATTGATTGATCTACCATTTGTAAAGTGGTTGGTTAAACATAGTTTGTCCAAGGTTTTGGTAATCATAACATTAATTTCTAAACTGAGATCAATCAATACATTTGGGATTTTAGAAGTTCCTATAAAAATAGGTTCTACCAAGATTCCTAGATAACCAAAATTAGGTGGAACTAGTTTACCTACCAGTAACTCTACTAACTTACCATCCACCTATATGGTTTTAGGGTATTGTTTCCTTTTTATATCAAGTTTCATGATGTAAAAATACCAAATAGTCTTATTAATAATAGACACATATTTAATATCTTGTAATAAAGAAATCATAATGTTTAAACATTTTAATTTAGTTAGTATATTAGGTTCCTTAGAAGATTATTATTAAGCTTTAAGGAACTCAGGAGATGGTGCTTGATGAGAAGAACTCAGAGGGTTATTTTATTAAATATTATCATCCTATTAATGATGAGTCTCAATAAAGGAGGGAATTGGGGTTATCCTTGTTATCATTGAGCTCTCTTATAATGGATGGAGTTGGATTATAAATTATTTTTCTTGATCAAAGTTGAATATTTTCATAATCTATCACATTGTGTTTGATTGTGTCTTCTATCTATATTGTGTAGACAAGTTCTGTCTATCTACTATTTTTTGGATTGGTCATACATTGTGTAGAAATTAGAGGTTGCTTAGGTTGTTGTAGCTGCGTTTACCATGGAGTATTAAAGAGACTAGACAAAAATGCTTGTTGCTAGTTTTGAAATTGCTACTACCTTTGGTATTATTGATTATACAGTGGTTGTGATACCTATTTTTAGTTTTGCATAGGTTGTGGTATCCATGGTTGGATTGATGTGGGTTGTGATTCCTATTGTTGGTTTGACCAACCTAGAGTGGACCATTCTTAAGGTGAATTCCAGGGGTATTGATCCCATTGTTTTGCTACCAACAATGGTTAGGGCTACCTTTTTAGCCTTATTTTGAATAATATGGTGGAACAAGATGAGGTGGAGGCCCTATTTTTTGGAGTGGATTGAGGAACCATACCTAACATTCAAAACTAAAAGCTCCATCAATCAAAAGAAATAATCTAGGATGTTAATCTCTCGAACAATGTGCATATGGTTCAGAAACACTATATGAAAGCTTCTCAGTGTTGAGTTGATATTGTCAATAGTGAAGTATTCCATTATGGGTACCATCACCCTATTCCAAGGTTTTGGGATACCCTTTCTCATGATGTTGCCTTTATCCTTGGCCATATATTTACCTTTCTTCTTGAAGTGTATAAGTTCCCCAGCTAGGGAGTGCTTGTTCATATGCATAATATCACCATCATTAGGTAAACCAATCACCTCTTCCAGAATATGAATGTTGATTCTAAACTTGACCCCTCTTAGCATCACTCAAAATTTTCCTAGGATGAAGTAAATTCCTTGGAAATGGTAGGGTCATTACCATTGAACTTGCAAATAAAGAGAAAAAGGTGATGAATTTTCAAAAATTCTTCCACCAAGGCATCTACTTGCAAGGATGATGGTTCTATCAATGCTATTATTTAGTGTTGGGATAGCCTAACAGACCACCACTATAAGGCTTCCCATAGGCTTAGGACAACCCTCCTCATCTTGAGCCACCACCAATCAATATTTTTTAAAAACTTCCATGAGCACAACTCGAGGAACGAAGTCCTTATAATCCTAGGTAAACTACTTGACTATCCTTGGTTTCTAGATTTAGGAGGTTCAAGGCTCTAAAATTTGATGATTATTGTATTCCCTTAGAACTTCCTACTTCTTCATTGATCATAACCAGTGGTATCTTAGTGATTGGTGTTGTTGTAACCTCTTAATGTGGATGTCTAATTCATGTGGTTCATTGATAGTTTTGATTAAAGAATCTACCCATTTTATCCTTAGGTCTATTCATACATTATAAATTATTAGAAATGAAACCTACCTTATTTAAACAAACAAACATTTTTAATTCATTTCTTCACAATACAACTATCCTTATACAAAGTCTTTTTTTAACCCCTTCTTATTTCAATAGAAACAATATTACTTTTAATAGCATAAAATAAATCAATATAAGACACACAAGTGTTCATTGTACATTATATAACATTTGATATAGGCTTATAGATGTTGTTTATTAATTTAATTTTATAAATGCAAATCACATTGGGACCGAATCTAGACCTCTTTTTTACTTATTTTTTTGGGATAGAATTGTTTTTGATTTTTTGTTTCCATCTGTGTGAGGAAAAGAGAGGATCCAATATGTGAGTGGTAAACCAAAACTATACTTGTGATAGTTCTAGACTCAGTTAAGATTTAATTTAAAAAAATTATAGTTAATATATATATTATTTTAAGATATATAAGGAATATCATTTATATGTATTACTATAATGTTATTTAAAAAAATTATTGTAATTTATTTTTTATAATTATTTATAACATAGTTATATTATATTTTATTTAAAAATAAAATTTAAAATATATTTTTAATAGGTTATATAGGATTAAACAAGGTTTATGGTATTATAAGAACTTGACAATTATACATGTATTATTGCACACGATTTAAATCTTGGTTACTTATTTAAATATCTAAGATTTTAGTTGATTGAACTAATGTCCTTTGATAGTAAAATTTAAAGTATTAACATGGAGCTGAGATGGAATTATTCAATTTTCCAAAAAGCACAGATACTAGAGGATGTATTGTTAAAAAAGGCTCTTTTATTGTTATTACTATTTTTTACATGTAAATAACTTGAAAAGGCTTCTTCCCATCTTGATTTCTCCTATTCAAGGTGGTTTTGTTCATGGTAGGCAAATTGTGGATTGGATCATTATAGTTCATGAGACTTTAAATTTTATATCTAAAAGTAGGTTGGCTCGAATACTTCTTAAACTTGATATGCAAAAGGCTTATGACAGGGTATCTTGGGAGTTCCTTGACAAGGTGTTGCAAAAATTTGGCTTTGGGGATCTATGGAGGAAGTGTATTAGAGTTCCTTTGCAAAATTTTCTATCATCATCAATGGGATTTCGAGTGGTTTTTTTTGGGGTCAAAGAGGTAGTAGGCTAGATGATCTTTTATCTCCATATATTTTCATTTTGGTGGTTGAAGCTTTAGGAAGATTGATTCTTACTGCTACCTTATCCTATAATATTAATGGCATTAGTCCTACTAGTATTGCAGAGGCGTTTTATTGTCAACAATTTGTAGATGATACTTGAAAGCTCAAAAATAATGTACCAATAACAGAATAAAGATAGCAATATATATAATTGAAACATGATGATAAAACAGTAAAAAATGAAGCCCTTTTGATATTAGAAATTTGCTTTTTCAATATGTTACAATCATGTCCCCTTGAGGGAGTTCATAAGTGTCATTAAATCAATACAAATAAGAGGTTTTTAATCCCATATGAATCATCCTGATGCACTAAATTGTCTTCTTGCTAACGCAAACCATCTAGGGGCAGGTTTTCTATGATTGCCATGATGGGTCTAATGTGAATATTGCACTCCTTTTCCCTTGTGATCTTGTATTATGCACACAAAGAAACTAGAAATCATATAAAGAGCCCACTAAACTTGAGCCCGTGTTAAATGTGATGAATGTGATAAATGAAATGAGAGATTGACAAATGCATATATAAAATGAAATCTAATTGATGCAAAAATAATAAAAATGTTATTCTAAGATATGCTAATTAGAAAAATTAAGATAGTATATATTTGTCCAAGACCATCTCAGGTCAAGAAAGTCTTGTTTGTGGACCATATCGGGTCGATATGACCATTGTCCTAGGATTGTGTCTTTCCAATACCAAGTCTAGGTGGCATTCAAGATACCTCAGTATGTGTTGTTGATAAATTCTTACATTAGAAGAGTGACTTGATGGATCAGAATGGTCACTGAAGCTTGGATATTTGATCATACAGAAGATGGAAGCATGACTTACAATCGTTTGCAACAATATGACAACATGGTCTCTACAATAGGAGGGCTTGGGGGATCAAATATAGGTAGCACTTCATTGCACAAAAGCTTGAGCTCGAGGTAAAATTTGGTAGCACTTATTTGCTCAAAAAATTTAATTGTGAATATTTTTCAACTGAGGGGTGAGTGCCAATTTATAGACTTCTTGGATTGAAGCTAAAAATGGCAAAAGCACCCTGCATGAAAAATAAAAAAGGCAGTTCATATTAAAAAAAGTGAATTCTTATCTCTGAAATCTCATGCAATTGATAATTGTATGCATTTATCTAATTTAAGCCCATGCAGGGTATTTACTGTCTGTTAGAAATATTGAGTTGGCATTGATGTCAAAGGCAAAAATATCTTCAAGGATGAAATATTGATATCAAAGGCAGAAATATCTTCAAATTTGAAATGATGAGTTGACATTGAAGTTCAAGGTAGATATCTTCAAGGGTGCTTTAATATTTAAATGAAATATTTAAATATTAAAATGGGAGGTTTATATTTAAATCAAAGGATTTAAATATAGTTTAAATATATAAAAGTTTAAATATGATAATGGGCTGACCTCCTTGAGCGCACCATGCAAAAGGAATTGAAATTCAAATATTTAAATGTTGGGTCAACTTCCTTGGGCACGAATTACAAGCATATAAATATGAGGCACTAATTCACTTTGGTGGTATGCAATATATTCACATATCCATCATGGTGAGATCATCAGCGAGTAGAACATAAGCGAGGATAGGATCGCAAGTTCGACGATGTAGCAAAAGAAGGTTTTAACTAGTTGATCACGCCACTTTGATATCAACCAGATGGCTAGCCCAGTCGGTTGTTTGGCTCATGCTAGAGCACTGTAGTGTAGAAGGTTAGAGGGTCAAATCTCTTTGGCACCTATTTTTCTATTTGAGATAGCACGACAAATAACATAAATGTTTTTGTGTGCCCCTTTGGTTTCATCTACTGAGATAGCCCAGTCAGTTACCTAGCCCATGGTAGGGCATTGCAGTATAGAATATTTGAGGGTCAAATATCTTTGGCACCAATTTTTTTTATGGTTTTATTGATTGACATAGAGCAACTAAGAAGTCAAGGTTGTTATCATGCCTTTTTTGTTTCATCCATCTAGTTAGCTTAGGCGGTCACAAGCCCGTGTTAGGGCACTGTGCTTCTAGATGTTAATTGATCGAATCTCATTCATGATTGTGAGGTAAGAACAAAGTTTTTTTAAATAATTTGATATAAGGAGTCATATTGCTATAATAAATTTTTATTTTGCAAAGTTGATAAAAGGGAGATATAAGGTGTCATGTTGAGTTTTTAAAGTTTTATTTTTGCAAATTATAAAAGGGAGATATAAGGGTCATGTTGTTAGTATAAAATTTTGTTTTTGAAAATTATAAAAGGGAGATATAAGAGTCATGTTATAAATTTTAGTTTTATTTTTCTGAAAGAAGATCATTATTATTAAGACAATATAACAACCCCAATTGTTACAATTTTTTTTTTACATATACACATTCATATTTCATGAAGCAAGGGTCATAATTATGAACTAAAATATTTGGATTGTAAGTTACCAAGGCAATTAACATCTAGATATATTAATATTTGATCAAAGTCACTCTTGAGTAGAAGTTATCAGCTCCTACTAAACCCTCATACCACTCGGATATGAGAACACTTGCCAAGCGTTAGGGTTCATCCCTCTAAAAGGGAAATCACCCTTATCCATATTGTCTGCAAAGACCTATATTTAGGTGAATACCTTGAAGTTGGAAATCCATAATAATAAAATAACATCAACAATGGTTATTCATAGATATTAGATCCACTTTTGTTATATACATGAATCAATTAAGTTCATTATAAAAGGGTATTATTTAACCATCATGGGAGTACCTACTCCTCATGTACATTCATTTATCAACTCAGAATGTAAGGTCTAACTTGGTTTACAAATTAAGTCCAAATTACCTTTTGTGGGTTCCAACCTACTCCAAGTTTCAACTCGGATCAATCCTCAAATTGTTGTCATAACGTTTCAGGTTATAACAACCATGAATGTTTATGAAGTGATCATGACCCAATTAATCCTTTAAGGAGTAGAATATATTACTTTATGATTCTTGAGACTATAGCACACATGAGATATCCACTTGAGCAATATTTACATTCCATTACATTCTATTTTTTTCATCCATTCAACCATTGAATACATCAAGTGCTAGTTGTTGAAAGGTAAATCTAGCTAACTACATCATTCATAATTACCCAATACATTCCAAAAAATAATTGACATAATCGTATATCATTAATTCATCAACATATTAAAGTTAAGCATAAATTCCTTGCATCATAGTAAACATTGACTAATTTAATAATTGTATAATGGTTTCTTCAAGAATTTAACCATCTCATCCACTTAAATCATTTTCATTTGAAATAAAAGCAACTTGCACAAGAATTAACACATCAACCCATAAATAGAGTGACACATTGTTTATCCTGGAAACCCTCATGGGGAATAAACCCAACCTCCAAAATATGTACTTTCCTCGTATTCATAAACTTAAGATGCCAAATGTTATAGATATAGAAGGGCCACTATAGGTCACTTTTAATCATCTATACAAGGCAAGGAATACAATCGTTCCTTATCAAGTCATGATGCAATTAAGGAATTTTCCTAATTCTCTACTCTAAGCCATCATTAAATAATTAAGGTATTTCTCATACCAATAAGGAATTCATCCATATCTTTAAACTTATGATGTAATTAAGGAATTTATTGATTCCTTCCTCTATGCCATCCTAATAATTTTCGTATGTTTATGATAATCATTCGTAATATTATTTTGAATAAGTCGTATCAATGTTAGAGAGAACCATATAAGTTCCCTCAAGAATGAATTCCAAAATCATTCTACATAATTGACACAAAGTCAATCCATGAATTAAAGTGCCATACCTTTAATTCATTAGTAAAGCATTCTTCCTAATTTAAGCTAATAATTTAAATTATCTATCATTTCATAATTATATCTTGTTGTAACAACCCATGTCAACCATATTTCTCCTTAATATTAGGTCAATAAAAGTAAACCCTTAGAGGTTTAGCATGGGTAACATAAAGCTCATTATACTAAAGCTACTTCCCTTGATTATATACAAACCAATAGGGTTATAATTCCCCATTGAATACAACATATTAATCTATCCAATTTATTCTCAATTGCTATCAAATTTGCTTCCTCAATTTGATCCAAGATCCATTTCATTACTTTCCAAATCCTATAAATTCTATTCTCAAATGTGAGCTAAATATGCATAAAATATTCTACATAATTTTTATATTTCAATCCAAGGTTAGCTCTCATAGCAATTTATTTCCATAACTGGATTCCAATATACATTCAGTTATTTCATCCTCCATCATAAGTTTTCAAGAATGCATTTGTAAACTGTTATCAAAATTTTCCCAAAATTTGATCCAACATAATCTCTAATTATCTTGCTAATTTGGTTATCAAAATCCAATCCAAAGAATATTTCTCTTATCTCCAAACGATACCAAATTTACCTCCAATATTTGCTTTAATACTATTCAATTAATCTCTCAAAAGAGGAAAACCCCATAAATTCCCATAAATCATCTAGCATCAAGGTCTATTTCTAAATAATTTACTTTTCTACTCCCAATCAACATGAATGCCGAATATATAACTCATTTCAAGAAATCACAGATTCATCTATCTTTAATATTTTTATAAATAAGGGTTAATTCATAATCCCAACCATCATTTGTTTGGTTTATCACCAAACATAGGGAAGAGTCCCATACCTCTTCCCAAAGAATGGACACTCATCCATCCTTCCAAGACTAGAATATATTTTCATTCTTCTTAGTTGGTTAATTCCATTAAATAAGATGAATGTAAAACATAATTTCACTTGTTCTGACAATCAATTTGATATAAAATATCTATTCAAACACATCCAATAATATTTGGTTTCTATATTACACAACCCATTAAAATCCATTATCCTAATTAATTAAATTTAATATGCAAAAGTCTTGGATTCAATATAAAACAAACTCCTATTCTATGTGGAATAATCCTATGACATCATAACATAAAGGAGCTTCTATTTAAATTCAGACTTCACATATTCATTTCTACCTTAACATAGAAAATCACATAATTACAAATCTAATTGATTTCAACCTGATTTCCTAATCATTCCAAAAATAAAGGAAATTGCTTTAATTCTAAAGCCAGTCAAATTTCAATAGAACAAAATCAATATTTACAAATCTAATTGATTTCAATCTGATTTTTTTAATCATTCCAAAAATAAAGGAAATTGCTTTAATTCTATATGATTCCTTTGAAACCCAATTACTACAAAAGAAAGACTGTATTTGGTAACTTTCTATATCATTTTATGACAAAATATATACTCTCAACCTCCATAAAGTAAATAGATTCTAATATGCATTGATCTTTATCACAAAAAGCCTTTCAATACAATAGATATTATTCACTTCCATTCGGATCATAAATTTAATATCTCTATTATCCCATAAAGGCATTGAGTGACTGAAACCTATGGTTTCTTTGCTACATCCAACATAACGCTTCACCCTCAAAGTTACTCTAAGTTCAGCCATAGAAGGTTTTAAACCATAGTAAGAGGTAGGTATTAGCTTTCGTCACTAAACAATAACATCTTGGTTGTCCCCGACTCAAGCGGGATAGGTTGGCTATGGGAATTAAGAGGAAACCCATTCCTCTCTACAAACCCTTCTATTTGACCATATACCAACATTAAAGATAGTGCCATGCGATGGGGAAAACGTGCTACTCTAATCGGCAGTGAAAACAATCTCGGATGGCTCGACTACGCACTAAGGAAGATGACTACCAGATTTATGTTCAAGCATTCCACAGTGACAAAAAGACCTTAGAAACATAGGGTATTAGTTGGTTTCAAATGAAATTCCAATAGAGGTCTCAACATTTTGTTACACAAAAATTAGCACAGTTGATTGAATTTATACAATTCAAGCATAATCAAAGTTTGTTTTATAAGGTTGATCAATGAGCCGTAAGTTCTATCGATGCCATGACATTAGAGCATATGTATCACATGAAACATTATTTGCGTAGAACACCATATCTTCTCATAACCATGCTCACACAGAGGATTTTGTTGCATTGTCATACGCAAGGCTAAGGTTTGATTTAAAACAAAGCATCACTCTTGAAAAATCGAATGAGAAGTGCTATAACAAGGTCTATTTTTTTTCAAAAATATTTCTACAGATCAACCCAAACATTCAGTCGGCCTTGAAAATGAGCTACTCTAGTTATTAGTTATATTTCGTAATTTTCCCATGACCATTCACAATGATGGTCACTTCCTACATCACTATTAGAGATATGAGTCAAAGTGAGGCATGCAAGACATAATAGATTGGTCAATGAACAGTTAAATTTTTCCAATTTAAAACATTCTATTGACAATCAAGGCCATCGTGGCTTCTACGAGCTTGGATAGATGGCTTTAAAGTAATGGAGTCTTTTTACATATATACCAGGGTTATACTACTCAATGATATAATACATAATACCCTCCTTTGGACAATGTTGATAGTATTAAAAATAATATTTGGACAACCAAATTAAAATAGAAACCAATTAGATTACAAACAACTCTCTAAATATTAAAATGAATCATCATTCAGGGCAATAGAGTAAAAGAGAAGCAAACAATTTAATCATACGTAAAGGAAGAAGAAACTTCCACACGTGTCTTTCACAAAACCCAACCTAAGTTTTGCTTGAATGTTCTCCTTCCATCCACCTCTTCTAGCATCTTCTCCTGCATAACATAAGCTAGCCTTTATTTCACAACTTCTATGAAAATGTATAGCTCTCTTTCCTCTTAGACAAGAACGATGTTTCTAAGTATATATTTTATTTATTATTATTTTTTTTTGCTTTCTTTCTTTCATAAAATATGCTTCTAAATATATATTTTTATTTTATTTTTAATATCTTATTTTTCTTATCCCATGAGCAGGTTTTCTTTAATATATTATTTTAATGGAAATGAAATCCATAGGGATAAGAGAAGAATCTTATCCACCATTTCAACCTTCCCAAAGTAGCCATGCATGTGTAAGAAAAATTTATTATTTAAATCTACACGGTAGTAGTTTTTTTTTAATCCAATCAAAATTGAACTAGTTTATAAAAAAACAAACTACCTAATTTCCTTCTAAAATGAAGGTAATTAAATTAATTAAGCATATTTAAAAAGTAAATATCTACTCTAGAAATTGCCCAATTTAATATTTTTTACCTAAGCATTAATTGACTTCACAGAGTGATACCAACCTAGGAAATAAGTCCTATTCCCGTACGTAGAAGGGTTTTCCAAAACGGGTCATGACAGAAAAATTTGGAAAAGGAAAATCATTTTGTCAAGGTAGATATCAGCATAGTTTATGAGCATATTTAGAGCAGATTTGAGCAAGTTTTGTGAGCAGGTTTTGGAGTAGATTTGAGTAGGTTTTAGAGTAGATTTGAGCAGGTTTTGTGAGCAAATTTGAGCAGGTTTTGTGAGTAGGTTTTGGAGCAGACTTAAGTAAGGATATTGGTTTCCATGTACTTGAGTAAGGGTATTGATGTCTCCTATGAATTGGTGTCCATGGACTTGAGCAAGGGAATTGGTGTCTCCTATGGATTGGTGTCCATGAACTTGATCAAGCAATTGGTGTCTCCTGTGGATTGGTGAAATATCTTCTCTTACCTCATTGAAATCCTTGGGCTTAATTTTAGATAACAAAGAAATATTTGCAGGCTCACTTGTTCCTATTATATTCCTCCTTGTCTGTCTCTCATATGGATTTCCAATCATTAGACCTCTTGGATGATTTTTTTGCATATACCTGGATAGAGTTTTAGGTAGTGGTCTTTGTGTTTCTTCTCTTTTTTATTCTTTACCTAAATCTTATTGGAAACTTTCTTCTTCTTCATACACAATTTCTCGAGCTAGTTCTTTTGACCATATCTTCTCATCAATTGTTACATTTATACTTTCTATAATTGTATGTGTCCTCTTGTTATAGCATCTACAGGCTTTGATCTTAGAGGAATAGCCAAGGAAAATACCCCCATCACATATTAAGTCAAACTTACCCAAATTTTTCTCTTCTCATCTTATGTAACATTTGCTTCCAAAATTTTTAAAATATTTTACGGTGGCTGGTCTCCCTTTCTAGAGATCATATGGGGTTTTGTGATGGTTTACTCTTACTTGAACTCTATTTATGATATACATTGTTGTATGAACTACATATCTCCAAAAACCATTTGAAACCTTAGATTAATTTAACATAGCTCTAGCCATATTTTTGATAGTTCTATTTTTTCTTTCAACTACTCCATTTTGTTGAGGAGTTCTTGCTGCTGAATATTCTCTTTTTATCCCATGTTGTTCATAAAATTTTATGAATTCATTTGAAGTAAATTATCGTCATATATCTGATATTGAAAACTTAATCCTTCTACCCATTTCATTCTCTACTAATTCTTTAAATGCCTTGAACTTCACAAGGGCTTCTGAATTTTCTTTTAAGAAGGCTATCCAAATCATCCTGGAGTAATCATCTATAAAAAATATGAAGTAACTTTCACCTAGTAGACTTTTTGTCCTTGTAGGACCACATAAGTTAGTGTGAACTAGTTTCAATGGCTCAGATGATGTAAATTATTTTGACTTGACACTTGTTCTAGTTTGCTTCCCATGCTGACATTGTGCAAAAATTGTGTTTTGTGGCCTTTTTATCTTGGGTAAATATCTGAATACTTTCTGGTTGTTTATTTTTACTATGTTGTCAAAGTTCAAATGACCCATTCTTCTATTCCACAACCAACTCTCATCTTCTTGAGATAAAAAATATTTTTCTTCCTTAATCTCACTTAGCATGTAGAGGTTGTTTGTAGTTCTATTTGCATCTGCAATGAGCTTTCCAGTTTTAAATTTTTTGATCTCACTTTTATTTAGGTGAAAGGTAACCATGTGTCCTTGATCACAAATTTGGATTACACTTAGTAAATTGTGCCTCAATCCCTTGACATATAATACATTATTTGTCTTTGTTTTTCCATTATCTAAACTCAAAGTTCCTTTCCCATAGATTTTTGTTGAACCATTGTCACCAAATTTTACTGATCCTCCATTGATTTCTTTAAATACAAGAAATTTACTTTTGTCTCCTGTTATATGACTAGAAAAACCACTATAAAGGAACCACTATTTTCCCTTATCTTGTACATGAAGAGCTATTTGTACTAATATTGACTTCAATTTTTCTTGCTCTTTTCTTTCTCTTCTAATTTTTGAAGTTGTATTCTTTTTGTTTGATTCAGGAAATACCATTTTACACAATTTTTCCTTTTGCCCAAAATTATTGTATTTGTAACATATGATATTGTAATTCATAAAGGAATTACAATTTCTATCAACATTATCTTTCACATAACTAGTACAATGTACAACTCTATGACCATATTTGTTACATGAAAAACAATAGCCATGGAAGATATTTTGTAACCTATTTGAGTACTTTGAATAATATGGTCGTGTGCTTCTTCTTTTGCTATTCCTATAATTGAATTTTGTCCATGGATCCTCTTTTACCTCTTATTTATTGATGCCTTTTCCTTTTAGTGCATTATCATAAGTCATGGGTTCTTTCTTATTTGATGTCTTTGTTCCTTGGGAGCTTGACTCCTTTTTCTATTTCCTTATTTTTATGTCTTGTTGTAATTTATACTTAGTCTTTTCAACTTCCTTCCTAAGAGAGATAATTTATTATTCCAATATTTCACATTCTTCCTCTCTTGATTTTAATAGTTATGTCATAGCCTATTCAATTTTCTTTCCCTCTTCAACTTTTATCTTGAGTTCTATGAGATTTTGTAGAAGTTCCATATTTGCTTCCTCATCCTCTTGAATTTGATCCTTCAAACTTGAGTTCTTTCTAACCTTTTAAAAGTTTCTAAGAGCAGCAAATAATTACTCTTTGATATCAATCATAGCCTCTTATTCATTTTTTGAGGTCATGTATGTTCTAATGGGATCTTACTCCAAGTTGTTAGGCTTTTCACAAAGGAACCCGCTCTGATACCAACTTAAGAACATGAGCTTATACTAAGAGGGGGTGAATAGTATAAGATAAAACGTTTTACTTTTCAATCCAAATGATAACATAAACAATATCAAAGTAGTAAATATTGTACACATCATCACACACATGAGAGACATGATTTAATGTGGTTCAGCCAATGTGGGCTATTCCACGAAGAAAATATTCCTTATAACATTTTTCAATAAATCCTTTTGGGAATCAATTCTCTATTACAATGTTTATGGACCTCTATCCAAAGGAGACACCAATCCACTATACTCTAATTTATGGATCTCTCACCACGGGAGAACTCTTTCCTTTTTTCTCTAGTTCATGGAATTTGATCTAGGAGAACTCTATATTATCAACTTGTTTGTGGATATCTCTCCATAGAAGAACTCTATCTTTCCAACTAGTTCACGGATCACACTCCATAGGAGAAATATTTCCCCTTGCTCTAGTTTATGGATCTCTATCCATAGGAGAACTCTTTCTCCTCTGCTCTAGTTGATGATCTTCTATAATACTTCTACTCCGACTACTCTAGCTTTTGGATCTCTCTCCATAGGAGATTGTTGTCCTCTTTACTATGTCACCTCCAAATCTTGCTCTCAACTCTGTCTCAAATCTGCACCAAACTCCATCCCAAGTCTAGTACAAATCTACTCTAACTCTACTCATTAAATTGCTCTTAATATTATCTCAAGTCTTCACAAGACTTTCTCAATTCTATCCTCAAGACTTCTCAAAAGACTTGCTCAAATCTGTGCTCAATCCTTCTCAAAATACTTGCTCAATTTTATCCTCAATCCTTCTCAAAAGACTTGCTCAAATCTATCCTCAAGCCTTCTCAAAATACTTACTTAAATCTGTCCTCAAGCCTTCTTAAAAGACTTTCTCAATTCACAAACCAATACTCAAAATATTCACACAATTATTCAATCAATGAAGCACATAAAAACCCACTCAAATGTTTCCAACAAATAAACCTTTTCACTCCACCTTAATTTTCACAACATTCATTCCAACAAACACTTCAAACAAAGGATGATGTGCCCATACCTTTTTACTTTTATGAAGATATGTCTTCAAAATTTGTCTCACTCACAACCAATTTCTTTTGTGCCACTTCAGGGTTAGATAGCACAATTTATCTCAAAACCTCCACATGAATATTTCACCTCAACAAATATTTCACCATACAAAAATTGTCAAACCACTTTTACACCTTATTACTCCTAATTTTTCAACCAAAATATCATAAACAAGAATCATAAATTATATAGACAAAATATTTCATTTACACCTTATATCTCATAGTTGTCATTAATGCATTTCAAAAATAAATCACCATTTTAATTTGCACCCCAATGCATTAGAAAACAAACCACCTTAATTTTTCCTCAAGAAAAGGAAATCATATTATAACCCCTTTTATTGCAAAAATAAAAGTAATGCAAGACTCCTTATATCTTCCTAGCCTTAGCCACTTTAGACCTTAAGGTATAAATTAATTTTGATAAAAATTAATCCCCTTTTGTTGTCACCTACAACTGGGAATCGAACTCGCACTGCCTACTCACCTTGTACCCTAGCAATTTCTAGGCCACCGCATGGGCTAGCCAACACACACAAAAACAAAGTGCATGATCTCCATTTTGTCCTTTATTATCGGTGCTAAAAACAAATAAACCACGTAATAAAAAGACCTTCATTGTGAATCAAACATAGCATCTTCTACTAACAATGTGTTGTGCAAGCCTAGCTTACCAGCTTGGCTGCCACCTCACTTCGAGTTGGGACACACCCTTTTCTCCATTTGACAAATGACTGCTCCAAAATTTATGAGATGTGTTGTTTGTTTCCCTTCACCACGTTTCATGAACAAGCAATTAAATCATAGGCTAATAATTCAAATGCTACTTTTGACTTAAGCTAAACCTTAGCCTATTAATACACATTATCTCCTCTATATTTGACATTAGCTTCTTTTTGCAATTCAAATTTTGGTATTTCAAATTTTAATTATTATATTTAATTATAATAATTTAAATCCAAAGGATTTAAATATTATAATTTAAATATTAAAAACCTTTTTGGGCCTTTTATTTTTAGGGATAACCTTGCCACCATTAATGGATATTTTAACCTTTGTAAAATTACCACCAAGGTAATTTATAAATTCTTTCTCAAACATCATGGAGAGGTATTCCTTTCTTCTTGTTGCCTTACACCTTATGTGCCACCATGAGAAATATTCTCACAAATATTTCCATTAATTTAGGACATTAAACATTTTGACATTAATCAAACCTCTTGATATTAATTCCATCAAATTAGGACATCAAACCTCTTGACATCAATGACAACAAAACATGCTCAAATTTCCAACAATTTTTATCTCCATAGAAAAATTCCCACTTTATGGTCCTAAATATATTGCATTTCTCTCCCTAAACCATGGGAATCCATCCATTATTTTATCCCTAATTTTAAAACTAGAGAAGATGATGATAAAAATCCTTTTGAAATAAAAGTCATGGAGTACATTGAATTCAATACCCACTTTCACTTGATCCAATTTTGAATCTTTGGAAAACCTGACCACTATCCATGGAACTTACATAGTAGTCCTTTGTTTTTAAGAATTTCTATATCATTCTTGATCATCTTATCCTTGATAATCACTTTAGGTGTAATATCTAGTACCTAGATAGGGTTTTCCATTGATTTGACCTTCCTCTTATACTAGTCTAGGGGATATTTTTTTTTTATTTGTGGAAAACATCCCAAAAGGGATGCCACTTTCGGGTAAGACCCAAGGAGGCAGGGGTATCCATTCCACCAAAAATGCCCAGGACTCGGACCTGGCCTACCACCTTTGACATACTCAAGGAGCAAACAAACACACAAAACCAAATTAAAAATAAGTAAATAACAACAAAAATAATAAAATAAAATAAAAAACATGCTCCTTGAGTGTGTCAAAACCAAAAGCACAACCAAACACGCACAATAAGATAAAAGAAACCACAACACAAACCACATAGAAAAACACAAGAACCACATAACAAAACACAAACAAGACAAAAACAACAGAACACTACAAAGACATAACCCAAAAAAACATGAAAAATAAACACAACCAAAACCTAAAAAATAAAATAAATAAAATAAAAAAAAAACAACCAACAACAGGACAATAAACAAAAACAAAAAACATAGAAAACACTCACACATAAAAACATGAAATAACACAAACAAAGAGAAACCCAAGAACAAGAACGAAAAAAACACAAGAACAATAACAAAAAACATAAAAAAAAAAAAACAAAACAACAAAAACACAAGAACAACAAAAAACAACACAAAGAACACAAAAAAAAAACAAAACAAAAGAACCCACCCACCTTAAAAAACTAAACAAAAAAAACAAAGAAGACAAAAAGAAAAAAAATGAACAAAACAATGACCTATCTAGACCAGAAGACTATTAATGCAAGAATCAACAGAGGAAACAAAATAAAGAATAGAATGAGCTAGGGAACTAAAAAAACTGAATGAACCAAAGAGAAACAAAAAAAAAAAACAAGAAGAAACTAGGTACCTTCGAAGCTGGAGCCATCCAAAGAAATGATAGAAAGAAGAGCTTCCCTAATTTGAGAAGCCCACCATATAGGAGGGTGGCCATAACAAGTAAGATCACCTTTGTCCAAAGCCCAATTAGCTAAAGCATCAACACTCTTGTTTTGATCTCTGACCACATGATTGTAATCAACTTTCAAAAATCCCATCTGGATTAACTGAATCTTCTCAATAATTCTTTTTATTCTCCAATCCACCTTATGATTCTTAGAAGGAGTCTTCAAGAGATTAATCATAAGTTGAGAGTCAGACTCAACTAACACCTTTTCCCATCCAACCTTAGTAGCCTCTTGAAGGCCTCTAAGGATACCATACCCCTCAGCAAGGTTATTGGAAAGAATACCCAAATTCTCAGCAAAAGTAAAAACCAGGGAGCCATCTGAAAGTCTACCAATTCCTCCCACCTTGGCTTTTCCAGGGTTCCCTCTAGAGGCTCCATCGGTATTGACTTTTCCAAAATCCTTAGGAGGAGGTTGCCAATTTCTAGTCCTATCCATCTTACTAATACTCACATTCCCTTTAAGTTGGTTGCCCTTAGAAGGTTTAATCTTCAATATTTGCATCACTTGATCCCATCTTTGGTGGGAGTTTTGGGGGTGATTAAGGAGTTGATGGACTGATTCAACTAAGTTGGCTATGGTCTTTTGCCAAATATAGTGAATATCCTTCCTATCTTGATTAAAAATTTGGTTGTTCCTTTCATTCCAAATATTCCAAAGAAGAATGGTAGAACCCATCCAAACTAACTGCCTAATAAAATGATCAACACCCTCTTGATTAGGCCAATCCCTCCAAAGTTGTTCAAAAGTGAAAAAATTGGACCATTGTAAGCCAAGTAAAGTTGCCATTCTCCTCCATAGCTCAGAGGCTAAAGTACACTCAATAAAAATATGGTTGATATTTTCTACATTCTCTTCACACATTTCACATCTAAAAGGGCCATGAAAACCACGCTTCATAAGTTGCTCACCAGTAAGCACCCTACGATGCAATAAAAGCCAATTAAAGAACCTCACCTTAGGCTAGAGATTTTGAGCCCATAATTGAGAAAATATGTCAGAAGAATGGTTGGGATTATTATGGCATAAGGTCAAATAACCTTGAGCAACTGAATACTCACCCTTAGTAGTGTTGTTCCATCCAAAACAATCTTTTTCATGGGACCAAGAGAGGGATCTCATATGAAGGATGCCTTGGATATCTTGTCTTTGCCTTTCTGGGATTTGAATAGGCCGAGTCCTCAATAGGGATCCAATATCTACCAACCTTTGAATTACCATTATGGTACCGATAGTAATTAGCCACCTTTATCCAATTAGCTCGGTGAAGCTCCTCCATCCAAGGCCTCCAATCGGGAAGCTGAGTTATCAAAGGCTTGTGACCATCCCAAGAATCTGTCCAAAAATTTGCATGTTGACCATTATGAATGATCCAAAATAATTTTTTCTTTATCAAATCCTCACCAGTCTTAAAAGCTGCTAAAATGGGAGAACCTTTGGTAGGAAGTTGATAGCGAACAAGGTCTTCAGGACTTTTGTTCTCAGCATATTTAGCATGGAGATTATTGGCCCAAAGAGCATTGGGGTTATGCAACATCCTCCAATATAATTTAGCAGCTAAAGCTTTGTTGTTATTAATTGAAGACCAGAATCCTAACCCCCTTCACTCTTAGGAAGACATAAAGTATCCCATTTCACCAAGGCCCATTTTCTTTTCTCCTTAGTACCACTCCAAAGGAAACGATGACTGATTTGATCCAATTCTCGAAGAACAACCTTTGGGATATTCAAAATGGAAGAAACATAAATAGGAATAGCTTGAAGGACTGATTTTACCAAGGTGATTCTACCCCTAGAAGAAAGCCACTTGTTGGTCCACTTTCCAATTTTCTTCTTGACTTTGTCCAACAACCAATTCCAATATTTATTTTTCTGCCTTTGAATATTTATGGGAATACCTAAATAAGTGATTGGAAGAGAGGTCTTCTTATATCTTAATTTATCCAAGACCATGGATTCCTGTCTAGCAGAGCAGTGAAAGAAAATAACTTTAGATTTGTCTTCATTGATCAATTGCCCAGTAGCCTTAGAAAAATAGCTAATGATTTGCTTAATATTAGAAGCTTCCTTAAGCGTAGCTTTACCTAAAAGGGTAGAGTCATCCACAAATTGAAGATGAGAGATAGGTCTAGCTCCATGAGCAATGGTAACTCCCTCAAGGGTTTTGTTTTCCCTCTTTTTGGTTATAGTCCTACCCAAGCATTCAACAAGAATGATGAATAAATAAGGGGATAGCGGGTCACCTTGCCTAATACCTCTGGAAGCTAGGAAAGACTGAGAAGGCCTGCCATTGATAAGAACTAAGTAGGAAACTGAAGAGATACATCCCATAATCCAATCCATCCAATCCTTAGAGAAACCAAATTGCCTCAAAACTTTGATAAGGAAGTGCCAATCCACTCTGTCATAAGCTTTGGATAAGTCTAACCGGATGAACATAGAAGGAGAATTTTGCATATCCATGGAATGGATGGCTTCCTGAGCAAGAACTATCTCATCTACTATTTGATGTCCTTCCACATATCCCCCTTGCTCTAGGGAAATAATCTTATGCAAAAGAGGCTTCAACCTTTCTGCCATGATTTTAGTAATAATTTTGAGAAGAACATTACATAAAGCAATAGGTCTAAAAGTTGAGATATGATCAACCTCTTGAGCTTTTGGAACAAGAGTAATATAAGTTTTATTGATAACCTTCAAAATTTCTTTGGATTTCCTGGCTTCTTCCACCACCTCTAATAAATCAACATGAAGGATATCCCAAAACTCTTGGTAGAACTCAATAGGAAAACCATCAGGACCTAGGGTTTTCCCTTTTTGCATTTTAAAAACTACTTGTTGAAGCTCATTGATAGTAACAGGAGCAGTCAAAATAGAGTTCTCCTCAGAAGTGATAAGAGAAGGGATTGCTTGAAGAACATTTTGTTGTGAAGTTGAGTCAAGAGGAGTAGCAGCAAAAATATTGGAAAAGTAATCAACAACAATAGAGTTCATGCCATCCCAAGTATAAACAACATCTCCAGAATCTGATTTTAAGGAAGAAATAAAGTTGTGAGATCTTCGAGCTAGAAGAGATTTGTGGAAGAAATTTGTGTTTCGATCTCCTTCTTTGAGCCATTGAATTCTAGATTTTTGCTTCCATAAGATTTCTTCTCTTTTTTCCCATTCCTCTAACCGAGTTGTGAGTTTAATTTCATCTGCACTTCTCTTCTCTGTGAGGCCATCTAAACGGATTTTCTTATTCAAATTTTCAAGATGAGCAATAACTTCATGTTTTTTTTTATGAACATCCCCAAACTCTTTCCAGTTCCAAGTCTTGATTTTGGATTTAATGTATTGGAGTATTTTGGCAAAATAGAACATCTTAGTCCCATGCCTAGGTTTACCTTCCTTCCACCATTGTTGCACATGAGGTCTGAAGGAAATGTCTCTAAGCCACATTAATTGAAAATGAAAAGGAGAGAAACTCACATTGGTTTTCCACATTTCCACCATGACTGGCCAATGATCCGAACCAACATTATTAAGAGTCTTCACTTTAGGAATGTGACCATGGATTAAGAAATTTTCAGAGAGCAAAAACCTATCCAATCTCTCCATTATACAAGCTAAGCCTTGCCTTCTATTAGACCAAGTCATAAGGCCATTATCTGGTTGGATATCCACAAGATGGAGGTTTGCAATATATTCGCTCATGAGGTCAGTACTTTTGTCCAAATTTCTATTTCCCCCCTTTTCTCATCCAGAGAGAGGATGGTATTGAAATCTCCTCCGATCAAGATCCAAGCTTTAGGAAAATGAGAGATAATATGAGTAATATCCTTCCACTATCTTCTTTTTTCCTCCAAAGAAGTCGGGGCATAAAAAGTAATGTAGAGCATAATCTGGTTGGAATGTCTACTTTGAATAGCTATAGCCAACAAACCCCAACTGCCAACCATATGGTGAATAACTACCTCTTTTGGGTCCCAAAGACAAGCAATGCCACCCGAAGTCCCTTGGGAGCTGAGGGAAACCACTTTTCCAGCTGGCCAAATTTTATCGGCAATTAAGTCCATATCCTCCATTGACATCTTTGTTTCTTGAAGGAAAACAAGATGTGGATGATTTATCTGAATCATTCTTCTAATTTCATTTTGTTTTGAAAGACTCCCTTTGAGTCCTCTAATATTCCAAGTGATGATCTTCATTAATACCAGGGCTAAAAATGTTGGGAAGGGCATTAATCTTACCTTCCTCTACAAGATTTTCACCTTCTTTTACCATATGATATTGATTGGTCTTGCGACCTACTTTTTGATTAGAATCCATCTTCAATTTTTTTTTCCCTTTTTCTTGACTTATTCCAATTGAATCTGAGATGGCTTCTAACCTTGAAGAATGCTCATACACAGCCAAAATTTTACTAGATGGTTCAATGGAGTCTATATTGGGACCTGCATTATTTGAAGTTTTGACATTTGAAATATTGTTTTTCTTGTGTAAATTTTCTCCTTTTTTTTCTGTTGAAAACCTTTGATTTGTTGGTTTGTCTCTGAGTTCTTTCCTTCATATTTAAATTGTGTTTCTAAGATTTCAGTTTCCATTATTTCCTCTTCCTCACTTGGGACATCATTTGTGGAAAGGATTTCAAACATATTAGCAAATGACTTTGATTGATCCTTCATTATTGGTTTTTTCTAAGTGTTCTTCTTCTTAGGTATTTGGAAACCTGCTGAGTTTATATCTTCTTTCTTTTGATCAGGAATTTTATTTGGGCAAGCATTGGCCAAATGACCATATTCATGGCAAATTCTACAATGAAAAGGAATGTTCTCATAGTCCACTACTTGCTCCCAAGTGTCTTCCCCAAATTGTAATGTGATCTTTTTAGGTAGGGGTTTGTCAAAATCCATTAAAACACAAATTCGAGCATAAATAATATGTTCAAAATTTTGAGTACAATCAGCAATCATCATAAAAGTTCCTAAAGAGTTTCCAATTGAAGAAAAAATAGTAGGATTCCAAAATTCAATAGGGAGGCCAAAGAGTCTAACCCACACGGGAGCTATAGAAGGCATCTCTTCTTCGGCTTTAAATTTAGTATGCCGGGGCTTCATGAAAAGCCCTGCCCTTCCAAAAAACCAAGGACCCCCTTGAAAATTTTTCTCTCTATCTTCATTATTAGCAAATAAAACAAGAAAATAACCATTTGGATAAATAGAGATTTGTAACTCACCTTTAGTTTTCTAGATTTTTGCAGCCCAGACTTTGAAAGCAGATAGACTCGGACGAAAACCCACGAACCGACAAATTAGTCCTCTTTTTTCCAAATCTTCAATGCCAGTCTGAATGTTACCCATATCAAGCTTAACAATAGGAGTTCCATCAGCTGCTTTAAGACATCCTGACTCCATTTTCTTGGGATCAATCTTAGGCATTCTTAGAGGTTTATGAGAAGCCCTAATATTGATATTAGCATTGGGCTGAGGCTGTCCACCATGAAGGGCATCCCTAAAATTCATTTTTGGGACTGAGTCTTCAAAATTCTTACCCTTGACAGGGGTTTTCACAGTAGAATTATTTTGTGGGTGCACCTTAGCACCAGATTCACTTGAGATATGAGCCATTTTTTGATCAACTGCTTGAAACTTATTTCGTGGTCTCTTTAATCCTTGCCCTAGACGTCGTGGAAAGGTATGGTTTTCACTTTTCTTTTGTGCAGCAAATTGGAAGCCGTTGTCACTCAAGTTCACAGTATGATCTGTTGAAAGACAAATTTCTAACCCATCTTGTATCCCCTGCAACATTTCCTGCTAAAATATTGAGCATAAACCACAAAAATATTGGCCGCTAGGGCCCGAAGGCCCTAAAAACCAACCTCTGGAGCTGCTTGCACTCAACCCGAGATGAAACCCTCGCATAGCCGCTTGCCAAATATATCGTTCACACATAGGGATGCGCTAGGATCTGTGTTGCTCCAAATGATATGAAAATTGGTGGAGACGTTCTAGGGTTTTTCAGGCATCTACCCTCAAAATTTTAGCTCAATCCGAGTTCGGATGAGTGAGATATGGCCGAAACGAGTTCGGCAGTTTGGGCAGTCCTACGAAAAATGTCTCAGCTAGAGCAGATATACTTATACTTCTAAACTAATTTATAGTGGAAAACACCCCTTTCGAGGTGCCACTTTCAACAGGTTGGGCATAGGAGGAATGGAGCCTTGTCGGCCTCTACCAGCACATAGGACATTCCTAACTATACCATATATCTGCAGGATGGAGACAAGGGGAATGGAACCTGGGTCGGCCTCTACCAGCACCCAGGGCATTTACCACTACACCACAACAAGCAGATATAAATTTTAATTTATAGTGGAAAACACCCCTTTCGAGGTGCCACTTTCAACAAGTTGGGCATAGGAGGAATGGAGCCTTGTCGGCCTCTACCAACACATAGGACATTCCTAACTATACCATATATCTGCAGGATGGAGACAAGGGGAATGGAACCTGGGTCGGCCTCTACCAGCACCCAGGGCATTTACCATTGCACCACAATAAGCAGATAGTCTAGGGGATATTTACTTTTAGTTAGAACTTTCTAAAGTAAATTTTCTACCATGTATCCTAGATTTTCCACTTAAGAATACTTTATTTTTAATTTTCCTAAAATATTTGAAATAATAAAACTTGAGTGTTGTTCATTGTTCATACTCAGAACACTTTCTTTCTAAACCATAAAAAGATAAGTTTGGCTTTTAGCTTTCACTCTCTGCTAGATCTTTAAGGTTTATATTCATGTATATAAACTATAAGAAAACTATTAAATCTTATATTTTGTGAACACCTACATTAAAAGAAACTTATAAATGGTACGTTGTATCCTAATTACCAATATCAACCTAGATCCAAAAATAATAAAAAATTAGATAGGTTATCTTCATCATAAGACTAACCATTACATAACATAAAAACTAACATGAACATATATTATACAAAAAAAGACACAAAACTATACTCTAAGTTGATAGAATTAATATCCAATGCCAATTAGTCCTCAAAGTATTTTTATTTATCACTGTTCTTTTTAGATATTGAATATACAATAGTTGGATTCTAATCCATTGGTTTGAATTCATCATCTAATGTTATGCAAAAATAAACAAGCTAAAAATGGATTGGTTCATATAGGTTATTTTTTTATTTGATTAATGACACAAATAATTTTATTTATATATTTGGAATCCTCAATATATTTTTTAAATTCAACATTATACATCATATTTAGGTTCAAAAAAAAAAAATTAGCAACATAATGATCTAAATATGATCTCAAAAGAATCTAACACTAATGGACAAAGCCTTTTTCTAAAAACTTGACTTAGAACCAGTTGTTATGATCTTGGCACCATTATCTATTTCCCAATGTTATTAAGTGCTAATGCTAGACACTAGGCACCAATTCATGCACCCAACACTTAATACCTTGGGCACCATTAGTATTTCCCACTTCATAGATATAGATAGAACTAGGCACAAATCATAGGAATCAACCAAAACATGAACGATGAATAATTTTATAACTATTATGCCCCTTTTTTGTAACTACCCAAGATGGAACACTTCATCTTCTCCAACAACTCTTCATATTATTACTATAATATTTCTCCTACAAATGTACCTATACATGTCATACATCCCTCCACAAATATCATTGTACAATATTCTACTTAGTAAAATAATTTTTTTTACAATACGTATATAGATCTTGTTGTTTTATTCACTAGTGTAATAGAGAGTAAATTATGTAAACAAAATAAGATCATTTGTATTAAATAATACTTTGATTAATATCCATAACCTATTTATATTTTCATTCATCTCTAAGTATTATGTGTTTCTACATGATATCAAAGTCGGTGTAAATATTCATTACTTGATTTATCCTTATTTTTTGAAAATTATCAAATCTTACGATAGCATGAATTTGAAGAGGTTTATTATTAGCTTTTGTGCATCAAATTATTGGGGGTATATCCATCCATACTTATTAAAATAGCAACACTACATACACATTTTTTGCATCTAAAATATGGTTTTAATTTATGAATTCTAAGGTCCAAGGTTCAAATCTCAGGCCTCACCGGACTGAATGCTTGTCCCTTTCTTGGTGCTTTCAGCAATGTAAAAGGTTGAAAATGATTGTAGCATGGTGGTTATAGGGGCGGACTGTGCAAAGATCTATGTGGCGGCTTCTAGGGTGAACAACGCAGAATATTGTGGCGGCCATAAAAGCTGGACGGCCTGCCCGGATTCGTGGCGGCTACCGATTCCACCATGTAAATTAAAAAAAAAAATTATGAATTCTACAACTACAACACACAATGGAGAATGTCTTATAATACCACTATCATGTACATTTCAAATATCCATTCAAAGCATCCATGTCTACTTTCTCTCTGTTTTTAAAGCTCCTACAAGTGTCTACACTAAAATTGAACAGATCCAGAAGAGGTTCCTATGGACTGGTTCTGAATCTAAGCAGCGCTTTCACTTGGTGTCCTGGGATAGGGTTTGCAAACCAAGGGAGTTTGGAGGTATTGGGCTAAGGAGAATACAAAATTTAAACATGGCCCTCCTGGCCAAACAAGCATGGCGTATTTTGACAAATGCAAATGCAGAATGGATTACTATAATCAGAAGAAAGTATTTGCAAGAAATTGAATTCTTAAGTTATTCCTTTCCTCCCAGGGGATCAATTTTTTGGAAATCAATCCTTCAAACTAAAAACTTGCTAAGAAAAGGGCTACGTTGGAAACTGGGAAATGGAAGAAACATTGATTTTTGGGACCACAAATGGTTAAAGGACTATCCCCTCTCTGTAGACCCCATCATTTCAACCCTTAGAGCTTGGACAATTGAATTTTTTGGTACCAAAGTTGCAGATTTTATTACTTTGTCAAAAAATAGAAGGGTATGGAAGCCAATAATGAATAATGATCTACCAGGGGCATCAATAATACTGGAGAATGAATTAAAACAATCTTTACTCCCTTCTGGCATTCTTGAGGACCAGCTTATCTGGGAAGCTTCGGACAATGGGGAATTTTCTGTCAAGACCGCTTATCTGATGCTTATTGATAATGATGAACCTACTTTCCCTCACTTGGAAGTTTGGCCCAAAAGCATTGTTCCGAAGGTTGGGTTTTTTGCATGGCTGGCCATCCAAAATAAGATCCTCACCATGGATAACTTAATAAAAAGAGGTGTGATTGTTGTTAATAGGTGTTATATTTGTATGTCTGAGTGGGAGTCTATTGATCATTTGTTTTCGTATTGTAATTTTTTTGTCTCAATCTTGTTAGGTCTGTTACAAGTGTTTCATATTTATTGGGTCCATCCTCAGTTCATTTTTGACTTATTTGTCCAGTGGCCTTCCCCATTTTTGAATAGGCGTCTTAGGTATATGTGGAAGATCCGCCTTCATCACTACTTGTGGGAGATATGGTTGGAAAGGAATCGTCGGGCCTTCTTGGATAAGGTTTCTCGGTCATCCTCTGTCTGTCAAAAATTTTAGCTTATGCTAATGAGAATGCTTGTTTAGTGCTCGCAACATCTAGACCTCCAAATCCTTTTGAAGCTTCATTAGGCCGAGTCATTAAACTTACCTCTCACTTGATGGCCTCAATCATCCTCAAGTCTGTCCTAGAACCATGATCACATGGACCCCACCCCCCCTAGGGTGGATTAAGTTAAATTTTTATGGGGCATCTAGGGGCAACCCAGGTGAAGCTGGGGCTGGTGGCTTACTTAGATACCACAAGGGTGAGGTGCTTGTAGCTTTTGCTGAACATCTTGGAGCTCAAACTAACAATGTGGCTGAAGCAAGGGCGGTTTGGAGGAGCCTCAAGGTGGCGAGAGAATTATCCAGGGAAGCTGTTGGTGGAAGGTGATTCTCTTATTATTATAAATCTTCTAAAGAACACTAAGAGAGCTCCTTGGAGATTTGATGACTACATCCATGAAGCAAGGGCTCTAATTCATGACCGACCCGAGGCCATAATTTTGCATACCTTCCGGAAGCAAACATGGCAGTTGATAGGCTGGCAAATGAAGGCATTGTAGCAGCAAATTTGATCACGTGGACTGAAAATATTCCTCATGCAGTCTCAATGGTGATAGATAATGAAAAAATTTATATTGGAAGGCTCAAAGTGGATCAATGACAGAAAATGGGGGCATTTAAAAAAAAAAAAAATTTGAACCTTATAATGGATTTTGTCATATTTGTTTTTTTTGTTCATGTGACTAGTGTTTTTTGCAGCTGGTGGGGCACTGATATAGGTTTTTTATCTACAAATTCATGCATGGGAAACATCTGCTTTGGCCTCAAGTATTTCCCAAGGTGTGTTTGGATTCGATGTCGCAAAAAGGCCCTAGCAAGAAATAACAAAGTGTTGGAGATCCTTGACAATGAGGCACCAGACCCCACCATAATAGTCTTGGAGAAGATGATAATTTCATCAACCTCCAACAGTATCAACCAGTTGAAGAGTCTGTCCGGCCTCATCAGTGCAGCTGTTGATTTGTGTGATTCCCTAAATCTTCTGTTTTATAGCCAGCAGTTCCAGGGGCACAAGGAGTCGAAGGCAAAATCTAAAGATGATGGCAAGAACGATGATAAGAAGTTAGATGAGGACTACAAGGAAGACTGCTTGGCCTCTTGGCTGTCCATTCTATGGGATGTTTTTTTTTTACCATATTCTATTATTTTTATATGGGCACAAGCTACTCTGCATGGTGCTTGCATGATTAGTTTTTGTCTTTGTTAGTTCTTTTTTGCGTCTTTCTTTTCTGATGGCCATAATATTAGGCTTCCATAGTTTAGTTTGGCTGTATTCTAATGGAAGAGTAGGTCTTGGCCATTTTTGTTGTCAGTTTAAACTTTTAGGGCTTGGCCTTTGTCCAGTTGGTCAGTGGACCCTATTTTGTAAAATGGTTTTGGGTCAACCAGTTAAAACCCGGTGTTAATTATAATATTCTCTTACTTACCAAAAAAAAAAATATATCTTATAGAGAGGGTTTATAAATAGTGTTAATTACTTAAAAAATAGTGTTATAATAAAACTTAAAACATCGTTAGAGACTTGTCAAAGTACAATAGATGAAACTAATACATTCATTTCATGTTCTATATTAGAAATTATTTAAAAAATAATCGATATTTATTATTATATGCTAAATAGGGAAGATACAATACCAAAAAATGGTAGTAAAAGGTTACCTACCAAAATATATTAGTGTTTCTTTCAATATTAAATAAATTCTTATTAAATACAATATGAAATATAGTGAACACAACAAGTGTCCTTCTCCATGACATTACATAGTCTAATAAATCTATTAAATTCCTTTAATAAACTCAATGATAATAGTCATACATGTATGTTTAAATATCACTTCTAACTATTACCAACCCTTTATACAAGATAATACAATAATATAATGACAAATATATCAAAATACAATTATAGTTAAGAAGATATTGAGGATGTCCATACATAATGGGGATAGCACTAGTAGTCATCACCAAACATAGACTTGTAAGCATTTACATTTAGTACCATATACAATAAAAAGCATGCAAACACTTGTAATGATAAGTCACTTAAACAATTTCCAAAACAAATCTATTACAACGAATGTAAGCTTTTGTTAATATCCTAAACTATGTATTATAACAATCTCTTGATAAGGACTTGATGTATAC
This sequence comes from Wollemia nobilis, assembly GCA_028583015.1. Lineage (NCBI taxonomy): Eukaryota > Viridiplantae > Streptophyta > Pinopsida > Araucariales > Araucariaceae > Wollemia > Wollemia nobilis. The sequence goes on along the minus strand of JAQPPZ010016356.1, from coordinate 8,232,483 downwards.
CATGAATTACACACTCAAGCAATACAATCCTAAGGTTTAATCATAATCCCTATCATATCCATTACATTGTATAAAAAATCCTTATCATTCATAAAAATAGTGGTCTATCTAAGCACTATCAAACACCCATTTCACATATAAACAATGTCAAATAAAGGTATTTTATATATTTACATATGCTTTTCATAAAATGTAGTGCATTATCTTCTAGAGACCATGTAAAGTAAAATAATTTTTCCATTCTCATGGTTGAGTTCTTGCCACTTTAAAACATTCATAATTCTCTTAACATAACACACTCCCTTAGTTAGGACATTAGCACCATTCCTTTCATTAATATAAGTAGGGCATAACTTACAGATTTTGGAAAAATATTTAAAAGTAATTAAGACAATCATGGCATTATTTTAAGTTTAATAACAATTTTTTTAGTGTAGAAAACATTTAGGAATTATTGGCATTATATGCAAACAACATTTATGGAAGAGTTCCAAGAGGGTGGAATTTTTTTTTTACTTAGCGTGCACCACGTGTCCTTCATTTAGCATGCTCAATAGATATTCCAATGAGGAAAGTATACATAGTTTCTTTTCTACCATGCAACACTAGTTACTTTTGCACCTTTCATCATGTTTTGTAGTAGAGAAGGAAACTTATCATGTTGTTTACATTTTTTATTCAAATGAGAAGGGGTCAGCCAATAATATATTCTAGAGAGAGACAAAGACCCTTACTAACACAATAATTGAAAATAAGTCTTAGAGGTACTTCCAAAAAGTATCATTATCACCCACTTGGATAATTGTGTTTAGGATGAAGGAATTTATCATAAATACATGGAGGAAATTATTATATTATGTTTATAACAATAAATCAACTAGATGCATGAAGGAATTAAAAGCATTTTCAAAAAGCACTGTCATATCCCAAAATTTCCCATCCAAATCTCCTACACCAACTAAAGTATCTTAGGAACCCCTATTAATTTGTGCACTCATATTCATGTGGAGTATGCCTTATTCAATTTAGACCCATCTCAAGTACACCCATCCCTACTACTTACATAAGTATATCTAAGGAAGTGCACTAGGTGTGTCACCCATGTAAACTATTAGTCTCATCTTAAAAATGAGCTAGCTTGACCCTTTCATTCTATCAAAATGGGGAAAAGCTTCTTTTTGAAACATAGATGAGTCTATCCATGTAGGTGTAATGAGCATGTAGGGAATATACCATCTTTCCCATCTCTATTATGATCTATTTTTCCCATCAATGGGTCTTTCCAATAGTCACTCTAGAAAATTGTACTCCAATGGCTTCCCAAAGATAACATTCTTAATATCATTCTATCAAAACTTGCCCCTCCCATATTAGTGAATATTATTTTAACACCCTCTTACTATGTCGAGACTAAAGTACTCATCTAATTTTTCTTTCCAAGTTTATCATGCATAAATTCATCAAGGTCCTTTATGATGTTCAAAGAGTTAACCAAACATTTTACTAACAAGATTCCCCAAAGGTTTCTTGTTCTAAAATTGAATTCTAACATCTTGAAAATAAATAAATAAACTTGATAAAGCAACCAAGTAGTCGCACATACATGTCTATTCTTGAAAATACCAACTCTTCACTTTATATTAGCTAGATACAATATAAAATTAATTCCCTTTTACAATAATCCAAAGACTATCACATGGTATATTTATTCAAATATTTTGTAAATAAATGTTCCATTACTAACATAGAGTACACTATTTACATAATCTTCATAGATTCTCCCTTTATTCAAGAGAGTTCAAGCTTTAATAAATCACTACATAAGTTGTTTAAAAATTAATACAATACAATAAGGACACACTGCCATAGGATCCATTATAAAATATGGCTAAATAATGAAAGAAGAGACTTTTCCAATACAACAAATCTCATGAGAATAAATTCCTTGATATTCAACTTCTTATTATCCACCGATAAAGATATGATTAATAAGAAATCGAGACAACATTAGTATGAAGATGCATTCCTAATTGTATATTTTTCTTATCATGGCATGAAATAAATCAAAAAAATGAAGCATAATACTTCATGTTATCTCCATTAGTCTCATTTACATTTAATGAGATAATATAAAACATAGTCCAACAAATTCATTCTAGTAAACTAAATACCACATGCTTAATAGAAAGTAAAGCAAAATCTATCATGTTCGTTTCTAAAGATCTACAAGCATAATAATGCTCTCTTATTTCTAAGTGTTTTTTTTAACAATAATCCCAAGAAATTCCCTAATTCCTTTGTAACTAAGGCTCCATGCCCCATAGACGAATTAACACAACAATCATTTTTTAAAAGGAATTAATTTCTTAAAACATTTACAAAAAATCAACATCCCATATCTTTCTCTTAAAAACTTAAACATAACACAATGTATCCATCACTCTCATACTTTCCCTATCCTAGACTGGAAAAGTAAATTTTAGAAACTCGTTACACATCTTCTTGCAGAATTTTCTTAAAATAATATCATAGATAACACCATTTGAGAATGTATGGCCATGAAGGTTGTTTTACCTACTTCTACTATCCTCAAATAAAATTCATAAATGTTATCTAGTTCATCATTGAAATGTATTAAAAACTACCACATAATATCAACAATACTAGTCACTAACTCAAATTATAGTCACACAATAAGCACACTGAGTGCATTTCAATTCACATAATCTTCTTGATATTGCAAAATGATTGTCACTTTGTCATATAAATGAGTTCCACCTCAGTATAAGAAATAAGTCAATAGCCTAGCTATTTAATTGAAATGCTAGTGAATTGTTGTTTTATCTCAACGGGTATTCAATAACATTTCTTAGGCTCCTATATATATCGAACGTCATCTACAAGCCCAAACTGACTCAAAATAGACTCATAATCCCACAAAGTCTAGTTTCTAGTTTTAATCTTACTCAACAAAATCATTTGGTATTTAACATTAGAAATTGTTCCAAACCCTTCACCAATGTTTCTAAAGCTAAAGGTGTGAAAAAAAACCATACAACAAGCATTGTATAAATGGATTTTTATATGGGACCATTCCTACAAAAAAATTCATAGATTTTCCAGTGAAAATTAAACATTATTTCACACCTTAGTGACAAAATACACTAATAGGAAAGATCTGAAATAATTAACATGGTTACTCCAAAATCTATTTACCCCATGCTTCCACTATTATGTTAGAGAGTTTTTGTATAATCACAATCTAGGCAGAATAACCCCTTTGCCCCTAATGCGCTAAGCTTTTGTAGAAAAATTATTCTAGTGGTAACAGATACAATGACTCAAGATGTTTATAAATCAAGTCAGTAAACAATCAACTCAGTCAGCACCTTAGTTGTATCAACATACAAGTGAGGTAAGCATGCAAATTATTTTCTTTCTTTCATTCGTTATGAAGGTATCAGTTCTGTAGATATGCATAGTTTTTAATATGTACCGTAGAACAAACTTAAAGTAAAACAAAGCATATGTCAAACCCAAAGACTACTTGGATTGATGCAGTTTATCCTCTACAAAGTTTTCTCATCTCCAGTTCAACTTTCCCTTCGTTCTTTCATTCCTTGGCTTCTTTCTACCCCACTCTGTTTTGTTTTTTTTCTTAATTTGAGCAATATATCCTTCCCATCACCTTCATATGAACCCATTGGGTGTTTTCATGGGGAAAGTATTATATTGTTCTTACTCCCATGATGCACATTTCTCTCCTTGATCGAAATATGATGGAGTAGTTTTGACTCACCAACAACAATAAATGTTTTAATTACATTCATTTCAAGATTCCAAATCGACATTAGATCTAAAAACTATACTTGTTATCATATTTATTTTTCATTATAAAGATTATCCACAAGCTTATCATGGATCAAAATAACATTTCAAAAATAAATCATAAAATCATTGAACTCTTACACAATAATCATTCCTCTTTTTTTAACGAAATATTTGGTTTTCCATGGTACACAAAGCAAGAAAAAGTTCATTAATAAATGAAAATTCCTAAACATTACTAGGTTCAAGAAAAGAAGATAATATTTTCATTCTAATGCTCAAACAATACTACCATCCAAAGATAAATCCTTCTTCTTTTTTAAACATAAAAACAATGCAATTAAACATCTATTCTTCTTCACAATAAATAACTTTAAGCCAAGTCAAGTTTCATCTAAAAGAAGATTATCATGCAACAAACAAGTTTCATCACAAGCCAAATATATATATATATATATATATATATATATATATATATATATATATATATACATGAAAAGAGTATTTATCCATGTTGCTCTATTTTTCGATGAGTAAATCATCACATCATTTCCATTTCTTATGACATATCGTTCTCGGTGGATAATTCTTTATTCCACCCATGAGTGTTTGTTCTTGAAAAAGTGTAAATATATTAGCAACATCACATTCTTCCATAAAATATATGTTTTGCATAAATTAGTCATGAAATAGTCAATCATTCCACTAATAAGATACATCATATTTTTCCATAATATAAATATCTTGCATAAACTAATCTTGAAATAGTCATTCATTCCATCAAAAAGATAACATAGTAAAACATGAATCAATCCATCAAAAGGCCTTCCAAGGGAGTGTCATGACATCCTACCCCCCTTAGGCTTAGCACAATCCTTTGTGTTTTATCATAGTTCAAACATAAAATAATATTTTCATACATTTTTAAACAAGAACGGAAAATGTCTGCATATCTGCCACTTTCTCCCATGTAGCATTTATTTTCGAATAGTGATTCCACTTAACCTTACGTTGCTCCAAAGTCCCCTTCCTCATAAATTTGGAAATAAAATCAAGGATCTTCACCAAGCAAACCTCGATGGCCTCTGGGTATGCCATCTACAATTTAGAGAAATCTCACACATGACCAATATTAACAATATATTTTCTAAGTAAGGATATATGGAAAGTGTCTTGAATCTTCGAAAAATTGGGTGGTGAGTCTCTACTCCATAGGACTAATAATTTTTTTAATCTTGAAGGTTCCAACAAAATGAGGATCGAGTTTTATGGATTTTATAGCACTCTTATTTGGACTCACCCTCAGAAACACTATGTCACCTACTTAAAACTCTCTTGGTGATCTCTTAAGGTCAGCATAACTGTTCTGATGATTTGTGGCTTCCTTAAGACTTTTCTTGATCATCCTTAACTAATTTTCCATTTCATTAACCATGGCTAGCCCAAGAACAACCCGGTCCTTTAGATTGTCCCATGATAATGGTGTCCTACACCTCCTACCATATAAAGCTTTTAAAGTAGCCATGCCTAAGGTAGAATAGTAATCATTATTGTATACTAATTACACCACATGTAGATAGTATTTCCATAAAGACTTATGGTACATACAATACATGCAAAGCATGTCTTGAAAAATCTTATTCACTTGCTCACTATGGCTATCAATTTTTAGGTGATATGTAGAACTAATATTTAACCTGGTTCCTATGGTGCAATGCAAAAATTGCCAAAACTTAGATGTGAACCTAGATTCCCTGTATAAAATGATCACCTCAAGAAAACCATGAAGCTTGAATATTTCCTTAGTAAATCTATTAGCCATAATTACAGTTTCATATTTGGTATTTTTGGGTATAAAATACATAACCTTAGTCAATCTATCGACCACAACAAAAATTGCATCATGCTAGAATTTGGTTTTAGGTAAACCAACAATGACATCCATTGAAATCACCTACCATTTGTGCATGGGTACATCATGTGGGTAAAATAGTTCAATGGGATGTCTATGTTCAACCTTGACATTTTGGGTTTCAAGAAATTGGGCAACATATTCAATGATGTCTCTCTTCATTCTTGGTCAGTAGAAAATTGTCTTCATGTTTTCTCTCATCCTTGCTCCCCCTGTATGTGTAGAATAAAGAGATCTATGTGCTTCATTTATGATCATTTTTCTTAGATCACCTGTATCAGGTATTATTTCCCAATCCTTGAAGCATAGGAAACCATCCTTGATGCCAAAATATTTATTTTTCTCAAGTTTTCTTTCCATATTTTCTTGAATTTGGTTGTAGTATACATCCTGATATTGTATTTCTTTGACTTGATCCATCAATCCCACATGAATGCGGGTAAAGCAAAAATATGTCTTCTCCAACTCAGAGCATCAACAACCTTATTTTCCTTTCCTTTGATTTATTCAATCCTAAAATAATATTCGACAAAGAACTCCTATTCAAATAATTAAGTTGTCATTGATGTCAAAGGTTGTTTTGGTTAATAGCAGTTGTCATTGATGTCAAAAGCAAATCATGATGTGTTGGAGCAAACTATGCAAGACAAATATATCTTCAAAAGGTATGCAAGACAAAGTGTGAACTTTAATATTTAAATTTAATATTTAAATATTAAGAGTGGGATATACTTTAATATTTAAATTAAATATTAAAGTAAAGGTTAAGATATAAAAGTTTAAATATTTAAATCAATGATTTAAATATTTTATATGAAGTGGAAAGTTGAATTTGAGGGCCGACCCTAATGTTGGAGATTAAAAAATTATTTTTGATATATATATGGTTCTAACATTATGGCTGAGTGTGATTTGAGAGAGAGTGCCTTGGTGTTGCCTTCAGAGAAAAGGTATGAGCATTCGTTCATGGAGTATGACTTTGTCTATGCTTGGAGAGTATGTCCAAAAAGAGTAATATGCTAGAAGATAGATCACCATAGCAAAACTTTGTTTGTATATTGTTGAAAAAGGAGCCAGTTCCATAAAAGGAGAAAAATATTGAAACAATAAACAAGATCAAGCAAAACCGAGAAGCTATGATTTCCGAAGGTGAAACATTGCATGCAGTGTCAAAGGGTTTTCTCATAGATGGATTATGAGTGTAGGCAAAAAAATTTGATTGAGCTATTCTAGCAAAGATAAGAGTACACGAGGTAGATAGTTAGCACTAGGGCAGCAAAGTGAATGATTCAAATAAGTGTGGAGGTGGATTAGTGGAAGTTGTCCAAGAAAGTTATCAACGCCAACAAAAGACATTCAGACAAAGAGCAAAAGAACAAAAACATAAGGAATTATTTTTTCTTTCATAAATTTTATTATGCATGTCTTGAAAGGAGTAATAAGGGTTTAAAAGGTTTTTGATTTAATATTTAAATCAAAATAAAGTGACAGATTTGGAATGCATCATATTTGTTGAGATAGAGTTGTGGCACATTATTATTGTTGAAAATAGAAATGCATGATTATTGTTGAAGATAAATCTGGAATGTATTATATTTGTTGAGAAAGATTTGAAAATCATTATTATTGTTGAGAAAGATTTGAGAATCATTATTATTGTTGAGGATAGAGTTGAGGCACATTATTATTGTTGAAGATAAATTTGGAATGCATTATATTTGTTGAGAAAAGAGTTGAGATGCATTATTATTGTTGAAAAGTTTGGAATGCATTATCTTTGTTGAAATAGATTTGAGAAGCATTATTATTATTGAAGATAGAATTGAGATACATAATTATTTGAAGAAATATTTGGAGTGCATTATCCTATTGAGGCAGATTTGGAAGAGTTATCTTGAGCAGATTTGAGCATGGATTCTGGGTAGAATATGTCTAAATTGTTTTAGTGGAGGAAAGCACATAATGCAAGATTTGAAATAGATGAGCAATGTTTTGAATGCAAGAGTTGAGAATAGATGAATATTGTTTTAGAACAATTGTGAGCAGTATTTTGAGCAAATTTGAGTAGAATTTTAGAATAGTATTTTAAGCAGATTTGAGTAGGATTTTAGAGTACTTTTGAGTAGACTTGAGCAGGGTTTTGGATATGTTTTGAATAGAATTGTGAGCAGCATTGAAGAACACAAGCTTATATTGAGAGGGGGGTGAACAGTATAAGACCACTTTTAACTTTTTCTTTCAAAACATCTTTCAATTCAATATTATGTAGTATAAAGATAGCAGTAACAACAACAGTAATCAAAGAAATGCACAAAACACCATCCACAAAGTGACACAACAATTTACGTGGTTCACCCAAAGTGGGCTACTCCACGGATAAAACTTTTCTCTAAAAGTTATATTGTAGTTCTCTGGGAAACCTTCCCAATTACAAAGTTTATGAGCCTCTACTCAAAGGAGATACCTTCCCCTTAACTCTACTTTGGCTGGTGATCCTCTAAAAGACCTCTGCCTCTTCAGCTCTTAGCAAGTGGAACTCTATCCACAGAAGACACCTGTCTTCCCTGCTCTGGCTGGAGACCTCTATCCTCACTCTATCATCTCAACGCTAGTCCTCGAATTTGCACCAAAACATAGTCCTTCGGTCTAGCACAAATATCCTCTTACTCTTTCTCAGGTCTACACCAAACACAGTTCTTCGATCTGGCACAAATCTATTCTCAACTTTGCATCAATCTCTGTCCTCAAATGGTCCTCAAATATGGTTCATAGAAATGGTTCACCAGCTTGCATTAATGCTGGCTTGATCTTCACCTAAGTCTTCAAGACTTGTTTTAGATATGTTTTGCAAGTTCTCACTTAGAACCTGCCCAAAATGCTCCACAAGCTTCAACAAAAAGCTTGCTCAATGCTGTCCAACAAGCCCTCTCAATGATTTGTCCAAAACCTACTCATACATCCCCATCGAAACCTGTCCAAAACCTCAACAAGCTCACAAAGACAACTTGCTTAGCATGAACTCACAAAGAGAATTGTTAGAGACCCAATGTGATTCATTAACATCATAGAAGCATAAAGAGAATTGTTAGAGACTCAATATGTTCTATACTTAACTCCAAATCTTAATCTCAAATCTCAAAAGAATAAGATATATGTAATATGCTTTTCTTAAGAACATGAAACACAAATCTATCTATGCAAACACAGTCATAATCACAGCCACCCTTTGATTGAAATCCAACCTTTGCACTATCTTCATAAATACAGTAGCACTTCAACACTCTGTGATCGAACTCCTCATTAAGCGCATCAACTCACCACTTTTGCGCTATCTACGCTGTTATGGCTGCATCTCACACACCTCACTTGAATTGACTCGACTCAGTATTTGCGCATTGTGGACTTCACTTGCGCAATTTCGATACACACATTTGATCTCTTAAAACTTGAAAATAGTCCTCCTTTTATAGCATTAATTCATGATCAAAAACTTAATCTTTAGTCGGCTATTACCCTAAAGATCATCGACTGCAAAACCCTAATCTTTGTCGGCCTAGATTTAACTTTGTCGGCTTCAACCGCCTCTATCGCCTTTGTCACTTTCCTATAGCTTCTACTGTGAAACGACAACATGTCACAATATTGCGACACTTTTACAGCCGTACACCTTCTATAGCCTGCTGTCGCAAAATCGTGACACCTTGGCCTTTGTGCTTCTATCACGAAATCACGGCACCGTTGCCTCTTGCTAACGTCATCTCACTTTTGTCATGAAATCGTGACACTTTAGTCTTCATGGCATTCCTCTCAGCTTTTGTCATGAAATCGTGACACATCTGCTTCTGCTGACGTCATCTACAACTCTATCACGAAATCATGACGCTTTCACTGCCTTAAGATCTTTTTTGCCATATGCCCATGAAATTGTGATGCTTTCACCTTCGAGCTCTTCCTTATTCAATTCATCGTGAAATCATGATGCTTCTTCTATTTAAGACTTGCTAACTATTTCTATCGTGAAATCATGGCACCTTCTCCAACTGCAAGCTGTCATCTCAACCTGTCGTGAAATCGTGACACTTTCTGCATCCGTACAACTTCTTTGTAGCCTATTGCAAAATTGTGACACTTTCAAATTTCGAAATCTTTTCCTATAACCTGTCACGAAATCATGACACTTTTGGCTTTTGTACGCTTTCTCCACTGCCTGTCATGAAATCGTGACACTTCTGGCTTCCGTACGCTTTCTCCACTGCCTGTCATGAAATCGCGACGCTGCTCCTTTCAAACTCTTCCATTTGCTGCATGTCATGAAATCGTGATGCTTCTCATTTTGAGCTTTTCAATATGTCGCTAAATTGTGACAATCCTCAACTTGACCTCTGTAGCATGTCGTGAAATCACGACATTTTACATGTAACTTTCTCTCTCTTTGAACTTGTCGTGAAATCATGATAGTTCTTTTTGCGGAATCTCTCTTCAGCATCATGTCACGAAATCGTGACACTTTTTCGTTCGTACAACTTACTTTGCAGAATGTCATGAAATCTTGACACTTTTCCTTCTCTGACTTCCTGCACTTTTCGAGTAGCAAAAATGCGACATGTCGCGAAATCGTGACACTTTCCATCTTGCTCTCCTTCTCTACCAACATGTTGCAAAATCGTGATACTTTTGCCTGCTTCGTCTCTGCCTTCCAGCATGTCGAGAAATTGCGACAATTTTGCCCAAAATTTCTCTCTCCTCAAACATGTCCCAAAATCGTGACAGTTTTTCCAGCCGCCTGCATACTTTTTCTTACTTGTCTTTTTCTTGATCTTTTGCAACTGGGCTACTCTGATCTACTTGGAAACTCACTGTCCAAACTGAGACCTTCATCAAAACACATTCTTTGACATCAACCCAAAATGCTTCAAGACCTTCTTGACATCAATGACAACATCTACACTTTAGAGCAAAGGCAATGTACCCAAGGTACCCAAAATTGCCAACAACTTACTTTGAGCATGGATTCTGGGTAGAATATGTCTAAATTGTTTTAGTGGAGGAAAGCACATTATGAAATATTTGAAATAGATGAGCAATGTTTTGAATGCAAGAGTTGAGAATAGATGAATATTGTTTTAGAACAATTGTGAGCAGTATTTTGAGCAAATTTGAGCAGGATTTTAGAGCAGTATTTTAAGCAGATTTGAGTAGGATTTTAGAGTACTTTTGAGCAGACTTGAGCAGGGTTTTGGAGATGTTTTGAATAGAATTGTGAGCAGCATTTGGAGATGTTTTGAGCAAAATTATGAGCATATTTTGAATCTATTTTGAGAAGAATTATGAACAACTTTTGGAGTTGTTTTGAGCAGGTTTTGAAGCCGATTTGAGAAAAATTATGAGCAAGTTTTAGAGATATTTTGATCAAAGTTGTGAGCAGGTTTTGAAGATCAGTTGATAAGAATTGTAATTTTTAGAGCTGAGTTGAGTAGAGTTGTGAGTAGTAGTGTGAGTAGGTTTGAAAGTAGATATGTGTAGTACTAGGGTAGAGGGGATTGGTATCTCCTGTGGAGTGGTGTCCACAAAACCAGATAAGAGTGGATTGGTGTCTTCTATGGAGTTTTTTCCAAAAACCTAGTGTAGAGGGGATAGGTATCTCCTATAGAGTGGTGTCCACAAAACTAGAGTAGAGGAGATTGATGTCTCATATGGAGTGGTTTCCACAAAACCAGAGTAGAGGGGATTGGTGTATCTTTTGAAGTGGTATCCTCAAAACCAAATAATATGGGATTGGTGTCTCTTGTGAAATGGTGTCCTCAAAACTATATTAGAGAGGATTGATATATTCTATGGAGTGGTGTCCATGAACTAGAGCAGAGGGGATTGGTGTCTCCTATGGATAGGTGTTCATGAAATTAAGAGGGAATTGGTATCTCCTATGGATTGGTGTCCATAAAAATTGTAATAGAGGATTGGTGTCTCCTATGGGTTTGTGCCCATGAAATTTGTTGAGAAATTTATAAGCAATATTTGTGCATTGTTTCATTACTGCATTGATATTATTACTATTATCTTTTGGATTGAAAAGTAAATTTTTTTATCTTATACTATTCATTCCCCCCTCTAAGTATAAGCTTGTGTTCTTCAATTAGTATCAGAGCAGGTTTCTTCATGAAATCCTAATAGCTTGAAGGAAGATCTTACAGGAACACAAATGGTACATCAGGAAGGGTTTTCATCAAATAGAGATCCATTGTTTTATGGGACTAACTATGCTTTTTGGAGCATAAGGATGAAGACTTATTTGATGGTACATGGATATGATATATGGAAATCCATTGAGAATGGGTTCACTCCACCTACAACTCCTCCCATAGATGCAAATGGTAAGAAACCATATGAAAATAATACCAGGGCAATGAATGCAATATTACATGGGTTATATGAATCAGAGTTTGTGAAAGTCATGCAATGCACCTTAGCAAAATAAATATGGGATAAGTTACAAAGAACATATGAAGGATATGACAAGGTTAATATGGAAAAACTTCAAACCCACAAGAGGAATTTTGAAGATGAAATATGAAGATATTTCTAAATATATACTCCACATTGATGAAGTTGTCAACACCATTCATGGACTTGGATAAAATATTGAAGACTCTAAGATTGTTTAGAAAATCTTGAGGTCACTTCCCATGATATTTTATGTAAAGGTTTCAACAATTGAAGAAATTAAGGATCTCAAAACTTAGAGCATGGATGAGCTACATGGGATTATCACAACCTATGATATGAGGATAGAAAAATATCAAACATCCAAATGAGAGGCAACATTCAAATATTTAAAGAAGGAAAATAATAAAGAACCACAATCAAGTGAAGAATCAAGAAATGGAGAAGAAGCTAACTTTGTGAGAAGGAATAAGAACAGTCCAAGAAAACACAAAGGTATGCAGTCTATGAAATTTTTTAATTATGATATTTTTTGTCATTTTGCATCCAACTGTCCACAAGCTAGAAGTAGTAGCAGTGAAGAAAAAAAGGAATATGATAAAAAGAAAGAAATAATATTTTATAATGAAAAGAAAAATAGGTATGGTCAAAACAAGCATGAGAAGAAGATATTTCAAAGACACAAGAAAAGTGTTTATGTTGAAGAAGTAATCGGTTCTTCCAGCAGCAGTGATGAAAGCCTCTTTGGTAGTGAAAGAGAAGAAATCTTATTTTTGGCCATAGAAGAGAAAGAAGATAATCCTGTTGTTGAAGACCATGAAGAAAAGAAATATTCATAAGAGGAATAGGAAGCCAAAATTGACATAGAAGATGAACTTATTATTGCTCTTGAAGAGTTAAAGAGGGTTAGAAAAAAAGAACTCAAGATTGAAGGCTCAAGTACAAGAGGATGAGGAAACAAATGAAAAACTTATACAAGATCTCACCAAATTAAAAGTTAAGGTTGAAGAGGCAAGGAGAATTGAAGAAGGTATGGTTGAGTAGTTAAAGGTAAAAGAGCTATAGTATGAAAGACTAGAACATGAAGTTGTCATTCTAAGGAAGGGACTTGAAAAATTTAATGATAAGATATATCAATTTAGAAAAATCTCAAACAACTTGGATGATATTATCAAAGCACAAGGATATCTATTTATGAATACTAGATTCGGTTTTGAATAAGGTCAAGAGAAACAAAAAGGGGAGTCAAGCTCAAAATAAATAGAAGCATCAAAGAAATAAATTGAAGAAGAGTCCAATACCTATGCTGATATGGTGAAAAATGGAAGCATCAATGAGGAAGAAAATAATGCACCATCAAGGAACAAGGACCATCATAGAAAAAGCAAAGAGAGAAGCATGCGATAATATCCTCTAAGGCAATCAAATAGGTTTCAATATTTCTTTCATGGTTATTATTTTTCATGTAATCATTTTGGTTATAAAGCTACAAATTGTAGAAGAATATCAATTCATTTGTACCTCCTATGGACTACAACATCATATGTTACAGATATAACAATTTTAGGTATACAACTAGATGGTGGAGAATAGTGTTCCCAAATTTTCTAAAGTCAAGAAAAAAGGAAAATGGTCAAAATATTCAAAAGGGTATGATCTCCAAAGTTTGGAGAAAGAAAATGAAACAAGAAGAGGAGCATAGAAATTTGGGAGTCTCACTCCCATATCAAAATAAATCACCTCAAGAAAATATGGTAAGGGGGTTGTGTTAAGTGTCTTATTTTTAGCCCCAATGAGCCCTTTTCCATTGATGTAAAAGGGGAAGAATTTAAGTGATGGGTAGCAACATATCAGGGGGAGAAGCTTGAGAAGAAGATAATTTTATTTGAAGGGTTGCAATCAATGACAAAGGGGATAATTGAGTTTTCATTGATGTCAAAGGTTGTTTTGGTATAAAGCAGTTGTCATTTATGTTAAAATCAAATCATGATGTGTTAGAGGAAACTATGCAAGACAAATATATCTTCAAAAGGTATGTAAGGCAAAGTGTGAACTTTAATATTTAAATTTAATATTTAAATATTAAGAGTGGGGTATACTTTAATATTTAAATGAAATATATATATATATATATATATATATTTGGTTTTTTGGTTTTTTTTTAATTTACATGGTGGAATGGGTAGCTGCCACGAATCCGGGCAGGCTGTCCAGATTTTTATGGCCGCCACAGTATTCTGTGTTGTCCGCCCTAGAAGTCACCACACAGATCTTCGTGCAGTCTGCCCCTATAACCACCATGCCACAATCATTTTAAACCTTTTATGCCACTGAAAACACCAGGAAAGGGACAAGCGTTCAGTCCGACGAGGCCCGAGATTTGAACCTTGGACCTCCGCCCCCTTATGGGGTTTGGATGAACCAATTGGTCTACACCTCGAACCTTATTTAAATGAAATATTGAAGTAAAGGTTAAGATATAAAATTTTAATTATTTAAATCAATGATTTAAATAATTTATATGAAGTGGAAAGTTGAATTTGAGGGTCGATCCTAATGTTGGAGATTAATTTTTTTTTTTTTAATACATATATGGTTCTAACATTATGGTTGAGTGTGATTTGAGAGAGAGTGTCTTGGTGTTGCCTTCAGATAAATATTATGAGAATCCATTCATGGAGTATGACTTTGTCTATGCTTGGAGAGTAAGTCCAAAAAGTGATTGCCTTTGTTCATTGGTAAAGTGTGCCTTCATCTACGCTTGGAGAGTGAGTAAAACTAGAGAAGAGAGTGAGTGTCTTTCATTCGTTGTGAGTGTGAGCACCTTCGTTCATTATAGAATGAGTGCCTTCGCTTGCGCAGAGAGAGTGTACCTCCATTTCAGTGCATGGATAGAGTGTGCCTTCATTTGAGTGCTAGGAGAAAGAGTATACCTTTGTTTGAGTTTTGGAAGAGAGAGTGTGCCTTCATTTGAGTCCTGGGAGAGAGTGTACATTCATTTAAGTGTAGTGAGAGCATTCATTTAGGCAAGTGCCTTCACTTGTAGAAGAGAAAGTATTTTTTTTCACTCAACGAGAAAATGTTTTTAGCATAGGTGAAATATCAATAAGGATTTGAATATTCATGTTACAATTCAACTACAGTTCTGGGCAACGTAAAAATGTGGTTGAATATCTACCAAGTGAAATCAAACTAAAGCAACAAGGTATATGGTATTGAAGTGGCAGTGCATGGGTGTAGTCATCAAGATTAAAGAAAAGAGTTTTTCTAGAACTCTGTGAAAAAGACAACAAAGACATCATGCTAGAAGATAGATCACCATAGCAAAAATTTATTTGTAGATTTTTGAAAAAGGAGCCAGTGCCATAAAAGAAGAAAAATGTTGAAACAGTGAGCAAGATCAAGTGAAACCTAGAAATTATGGATGCTGAAGATGAAACATTGCATGCAGTGTGTTAGGGTTTTCTCATAGATGACATAGGAATGTAGGTAAAAAAAATTTATTGAGCTATTCCAGCAAATACAAGAGTACATGAGGCAAAGAGTTTGTGCTAGGGTAGCAAAGCGAATGATTCAAATAAGTGTGGATGTGGATTAGTGGAAGTTATCCAAGAAATCTATCAATGCCAACAAAAGATATTCAGATAGAGAGCAAAAGAACAAAAACGTAAGGAATTATTTTTGCTTTCATAAATTTTATTATGCATGTCTTGAAAGGAGTTATAAGGGTTTAAAAGGTTTTTGATTTAATATTTAAATCAAAAGAAAGTGATAGATTTGGAATGCATCATCTTTGCTGAGATAGAGTTGTGGCACATTATTATTGTTGAAAATAGAAATGCATGATTATTGTTGAAGATAAATCTGGAATGTATTATCTTTGTTGAGAAAGATTTGAAAATTATTATTATTGTTGAGAAATATTTGAGAATCATTATTATTGTTGAGGATAGAGTTGAGGCACATTATTATTGTTGAAGATAAATCTGTAATGCATTATCTTTGTTGAGAAAAGAGTTGAGATGCATTATTATTGTTGAAAAGTTTGGAATGCATTATCTTTGTTGAAATAGATTTGAGATGCATTATTATTGTTGAAGATAGAATTGAGATACATCATTATTTGAAGAAATATTTGGAGTGCATTATCTTATTGAGGCAGATTTGGAAGAGTTATCTTGAGCAGATTTGAGCATGGATTCTGGGTAGAATATGTCTAAATTGTTTTAGTGGAGGAAAGCACATTATACACAATTTGAAATAGATGAGCAATGTTTTGAATGCAAGAGTTGAGAATAGATGAACATTGTTTTAGAGCAATTGTGAGAAGTATTTTGAGCAGATTTGAGCAGGATTTTAGAGCAGTATTTTGAGCAAATTTTAGCAAGATTTTAGAGCAATTTTGAGTAGACTTGAGCAGGGTTTTGGAGTTATTTTGAGCAGAATTATGAGTAGCATTTTGAGCTATTTTGAGAAGAATTGTGAGAATATTTTGGAGCTATTTTGAGAAAAATTATGAGCAGGTTTTGGAGCTCTTTTGAGAATATTTTGAAGTTTATTTGAACAAAATTATGAGCAAGTTTTTGAGATATTTTGAGAAGAGTTGTGAGCAGGTTTTGAAGCTGAGTTGAGCAGAATTGTGAGCAAGTTTTGGAGCTAAGTTGAGCATATTTGTGAGTAGTATTATGAGTAGATTTAAAAGTATATCTATGCAATACTAGGGTAGAGGGAATTGGTGTCTCCTATGGAGTGGTGTCCATAAAACTAGAGTAGAGGGGATTGGTGTCTCTTGTGGAGTGGTGTCCACAAAACTAGAGCAAAGGGGATTGGTGTCTCATGTGGAGTGGTGTCCACAAAACCAGAGTAGAGGGGATTGGTATCTCCTGTGGAGTGGTGTCCACAAAACTAGAGGAGAGGGGATTGGTGTCTCCTGTGGAGTGGTGTCCAAAAACCAGAGAAGAGGGGATTGGTGTCTCCTGTGGAGTGGTATCCATAAAACCAGAGAAGAGGGGATTGGTGTCTCCTATGGAGTGGTGTCCATGAACCAGAGTAGAAGGAAATTAGTGTCTCTTGTGGATAGGTTTTCATGAACTTGAGATGGTATTGGTATCTCCTATGGATTGGTGTCCACAAAAATTGTAATAGGAGATTGGTGTCTCTTGTGGGTTGGTGCCCATGAAATTTGTTGAGAAATTTATAAGTAATATTTCTCCATGGATGTAACCCATATTGGGTGAACCACATTAAATCTGTGTCTCTTATGTGTGTGATGATTTGTGCATTGTTTCATTCCTACATTGATATTATTACTGTTATCTTTTAAATTGAAAAGTGAAAAGTTTTATCTTATATTGTTCACCCCCTCCCTCTCAGTATAAGCTTGTGTTATTAAATTGGTATCAGAGCGGGTTCCTTCATGAAAGCCTAACATCTTGAAGGAAGATCTTACAAGAACACAAATGGCACATTAGGAAGGGTTTTCATCAAATAGAACTCCATTATTTGATGGGAATAACTATGCTTTCTAGAGCATAAGTATGAAGACTTATTTGATGGTACATGGATATGATATATGGCAATCTATTGAGAATGGGTTCACTCCACCTACAACTCCTCCCACAAATGCAAATGGTAAGAAACCATATGAAAATAATTCTAGGGCAATGAATGCAATATTAAGTGGGTTATGTGAATCAAAGTTTGTGAAATTCATGCAATGCACTTCAACAAAATAAATATGGGATAAGTTACAAAGAACATATGAAGGAGACAACAAGGTTAAAATGGCAAAACTTCAAACACACAAGAGGAAGTTTGAATACTTGAAGATGAAATATGAGGAATATATTGCTAGGTATCTACTCCACGTTGATGAAGTTTTCAACACCATTCATGGACTTGGAGAAAATATTGAAGACTCTAATATTGTTCAAAAAATCTTGAGGTCACTTCCCATGAGGTTTGATGCAAAGGTTTTAGCAATTGAAGAAATAAAGGATCTCAAAACTTTGAGCATGGATGAGCTACATGGGATTCTCATAGCCCATGGGATAAGGACAAAAAAAGATCAAATATCCAAACGAGAGGCAACATTCAAAGCTTCAAATAAGGTAAAGAATACAAAACCAGAATCAAGTGAAGAATAAAGCAATGGAGAAGAAGCTAAATTTATGAGAAGGAATAAGAAGGGTCCAAGAAAAAACAAAGGTATACCATATGTGAAATGTTTTAATTGTGGTAACTTTGGTCACTATGCATCTAATTGTCCACAAGCTAGAAGTAGTAGTAGTGAAGAAGAAAAGGAATATGAGAAAAAGAAAGAAAGAAGATTTTATCATGAAAATAAAAATAGGCATGGTCAAGGCAAACATGAGAAGAAGATATTTCAAAGACACAAGAAGAGTTTTTATGTTAAGGAAGCAAGTAGTTCTTCCAGTAGTAGTGATGAAAGCCTCTCCTATAGTGAAAAAGAAGAAATTTTATTTTTGGCCATAGAAGAGAAAGAAGATGATCCTGTTGTTGAAGACCAAGAAGAAGAGAAAGTTTTAGAATATGAAGAGGAAGACATATTTGACATAGAAGAGGAACTTATTTTTGCTCTTGAAGAGTTAAATAGGGTTAGAAAGAAGAACTCAAGATTGAAGGCTCAAGTACAAGAGGATGAGAAAACAAAGGCAAAGCTTCTACAAGATCTCACCAAATTAAAAGTTAAGGTTGAAGAGGCAAGGTTAATTGAAGAAGGTATGGTTGAGCAATTAAAGGCAAAAGAGCTAGAGTATGAAAGACTAGAACATGAAGTTGTCACTTTAAGGAAGGGAATTTAAAAATTTAATGATAAAATATATCAATTTAGGAAAAGCTCAAATAACTTGGATGATATTATCAAAGCACAGAGATCTCCATTTATGAAGATTGGACTTGGTTTTGAATAAGGTCAAGAGAAAAAAAAATGGGAGTCAAGCTCAAAAGAAATAGAAGCATCAAAGAAAGAATTTGAAGAGGAGTCCAAGACCTATGCTGATATGTGAAAAGTGGAAGCATCAATGAGGAAGAAAATAATGCACCATCAAGGAACATGGACCATAACGTAAAAAGTAAATAAAGAAGCATGTGATAATATCCTCAAAGGTAATCAAACGTGTTTCAACATTTCTTTCATGGTTATTACTTTTCATGTAATCATTTTTCTCATAAAGTTGTAAATTGTAGAAGAAATATCAATTTATTTGCACCTCCTATGGACTACAACATCATATGTTACAGATGTAACAATTTTGAGCATACAACTAGATTGTGTAGAACAGTGTTCCCTAAATTTATGAACTCAAGCAAAAATAAAAGCGGTCAAAATGTTCAAAAGGGTATGATCTACAAAGTTTGCAGAAAGAAAATAAAACAAGAAGAGGAGCATAACAATTTGGGATTCTCATTCTCATATCAAAATTAATCACCTCAATAAAAGAAGATGGTAAGGGGGCTGTGTTAATTGTCTTATTTTTAGACCCAAGGATCCCTTTGCCATTGATGTCAAAGGGGAAGAATTTAAGTGAGGGGGAGCAACATGTCAGGGGGAGCAACTTGAGAAGAAGACAATTTTCTTTGAAGGGTTGCCATCAATGACAAAGGGGGAGATTGTTGGAATAATTGAGTTGTCATTGATGTCAAAGGTTGTTTTGGTTAATAATAATTGTCATTGATGTCAAAAGCAAATCATGATGTGTTGGAGAAAACTATGCAAGACAAATATATCTTCAAAAGTTATATAAGACAAAGTGTGAACTTTAATATTTAAATGAAATATTAAAGTAAATGTTAAGATATAAAAGATTTAAATATTTTATATGAAGTGGAAAGTTGAATTTGAGGGCCGACCCTAATGTTGGAGATTAAAAAATTATTTTTGATATATATATGGTTCTAACATTATGGTTGAGTGTGATTTGAGAGAGAGTGCCTTGGTGTTGCCTTCAGAGAAAGAGTAAGAGCATTCGTTCGTAGAGTATGACTTCGTCTGTGCTTGGAGAGTAAGTCTAAAAATTGAGTGTCTTTGTTTGTTCGCAAAGTGTTCCTTCGTCTGCACTTGGATAGTGAGTAAAACCAGAGAAGAGAGTGAGCGCATTTCATTTTTTGGGAGTGTGAGAAGCTTTTCTTGCACTGGGAGAGAGTGAGCACTTTCGTTCGTTGGAGTGCGAGTGCCTTCGCTTGTGTAGAGAGAGAGTGTGCCTCCATTTGAGTGCATGGAGAGAGTGTGCCTTATTTTGAGTGCTAGGAGAAAGAGTGTTCTTTCATTTGAGTGCTGGGAGATAGAGTGTGCCTTTTTTTAAGTGCGAGGAGAGAGAGTACATTCATTTAAGCATAGTGAGAGCATTCATTTAGGCAAGCACCTTCGCTTGCAGAAGAGAAAGTATTTGTTTGCGCTCAAGGAGAAATTATTTCTAGTAGAGGTGAAATATCAATAAGGATTTGCAGATTCATGTTACAATTCAATTATAGTGCTAGACAACATAGAAAAGTGGTTGAATATCTACCAAACAAAATCAAACCAGAGCAACAAGGTATACAACATTGAAGTGGTAGTGTATGGGTGCAATCATCAAGATTAAAGAAAAGAGTTTTGTTGGAACTCTGTGACAAAGACAATAAATATGTCAAGCTAGAAGATAGATCACCATAGAAAAATTTATTTGTAGATTGTTGAAAAAGGAGCCAACACCATAAAAGGAGAAAAACATTAAAATAGTGAGCAAGATCAAGCAAAACCTAGAAGCTACGATTGTCGAAGGTGAAACATTACATGTAGTGTGTTAGGGTTTTCTCACAAATGGCATAGGAGTGTAGGCAAATTTTTTTTATTGAGCTATTATAGAAAATACAAGAGTGCACAAGGTAGAGATTTAGTGTTAGGGAAGCAAAGCAAATGATTCAAATAAGTGTGGAGGTGGATTAGTGGAAGTTGTCCAAGAAAGATATCAACACCAACAAAAGACATTCAAACAAAGAGCAATAGAACAAAAACATAAGGAATTACTTTTTCTTTCATAAATTTTACTATGCATGTATTTAAAGGAGTAATAAGGGTTTAAAAGGTTGTTGATTTAGTATTTAAATCAAAATAAAGTGACAAATTTGGAATGCATCATCTTTGTTGAGATAGATTTGTGGCACATTATTATTGTTGAAAATAGAAATGCATGATTATTGTTGAAGATAAATCTAGAATATATTATCTTTGTTGAGAAAGATTTGAAAATCATTATTATTGTTGAGAAATATTTGAGAATCATTATTATTGTTGAGGATAGATTTGAGGCACTTTATTATTGTTGAAGATAAATCTGGAATACATTATCTTTGTTGAGAAAAGAGTTGAGATGCATTATTATTGTTGAAAATTTTGGAATGCATTATCTTTGTTGAAATATATTTGAGAAGTATTATTATTGTTGAAGATAGAATTGAGATACATAATTATTTGAAGAAATATTTGGAGTGCATTATATTATTGAGGTAGATTTGGAAGAGTTATCTTGGGCAAATTTGATCATGGATTTTGGGTAGAATATTTCTAAATTATTTTAGTGGAGGAAAGAACATTGTGCAAGATTTGAAATAGATGAGCAATGTTTTGAATGCAAGGGTTGAGAATATATGAACATTTTTTTAGAGCAATTTTGAGCAGTATTTTGAGCAGGATTTTAGAACAATTTTGAGAAGACTTGAGGAGGGTTTTGGAGCTATTTTGAGCAGAATTGTGAGCGGTATTTGGAGCTATTTTGAGTAGAATTATGAGCAAATTTTGGAGCTATTTTGAGAAGAATTGTGAGCATATTTTGAAGTTGTTTTGAGCAGTGTTGTGAGTAGGTTTTGAAGTTGAGTTGAAAAAAATTGTGAGAAAGTTTTGGAGCTATTTTGAGAAAAGTTGTGAGCAGGTTTTGAAGCTAAGTTGAGTAGAATTGTGAGAAAGTTTGGAGTTGAGTTAAACAAAGTTGTGAGTAGTATTGTGAGTAGGTTTGAGAGAAAATCTATACAGTACTAGGGTAGATGGGATTAGTTTCTCCTATGGAATGGTGTCCTCAAAACCACAGTAGTGGGGATTGGCATCTCCTATGGAGTGGTGTCCACAAAACCAGAGCAGATGGGATTAGTGTCTCCTATGGAGTGGTGTCCATAAAACCAAAGTAGAGGGGATTGGTTTTCATAAAACTAGAGCAGAGGGGATTGGTGTCTCCTATGGAGTGGTGTCCACAAAACTAGATAAGAGGGGATTGGTGTCTCCTATGGAGTGGTGTCCATAAAACTAGATAAGAGGGTATTGGTGTCTCCTATGGAGTGGTGCCCACGAACCAGGGTAGATGGGATTGGTATCTCTTATGGATAGATGTCCATGAACTTGAGATATGATTGGTATCTAGTGTGGATTGGTGTCCATAAACATTGTAATAGGGTATTGGTGTCTCCTATGGGTTTGTGCCCATAAAATTTATTGAGAAATTTATAAGCAATATTTCTTCATGGATGTAGCCCATATTGGGTGAACCACATTAAATTTGTGTCTCTCATATGTGTGATGATTTGTGCATTATTTCATTATTGCATTGATATTATTGTTTTTATCTTTTGGATTGAAAAGTGAAAATTTTTATCTTATATTGTTCACCTCCCTATCAGTATAAGCTTGTGTTCTTCAACTCCATCCATATCCTTTGCCTAGCATTGATTAAGGGTTGAGTAAATATATATTTCAAACTCTGATGGTTGGTATTATTATGGCATAAGGCCAAATAACCTTGAGCAACTGAATACTCACCCTTAGTAGTGTTGTTCCACCCAAATAAATATTTATCATGGGACCAAGAGAGAGATCTCATTTGAAGGATACTTTGGATATCTTATTTTTTTTTTTTGGCACTTGAATAGTCCAGTCCTCAACAAGGATCCAATATCTACCAACATTTAAATTACCAATACGGTATCTATAGTAATAAAAAACCTTTATCTAGTTAGCTTTATGAAGCTCCTCCATCCAAGGCCTCCAATCAAGAAACTAAGTTATCAAAGGCTATTAACCATACCAAGAATCTATTAAAAAAATTACCTATTGATCATTATGAATGATCCAAAATAAATTTTGCTTAATCAAATCCTCATAAATATTAAGAACCACTAAAATAGGATAACCTTTGGTAGGCAATTGATAGCAAAGAAGGTCTTCAGGATTTTTGTTCTCAATATATTTAGCATGAATATTCTTGGTCCAAAGAGCATTGGGGTTATGCAAAATTCTCCAATACAATTTAGCAACTAAATCCTTATTGTTATTAATAGTAAACCAAAATCCTAACCCCCATTTATTCTTGGGAAGGTACAAAGTATCCCATTTCACAAAGGCCCATTTTCTTTTCTCCTTAGTACCACTCTAGAGGAACCGATGATTGATTTGATCCAATTATTGAAGAACTACCTCTGGGATATTCAACACAATGGAAACATAAATATGCATAGCTTGAAGGACTAATTTTACCAAGGTAATTATGCCCCAAAATGAAAGCCACCTATTGGTCCACTTTCCAATTTTATTCTTAACTCTATCCAACAACCAATTCTAATTTTTTTTTGTATTTGAATATTGATATGAATGCCTAAATAAGTGATCGAAAGGGAGGTCTTCTTATATTTTAATTTATCCAAGACCATGGATTTCTGTCTGGTAGAGCAGTGAAATAAAAGTACCTTATATTTGTCTTCATTGATCAATTACCCAATAGCATTAGAAAAAAAACTAATGATTTGCTTAATTTAGAAGCTTCCTTAACTGTAGCTTTACATAACAAAGTAGAGTCATCAAAAAATTGAAGATGAGAATTTGGCCTAGCTCCACAAGCAATGGTAACTCCCTTAAGGATTTTATTTTCTCTATTTTTTGTTATAGTCTTGCCCAAGCATTCATAAATAATGATGAATAAATAATGGGAGAGGGGTCACCTTGCCTAATACCTCTAGAATTAGGGAATATATGAGAAGGTATACCATTTATAAGAACAGAGTAGGAAACCTAAGATATGCATCCCATAATCTAATCCATTAAATATTGAGATAATCCAAATTGCCTCAATACTTTGACAAGGAAGTGCCAATCCATTCTGTCATAAGCTTTAGATAAGTCTAAATGAATGAACATAGATGGATATTTCCACATTTCCATGGAATGTATGGCTTCTTGAGCAAGAACTATCTCATTACTATTTGATGTCCTTCCACATAACCCCCTTGTTTAGGTAAAATAATCTTATGCAAAAGAGGCTTCAAGCCTTCTACCATGATCTTTGTAATGATTTTGAGAAGAACATTACATAAAGCTATAGGTTTAAAATATGAGATATGATCTACCTCTTGATATTTTTGGACAAGAGTTATATAAGTTTTATTGATAACCTTTAAAATTTCTTTGGCTTTCCTAGCTTCTTCCACCACCTCTAATGATCATCATGAAGGATATCCCAAAAATCTTGATAGAAATCAATAGGAAAACCATCGAGACCTAAGGTTTTTTCTTTTTTCATTTTAAAAACCACATGTTGAAGCTCATTGATAGTAATTGGAGTCAAAATAGAGTTCTCCTCAGAAGTGATAAGATTAGGGATCACTTGAAGAATATTCTATTGAGAAGCTGATTCAAGAGGTACAACAAAAATATTGGAACAATAATTGACAACAATAGATTTCATGCTACCCCAAATGTAGACAACATCTCCATAATCAAATTTTAGGGAATAAATAAAGTTGTGAGATCTTCGAGCTAGAAGATATTTGTGAAAAAATCTATGTTTTGATCTCCCTCTTTGAGCCATTGGATCCTAATTTTTGCTTCCATAAGAGTTCTATTTTTCCATTCCTCTAACTAAGCTATGAATCTAATTTCATATGTACTTATACTCTCTATGAGGACATATAAACGTATTTTATTATTTAAATTTTTAATCTGAGCAATAACTTCATGTTTTTTTCCGAATATCTCCAAACTTCTTCCAGTTCTAAATCTTGATTTTGGATTTAATGTATTTCAAACTTTTGGTAAAATAAAATATCTTAGTATCATACCTTGGTTTACCTTCCTTCCACCATTGCTGCACTCAAGGTCTAAAGGAACTATCTCTAAGCCATATTAACTAAAATAAAAAAGGCAAGAAACTCACATTGGTTTTCCAAATTTCCACCATGACTAGCCAATGATTTGAACCAACATTGTAAAGAGTCTTCACCTTAGGAATGTGACCATGGATTAAAAAATTATTAGATAATAAGAACCTATCCAATATCTCCATGATACAAGATAAGCCTTGTCTTCTATTAGAATGAGTTATAAAGCCATTATCTGGCTAGATATCCACAAGATGAAGGTTTTCAATATATTCACTCATGAGGTCCTTTTTTTTGTCCAAATTTCTATTTCCTCTTATTTTCTCATCTAGAGAGAGGATGGTATTGAAATATCCTCAAATAAATATCCAAGATTCAATAAAATGAGAGATAATATAAGTTATATCCTTCCACTATCTTCTCTTTTCCTCCAAAGTAGTCAAAGCATAAATAGTTATGCAAAGCATAATTTGGGTAGAATGTCTACTTTGAATAGCTATAACCAAAATATCCTAGATACCAACCATATGGTGAATAACTACCTCTTTTGGATCCCAAAGGCAATCAATGCCACCAAAATTTCCCTAGGAATTGAGGAAAATAACTTTTCCAATTGGTTAGATTCTACTAGCAATTGAATCCATTTCCTCTATTTACATCTTTATTTCCTGAAGGAAAACAAGATGTGGATGGTTTTTCTAAATCATTCTTCAAAATTTTATTTTGTTTTGAGAGACTCCCTTTGATTCCTCTAATATTCCAAGTGATCATATTCATTGATACCAGGGCTAAAAATATTGATAAGGGCATTAATAGTACCTTCCTCTACAAGCTTTTCACCTTCTTTTACCATATGATGTTGATTGGTCTTGTGACCTGCCTTTTGGTTGGAATCCATCTATAGTTTTTTTCCTATTTCTTTTTTACCCCAATTGAATTTGGGATGGCTTCTAACATCAAATAATTCATGCACAAAGCCAAAGTGTTACTGGAAGGCTCAACAGAGTCTATCTTGGGACCTGTATTATTTGAAGTCTTGACATTTTAAATATTGTTTTTCTTGTTTATATTTCTTCCTTTTTTCTTGTTGAAACCCTTTAATTTGTTGGTTTGTATCTGAGTCCTTTATAGGATATTTAAATTATATTTCTAATATTTCTATCTCCATTATTACCTCTTCCCTACCTATGATATCATTTGTGGAAATAATTTCAAACATATTAGCTAATAACTTCGATTGATCATTTATAACTGGTTTTTTTTAGTGTTCTTCTTAAGAATTTTGAAACCTACTAAGTTTGTATCCTCTTTATTTTGATATAGAATTTTATTTGGGTAGACACTAGCCAAATTACCATATTCATGGTAAATTCTGCAATGAAAAGGAATGTTATCATAGTCCACCACTTGCTCCCAAGTGTCCTCCCCAAATTGTAATGAGATATTTTCAGGTAGGGTTTTGTCAAAATCCATTAAAACACAAATTCAAGCATAATAATATGTTAAAAATTTTGAGTACAATCAACACTCATCATAAAAGTTCCCAAAGAGTTTCCAATTGAAGAAAAAATAATCAAAATCCAGAATTCAAATGGGAGGCCAAAGAGTCTAACCCACATAGGACCTATAGAAGGTATCTATTATTTGGATTTAAATTTAGTATGCCAAGGCTTCATGAAAAGCCCTACCATTCCAAATAACCAGGGACCCCTTGAAATGTTTTATCTCTATCTTCATTAGTAGAAAAAAATAAGAAAATAATCATTTGGATAAATAGAGATTTGTAATTCACCTTTTGTTTTCCAGTTTTTTACAGCCCAAACTTTGAAAGCAGATAGGCTTGGATGAAAATCCAAGAAATGAAAAATTAACCTTTTTTTCTAGATATTCTATGCTAGTCTGAATGATTTCCATATCTAGCTTAATAATCGAAGTTCCATCAGCTACCCTAAGACATCTCAACTCAGCTTTCCTAGGATCAATCTTAGGCATTCTCAAGTTTATGAGAAACCCTAATATTAATGTTAGCATTAGGTTGAGGTTGTCCATCATGGAGGTAAGGTTATGCACAATGGTGAATATTCACAAATTGGGTGAATATTAGGATTTCCAAAATTAAAAATTGGCGAATATGAGGACCCTCGACATCGGCCCATTCATCTAGATTTTTGGGACCTAGTTTTTCTTAGGGTAAATTTGCCACAATATATATCCAAACATAGGTATATTTGTACTCATTGGAAAGCTCTTTTTGATCCTGATCTAATGGTTGTATTTTTTATGAAGTTATAAGGTGATTTAATAGGTGAACATTTTCCCCAAATATGAACTTACATTTTAGGGCTTCAAATATCTCAAATTTTGGTGTGAAGATGATTGATTTGATTTGCTTAGGATTTGCCTTGATTTTGATTAGGATTCACCATTTTTTTACAAGTACATTTCGATTCCAATCCCTTATGCATAACCCTACATGGAGGGTATCCCTAAAATTTATTTTTGGGGTTGAGTCTTTGAAATCCTTACTCTTGAAAGGGGTTTCCATGATGGAATTTTTTTAAAGGTTCTCCTTAGCACTGGATTCGCTTGAGACCTAAACCAATTTTTGATCAACTACTTGAAACTTGTTTTGAGATCTCTTTAATCCATGCCTTGGATGTCGAGAAAAGGTATGATTTTCACTTTTGTTTTATATAGAAAAATGGAAGTCATTGTCATATAAGTTCATAGCATGAAGATTTGTGGAAAGATATATTTCTAATCCATATTGGGTCCCCTACAACATATCCCACTAAAATATTAATCAAAAATCACAAAATATTGACTACTAAGACTTGAATACCCTGAATAACAACCTCTAGATCCACTTGCACTCAACACAGATGAAACCCTCACATAGTTTCTTGCTTTCTATTATAGCATACTGTTATTATCATGGTATTTTAAGAAATTATGTTATGATTATGTAAGAAATACTATCATTATGATTCATATTATTTTAGAAATATCCATCACTATGTAGTTTCATGATCCACCTTATTATGAAAGCATACAATATAATATAGATATTTTTATATGTATTTTACTCATACAATTTTATTTTTTTGTTGTTGCTTTGAGTATATTTTAGACTAATGAGACACTCAGGGTTGAGCATTCCCATCCCAACCATAACCCCTCATAATACCGAGAGGTAAACCTATAAATATAGGATTAACACACAACCACACACACACGTCATGGTTTGAACCTTGGACCTCCCGAAGAAGAGCAAAACCCTGAACCGTTGCATTGTCCCCTGAGATATATTTTTAGATATTTTTTAATTCATTGTTTATCATTGTTTTATAGGTTATTTTATTATAGATACTTTTATTATCATGGTATTTTAATAAATTATTTTATGATGATGTAATAAATAATATCATTATGATTCATATTATTGTATAAATTTCTATCACTATGCATTGCCATGATCCACCTTATTACAACATCGTACAACATAATATAGATATTTGGATATGTATTTTACTCATACAGTTTCATTATTTGTGTTGTTGCTTTAGTATACTTTAGACTAATGAAACCCTCTTCACCCATTGTAACAACAACCTTATTAAATTATAAGAATAATGATATGTTTTGAAATCTATTTATTAATAAATACCTATATTTTTATGTTTCAAACCAATGCAATATTGAGGTTAGTGTGAGAAACCCCTATGATCGATGTTCAAGGCTGAGTATCCCCATCCCAACCATGTCCTATGATAAGTATGACAGCTAATATTATCAATAGGGGCCAAAAACACAACCATACACACACACACCCCCTCACACACTCACTTACACTAAATTTTGAACCTTGGGCCTCCCGAAGAAGAGCCAAAGCCTGAACCATTGTGTTGTCTCCTAGGACCAATGCAATTATCAATTATTCCACTTGTCACACTAAGAATCAATAGATATTTATCTAATTATTTTTTAGTTTACATCACAAAAATTGCTTTCTATTCTTAATAATAGGACCCTTCATATCTAGTTCAGACTTTGAAACTCCAAATAGGATATCCAAGGCTCAAATCCAATGGAGAGTAAGGTTGGACAACATGCTTTGATAGTAAAATTTTGGTTGGATAAGCATATTTATGATTAAACACATCATCTTATATGGCCTCTAACCTTGTTGACATTAAGATCTACTTTACTCTTACCTTACTTCATAAAAAATTTTCTTTGCTCTTACTAATTAAGCATTGATGCATATTTAAGAAAACCTCTATTAAAACTTAAATAAGCATCTTATTGAGTCTCATACAAGATCTTGGAAAAAATATAATGCATAATTTATGGAAAATATATGGATAAGTCACATCCACATGTAATCCTACTCTAACAATATAAATAAGACATTGTAAATACGAGGAAGCATGATATGATTAGAACTTCACAAAGATAATTTCTTTATGAAACAACAACCATGACTTACAATGTTATCAAAATTATTAATGGGTGGTTTCAATGTAATTGATTATGGTATTGATGTATTCTATATATGAATAAAATAATATGCAAAGATATTTTCCTTGTAGGTGTTATCCATCATGTTTTATCAATTGGTTCCATGATTAAATTTATGGAATTGTTAGAAAAAATCTTATCAAAATTAAAATTACCCTCAAAAAATGATATTGAAAAGAGAATTCACAATTATATTTATAGAAGTAATTTTGTTCAATATTTGGATAAGGTTAATGATTAGTTTAGTAGTATGGTTGTAAGAAATTACAATAATCTGTTGGAAATATTGAGTTGTCATTGATGTCAAAGGGTGCATGGTATTCAAGGTAAAAATATTCTTCAAGGATGAGAAGTTTACAAGGTTTGACAAAGCAAACAATGGATAATTATTCAAGGAAAGGTATATCTCAAAGTAAAGGATTATAATTAAAAGCTTGAGATAAAAAGGTTTAAAGGCTTGGGAAAAAAAGGTTTAAAAAGGATAGATGTTTATAAAGGATAAAGGTTGGGATATAAGTTTGATATATTTAAATAAAGGATTTAAATATTTAAGGTTTTAAAAGATAATTTTATAATTTAATATTATAACCCAAATTTTTAAAAAGGAATTGGTGCCAAAGTTCATGGAGGTATTTCTTATGTGATAAAATAAAAATCATTGGAAGCATATATATATGGTGTCAATTTGCCTTGAAAAAGTGATAAACCACGCGATGAAAAATTGATGATATCCTTCTTATGGAAGTGAATGAAAGACAAAGGGAGGAATGAGTGTTTTGATGAGCGTAAATATAGGGAAAAATATTTCATGAGTGCCTTTTGATTTTACCTACAAGGGTAGCCCAACTAGTTGCTAGGCTGGCATGAGCACTATTGTGGAAGAGGTCGCAGGGTCGAAACCCTTCGACAATGGTTTTGCTATGTATGTGAAGTTTTAATGAGGGTAAAAAAAGAATTAAATATATGCATGTTAGTTTCATTCCATCTGCTGGGGTAGCCCAACCGATTGTTTGGCTTATGTGAGTGCTTTTGCAGAGAATATCATAGGGTTAAAACCCTTGGACGTTGTTTTGTTGTGTGTGTTGAGTTTGGAATGTGCATTGAAGATAGAGTTAAAATTATTGGGTGCCCCTTGTGTTCTACCTATTTCTATAGTGCAGCCGATCATAAGCACTTTTGAAAGCACTGCATCTTGAGAGATCACGATTTTGATTCACGACGGTAGTGTATAATCAAATTTTTAATTTTAATGAAATTGAATTTGAGTGGGAGTTATAAGGTGTATTAGATTTATTTGAAAATTGTATTTTTGTATAGAGTGTAAGGGAGTTATTTTTGCATATTAAAAGAAGGAGCTATAAGGTGCATTATGTTTATTTGAAAATTGTTTTTGCACATTGTGTGAAGAATTTATAAGGTTGATTGTTATTTAGAAAAGGAGATATAAGGTGTATTGTGGTAAAATTTATTTGTACTTTTGCATGTTAGAGAAAGGAGATATAAGGTGAAATTTGTGATTGATTTTAAATTGTATTTTACATATTAAAAAGGGTTTATAAGTGGATGATTTAATATCTGTGCAAGAAATAGATATTACTAACCAAATTTTTGAAGGAAAAAAAGGAATATATTTTTGTTAAAGATAGGTTTGGGGAGGTTAATCATCATTGTGGTGGATTTAGAGGTATGGTGATTCAATTTTTTTCTCAAGGAGGTTTTGTTTGAAGGAAATATTTTTGTTGTCATATGATTGGGGGTATAAGGATTGATTTTATGTGCATTTATTATTGGGAATAAAAGTGCAAGTGTTTGAGAGTAAAGTTGTGCATTGTTCTTGAGTAGAATTGGGAATGAATGTACAAGTGTAATTGATCACTTTTGTGAAGCAAATTTGTGCATTGGTTTTGAGTGATATTGGAAATGAAAGTGTAAGAATTATAGATCTATTTTGTGAAGTAAATTAATGCATTGGTTTTGAGTGATATTGGAAATGAAAGTGCAAGAGTTATAGATTAGTTTTGTGAAGCAAATTTATGCATTGGATTTGATTGATTATGGGAGCACAAAGAAGGTCAATCATCAAGTGCTAGACTAAAGATATTCTTTTGAATACAATAAATTTGAGACATGTGAAAATGATAAACTTAATGAATGTAAAGAACATATTGAGTATTTGTTAATGCATATCATTTTCTATATTATCTTGAAGATAAAATAACTCTAGGTAGAATATGTCTGAATTTCTTTAGTTGAGAAAAGTACATTGAAAGATATGAGCATTGTTTGTATGCAATATTTGGGTAATATATGAGTATCATTTGTATTCAAGATTTGATAAATATATGAGATTATTTGTATGCAAGAATTGAGCATAATTGAGTAGGTTTTGTGAGAAATTTTGAGCAGGTTTGGTGAGAAAATTTGAGTAAGTTTTCTAAGTAGATTTGAGAAGGTTTTGTGAGCATATTTGAGTAGAATAGTGAGCAGGTTTGGTGAGTATATTTGAGCAGGGTTTATGAGCATATTTGGGCAGATTTTTGAGCATATTTTGTGAGGAAATTTGAGCAAAATTGTGAGCAAGGTTGGTAAGCAAATTTGAGTAGTTTTGTGAGAATATTTGAGCAGAGTTGTGAGTAGGCTTTGGAGAGAAGTGGAGAGGTATGAGGAGATTGGTGTCTCTTGTGGAGTGGACTTTCGTAGGAACTAGAGTAGATGAGATTGGTGTCTCCTATGGATTGAGGTATAGGAACTAGAGTAGATGATATTGGTGTCTCCTATGGATAGAGGGCCACGAAGTTGAGAGGATATTGATATCTCCTGTGGATTGGTATCCAAAAATATTGTAATAGGGGATTGGTGTCCCCTATGGATTGGTGCCCATAAAACTAGATTAGAGGGGATTTGTGTCTCTTGTGGAGTGGTTTCCATAAAACTAGAGTATAGGGGATTGGTGTCTCCTATGGAGTGGTGTCCAAAAAATAGAGTAGAGGGGATTGGTGTCTCTTATGGAGTGGTGTCCACAAAACTAGAGCAGAGGGGATTGGTGTCTCCTATGGAGTGGTGTCCACAAAACCAAAGTAGAGGGGATTGGTGTCTCATGTGGAGTGGTTTCCACAAAACCAAAGTAGAGGTTATTGGTGTCTCATGTGGAGTTATTCCCATGAACCAAAGCAGAGGGTATTGGTATCTCTTATGGATAAAGTGTCCACGAACATTGTAATAGGGAATTGATGTCTCCCATGGGTTGGTGCCCACAAAATTTGTTGAGATATTTATAAGTAATATTTATCTGTGGATGTAGCCCACATTGGGTGAACCACATTAAATATGTATCTCTTATATGTGTTATGATTTGTGCATTGTTTCATTTATTGCCTTGATATTATTGTTGTTTTTATTTGGATTGAAAAGTGAAAAGTTTTATCTTATATTGTTCACCCCCATCTCAGTATAAGCTTGTGTTCTTCAATTGGTATTAGAATGGGTTCCTTCATGAAATCCTAATAGTTTTAAGGAAGATCTTACAAGAATACAAATGGCAAAGAATAAATAACTAAAATCAAGTAAAGAATCAAGCAGTGGAGAAGAGACTAGCTTTGAGAGAAGAAATAAGAAGGATCCAAGAAAACACAATTTTTTTAGTTGTGGTAACATTGGTCACTATGTAGCTAATTATCCACAAGATGAAAATAGTAGTAGTGAAGAAGAGGCTAACTTTGTGAGAAGAAATAAGAAGGATCCAAGAAAACACAAATATTTTAGTTGTGGTAACATTGGTCACTATGCAACTAATTATCCACAAGCTAAAAATAGTAGCAGTGAAGTAGTAGCAGTGAAGAAGAAAAATAAGAATGGTCAAGGAAAGCATGAGATGAAGATCTTTCAAAGACACAAGAAATTTTTTAATGTTGAAGAAGCAAGTAGTGGTTCCAGCAGCAGTGATGAAAGCTTCTTCGATAATGAAAAATAATAAATTTTGTTCTTGGCCATAGAAAAGAAAGAATATGATCCTGTTATTGAAGACCAAGAAGAATAAAAAGTTTTAGAATATGAAGAGGAAGCCATAGTTGATATAGAAGAGAAACTTATTGTTTCTCTTGAAGAGTTGAAGAGGGTTATAAAGAAGAATTCAAAATTTAAGGATCAAGTACAAGAGGATGAGAAAATAAAGAAAAAGCTTCTACAATATCTCACCGACCTAAAATAAAAATTTGAAGAGGCAAAGAGAATTGAAGAAGGTATGGTGAACATTTAAAGGTAAAAGAACTAGAGTGTGAAATACTAGAACATGAAGTTGTCATTCTAAGGAAGGGACTTAAAAAATTTAATGATAAGATATATCAGTTTAGGAAAAGCTCAAAAAATTGGAAGATATTATCAAAGTACAAAGATCTCCATTTATGAAGATGGTACTTGGCTTTGAGGAAGGTCAAGAAGTACAAAAAGAGGATTCAAGCTCAAAATAAATAGAAGCATCAAAGAAGGTATTTGAAGAAGATCCTAAGACCTATGTTAATGTGTTAAGAAGTGGAAACATCAAAGAGGAAGAAAACAATGCACAATCAAGGAACAAGGACCATCATAGAAAAAGCAAAGAAAGAACCATGAGATCATATCCTCCAAGGCAAGATGAATATTTCTTCCAGGGTTATTGTTACTCATGTAATCATATTGGTCATAAATCTATACATTGTAGGGCTCATGGTAAGAATGATTATGGCTTCACCAAGAGAAATTTCAAGTCATTTGCACCTTTCAAGGACTACAACATCATGTGTTTCAATTGCAATAATTTTGGGCATAAATCTAAATGGTGTAGAACAGAGTTTTCGAAACTTACAAAAACAAGCAAGAAAAAGGATGCTCAAAATGTTCAAATAGGTATGAATTAAAAATTTTGGATAAATAAAATTGAAAAAGAAGAAGAGCATTATAAATTGGGAGTAGGTTCACTCCCATCCCATAATTGATCACCTCAAGAAAAGGAGGTGGTGAGGGGGCTATGCTAATTGTCTTATTTTTAGCCCCAAGGAGCCCTTTGCCATTGATGTCAAAGGGGGAGAATTTAGTGAGGGGGAGCAGATTTCAAATCCATTTGCAGTCAAAGGAAATATTTTGTAGGGTTGCCATCAATGACAAATGGGGATATTATTGGAAATATTGAGTTATCATTGAATTCAAAGGGTGCATGGTATTCAAGGCATAAATATTCTTCAAGGATGAGAAGTTTACAAGGTTGGACAAAGAAAACAATGGACAATTATTCAAGGTAAGGTATATCTCAAAGTAAAGGATTATAATATTTAAATATCATATTTAAATATTATAAAGAGAAGGTTTAAAGGCTTGGGACAAAAATATTTAATTAAAATCTTGAGACAAAAAGGTTTAAAGGCTTGGGACAAAAATATTTAAAAAGGGTAGAGGTTTATAAAGGAAAAAGGTTGGGACATAAGTTTGAAATATTTAAATCAAGGATTTAAATAATTAAGGTTTTAAAATATAATGCTATAATTTTATATTATAACCCAAAGTTTTAAAAATGAATTGGCACCAACGTTCATGGAGGTATTGCCGACATGACAAAATCAAAATCATTGGAATCATATATATGGTGTCAATTTGCCTTGAAAAAGTGATAAGCCACACGATGAAAAATGATGATATCCTTCTTGTGGAAGTGGACGACAGACAAAGGGAGCAATGAGTGTTTTGATGAGCATGAATACATGGACAAGAATTTCATGAGTTCCTTTTGATTTTACCTGTAAGGGTAGCCCAACCAGTTGATAGACTATCATGAGCACTATTGTGGAAGAGGTCACAGGGTTGAAACCATTTGATGATGGTTTTGCTATGTATGTTAAGTTTTAATGAGGGCAAGAAAAGGATTAAATATGTGCATGCTAGTTTCATTATAGCTATTGGGGTAGCCCGATCGATTGTGTGGCTTGCATGAGTGTTGTGGAGAAGGTCTCAGGGTTGAAACCCCTAGATATCATTTTGTTGTGTGTGCTAAGTTTGGAATACACGATGAAGATAGAGTTAAAATTATTGGGTGCCCCTTTTGTTCTACCTATTGTTGTAGCACAACAGGTCATAAGCACTTATGAAAGTGTTGCATCTTGAGAGGTCAAAGTTTTTATTTATGACGACGGTGTATAAGGTATTAAATTTTTAATTTTAATGAAATTAAATTTGAGTGGGAGTTATAAGGTGTATTAGAAGTATTTGAAAATTGTATTTTGTATAGAGTGTGAGGGATTTATTTTTATATTAAAAGAAGCTATAAGGTGCATTATGTTTATTTGAAAATTGTTTTTGCACATTGTGTGAAGAATTTATAAGGCTGATTGTTATTTAGAAAAGGAGATATAAGGTGTAATTTATTTGTACTTTGCATGTTAGATAAAGGATATCTAAGGTGTAATTTGTGATTCATTTTTTGCATATTAAAAAGGGTTCATAGGTGGATGATTTAATATCTATACAAGAAATATAATATTACTAACCATATTTTTGAAGGAATAAAAGGAAACTACTTTTGTTAAATAGAGGTTTTGGGAAGCTCATCATCATTGTGGTAGATTTAGAGGTATGGTGATTCAATTCCTTTCTCAAGGAGGTTTTGTTTGAAGGAAATATTTTTGTTGTCATATGATTGGAGGTATAAGGATTGATTTGATGTGCATTGATTCTTGGGAATAAAAGTGCAAGTGTTTGAGAGCAAAGTTGTGCATTGTTCTTGAGTAGAATTGGGAATGAATGTGCAAGTGTAATAGATCAGTTTTGTGAAGCAAATTTATGCATTGGTTTTGAGTGATATTGGAAATGAAAGTGCAAGAGTTATAGATCAGTTTTGTGAAGCAAATTTGTGCATTGGTTTTGAGTGATATTGGAAATAAAAGTGCAAGAGTTATAGATCAATTTTGTGAAGCAAATTTGTGCATTGGATTTGATTGATTTTGGGAGTACATAATAAGGTCAATCATCAAATGTTATACTAAAGCTATCCTGTTGAATGCAATAAATCTGAGACATGTGAAAATGGTGTAAACTCAGCTACAAGAGACCAACAAAATGGACACCAATCACATAACACAAATGCAATAATGGAAGAAAACTGCCAATTGATATTATTCTCATTCCTAAATTCACACCCCTTATACAAAATATTACAATCCATCATATAGCAATCGAAAACCAAAGAAACCCTAAAAATGTCTTTTTTCTAAAAATTGCTAAAAATAGATCTTTTTCCTAAAAACTGCTAAAAATAGAAATGAGTTGTATTGTACCCAAATTTTGTGCACACATCCCTATTACAATAATAAACCTTAATTTAAAATATTAGGTATCAAATTAAGGTATAACAAAAGATAATAAACTTCTAACAACCAAAAAACCCAAAAAACCCAGGAACCTATTCTAAAAGCTAATTTTGGGGCACTAGATGTTGGAGTTAGGTATCGAAAACATGATTTTTGGAGGGTTATGAGGATCAAAGATCATCTTGATGCATAACATGCATGTGGAACCACCTGTTAAATTTCAAGGCAAAC
The DNA here is from genome assembly GCA_028583015.1 of Wollemia nobilis. Lineage (NCBI taxonomy): Eukaryota > Viridiplantae > Streptophyta > Pinopsida > Araucariales > Araucariaceae > Wollemia > Wollemia nobilis. Next base: position 8,195,082 of record JAQPPZ010016356.1, on the reverse strand, counting down.
GGACGTATGGTTCACAAGTTATGGCTCCGACAAGGTGTATCATTCTCCTCTGGTGAAAAAGAACTCAGCTCCTGTGAGTTCAACTGAATTGAAATACTGTAGCTTCTGGTTATAAATTTTCTTTAGCTCTGACTCTGAAACCCAAGTGTTATCTAACTGTGGTAATCCTTCCCATTGAACCAAGAATTTGTTGTAGCTCCCATGTCTAGTGGTGATCACCTTCTTATCGAGCACCTATGCAACTCTATATTTTTCTTCTTAGGCATTTGTCATGCCCAATTTACTATCTCCTGTAATTCACCATCCTTGACAGTACCAAGATACTGAAATAAATTAGAAACATTAAAAATGGGTGAAATATCAAATTCATCGGGCAACTCCACTTTATAAGCATTATCATTGATCTTCTTCAAAATCCTGCATGGCCCAATTTTCTTAAGTTTTAGTTTGTTATATGTCCCCTTAGGAAATATTTATTTCCTAAGATAAACCATGACCATATCACCCTATTCAAACACTTTCACCCTTCTTTGTGCATCAACAGACTCTTTGTAGTGAGCATTACTACCTTGCAATTTTTCCCTCACTAACTCTTGCACTTTCTGGATATGCTCAGCAAATTCTTCTGCATCATCACTAACTTGTTCTCCAATTGGTAACTCAACCAAATATAATACACCTCTAGGATTTTGACCATAAATAATTTGAAAATGAGATTTACCTATTGACCTGTTCACTAAACTGTTGTATGTAAATTCAGCTTGTGACAAGGCTAAATCCCATTATTTTGGTTTTTCTCCAACTATGCATCGTAAGAGGTTTCCCAAGCTTCTGTTCACTACATCTATTTTCCCATCGGTCTGTGGGTGGTAAGAACTACTGAACTGCAACCTGGTATTCAAATTTTTCCACAACGTCCTCCAAAAGTGACTCAAGAACTTAGTATCCCGATCAAAAGTAATAGTCTTTGGAACACCATGCAACCGCACAATCTCATCAAAGAATAAGACTGCAGTCCTAGTTGCATCATTATTTTTTTGACAAGTAATGAAATGAACCATTTTTGAAAATCTATCTACCACAGCAAAAATTGAATCCTTACTCCTCTATATCTTGGGCAACCCCAACATGAAATCCATACTCAGATCGGTCCATGGTCCTGTAGGAAATGGAAGTGGCATATACAACCCTATATTTTATGCATGGCCCTTAGCCATTTGACATACTCTGCATATAGAGACAAACTTGATTATATCTCTCTTCATTTTTGGCCAATAGTACTTCTCCTCTACAAGATTGGTAGTTTTGGCTACTCCAAAATGACCAGCCAAACCCCCACTATGTAATTACCTCAAGATGTTCTCTCTCATAGAGCCATTGGGAATGCATAATAGATTACCCTTAAACAAGTAACCATTCTATAAAAAAATACTCTTCAAAAATAGTATGGGAATCACCCCCTACTACACTTTTGTACTGTTGCACAATATTCCCAAAATCCACATAAGATTCATACAGATATTTAATCCCCTCAAATCCTACCACTTCATTCTCCATAGTGGTCAACAACAAGACTCTCCTACTCAATGCATCAACAACCTTATGTTTTCCTAACTTGTGTTTCAGGACAAATGTATACTATTGCAAAAATGAAACCCATTTGGCATGCCTACTATTTAACTTTTTTTTAGAATTGACATACCTCAATGCTTCATGGTCAGTAAACAACATAAACTCCTCTGAGATTAAGTAGTGCCTCCAATGTTGCAATGCTTGCATGATTACATAAAATTCCACATCATATGTAGAAAAATTCTTCCTTACATCATTCAGCTTCTCACTAAAAAATGCTACAGGTCGGCCCTCTTGACTTAAGACACCACCAATTCTAAAAAATGAGGCATCACAATCAAACTCAAACACCTTACTGAAATCTAGTAACACTAAAACAGGGGCTTTTGACACCTTCTTCTTCAAGATTTCAAAACTCTTTGTTGTTGTCGTAGTCCATACAAACTCTTTCCCCTTTGTACACTTAGTTATAGGGGCAACTATACTACTGAAGTTCCTGATGAACTTCCTGTAAAAGGTAGCTATTCCATGAAAGCTCCTTACTTCTGTTATAGATCATGGAAGAGGCCATTCCAGAATTGCCTTCACTTTATCATCATCCATCCTCATGCCATCTCTCGAGATTACAAATCCCAAAAACACTAAACTATCTTGAACAAATCTACATTTCTTTAGGTTGACATACAATTTCTCCTTCCTAAACATGTCTAACACTAATTTAAGGTGTAAAAAAAGGTCTTAACTTTTACTATAAATCAAAATACACAAAATCAAACTTACCATTATATTCCCATAATACTCTGTTCATCAACCGCATAAATATATTGGGTGCATTAGAGAACCCAAATGGCATCACCATCCACTTGTACAATCTATATTTTGTCTTAAAAGTTATCTTCCATTCATCCCCTTCTCAAATTCTGATATGGTAGTAGCCACTCCGCAGATCAATTTTACTAAAGTATTTAGCTCCAGCTAATCCATCCATCATGTCATCCACTCTCGGCACTAAGAGGGGGGTGAATCAGTGTAGCTCTTTAATCATGAATTAACAGCTCTTAAAATAGCAGCAATTAAAACTTATAAATAGATACAACAAGTACAGCAAGAGAACATCACACAACACAAGATTTAACGAGGTTCACCAATGTGGCTACTCCTCAAGAATGACTGCTTGGACTACCATCCAAATCCAGCCTTTGCAAAGCAACAACTTTACAAACAATTTACCAGCACCCACTGGAAGGAGCACCAACCCCTTATTTATCTGCACCAACAGAAAGGAGCACTAACCCCTGATTTACCAGCACCTACTGGAAGGAGCACCAACCCCTGATGCCAAGCTGCAACCTGGACTTGAATTATGAGTCTAGAAGATTATCAGAGAGATACCTTTGCATTTACCACACCCCGACTAGTCTGTTTCACTTTTGCGATCTCTATGCACTCTGCTCTCTCTACGAAATCACTTCGCCCAAACTGCTGCGTCACAGTCGAACGATCATCTTCTTCCTTTTGCGCACTCTACTTCCTTTGCGAATTTCACACTTAGCACGATTCGACACGACCAAATTTTGCACTCTGCGCACTATGACCGAACTTCGCACTCTGCACACTATCTTCGAACTTCGCACTTCTCAACTCAAGCAACTCTTCAAACAACCTTCCTTTTATAACAATATTTTTCATGATGAAAACTCTAATCTCAGTCGGCTGTAAACCCTACTCTCCGTCGACTGCAAACCCTAGTCTTCGTCGGCTGCAAACCCTAATCTTCGTCGGCTTACATCGGTCTTCGTCGACTTCAACTACCCCTGTAACTCTTCTATTGTTGTTGCCATGAAAACACAACATGTCATGATATCGTGACACTTTTGCCTTCGTACACTTTCTCTTAGCTTTGGCCCACGAGAATACAACATGTAGCGATATCGCTACACTTTTTCTTCCATACGCTTTCTCTTAGCTTTGGCCCATGAGAATACAACATGTAGCGATATCGCTACACTTTTTCTTTCGTACGCTTTCTCTTAATTTGTCGTGAAATACGTGACACTTCTACCTTCTTACTTTCTCTCTCCTCCTTTAGTCGTGAAAATGTGACATGTCATGATATCGCGACACTTTTTCTCCTTAGCACTTTATCTTGCCTTTGGGTCACGAAAATGCGACATGTCGCGATATCGTGACACTTTTTCTCCTTAGCGCTTTTACTTGCCTTTGGGTCATGAAAATGCGACATGTCACGATATCACGACACTTTTTCTCCTTAGCGCTTTTTCTTGCCTTCGGGTCACGAAAACCCGACATGTCGCGATATCGCGACACTTTTTCTCCTTAGCGCTTTTACTTGCCTTTGGGTCATGAAAATGCGACATGTCGCGATATCGTGACACTTTTTCTCCTTAGCACTTTTTCTTGCCTTCGGGTCATGAAAACCCGACATGTCGCGATATCGTGACACTTTTTCTCCTTAGCGCTTTCTCTTGCCTTCGGGTCAAAACCCGACATGTCACGATATCGTGACACTTTTTCTTTCGGACTCTCTCTCTTGCAACATGTCATGAAATCGTGACACTTTTTCGTCCGTACAAACTTCCTTGCAATATGTCACGAAATCGCGACACTTTTTCTACTTGTCTTTTTCTCTTCCGATATGTCATGAAATCATGACACTTTTTCTTTCGTACTATCTTTCTTGCAATATGTCATGAAATCATGACACTTTTCTTACTTGTTCTTTTTCCTTCGAACTTGTCACGAAATCGCGACACTTCTTCCTGCTCTTTCTCTCTCTTTGAACTTGTCGCGAAATCATGACAGTTTATCCTGCCTTTTCTCTCTCTTCCAACATGTCACGAAATCGCGACAGTTTTTCTTGCTTTTTCTCTCTCTTCCAATATGTCACGAAATCGTGATAGTTTTTCTTGTCTGTTGTATATGTCGCGATATCGCGACACTTTTCTTACTTGTCTTTTTCTTTGATCTTTTGCATATGGGCCACTTCGGTTTTCTTGGACAATCCTTGTACATACTCTGAGTAACCTTTGAACTCCTGTCTTCTACATCTGAAAGGCTTTTGAACTTCCTATCCACTGCATCAATAGATCTAACTGACTGTGTTGACAACAATGACAATACTATTGCTGCACCTTGCTCAACAATCTCCCCCTTTGGAATTGTTGGCAACACACATGCAAATTCCTTAATTTCTTGAAATTCTTCTCCCCCTTTGACAATAATACCAAAGGGCTACTGCAGACTCCCCCTGAGTCCATGCACAACATTCTCAGGCACAAATTAATGCAGTTAGCAAAAATTTCAAACATGAGCAAAAAGATAATCAAATATTTACATGCTCCCCCTGAGAATGTGATCCCTGTAGCTAGTCAATTCTTGGGAAGTGTGACCACTCCCAATTTATTGTGGAGGTACTCAAAAACTTCCTTGGGCAATGGTTTTGTGAAGATGTCTGCTACTTGTTCTGTAGTTGGAACAAAATCCAACTTAACCTCACCTTCTGCAACTTTCTCCTTCAAAAAATGATATCTGATGGCAATGTGCTTTGTGCGTGAATGCATAACTGGATTCTTGGAGATGTTAATGGCATTGGTGTTATCACACTTAACTGATATCGGCTCACTGAAGCTAATACCAAGATCTTTCAGGGTTTGTTTCATCCATAATACCTACGTACAACAAGTTGTAGCTGCAATATATTCTGCCTCTACTGTCGATAGAGAAACTGATTCTTGTTTCTTACTGTGCCATGCGACCAATCTGTCTCCTAGATAGAAAGCACCTCCACTTGTACTCTTTCTGTCATCTACACATCCTGCCCAATCTGCATCTAAATACGAAATAAGGGTGAAGTCTTTACCTTTCGGATACCATAACCCATATTCCATAGTACCCTTGAGATACCGAAGAATCCTTTTTACTGTTGTCACATGAGTCTCCTTAGGATCAGCTTGAAATCGTGCTACCATGCATACTGCCTATAAAATATCTGGTCCAGTAGTTCTCGAGTACGATAAGCTTCCAATCATGGATCTGTACATAGTTTGATCAACGAGTGGAGATTTGTCATCCTTGCTCAACTTACAACCTGTCATCATGGGAGTGCTAACTGGCTTACAGTCCTCCATTGTGAACCTTTTTAACATCTCTTTTACATATTTAACTTGAGAAATAAATATGCCCTTCTTACTTTGATTAACTTGCAATCCGAGGAAATACGACAGTTCTCCAATCATTGACATTTCAAATTCTTTCTGCATCTTATTTGCTAAGTCCTTGCACGACTCATCTTTGCTGCTGCCAAATATGATATCATCTACGTATACAACAAGAACAATAAGATGCCCATTTTCTATTTTGACATACAAATTACTATCCACCATACCTTTCTTGAACCTTTGTTGAGTGAGATAGTTGTCTAGCCTTGCATACCATGCCCGGGGTGCTTGTTTTAAGCCATATAATGCTTTCTTTAGCCTGCAAACAAAGTTTGGATCATCACCAAGTTGGAACCCATCTGGTTGCTCAATGTAAACCTCTTCTTCAAGTTTCCCATTCAAAAACGCTGATTTCACATCCATTTGATAAACTTTGAAATTTTTGTAGACTGCCAAGGCCAGAAACATTCTAATTGCCTCTAGTCTAGCTACTGGTGCAAAAGTTTCCTCAAAATCAATGCCTTCAACTTGTGCATAACCCTTGCAAACTAATCTTGCTTTATTTCTGACTACCTGTCCGTCTTCATTCAATTTGTTTCAAAAAATCCATTTAGTTTCGATGATATTTTTGTTTGCAGGTCTAGGTACTAGCTCCCAAGTGTCGTTTTTCTCTATCTGATCTAATTCTTCATTTATTGCCTTCATCCAGCTTTCATCTTTGCTTGCATCATCAATATTTTTGGGCTCAATGCTGGATAGTAGAGAGTAGTTACTTAGTGCTCTTCTTCTTGTCTGAACTCCAACTTTGGGGTCTCCAATGATTTGCTCTCTAGGATGATTTCTCTGCCAGCTACCTATTTTGAATTTCTTATTTTCTTCCATTTCTGAATCATAATTTAAATCATCTGAGTCAATTTCCTGTATCTTCTCTATTTTGTTTTCATCATCTCCTTCAATAACCTCTTCATAAATTGGGTAGTTTGTTTCATAGCTAATTACTCGTTCTCTACCTTCATCAAATTTAACATCGACACTGTCCACAATTTTCTTTAGCCTTTTGTTGTAGCATTTGTAAGCTTTGCTTTTTGATGAATATCCGACAAAAATACCTTCATCCGCCCTATCTTCAAACTTACCAAGATTATCTTCAGTTCTTTTGATGTAGCACTTGCTGCCAAAAACTTTGAGATATTTTGTTGTTGCCCTTTTTCCGAACCACAGCTCATAAGGAGTTTTATTTTCACGTGTTCTCAGCATGTACCTATTTTGGATATACACTACAGTGTGGACTGCTTCTTTCCAAAATCTGTCTGCTACTCTGCTTTCAGCCAGCATAGTCCGTGCCATTTCCTGCATTGTCCTGTTCTTTCTTTCTACCACTCCATTCTGCTGAGGTGTCCTGGCTACTGAAAACTGTCTCTTAATTCCGAACTTCTCACAGTACTCTGTAAACTCCTATGAAATGAATTCTCCTCCTCTGTCTGATCTTAGACATTTGATCCTCTTTCCTGTTTCATTCTCAACTTGGTTTTTGAAAATCTTGAACATATCAAAGGCTTCTGATTTATGTTTCAAGAAAAATATCCATGTCATTCTAGAATAATCATCAATGCACAACATAAAATATTTGTCACCATTTATGCTTTGTGTTCTCATGGGACCACATAAATCAGTGTGAATTAGTTCCAGAGGTTTGCTTGTGTTGTATTCTTTGGTTTTGAATGTGACTCTAGTTTGCTTCCCCTTTTGGCATGAAGCACAAATGCTATTTGCAGGTTTGCTGATGGTTGGAATATCTCTCACTGCCCTTTTTGAGGTGATTTTTAATAGATTATCAAAGCTGATGTGACCGAGTCTCTTGTGCCACAACCAATTTTCTTCTTCCTGTCCAATAAAATAGGTTCCCTTTGAAGTTTTTGAGAGCGTGTACAGGTTACCAGATGTCCTTGATCCTGTTGCTATCAATTTTCCACTGTTTGTTTTTCTGACTTCACAACCCTGCTTCATAAAGACTACTTCATGACCTTTATCACAAATCTGACTTACACTCAATAAATTATGTTTCAACCCATCCACAAACAAGACTTCTTCTGACTTGATCCTTCCATCACTGATTTTAACTGAGCCTTTGCCGACTATCTTGGCTCCATCATTATTTCCAAATTTTACTGATCCTCCTTCATATTTCTGTAACTTCTCAAATTTTTGTTTGTCACCTGTCATATGACTGGAACATCCACTGTCAAGTATCCATGGTACATATTTATTCTGTGCTTTGAATGCAGTTTGTACGATCAAAGATTCCTTTTCTTCCTTCAGTTGCTCTTTTCCTTTCCACACTGTTTTGATAGTAGTTTTGGGCTCTTGTTTTGCCTTTCCCTTATCAGTAGTTTGAGTAGGTTTTTTGGGAAGTTTTTTATTCTGACTCATCCTGTATGGTTGAAATTTTCTTCCCTGAAACTGATTTGATGTAAATGTATTTCTACAGTTTCTTGCAATGTGCCCAAACTTATGACAGTTATAACATTCCACTGTATAATTCATCAGAGGAGAAAAAACATTTCTATTGGTGAAATTCCTTGGTCTTACATTATATTTGCAGTCTGAGATTTTATGCCCATAGCCATTGCATTTAAAATAGAAACCAGAGAAAGGATAATTGAACCTGGGTGATGGTCTTTGCCATGTTGCCGTAGGAGCCATAGGTCTTCTTCTTCTTTGATGTGTGACTTTGGTGAATCCATCATTGTCAATTCTCCCATTGTGCCTGGCATTAATGCTTTCTCTTGCATGATACATTTTTCCTTGATCAACCTGTTTCTTAGCTTCATTCTTTATGGATTCTGCATTTCTGGCCTTTGATCCACTTGATGATTCTCCTTCGATGAAGCCTAGACCAAATTTGATGCCTGCAGGTCTTTGGTCATTTAAGATCTTATCCAACTTCATAGAACTTTCTTCACGTTTGTGATAACAACTAATTTTCTTATTCATCTCTTCTAGCTGCATTCTTAAACCAACAATCTCTTCTTCTAACTTGTTGCAATGATCTATTTTCATTGTTAATAGCACTTCGAGATCTTCGGAGATTTTCTTAGATTCTTCTATCTGTACTTTTAAGCTGGTTATGATTCCATTTGCATCCTCAAGCTTTCTTGACAGTTTCTTATTCTTTTTCTTTTCTATCTCCCACTCTTCAAGTGCAGATATCAACTCACCTTCTAGATCTACTTCAGCCTCGAGATTCTCACCACAAACTTCAGACGTCACTCCTTCTTCCTTTTCTGATTTAACTTCTTCAAATGCCATAAAAAGAGCTTCATCTCTTTCTTCTTCAGACTCTTCTCCAGAGCTATTTTCTGATGAACTGACATTCTTGGAGATGAAACTTTTCTTTTTGAAGTTGCCTTTTCTGAAATTCGTTTTCATCTTCCAGTCACTTCTTTCTTGGTGGGATCCTTCATCATTTTTGTTCTTCTCTTTAAGTGGACATTTAGTCGCAAAATGCCCAATGCCTCCACAGTTGAAACATTTAAATGGTAGCTTCCCTCTGTATTTTCCTTTCCCTTTTTTCAGTTTTCTAACAAAGTTTGCTTCCATTTCATCTGATGTTTCTTCTTCCTCGGACTCTTGTTTTGTGTTTTTATTTTTAAGGGCTTTGAAAGCCGCTTCTCTGTCAGTGGGTTTAGATCTTCCTATCCTCATCTCATATGCAGTCAAAGAACCATACATCTCATCTATACTAAAATAATTTAGATTTTTAGCTTCTTCTATCACTGAGACTTTGGAATCAAACCTCTGAGGAAGAGATCTTAATACCTTTTTCATGATAGTAGAGTCATCGATATCCTCGTCGAGTCCTCTGATCGCATTGATGATTCCATTTACTCTCAGCATGTATGCCTCAATGTTTTCATCGTCATTCATCTTCAATGCTTCAAACTGAGCTCGATGTGTCTGCAACTTGGCCTCCTTGATCTTATCATCTCCTTCATGAATACTCCTCAGTTTGTCCCATATTTCTTTTGTCGATTTATAGTTCATGACCTTTACGAGTTCACTGTCTGCTAATCCACACAAGATGGCATTCGTTGCTTTTGAGTTACTCTCAAACAATTTCTTTTCATCAGCCTCTTTTGGAGGAGTGGTGGGAACTGTGTATCCACTAACTACTGAATCCCAGATGTCGTATCCCAAAGCACAGAGATATGTCTGCATCCTGATCCTCCAGAACGCGTAATTAGATCCATCAAACAATGGTGCTTTGTTTGATGAGAAGCCTTCACCACCTGCCATTGTGTTACTTCCAAGATCACCCTAGTTGGTTAAGCTTGTATAGGGACTTAGCTCTGATACCAATTGTTAGTCTTACAATGGCACTGAGAGGGGGGGTGAATCAGTGTAGCTCTTTAATCATGAATTAACAGCTCTTAAAATAGCAACAATTAAAACTTATAAATAGATACAACAAGTACAACAAGAGAACATCACACAACACAAGATTTAACGAGGTTCACCAATGTGGCTACTCCTCAAGAATGACTGCTTGGACTACCATCCAAATCCAGCCTTTGCAAAGCAACAACTTTACAAACAATTTACCAGCACCCACTAGAAGGAGCACCAACCCCTGATTTACCAGCACCTACTGGAAGGAGCACCAACCCCTGATGCCAAGCTGCAACCTGGACTTGAATTATGAATCTAGAAGATTATCAGAGAGATACCTTTGCATTTACCACACCCCGACTAGTCTGTTTCACTTTTGCGATCTCTGCGCACTCTACTCTCTCTACGAAAT